>CM046880.1:587032096-588363346 GCA_025667525.1 Glebionis coronaria | reverse complement strand
AGTAGAGATAACGTTATACTATTTAAAATTTTGGAGAAATAGAGAGTACAATATCTTTTATAAATACTACATATTTTTGTGTTGTTAAAAAAGTAGTACAAATTAATTTAATAACACCGTTTTTATTAGTTTCGGTGGGTCTTCTCCGGTTCGTCTTCTGACGTTTTTTTTGCTAGTTGAACCGATTGTGACTACGGTTCCCAGTTGAACTTCATCATTTTAGGTAGACAATATGTATGATTTTGTAGATATATATGTTTTAATTGTTTTACAATGTGAATATATAATAGTATTTATAAGTAATGGGGTGTATTAATTATTTTTTATGTGTGTATTAATTCATATATATTAATTAGTTTTATTATGGATATTAAATTATGTATTAATTAGTTTTAATATTATGTATTGATTAGTTTTAATAACGAGTATTAAATTATATTTATTATTTTCATTTTCAATTTAAAGCTATGTTGATTTGCACACGAAACATTACAAAGAGTAAGTTTTGAAACCGAACTGGATCAACGAGTTTAACTGGGAACAAAGTCACAATCGGTTCGGCTAGCAAAAAAAGCTGTCCGAATAAGAACCGAAGATGCCTCATCGAAACCGATAAAAACAGCCATGTTACATAAATATAAACTATTTTTAACGGCACATAAATATGTACTATTTATAAAAGAGACTGCACCCTCTCTCCAAAATTAAAAGTATTACACCCTTACAAGATTTTGGTACAACACAAAGACTTTAGGTTGCGTTTAGTTGGATAGAAAACACATTGTTTTCCACAAAATGTTTTCTAGAAAACAAAGAAAATAGAAAACGCGTTCAAATTATCATTTTCCAAAAAATATCTCTACAAAACACAAAATTCTTATTTTTCCCTTTTATACACAAAACAAGAAAACAAGCTTTTTCTTGTTTTCCATGTTTTCCTTTTAACACACAAAATCTATTTTTCTCTTTATTTTTACGTTTGCGTTGGATATTTTGCTTTTTCATCAGTATTTTACGTTTTTGACAATATTTTACATTTTTGTCAGTATTTTACGTTTTCGACAACATTTTACCTTTTCGTAAGTATTTTATGTTTTAGTCAGTATTTTTACGTTTGCGTTCGATATTTTACCTTTCCGTCTATATTTTTACGTTTTCGCCCGATTTTTTACGTTTTCGTCAGTACTTTAGGTTTTCGTCAATATTTTACGTTTCCGTCAGTATTTTACGTTTTCGTCCGTGTTTTTACATTTTCTTTAGTATTTTACCTTTTCGCCATTATTTTACATTTTCGTCAGTATTTTTACGTTTGCATTCGATATTTTACGTTTTAGTCGGTATTTTTACGTTTTCGTTAGTATTTTACTTTTTCCGTCCGATATTTTACATTTTTATCAGTATTTTACGTTTTCGTCAGTATTTTACTTTTTCTCCAGTATTTTACGTTTTCGTCAATATTTTTACGTTTTCGTCCGATTTTTTTACGTTTTCGTTAGTATTTTACGTGTTCGCCGGTATTTTCGTTTTCGTCTTATGTTTTAGTCAGTTATTTACTGACGAAAACGTAAAAAAAAATTACTGACCAAAACGTAAAAAAATCGATCGAAATATAAAAAAAAAACTTACAAAAACGTAAAAAAATAGAAGAAAACGTAAAAGTACTAACGCAAACTTAATAAATCGAACGAAAACATAAAAATACTAGCGAAAACGTAAAAAAACGTAAAATATTGACAAAAACGTAAAAATACTAACGAAAACGTAAAATACTTACGAAAACATAAAATACTTACAAAAACGTAAAATAATGACGAAAACGTAAAAATACTGACAAAAACGTAAAAATACTGACGAAAACGTAAAAATACTAATAAAAACGTAAAAATACTTACGAAAATGTAAATCAGGCGAACACGTAAAAAAACTATCGAAATGTAAAACTCGAAAGAATACAGATAAAAACGTATGAAAACATTTATAAGTATGTCAAGCTTGTGTTTTAATTTATTGCGTAACGTAAACATCAAACTTTACGCTTTTACGATGCCTTTACGGTCGGGATGGCAAGTCATGTGAAACCATAATTACAAAAAAAGAATAGTATTGGAATTTATTTCTAACATTAATGGTGTATTTATAATTCATTGAATTGATTAAAAAATAAACATATCACTATAAGTGGTCGCCTATAAAAAGCTTGCCGTTGAGTGAGACAAACTCAAGCAAACTCATTCACTTTCTGACACACACAATCACCATCACCGTCACCGAACATCAAAATTCCGATCAACCACCATGGCCAACAACACTGAACCTTCAAATCCAACGTCGAACCAAAAGTCAAAAACTAAAAACAAACAAGTCAAAGCGAGTCAACTCCGAAAAAGAACCTAAAAAGAAATAAATCACCTGGTGTTCGTTACGTAGGAGTCATAATTTATGATTCTGAAAATACCAAAACATGCCATCAGGCATTATTTATGTTATTATTTTTATATACTTTCATGCAACGTGTGCTATTTTTTAATTGAAAATCTAGATGTTTTTTTTTTGATTGTGTTTTTTTAATAAGATCTTGATAATTTTTACTGTTTAGAGAAAATTTTGATATATTTTAAGGATTGTATTGTTTTTAATGAAAATCTTGATGTTTATGATAAGGTTTGTGTTTTTTTAAATATCTCGTTTTTTTAAAAAATAAAAGTTTGTTTTTTTAAATAAAATGTTGTTGTTTTTTAAATAAAATCTTGTTTTTTTTAATAAAATGTGGTTTTTTAATGTTTATTTTTTTAGTGAAAATCTTGATAACTTTTAAAAGATTGTATTTTTTGAATGAAAATCTTTTTCTAATGTTTTTGTTTTTTTAAATGAAACTTCGATGTTTTTGTGTTTATTTGTATTATAGTGTCCACAGAAGACATTGGATATGTCTGTGGGGTGTACTAATGTGATGGCGAAAAAGAAGAAATGTACATTTCATTGGCGTAAAGCTTGTTTGTTTAACAAGTGTTTTTTTCTTAAGGTTTATGTTTTGTTATATGTTTATTGATTGTCTTTGTGATTGAATCTGTAAATTTGATGGTGTTTAAAGGTTGTTTGGGTTATCTAATTGTTCGCGAGTGGGATAAAAAAAATATCTCTTTTGTTGAGCATCGGATTATTTGAGAAATTTGGATAAAAAAAGTTTACGCTTTTCAAAATTTTCTCAAATAACACGATGCTCAACAAAAGAGAGATTTTCTTATCTCACTCGCGAACAATTAGATATACCGAAACAACTTTTAAACGCCATCAAATTTCCAGATTCAATCACAAAGACAATCAATAAAGAAATAACAAAACATAAACCTCAAGAAAAAATCACCTGTTAAACAAACAAGCTTTACACCAATGAAGTGTACATTTCTTTTTATTCGCCATCACATTAGTACACCCCACAAACATATCCAATATCTTATGTCGACACTATAATACAAATAAACACAAAAACATCAAAATTTCATTTAAAAGAAAAAACATTAAAAAAAGATTTTCATTCAAAAAATACAATCTTTAAAAAGTTATCAAGATTTTCGCTAAAAAATAAACATTAAAAACAACATTTTATTAAAAAACAAGATTTTATTAAAAAAAACAACAACATTTTATTAAAAAAATAAACATTTATTTAAAAAAACAAGATTTTATTAAAAAAAACACAAACCTTAACATAAACATCAATATTTTCATTAAAAACAATACAATGCTTAAAAATGTATCCATATTTTTCCTAAAAATTAAAAATTATCAAGATCTTATTAAAAAAACACAATCCTAAAAAAACATCTAGATTTTCAATAAAAAAGAGCACACATTGCATGAAATTATATAAAAATAATAACATAAATAATACCTGATGGCATGTTTTGCCATTTTAAGAATCATAAATTCTGCATCCAACGTATCGAAGACCAGGTGATTTATTTCTTTTTTGGGGCGCTTTTTTCCTGAGTTGACTCGCTTTGACTTGTTTGTTTTTTAGTTTTTTACTTTTGGTTCGACTTTGGGTTTGAAGGTTCAGTGTTGTTGGCCATGGTGGTTGATCGGAATT
Source organism: Glebionis coronaria (assembly GCA_025667525.1). Lineage (NCBI taxonomy): Eukaryota > Viridiplantae > Streptophyta > Magnoliopsida > Asterales > Asteraceae > Glebionis > Glebionis coronaria. The sequence continues at coordinate 588,359,256 of CM046880.1, read as the reverse complement.
TTGATGTCTGGTGATGATGACGGTGATTGTGCGTGTGTCAGAGAGTGAATGAGTTTGCTTGAGTTTGTCTCGCTAGTGATACGTTCATTTTTTAATCAATTCAATGAATTATAAATACAACATTAATGTTAGAAATAAATTTCAATACTATTTGTTTTTAGTAATTATGGTTTCACATGACTCGCCATCCCGGCCGTAAAGGCATCTTAAAAGCGTAAGGTTTAATGTTTACGTTACGCAATAAATTAAAACACAAGCTTGATATCGTAAAGCGTAAGATTTGTTATGCAATCAATAATGTTTCGTTTTACATAAAGAAACCTTTGTATCATAAAGACAATAAACGAGTGCTTGATTTTGAAATAGTAAACGATGGTTGTTAAGACCAAAACCAATTAAACGAGATCTTTCATTCTACACACAATTCATTAAAATAACAACATGCAGCTTTAGTCTTTTAATCAAACACTGATCCTATGTTCATTTGCATAAAACAAGATTTCTGTCAAGAAATCAGAATTGAGGAAAAAATGCTTTCCGAGATGGAATCTATCTTTAGCTATATGAACGTCTTCGGTAGCTATTGGCTAAGGCCCGCACCAAACATATAAAACTAGAAGTGAACCATATGCTCGCTGTTGGTAACGCGAAAATAGTAGTTTGGGTAATCTGCCTGATACATACAATTGGAAGGAGTCGTGGTACCAATGGCAAGAACGGTGGCTAGACCTTGCGTTTGTTGGGTCTCTCGAATTGTGTCAACCTCAACGATCTTATTAAGAGATGACGACATTTTGCTCTAGAACGATATATATCCGAAGAGCTATATGTCAGAATTTCAATTGTGGGAAAGCTTTTGTTGGAACTAATGAAATCGTTTCTTTATAATTGCTTTATCATCTACACGTTAAAATATAACTTTTAAAAGATATATATTTTAACAATTTCAAAGTTATATATAATTATTTAACGGTTTCAAAGTATATCGTAAAAGGTATTTAAAATTGATTATCATTATTATATTGGTAATTTTTAAATACAATTGATGTTGCTACAGTAACAATGGCGGTGGTGGCGGTGGCGGTGGCGGTGGTGGTGTTCAGGATAATTTAAGTGGGGAAGAAACGAGTGGAAAATATGAAAATACCCTTATGGCACATGAGGGGAGATAACGGAAAAAGTTAGAAAAAGTTATAAAAAAAAAAGTCGACTCAGGGACAAAAATGCAGGCGAAATGAAAGTTTATGGGCAAAATTGCTTGTAATTTGGACTGAGGGGCATATTTGCGGATTTTGAAATTATTATTTATTTGGTTAGTTTATGATATATGTTATTTGTGTTTTGAAAAATGTTTTTATAATATCACAAAAGCGTATAAAGAATGGAGATAGAATCAACAACACCTGAACATGTTTTCTAATTTTACAAAATAGAAAACACAAACACATGTTTCTCTAACTAGCGCGTTTTCTAAATTTTTAATTATTTTGTGGAGATGGAAACCCCTTCTCTTTTTCTACAAAACAGAACATAGAAAATGATGGAAAATATTTTCCAACTAAACGCAGCCTTATTAATTTATTATCGTATGAAATGGTGAGATATACACATTAAATGCAAAAGTTAATACAAATTATATGGAACATGTACATATAATTATTACTATAAACTACAATTTTTTACATAAAAGTATTTAAATGTGCGTTTGATTTTGAATCATTCAATTTACATAAATTTGCATATACAAAAACACGTATTGTCTATGTATGTATTTTAATACAAATTTAGTGAAATACTAATTATTTTGCTAATTAATTCGATTAAATCATACATATTAAAATAAGAAAATTATAAGGTTATTATAATATATGAAAACATGGACACATATAAACTACAAAAATTTTCTATATGTACACGTCATATAAATATATAATATTATAACGAGTGTTACAGAGAGTAACAAATATATTTCACGATCAATAATCAAATTTCAAAATACTATTTTATATGAAGTGGTTTAATAATTTGATATTACCTAAATTTATTCCAACTTAAAACTATCATCATTATTTCATTATTGTGAAGTTATTATTGAAAAATATGTATACTCATAAAATATCACGCACACGGAATTTTAGTTTCACGGTACCCGCAGCCGCAACGCGCGGATACCCGTATATTTAACATACGGGGTTATCATTTTATAAACGTTTTTAGATACTGAAAAAAAAGTCTGGATTTTCATCACATTTCTCAATAATCTCTACTTAAATATGAAGATAAAAAACAGGTCAAATAGTATTACATGATTACATCACAGACTACAAAAGTAACAAGAAATAGATATAATTTGCAATTACATTTTGTTCATTTGGTCTTACGCTGCGACTGCAAGTTCCTCGGTTTTCTTCTCTCTTTCCTTGATGTTCTGCTTCCATTTTTCGACACTGTCGATTATTTCACCAGTTTTTATCAGATATCGTACCCGGCTACCGTCTTCCAGAGTCTTATGGCCCACCCGGCTTGCAACGTTCTGTTCTTTAGAGTACAACATCACGTTTGAGCTATGAATAGGTGCTTCGATCTGCCCAGGAAACACAAAAGATGGAAGTCTTGATTACTATAACTGTATAACTAAGTCGAGTTAGGCCTTTCTGTAACAAGTCGAAGTTGAAAATCAAACGACACTCAGGAGCTTATCACTTAAAGATTACTACCGTTATTAAATAGTTTCTGGAAAGGAAATTGTGATTCTGTAGGACTGACTTTAGTTGCGCGGTATCCCAAAAATTTCATAATGAAAAAAGATACTGTTAAAAGGATACTGGTGAAACAGGTTAAAAGTCGGCAGAAACCAACTCTACAATAATATCTTTGTAATCATTGACTGAGATATTGCAGTTTGTAAAAGAACGGATAGAAGGTGTCGGCAGGTCCTTTCAGTCTTATCTGGTCCATTACCCGTACTTGTATGTATGATGTGTTTCAACCCACACATGTTTCTACATACTACCAAACCGGGTCCATTTTTACCAACTTCCAGAAACTACCTGTTATGACCCTTGACCCAACCCGCACACTCCACGTGCTCATTTTTCCACTTCCTTCTTTAATCTTTTAACGCCAAATTATATGAACATTTATTTATCCATTTTATCAGACAAGGGTTGAAGTATTTTTTAGCATGTATAGTTGTAAAAGAGAAAAAAGTCAGAACCTTGACTATCTGCCCTGATTCACCCTCTTCTTTGCTCTTCACATGTTTCGTCTTCAAATTAATTTCTTTGACAATAATACTGCTGTTGTGCTTGACAATCTTTGTTACCTCACCAATTTTACCCTTGTCACGCCCTGCAATCACTTTAACTGTGTCACCAAGCTTCACATGCATCTTGTGTACTATCGGAAGACTGTTTGGCTTGCATTTAATCCGCTCCCACCTTTTTAGCTGCAAAAGTAAAATTTGAAAACACACGCCAGGTAAGAAGGTCAGTATCTGCGAAAGTTGAAAGCGTAAATCGCATAATAAGATATCAAATCTTGGTAAGATTTCTATTGTGGGCAACCAACTTATTTTTCTGACATAACTTTTTTTCAATAAAAGTTTATTTAAGCTAACAAGCTACATAACAACATGCTAGAAAAAAAAAAGTCTAATATGGTCAAGATTTACACGGACATCAGCTGCCATGTCATCATTCTGACTAACCAATTTACCATATACTGACTTTGAAAGTCGGGTGCTTTTCATGGATTAAAATAGAGACTTATATAGTCTTTAAGCCTAAAAAAGTTGGTTACATAAGTATAATCCTGTTAAAACTTGGCTAAGATGGAAAAACTTGATGTAAGGTTCGGTTTTCACATGCCGCGTAAGAAACCAGTCAAAAAGGATAAAACTTACGCACACATGAGCTGCCACATCCTCATTTAGCGGTAATGGGTCACATTACGTTAAGTCTAAATGTTTTGAAAAGTTGTTGGTTTGAACAAAAGTTAGTGAAATTTTAATGATTTCTTAGCCTAAAAAGGTTGGTTATCTAAACCAGATACTAGTCCAGTTGGAAAGGCGGGCAAAACAACAAAAAGCAATCAAAGGAGCCATCGGATAGTAACAAACCTTCGCTTGGATAGGAGGGCATGGTGTCTTTGTAGGCTTGATCTGCAGATATAAAATAAACATAGAAAAATCAATCGTCGTGTATGATCAAATAATTCCGCACAAGGTCCATTACTATGTTAACAAGACACATAGACAGTTAACTTCTTTAATATCTTTCGGAAGACATAATACGCACAAAAAATTGTCCCTGTAAACGGTCTTTGTACAGTCACAGATAGGTGTAAGGTCAATAATGACTACTGTAGTACCGTATACACAGTAGCAACAGGGGAATATGTATGGTGATGATAAAAGGTGTTTGGCTGACGGTATCAAACTCATTAGTCCCTTTTGGCCTAGCGGTATCCACAACCAAGAGTTGAACTTGAACACACAAGTAGGGGAGCATCTCACACGTCCCACATATACCGCTAGGCCATATGCCCTTTGGTCGTTTAAGTCTCTATAGATTAGAGACCAAGGTGTTTAATGGGTGTATAAAACAATTTCTAGTCTTTTAGTACACCGAAACCATATTTTTAGATATTTGAATTCAGCAAAACTGTAGAAAAACAAATTCACATCAATACACTAACTCCTACATCGTCTTGTTAGCGGATAGTGGAAATAAGCTTATTTAATGGGTTATGAGCTTAAATAAAATTTGATAAGCTCATAAGTGAGATCTTCTGGGCTTATGAACTTATGAACTTTATCAGCTCATTAGCTCAAGTAGATAAGCTCATAAGCCCACAAAATGAACGTACGAGACTATCAACATTTCAGTAAGCTCATAAACCCATCAAATGAGCTTAACAAACAAACAGCTTAAAGTTACGCTTATATGCAGAAGCAGATAACTGATTTATTGCGAACAGTGTATTTCACCCTAAGGCCACCATTGTTATCAGCTTGAATTAAGCAATCAAACTACAATAAGCTTATCCGACACTTGATGAGAAGTGCATACCAGCTTATCAACGAGCAAAAGGGGACTATGCATTATACTATTCGAAATGACTTTTAGTTTCCTAAAGCCATAATCTTTTCTGATAAGCAGAAGTTCACCTTAAACTGGTTACAAAAAACAGCTTATTTCACCTAACATTAAGCAAATTTAACCCTATATTCAGTCTGAAATCACATCACAATGAAATTGAAGTAACTAAAAAAGAACCAAGAATAATAAATTACCCATTTTGAGCTAAAAAAAACACAAACCCGTAACAGGTAACCAACAATTAATGAACAAAATGTGAAGCAAATTGATTCATACCAATGGTATATAAGCCAAAAAAAACACACCTTAGGCTTTTTTCTTTTTATTTTATTTAGAACGGCACCACACTTGAACCCGAGTTAAACAATTCAAACAGGCAGGCCCCATGACCCGAACCACTAGGAGAGACCCGCGAAGGAAAACCCCTAGAAGTCACGGGCTTCGCACGAGGACGAAAATCCAAGATTTTTGTCTATTGCAAGACTTGAAACTTGGGCAAAACCCCCTACCCAAGCTCCAGAAGGAACTCAAGTGGCCAACTGAGCTAAGTCAGTTGGTTAAACACAGCTTAAGCTTATTTGATGGGCTTATGAGCTTACTCAAATTTTTAGGCATATGAGCTTATGAACTTTATTAGCTCATAGTCCCACAAAAATGAGGTCATGAGCTTATGAAACCTTGAATAAGCTCATAAGCCCATCAAATAAGCTGAGCCAAACAAACCCCCTTGAAATGGCTTACCGAAAACACTTATTTCACATAACATAGTCTCTAAATTCAAGAACCTTAATAACAGATAAAGCCATAAAAAAAGTGACCAAGAATGAATGTTTCATACCTTAAGCTTATTTGATGGGCTTAAGAGCTTATTCAAATGTGAAGAAAACTAATTCACACTAGTGGTATATAAGCCGAAAAAAACACACCTTAAGCTTATTTGATGGGCTTATGAGCTTATTCAATTTTTTGGGCATATGAGCTTATGAAGTTTATTAGCTCATAATCCCACAAAAATGAGGTTATGAACTTATCAAACCTTGAATAACCTCATAAGCCCATCAAACAAGCTTAGGCAAACAAACACCCCCATTGAAATGGTTACTGAAAACACTTAATTTCACATAACATAGTCCCTAAATCCAAGAACCTTAATAATAACAGATAAAGCCATAAAAAAGTAACCAACAAATGAATGTTTCATAACAATTAATGAACAAAATGTGAAAAAAACTAATTCACACCAGTGGTATATAAGCCGAAAAAACACACCTTAAGCTTATTTGATGGGCTTAATGAGCTTATTCAAATTTTTGGGCAAATGAGCTTATGAACTTTATCCGCTCATAATCCCACAAAAATGAGCTTATGGAAATTATGAGCTAATCAAACCTTGAATAAGCTCATAAGCCCATCAAATAAGCTTAGCCGAACAAACACCCCCTTGAAATGGTTACTGAAAACACTTAATTTCACATAACATACTCCCTAAATTCAAGAACCTTAATAATAACAGATAAAGCCATAAAAAACACAGCTTAAGCTTATTTGATGGGCTTATGAGCTTATGAAGTTTATTAGCTCATAATCCCACAAAAATGAGGTTATGAACTTATCAAACCTTGAATAAGTTCATAAGCACATCAAATAACCTCATAAGCACATCAAATAAGCTTAAGGTGTGTCTTTGATGGGCTTATGAGCACATCAATCAGGTGGCCAACTGAGCTAAGTCAGTTGGTTAAACACACCTTAAGCTTATTTAATGGGCTTATGAGCTTATTCAAATTTTGACAAGCTCATAAGCTCAATTTTTTGGGCTTATGAGCATATGAAGTTTATTAGCTCACAATCCCACAAAAATGAGGTTATGAGCTTATCAAACCTTGAATAAGCTCATAAGCCCATCAAATAAACTTAGACAAACAAACACCCCCTTGAAATGCTTATTGAAAACACTTAATTTCACATAACATAGTCCCTAAATTCAAGAACCTTAATAATAACAGATAAGCCCATAAAAAGTAACCAAGAATGAATGTTTTATACCAATGGTGAAGAAGAACATAAAATTGAGGCTTATGGAAATTTGGCTTATTTTCGGCTTATATTTCATAAGTCATAATAATTTTAGGGCTTATCTTGAGACTTATCGGCTTATATAAGTTTATCATATCATAAAGAAACTTATATAAGCCGTAAGTCTCAAAATAAGCCATAAAATTGGGAACCCACTTATAAGAAAAAAAAAAAAACTCATGTCACCTAGGTGAATAAGCTCATAATCCCACAAAAATGAGCTTATGAACTTTATCAAACCTTGAATAAGCTCATAAGCCCATCAAATAAGCTCATAAGCCCATCAAATAAGCTTAGCCAAACAAACACCCCCTTGAAATGCTTACTGAAAACACTTAACTTCACATAACAAAGTCCCTAAATTCAAGAACCTTAATAACAGATAAAAGTAACCAAGAAATGAATGTTTCATACCAATGGTGAAGAAGAAGAACAAGGAGTCAAACGTTGACCAAGAAAAGACTTGTTGTTGGAAACAGAAAGAGCTGTGAATGAGCTTTGAAGTGACACCATTGCTGCCATTGTTGTTGTTTCTGATAAAAATGAAGAAGCTTTTTATTGAATGAATGGATAGATAACGAAATGATAGAGGATAAAGCTTTTTTCTTTGTTATAGATAAATGTGCCAGGCTTATGAATAAGCCCAAAACCACTTACTTATAGGGCTTTTTTTTAGGTCCAGCTTCTTGTCGGCGTTGAACTAGGGCTGAGCAACAGGTCCGGACCGACCAAAACTGGACCGGACCGAGGACCGAAATGGTCCAAAACCCCGGACCGAGACCGGACTGAAATGGTCTGGTTCGGGTCGGTCCGGTTCAGTTCGGTCTTCGGTCCGGTCTGGTCCTATTAGACATAATTAACATGTTTTATGTAAGACCGAACCGGATTGGACCAGACCAACCAGACCGAAGACCAAAATTAGCAAAAACCCTGGACCGTGGACCGGACCGAAATTGTCCGGTCCGGTCCGGCGGTCCAAATGCTCACCCCTACGTTGAACCGTTGTTGATCGGTTCTGTTATCAGGTTGTTCCGTTCTTGGAGCTCACTACGGGCCCTTCGATCGTAGCTCAGTTGGTGAACCGGATTCTTTTGAGTTATAGATGAGGTTTTGTTCAGGGTTCAAGTCTTGCAATAGATTAAAAAAAAATTAGAATTTTTTTATTTATGTGAAGCCGTGAATTCTAAATGTATTCATTTGCGAGTTTTTTTTAATGGTTCGGGTCTCGGTGTTACCTGTTTGGATGATTTAACTGATAGGTCGAATTTCAAGTGTGTGTGACTCCGATAAAAGCCAGCCCAGCAAACGTAAACAATAACCAATCCATGGCCCATTATAAACGAAGCAACAGGCCCAAACGCTGGAACAAAAATAAACCCAAACGTTAGTATGGTGTATAACAGTTAACACGCACAAATCAAGCGATTTGTTTCAAAACCCTAATCATGCAAACCCTAACAAAAAAAATAAAAACCACAGACCACATCCCATTCGATATTCAGTCAGAAATCATTAAAAGGCTTCCAGTTAAATCAGTTATTCGATACAGGTCTGTTTCGAAACTATGGAAGTCTCTCATCGATAGCCCTAAATTTATTAAAACTTACCACATTTGTCAGACCCAACCACAGCAGCATCTGTTTGTTAAATATTATTCAGATCATGAACAAAAATATGTTTCCATCGTAGACGATCATACTTTCCCTAACCAGAAATCTTCCCTAACTGTCCCGCAGTCCGTTAGCCAACTTGGATACATATTATCAGTCAATTCAGTCAACGGGTTGTTATGTTTCTACGGCTGGCGCCAAGATGCTATGGGCAGGGACGACAAGATAGCTGTTCTTTGGAATCCTTCTGTTCGGAAAGCAGTTGGTATTACTATATCTAATTCATTGAGTCCATTTACTGGATCTACTCATATTGGTTTTGGGGTTTGTCCCAACACTAGTGACCCTAAGCTTGTAAGAATCAATACTATTGGTATACCGACGAACAACTGGGAGGTAGAGGTTTTTATGTTAAGTACACGTGTTTGGAAAAGTATCTCTAACATTCCTCCTGCATTTAAAAATTGTTGTTTGACGTCTCGTCATGTTTGTATCGATGGGTTTATTTATTGGTTAGGTTATGATAGTATTAAAAAGGCTGATAGAACTAAGTATAATCTGATGATTTTGTTTGATTTGCAAAGTCATGAATTTGGTGAAGTGTCCCTTCCAGATAGTTTAGTACACAAGAGTGTATTTGAGGTCTCGAAGGTTTATGAGTCGCTTGGTTTGTTTGAGTATTATAAGGAAGGCGAGACAAGGTTTTGTTGTGTATGGATAATGAAGGAGCGTGTTACTAAGTCATTTACTAAGATATTGAGGATTAAGGCACTAGATAGTTGCGTGAATCACAGAGTATTGGAGTTAAGAAAGAATGGTGAAGCTATAATTGAAAATAAGAAAGATTCATACTCATCTGTACTTGAAGTTTATGACCCCTCCTCAGGAAGTATCAGTGGTATGGGGATTAATGGAGCCCCTTACTCGTTTTCAACGGATCCGTACATGGAAACACTACTCTTACTTGATGAGTCAGATTCTATCATTTATTGAAGACAGTGACAAGGCATAGAGATCAAAGAGTTGATACACATCCAACAATTCAGTCTTCCTTTTGCATAGTTCAGGTTATTAAAAAGCTAGATGCATTTTATCGCCCGTTGACTGCACTTGCGTGATTACGTGTTTGTTTGAATGTGGAGGCTGAGGGCTCATCTTCGATGGTCTTGATTTTTCACAGTTGCAAGTCAAGGTTGTTTTAGTTTTATCGTTGCTTTAGCCGGATTTATCGTTTTGTTCAGTGTGGTTCTAATTCCTATAAAGTTTGCTTGTTTTTAATTATCTATAAAATTGCCTTAATTAAAGTGAAATGGATGTTATATAAATTGGTAGTTGTGTTTATAAGTGAGGCAGATCCAGCGAATATCAGTGATAACTGTTGTCTGTTGGATAGTTTTATACACTTTGTTTCTGCTCTTATATCAACAAATAAAAAGGCTTCCCAAAAAATTGTGTAAAAACCACTTTCGCTCACGAGCCAATTAGCCTTACAATTTCTTTTGAAGCTTCGTTATCATAAGCAAAACGATACTTGTCGCAGAGTGTATATCAGTATATATTCTTCATCACAAGAAGTAATCTATTTCTGGCTTTGCTTTTTGGCAGCATATGCACAGACAGACATATTGGAGGTTACTTTTAACACCCATCTGATGTCTCAATGGTACATAAAAGAGGACCTCCCTACAAATAGTTGCACCAGTCTTACAGGAAAAAATGATTTCGTGACATGTACAAATGACTTCTTCCCCGACACAGTTTGCCTATCCTTCGCTTCAACACTTCACATGGTATTCTTACTGTTGTCCCCTTAACAGTATTGAAAAATGGTGATATATACTGATCTTGGAACATCGCAGAAACATGTATAACCATCATTATATAGAAAGAATTCTTGGCTCAAAGATACCAGTCCCGCAGTACACAATTAAAACACACACCCTAACGTCTCAGGTCCAAATACACACGTTGCGTGTTCATTTTCACAATATGGTTATATGCATTGAACCAAAATATGATCAAGTCAGTAAACTCAAGAACAAAGTGACTTTTTACAAACCTATTTTCCTCACTAATCACCAGTTCACCACACCAACACATGATCTATAAACTTTCTAAGAAAAGGCTATATACAAACAAACCAAAAGGGTCATGTTAAACTTAACATGAGTCATACCAAACGAATCGAACCTTTTATGTTCACTATTCATGGGACTTGCCGACCTAGTATTCAAAGCAATCTCATCAGCTGCAACAGATGAATCACGCCTATGATATGATGTTTTTTGATTATACGAGATAGTGCTTGCACAATGTCCCTCCTTAATGGTGTTTTTCTTGGTGAATGATTTATACATTTGTATGCAAGAGTTGTCACGTCATTCGGCTCCTTTGAGTCGAAGTTTCCTTCAAGACGTGGATCCACTAGTTCTTCCAATCTATTCTTCCCCTCGGTGTTCATTGCTGCCTGTTGTTATATCAATGAAATATTAAATGCAATGAATGGCAATCATCTTAGACCATATCAACCAAACCGTAACATGTTAGTGAGTTTTACGCTTTATAGGGTTTACTACTTTCCGTTATTTGCATATTCTGCTTTCAAAGTAACAGTAAATTTTAGAATATATTGCATCGATTACAGGTACTGAATTGAAGGACATCAGTTCTTTCCCATGAATTGCTACTAGCATATTCCTAATTCATCTTATCACACTTCTTAAATCTTACAATATGATACAAAAAATGACCTGCTAGGTTACTATGAATGGAATGTAAATAACCAAATGTATTAAATGTCAACCGATTGATTATGCTACTATGGTATAAGAAGTGTATCTTAGGAGATTATAAAGGGTACGCATCGTTGTTGTCTCTGATGCATTCGGAGGAACGAAACAGAGACCAAGTCCTGGTGTGGGACACAAGTTTTTAGATGTGGAGCCACTTGGAGGACTTAAGGACTCTGTCCCAAGCCCTGGTGTTGGTTATTAATGAACCGGAGGATGCGAAAGCATATATGATCAAACAACAATCATTATTAAATCAAGGAGAATCTATTTGTTTCATTTTTAATCCTTAGTTGATTGTGTAAAGATCCCTAACATCATACATTATTTTCCCATAGCTGAAGTGCCAAACTTTGCTAGAAAAATATGACCAATAGTTGCATAAAAACTTAAAAAGTTTTTATGTTTGAGTAAGAAGTTATACGTTGCTTTAATGTCAAAGATATAAAAGGTAGTCACTTATCATTTTTGCTCATACTAGCTAGCTGCAGTTCCACTGCATACATTACTATCAGCTAACTACTTCAGACATATGGTTAAACTTTCGTAGACAAACATCATGCCGCGAAGTGCGGGTTTAAAACCTTGTTTTTTATAACTCATTGAAGGACTAAACCTATTGACAACAAAACAATCTATTTTTACGATATCGTGCATCGAACAGGTCAACATGCATATTATTTAAAAAGTTAGGATCCATATGGCACACATTTTCTGAATGTAGTACGTAGTACTCCGTATAAAATGAGGAAGAATATACCCGCGCGTTACGGCGGGGCTTATTACAATGACACTTTCTAACTGGAGGTGGTGATTTGAAGATGGTGATCAGACATATATTATTGGGTTAGAAAAGCAGAAGATGTTGTCGATTATGACACACCCAGCAGATTACGTAGTACTATTGTTTACAAAAGAGGGAAGCATTACTCACCTCGTACATTAGTTTCTCCATTTCTAAAGTGGTACTGTTGGCGGCAGAAAGCATGCCTGCTGTGCTACAAACGCAGAACTATTCTTAACAGCCATTTCATCTAAGAAACGGAAATACAAAAGCGTAGACCAATCACTACATCCGTCTCCTCTTCATCTCCTTTCTTACAGTCAAAGAACGTACCTCTTGTAATCTCTCCTTTCCTAAAGTATGCAATGAATGCAGTAGTAGTTTTTGCGAGGCTTGTGTGCTCGTGGTCAAACAATTAGCTATCTCTTCCATCATGTTGCGGGGATCAGATGGGTCACTTGAGGCGGTATTTTTTTTCTTGATCAAAATCACCAATGGTTGTTGTAATGTCTGCAGAAATGCTAAATATGCTTGTGAAATCTATCATTAGAATGACTTTAAATATCTTCCTTCGTCGAACTATCGTAACCATGTCGAACTTATAAGATTGTAACCAGGTGATTACTTTCATTCACCTTTTGGTTGGACAAACTTTCTGTTTCAGTTTTTTCTTCTGCACCGAATGGTTTATCTTCCAGCCTGTGTTATAGATTTAAAGCACACCAGAAGAGCAACTTATGCAAAGAAGAAAACACAAATAAGCTTTCTGATATGTAGCATTGTTGTTAAGTCACGAAAATAAAACATGGATCGTATGGTAGCTGATTAATAAGAAACAAACTAGTAATAAGCAGATAAAAATTCACGAAGCAGGTATCCAGAGAGTGTTTAGGACAAAATAAGTGCACAAATTAATATGTGTTTGAATCCGATAAAGTGTTTTTAGTTTTGCATGATCATAAAAAACTATAACTACCCTGACCAGTTTTCCAAACCTCTTGTTGAGCATCGCAATCTCAAAGACCTTAAGATCACAGACATGATTTCCCCAGCGGCACCTTCTTCTGTGGGTCTGTTTTGTGGGAACTCAGTCACGGCGACACCCTTAATCATATTCAGCGAAGGACGTATCCAGAACTACTAATCACGAAGCACGTATAGAAAAAGAAGATGAAAAGGTTGATAAAGCCATGAAAGAAAAAGGATCAAAGAAGGGTGCTGGACCAAAATAAGCCTACTAATAGGTTTAGCGTATTTTGTTCCTAGCGACATGCTCTATAAGATAGTAGATCAATGAGGCCCTTACGTAACATTTCGATCTATTAGATATTATCGATGACGGTTATGAGTCTTACAACACATATTATGATGACCCTGCTTGTAAAGTTTTCTGCCTCTGTCCCTACACACCCCATTCCTAACATCTTAGCCTATGGGTATGGAAAATATTATGCGTATTTATATATAGAAAAAAACGTGAGACTGTATAAAAGTAACCACAGAGCGCCTATGAATCTAAACTGATATGAAGTACTAACCATGCTGACGTTCCATCTTCTTGTTAGCGTTGCAACCTTGCTGCTGCATTTCAGCGTTGATGGTGCTGTTTCTATTCCACGTACTACAGCCTTGATGTTGCTGACGGCAATGCATCCTTGTTGCTGCTAATGCCTACTAAAGCTTACGTTGTTAAATTATCACATCCCTTTAATAACTAAACCTATTCATATGAAGAAACATACGAATAACTTAAATCTTTATAAAAAATATTAGAAGTATAAAGAAAGCTGCTTACGTCCTGTAGTTAGTTACACAGTTACTCCAGAAACTGAGAACGTACGAAGCTGCTCCAGCATCAAGAGATGGCGTTAAGCTGAAACGGGGCTAAGTTTGGTTTGCTCCAGCATCACTTCTATTTTGAAGCTGTGGATTCATCTTCAATGCCGTTATCATTCACATCCGGATCAACATGATCCTCAACTGAAATTGAGGGTATAGATTTATTTTATAAGTATCCATTATACAATTATGCGTCATTATTGTAAATTGTACATTCACATATGAAACATAAAAGTGATTAGAAAACCGCCTTCGCTACATAAGCTAACCTTTAACTGCTATTTCATGAATCTGTGGGGTTCCCATGCATACTGATCGTAAATCTATTCATATTTTGTTGTTGTCCCGATGGAAGTGAAAAGGAACATAATAGACCAAACGAATGGGTAAAAAAAGCCCACTGATAGGCTCAGCAAATTTTGAGCAGGCCCAAACGCTGGAAAAAGCCCACTATGATCTAACACGCACAAATCAAGCGATTTGTTTCACTTTACTCTTGTTTCGAAACCCTTATCATGCAAATTAATAAACCCTAGCAAAAATAACAAACATGTCAGACTACATCCCATTCGATATTCAGTCAGAAATCATTAAAAGGCTTCCGGTTAAATCAGTTATTCGATGCAGGTCTGTTTCAAAACTCTGGAAGTCTATTATTGATAGCTCTAACTTTATTCAAAGTTACCACATTTGTAAGACCCAACCACAGCACCATCTGTTTGTTAAATATTATTCAGATAATGAACGAAAATATGTTTCCATTGTGGACGATCATACTTTCCCTAACCAGGAATCTTCCATAACTGTCCCGCGGCCCGGCAGCCAACTTAGATACGTATTATCACTCTATTCAGTCAATGGGTTGTTATGTTTCTACGGCTGGCGCCAAGATGCTATGGGCAGGGACGAAATGATAGCTGTTCTTTGGAATCCTTCTGTTAGGAAAGCAGTTGGTATTACTATATCTAATTCATTGAGTCCATCTACTGGAGTTACTCATATTGGTTTTGGGGTTTGTCCCAACACTAGTGACCCTAAGATTGTAAGAATCAATACTATTGGTTGGACGACTCAGAACTGGGAGGTAGAGGTTTTTATGTTAAGTACACGTGTTTGGAAAAGTGTGTCTAACATTCCTCCCACTTTAAAAACTTGTGGTTTGAGGTCTCATGTTTGTATCGATGGCTTTATTTATTGGCGAGCTTATGATAGTATTAAGCGGTCTGAAGGAATTCTCTCTAATTTGATCATTTCGTTTGATTTGAAAAGTCATGAGTTTGATAAAGTGTGCCTTCCAGATAAGTTAGTACACACGATTATATTAGTGGTCTCGAAGGTTTATGAGTCGCTTGGTTTGTTTGAGTATTATAATGAAGGCACGACAAGGGGTTGTGATGTATGGATAAAGAAGGAGGGCGTTACCAAGTCATTTACTAGGATATTGAGTATTAAGGCACCAGATAGGTGGGTGGACTATGAGGTATTAGAGTTAAGAAAGAACGGTGAAGCTATAATTGAAAATATAAAAAATACTTCCTCGTCTGTACTTGAAGTTTATGACCCGTCCTCGGAAAGTATCCGCAGTATGGGGATTAATGGAGACCCTTACTCGTTTTCAATGAATTCGTACATGGAAACACTACTCTTACTTGATGAGACAAATTCTATCATTCATTGAAGACGATGACAAGGTATAGAGATCAAAGAGTTGATACACATCCAACTATTCAGTCTTCCTTTTGCATGGTTTAGGTTATTAAAAAGCTAGATGCATTTTATCGCCCGTTGACTTCACTTAAGTGATTAACGTGTTTGCTTGAATGTGGAGGGCGAGGGTTCATCTTCGATGGTTTCGATTTTTCACAGTTGTAAGTCTAAGGTTGTTTTAGTTTTAGCGTTGCTTTAGCCGGATTTATCGTTTGGTTCAGTGTCTTTCTAGTTCCTACTTCCTAGAATGTTTGCTTGTTTTTAACTATCTATAGAATTGCCTTAATGAAAGTGATAACTGTTGTGTAAAAACCACTTTCGCTAACGAGCCAATTAGCCTTTCAATTTCTTTTGAAGCTTCGTTATCATAAGCAAAACGATACCTGTCGCAGAGTGTACATCAGTAGATGTTCTTCATCACAAGAAGTAATCTAATTCTGGCTTTGCTTTTTGGCAGCATATGCACAGACAGACATATTGGAGGTTACTTTTAACACCCATCTGATGTCTCAATGGTGTTGATCAATTATGCAAAACCTAAACCATTTTATTAATAAACGTCAAAAAATGTTAAGAAATCAGATACTCGCTTTGCATCTTGCAAGTGCCATGAGGTTTCTGTACCATAAAGTCCCATGCCTGTACTAAAAGAGGACCTCCCCACAAATAGTTGCACCAGTCGTGCCGGAAAATTTGTTTTCTTGACATGTACAAATGACTTCTTCCCCCCACAATGTTGAATATGCCTGCCTATAACCTTTGCTTCAACACTTCACTCGGTATTTTTACTGATGTCTCCTTAACAGGCTAACAGTATTGAAAAATGATGATATATACTCATCCTGGAATATCACAGAAACATGCATAAACAATATACAGCATAGAAAGTAATTTCTGGCTCGATTTCAAAGTGCGTTTATTGTATAGCCTTTACCTGTAAGTCCGATCTTCCTTCCTTCAAAGATACCAGTCCAGCCATACACAATTAAAAACACACCCTAACGTCTTGGGTCCAAATACACCCTTACGTTGCGTGTTCACTTTCACAAAAGATGGTTATGTGTGAATGTCATGTTTATAGTTCATAAAAGATCAAATAATATAACAATCATCGGATAAAAAGAGCCCGTGTTATGGTTAACCAAGGAAACTAGAGCCTTATCCCGGATTAACTGAAAAATGCTGTGAGAGAGATGATATGTTTCTGCATCTTCTATATCTAACATATTTAAAATCCAACGCAACTATTGTTGAAACACTTTCGAAATCCAATTAGACACCTCTTCTAAGTTATAACCAATGTATTCTGTTTATATATACAAAATCGAACCAAAATATGATCATGTCAGCAAACTTAAGAACAAAGTTAATTTTTACAAAACCTATTTTCATCGCTTAACATCGGCTCACCACACCAAAACCTGATCTATAAACTTTTTAAGAAAAGGCTATATACAAACCAACCAAAAGGGTCATGTTAAGCTAACACGAGTCGAGTGTGCTATCAAACGAATCGAACCTTTTATGTTCACTATTCATGGGACTTCGCCGACCTAGTTGATCAATATTCAGAGCAATCTCATCAGCTGCAACAGATGAATCACGCCTATGATGTTTTTTGTTTTGTCTTATCATAATTATACGAGATAGTGCTTGCACAATGTCCCTCATTAATGGTCTTTTTCTTGGTGAACGATTTATGCATTTGTATGCTAGAGTTGCCACGTCGTTTAGCTCCTTTGAGTCGAAGTTTCCTTCAAGACGGGAATCCACTAGTTCTTCCCATCCATTCTTTCCCTCGGTATTCATTGCTGCCTGTTGTTACATCAATGCAAAATTAAATCAAGAAAAGTGGATTTGACGAGTCTATAAGGTAATATGAGTTATGACCCATGTCGTAAAAAGAAGTTAATCCTAATTAAATGCACAGAATGACAACAATCTTAGACCATATCAACCCGACCTTAACATTAGATTATAGCTAGATTATATTGAATGCAGATTAAATAGATCCAAATATTGCTTAAAATGTTGGGAAAATCAAACTGCTCATTCATTTTAAAGGCTCGTTTAATTGGGATTGAGAAACTATATCAGAATATGTCCTGCATACCAACTACCAGTAACTGCGATTTAATAACTACTACTAACATGATAAAAGTGATTCAACCATACGCCTAAAGGGGTTTACTACTTTCCGTTATTTGCATATTCTGCTTTCAAAGTAACAGTAAATTTTAGAATATATTGCATCGATTACAGGTACTGAATTGAAGGACATCAGTTCTTTCCCATGAATTGCTACTAGCATTTTCTAATTCATCTTATCACACTTCTTAAATCTTACAATATGATACAAAAAATGACCTGCTAGGTTACTATGAATGGAATGTAAATAACAAAATGTATTAAATGTCAACCGATTGTACCTGTGGTATGTCCAGATTGCATATATAGTAACTGGTCTTTCGAAACTGCGGGCGGCCTACCTGGTCTTCCATTAAGTGTTCACTTTGCTACTTTGACCATAACAATCGTTATCCGTTGACCGTTAACTTTCGTTGCTACAGGGATACTTTTGTCCTTTTCCTTTTTTTAACCCATCATCCCTTCCAACATCACCATTACCACCTGCACAACCATTACCACCTGCACAACCACCACCTCCGCCGCCACCATCACCCCACCACCTTCGTCGCCACCATCACCGCCTATTTCAAAAATCGATTTATTCCATTTGTTTCTTTTCTCCCCAATTCAATCTTCCAGCAAACCAAGAATCCAACCCACCCCAAAATCACGACACGAACAAAATCCCCAACAGATTTGTTATTCATAAAAAAAAACCTTAAACCCACACTCGAAAATCATTAATCAGATCCAAACCAAATCACTTCACACCATTCCTATAAAACCCACGATAAGTGTGTTGATGGTGCCGAGGGTTGATGTTCTCGAGTTGTGTTGTTGACTTTTATGGAAATGATGTTTGATTGTGTGAAGAATTAGGAGTCGACGCCTGATGTTGCAGATGGAGTCACTGTGATTTTGTCGAAGGTGGTGGGGTGATGGTGGCGGCGGAGGTGGTGGTGGTTGTGCAGGTGGTAATGGTTGTGCAGGTGGTAATGGTGATGTTGGAAGGGATGATGGGTTAAAAAAAGGAAAAGGACAAAAGTATCCCTGTAGCAACGAAAGTTAACGGTCAACGGATAACGATTGTTATGGTCAAAGTAGCAAAGTGAACACTTAATGGAAGACCAGGTAGGCCGCCTGCAGTTTCGAAAGACCAGTTACTATATATGCAATCTGGACATACCACAGGTATGAAAAGTGCATTTCACTCTATGGTATAAGAAGTGTATCTTAGGAGATTATAAAGGGTGCGCATCGTTGTAGTCCTGATGCATTGGGAGGAATGAAACAGGGACCAAGTCCTGGCGTCGGACACAAGTTTGTAGATGTTGAGCCACTTGGAGGACTTAAGGACTCTGTCCCAAGCCCTGGTGTTGGTCATTAATGAACCGGAGGATGCGAAAGCATATATGATCAAACAACAATCATTATTAAATCAATGAGAATCTATTTGTTTCATTTTTTATCCTTAGTTGATTGTGTAATGATCCCTAACATCATACATTGTTTTCCCATTATTTATTTGTAAGAAGTTATACGTTTCTGCAATGTCAAAGATATAAAAGATAGTCACTTATCATTTTTGCTCATACTAGCTGCAGTTCCGCTGCATACATTACTATCAGCTAACTACTTCGGACATGTGGTTAGACTTTCGTAAACAAACATCGTGCCAAGAAGTGCGGGTTATAACTCATTTAAGGACTGAATCTATTGACAACGAAACAATCTATTTTTACGATATCGTGCATCGAACAGGTCAACATGCATATTATTTAAAAAGTTAGGATCCATATGGCACACATTTTCTGAATGTAGTACGTAGTATAAAATGAGGAAGAATATACCCGCGCGTTACGGCGGGGCTAATTACAATGACACTTTCTAACTGGAGGTGGTGATTTGAAGATGGTGTTCAGACATATATTATTGGGTTAGAAAAGCAGAAGATGTTGTCGATTATGACACACCCAGCAGATTACGTAGTACTATTGTTTACAAAAGAGGGAAGCATTACTCACCTCGTACATTAGTTTCTCCATTTCTAAAGTGGTACTGTTGGCGGCAGAAAGCATGCCTGCTGTGCTACAAACGCAGAACTATTCTTAACAGCCATTTCATCTAAGAAACGGAAATACAAAAGCGTAGACCAATCACTACATCCGTCTCCTCTTCATCTCCTTTCTTACAGTCAAAGAACGTACCTCTTGTAATCTCTCCTTTCCTAAAGTATGCAATGAATGCAGTAGTAGTTTTTGCGAGGCTTGTGTGCTCGTGGTCAAACAATTAGCTATCTCTTCCATCATGTTGCGGGGATCAGATGGGTCACTTGAGGCGGTATTTTTTTTCTTGATCAAAATCACCAATGGTTGTTGTAATGTCTGCAGAAATGCTAAATTTAATGACTTTAAATATCTTCTTTTTTAAACCATCGTAACCATGTCGAACTTATAAGATTATAACCATGTGATTACTTTCATTCAACTTTTGGTTGGCCAAACTTTCTGTTTCGTTTTTTTCTTTTGCACCGAATGGTTTATCTTCCAGCCTGAAAAATAATAATGTGTTATAGATTTAAAACACAACAGAAATGAGCAACTTATGCAAAGAAGAAAACACAAATAAGCTTCTGATATGTAGCATTGTTGTTATGTCACGAAAATAAATAATGGATCGTATGGTAGCTGATTAATAAGCAACAAACTTGTAATAAGCAGATATAAATTCACGAAGCAGGTATCCAGAGAGTGTTTAGGACAAAATAAGTGCACAAATTAATATGTGTTTGAATCCGATAAAGTGTTTTTAGTTTTGCATGATCATAAAAAACTATAACTACCCTGACCAGTTTTCCAAACCTCTTGTTGAGCATCGCAATCTCAAAGACCTTAAGATCACAGACATGATTTCCCCAGCGGCACCTTCTTCTGTGGGTCTGTTTTGCGGGAACTCAGTCACGGCGACACCCTTAATCATATTCAGCGAAGGACGTATCCAGAACTACTAATCACGAAGCACGTATAGAAAAAGAAGATGAAAAGGTTGATAAAGCCATGAAAGAAAATGGATCAAAGAAGGGTGCTGGACCAAAATAAGCCTACTAATAGGTTTAGCGTATTTTGTTCCTAGCGACATGCTCTATAAGATAGTAGATCAATGAGGCCCTTACGTAACATTTCGATCTATTAGATATTATGGATGACGGTTATGAGTCTTACAACACATATTATGATGACCGTCCCTGCTCGTAAAATTTTCTGCCTCTGTCCCTACACACCCCATTCCTAACATCTTAGCCTATGGGTATGGAAAATATTATGCGTATTTATAGAAAAAAACGTGAGACTGTATAAAAGTAACCACAGAGCGCCTATGAATCTAAACTGATATGAAGTACTAACCATGCTGACTTTCCATCTTCTTGTTAGCATTGCAACCTTGCTGCTGCGTTTTGGCGTGGATGGTGCTGCATGTTTCTATTCCACTACAGCCTTAATGTTGCAGACGGCAATGCATCCTTGTTGTTGTTAACGCCTACTAAAGCTAGCTTATATTGTTAAATTATCACATCCCTTTAATAACTAAGCCTATTCATATGAACAAACATACAATTAACTTAAATCTTTATAAAAAAATATTAGAAGTTTAAAGAAAGCTGCCTATGTCATTGTAGTTAGTGTTACACAGTTACTCCAGAAACCAAGAACGTACGAAGCTGCTACAGCATCAAGAGAAGGCGTGAGGGCAGTTCATTAAGTTGAAACGGGGCTAAGTTTGGTTTGACTTTAAGAAGATCACTTCTATTTTGAAGCTGTGGGTTCATCTTCGATATCGTCATCATACACCTCCGGATCAACATGATCCTCAACTGAAATTGAAGGTATAGATTCATTTTATAAGTATCCATTATACGATTATGCATCATTGTAAAGTGTAAATTCACATGTGAAACTGTAAATGTGAATCAGTTTTGTGTTTTTTCACAGTTACTTGTACCTGAGCGTGGGGATAAACTTAAAACAAAGGGAAAGCAATACCTTAAATGAGTAGGCCAGCAGGAAGCAATTTACCTGGATTCGGTGCATCAGGAAACGTACAAAGAGCATGTATCAGTTTCTCGAATGGTTGAGGTTTCGTACCTGGAGGAGATATTAGATCCTCCATATCTATGGGTTCCCATGCATACTGATCGTAAATCTATTCATATTTTGTTGTTGTTCCGATGGAAGTGAAAAAGAACATAACAGGCCGTAAATGGACCAAATGAATGGGTAAAAAAAGCCCACTGATAGGCTAAGCAAATTTTGACACATGGTAAACGAAACAACAGGCCCAAACGCTGGAAAAAAAAAATAAACCTAATACCGTGGACAATATATGATATAACACGCACAAATGAAGCGATTTGATTCACTTTACTCTTGTTTCGAAACCCTCTTATCATGCAAATTAAACCCTAACAAAAATAATAAACATGTCAGACTACATCCCATTCGATATTCAGTCAGAAATCATTAAAAGGCTTCCGGTTAAATCAGTTATTCGATACAGGTCTGTTTCGAAACTATGGAAGTCTCTCATCGATAGCCCTAAATTTATTAAAACTTACCACACTTGTCAGACCCAACCACAGCACCATCTATTTGTTAAATACAACTTAGCCAATAGTTATGAACTAAAATGCGTTTCCATAGTGGACGATCATACTTTCCCTAACCAGAAATCTTCCCTAACTGTCCCACAGCCCGTTAGCCAACTTGCATATATATCATTAATGATCTATTCAGTCAGCGGGTTGTTATGTTTCAACGGCTGGCGCGAAGATGCTATGGGCCGGATGGAGACGATAGCTGTTCTTTGGAATCCTTCTGTTAGGAAAGCACTTGGTATTACTATATCTAAACCAATTAGTCTACCTGGATATAATATTAATACTTTTATTGGTTTTGGGGTTTGTCCCAACACTAATGACCCTAAGATTGTAAGAATCAATACTATTGGTATACCGACGAACAACTGGGAGGTAGAGGTCTTTATGTTAAGTACACGTGTTTGGAAAAGTATGTCTAACATTCCTCCTGCTTTTAGAACTCGTGGTTTGACGCCTCGTCATGTTAGTATCGATGGGTTTATTTATTGGCTAAGCTATGATAGTGTTAAGTTGGCTGATGGAATTCTCTCTAATTTGATCATTCGGTTTGATTTAAAAAATCATAAATTTGGTGAAGTGTGCCTTCCAGATAGGTTAGTACACAAGAGTACTACTGGATTAGAGGTTTCCAAGGTTTATGAGTCGCTTGGTTTGCTTGAGTATTATAAGGAAGGCAAGACAAGGTTTTGTGATGTATGGATAATGAAGGAGGGTGTTACTAAGTCATTTACTAAGATATCGTGTATTAAGGCACTAGATAGTTGGGTGAGTTATAGAGTATTGGAGTTAAGAAAGAATGGTGAAGCTGTAATTGAAAATATGAAAGATACTTCCTCGTCTGTACTTGAAGTTTATGACCCGTCCTCAGAAAGTATCCGCAGTATGGGGATTAATGGAATGTCTTCCTCATTTTTAACGAATTCGTATATGGAAACACTACTCTTACTTGATGTGTCAAATTCTATCATTCATTGAAGACGATGACAAGGTATACAGATCAAAGAGTTGATACACATCCAACTATTCAGCCTTCCTTTTGCATAGTTTAGGTTATTGAAAAGCTAGATGCATTTTACGCCCGTTGACTGCGCTTAAGTGATTACGTGTTTGGTTGAATGTGGATGGCAAGGGTTCATCTTCAATGGTTTCGAGTTTCCACAGTTGTAAGTCTAAGGTTGTTTAAGTTTTAGCGTTGCTTTAGCTAGCCGGATTTATCGTTTGGTTCAGTGTCGTTGTAATTCCAAGAAATTTTGCTAGTTTTTAATTATCTATAGATTTGCCTTTTAGTTAAAGTGAAATGGATGTTATATAGATTGATAGTTGTGTTTATATGCGAGGGAGATCCAGCCAATATCAGTGATAAGTGTTGAATAGTTTTGCACACTTTGTTTCTGCTCTTATATCAACATGAAAAAAGGCTTCCAAAACAATTGTGTAAAAACCACTTTTGCTCGCAAGACAATGAGCCTTGCAAAACGATACTTGTTGCAGACTGTACATCAGTAGATATTCTTCCTCACAAGAAGTAATCTAGCCCTGGCGTTGCTTTTTGGCAGAAGCCCGTCTTGATTCCTGTGATAATTTAGTATTAACATAAGGCAAACAAACACCTCCTAAATTGGAGGTTACTTTTAACACCCATCTGATGTCTCAATGGTGTTGATCAGTAATGCATAACTCAACCCATCTTATTAATAAATGTCAAAAGCGGATATGTTAAAAAATCTGATACCCGCTTTACATCTTACGTCCCATGCCTGTACATAAAAAAGGACCTCCCTACAAATAGTTGCACTAGTCGTACGGGAAAAAATGTTTTAGTGACATGTACAAATGGCTTCTTCCCCCACACTGTTGAATATGCCTGCCTATAGGCTATAACCTTCGCTTCAACACTTCACGTATTCTTACTATTGTCCCTACTGATCCTGGAACATCACAGAAACATGCACAAACATCATACAATGTAGGATGCATAGAAAGTAATTTCTGGCTCAATTTTCAAGGTGCGTTTATTGTATAGCCTTTACCTGTAGAGTCCGATCTTCCTTGCTTCAAAGATACCAGTCCCGCAATAGACAATTAAAAACACACCCTAATGTCTTGGGTCCAAATTACGTTGCGTGTTCATTTTCACAAAAAATGGTTATGTGTGAATGTCATGTTATAGTTCATAAAAGATCAAATAATATAATCATCGGATAAAAAGAGCCCGTGTTATGGTTACCCAAGGAAACTAGAGCCTTATCCCGGATTAACTGAAAAATGCTGCGAGAGAGATGATATGTTCCTGCATCTTCTATATCTAACATATTTCAAATCCAACGTAACTATTGTGGAAACACTTTCGATATCGAATTAGGCATCACTCTTCTAAGTTATAACCAATGTTTTCTATTTATATACAAAATTGAACCAAAATATGATCATGTCAGCAAACTTAAGAACAAAGTTAATTTTTACAAAACCTATTTTCCTCGCTCAACATCGGTTCACCACACCAAAACCTGATCTATAAACTTTGTAAGAAAAGGCTTATATACAAACCAACCAAAAGGGTCATGTTAAGCTTAACACGAGTCAAGTGTGCTATCAAACGAATCGAACCTTTTATGTTCACTATTCATGGGACTTCGCCGACCTAGTTGATCTATATTTAAAGCAATCTCATCAGCTGCAACAGATGAATCACGCCTATGATGTTTTTTGTTTTTTCTTATCATAATTATACGAGATAGTGCTTGCACAATGTCCCTCATTAATGGTCTTTTTCTTGGTGAACGATTTATGCATTTGTATGCTAGAGTTGCCACGTCGTTTAGCTCCTTTGAGTCGAAGTTTCCTTCAAGACGGGAATCCACTAGTTCTTCCCATCCATTCTTCCCCTCGGTATTCATTGCTGCCTGTTGTTACATCAATGCAAAATTAAATCAAGAAAAGTGGATTTGACTAGTCTATATAATGTAATGAGTTATGACCCATGTCGTAAAAAGAAGTTGATTATAATTAAATGCACAGAATGACAACAATCTTAGACCATATCAACCCGACCTTCACATTTTTGGAACGTTAAGCTTTTTTTTAGTAAAGTTTACACTTTAGTGGCCTAATCAGTAATTAGATTATAGCTATTATATTGAATGCAGATTAAGTAGATCCAAATATTGCTTAAAAGGTTGGAAAAATCAAACTGCTCATTCATTTTAAAGGCTCGTTTAATTGGGATTGAGAAACTGTATCAGAATATGTCCTGCAGACCAACTACCTGTAACTGCGATTTAATAACTACAACTAACATGATAAAAGTGATTCAACGATACGCCTAAAGGGGAAAGAAAAAAACTTTAGCCCCACGTAAGCAAATAATAGAGGTGGCAACTTTTTTACGTTTTCTTAGCATGGGTCAGTCTGGAATGTGTTTACCCGACCGGGCCATTTTGACTGATTACCCTACCCGTCCAACCTATCCATTTTGCCACTTCTATAAATTTAACAAAAAGCATCAGAAAGAAGTAATAGAGAGAGATCTTACAAGCTCAACATACTCCAGGAGACCTTGCTGAGGGTTTCGCCCTGCAATAAGCTCGAATAAAAGAACTCCAAAGCTGTAAACATCACTTTTCTTAGTGAATGCCCGTGTTGATATATATTCAGGATCAAGATATCCGAAAGTTCCTTGTATATTCGAGGCATTTCTATTAATCATATCCTCCCTTGAAAGTCCAAAATCAGCCACCTGCTTGACACGATATAATTGGAGTGATCAGTACAGAAATCAAATTCTGAGGCCGTTAAATTGATTTATAGAAGGAAACTAACCCTTGCTCCCATCGACTGGTCCAACAGGATATTAGAAGATTTGATATCTCGGTGAATGACCGGAGGAACAGCCTGGAGTTAGAAGATCAGTAAATTGGATGATTTAACATAGGTTACATGCATAAATGCTGATATGCAAAAAGTTACTAAAGGTGTAAAGTAAACCATACCTATACTTGAAAAGGAAAGAAAATTGCCGATAATGGAAATACTCGTAAATTAAAACGAAAAATTAACAATTAGAGCTTACGCCATCATGGAGATATTCTAATCCCCTGGCTACATCCAAAGCTATTTGAACCCTCAAATCCCAGCTTAATGCTTCATGATCTTCGCCTGCATATCAGGACGAACAGATCTATATGTAGCTTTTGATCGCTTTATGAAATATTTGAAGCGGTAGATAGTCAAACTTGAGGATCGAATAATGCAGGACAGGTTGTAGTCAGTTGCATTTGTTAAGCGGTTATGTTACTTTTGTCGCTTTTGAATACTACAAAAATGTGTCTTATATTGTCTTAACGTAACTAGTTATACAGATGTTGGCTGGTCTCTAACTACGAGAAAGTTGGATGACGACTTACTATACAAATGAGAAAATAGACTGCCTTTACTCATGTAGACATATATAAGCATATGCTGTCCTTTTTCCGCACAATATCCGACCAAATTTACAAGGTTCCTATGATGTAACCTTCCCAATAACATAACCTGCAAGCAAATATACAAACAGGTACACTTAACGACAAAACGAACAATAGCAAATATAAACGTCATAAGCTCTTGAAAGCCACTGTAACGATCAAATATATGATCGAATTCTTATTTACAACTTAAAGTAATCAATCAATCATATATTAGTGAAGATAGTTGATACCTCCGTTTGGAACTCCTTTTCGCCTTGTTTGGAATCAGTTGCAAGAATTTTAACAGCAACTGCTTCACCGGCTGTCATTTGAGCTTTATATACTGGACCAAATGCCCCTTGGCCTATCAAGGACGTGAAATTGTGCGTGGCTTTCTGTATATCTCTGTTTAATTCAAAATATAAAGATTATGGTAAGAACAATATCGGGTAAATTAAGAATTTTAAAAATAACAGGAAACCAATCATGAGGCATTAAAACCGAACTTGAAAGTTCTTTACTGGAAATTCAATGAAAAGATTGTCCTTTTAGGCCATTTTGTACCCGTAAAATCTGCAACATTTTACATTAATTTGAACATTATATGGAAACATAACACTTTGATAGACAAATTTACATTGTTGTATTAAATGGTCATGTTTATAAGCCGGTTTTTATGGGTTACGCTGTTACAAAATGGACCAATCCGGACACAAAGCCAACGTTATATTACTTGAACACTAGAAAAATGACTAAAACGTGAGGTAAGTGTATAACCTTAAAAAAAATTAACAAAAACAATGTACCTATATTCTCCGAATACTGAATATCGGCATACCTGTAAGAATACTCAAGAATCCCAGAAGCAGCAACAACATGGCCCTTCTTCAGTCCACCAAACCATAACGGAATCCCAGTATGCACAGACGTTCTTGAAGATTCCGTACCCATTGATGAATCCGACATAATCGTACAAGTATCAACACCATTTTCACGAATGGGAATAGTAGCTGCTCGTCTAGAACTACTATTACCTATTTGAGGTCTTTTCTTTTGATACCGATAGCAAAGTAACCCGCCTATAGCCAAAATCGCTCCGATCACCACTCCTATCGAGATCCCGATGATCAAACCATATGACCTCTCTTTCATCTCTTGTTAAATAACCATCAACACACCTGCAGAAGTGATCATCAGTATATAAGGAGTGTTTGGAATTGCTTATTAAAACTGTTTATTGCATTTAACTACAGTAGATAAGAAGTTCTATATATTAACGTGAAGGCGGAGTTGTTTAGGGGGTGTTTGGATTTGCTTTTACAAAACGGCATTTGCATTATGCGAACGAAATCTCCAGCAAAACGCAATTCCAAGCACCCTCTTATCCGATTCTGCTTGTTTTACCTTCGAATCCATAAACTTAACTAAACACAAACACTCTAAACAACTTTTTCTTCTCATCACTGTGTTTCATTGCAACATAAGCAAACCAAACACTATCTCATTCATTGCGTTTAGTCGGCTTATGGCTTATTTGGTTTTGGGCTTATGTTTCATTAACTGACTTTTTGTGGCTTATTTTGAAACTTATCATTCTATATAAGTTTATTATGTCATTATAAGCTTATAAAAGCCTAAAAGCTTATAAATAAGCCACAAAAACTTAGCTCATGAAACATAAGCCGAAAACCAAATAAGCCATAAGCTGGCTATATAAGCTGAAACAAACACCTCTACTTATGCATATATATATAATAAACAGATGATAAAAAAAATACTCCAAATAACATCCAACAAAGTACTACCAAAAATAGCAAGTTAAGTATCAGAATACTAGAAAACATGATATAAATTACCATCTCATTCATTGCGTTTAGTCAGCTTATTTAGTTTTGGGATTATGTTTCATAAGCTGACTTTTTGTGGCTTATTTTGAAACTTTTCGGCTCATATAACCTTATTATGACATAATAAACTTATATAAGCAGTAAAGTTTCAAAATAAGCCACAAAAACTTAGATTATGAAAATAACCCGAAAACCAAATAAGCCATAAGCCGAAACAAACACCTCTACTTATACATATATAATAAACAGATAATCATAAAGACTTTTTATGGGCTACAATATATTCATGTTTCAGCTAGAAATAAGAACAATGCTCCAAATAATTCCAAAAAAATACTACCAATAATAGCAACTTAAGTATCAGAATACTAGAAAACATGAAATAAATTTAAGCCTAAAATCTTCTAAATAAGCCACAAACACATCTACTTATGCTTATACAATAAACAGATGATTAAAAAAAATACTTTTTAATGGGCTACAAAATATTCATGTTTGAGCAGGAAATAAAAACAATGCTTCAAATAATATCCAACAAAATATTACCAAAAATAGAAAGTAAAGTATCCAAATACTAAAAAACATGAAAGAAATTTGACCATAATTGAAAAAACTTTCCTAAAATACAGATCTTCATAAAGAACAAAATCATGCATCAAACAATAGTACTGTAATAATACCTGATAATGATGATGATGGTGTTAATCAAAGTTTAGTATATATGATTATGAAAATGTTAAGATTATGATGATGCAAAATAGGAACAAGATCCAAAATTGCAAAAAGAGTAGAGTAGAGTAGTGTAGTATACTCAAACATTTATATTTAAAGGTGT
Organism: Glebionis coronaria; assembly: GCA_025667525.1. Taxonomy (NCBI): domain Eukaryota; kingdom Viridiplantae; phylum Streptophyta; class Magnoliopsida; order Asterales; family Asteraceae; genus Glebionis; species Glebionis coronaria. The sequence goes on along the minus strand of CM046880.1, from coordinate 588,329,438 downwards.
TGTGACATGGGCATGGTGTTTATATGTATTTTGATTTTCTTTTCATGTCATGTTACATTATTTTATAAGGAATGTTTGGATTCCAGAATCATGTTTTTTTTATGTTTTGTTTGTTGTTTCAGATTAATTATCTATTTTTAAAAATACATAAAAAAAAAGGTTAAATTAAGTTTAGTACAGTATATCATTTTATTTGAGGTAATAGTTAAAAAAAAAATTAACTGATTAAATATAAAAATGTTATTATTAAAAAAAATAAGAAAGAAAAAAACGTTTGGTGTTTGGATTTGTGTCATGTCATGTCACATTATTATTAAGGAATGTTTGGTGTTTGGATTTGTCCGCCAAAAAGTGCTAAAGGAGGTGGAGATGTGGCTAGGATTAACAAAAGTTATTAATAATTTATTTTAATTTATGATTTAAATTCATTTGTATACCAAAAGTTTATTTAGATACAAAAGAAATAATATTTTCAAGTATTATCATCCTAATCTAATGGATAAGATTAAACAAAAACCTAATTCCTTCTTTTTTTTTCAAACATTAAGATCTCTTAAACCGTTAATCGTTATGCGAAAAGTAATATACCATTACGACGGGCATTTTATTATCTTTCTACAGACTTGCCATATGATATACTTTCAAAAAAAAATTCTCGTTTTTTTCACTTTTTTTATCATTGTCGAAAATTATCATATACGATACTAAATATCATATATGATAGTAACACAAGTATCATATATGATATAAGTTATCATATACTAAACCAATATCATATATGATTTAATAATAATTTGTAACCTAAAACTAATATCATATATGATAAAACAGTATTATCATATATGATATTTTACGCAAAATTTAAAAAAGAAAAAAAGACGAATTTTTTTCTTCAAAAGTATGTCACAATGCATATCTGTAGAAAGCTTATTAAATGCTCGTTGCGGTGATATATTTTTTTCGTTTAACGCTTAACTGTTTAAGAGATAGTTAAATTATAAAAATAAGTGAAATAATAAAATAATTTTAATCTTATCCATTAAAAGAGATAGAGATGGATGGTTGGGATGAGTCCCTTGGTGTCTAAGATTAATATGGTATCCAAAATAACTCTACTCTTAATTTATTTCAGTTAATGATTAAAATTGTTTGTAATATTAGATGTGTTTTATTTATTTTCAAGTTCAGTGGTGATTTTTGCACGGGTTTTTGGATGTTTAGGTTACTCAACTTTTACTTTTTGTTCACCTAAATTATCGAACTATATTTTTGAGACTTTGGGTTACCAGACTATGAAAACCGGGTAATATTAGTACTGAAGTATGAATGGCCGTTTGTTAATGTTAGTAACCGGTTGCAACTGCCGACGTGACATTTTGCTTTTATCAATAAGTTACAAAACTTTACGAATTTGTTCAACTAAGTTACTAAACTTTGCAAATTTGTTCACCTAAGTTACTAACATTTGAAATTTATTATACCCACATTTTTATACATATCTTTTAATATACATCTTTTTATACACCAGTTTATATAGGGATGAAAATTTCTAACATGACACGAACCCCAACCTGAAATCGACATGGAAATTAACATGGTATAAATAGAGATGCCAATTCTGACATCACACGTTTTTATACATATTTTTATACACGTTTTACAAAAATTTGTTAGTCCTTTCTAATTAGACTTATATTTATTTGTACTAAATATAAGATTAACCAATGGTTATCTTCATAGATAAACCTTTGGTAGATATCGGCTAGATCCTGAGTCTGAATATGGTTAGCATTCCTTAGGCCTTGAGAGAAGCTAAGCCATTTTTCAGGGAGACTATTCACAAAACCAACATTGATTTCATGATTAAATGTGTGTATAAAAACATATGAATAAAACAACAATGTTTAGTAACTTATGTGAACAAATTCGCAAAGTTTAGTAACATATATGTCCAATACTATGATAAGTTTCTGAGTTAGATAAGAGGGGCTCACAAGTAACTGGTTACCTATAATTGAGGTAACCTGAATGAACATAATTTTGGTGTTCAGTAACCTAAAAAGCAAAATATTATAGTTCAGTAACTCAAAGTCTCAAAAAATAAGTTGGGTAACTTAGGTGCACTTAACTATTCATAAGAAAAAAAGTTAAAAAAAAATTCTAAAAAGTTCTCTTTTCAAAAAAATTTCGAAAAAAGTTTTTTTAAAAATTTAAGATTTTTTTTTAACTTTGTTATTTTTTTTTTCAACTTTTAAAAGATTTATTTTTTTGGAAGAAGTTTTTTTCCAAAAAAGTAAGTTTTAAAACAAAGAATCTTGATTTTTTTTTGGGTAAATTTTTTTTCGGAAAATAAAAAAGTGAAATTCTTTTAGAAATGTAAGAAAACAACTTTTTTCGGAGTTTTAAAAAAAACAATTTTTTTCAAAGTTTTTTAAAAAAAAACTTTTTCAAAGTTTAAAAAAAACAACTTTTTTCGAAGTTTTTTTTAAAAAAAACTTTTCAAAATTTTTAATTTTAAAAAAGAACTTGAGTGTAAAAATCATTTTTGGCTGTAAAAGGACTAAAATACCTCTAAGGTGATAAATAGTGTTAACCTTTAACTGAAAAATATTTGCATCATCCGTCCTTAGGGATGTATAGTGTACTATTTTATAAACAAAAAGATGTATGTTGCGCGAAATATTGACGAGGGATGTAATTTAAACTTTTAACAAACTACAGGAATGATTTTTGCACCTTACACTTTATTTAATATTGGGATGAGCTTAAGATTTTTGAAAAACAGACTAAAATTATCAAAATGTATAAAAATCATAAAAGAGGGGGCTCACGGAATAAAATTATCAAAATGAATATAAATATAATATAATACTGTTATTCTCGTCGCGATTGTATACTTAATTTTACGTAACGTTAAACGGTTTAAAAAATATTTAATTTTATAAAATAGGATGAAAGTGTTTTTTTTAATTAAATAAAAAAAATTAGTATAAACTATTAGATGAGATTTGATTAGTAAGTCATGTTTTTCACTAAGTAAAGGTTAACATAAATAAAATCCAAACTTTCAAAAGAAATTTATAGAACTCTGAGAAAATTAGTTACATATATATTTATTTCGTCCTAATTTACTAGTCCACTTTAAATTTTTTAAGTTTTTTTCTTTAACTTTTGATATAAATTAAATTTTTTGTGCTATGTAATATTTAATAAAAATTATATCAATAATAATACATTTAATAAAAACTCAATTCATTCATATAATTTTATCGAATATTACATAACATAAAAATTTTAATTCAAAGTCAAAATTGATAAAGAAATACTTGAAAAGTTAAAAGTAAACAAGTAAATTGGAAAAAAAAAATAATATTTTAACATAAGAAACTTAAAATCAAACCATCAAAACATTATTGTTGAGGACTAAATCACTATTAATTTTTTAATTACTATTGAAAACTTAGGTCCCGTTTGGTTCGTAGAATGTTTTTAAGTGAATTATAATTTTTAGAAGAATTTGTAATTTGATGTAATTGTAAATGAAAGAATGGAAATGTGTTGGAATTGTAATGTTGTGGAATTGTAATGAATAAAACCTGAGATGTGTTTAGTTGAATCTAACCATAATGTAATCTAATAGTTTTTATAAAACATAAAAAATGAATAAAAAATAATAGTTAAAATAAAACAGAATAATAAAAATAAAATAATAAAAACATATATAACTTACAAAAATAAACTAGTTATTTTAATAAAAAATATAATTTTAATAAAATTTATTATTTTTATAAAATTATTATTTTAGTAAAAATTATCATTTTAATAAAATTTATTATTTTAATAAAAATATTAATTTAATACAAAATATTAATTTAATTAAAAATATTAATTTAATTAAAAATATTTTTTTATTAAAATAAAATAATAAAAATTTATATTATTTTAATATTTCAAAAGTAAAATAATAAGAAATATTTATATTAATAAAATATTAAAATAAATAATAATAACAATAATTAAAAAATAAAAATATTTAATTAAAATATAAAATTATTAAATTATAAAAAATAATAATGAAAATAATATAAAATAAAAAATAACAAAAAATAAAAAATAATATAAAGTAAAAATAAATTAAATAAATTAATAATAAATAAATATTATATAAAATAAATTTAAAATTTTAAAAAAATATATATAAATTTATAAATTTATAAATTTATAAATTTATAAATAATAATATAAAAATAATAATAAATAATAGTAATTAATAATAAAGAAAAATTATTATTATTAAATATTTAATTTTTATTATATAATAATAAAAATAAATTTATTTTTATTATATTTTTTTAATATAATAATATAATAATAAAATAAATTTATTATTATTATATTATTTTAATATAATAATAATATAATAATAATAATAACAATAATAATAAAGTTGATTATTAATAATTAATAATAATAATAATAATGGTGGTTTAAAGTATAAAATTACGAATTACGACGTAATTCAAAACATTTTATCCAAGTTCTTATGTAATCTGAAATACACCATTTGATGTAATTTTAATGTCCCAATTATAATTACGTAGTATACCAAACACCATATGTAATATAAGTGAATTACATTCCTTTCATTCTGTGAACCAAACAGGTTATATAATGTAATCGAATTACAATTACATCAAATTACATCCAATTACAACGAACTAAACGGGGCCTTAATAGTAGTACGTACTAATATATTTGTTAGGTAGGTAATTTAGAGAGCACATAGGTCACCATTTGATGTAAACTTATTCAGTAGTTTAAGTATTGTCAACTTTATGACATCTCATTTAAAAATTCACAGAATTAACAAGATGGCTCATTTTTAATTTTTAATTGTTTAAATAGTAATTCAAAGATTTTGTGTATGTGACACATGGTTGAATTAACATTACACGCTTCTAATATCGGGACATTCTTTCTCGGTGCCATAATTTGTGAACCTTGGGAAAGCATTTATAAAAGTTAACCCACGCCTATAGAAAAACAAATATTATAATCTTTTTTAAAAGCATGGGAATGTTTTTAATCATCATTAGACTGGGGAGTGGTAACATAAAATCTCACATCATCGTTACCTCAGTTTTTTTTCCTCCCGCTAACTCAATCAAAACTCACATTTCAAAGTTAATAAGGAAAAAAAATCTCACATCCACCTCATCTTTTCACTATCACTTTTATTTAATTTATTTATAAAATACATACTTTTATTCTATCAAATTAAAAAACGATACACGCGGGTAAATACAAACATTAAAAATATTAGGCGTTATTAGCCAAGTGCTGGATTAAATCGGATCGAAAGTTTTGATGCACTTGAGATGATCTGATTTATCCCATAACAACATGAATTTGTTTCGTGCTTCGTACCAGATCGTCTGGTTGTTGTGCTTCTCCTCGGTACCATTTGGGACTTATCGCATATTCTTTGTGTTTACGAATCATATTATGCATTATGATGCATGCATACATCATATTAACAAGTCTTTCTTTCTTCATCGCACGTGCTGGATTGGCGATTATGACTCATTTCTTTTTTAGAACACCACGCGCGTTCCCATCCTTCCTTGTCGATTCTTGCTTCTGCTTATACAATATTCGACTGTGGTCATCGTTAGAGGGTTCAGGAATCGTCTTAACAAGTGGAGCTAATTCTGATATATCCCGTCAGTAAGATAGTATCCAAATGGATAAATAACGCCGTTAGCCGTAAAAGGGACCTCTGGTGCTCGTCCTGTTTTCAAATCGTTAAACAAAAGGGATTGATATAACACATTGATATCGTTTTTAGACCCATAAACACCAAAGAAAGCATGTCATATCCACAAGTCTTCCGACGCAACAGCTTCCAACAAAATGAACGGATTCGATCCGTGATCACGTCTAACATATTGCCCTTTATGGGCGTACGGACAACCAAACCACTCCCAGTTCGTGCAGTCTAGACTTCCTATCATCCCAGAGAAACCGTGCTTCCTTTCGTGATGTTGATATAGTAATTCAACATCACTCACCATGGGTTTTCTTAGATACTCTGGCCCATAAATCGCCCTTATAGCAGAACAAAAATGATCAAGACTCTCCCGTGAAGTTCTTTTAGAGATTTGCAGATATTCATCTAAAAAGGCTAGAACAATGCCATATGCCAATTGACGAATTGCAGAAGTGCATTTCACCACTGGAGCAACGCCTTCTTTTCTGGTACAGTCGATATTTGCATTAAAGTAAGGATCATGTGCAGTTACAGCCGTAACTATATTGTTGAAAAGTGAACGATCCATTCGGTATGTCTTCCGGAATGCACGTGCGTCGTAGATCGGGTTGTCAATGAAAAACACGGCAAGTAAACGATCATGGGCACCATAACGATCTCGATTAACCGGGTTTCTAGGCACTCGTTGTCGTCTATTTCGAAAAAACGCCATCGCTCTTGCTAGCAACCGGACACGAGGGCTATTCATCAAAGTTTCTTCGGGGCTGTTTGATAAAACAAAATGATTTAGCGCTGAATCACTTAGTGCTCTGAATGATTCTAAAACTCTGTATCAATTTGCTTCTGAACAAAATAGACTGTTTGGTAAACGTTATAATTTTACAAACTGAGTGATATTATATTACTATTTTAACCTTATGTGCAATAGTATAATATACATCTAAACAAAACTATTAGTGTCATTTTCATTACTAATATAATGAGTTTCGTAGATAAAAAAAATATGGCCTTTTAAAAATGGTTTCTAACTAATCATTATGAATTTGCTAAAAAAAACTAATCATTATGAATGTAAAAAAGAAAAAAAAATAAAAATGTTTCCACTCTTTTTTCACAAAAAAACACGTTAAATAATCGTTGATGATCCAATCTCAAATGTTTATTATTAATAATAGTATTTTAATAATGTGTCAAACCAACTTAGATTTAAGAAACGTAAAACAAAGAAATACCATGGAGGTAACTAGTGAATATCATCAATAAAGCAAATACGTAAATAAATTAATATCAATATTAAATATTAGATACCACAAGGGCATATAAGTGATCTGGGGTGAAATTCAAGATACTAAATGATTTTTCATACTTTCCATGCAAAATCGTATAGAGCCTAATGGAATGAGTCAGCGCACTATTTTTTGTTACCAAACAAGACAACTGCTGACCGAATCAAAGGCAGCTTCTTAGTCATTTAGTTAAGTGTTTCTCAAACACCCCCTTCATCTTGGATCATTAAATCGAAGTATATAAATGTATATTCATCAATGTTTTCCATGCTAAAAATAAAAGAAACTATGGACAAGATAATTTTTTTGATTGAGAAAAAAGATGAAATGAGAGATATGAAAAAAAGTGAAAATAAGGATTATATAGAAATAAATGGGATGAAAAAGAAAAATTTGGGGTAGTGTGAATGGTGAGAAACTCACCTGTAGCGAGTTTTTTTTGCCCTGGGAAGCTCAACCCACGCGTGGCTTTTTGAGGTGAGATAGTAGGGTTCCTAGCAACCCACGCGTAGGTTTTTGCCACATCAACCCTACCCGTGAGTTTTTATCACCACTCCCCCAGCCATACACTATGAAGAATCTTTTTATTACTCCGTAGAATGTGTGACAAGATAAATAATGTCAAATAATTGGTTAACAAACGTAAACTCTTTCAATTACTTAATGAGTTTCAAAAACTTTTGAGATGAATCCAAATTCAGAGAGGTTGTTGTTTCAAAATATAGGACGACAACATGGGTACAGTGATGTGGTGTCATAGCTAAAAATAGTGTTATAACTGATATGTAGGCTATGACAACAGAATGCTATAGCACCATATTTTATGGGGTAGCACTGAGTTATTAAGAAAGTGGTGTCATAGAGGTAAATAGTAGTATAAGGGGTCCATGTATACCTCACTTTAATAATTAAAACAAAAAACAAAAAAATCACCACGCCAACTTTTGTTGGCTGGCAAATATGGTGCCAGGACTATGACACGAGAGTGAGCCATCGTTTTTCTGGGCAGGTATGGGATGGCGCCATCTATAGCACCATCGTACCTTTGGCTCTAATTAAACTTGAGTTGGCTGAGTTGAAAAAAATTCGCGGGTATCTTCACGCTGTTGGGCCAATGAAAGTTTTAAATTACACTAAGTGTTACTGATCGCTGAGAGGACCAGCGACAGAGACCAGACCAGCGGAAGGCAAAGCCTCATCTGGCACACCAGGAACATTCAAGTCAAAGACAACGTCAGAGAAGTCGAAGATAATCTGAAGTCATACCCGCCAGCGATTATGAATAGCTGGGATATAGAAGGAATGTGCTGGTGTCCAAGGATCTCTAAGATGACAATACTCAGAGATCACTTAGAACCTTAGAATTCTTATGCAAGCAAAGCTTGTCTGATCCTTTTATAGTTTAGGCGGGAGAATCTACAAAGTGTTTTGAGCGGGACAAAACATGATATTCAAGATAAGCCTAGTACGACCTAGTGGGACAAAAGGTGAACAGTTGGCAGAACTGTTCACCTAAATTAGTTTAAAGGTATGTCTCGATTTAGACATACATTTAATACGTTGTACTCTTCCACTTAGAAGATGACACGTATCAACTACTCCCACTAAAGAAGCAACCCCGTACCACTATAAATAGGAGGGAGAAAAAAGAGTTATTCAACCCTTGTGCTTGGATAAATTATCTAAGTTCTTTCTCCCTTTGTAACCTTTGAGCCCTCAGTTGTCTACCAGCGACTCATAGGTTCTCTTGTAAACTTGAGGCTCGAATCAATTTTACTCATTCTAGGGTTCACTTCTTATTGTCATTCAACTGGTGTATTCATAGCACTTTGTAATACTTTGTTTATAACAGTTAATAAAGCATTACTCGTTTGAAAAGTATTTCGTTGTGTGTTCGTGTTTATGCGAGTTATAGTTTCGACAATTGTTATATTTAGGACTTTCAATTGGTATCAGAGCGGTTTGATTTATAAAACTTTTTATAAAACGTTCTTGTTTTTAAAATCAAGATCCAAATATGACTGAAACTATGCCTCCTATGCCACCACCTTTTGATCAAACTAGTCAAGCTAACACTTCGACCAACACACCGGCCACCACATCTACTACCATGCCTATACCGGTTGTAAGCACTGGTAATAATAATGATGACCTTCCTCAACTTCTTGATGTTCGTGGGGGGTCACATGTGTCCAATGTTCCAGCGTTTGATGAAGAAGATTTCTCAAGTTGGAAAAGTGAATTTCTTATTTATTTAGATGGCTTAGAACCCTTCTTAACAGAAAATCAGAAAATGGGCCTTATGTGCCATTGGCCGTTTCCTCTATGTGACAACCGTGGTTTTGGGTTTGTCACGTGGTCTTACTTTTAGGTTATTTTATGTGTGCTTACTTGAATTTGTGTTTACGTGTTTATTTTGTGTGAACGAGGTTGGTGTGGTTATCGTTTATGAGTATAGAGTACTCATAAGTAAATCGAGGAACTGTTATTTTATGTTCATGAGCTCACAAGTGGTGACTATGAAATGAAAATGGTGATATTATGGTGTTTACGTATACGTATAAGTATTATAGTAATAGTATTTTTTTAGGATTTACGGTTTAGCATTTAGAGGTCTCGGGTGAGGTAATTATCCATATGAATATTTTTCAAGATGGTTTTAAGACATTTAGGACTTAGTTATAAAGTTTATTTCAAAATTTGAGATTTTTTTTAAGAGTGTATATTTTACGACTTTTACGGTAAAACGCGTAAATTTGACTAGTTTTACGGTTTTGAGGTTTTGGAAGCTTTAGGAGCTGAAATAAATTAAGGAAAATTAAGGAAATATTATTAACATAATATTAAATAATAAAAATAAAAAAACGAATTTATTGGGTGTTTGGGTCGGTTTAGACGCACCAAAGAAAGAGAAAAAGGGAAAAAGGAAAAAAAAAAGGAAAGTTGGGTGTTATACTTGGACTAGGATTTTATGTACACACTATATAAGGTTATCTAATAAATAAATAAAAACATAAATCCCTGGAGACAAAGAAAAATTCGTGGGTTTCATAGAGGAGAATTAGGGTTCTTCAAAAAAAATAGGTTTTCTTCATCTTCCATTGATTTAAGGTAAAAACCTTCATTAACCTTTTTAATTAAATTGTTTTTATGTTTAATTAATCATTCTTATGATGGATTAAGGGTTAGTTTTTATATAAAAACAGTAGATTAATGATGTATTAATCATAATATGATGATCATATACTCTAGGGCTTGTATTAGAAGGGTTATAAGTTATTAATTAGATCAATTTGTTTAAAACCCGTTTTTAAAAACTGGACAGAATTTTGAGTCTATTGTTTTGATCATATCTCGAGTTCTAGGAACATTCAAGATGCGATCAAACTAGCCCTGGATAGGTAATTGAGTTGGCTTTCTAAATCAAGAAACGAGAACTAAATTGGAGGTCGGGAAGTAGGTCAAAAACAGGTTACAACAGTCGGAGGTCAAAACAGTTTTGAATTCAGCCTGTTTTCTTTTTAAGTTTTGGGTTGTTTGGGGTACTTAGGGTTGCATTGGGATCTTCTCACGAACATGAGAGATGGTTTATATATTGTAGTAAGGATCTTCACTTGGGCTAAGATTGTGGTTTAGGTTAAGACCCTCTAATGGTAATGAACTTTTCATACGTTTAAAATCAGTGAATTCTGGATAGGTAGCAATATATACACATATATCTGGGTCTTAACAGTAGTTTTAAGGTTAGGGCAAGTGGAAGGTTTTAGCTAACATGTATAAAAGTGTGAATATTCCTTTTACAGAAACCATGGGTATGTTTAAGTAGACGTTTGACTTAAAGTTTTGAGACCTAAAACTGGGACTGTTTTGTGTAAAATTATGAACGGGATAGCTATTAAACTTAACCAAGTTAGGGACTTGTTAAGGAAGGATAATGGGGTGATTAGAGCTTAACAATAAGGTAATTATACGGGAATAGACTAGATGTCCATCATAGGTTGATGAGCCATCTTAGTGATTGGTTCGTGTATTGATTTCATATTTTTGGTTTGTTAGCTTGTTACTAGTGCGAGGACTTGTGAAGAAGCTATCAGGTGAGTTTCATAGTCCCATGTTTATTATTGATTTTGACTTCTAGATGGGATGGAAGAGACACTGTGTTGAGTTATTTATAAACTGATGTTGTGAATGTTTTTAAGGTTTGTGATTGACTTGTGTGTACATTATGTGATTAACTGCTATGTGATTTCTTATTGTTTATGATTTGGATCGGGGGACACGTACCGTCTCAGTTATTGTGGTCTGACAAGGTAGTGGCCTTGTGGTTTGACAAGGTAGTGGCCTTGGGATAGGTACATAGTGTGATCATCTATGGTACCATGTTGTTTGGCAAGGTAGGAGCCTTGGATTTTGGTTTGGAATGATTGATCTTGAATTCTAGTTGTTAATACATAATTGTAGCACATTGTCCATATGTTATTGTGTTGATGGTTGTTATTCACAGCTTGTAATTGATTTAGCGTTGGAGTCTAAACCTATGACTCTCACCAACTTTATGTTGACGTGTTTTAGTGTCTCTTTCAGGTGATACTATGGTTAAGCATGAGAACATAAGTAGCTAGGATTGGAGAAGCTTAGGAATGCATATAGAAGGAGAATCCCCGTTTCCTTCTTAGTTTTTATTTGTTCTTTTAATAAGTGATACTGTGGCACACATACATTTGTTTGGTTATGTTATTTGTTTGTCTTGAGTAAGCGGTAGGACTGTTACCTACTTACCTAGACTCCTAAGTCTGATGAGATATTGTCATGACTTTGTGCCCATTTTATGACATTTCTTATTTCATATAGTTATCTCTACAGACACGCCATGTTGTGATGATATCCATACGTCGCGCCCCATATTCCGCCATGGTGGGGTGTGACAGAATGGTATCAGAGACAATGGTTATAGAGAATTAGGTTGCCTAGTCGTGTAGCCTAGTCTATAGCTTAAGGGTCCCTGCATATAGGCGTCATAGGAGTATGTGTGCATTTTATAGTAATTGATATGTTTGAATATTATTTTCGCAGTGTTTGTTAGGTTATGAACTACTATGGTTCATACTTAACTACATGTTATTTTCTTTACGAGTTTTGATTAGTGTGGGTGGAACCATGGTCGTATACGCTAGTCATTGTTGGATTTCGCTTAATTATGTTTTCATGTTCTTTATACATTTTGAATTTTGTCTACGCAGGTTCAGCTGGACTACGAGTTTATGTGTTTCGTTCATTGGCTATGTTATTTTAATACATGGGGTTTTGGATCTTATCTTGTGTGGTTATGTGCTTGTGAGTTGTTGGATTATGTGTTATATGTAGTATTAATTTCTTATACGTGTCATCATAGGAGGGAGTACATTTGTGAAAGGCAACATGTATAATTATGGAGGCCTACATGATTATATATGTGCCACAACACCACTGGACCTTCAAGTATGATTGCATGAAAGAGAGTTAATACATGCTTGTATAGTATATGTTGGATGGATTTGAGTGTATGTACGCTTATGCCTATGTATGTAAAATTAATTTCTACTTACCGGTTGTATTCTTGAGATGGTTGCTAGCTCGTTTCTCTTTGAGATGTTCAACTTCTGTAGTAGCGCATTTCTCGGGTCCTCATTTCACATGTTTGTTTGTACGGTACTTTTGGCGTGAAGGATTTTGAGATGGTGGAGATTTCTTTTTGGGGTAACGATGTCTTTTGTTTCGAGTTATACATGGTAAAAAAAATAGAACTTGCAAAAAAAAAATAGTTGTTGGTAGTCGATGAAATAAGGAAGTGTCGGGATCATGTTTCAAATAAGGTGGAATATAAATTCTTTAACATATAAGCATGACTCGGTTATTTTAAAATATTTTGGTTTCGATCACCTAAAGTTATTGTTCTTAAGTTAAAAAATTTTGTTCTTATTTAGTGAAATATGTTAAAATCATGTAATTAATAGAGTTTTAATTTTCTGGAATTAAAATAAATTAGGTTCTAGTTTTGGTAATTAATGGGGGGTTTTAGGGTTTAAAAATCGTTTTTTTTTGGTATAAATCGGAGTAGGCAGAAACTGTCGCTAAACTGTCAAAATATGTCGCTAACTGTCAGAAACTGTCGCTAATGCCTAGGCAGATTTTGAGAAAAATCGTTTTGGTCATAACTTATTCGTTTTAAAGGTTTTTGGGTGATTCAAAAGCCTAAAATTATGTACTCGGAACATACTTTTCAAGTATTCAGAAAGTTTCGTAATTGGAAGTCAGTAGCTTGGTCGAATTAATTGTACAAGTGTTGAGTTCAAGGTTAATTTTCGGACAACATGGTTTAAACTCGTGTTTTGGGTATTTTGCGGCAATGAACACTTGGAGGGTTAACATAGAGATGAGTTGGGAAGGAATTTGAGAGTTCTTTAGACCTTATTATACGTGGTTATATTTTGATGAGTTTTGATTTATGGTATTTATGAGTAAGACTAAAATCGGGGTGACAGTTTTAAACCCGTTGAGTTATGTGACGGCTCCTAACTTGGTTTCAAGACAGTTCTTGTTTGATGAGTTGCGAGATTTAGTTAGGTTGGTTACATAACTTTATGGATTTGATAAGTTTCCTCGTGGACGGTTAAGGCTCATGTGTTGTTGGTTGAGATTATTTTCGTGTATACTGAGTTCACGTTTGAACGTGAAGGTTTTATCAGGGATATGCATCCTCGTTTGTTTGTTGAGAATAAGTTTGAGTTTGGGAGTGAATCTCGGGACGAGATTTCTATTAGGAGGGAGTGATGTGACAACCGTGGTTTTGGGTTTGTCACTTGGTCTTACTTTTAGGTTATTTTATGCACTACAAGAAAAGGTGGCTTATAGGACGCATGTTAGTGTCCTATAAAGTGAGTTTATATGACCTTTAACTTTATAGGACCAAAATAAAAGTGTCCTATAAGAAAGGGTTGTAATAGATATTTATGACACTTATGCGGGTCCTTATAAACTCAAACATGTTAAAACTAATTCTTTGGCCCTATAACATTGTTTATGCAACCAAAATGATGTCCTAATAGACCACATAATAGGATGCTATCCGGTGTTCTAATATATGCTTACGTACCTTTTACGTTTTGGAACACTTTTCTGAGTCCTAACACACATTTTCTTAGGACGAAAACATAATGGACTAAGTCTTAGTTTAGTACCAAGAAAAGAGTCCCAATACATAGGTGATTTTTTAGGACCTAATTTGGTGTTACAAAAGCATTCTATCCCATGTTTAGTTAATAGACTTGGTGTCCCAACAAGTGATGTTATAGAACACTTCATCTTTATGCAACATGTATTTCCCTCCTTAATTCAAAATTCAAAACACAAGGAAATCAACTATATTAAATTAGAAACAAGTGAATACAAGGAATATAATTCGATAGGGGTAAAAGATTTCATTTGCATTAGAGAAGTTTTCAACCAAGTTTTAAATAAAAGATAAAAGTCTTACAATATTCGGAACATAAATTCCAGAAAAAAAACAGAGGTAACAAAGAGGGAACTAGGATCTGATTGTTTAAGTCATCATCTATTGCCCATCGTCCTCACGCGCCACCTACAAACAAAACAATTCATATTTAATAAGGTGTAATAAAGTTCAGTTGTAGTTTATATAATGACTAAGTTTAACAGGTAGCGTACCAAAACAACTGCGAAATGCTATTCTAATGGGTCACACTGTCAAGTAAAAAAGACAAGCCACCTAAAACATATTACCTATATCAAGATGAGAATGGAAGCCTTTTCAAAGGTAAATAACTAAATATAGTACAAAACAGATGATAACCATTCTTATAAATAACATCGAACATTTTTTCTATACAAGTGCATAACCAAGAACCAACTACATAAATAAGTAAATTACTAACACATATATTAGGCTAACTTATAAATCACCCATAGCTGATATTAGACTATTAATGATACAGAGGAAATTTTCGTAATATTCTTTTTCAGGAAGCATAAAAACGTATGTAATTTTCTTCTCTTTGTTTAGTCTCCTCGATACCCACTCTCCCCACTTTATCATGTAGTGATTTCTATAGATTTAGCATTGTGCCATTCACACAGGAACACTAAATTGTTCACACCTGGCCACCCTTGTTAGTGTAGTTTTTGTATGAAAATGCATGCATATATGCATGCAAATGAGGCAATAACAGACTCTTTAACTCAGTCGTTTACGGGTTAAAAGTCTATACAATATGCAATCATGAACGATAAACATGTAAAATCTTTTTAAGAAATAACTCATGCATCTAAGGTGGGACTTATATGTGAAAGAAATTACAATGATATGCAAGTAGCCAAAACATTATACCCAAACACAAGACCAATTAAACGAATAGTACCTCACATTTGCAGATTTGCAGATTTGCATACCGACACACATGAGCTGTCACCACTGAGCATGAACTGAACTAATATACAAACTCGGAACATAACCACTAACGCATAAATATCACTTCTCAACTAGTTACAAATTATCATGTAAACTATGAATAATAAGTGACATAATATGTGTTGTTACAACTCTGTATATGTTTTTTACTAGGTGAACATAAGCTGGCTCAACTTAAAAAGCACCTATCGAGTATTCTTTGGCAGGCAGATTATAGACGAAGAACTTTATAAAGTGTCTACGCATTTATATTATTCCATTGAGATTGAAGTTGTGTGATTGGATTTGCTTACTTTGGGTGAAACAAGGCTTTCAACATAGGCACATTTAACCATTCAGAGATGCATATAAAAAGTATCACTAGTTTGGCACAAAAGTTCTTTCTTTAAGATCATACATCCATATTTTTTGTGATTTACAAAAAAGGTTTTATTTTTTCATATATGACTTGCCGCTTTAATGTACAAATTATAAACTAATGATTTGATTACTTATACAACAACAATTTATAGATGTTAGATATCAAATTAAAACATTTGTGCATATAACAAAACTTATTAATAATTACTACTAATAGCAATACTAATCATACAATGATTCTTTAATTCAATTTCACATACCAACGCAAACTTAAGGCAACTGCTCAAATCAGTTCCTAACAAATTTACACGAGTAACTAAAAGTCTGTGTCATTGCCATTCATATCAAAAGAGAACAGTTATTTCTACTTGTATAAAATATTCATACAACTCCAAGCACTCACTATAGTAATGGTGACTAGAGAAATAAAAATCGATACTAAGAATAAGTGTAACATGATTTATGAGATCGAATACCTTGAAAAGAATATGTAAAATATAATCAGATGAAAGAAAAACCACCTGCAAAATGGGGAGAACTAAAGCATATAATTATTTTCAAATATGATACAATATAGATCTAGTTTACCATTCTCATTTATCTTTGTCTTGTATTAACGTCATGTATCGAGATCCAAGTTTAGCCGATCCATCCTCTGTTCCTTGATAATACCTGCAAAACAGCTTTTATATAAATGATAGATGGAGTAAATAAAACAAATATTAAACATAATATAGTACTTATACATTAAATTAAAGGATTAGTTGTTGCCATTCGAGTTTCAACAAAAGGTTAGGCACTATAGATCCTCCGATTAACTCATGAGAGAAGCGAGACAGTTAAGTCATTTTGGGAATTTTTAATGAAGTTGGAGAGAAATAAAAATTAAAGCAATTTCATTTTAGTTTTACGACAATAGAGCGGGAAGTTTCCCTCCTTTGTTGAAAATGTTAAAATCATTAATTTTCATCGTACTATTAGTAAAATCCAATGTTTTGAAACCCGATTTTTAATCGACCAGTCAAGTCACTGGGTCTGGATCAACCTGGATTAACTTGGTTTTCTAAAAAAATATATTTTTTCATATTTTAAATAATTAGCAAAATTTATATATAAAAACCATAAAACTTCTGTATATTGGAAATATAAATTAATTACCAACAAATATAATATGTAAAAATTAAATTTCGCAAATGCGGAAAATTTACATATTTTTTGTAAAAAGACCCCGAAAAAATCGAAACCCGATTGGTCTCGAGAACCGGGTTGACCCGGGTCACCCCAAACCCCGACGGGTCTAGCCAGGTTTCGAAAATGTGAAACCCGGGTCAAAATGACCCGTTTTCTCGACCAGAACCGGGTCAACTGGTTGACCCAACCAGGTCGACCCGAGTTTGAAAACATTGATAAAAGCTATAAAATAGTCGTGTAGTTTTTAATTTTGTGCCGAATTAATAAACGAACTATTTTATGCAATAACTTCAACAACGAACTTTCAAGTTTTGTTTTAAATACATCAATTTGTTCTCAAGTTGTAACTTGTTACCGACACGGCCAATTTATTCGACATATTATATTTTTCTTTGTTAACAAAAATCTATTATTTTCCCAAGTATTTAAGTTTTTATAAATATCTAAAGTTTGCAATTTTTAAAAAAAAATCGAAAATTATATATTTGTTTTTTCGAAAATATTAGGATTTTTTTGAAAATATTATATTTTTTTTAATATTTCAGAAATTTTAGGAACTTATTTTATCGAAAACATTAAGATTTTTTTCAAAAAATATAAAAAAAAATAAACATTTTAGAACTTTTTTTGAAAATTTTAGAATTTTGTCTTGTCCCCTTCAATCACTAGAGGGAGGCAAAACCTTCAACAAGAGGAAACTCTTGGAGGACCGAACAACCGAAACGTTGGAGCCGGATGACTACAAAATTGGAGTGTGTTGCTGGGGAACACAATATATCTTACAGACAGCGAACTGAGATCGAAGGGCAAATCTTGGTTGATTTTATCATTTAATACCCAGAGGAACTAGACACGATTACCCAAAAGTAAGTGATACCTCAAGAACCATGGTATCTATATACAGACAGATCCTCGTGTGTCAATGGATCAGGTGAAGACATAATTCTCACAAACCTAGAAGGTGTAGAGTTCACTTATGCTTTGGATTTCGAGTTCATAGCCATGAACAACGAGGCTGAGTACAAAGCACTAATCTTCGGACTCCGGATCATGGCACGCATGGCGTCCATAACCTCAAGCACATGTGGATTCACGGCTGGTCGCAGACCAAGCGCTGGGAGAATATGTGGACAAGGATGACAATATGATTCGATACTTGGGAGAATATGTTTGCTATTAAACTTACATGTTAAATTAAATTAAATTTATTTATAAACCCATACATGCACGAGACTTATAACTATTAATTATAATAAAACTAATTCCAAGAATTATTGCATAAGACTAAAATTAACGAAAAAACTCAAAGGGCTTATGTCCAATGAAACCCCTTAATGCTGAATAAGACCATCAAGTAATATGTGGAATTAATACTTAGAATAAAGAACAAAGAAGCATACACGATTACCAAACTTTCAACTTCGATTAATAACAATATGGTGAACAAAGTATTGAAAGCGTACAGAATATCAAACCCTAAGGCTCCTTTTGTAGATTAAGGAGCCTTGAACAATAAGCTACGAACCAACTATTTTAGGGAGAGATAAATATAGAAAATACAATATTTGAACATATCTTCTTATTTTAACAAAACGTGTTGATCTTCACAGCTCATGCATTCCTTCAGTGGTTAATATTCTACTTGTCAGCGGCTACAATAGTCTTGTCAGCGTCTAGAATCTTATGTGTCAACGGCTAGGGACTTGGTCATTTTATTTCCAACAATGAATACGATTTGAGGGTTCTCGACCGTCCATGTGTTGGCACATAATCTAAGTGCCTTGGATCATTCATATGGTAGACATCCTATGAAGGAGACAAGAATGATACGTTTCGTGACATCTTGGCTCATTTGGTTATGATAACGTTTGCCAATATCTACATGTCGTAACGAAATACCTATGCCATTAACTTCTGTATAAATGAGGTAGCTACGTGGTGGTTGTTATAACAATATTCGAGATAAGATCACACATTAATCACTGCCTTGGTTAATATTTGTCTTGTCCATATGGAGTATGCCGGACCTCTGGCCTTGATGTTCATCCTTTAAGTGTCCACCACATAGAGTCATGGACCATCCTCAACCCTTGCATTGCATTCATGAGTTGCACAAGACTCTAAATACATCTCTTTAAATAAATGATCATTTCTAGGAAATTGTCCATGAAACATTCTATTCTCTTGCCTCGTAATAAGCATAAACACTCTATAGTTGTCCCATAGTAGTACACCAACTGTTGACTACAGTAGGGTCTTTACCGAACATGAAAAATCAAACGATCGACTATCCTCACCCCTCAATACATACCACATGTAAACAAGTAGAAACACACATTTTTATGCTAAATAAGACCATTAAACAAATCACACGTAAAATATTATGGTTTAAAACTTTTGTATGAAATCTCTTGTTATGTTTAATCTTAATAGAACCCCAAACTGATAAGCGTCTTATAAGATCTAATATAATAGGACCCATATATTATGTGTCTTATAAAGTATTGTTATATTAAAACCACGATAACTATGCGTCCTATAAAATTAATATAATAGAACCCATATATTATGTGTCCTATAAAGTTTTATTCTATTAAAACCATACTGATTATGAATCCTATAAAATTCAATATAATAGGACCTTTATATTAAGTATCCTATAATCTCTCATCATAATAGGACCTTACTAAAAAAGTGACTTATAAATTAGGTTATTAGGATCTACATATAAAGTGTCCTATTAAAAAGAACTTAATGGAACTTAAATTTTGATTAGTCGTATAAAATTTTTGTTAGGACGCCATTAAAAAAGGCGTCCTACAAAAGGGTCCTAAAAGTCTCTTTTTCTTGTAGTGATGTGTGCTTACTTGAATTTTGTGTTTACGTGTTTATTTTGTGTGAACAAGGTTGGTGTGGTTATCGTTTATGAGTATAGAGTACTCATAAGTAAATCGAGGAACGGTTATTTCATGTTCATGAGCTCACAAGTGGTGACTATGAAATGAAAATGGTGATATTGTGGTGTTTACGTATACGTATAAGTATTATAGTAATAGTATTTTTTTAGGATTTACGGTTTAGCATTTAGAGGTCTCGGGTGAGGTAAATATCCATATGAATATTTTTCAAGATGGTTTTAAGTCAATTAGGACTTATTTATAAAGTTTATTTCAAAATTTGAGATTTTTTTTAAGAGTGTATATTTTACGACTTTTACGGTAAAACGCGTAAATTTGACTAGTTTTACGGTTTTGAGGTTTTGGAAGCTTTAGGAGCTGAAATAAATTAAGGAAAATCAAGGTAATATTATTAACATAATATTAAATAACAAAAAAAAACGAATTTATTGGGTGTTTGGGTCGGTTTAGACGTACCAAAGAAAGAGAAAAAGGGAAAAAGGGAAAAAAAGGAAAGTTGGGTGTTATACTTGGACTAGGATTTTATGTACACACTATATAAGGTTATCTAATAAATAAATAAAAATATAAATCCCTGGAGACAAAGAAAAATTCGTGGGTTTCATAGAGGAGAATTAGGGTTCTTCAAAAAAAAAATTAGGTTTTCTTCATCTTCCATTGATTTAAGGTAAAAACATTCATTAACCTTTTTAATTAAATTGTTTTTATGTTTAATTAATCATTCTTATGATGGATTAAGGGTTAGGGTTTATATAAAAATAGTATATTAATGATGTATTAATCATAATATGATGATCATATAATCTAGGGCTTGTATTAGAAGGGTTATAGGTTATTAATTAGATCAATTTGTTTAAAACCCGTTTTTAAAAACTGGGCAGAATTTTGAGTCTATTGTTTTGATCATATCTCGAGTTCTAGGAACATTCAAGATGCGATCAAACTAGCCCTGGATAGGTAATTGAGTTGGCTTTCTAAATCAAGAAACCAGAACTAAATTGGAGGTAGGGAAGTAGGTCAAAAACAGGTTACAACAGTCGGAGGTCAAAACAGTTTTGAATTCAGCCTGTTTTCTTTTTAAGTTTTGGGTTGTTTGGGGTACTTAGGGTTGCATTGGGATCTTCTCACGAACATGAGAGATGGTTTATAAATTTTAGTAAGGATCTTCACTTGGGCTAAGATTGTGGTTTAGGGTAAGACCCTCTAATGGTAATGAACTTTTCATACGTTTAAAATTAGTGAATTCTAGATAGGTAGCAATATATACACATATATCTGGGCCTTAACAGTAGCTTTAAGGTTAGGGCAAGTGGAAGGTTTTAGCTAACATGTATAAAAGTGTGAATATTCCTTTTACAGAAACCATGGGATGTTTAAGTAGGCGTTTGACTTAAAGTTTTGAGACCTAAAACTGAGACTGTTTTGTGTAAAATTATGAACGGGATAGCTATTAAACTTAACCAAGTTAGGGACTTGTTAAGGAAGGGTAATAGGGTGATTAGAGCTTAACAATGAGGTAATTATACGGGAATAGACTAGATGTCCATCATAGGTTGATGAGCCATCTTAGTGATTGGTTCGTGTATTGATTTCGTGTTTTTGGTTTGTTAGCTTGTTGCTAGTGCGAGGACTTGTTAAGAAGCTATCAGGTGAGTTTCATAGTCCCATGTTTATTATTGATTTTGACTTCCAGATGGGATGGAAGAGACACTGTGTTGAGTTATTTATAAACTGATGCTGTGAATGTTTTTAAGGTTTGTGATGGACTTGTGTGTACATTATGTGATTAACTGCTATGTGATTTCTTATTGTTTATGATTTGGATCGGGGGACACGTACCGTCTCAGTTATTGTGGTTTGACAAGGTAGTGGCCTTGTGGTTTGACAAGGTAGTGGCCTTGGGATAGGTACATAGTGTGATCATCTATGGTACCATGTTGTTTGGCAAGGTAGGAGCCTTGGATTTTGGTTTGGAATGATTGATCTTGAATTCTAGTTGTTAATACATAATTGTAGCACATTGTCCATATGTTATTGTGTTGATGGTTGTTATTCACATCTTGTAATTGATTTAGCGTTGGAGTCTAAACCTATAACTCTCACCAACTTTATGTTGACGTGTTTTAGTGTCTCTTTCAGGTGATACTATGGTTAAGCATGAGAACATAAGTGGCTAGGATTGGAGAAGCTTAGGAATGCATATAGAAGGAGAATCCCCGTTTCCTTCTTAGTTTTTATTTGTTCTTTTAATAAGTGATAATGTGGCACACATACATTTGTTTGGTTATGTTATTTGTTTGTCTTGGGTAAGCGGTAGGACTGTTACCAACTTACCTAGACTCCTGAGTCTGATGAGATATTGTCATGACTTTGTGTCTCCATTTTATGACATTTCTTATTTCATATAGTTATCTCTATAGACACGCCATGTTGTGATGATATCCATACGTCGCGCCCCATATTCCGCCATGGTGGGGTGTGACACTCTACCCCTGAGAGACCCATTAAGAATCCTATTAAGCAATGGTCTCCAGCGGATAGACGTCTAGCTAACCAGGATAAGAGACTCAAAATTATCATAGTCTCTTGCCTACCCAAGAACATTATAAAGTCCATAATCAAATGCAACTCTGCAAAAGAGATGTGGACTGAATTAGTTCTAGGGTATGAAGGTCCAGAGGAAACAAAAGAAACCAAAATCCAAGCCCTAAGACTCAAGTTTAATGCTTTTAAAGCTTTGGAAACAGAAACTGTTGCTCAAACTTACACTAGGCTTAAGATTTTGTTTAACGATTTAGCAAACAATGGTGTTGTTCTACCAAAGGTTGAGGTTAATTCTACTTTTTTAAACAGTTTACCTAGAAAATGGCTTAGCTTAAACCAGACCTTAAGAGCAAACAATGCAATCAAGAATGATACTCGGGCCCAACTGTTTGGTAGATATAACTATGAAGAAGGGCTGATTGATTCTATTTCAAATCAGGGACTGATAGGTTTACCAACCATATCTCTAGTTCAAAATCTCTTGTTGCTAACCATTCTTTTCAGGACAGTGACTCTAACATAGAGGAAGACACAAGAAGTAGTCAAGAATTTCTTGATGAATTGCATGTTGAGTTTCATGGTAGAGCTCTTCTAGCTGATCAAAAGAGATACTACAATAGATCAGGTAGAGTTGGAGTTGCTAAAGTCGATAAATCTAAAGTGACATGCTACACTTGTGGAAAACTTGGTCATTATCAAAAGGATTGATGGTCAAACAAAACTTCCCTCCTAGCTTTCCATCTTCCAGCAGTGACCACATCAGCAAGAAGAAGTTTTCTTTATCACCTTTCAAGCAAACTTCACACTCTGACTTAGAGGTAAAAAAGAACTACAAAGTCAAGTACAAAGAATTGAAAGTTGAGCTGGTGAAACTCAACAAAAAGGCTGAAGACACTGCTAAGAAAAATGACAAAAAAAGACAGATAAAGGTCTTATTGCCGCCTCATTTGATTGGGATGATAAACCTCTTAGATCAGATGATGAAGGAACCACCACTGTCAGAGCCTTTATGGTCGTAGATGATGAGGAACCAGTTGTTGGAAAAAGTGAGGCAAGATCTAGTCAATGGGTGGACATCACCATGAAAAAGGTACAAAGATTGCTTTCTATGCCTAAAGGTCCTGATAGAGACCATGTCAGTGACTATACTCTGGTTGACCTCCATTTTGTGGAAGAACAAAGAAAAAACTTCTTAAAAAATTTCATAATCTCAAAACTGAGTTGAATCTTTGTCAATCTGAGTTAACAAATCTCAAACCTTTTGTGAATCTGGTAAATCAATTGCAAAATGAAGTCATCAAACTTTCTATTGAAAATGAATCTTTAACCGATGAAAACGTTGAACTCAGAAAAACCACTGAAAAATGGAATGTAGGTCAATTCACTATGGAAGAATTAGTTTTTGAAGCCATTTCAGGGGATGTGGTTCAAGCAATAGGGGTAAGGGTAGGTTTAAAAACCATATACCAGTGGCCAAAGTTAAATTTGTCCCCTCAGATGCACCTTCTCCTTGTTCTACCTCTGTGGATGAGAATGACTCTGAAAAGGATTCTGATGTTACCAAATCCTCACCAGCCTTGCCCAAACTTACTGGTGCTAATCCATCAGAGTCCTTACTTGGCCCAAAACCTGCCACCAAAACCTCTAGGACATCAAATCTCTAAGTTGCTAATAAAGCACATAAAAAGGTTTTGTGGCCAAAGACTCTGCCAAACCCACTCCTCCCCCTGAAGAGCTATCACCCACCAAGAAACTTCTCCTCACCCTTATGGAAGAAGTAAAGGGATTGAAAGAACAAATCAACCCTAGGGTGAATAGTCCATCTATCAACTCTCTTGGTGAAGGATCAAGCAGCTCAAAGGGGAGAGCCTTGTTCAGACCTTGTAAGTATTGTGGTTTCAAAAATCATTCCTCTGAGGATTGCTCTAAGAAACCCAAATGTATCACATGCGAGTCAACTGAACACACCTCCAGAGAGCATGAGGAGACCATAGCTGTCCAAAAGGCCAAAACTCAATTAAGGTCTAAAACTCCTTACAAGTCCTTTAGGAGGCCTGAACCCAGACCCAAAGACACTCCTCAGGGTTACAGACCATATCCTCCCTACAAGTATTGTGGCTTCTATGACCATCACTCTGATGAGTGTGAGCACTATCCCGAATGTGATATCTGTGGAAGTATGCATCATGATACCAGAGACTGCAACCAAATAGGGGGAGATAGAAACTAGAAAAGACCCAATGTCACTGGTCAGTGATAGCATGGACCTACTAGAAAGTGGGTTCATCATTGAAACTAATCTGGCTTTGTTATATCAATGCAGGAATATCTGAAGAAATCTGTTTGGTATCTGGATAGTGGGTGCTCCAGACATATGACAGGGGTTAAACAATATATGCATAGATATAAGAATGAGTCTGGTCTGAAAGTAGTCTTTGGATATGACTCCTCAGGGGCTACTGAGGGTTATGGCTTAGTGGATTGTTATGGAATCACCTTCACAAGGGTCGCTTATGTCAATGGATTGAAGCACAACTTAATCAGTATTAGTCAACTCCGCGATGTTGGTTTCAAAGTTCTGTTCACCAAGACCTAAGGAACAATCTTCAATCAAAATGATGATATTGTTCTTATTGCACCCAGAAGAAGGGATGTGTATGTTATTGACATGACATCATGTCCAGAAGGAAACAACACCTGTCTCTTTGTCAAAGCCTCTGATAATGAAAACTGGCTCTAGCATAAGAGACTTTCTCACCTTAACTTCAAGAACATCAACAAACTGGCCAAGAATGATTTAGTGTGAGACCCCCAAAATCTGACATGGAACAACTAGGCAACGAGGGGGTAACACGTCATAGTACAAGAAACAATGAATCACAGTTCATAGAAAGCTGACGAAATAAAAACATGTACATTACATCATAAAAGGTCAGAGTTTTTAAACATAGGTCCTAGAGTTTTAGAAGCGGAAAGTTATATTACTTCGTCTCGATTTATAACATAAAGTTGCCCAAAAGATAGAATAAATCCTGACAGTTTTACTAAAAACAGTCTTATAAAAGCATCATAGAAATCTCCAAGCTGCGATAATATCCTGCGGGCTCCCATCCAAGCAAAGCTAAGTAATAATACCTGAGATTAAACATGTAAAATTGTCAACACAAAGTTGAGTGATATTCATAGGTTTAGCAATAAGGATGTGGAACACAAGCATTCATTTGTAAAACAAGTAGTATGGAGTATGGTTATATACGTCAATCATAGTCCGAAAACCATTATTATTGCCATTTAGTTCATGAAACGAAGCTTAACTTACGTAAGTATTCAACCTAAATACTCAGGTATAAACAAATATTAGTGTGTCAAGGTAATCGGGACGGGGATAGTCAATCCCGATGGATCCACCCACAACATTCGCGCTTCACGCAATGCACCAGGACAATTAACGGTTCATGATCGGATAGATGAAACTTAAGGCTAGCCTAAAACCAATAATAATATTGAAAACCTGAAATCATACATGTTCTGGATAGCATACAAGTCTAGATATCATACAGTTTTTAAATGGTTGTGTTCCACCATGTAAATTCTCACCCCGTGTTTAGAAACCATGTATAAGTAAAAAGAGGCTATGAACTCACCTTAGCCACGTGGTAAGTTAATCACGGTACTCAACAACTTAGTAGAAACAATGGTAGTGAGACGATCACCGACGATATGGATGCCCGGGGAAACACGAAAACCGCAACCTATCAAAATAAGGCGCGTGTTAAGACTCAAACTCAAATATCAATATGTACCAAATATAATATGACTCAAATGTTTTCAAAGTATTCATGTTTCAAAACCAATGACATGAACCAAAAGAATCCATACTAACCCATTTATCCAACACTACACGATTAAACACTTGTACTTGAAATTTACCCATCATACGACGCCAAGTCAACGCAAGTCAAACTATTCCTTAACCTTATTTAGACCAGTAGCTAAGTCATTTATATAATTACTAAGAACTTGAGTAATTCACCATGTCCGATGGTGAATACTCAAACTCACGCAACACAAGCATTGAACTATGTGTGCAAATTAAAATCAGCAAGTACACCCCGAATGTACACACCGATCTACCCTATCTAGACTTGTCTGATTTAGATGAACTTTGGTCTCAAGGTCACTTATAACCTGTATAAGACCTTACCAAAGTTTTAGCCAAAGTTCACACTTTAAAATCCATCAGCTCGACACTTTACTCGACTCCAAATTTGGGACAGATTGTACACTTGTTTTATAAAACCGTTTAGACCACTTTAAAAGTACTAATTCGACAATTCGTCTTTTGTAATCACTACTAGACTCATTAAATTAAGTTTGTAAACTTTGAAAACCAGTAGTTACATTTATCTAACCAAGCCTAAAGTCCCCGAGAGTCGACCCAAAATCAGCCACAATTTCGGATTGTGCCGACTTGCGTCTCCCGATACATGAATACTAAAACTAGCATAACTTTTGACTCGTAAATAGTTATAAGCTCTATCTTATACCAAAACGAGCGTCTCGGAAAACTATACAATAAAATCAAATAATCTCAGCCTTACTCAGACCTTAAACCCAGGAAATCTGTTATAGACCTGCTTTCCCAAAATACCTTTTTAGAAAACATGACAAATCAATTTTCCAAGCAAAACCACTCATTCCTATACCTATAGTATCACTCTACTATCATTCCCATCACCATCAACCAAACACTCCTATAACACTTGCATGTAAAATTTTAACAAAGATCAAAGATCAAAATAACCTTTTAACATGAAAACATGATGATCCTACCTAGATCATCACATGCATGATGATTAAAACATCATCCAACCATAAAATCACAAAGTTATGAAAACTTGATGCATGTGCTTGATTTTGATATCAAAAGAATGACAAGATGATTTTGAGAATGGGACATTGATTGGTTTAACAAGATTCAAGTTAGTTTTTGTGGATCATGGGTGTTTTTGGGTTGAAGGGTGGTGGCAAGAAGAGGAAGGGTGGGAGAGATGTGTAGTTTTTTTTTGTTAAATTTTGTATGTGTGTTTTGTGTAAAGAAGTTGGTTTTTATATGGTGGTAGTGGAGGGATCTAAGTTGCCAATTTGCAAACTTTAGCACCTAAAATAAATTAATAGTTTTAAATATTGAAAATATTTACGGGGCTCGGGTTTCGTAAAAATACTTTTCAAAAGTTACAATGCATCAATAAAATGATTATATGATTTCTCGACACGACTTAATACATAATTAAAACGACATCATCAAAAATATTAATTATCGAAACAATCGATAATAAAATGTAATGTTTTGGGCATCCGTCCGTATCGCGATTGATACACGCAATTTTTACTCGTTTGAAAGTTCGATTCTCGGAATCTCCTCGAATTGATCCCGGTTCTAAGTGGAATGATTGTTCTTGGTGACAAAAAGGGGTTTTGGTTTTTTTATTCTATTATAAAGGTAAGTAAATCAAGTAACTAAAAATTAAAGCCAAGTACAGTTAATGAAAGAAAATAAAACGTGAATAAAATTTAACAGTCAAATGATTAAACAGTAAAGACCCTTACTGACAAAATAGTGCTATCCGGAATATTGATGATGCGGAATATTGTCCTACTCGGAATTATGAGTCTATGCGGAACAATGATGCTAAGCGGAATAAGTGGCCATTCGGAATATTAAGACTATGCGGAAAAAGATCTCTATGCGGAATAAAAGCTGGCTATGCGGAAAAATGATGACTAAGCGGAATATTCTAATATTCCGAGTAAGGGAAAAAGGGAACAAGCCTATCCGGAATATCCCAAATATTCCGAATAAAGAGAGATCTAAGAAAGATATTCGGAATAAATAATATTCCGAATAAGAGGGAATGGAAATGGCAATTCGGAATAATCCAATATTCCAAGTAAGGGAAACAACAACTTGATTATTCAGAATAAAGCTGGGAATGAAGAACAGTTACAGACATAAAAAACAGGGGATACGAATTTTAAGCCAAATCAAGCTAAATAAGCAAAAAGGTTTTACCAAATTAACCACAAATCATCTACTAACTACAAGGATCAAATCCCAATCATAAAAACATAAATTCAACAACTTTTTAAGATCAAACTTGAACTAAATAAAAACTTAAGAACTTTAAATAAAAAGATGATGAAGATCAAGATGAATGAAAAGATTAAATGAACACTTGTATTGATGATTTAGATTCAGTAACAAAAGGAAAGGATCAAGCTTACAAGATTAAAGAACAAATCAAAGAGGATGAAGAACCACTCCTTAAGGGAGATGGTTTTCCTACGAAATAGGAAAGGAAAGAAACTGAAAGAAAGAACTAGATGCCAAATTTTGTGAGGGTGATCCTTTATATAGGCTGAGTGGTTGGTTGGTGAGTGGGCTTTCTCCCTTTCTTCTTGTCTTCTCGTCTTTTCAGAAAAGTTGACGTTTTCGATTCTGATTCGGGATTTGTCGACGATTAAATTCAACTCGTCTTTTAATTTCTTCGTTAAATAGACTTGAGTTTCTTCGACATATGTAAATCTTCCATCTTTGGTCCTTTTCTTCGATAAATCTTCGAATAGGCCCAGTGACTTCAAATCATTTGCATCTCTTGAACAACAGACTTCATCTTGAGTCTTTCTCTTCGATAAAGCCCGTGCAATCCCACGTTTTCTCCAATACTCATCCGGTTGGCTCTGAAAACACAATAAACACAAAAACCACGCATAATTCTAAACAAATGATATTAAATACGTGTTTTGGTCTTGTTTTAGCTAGAATTAAGTGGTAAAAGGATGGGTGTTTACACACCTATCAAATCCCCTACACTTAACCATTGCCATGCCCTCATGCAATGCTTAGTGATAAAGCAATTTTACACTTTTCTCATAATCAATCAACCTTGGCCTTATTCAAATACTACTAAATAAAAATTAAAATACTAAGAGGAATTAAAACTTTAAAATAAACAAAAGGATGGAAATAACTTGCAAATAAATCAAGGACTTAAACTAGGGCTTTGGTGCTGCGAAGATTTATCACCCTCAAGTTTCACGTTCCCCAAACTAAGCTTAAAAACGAGAACATTGTTATTATAAGTTAGTAAATCAAACACTCACACACATGGCTTAATTAAATGCTTAAACTCCCTTATTCCTAGGTGTATCTCTTATATTTTATTTTTGTCTTAGAATGATCATGAAAATGCATTTTTTGGACTTATTTCGATAGTTTATTTAGGCTGAAAGCAAAGTAGGACGATTTGATCAATAGTTAGCTAAAGGACAAAATCTCTTAAAACTGCTTCTCGGGATATCAAAAAGTTCATATCTTGGCATAACTCGGTTCACGATTTGAGACCTTTCTCGGGCCGATATTTGGCATGTACTTCATACTTCATATCTTGAGAGACGTGCTTGAGATAATGGTCTTCTCATCGTTCATAGAGTTTCTTCATTTGGAGACTTTTGAGAGGTACTCCAACTTCGTTGACCACGACTTCATGATTATTCTTCAATCTCTAATTGGGATTTTGAGATACAACGATCCGCCTCCTTTTCGGACTTGGATCTATTTATCCTCATACCTTGTTAGGGTCTTTTCGGATAGACTTCTCCATGATCTTTATGGGAGTTGATTGCTTTTCGTCGTGAGTCTTGATCCTTCATATTGATTTTGGGAATAATGCTTTTTACATCACCTTGGATCTTTAGCAATAAGATTGAATCCTCATGCCTTGTTAGGGCCTTTTCGAACTCACCAATCTTCGCGCCCCGCTTCATAAGTTATGCCTTGGCTATGAACTCTTATCATTACCGAGCAACTTTTAAACGATCTTGGGCTAGAAGCTAAGTAACTTTTCAAATCGTACGACCTTACTTATTGCAGATAATTTATTAGCAAGTGATGGGAGAATAGGCAAATAATTACACCAAGTGAGCTTGTGCAAGAATACCGACTTATAATTGAATCTATCATTTCTCGTCCTCCACAATTTAAAATCTCAAGTAATGAGACTCGTGGATACTTAGCCTAATAAACCAATTAAGGTCTACATGGTTAAGGATACTAGCTAGAATAAACTTGGATAAGTCTATTCGGGTTGAGTCAAAATAAACGCAACGGGCCTAATATGTCAAAGATCTCTAAACTAGCTACACCACTTTATTAATATTTTTTCGACTTTATTGCGAGATATATACATATGAAAGCAATGATAAAAATTTAAAAATTATGACTAAATGGCCAAAGTTAATAAAAAATTTGAAAAATGTTGAAAAATATGATTTTCCGGTTAAATGAAGGCATTTTCATGGAAAGTCCACTTAAAACTTCGATAGAAGTCCCCCCTACACTTAAGATAAACATTGTCCTCAATGTTTAAGCATGTGGGAAAAGTCTCCCCTACACTTATGACATTGTGCACGTTGGTTAACTCAAGTTAAGGAAGAGACGACTAAAGTGATCAATTTCAAATGAGAGTATGAAGAAAATTGAATCACGATAGTTGAGAGATAGAACCGGATTTCGGATAACACGGGAGCATGGGTCTTCAAAGATTCCAAAAGTGCATTCATCCCTGTAATCACATCACCACACAAATACAAACACCTATGTAGGTCCCCCTACACTTAGGAGGTTAAAACATAAAAGGATAGATACTCGGGCTGCCTCCCGAGGAGCGCTTGTTTTTGATAACCGAGTCACGAGCCTGACTCGACCCAAAATTAGTTCATAGGGAACGTGGTGAGGGATGGAATCATCTCCTGAGAGATGTCCTCACCAAAGTACAACTTCACTCGTTGGCCATTCACCTTAAAATTAGGTCCATTAGGTTGAGCGAGCTCGAGAGTACCATATGGAAAATTTTGGGCAATGGTGAATGGGCCGGACCAACGAGATTTCAGCTTGCCCGAAAAGATTTTCAACCGAGAGTTAAAGAGTAAAACTTTGTCTCCAACATGGAACTCTCGGTTTTTAATCTTGGAGTCGTGAATGAGCTTAGTCCTTTCCTTATAGATCAAAGAATTTTCATAAGCCTCATTACGGAGTTCATTCAGCTCATTGAGTTGGAGCTTGCGTAGGTCACCGGCTTTGTTAATATCAAAATTAGCCCACTTCAAGGCCTAGTAAGCCTTGTGCTCCAACTCAATGGGGAGGTGGCATGCTTTCCCGTACACGAGACGATATGGTGTACAACCAATCGGAGTCTTGTAAGCAGTACGAAAAGCCCACAAAGCATCATCAAGTTTATCAGCCCATGAGGCACGATGCTCTCCTACGGTTCTTTCCAGAATTCGCTTTAATCCTCGGTTGGATATTTCAGCCTGGTCATTAGTTTGTGGGTGGTAAGCTGTGGAAAGACGATGATTTACACCGTACTTAGCCATGACTCTAGCAAATTGGTCATTGCAAAAATGAGTCCCACGATCACTAATAATGGCACGAGGCACACCGAATCTAGCGAATAGAGCTTTCAAAAAGTTACAAACCACCCTCGCATCGTTAGTAGGTAAAGCTTTGGCTTCAACCCACTTTGAAACGTAGTCAACGGCTACAAGGATGTATTTGTGTCCTTTAGAAGAAGGGAATGGCCCCATAAAGTCGATACCCCAAACATCAAAGATTTCACATTCTTGTATGAAATTTTGAGGCATCTCATCTTTATGTGTGATCTTGCCTTGTTTCTGGCAAGCATCACATAGTTTAACCATATCGTGAGCGTCACGATAGATGGTGGGCTAATAAAATCCCGAATCGAACACTTTTTTGGCGGTGTAGTTGGGACCAAAGTGACCACCGGTGGGTCCTTTGTGGCAAGCATCAAGGATTTCCAAAGCTGCCGGTCCATCAACACATCGGCGAATAATCAAGTCAGCACATTGTTTGAAAAGATACGGGTCATCCCAAAAGTAAGTCTTGATGTCTTTGAAGAACTTTTTCTTTTGCTGGGATGTTAACCCGTCAACGAGAATTCCACCCGCCAAGTAGTTTGCAATGTCCGCAAACCACGGGGTTTCATCGGAAGTCGAGTGGATAGACATTAAGGTCTCCAGGGGAAAAGAATCATTGATTTCTTTGTTCGGATGATCCCCTGGTAAGGATCCTCAAGTCTACTGAGATGATCCGCGGCTAGGTTTTCAGCTCCTTTTTTATCGCGAATTTCTATTTTAAATTCTTGGAGTAGCAAAACCCAGCGAAGAAGTCTTGGTTTGGAATCTTGCTTTGTCAACAAGTACTTCAACGCGGAATGATCGGTGTAAACGATTGTGGTGGAAAGGACAAGATAGGGGCGAAATTTTTCAAAGGCATAGACAACAGCTAAAAGCTCTTTTTCAGTTGTCGTGTAATGCAATTGAGCCCCCGTCATTGTCTTGCTAGCGTAATGGATTGGTTGGAAGTGTTTATTCATTCTTTGTCCCAGAACCGCTCCAATAGCAAAATCACTAGCATCGCACATCAACTCAAATGGAAGCTCCCAATTAGGGGTAACCAAGACGGGTGCCTTAGTTAGCTTATCCTTAAGCGAGTTGAAGGCTTCAAGACACTCTTTGGAAAAGATAAAAGGGGTATCTTTTTCCAAGAGGTGGGTCATCGGGCGAGCGATTTGAGAAAAATCTTTGATGAATCGACGGTAGAAGCCCGCATGACCCAGAAAACTTCTCACACCCTTCACGGTTGAAGGTGGAGGCAACTTAGCGATAACATCGACTTTAGCACGGTCTACTTCAAGACCGGCTTTAGAAATTTTATGTCCTAGCACGATGCCTTCTTTTACCATAAAATGGCATTTTTCCCAATTCAGAACAAGGCGAGTGTCTTCGCACCGCTTAAGCATACGTTCCAAATTGGCAAGGCAAGAAGAGAAGGAATCCCCACAGACAGAGAAATCATCCATGAAGACTTCCATGGTTTGTTCAACCATGTCATGGAAGATAGCTAACATGCACCTTTGGAAAGTCCTGGGGGCATTGCATAAGCCAAAAGGCATTCTTTTGTAAGCAAAGTGCCATAGGGACAAGTGAATGTTGTCTTCTCTTGATCTTGGTGGTCGATGGGTATTTGGAAATAACCCGAGAAACCATCAAGAAAGTAGTAATATTCATTACCCGCTAAACGTTCAAGCATTTGGTCCATAAAAGGTAGAGGGAAATGATCCTTTCTCGTTGCATCATTGTGTTTGCGGTAGTCTATACAAACTCTCCACCCAGTAACGAGACGGGTAGGAATCAACTCGTTGTTTGCATTGGGCACAACGGTGATGCCGCCTTTCTTAGGCACACAATGGATTAGACTAACCCATGGTGAATCCGAAATAGGGTAAATCATACCCGCATCAAGAAGTTTGATAACCTCTGTTTTGATGACTTCATGAATTTTTGGATTCACCCTTCGTTGGCTTTGAATAGTGGGCTTAAAGTCGTCCTCCATGAGAATTTTGTGTGTGCAGAAGTGAGGATCAATTCCGCGAATGTCAGAGATTTTCCAAGCGATAGCCTTCTTATGATCTTTCAACATGGTGATAAGTCGGGCTTTTTCTTCTTCCTTTAGGTCCTTAGCAATGATGATTGGCGACTTCTTCTCTTCTTCAAGGAATACATACTCGAGATGGGGCGGCAACTCCTTAAGTTCTAAATCCGGAGGATTGTCGACAGGAGGCGTATTCGAAGTCGGAGTATCGATAGCAATAACCGTGGGAGATGGAGGAGAAGGATTGTCTTCGTTGAGAAGGATTTCAAATAAATGCATGTCTTCGTCCCAATCGGTAGGAGAATCATTAGTAGATAAGTTCACATCTCCCATGGTGTCTTCAAAATCTTTCCAAAACAAGTCACTATCTCCAAATAGAGATAATGATGAATCAATAGAAGACACGGTCTCAATATTGGGAAGAGAGGTAGGAATACTTTTGCAAGCATCATTAAAGTGTTCTTCACAAGCCTCATCAAGAACGTCAATACAATTAACACTCTCATATGAATAAGGCTGTTTAGACAACTTTCCCATGTTGAAGACTACTTTATCGTCACCCACTCTCATGATAAGCTCACCGGCTTCAACATCAATGAGAGTGCGACCGGTCCTCAAGAATGGACGACCAACAATTAGTGGTACACGAGGGTCCATCTCGTAGTCGACGACAACGAAATCAGCAGGAAAGGTGAATTTGTCGACTCCTACAATGACGTCTTCGGCTATCCCCACTGGATAAGCAAC
The DNA here is from genome assembly GCA_025667525.1 of Glebionis coronaria. NCBI lineage: Eukaryota > Viridiplantae > Streptophyta > Magnoliopsida > Asterales > Asteraceae > Glebionis > Glebionis coronaria. The sequence goes on along the minus strand of CM046880.1, from coordinate 588,294,643 downwards.
CGTACGGTTAGCCAATTCCAAAGTCATTTTGGTGGGGAGTAGCTTAGGGAGAGATAATTGCTTCCACACACTTAAGGGCATTAAGTTGATACTGGCACCTAGATCGGCTAAGGCCATGCAATTCTCTACTCCCGGGAAATTGCAAGGGATAAGAAAACGACCCGGATCACCAAGCTTGGTTGGCAATTTCCTTAAGAGCACTGCAGAGCAATTCTCATTAAGTTGGGTGTTGGCAATATCGAGGAGCTTTTCCTTGTCGCTCAGAAGATCTTTAAACATTTTCGCATATTTGGGCATGTGAGCGAGAGACTCAGCGAAGGAGATGTTGAAATTCAGTTGTTTAAACATTTTGAGAAAGTTTGAAACTTGAATATCATCCTTGCTCTTTTGCTTCGCTTTCCTCAACCTTGAAGGATAAGGTATATTGGATGAAGAAGAAGGCTTTAGGGGAATAGGATCACTCACAACCACGGGTGGTGGGGAAATGGGGGTAGACGGTAAAGGAATAGGAGCAGGTGACTCGTTCTCCTTAGTCACAACCACCGGTGGAGGTATAGGAAGCTCGGGTTCCTTGGTACCTTTGCCACTGCGAGTGGTGATTGCTTTCATCTCCCCTCTTGGATTCGCAATGGTGTTACTCGGAAGAGTACCCGAAGAATAGGTTTGATTACCTTGGAAGAAACTAGCCATCATGTTCTTCAAGTCATTCGTTTGGCTATCCAACGTATTTCTCATGTCAGCTCGCAAATCGTTTCCTTGCTTGACCAAGTCTGCTTTCAAGTTGAGCACTTCTCTCTGAAGATTTCCCACTATCACATCGTTAGTCCTCATATAAGTTTCCACTTCTTGGTGAAGAGCGGTGGGTTGGTTGGGAGGAGCATTGTATGCGGGTGGTTGATAAGCAGGTTGTTGGTAAACTTGGTTGTTACGTTGAGGAGGTTGTTGCTGCTTGTGAGGAGGGATGTATGGTGTACGGGGTTGTTGTTGTTGTTGAGGAGGGCGGTTGAGGTTTTGTTGTTGGTTTGAGTTGGTTGGGGGAAAACCAGGTGGGGAAAGATAATTGTTAAAACGGTAGCTCAGCAAGTTACGGTCACCTTGAGGACGGGTTTGATAAGCAGGTTGAGGATAGGTGCCATAAGCTGCATTCACATTCTCTGCAGGGTAATCTTGGGTGGCGGTACAAGTGGTGTAAGAGTGAGGACCACCGCATATCTCACAAGGTTGGCTGACAGCGTTAACTTGAGCGTTTTTAGCGTTGCTGCTGTTGTTGTTGTGAACGGTGTGGGTAACAAGCGATTCAAGAAGCGTAGTGATTTTGTCCAGTCGCTTGTCGCTGTCATTAGTGCTAGCACTAGCGACATTGGTCCGAACACTCTTGGTTTGCACACGAGATTTATTCTCAATGATGTCCCAAGCAGCATTGGAAGTCTTAGCCAAAAGATTACCCCCCGATGCACTGTTTAGTGAATCTTGGTCACTCATGCTTAAACCATTGTAAAAAGTATTAATTTGATGTACTTTGGTAAAACCATGTTGTGGGCATTTTCTTAAAAGATCTTTAAATCGATCCCAAGATTCACTGAACGACTCATCGTACTTTTGTTCAAAATTTATGATTTCATTCCGCAAAGCGGTAGTACGAGAGGGTGGGAAAAAGTAATTGATAAACTTAGTTTCCAAATCCGTCCACGAGAGAATACTCTGTGGCGGTTCCTTAGCAAGCCAATGCCGGGCTTGTCCCTCTAAAGAAAAGGGAAAAAGTTGTAACCTGATAACCTCTTGTGGAACACCATTGAACTTGACCGTGTTAGTGAGTTGCAAGAATCGCTTGATATGGTCGTGCGGATCATCAATGGTACGCCCCAAGAATGGTTGAGCGGATACCATCTGGATAAAGCCTGATTTTAGCTCAAAGTTGTTGGCGTCTACATGAGCTTGCAGCAATTCAATCATCGGCCGATTATCCGGTTGAGGCTCATTGTTGTTGTTATTGTTCATGTTGTTGAAAGGTGGGTTGTTGTTATTATTGTTTGGAGGTGGTACACCGGCCATGTCTAAGTGATCGAGAGGCTCGGGCTCTTGATAAGACGTGGATCTAGTGCGCATACACCTGCAAAAGAACGAACAAAGAAAAACGAAGCAAGAATTTTTTTGGTTTTTTATGTTTTTTAATTTTTTTGGATTTTTGAAAATTTTTATATTTTTTAGTTGTTTTTGAAAATTTTATGAAAAAGGTAACGTGCACGGGGAGCGGATCCCAAAATCCAAGTTCTCACAAAAAACTTTTGATCTTAACGAGAAGATCCGGCAGCGGCGCCATTTGATACACGCAATTTTTACTCGTTTGAAAGTTTGATTCTCGGAATCTCCTCGAATTGATCTCGGTTCTAAGTGGAATGATTGTTCTTGGTGACAAAAAGGGGTTTTTGTTTTTTTATTCTATTATAAAGGTAAGTAAATCAAGTAACTAAAAATTAAAGCCAAGTACAGTTAATGAAAGAAAATAAAACGTGAATAAAATTTAACAGTCAAATGATTAAACAGTAAAGACCCTTACTAACAAAATAGTGTTATCCGGAATATTGATGATGCGGAATATTGTCCTACTCGGAATTATGAGTCTATGCGGAACAATGATGCTAAGCGGAATAAGTGGCCATTCGGAATATTAAGACTATGCGGAAAAAGATCTCTATGCGGAATAAACAATCCTATGCGGAATAAAAGCTGGCTATGCGGAAAAATGATGACTAAGCGGAATATTCTAATATTCCGAGTAAGGGAAAAAGGGAACAAGCCTATCCGGAATATCCCAAATATTCCGAATAAAGAGAGATCTAAGAAAGCTATTCGGAATAAATAATATTCCGAATAAGAGGGAATGGAAATGGCAATTCGGAATAATCCAATATTCCGAGTAAGGGAAACATCAACTTGATTATTCGGAATAAAGCTGGGAATGAAGAACAGTTACAGACATAAAAACAGGGGATATGAATTTTAAGCCAAATCAAGCTAAATAAGCAAAAAGGTTTTACCAAATTAACCACAAATCATCTACTAACTACAAGGATCAAATCCCAATCATAAAAACATAAATTCAACAACTTTTTAAGATCAAACTTGAACTAAATAAAAACTTAAGAACTTTAAATAAAAAGATGATGAAGATCAAGATGAATGAAAAGATTAAATGAACACTTGTATTGATGATTTAGATTCAGTAACAAAAGTAAAGGATCAAGCTTACAAGATTAAAGAACAAATCAAAGAGGATGAAGAACCACTCCTTAAGGGAGATGGTTTTCCTACGAAATAGGAAAGGAAAGAAACTGAAAGAAAGAACTAGATGCCAAATTTTGTGAGGGTGATCCTTTATATAGGCTGAGTGGTTGGTTGGTGAGTGGGCTTTCTCCCTTTCTTCTTGTCTTCTCGTCTTTTCAGAAAAGTTGACGTTTTCGATTCTGATTCGGGATTTGTCGACGATTAAATTCAACTCGTCTTTTAATTTCTTCGTTAAATAGACTTGAGTTTCTTCGACATATGTAAATCTTCCATCTTTGGTCATTTTCTTTGATAAATCTTCGAATAGGCCCAGTGACTTCAAATCGTTTGCATCTCTTGGACAATAGACTTCATCTTGAGTCTTTCTCTTCGATAAAGCCCGTGCAATCCCACGTTTTCTCCAATATTCATCCGGTTGGCTCTGAAAACACAATAAACACAAAAACCACGCATAATTCCAAACAAATGATATTAAATACGTGTTTTGGTCTTGTTTTAGCTAGAATTAAGTGGTAAAAGGATGGGTGTTTACACACCTATCAGCGATCACTAGGAATTCTCGTTGTACATTGATTTTGAATAAACTCGTTATAAAACGCACGCGGGTGATTTTAAATCAAAAACTTTGAATTAAATAAATATAGAAAAATAAAATAAAAATTTTATAATTCCATATAAAGTATTATTAGTGATCAGAAAATACTTGAAAAGTATAATTTATTAAAATTTAAGAATCTCAGAATATACATATAACAATACAAGAAAACGAAATACGTTGGAAAATTCAGAAACACGAATAAAAGAATAAAATAATGTTGAGAAAATACGGGTTCTTACAGTCTTCCCCCCTAAAGGAACTCTGGTCCCCGGAGTTTTCCTGAAAATAGTAGAAGATACAAACAAGAGGAGATACAAAGTGTAGAACAAAATTCATTGCTTCCCAGGTAATTTCTGCATCACGACGAACCTTAACAATTAGAATTCGCTATGCTTCAGTTTCTTAGCTCCTTTTCGAATAAATTTTCAAACTCGGATTAGAATAATGACCTTTCAGTACAAAGAAATATTCAAAAGATAGAATGAACACAAGAATCGCTTAAACGGACGAAGTGCGATAAAATGAACCAAGATTGTAAATCAACAAGGGGTCGCAATTCGTGCAATTGTAAAACGTGATAATCTTAAAATGTAAGAATCTAGTCACAAGCGAAATAGAAGGGAAAAATGAATTACATGTGATCATTCAAAATACAAGCTGTCATAATCAGTTGTCTAGTATTTTGGTATAACTTTAAAACTCAGATTAAATAGTTTTTTGATTAAAAAAAATTTACAAGGTGTAGTGATTTAAAATCAACTATCTGTATTTAGTGAGTATGATGTTGTTATATCTTTTTCTTGACTAGGATTCTAAAAGCAAAAGTAGAACAGTTCAAAATAGTTATCCTGATCGGCTTAAGAACTTTTGGGTGACTACATGAAATTATCGTTAAAACTCAGGTTTATCGTTACCATTAGAGAAAATTCAGATTTTCCAAGTTATTTAGAAACATTGTTTAGAAATTATAGTTTAATTTAGTGATTTCATTAGGTTGACAATAAAGTACGATATAATCAAATACTTTAAAAGACACAACTTGATATCCTTTTTAAATACTAGTTATAAATTTACCAAAGAGGATGTACAGATCCGGTACTTAACTTGAAACAGTTATTTTGGTAATTTAAACATTTGATAAAATGTATAAAATGTTCTTAAAAATTAATAATAATTTTTAGAAATTCAAGAAAGTGTTTAATGTATCAAATGATAAACACGTAGCATTTTCTGGTTTTCAAAAGGTGACAAGACAACAACGAATATGAATCATATAAAGGTCAACAATTTTTATGCGAGCAATAACACAAGGTGTTAGGATCAGCTAGACAAATGTGCACCAAAACTGATTGATTAGAACAGATACAAATGATCAGAAAAAGGGAGTTTTAGGATAAAACAAAAGTAGTGAACTTTGTTGTATGGAAGTTTTTTTTCTTTCATATATTACAAACAAAGGATACAAATATATATAGACTTATGATTTCTAGAATTTTCCTATCCAGAACCTTCCTAGATTTTTCCATAAGTCACTCCTTTTCTAGATTCTTCTTAAGAAACTATCTATCTAGATTTTTCTTAAGTTTCTAGCAAAAAGACCAAAATACCCTTTAGACCAAAATTACTAAACTGCCCTTAGGAGGTCAAGTCAAACAACTAACAATCTCCACCTTGACTTTAGCTCCTAAGTGACACCGAAGTTCCAAATCAAAATCAAACCTCCAAATGCTAGACAAACTAGCCTAATTCAAATGATCGAATCCGAAAACGATCCAAAACAAAACCAACCAAAAACAAACGCCGATATCTTCAAATACGAACAACCAAATGTTAACCAACAATTTCAAACTCGGTCAACCAAACAACCAAATCGGCACAAACAATCTTCAACAAACAAATTCGGGCAACCAACTTCAAATGCCCGACAAACGAAGATCCAAATTTCCAAATTTCAAACAATCGAACAAACTTCAAACGGCATGATGATAATCAAGTCTTCAAAAACACCAAATCGATCTTCAAAGTCCAAAATACCAATTTCAAATTCTAATGGTCCACTTATATAATAAGACTTATGACCGAAATACCAAATTCAAAGCACATCGCATTCGGAACCCGCGTAGCATGAGTCGTCTTTAGGAGTAGCCGCTGCCCGAGCTTTTCTCTTTAGTTTAGGACAATCAAACTTCCAATGGCCTTCCTCATGGCAATAGTTACAAATATTTCTCGGATTCGGACCCGGAGAACTTGACGATGCTCCACCTTTTTCTTTACCTTTTTCAAACCAATATCGACCTCTATCACGACTTGTGGTCAATAAACCCATGGCTTGGGACTCATAACCATAACCACTTCCCGACGCTTGTTGACGAAGTTCTCTTGTATGCAAACTAGATCGAACATCTTCCAATGTAATAGTCTCTTTACCAACAACAAAGGAATTCACAAAGTTCTCATATGAGGGAGGTAACGAAACGAGCAGAATAAGAGCAGCATCTTCATCATCAATCTTGACATCAACATTCTTCAAATCCATCAGGATGGAATTCAAAGCATCAAGATGATCTTTTAATGCCGATCCCTCTTTCATCTGCAATGAAAACAACCGTTGCTTGAGTAACAACTTATTCGTCAACGACTTGGTCATGTAAAGCTTTTCTAGTTTCTTCCACACACCCGCAGCCGTTTCCTCATCCGCAACCTCGTAAAGAACCTCATCCGATAAAGATAGCAAAATAGTAGAATGCGCCTTTTCATCTAGTGAGTTGAATTTGGCATCAGTCATATCTGTTGGGAATAAAATATGGGTCAGTTCACTAAACGCTGATAAGAAGAATGTGAACGCTGATAGGACGACATTGGACGCTGACAGCCAAGCGTTGACATTGAAGAAGTCAATGCTGACAGCCTTGAAGATTGACACTGATGGAATATCTTCATACGAATCTTTTGTTTATTTGTTTCTTTATTGTGTATGGTAAAGATAAGCTCGACATTGTATTTTCCATTGTTATCTTTACCTAGAATAGTTGATTCGTAGCTTATTGTACAAGACTTCTTGTTCTATAAAAGAAGATCTTTTAGGTTAAAGTTAATTAATAAGTTTTCATAAGTATTCGCAAGTTAAACCTCTTTCATTGTAATCAAGTACGATCATTCTAATACAAGTGAAAGTTTGTTTAACATCTTTGTGTTTTAGATCAAGTGTTAATTTCGCATAACACTTTGTTACTTTATTCATAAGCAAAGGTTTCTCTACGTGTAGTACTTGATCTAATCTCGTATACACAAAGCTTAATCGATCTAAGTTTGGGATCAACAAGTGGTATCAGAGCATGTTGAGAAACTTTTGATCTTTAAGTAACGCAAGAACCCTAAAACACCAAAAACCCTAAAAACCCTAAAATTCTCAAAACCCTAAAAACACCATGTCTGGCACAGATCAACCTGCTGCTTTGCTACAAAACAACTCCTCAAATCCTAGTATCAAAATTCCCATGTTTGATACCAGGAACTTTGAGCTTTGGAAGTCAAATTTTGAGCAATATATAGCTATTCATGACTACACTCTTTGGGAGATCGTCGAATATGGGAACACATTCGACAAAGCAGCAAAGATTGCTGCTGCAATTGCCACAAGGACAGCTGTTCCTAATTGTCCTGAAGCTGATAAGAAGGAAAAGCCTGGAGATGGGAGAGCTGTAGCTGTTGAAGATATAGCCAAGAAGAGGGTGGACATGAAAATCTTGAACATCATGAAACACGCCCTAGGTCATGAGAATCAGCACAAGTACAAACGCTTTGAGTCTGCAAAAGAGCTTTGGGAAGCTCTTGAAGTAGCACATGGTGGCAATGCTGACACAAAAGAAGAAAAGAAGAAGCAACTCTTGCATGAGTATGCTGTCTTTAAAGCTCAACCCAATGAAAATTTCAGCAGTGTGAGAAGTAGACTTCTTGACATCACAAGTCAACTTTCCTTCATGGGAACACAGATTGATGACCCTGAATTGAATGCTACTTTTCTCAAAAGCCTTGGTGATGTATGGAAGATTGAGACAAGATCCATTCTTGTCAATAATACCCACAAGACCTCCAGGTTTGATGACATCTTCAACAAACTAAGACTGTTGGAGAATGAATGGCAATTGGATAGTGATAATAAATCTTCCAGTAGTAACATGGCCTTCTTCTCACAAAGTGAAGGCCAATTTGATTCCATGAACTTCTATGGACATCCAGCCACTGGATCTCAAGGTGTCAGCGCTGGATGTCAGTCTGTCAGCGCTAGATCATATCCTGTCAACGCTTTATACTCAAGCGCTGACACACACAACTTTAGCGCTGATAGACTTAAACCTGCTGGTTTAGATCTAGATACTGTGTGTGCATTCATTGCTTCTTTGCCCAGTGATTCAAGGATTACATATGAAGATCTTGAGCAGATAAGTGATGAACAATTGGAAGAGATGGACATCAAGTGGACTATGGCTCTTGTAAGCTTAAGAGCTAACAGGTTTAATAAAAGGTTCAAGAAGAAGATGACCTTTAATGCTAAGGATGTTGCTGGCTTTGACAAGTCCAAGGTTGAGTGCTACAACTGTCATAGGATGGGGCACTTCATGAGGGAATGTAGATCTCCAAGAAGATCTGATGCTGGTAAGCCCTCAAGCCAAATGGTTAAGAGCCAAGATCCCAAGGCCATGGTTGCTGTTCAACAAATTGATGGTGTTGGAGAATGGGACTGGAGCTGGATGGCCAAGGATGAGGAAGAGGACAGAGCTTTGGTTGCTGAAGTTAAAGAAGAGCATGTTGAATATGCTCTCATGGCACACTCCTCCTCTTCATCAGATAATGAGGTATATGATGATGCTTTCTGTTCTAAGGGTTGTCGTTTAAATACTGAAAAACTAAATCAAGAGATAGTAAAATTATTAGATGAGGCAAGTACTGAAAGATGCAAAGTATCTAACTATCAAATTGCTCTTACCCAAACAGAAAAGACAGTAGCTGAGTATAAGAAAATGGAGTTTGATTTAAAGGATCAAATAAATATCTTAAAACATGAGTTACATCAGAGTAAAGATGTTCAAGATATAGTAAATAGCGTTAATCTTGATTTGATAGCTCAGTTAGAGGAGGCTAACAAAAATAAAGATAATGTGAGTCTTAAAATCCAGAGATTTGATAAGGCCACACAATCCCTAGGAGAGTGTGTTAGTAAACAAAGAGACTCTAAGGATATGAGTAGGATTGGGATGAATAATTATACTGGTGTTCCACCACCAGCTGGGGATTTCTATGGTGTCCAATCAAAGGATTTATCTTGGACTGGCTTGCCAGAATGCCAAGAGGAGGAATTCATTCCTCCACCTAGAGTGACTTCCCCAGTTGAGGAATACAAGCAAAAACTGACTGACCTAGATAAGTGGAAGAAAGCTAACCACACCTTGTTTGTTAAGGGAGGGTTGTTGTGTGAAAGTCCAAATGAGCCCACACCAAACATGATACCAATTGTGGAGTCCAATGATCCTAAACCTATTAAGATCACACACCCTACCACTGACAAAGCTGTTGACCTTGGCCCACAAACTGTTAGAAAACCTAGTGTTAAGTATGCAGAGATGTATAGGAATACTAGGTCACCAAAAAGCCAAGTTAGTAATCATGGAACAGGCTTCTTTGCTTCTAGACCTAAGACTATGTCTAGAAAAGCTTGTTACACATGCGGTAGCTTCTCACATTTGGCATTCAAATGTGTCAACGCTTCCAATGTCAACGCTGATAGGAACCATTTCAGCGCTGACAAAAGTCAACATAGGTCAAACACTGTCAGACCCAATACTTATGTGAACAAAAGTTCACAAGTTGTTAGACCAGCCCCATTCTTTACTAGAGGGTCTAACACACAAGGCCTAAGACCTTTTCAAAAGTCAAACACTTGGTCAAATAGGCAATGGGTTCCTGTAGCAAACCCTAGGTTCAACGCTGATAAAGGCAATCGGGGCGCTGACAAGAGCAATTTCAGCGCTGATAGACACACTGCCAAACCTAGGTATTTGCAACCACAGGGAAATAGGTCTAAAGCTTCTACTAGCTTAACATGGAGACCAAAACAAGACCAAAACCCTAATTCTACTGGTATTTCTATGACATGCAACAAGTTTCATTATATTTCAAAGGCATTGTCAACACCAATTGGGGTTAACTGGGAATTTCATTCAAACAGGGATGAAAATGGGGTTGTTATGAGAACCAAGTCTGTTCTTGTTGAACAACCAAATGAATCCAAGTCTTCCAAGGCTTGGGTTCCCAAAGAAAACTAATGTGTTTTCTTTATGTGCAGGGCATTCAGAAGAAGATCAATGATTATGGATACTGGGATAGTGGATGCTCAAGGCACATGACAGGGAAGGAAGACTATCTGACTAATTTCTCTCCTATTCAAGATGGTGATAAGGTATACTTTGGAGGGGGCTATGGCACCATCACAGGAAAAGGAACCCTTGTCACCAACAATCTACGATTTGAGAATGTCTTCCTGGTAAAAGAACTGGATTATAATTTGTTTAGTGTATCACAAGTGTGTGATAACAAAAATAAGGTTCTTTTCACAGATACTGAGTGCTTGGTGTTAAGCAAAGATTATAAGCTCCCTGAGGAAAAATACATAGATTTTAGAACACCAAGGCATAAAGACATATATAATGTGAATCTTAATGGAATTAAGATAAATAATAATGCATTGTTATTGGTCTTTGTGATGATTTAGATTTTTCCACTTTACTTTTCTAACACTGACAAAGGTAAATGTAACGCTGTCAAGTGTTATTTTGCCGTTGTTAGAGATATTATTGTCTAACGCTGACAAGAGTTTCTTCAACGCTGATAAGTGTTGTCGGGACGCTGTCAGCAACAAATGTTAGTTTTGTGGTTTTCATCTAAATGTGTAGGTGGTGGTAGCTTTATGCCATTGGATACAGAGTTGCTTATGGATCTTTGAAGAGCTATTTGGACATGTTTTGTTTATGGATGATGGTTGGAATATTTATATTCCTATCTTGACATAAATTTTTAATGTTCATATATATTTTGAGAAACTCATGTATCATAGTTTGAGGGGAGGTTTAAGGAACCTTTAGGACTCTTGGGTATTCTTACAATACTCTCATCACAATTCTAGATTGTGTCCACAGGTGAGTATGGGTTAGTTTTACTAAACCATGAGGCACTGTAGCATGCAAAGTTGATAAACTATGCATGCTGCCAAGACATTTTTGGCCTAGAATTGGTTGTGGTCTGATGGGAGACTTGGGAATAGTTTTGTTATGGGTTTACCTGGGAGTTACAAAGAATTTTATGAAATAACTTTGTTGGTAAGTATTTTGGTTAGCAAGGGACTCTAGAGGACATTTGTGTCTATCTTGCTTATGCAAGTGTGCATAAATGGACAGTGCTTGCCGCCCAGTAATTATTATCAACTTGTAAGATATTTCCCTTAGGATAAATTACTTTGTTAAGGTCTTTTTCTTTTTAAATATTTTTATTTTTAGACGCTGACAAGTTTTTCTCCAAACGCTGTTACGTCCAATCGTGACGCTGACAAGGCTTTAGGCAAACGCTGACAAGAAAATATAGCCGTTGGGCGCTGATGGTCTACTTTTGACCGTTGACACCTAGTGGGCCCTACCCAGTTGTTATTTTTTGACTAATCTTTGGCCGTAATTTTGGGGAGAAGTTACTTTTAATTAATGCATGAGATAAGTTATATTTGATTCAATATTTTCATCATTATTCTTTGAATATAACTGCCTCATTTTTGACCAATCAAAATCATGCATCTCTCCTATAAATTTGGCTAATCTTTTTATTCTGGGTATTCATATTTTCTTGTCTAACATTTTTCTCCTAGATTTTTCCCATATCATATAACCTAAACAGCTTTCACCATGGCACCCAAGTTCAACTCAAAGAATTTAACATTGGAGTTCAAGAGCCAACATAATATGATAGCTTACTTGACTGCTGATCCTGATTTGTTCCCTCAGTATTCACAAATGGTGGCATTTTTAAATGCATCCTCGCTAAGGTATGCACTTTCTCATACACCATTAGTCCCTGTCGCACACATTAGACAGTTTTGGAACACTGCTAGTTCCACAACAGCTAATGGAGTGACCACATTAATATCTACTGTTCATGGAAGAACATGGGTGGTCACTGAAGCCTTGGTTCGCCAAGCTTTGCGTCTTGATGACGCTGATGGTGTGACTCCCCTTGCCATTGCAACAATAGAACAAGGTCTTAGGGAATTGGGTTATCCTATTCCTGCTGATGTCACTTTAAATAAATATCATAAGCAGGAATTTCCCTCTGACTGGAAATATTTGATACATGTCCTTTTACAATGCTTAAGTCCAAAATGTACTTCTTTTAATGAAATAAACAGGTCAATTGCAAGTGCTTTGGTTTGTATAACTCGTGGGCTTAAGTATAATTTTTCAAAAATGATTTTTGAAGGGATGTGTAAAAATAAGGGAAGTAAAATGACTTTGGCTTACCCTAGATTTTTGCAAATGGTCTTTGATTTACAAGAATATTGTTCTAGGGATCATGACACTTTTTATGAGATCCCTAAACAACAGAAAACCATTTTTGCTAAAATGAGCTCCACAAACAGATCCATACCTCTTACCCAACCCATGCTTGAAGTAATTCAGGCTGCTCAACCACAACCACAACCAGACCCTGAACCCCAACTTGAGCCTATTCATGAACCATTACCTTCACCAGATCGCATGGACATTGACCAACCCAGCGCTGACACTCAAAATGTGGGCGCTGACACAGCCATTCCCAACACTGATAACATTCCTGAACAATCCCAAACACCCCTTAACCAACCCACACCCACACAATCTACCTCATCTTCCACCCCATTACAATCTAGGTTGCATAAACGCCAAAGGGTTACTGGAGTGTTCTCCTCTAGTGATCCTAGCCTTGTAGCAGAGAGAACCACCTCCACAAGTGTGGCTGGTGACATGGGTGAGGCTGGGGCTATTGATACAGGCTTAGATGCTGGTCAAGACAGTCCCAACATCATTAAGACCTCATCCATGCCCTATGATTCTATTTTGGGAGGTCAAATCCTCATTCTAGCTGAGGGCAGATTGGAACCTATGACTATGATTGAATTGACGGCTGTTGTCATTAGCTTGCAAAAGCAAAATGTCAGCCTTGTACAAACTGTCAACAACCAGGGCCGTGAACTCCAAGCATTAAGGGAGCGGGTAACTGTTTTGGAGAATCCAAGTAGCAGGAGTCTAATGGAGGAATCTTCCAAAGGGGAGGATGAAGAGGATGAAGAGGATGAGCTGATTCATACAGCTAGTGAGAAGAGTTCAGAGAAGAGTTCACAATTTAGTGAATCTTTACAGGTTGCTGAAGCTCTCACCAACTTGAAGAAGCACCCAGTTATTGATACATCCAAGGTGACACCATTAAACTTGGAAGGATCTTTCAAAGAAACAATGGGCGCTGATACAGATTTGAACGCTGACACATCCAGCGCTGATAAAGGTAATCGTGGCGCTGATAGAGGTAACTTGAACGCTGATAAAGTTGCAGGTGGTGTTGATGTATTCCAGCCATCAACAATCATCAAAGATGTGTCCACACCGGTTTCTTCTTCTACTTTACCTATTATTGATCCAAAAGACAAAGGTAAAGGAAAATTGGTTGAAGAAGATGTTCCAAAGAAAGATGCAGCACAAATTGCATTTGATGAACAGTTGGCTGCACAACTTTTGGAAAGAGATTTGAAGAGGAGTGGTAGATCACCATTTGTTGTTTCTGAGAGTGAGGAAGAAAGTGGTGATGGAAAAGAAGATGATAGCTCAGATTCAAGTGTTCAAATTATTGAAGATCCAGAAAGACTTGAGTATGGGGATGAGCTAGCAAAGGAAAGGTTGAATGATTTGAAGAATCAGATTGATTGGGACCTACCAGAAATCACCAGAATGTACCATGCTTGGGAAGACAAGGTTATGGACAACCCAGGAATGAGTTTATCAGATCAAATTTGGGGGTTGGAAGTTCTTCTCAGGGTACAAGATGATATAAAGGTGATTTTGAAGTATAATGCACAGGAGGTCAAGACTTGGCTCAAAAGAGATAGAAGGCAGTTGTACTATAAGTTGCTTAGATGCCATCAGCCTAACTGGACATCCAAGAAGTTGCTGGCTTTATCTTTTGAGGAGTTAGAGTATAGGGCACATCCTATTTGGAGGAGTGTGCAAGAAAATAATGTCTATCAGTTTCTTTCAGAAGAAAGGAAACAAGAGCTTGCTGAGGAAATGCAGATTCAAAAGGAAATGAGGATTGCTCAAAGACCAGTAAAGAAAGGAGATCCTTTTCAATTTCCCAAAGATATGGATGTGTATTTTCCAACTGAAGGTGTCATAAGGAAGCATCTCAAGCTTTCTCCATTGGAAGCTTCAGATTTGGTTAATGTAGTACCTCTAGATGACAGAAATCCAATCATCAGTTTTGATGAAGATGAGTGTGGATTTTGGAAGGTTGGCAGGTTTGGAAAGGAGGTACATACTTTCACTTCAGTTATTTCTATATTTGCAAGCATAGACAGGGAAGACTTGGTGCATCTATGGAGATTAATAGAGGCCAAGTATACAGCTGAAGCACCTACTTCAACAAATGGAATAAGACTTTGGAACACATTTTTGACTTTGTGTGGTCCAAAAGAAGCAGATCCTGCCATATGGAAGGATCTTGAAGATGATCTCAGTAATCTTCATTGGAGGCTTTATTCTACTTGTGGTGTATTTCATTTGAGCTCTACAAAGTTTTCAGAGTATTTACTTGTGGATGCTGACTATTTCTTGTCCAAAGAAGTGTTGGAGAAGATGCTAGAGACACCCTTGGAGATTGATTATACTAGTGACGTGGCCAAGGACTTGATTAGATATGTTTATCACCAACATAAGAAGTTTTTGCAAGATTCCTCCTAAGCCTTAAGTATTTATTCAGAAACTTGATCATTGGAATGGATATCAAGTTTAGGGGAGGATTGTTGGGAATAAAATATGGGTCAGTTCACTAAACGCTGATAAGAAGAATGTCAACGCTGATAGGACGACATTGGACGCTGACAGCCAAGCGTTGACATTGAAGAAGTCAACGCTGACAGCCTTGAAGATTGACACTGATGGAATATCTTCATACGAATCTTTTGTTTATTTGTTTCTTTATTGTGTATGGTAAAGATAAGCTCGACATTGTATTTTCCATTGTTATCTTTACCTAGAATAGTTGATTCGTAGCTTATTGTACAAGACTTCTTGTTCTATAAAAGAAGATCTTTTAGGTTAAAGTTAATTAATAAGTTTTCATAAGTATTCGCAAGTTAAACCTCTTTCATTGTAATCAAGTACGATCATTCTAATACAAGTGAAAGTTTGTTTAACATCTTTGTGTTTTAGATCAAGTGTTAATTCCGCATAACACTTTGTTACTTTATTCATAAGCAAAGGTTTCTCTACGTGTAGTACTTGATCTAATCTCGTATACACAAAGCTTAATCGATCTAAGTTTAGGATCAACAATATCAGCCGGTTTGGGACCGGCTAGAGGTGCCCAAATACCTTGTTGCTTCAACAAGGCTCGAACCTTAACTCGCCACAAACTGAAGTTGCTTTTGCCATTGAACTTCTCAGCAACACTAACCGATGATGATGGCTGAGAGGACATTTTTATACAAATTCTGATCTTCCACAACTCAAATTCTGATCTTGATTTCTCCTACCTTCAAAATCCGATCGAACAGCAAACAACAAACACCAAAACGAAGAACAAATCCAAAATGATATCAAGATATTGAATCTTGAAATCAACCAGAAGCTTGCTTCAAACACGATCGGTTAGCTCTGTACCAATTTGTTAGGATCAGCTAGACAAATGTGCACCAAAACTGATTGATTAGAACAGATACAAATGATCAGAACAAGGGAGTTTTAGGATAAAACAAAAGTAGTGAACTTTGTTGTATGGAAGTTTTTTTTTCTTTCATATATTACAAACAAAGGATACAAATATATATAGACTTATGGTTTCTAGAATTTTCCTATCCAGAACCTTCCTAGATTTTTCCATAAGTCACTCCTTTTCTAGATTCTTCTTAAGAAACTATCTATCTAGATTTTTCTTAAGTTTCTAGCAAAAATACCAAAATACCCTTTAGACCAAAATTACTAAACTGCCCTTAGGAGGTCAAGTCAAACAACTAACACAAGGGAATAAAACGAAAATCGTATTAATTCTTAACAAACGTGTTAGAATAGACGCGTCGATGATAAAAATAATAAGAATTAAAGGATTATAGCAAGTCATCGCTTCTTGAGTGCAGTTGGTGACACCAATAACGGCTTATTAAGTTCTCATTAGTCGATACACGATCGAAAGAGAAAAGCCACACAAAAAATTTCCGAATCACAAAAATTCTTAAGAAGTTTCTTGATAGTAATTCGAGTAAAATGAACAACATTAGCAATGAAAGACGAAATCAACACATAATTAACACGAACGAATTCCAAGACGATGAAGTCTAACACACATAATGACGGATATACGAAATCATTGGTCACTTCCAGTCATAACTCACTATTCGCGTCCAGAGACGTTTCGAAGGTCCACCAAAAGAGATAGAGAAGGTCGATCGATGTAGAAGCATAACAACATTGAAACTTTCAAGTCTGGTATCAACGGTAAGAAATTAGACAAGTGGTAACGAGAATCATGAGGATGATGAGGTAACAAGTAAAGCAATGATCGTTGAGTAAGGAAATATATGTTTGAGGCATGTACTTTGTTCAAGAAAAGATAAGGGTTCATATGTGTATGTCGTGAATTATTGCTACTCGCATAAGATGTAAAAGTTTTCAAGACTTTATTTATCTAACTTTTTAAGGAACATAATTAAAAAGTTGATTCTTGGTTAAGTATTTAAGGTGACTACTATTTGGCATTGCATGGCTCCTTCTAAATTAAGTATAGGTGATCAGGCCATGCATAATTTAGGACTAGCAATGCGATGCACAACTTCGTCAAACCAGTATTACATGTCATATTATTTAAAATATGCATATCATGCCATTTGTAAAACAGGAATCAAAATAATTTATGAAAATACATCGTAAAATTAATGTCATTTAATTTTATAGAGTAACGTTCAAGTATCTTGTAAAGCTCAAGTAAATTATTTTGTAAATTGGTTTGCAAACAATATCTGTTTGAGTTTATATGGTAACTTATAAAATAGCGAGTGAGTTACATGAGGGTAATAAAGGATAGTTCAAAACAGTCAATGAAACGGTTACAAGGTGCTAAGGTTTCAAGAGGTTTAGCAGGAATCGTCAGGAGACACATGTCAAGATGATAACGAACGATGAAAATAAGAACTTAAATTCTCGGTCCAAATCAGTGGTACGATAGAAGCAAAGAAAGACAATATAGATTGACAAATAAGTCATATATAAAAGAAAGGATAGAGGAATCCGTAGGTGTTCACATCGTAATTCATTTGACAAAAATACACTTTTAAGAAAGTAGAACATCAGTTTATCAAATCACTTGGTTCCTAAAAGTTCAAGATTTATGTATGACCGAGCTCAAGTTACTATTTATAAACGTTTTCAAACGCAAATAATGTTTCATGGTTGTAAAATATCATTAGTTAAAATTTTACGAGCTCACACAAACTTAAAATGCTTCAAACTATATTTTTAACTTCTATCAGTTTTGACCTTTTTTAGTCAACTTTGATTTTCGGGTTTGACTTTTGGGGTTTGGCTAGACCAATTGATTCACTAAATGACATTTTAACACTCGAAGTCTAGAGTAATTTGGTGTAAAACGACGTTTCAGACAACTTTCCAGTTTTACTCGAGACTTGAAACGGATAAAAATGAACGAAAATGCCATTGCATTAAATCTGTCAACAAAATGATATTTTAAAATTATTTAGAAAATAACTTCTTAGATTTTACAATCTCAAATGAGCGTAACCTGCTCATTTTTAATATTTTCTGGCCAAATTTTATGTCCTAAACGGACGTCTAAACAAGTAGAAATATATATATTTTTATGTCTAAAGTTTATAAAAATATTTTCTCGACAATGTTAAATTATCTGTAAAGTTTCTGTACAAAGTATATTTTTTGACACAGCTTGAAATTAAAACTAAATTTCATAATAACCAAGAATTTATGTACACACAAGACTTGTGGATTCCATAAAGGCGAAAGAAAATAAACTGTAAAATTAATCATGTAAAGAAAACACAGTATAGAAATGGTTCAAGAATACCAACGGAAATTAAGAAATCAAAAACGACGCATTCGACTTCAAGATGCCATGCAGGAAGTTCTCTTGGCGGTATGATTTTCAAAATCACAAGACGTCGAGAAAGAAATAGAGCATTAACAAGTCGCACTCCTGGGCGAGGAGGTTTAATGAAAGGGGGGGGGATACAAGTTTATAGGAATAGAATTGCATTCCAAACATTCGCTACACGATAAAGGATGAATCTCAAGATGACAATGATGGTTTCAAGGTACAAACGGACGTTGTAATTCAAAGTCGAAACGTAGAATGGCCAATGAAAGAAGATGTAATCCATGTACAGGTGTCGTGTAAAACGGTGGCGTAAAGGTAAATCAAGATTACGAAAACCCACGATATTATTCAGTACTGATTCAACGAATGCTTCGAGATGTGTGACTCACACGATGTCTTTTAGTCTTTTTCGGAGACACATTGAGCTACACAATGGTCTATAGACTATTTTCCAAGACATTCAATCACAAATGGTCGACAAGCAAATTGGATATCTAAATAGATATCTTAAAAGAATCGAACAATGAAAGCAACACGCACGGTAGTATAATGAAAATTAGGAGTTTCATCGAAAACAACACTTCTTAATCCCGAACAATGGTATCTCGAGAGTATGCACAACATGTAACAGTGAGTCGAGGAAAACAGACGGTTCAAAACGAACGAGCATATGAAGTCAGTCGTATCACGCATAAATGAAATAGCAATAGTAATTAGAAAAATAAACATGAAAAGTCGGCAACATACGCACTCTGAATAAAAGTAGGTAACGTCATAACAGTATAAAATCATTGTAACAAGATCAGTTTATAAGAACTTAAAATTCAAGAAATGCAGTAAGAGCATATGTAATCAAGTAATATCCAATGATAGTTCATGAAGCACAAAGGCTTTAAAAAGACATAATAACTATCGTCATTAGGGTAATGTAATATTTCAAAATGAAATCAAGAGATGAAATATTAAAACGATAATTAAAAGTAAATAATAAGGATTAAAGAGTTACCCGCGCAGATATCGAACAACAATGGCAGATTCTGTGATTGACACTTAAAACATGAAATATTTGAACTTTCGGTTATAAACTAAGTTTTGAAAAACGACTCAGTTCCCTATAACCATCGCTCTGATACCAATCTGTGAGACCCTCAGAATCTGATATGGAACAACTAGGCAACGAGGGGGTAACGCGTCATAGTACAAGAAACAATGAATTACAGTTCATACAAAGCTGACGAAATAAAAACATGTACATTACATCATAAAAGGTCAGAGATTTTAAACATAGGTCCCAGAGTTTTAAAAGCGGAAAATTATATTATTTCGTATCGATTTATAACATAAAGTTGCCCAAAAGATAGAATAAACTCCTAACAGATTTTACTAAAAACAGTCTTATAAAAGCATCACAGAAATCTCCAAGCTGCGATAATATCCTGCGGGCTCCCATCCAAGCAAAGCTAAGTAATAATACCTGAGATTAAACATGTAAAATCGTCAACACAAAGTTGAGTGATATTCATAGTTTTAGCAATAAGGATGTGGAACACAAGCATTCATTTGTAAAACAAGTAGTATGGAGTATATGGTTATATACGTCAACCATAGTCTGAAAACCATTATTATTGCCGTTTAGTTCATGAACCGAAGCTTAACTTACGTAAGTATTCAGCCTAAATACTCAGGTATAAACAAATGTTAGTGCGTCA
The DNA here is from genome assembly GCA_025667525.1 of Glebionis coronaria. Taxonomy (NCBI): domain Eukaryota; kingdom Viridiplantae; phylum Streptophyta; class Magnoliopsida; order Asterales; family Asteraceae; genus Glebionis; species Glebionis coronaria. The sequence goes on along the minus strand of CM046880.1, from coordinate 588,274,642 downwards.
AGGTAATCGGGACGGAGATAGTCAATCCCGATAGACCCACAACATTCGCGATTCGCGTAATGCACCAGGACAATTAACGGTTCATGATCGGAGAGATGAAACTCAAGGCTAGCCTAAAAGCGATAATAATATTGAAAACTTGAAATCATACATGTTCTGGATAACATACAAGTTCTGGATAGCATACAAGTACTGGATAGCATACAATTTTTAAATGGTTGATTTCCACCATGTAAAATCTTACCCCGTGTTTAGAAACCATGTATAAGTAAAAAGGGGCTATGAATTCACCTTATCCACTTGGTAAGTTAATCACGGTACTCAGCAACTGAGTATAAACAATGGTAGTGAGACGCTCACCGACGATATGGATGCCCGGGGAAACACGAAAACCGCAACCTATCAAAATAAGGCGCGTGTTAAGACTCGAACTCAAATATCGATATGTACCAAATATAATATGACTCAAGTGTTTTCAAAGTATTCATGTTTCAAAACCAATGACACGAACCAAAAGAATCCATACTAACCCATTTATCCAACACTACACGATTAAACACTTGCACTTGAAATTTACCCGTCATACGACACCAAGTCAACGCAAGTAAAACTATTCCTTAACCTTACTTGGACCAGTAGCTAAGTCATTTATATAATGACTAAGAACTTGAGTAAGTCACCATGTCCGATGGTGAATACTCAAACTCACGCAACACAAGCATTGAACTATGTGTCCAAAATTAAAATCAGCAAGTACACCCCGAATGTACACACCGATCTACCCTATCTAGACTTGTCCGATTTAGATAAAATTAGGTCTCAAGGTTACTTATAACCTGTATAAGACCTCACCAAAGTTTGAGCCAAATTTCACACTTTAAAATCCATCAGCTCGACACTTTACTCGACTCCAAATTTGGGACAGATTGTACACTTGTTTTATAAAACCGTTTAGACCACTTTAAAAGTACTAATTCGACAATCCGTCTTTTAAAACCACTACTAGACTCATCAAATTATGCTTTTAAACTTTGAAAACCAGTAGTTACATTTATCTAACCAAGCCTAAAGTACCGGAGAGTTGACCCAAAATCAGCCACAATTTCGGATTGTGCCGACTTGCGTCTCCCGGTACACGAATACTAAAACTAGCATAACTTTTGACTCGTAAAGAGTTACAAGCTCTATCTTATACCAAAACGAGCGTCTCGGAAAACTCTACAATACAATCAAATAATCTCAGCCTTACTCAGACCTTAAACCCACGAAAAATCTGTTATAGGCCTGCTGTCCCAAAATACCCTTTTAGAAAACATGACAAATCAATTTTCCAAGCAAAACCACTCATTCCTATACCTATAGTATCACTCTACTATCATTCCCATCATACCCATCAACCAAACTCTCCTATAACACTTGCATGTAAAATTTTAACAAAGATCAAAGATCAAAATTACCTTTTTAACATTAAAACATGATGATCCTACATAGATCATCACATGCATAATGATTAAAACATCATCCAACCATAAAATCACAAAGTTATGAAAACTTGATGCATGTGCTTGATTTTGGTATCAAAAGAATGACAAGATGATTTTAAGAATGAGACATTGATTGGTTTAACAAGATTCAAGTTAGTATTTGTGGATCATGGGTGTTTTTGGGTTGAAGGGTGGCGGCAAAAAGAGGAAGGGTGGGAGAGATTTGTAGTTTTTTTTGTTAAATTTTGTATGTGTGTTTTTGTGTAAAGAAGTTGGTTTTTATATGGTGGTAGTGGAGGGACCTAAGTTGCCAATTTGTAAACTTTAGGACCTAAAAGAATTTAATAGTTTTAAAGGGTAGAAAATGGTTATTGGTAAATATTGAAAATATTTACAGGGCTCGGGTTTCGTAAAAATACTTTTCAAAAGTTACAATGCATCATAAAAATGATTATATGATTTCACGACACGACTTAATACATAATTAAAACGACGTCATCGAAAATATTAATTATCGAAACAATCGATAATAAAATGTAAAATTTTAGGATCCGTTAGTATCACGATCACTAGGAATTCTCGTTGTACATTGATTTTGAATAAACTCGTTGTAAAACGCACGCGGGTGATTTTAAATCAAAAACTTTGAATTAAATAAATATAAAAAAATAAAATAAAAATTTTATAATTCCATATAAAGTATTATCAATGATCATAAAATACTTGAAAAGTATAATTTATTAAAATTTAAGAATCTCAGGATTTACATATAACAATACAAGAAAACGAAATACGCTGGAAAACTCAGAAACACGAATAAAAGAATAAAATAATGCTGGGAAAATACGGGTTCTTACATTTAGTTGTTGGGCTTCCCTAACTGACCTTCAGCAAAGACATAACCTGCTCAGTCTGCAAAAAAGGGAAGCACCACAAAGCCTCATTTAAAACCAAACAATCATTCTCCATAAATAAGTGCCTCCATCTTCTTCACATAAACTTATTTGGACCAGTAAAACACAATCCCTCAATCACAACAAGTATACACTAGTCATTGTCGATGAATTCTCTAGATTCACTTAGGTATTATTTCTCAAAAGAAAAAGTGATGCAGCTGAAAGATTAATGTCTTTCATCAGAGAAATAAAGAACTTCAATGATTGCAGAGTTAAGGCTATCAGAAGTGATAATGACACTGAATTCAAGAACCATGCCATGGAAGCCTTTTGTGATGAAAAGGGAATCTCTCGGAACTTTTCGAACCCAAGCACCCCAGAACAAAATGGTGTCGCTGAAAGAAGAAACAGAACTATAATAGAGGCAGCCAGAACAATGCTCAGAGAATCAAGACTCCCTAAGCAATTCTGGGGTGAAGCTGTGTACACCGCATGTTACACACAAAATAGATCCATTATTGTGAAGAGACATGGCAAGACCGCTTATGAAGTGTATAGGAAGAGAGCCCCTGATGTAAGCTACTTCCATGTCTTTGGTTGCCCTGTTTTTCATTCACAACTACAAGGATCATCTGGGTAAATTTGATGAAAAGTCAGATGATGGGTTCTCTCTTGGATACTCTCCTACCTCCAGAGCTTTTAGAGTATTCAATATCCGCATGCAAGAACTTGAAGAATCCATTCATGTTACCTTTAATGAAGCAGATGCTGTCATTACTCACACCAACTCAGAGGACTGTGACATCAACTTCAATGAAGTTAAATCATATCCAAAGGATGATTTCTCAAATCCTAAGGAATCATCTCAAATATGTCACAAGAATTTCCCCTATGTTCATGCATTTGATCCTCACTCAATCTCTGACATCACTCCAGAGGTTGCTGTAGCTGAATCACTCACTCCACCACCCATAGAAGAAAATGCTGATCTTATCTCTCCAATCTCTCAAATAGACGAAGAAATCATGGATGCAGAAATCATATGTGATGAACCACCAACATTCATTGAACCTGTTGTGACTCCTGAACCCACGGAGACCTCTGCTCCTCAATCCAAATGGAGTAGAAACCAAGATATTCTTCTAGTGAATATTCTTGGTGAACCCTCTGAGGGAGTCACCACCAAAGGAAAGTTAAGATCTCTGGAAATTGCCTCAGCGAATGAATGCCTTTTCGCTAATTTTCTCTCTGAGGATGAACCAAAAAACGTGGTCGCTGCCCTAGTGGATGAAGGTTGGGTTGTATCCATACAAGAAGAATTGAATCAGATTAAGAGAAATAAGGTGTGGACTCTGGTAAAAGCTCCAGCTGGAAAACAAGTGGTTGGAACCAAATGGGTCTATAGAAACAAAAAGGATGAAGCTGGCATGATCGTTAAAAACAAGGCTAGGCTTGTGGTGCTGGGTTACAATCAATCAAAGGGTATTGATTATGATGAAACGTTTGTACCAGTGGCCAGATTAGAAGCTATCAGGATCTTCCTAGCCTATGCAGCTTATATGGGTTTCATGGTATACCAAATGGATGTAAAGAGTGCTTTTATTAATGGTAAGCTAGCAGAGAAAGTATACGTCAATCAACCCCCAGGGTTTGAAAATAGTGACTATCCTGATCACGTCTACAGACTTCACAAAGCACTCTATGGGCTGAAACAAGCGCCTAAAGCCTGGTATGAAACTCTATCAAAATTCCTACTTGAAAATAAATTTGTCAGAGGTACCATTGACCAAACCTTGTTCACCTATAGGTACAAGGGTGATGTCATTATAGTACAGATTTATGTCGATGACATAATTTTTGGTTCAACCAATATTACCTTGAGCAAACAGTTTGCCAAACTTATGACCAAAAGGTATGAAATGAGCATGATGGGGGAATTAACCTTTTTCTTGGGTTTTCAAATCAAATAAAATTCAAAAGGAATTTCTATTTGTCAAGAAAAATATGTTAGAGATTTGCTCAAGAAGTATGATCTGTCTGATTGTGCATCAGTGAAATGCCCCATGCTTCCTCCCAACAATTTGGGAGCTGATGACTCAGGGGTCTCTGTTAATGAGACCTTATATAGAGGCATGATTGTGTCATTGATGTACCTCACATCAAGCAGACCAGACATCAAATTCTCCACATGTCTCTGTGCTAGGTACCAAGCTAACCCCAAGGAATCCCACCTTTTAGCTGTCAAAAGAATTTTCAAGTACTTAAAAGGATCTCCCTCACTAGGTCTCTAGTATCCAAATGGATCAGGCTTCGACCTCAAAGCCTACTCAGACTTAGACTATGTTGGGTGTTGCCTTGATAGAAAGAGCACCTCTAGGAGTTGTCAAATCCTTGGAGGAAAGTTGGTATGCTGGAGTGCAAAGAAGCAAAACTCTGTGGCCATGTCATCAGCTGAAGCTGAATATGCCACTACCGTTGGTTGTTGTGCTCAAGCTATCTGGATGAAGAGTCAGTTGGCTGATTATGGAATCAATTATGAAAAGGTTTCCATATTCTGTAACAACACAAGTGCTATAGCCATCTCTAATAATCCGGTACTTCATTCCAGAACTAAGCATATAGACATCAGGTATCACTTCATCAGAGACCATATTTTAAAAGGTGACATTGAGCTTCATTTTATACCCACTGAAAATACCACATCGGTGATATTTTCACCAAGCCTCTGGCTGAGCCAAGTTTTACTACACTGGTTACGGAGTTGGGTATGCTCAATATTGGTAAATAAATCTGATAAGTGATCTCTGTCTCTGGGCATTTAAGGGAATTGAATGTAACGAGGTAGTTACATTCCATTGGGAGTTAATATATTCTAGTATTTAATTCAAATGATTGTCCTTTAATGTCAACAACTTTCTCGCTTTCCAAGGGGACAAAAACTCACATGAAGGGTCAAGGGGTCCCACTTTTCTTAAAAGGCAAACATTTGCATTTAATGCTTTAATTGGAAAATGGCAAAAACTTTTCACAAACCCTTGACTCTTTTTCATTTTATCACATCTTAACATATTATCACACACACACATAATGTTCATCTCTCTCTAATCCTCCAAACCTTCACTAAAACAACAATGGTGTCATCTGCAACAAACCCTTCTTTCACCGTCTTGGCCGCAACCAACGTCGACTTTAGCATAACCGATGGAAAGATTGCACTTAATAACTGTGTTGCGCTTCTTGAACACAATAATCCTCTCTACACACCATTGTTAACCTTCCTAAAGAATTCCCCTATAGTTGAAGCCATTACTAGGGAACCCTCTACTTGCTATTCACAATACTTGAGGGAGTTCTGGTTCTCGGTTGAAGTTGAATAAACATCGTCACACATCACCTTCAACCTATCCACCCATCCTCATCCTCTCACCTTCGATTTCACAACCTTTGCCAGGTTCATTGGACTTAACGTCAATGAAGACATGACCGCTGTGCCAACCAGCACCACAGTGAAGAAGGCTCTAGCAACCCTTAAACCTCATGATGATGATGACAAACCCTTCTCCTCCATCGCCTTCCAAAACAAATCTCTGATTAAGGTGAATTACTTCTCTCCCATATGAAGGACGCTGATGCTATACATTGTAAAATGTCTATGGGGAAACCAGGGATCACATGATAAGCTGAATGGATATCAGCAGGCGATTGCCTACAGTTTGATTTGGGGGTTAGATATAGAGATCGCCCACATACTTTACACCGATCTCATTGCCAAGCTTGAGAATAAAGGAAAGAAGAATCGTCTGGCCACCATCAGCTACACCAAATATCTCTCTCTCATTATAGAGGATATTCTTGGTGAAACTTACACCAATGATGAACTTCACTCTTTCTCTCCCTTTCACATCACACCAGCATCGCTGAAGACTCCCTTAGAGGATGAAGTGCCTCTAAAAAAACATATGATGAAGTTTGTTGGGTTACTCACTGATGAAGAAGAGCCCTTAATCCCTCATACTGAGGTGAATGCTGAAAGTCAGACTGACAAGTCTCTGTCCAAGACCTATGTGCAATCTGCTTCTCGGCCCAAGGTGCTGAAGGAAAAGAAGAAGAGGGAAGACATACCCCTTTCCTCTGAAGCCCCTTCTATTAATCCATCTAAAAATACCAAGACCAAGAAGAACCCATCCCCTTCTCTGGTGGATGTGGAAAAAGAGCCAATAGCTGACAAACAATCAGAGTCTAGTGTCTTCAAGTCAGCAGAGACGACTAAGAACCCTCTCCACGCTGATATCGCTCAAGTATTAGTTTGCCTCGTGTTTTTTTTCTTCTTGGAGGTTCACAAGCAATCACTCTCAAAAGTCTGTAGGAGAGGGTGATAGAGTTTAGGGTCTGCCTCAACCCATAGAGTATCTGTGTCAGCACCTAGATCCCATAGGTTATCTGTACACCCTGTCTCTACACTAGGAAATGACTCATTTGTGCTCATAACGCACCCCGATGATCCTTCACCCTCTAGACTGTGCTCTTGCCAATAACAACTTGAGCACATCATAGGTCCCGACCCAGAGTCTCTGAACTTCACTCAGTCTCTGAGTCCCCCCATCACAAAAAGAGTCCCAAAGAATTTATTCTTTTGGGGAGATTGAATAATCACCCTTAGTCTTCCGATGGGAAACGATAAAAGGCGACCTTTACCTTCAAATAATTCACAAGTTAAAAGAGTCCCAAGGAACAATCCTTCAAGGGGGAGCTGGATAATCACACCTAGCTATCCTAGGGGCATAGAAAGGCGACCATTCCCATATCATGTCTCACAACTAAAAGAGTCCCAATGAGCAATCCTTCAGGGGGGAGCTGGATAATCACACCCAACTATCCTAGGGGCAGCGAACGGCGACCATTCACCTCATAATATTCACAAATAAAAAGAGTCCCAAGGAGTAATCCTTAAGGGGGAGCTGGATAATCACACCCAGCTATCCTAGGGGCAGCGAATGGCGACCCTTCACCATATCTTATTCACATTAAAAGAGTCCCAAGGAGAAATCCTTAGGGGGGCTGGATAATCACACCTAGTTTTCCTAGGGGCAGCGAATGGCGATCTATAACTTCATTATCAACTCACCCACTAGTTACTAACAAATTTTATAACAGGCTTGTAATCTTCATGAGGAACAACTAAACAATGATGCATTCACATATGCTGATGACGATAATGCTGCTCTACTATTGATCTCACTACCATGTCAAACATTGACTCCATGCCTGATGATGAAGTCTTTATCACTGAAGATGATCTCACCATATCAGACTTTGAAGACATGGATGCTGATGATTACCAAGTATCATCCACTGGGTTGAAGCCCACTTCATTCCCATCAATGACCAATGTTCAAGAAATTGCTGCCAAGCAGCTATGGGAACAACGACCTAGTCCACCAACCCCAGTTCCATTCCCTACTTTGCCAAATGTTATGGAACTGGGGGCAAGAAAGCATTGGGAATACTTGCAGAACCTCAAGCCAATTCCTACTCCAAGAATGAAAAATGTTCAAGAGTTGGCCGCTGAAGTTCTATGGGTTAAGAGGGGAGACATCAGCATCACGAAGCCTACTATCACAAATGATGTTCTCCTATCTGAAATTCAGACTCTCACCCACGCTGTTGAGGAACGCACCACAAACCTAGAGACTTCCCTATCTTCCTCCGTAGAATCCTCTCTGACATCACTGCTTCCGCAACTGCTGGGAACTGCTTTGCAAACACACCTCCCAGAGGTCATGAACCAGAGTCTCCAACAGTATATGCCCTCTGTCCTCACAGCAGCGGTCAAGTCCAATGTCGTAGCAATCGCGAAGGCCTCTGAGCCAACAAGAAAACTTTTTCAAGAGATTTTACAAGAAGAACTTAAGGAATTTTGTCCCTTTGTTCATCAAGAGTTCCTTAAGTTCAACAGAGCAGGATCATGCACATCTACTTCTGGTGCTACGTCTGAGGGGGAAAATTCTGCTACCTCCATTTCTGAAGAAGAAGATGATGCTCCATCTAAGGGGGAGCAACCACCTAAACAACAAAAACTCACAACTCAACTCATCATATCAATGATCCCCACACCAACTCCAGTTAGATCCTTCAAACCCATCACTAAAGCAACAAAAGAAAAGGGTAAAGGCATTGCCACTGAGGTGCCAGTAACAACCTTACACTCCCTGCAAGAGGAAGGAGGATCCACCGCCAAACACTCTGATTTAAACAATTTCAAAAGCGCAGATGAACCACCACTAACCTCAGAGCAAGCAAAGGCTCAGATCATTAAACAAAAACGGTTGGCTGACATCAGATCTGCTGAACTAAAGAGCAAAGAGGCTCTAAACAAACTGCTCTCACCCGCTGTAAGCAACCTCGTACCACTATAAATAAGAGGGAGAAAAGAGTTATTCAACCCTTGTGCTTGGATAAATTATCTAAGTTCTTTCTCCCTTTAGAACCTTTGAGCCCTCAGCTGTCTACCAACGACTCATAGGTTCTCTTGTAAACTTGAGGCTCGAATCAAGTTTACTCGTTCTAGAGTTCACTTCTTATAGTCATTCAACGGGTGTATTCATTGTTAGCCCGTATTATTATTATGCATTTGTATTCGGGCTCAAGCCCGATTCTAGAACACTCTTTATGTCCTTATATATTGTAATGTATCTTTGAGGAATGAGATATACACTTTCCACTCTTACATGGTATCAGCCTCAAAACCGATCCTAACCCTAAAGATATTCATCCTGCCGTTCTAAACAGATCCCAGACTGAAAAATAAAAATAAAAACTGTATGTTCCTTGTTTATGGTGTTGGTGATTTGTGCTTAGGTCACAAATCCGTTGGTTGATTAATTGTTGTTCGTGCTTTGGTCACGGGCCGGTTGATTTGTTATTTTTGTTTCTCTATTATCGTAAATCATTGGTCAGAGAATAAGTGCCTCACGTTTGGCCTCATATATACATTATTATAATCATACTAGTGATCATTCCATGCCACTTCAAGATTTGGTTTAGTAGTCTACATCTCTTTTGTTTGATATTGACATTAGACGTACGTTTTTTGTTCAAATATTGGTGTAATTGCACTCATGGAAAATAACAGGCCTACTTATATTCAGCCACCACGTTTCAGTTACATACCACCAGGTTTTAATTATCAAGTCCAACCCAATCAGTTTCTCTATTCAAGTGTTACACTGGCTCAACCCAGTTCTACATTGGGCCACTTATCAGGTTTGTACCAGGTTCAGCCTATTGCTCTATTTAGCCACTAAGTTCATGCCTTTGCTGCTACTGTTCCAACCGTAGTTGGGTCCGATTCTTTTCTGGAGCAAGCGATCGCATTACCACATGTTTTTACTACCGGGAGACTTCAAGATCCTATTGTTTCCTGGAATATGGATACAGGTGCGTGCTCTCACCTTAATGATTCAGTTACTAATCTTAGTGATATTTTTAATACGTGTATTTATCCGTCTGTCTCGGTTGGTGACGGTCATTCTATACCCGTCACCAATACCGGTCATAGTATTTTGCCAACTCCTTTTAGAACTCTTCATTTAATCAACGTTCTCATTACTCCCCATATTGTCAAAAACTTAATTTATGTTCGTCAATTTGTTCGTGACAATAATTGTACTGTCAAATTTGATGCGTTTGGTTTTTCCGTTAAAGACTTCATGACTCGTCGGATCCTTCTCCGGTGCGATAGCACCGGGGATCTTTACCCGGTCACGCAACCCACTCAAATACCTCATGCATTTTTTACGAGTCAACATACGTGGCACCAACGACTTGGACATCCAGGAAGTGAAGTGTTACGTCATCTTGTTTCACGTAATCTAATTTCGTGTAATAAAGAAAAACCTCCCGTTCTTTGCCATGCTTGTCAGCTGATAAACATGTGAGGCTTCCCTTTGTTAGTTCTAATACTTCGGTTACATCTCGTTTTGATATTGTTCATTCTGATGTGTGGACTTCACCTATTCTGAGTCTTTCAGGATTTAAATACTATGTACTATTTTTGGATCATTATTCACATTTTGTTTGGGTTTATCCGTTGGTTAATAAACCGGATGTCTTGTCTAAGTTTATGTTGTTCCGTACTTATGTTAACACTCAGTTTAAATGTGAAATTAAGTCGTTTCAGTGTGATCATGGTGGTGAATTCGACAACCACGCCTTACATACATTCTTTGCCTCAAAAGGTATCCAGTTCTGGTTTTCTTGTCCCAAAACCTCCCAACAAAATGGCAAGTCTGAAAGACTTATTCACACCATTAACAATCTTATTCGATCCTTACTTTTTCAAGCTAATCTTCCACCTACGTTTTGGGTAGAAGCCCTTAATATGGCCATTCATCTATTAAACTTTTTGCCATCCACTGCCATTAACAATGAAATACCTTACACCCGTTTGTTTGGAACAAACCCAGACTATAGCCTTTTACGCACATTTGGGTGTTTATGTTGCCCCCACCGTCACACCAGTCATAAACTTGAACCACGGGCCACACCTTCAATCTTTTTGGGACAAGCTTCCAATCATCGTAGATATCGTTGCCTTGAACTAAGCACAAATAAAATAATTATCTCCCGTCATGTTACATTTGATGAAACCGTTTTTCCATATGGCTCAAATCCACCCATCTCAGCACCTACTTATGCATTTCTAGACGATTCACCTGATATAAACCCTCAAACCATTCCCGTTACTCCACCAACTATTGTTCAACATGTTACATCACTAAATTCTAACATACATCCTACTACTACGCCACTTAATGCAAATCACAATTCACATGTTAACTCTACCCACTCTAGAGCGGCCCAAGATCAAACACCACAAACACATGTCCACGATCAGACACCACACCAATCACTAGCCCATCATGCCGCCTCGACCCAACACCAATCACCAGCCTCCTCTTCTCCTACGCCTACAATTACACACATGACCCAAAACCAAACTATTACTCACCCACATATTATTCCTGATCCACCTCAAAACCCAAACCCTGTTTCAGTTCATCCCACGGTCACACGTTTCCGTGTCAGGACTAATCATCCTAATCCGAAGTATAATTTCCATGTGTCCACGGTCTCACCCTTACCAAAGTCTTATCGAGATGCGTTTAATGATCCAAATTGGCAAAATGCTATGCGTGATGAATATAATGCGCTTATTAAAAATCGCACTTGGACTTTAGTGCCTCGACCTGCGGACACCAACATTGTTTGTTGTATGTGGCTTTTTCGTCACAAGTATTTGGCATATGGTACCCTTAGTCGCTACAAGGCTCGTCTTGTGGCAAATGGTAGTACACAGATAGAAGGAGTTGATGTTGATGAGACTTTTAGTCCGGTGGTTAAACCGGGTACTATTCGGACTGTACTTAGCTTAGCTGCTTCTCGACATTGGCCGATTCATCAGCTCGATGTCAAGAATGCATTTTTATATGGTGACTTATCTGAGACTGTTTACATGCATCAGCCTCCAGGTTTTTGTGATTATGTGCACCCTGATTATGTATGCTTATTAGAGCGGTCACTTTATGGGCTTAAACAGTCCCCTTGTGCTTGGTTTCAGTGTTTTGCATCTTACATTACTCGTATTAGGTTCTCGCATAGTCATTGTGACACTTCTTTGTTTATCTACAGTCAAGGCACATATACTGCTTATTTGTTATTATATGTTGACGATATTGTTCTCACTGCTTCTTCTAAGACTTTGTTACAAAAGATTATTACTTCATTACATCAGGAGTTCGCTATGACAGATTTGGGACCTCTTACTTATTTTTTGGGTATTTCTGTTACCGTGATTCATCTAGGTTATTCTTATCTCATAAGAAATATGTTGTTGAGATTCTTGAGAGAGCCAATACGGTTAATTGCAATCCTAGTCGGACTCCTGTTGATACTGAGTCTAAGCTAGGGGCAGATGGTGATTTCGTCTCTGATTCGACTCTATATCGGAGTCTTGCGGGTTCCCTTCAGTATTTGACTTTTACTCGTCCGAATATTTCTTATGCTGTTCAGCAGGTTTGTCTTTATATGCATGATCCTCGAGAGCCTCATTTCTCGGCTCTTAAGAGGATCTTGAGGTATGTTAAGGGAACTTTAGATTATGGACTTCAGTTGTTTGCATCGTCCGCTACCTCCTTGGTTGCTTATTCTGATGCGGATTGGACGGGTTGCCCTACTACTCGACGATCTACTTGAGGTTATTGTGTTTTTCTTGGCAACAACTTACTCTCTTGGTCCTCTAAGCGTCAACCGGCGCTTTCTCGTTCTAGTTCAGAGGCAGAGTATCATGGGGTTGCCAATGCGGTTGGTGAGACTTGTTGGCTACGGAATTTACTCCGTGAATTACATACACCTTTATCTTCCGCTACGCTTGTCTACTGTGATAATGTTAGTGCTGTTTATTTATCTTGTAATCCAGTTCAACATCAGCGTACGAAGCACATTGAGATTGACATCCATTTTGTTCGAGATCTAAATGCTGCTGGGCAGGTTCGAGTTCTTCATGTTCCTTCTCGTTACCAGTATGCAGATATTTTCACTAAAGGCTTACCTTCGGCTTTGTTTGAGGAGTTTCGAACCAGTTTGAGCGTCCGTTGTCCTCCCGCTCCAACTGCGGGGGAGTGTTAGCCCGTATTATTATTATGCATTTGTATTTGGGCTCAAGCCCGATTCTAGAACACTCTTTATGTCCTTATATATTGTACTGTATCTTTGAAGAATGAGATATACACTTTCCACTCTTACATTCATAACACTTTGTAATACTTTGTTTATAACAGTTAATAAAACATTACTCGTTTGAAAAGTATTTCGTTGTGTGTTCATGTTTATACGAGTTATATTTTCGACAATTGTTGTATTTTGGGACTTTCACACACAAATACAAAAAGCCGTATATTTGAATCAAACGTAGAGCGTTAGGCGCGATTACTTAACTCATAACGCTTTTTAGTTTCAAGTCAATGACATATCATCGTTTTTTTTCTTTTTACATCATTTCCTTAATCACTTACACAACAAAAATCATATCGCTAGTAACTCAAATCAAAACTCTACTTTTACACATTCATACCAAATCGAGTTTGGTGTGTAATACACGTCACTGCACCCGATACTCTTAGTAGAAACAAGCATGTAGTTATTATGTCAATCTCTAAGACGGTTTGACTTTAGCAATTGGTAGACACAATCAAAGCATGACGAAAAAAAAATGTTATGGAGTTAAATATGACCCATATGGTTAATTGACCCACCACTTACTATTACCAAATCCAACCATCCCCATAAAAAGGTTAAAATAAAACAAAGAGCACATAAAGTGATAAAGTGCTAAAAAGCACAACTAGTGAAATATATATATATATTCTAAAACACTTGCCCGTTATTGTTACCGTTTCCTTATTACTGTAGTTGATTTAACGGTGTGCCATTGAACACCACCACTCCAGCTAAGCTAAAAAGTATTTTGTTTTTGGGTTTGTTAACCAATGTTCACTCAATAATAGAGGTGGTAAGATGAACGGGCTAGACGAGCGCGGGCGGGGAGCAAAACAAGCCGCATGTTTAACAGGCAACGAGTTAAATGAGCACAAACTAAACGGGTGGAAGCTAAAACGGGTAAAAGTAAGAAAACAATAATACTTTTTAAAAATGAGCAATTATTTTAAAATAAAGTAGTGAGTATTTGAGACGGAAGTAATATGTCACACTACATATATTATATGTCATTTGTCTTACATGTTTTGTTCAGCAACTTGAACCAATATTTTTTTTATTGAAAATTCCTAACACATTATAAATCACTACTGAAACACAAATTATCTTTTGGTCATCCAAGCATGATATTGTAGCCACGAGAGTGTTTGGATAGAAAATCTCACATTGGTTAGGTTAGAAAAGTGGCATTAACATAGTCCATTTGTTAGCTATGACTTGAGAATTAAATCATTGATAGGTGGTTGGTTGGAATTTATGTTGATTTGGAATCTTAAATGTTGTTTCCATTTATTTGACTTTCTTGATTAATAAATGTTTCTATTTATATCAAAAATATCATTTATTAGATACGGGTCGTGTGTATCTTTGAATGAGTATTAATAGTTTTAAATTTTACTCTAGTTGTTAAGCGTGGATGGATGGATGGATACTAAACAATGACATAGTGACCCACCTGTTGTTTATTTATTTAGACATGATTATGCGCACTCTTTTTTAGTTTGAAAAATGGATGCATGTCGTATTTTAAGTTGTCCACGAATATTGAAAAATATATACACCTCAAATACTTAAGTCGCACGATTGTGATTCATCGTATTTGTTAACTTTTTACGTATATATATAGGCGTGTCAGAATATTTGCTAAAAAAGCATTTTGTTAACTTTTTAAAAGCTACCCGTAACGATGGTACAATTTTTAGGTCGCAATCGATTTTACAGTCGCTCGCTCTGTTGCGACGACCGATTCGAGCAATTCAGTCGTGGCTAATCTACCCCACAACGATCTAATTGCAAAAGTTGTCCTCTTGTTTTCTTTGTCTTTTTTTTATATTTTTTAATAAAATTTTATTAGATTTAATTATGTTTTTATTATATAAAATTTATTAAAAAAATTTAATTTAATATATTAAATTTTGTTTAATTCTTCACAACATATATTAATTTGACCTTTTTTGGAGTTAGTTTTAACTAATGCATTTTACTCTCTTTACTTTTCTTAAGTCTTTTTTTAATTATTGTTTTAACGATATTTAAATATAAATATTATTGTAATGTTTTTTATTTTATTTAAATAATTATTTGAAAAAGATATTTATATTAAATAATTGAACTAAGTCATTTTGTTGGAGCAAATAGGTCGCACTAGATCGCAGGAGAGATAACACTGACATGACAAAGTTGTAATAAGTCCTTGTTGCAGGTACCCTAAGGGGCTGTTTGGTTCGTGGAATATTTTTAAGGGAATTGTAATCTTTAAAAGGAATTGTAATTTCATGTAATTGTAATTGAAAGAATGAGAATGTGTTGGAATTGTAATGTTGTAGAATTGTAATGAATTAAATATGAGATGTGTTTTGTTGAGTCTCAACATAATGTAATTCAAATTTTTTTTATAAAATTTAATAAATTAATAAAAAATAATAGTTAAAATAAATAAAATAATAAATTATAAATAAATTAAAATAAAATAAAACTATTATTTTAATAAGAATTATTATTATTATTAAAATAAAATAATAATAATTTATATTATTTTAATATTTCAAAAGTATAATAATATGAAATATTATTATTATTTTAATAATATTTTGGCTTCCCACTAATTTCTTGTAATTCCTATTATTTTAATGAAGTGATGTTTATAATAAATAAAAATAATAATAATACCCCTAACCCCAAAAAAGTATAAAAAAGTACTTCCAATACCCCTTTTGTCCCCCTGTTACTGTACAACATAATTTTCTGCCAGTTTCTGTTCCGTATTTTTTGACAGTTTACTGTTTTTGACATGTTAAACTTTATATTTTTTATTCCGCACTTTCCGTTTTACAGTTTTATAACAAAAACAAAATTATAAAAAAAAATAAAAAAAAAAATCAAAAAGTTAGAGAGGTATTGAAATCTATATAGGGGTGTACCAATAACCATCCCCTTTAAAAAACACTAACGGCATAGCTTATTACAAATTTGCCTTCCATCACTATAAATTCTATTTTGACAAAGTAAATAGGTAATAATTAGGTGTCTTGAGTTAAAAAAAGACTTGTTAAGTAAAATGATTTAGGTATTTTATTATGGAACTCTAAGATGAAAAACAGGCCACATAATATGGGCTATTTCTCAAAAATTGTGGACCTGGTATCTAATATGGACTAAGTTTCAGACAATAGTTCAACTATTTTGCAAAAAGGGCCCATTTGTCAGTGGTCCATCAATGTACGGACTGGCCCTATGACACTAGAATTCAATGATACAAAAAATTATAGTACTATTGAATATAGATAGTTGATACTCCATATTTTGATTTTCAAAAGTTTGTAATTTTGTATTCACATTTATATGCTCATTGTTTGATTCTATCATCTTAGATTATGAAGCTTATTACAAGTATTGTGATTTTTGTAACCTTTGGTTTTCAGTAATGTATATGTCACTTTGTTTTTGGATCACACATTCATACTTTACTTTGACATAGTATATTCATTATGATTAAGGTGGATGACTTACGACATTAACTGTGGTTTTAATATGAGTTCTTAAAGAACAATTTCCCACTTGTTTACCTTGCTTGAAAAAAGCTCGTTTTCCGCCTACTCCAGTTAATACCCAATTAACAGGCTAGTTGTCGAAGCTATTCTATCGCAGTGTGAAAAATGTCTAGTTAGAATATG
Organism: Glebionis coronaria; assembly: GCA_025667525.1. Taxonomy (NCBI): domain Eukaryota; kingdom Viridiplantae; phylum Streptophyta; class Magnoliopsida; order Asterales; family Asteraceae; genus Glebionis; species Glebionis coronaria. The sequence goes on along the minus strand of CM046880.1, from coordinate 588,257,815 downwards.
AATAACATCAGCACATAATAAACGGGCTAAGCCTAAAGACAACTAGTAAGAATTAATAATCCTTATTTAGTAAGATTATGTTTTTCATGTTTTGTTTAGGCACATCTATGTGTTTCGACAATGTTCACACACACATTTCATGTGCCTCGACAATGTTCACACATATTTCATTTATGTTTTGCAGTCTTCTACGTTAGCCAAGAAAAAGTGAAAGTAATGATTTGTTACGACCTTATTATAATTGTATAAAACTAGTATCTTGATATTTTGTACATCAAATCATACGTAGCAAGGTTGTCAAGATCCCGATCTTGATCTTAAGATCTTACGATTTTACGATGCTGAAAAGCAAAAACGATCCGGATCTTACGTAGGATCTTTGCATGCTTAAGATCTTACAGGATCTCGATCTTGATCATAGGATCTTAGGATCTACTACGATCCGATCTTACTTTTTCTCAAGTGACAAACTAAAAAACTACAAATTTATAAGTTCTATTTTATATAATGTAATAAACAACATGTAAATCTTCTCATACATTTCATAATCATAATATAGGACCACATTTGTATGAAATATTCGTACAAGTTTGTGTTTACATGTATATTAATTTGTAATTTGTAAAATATTGCAAATAATACTAAGAAAATTATATTATAGTAGGATCTTACGATCCCGATCTTACTTTACGATCTCGATCTTGCAAAGACGAAAATGATTCTAGGTAAGATCCCGATTTTGAAAACCTTGCGTAGTACTACTTTCTTCATATATAATCTTATGATTAACTCAATTGCAACCCGCAAAATAGTTAAATCATGCTCAATTGACAATTAGTTTACAAACTCTCTTTCTAGTTTCTGTTAGTAAACAATCCGAGAAAAAAATTTCATGAAATATCATGTAATTTCGTCCCAAAATTATACTCTATCTTTTATTTTCAGATTGTCTCAAATTATTTGTCAACAGATATAAATAGGTCAAGATTACTACATTATCCAACTTTAAGTTATAATTACAAACTTTAAAAAGTTCTAAATTAATTAGTTAAAGGTAAAATTGTCTTTATACAAAATATTTTGACAACTAAATACGAATACACGTCTAATCGATAACCCGGTGATATGAGTGGGTTGATCTGGTGATCGTAATCACAAGAAAACTCATAATCCCTACTAACAAACCCCCCAAGAAGCCTTACACCACGAACCGAGCGAGATAACGAAGCAGGAAAAAGACCAACCCTCAGACTGCGGGGATCCTCCACCGGCCAAAAAAGCTCAGTCTTATCAACATTCAAATGCAACCCACGAGCTGGTCCATCGGCACAAATGATATCTAAAGCCTTGGCAACCATAAGAGTATCACCAATAATAGAACCGTCATCAAGGTACCACGCCTGAAGGGAGAGCTAACATGTATGATGAATAGTATGAATAAGCCGATGCAAAGCCATGGAAAATAATAAAGGATCTAAAGGATCCCCCTACTGAACCCCCTGAGAAAACCAGAGAGTCAAATTACCATAATAAAGTCGCGCGGGGCGAGAATAGCAGAACTCCACCCAGGGAGAGATAGTCGGACACCTCAACTGAGTCTCCTGAAGGATGAAACCCCTATCAACCAGGTTAAAAGCATTCTTAAAATCCACCAAAAGCATAGAAAGCCCAACCTCATTCCCCATAGCTCCCACAAACATACTAACAGAATGAAGAACAGCCTCACATCCACCAGACACACATACACCAAACTGAAAGTCGTGTAAATATAAGTCATCGAGTCCCCAACAGAAGAAGAGGCAACCTTAGAGACAAGCCTCCTCTACACGGTACCAATAGCAATGGGCCGAATACCACCACCAGGTTTAACAAGTGGAGTCAAAGGAGTACTAGCAATGAACTCCCCAAGCTGCCCCGGACATTTACCTGAAAGAAAAAGATTGACAACCCCAATGATAGAAAGTAGCAGGTCATCAGCCACAGCCGAAGCAGCTCCCCCCAAAACATCCAACAAATGCTGAGCTCGAAGCCCGTCTCGACCACAAGAAGTACCCTTGGGGAAACTCCGAATCCGATTCAACACTAGATCCTTGTGAACCACCAGCGCATCGACTACGAGTGGTGATAAAGACACAACCGGAGGAGGCGCAAAAGGATGCTTGGACTCCAACTCAGCCCGAGTGTCAAGGGTATCAGGAGCAACACACGAAGAAGTGAGGACCTTAATAGCAGCAAAAAAAAAAATAACCATCCCCCAATTTCCTCTTGCACTGGGAAATATTAGCCTCGAAAGAATCTTTAGGAATCAAAACCTCATACTAAAAAGAGGAAGAGTCAGCTAAACGATCTCTAATCAAACCAAGCCTCTCCCAGGTAATACAGTAAACTTGACAAAACTTTTTTTTATCTATTTTTAGTAGTGAATAATTAATTTAGGACATACTATAATAAAAAAAGTGGACAGAGGGAGTAAATATTAAGAAATTAACTTTTTTTATTTGATTTTAATTTAATATTGAGATGAACTTAAGATTTTTGAAAAAACAGATTAAAATTATCAAAATGTATAAAAATCGTAAAAGAAAGGGCTCAAGGAATAGAATTATCAAAATGTATATATAATATAATATTATTATTCTCATCGCGATTGTATATTTATTTTTACGTAACAATTAACGGTTTATAAGATATTTAATTTCACAAAAATAGGATGAAAGTGGTTTTCTTAATTAAATAAAAAAAATTAATACATATTATTAGATGGGATTTGAATGAATGGTTAAGATTAAAAATTTGTATTTTTTTTTTTGAAAAATGTTACTTTTGCCATATATTAATAGTAAGTCATGTTTTTCACTAAGTAAAGGTTAACATAAATAAAGATCCAAACTTTCAAAAGAAATTTATAGAAGTCTTAGAAAATTAGTTACATATATAATATTTTGACAAAAGAAACTTAAAATCAAACCTTCAAAACGTTATTGTTGAGACTAAATCACTATTAATTTTTTAATTACTTTTGAAAACTTAATAGTAATACGTAATATATTTGTTAGGTAGGTAATTAGATAGCACCTAGGTCACCATTTAATGTAAACTTATTCAGTAGTTAAGTGTTGTCAACTTTGTGATATATCATTTGAAAGTTCACAATAGATATTAGAATTATTGTTTTATATATGGATTTTTTATCTTTTATCTTAAAGGCATATGATAAGAAGGTAAAAAATACATATTATTTTATAATAAATTATACAGGGATTCATATTTTATAGATTTTTATATATTTTTTTAGATCATGTGTACTTTTTTTGTACTTTATACCTTCTTATTATATGCATTTATGATACACGATGGCTCAGTTTAATTTAATTGTTTAAATAGTTATTCAAATATTTCGTACATGTGTATATGACACATGGTTGAATTAACATTAGACGCTTCTAATATCGGGACATTCTTTCTCGGTGCCGTCTCATGAAATTCGAAGGCCCTGTGCCATAATCTAAAAGGGGCCTTTAATTCAACTCGCAAATTTGAAGTACCATTAAAATTAAAAATTTGGTTATGCATCCATTCTTTTCATATCAGTAACAACTTATAAGTCTTATCTAATTATAGATAAAAAAAATTAACTGTAATAAAATTTTTGAAACCTTTTTTACAATAATCACTAAATATAGTATAACATGATATGTGTGTAGTTTTTTTTCTGAGAACGTATCAAAGTTAAAAGTCAAAACCATTTCTCGTATTTCAACTTTTCAATCAGATTATTTTACCGAATGAGTCCCATTTAAACAAAAAAAACTTTTCAAACGAAAAATATCAAGTGCTTAGAAATTTGAAAAAAGATAAGGGCCAAAAGTATATATTTTTAAAAGTTATATATTGTAGGTTTTATTAAAAGTTTAAAAACATAATGAAAACATTAGGGAAAAGACAAAAGTGAAAGTGGGCCCCAGAAACATGCCTCTGTTATCTTCTCCAACACAACCTATCATTTTTTTTTGTATATCGCAAGATCAAGCTTTTCTTTTGAACAAATCTTATATTTTTAATTTAAGACAATTTATTAACTAGATCAAATACTCCAAAAGTGAATATATACTTGAACTGATGTTTTAGAAATCGGAGGCCCTATAAAACGAAGGCCCTGTGCGGTTGCCCCTGCCGCACATGCCTAAATCCGGCCATGGGTGCCATAAGCATGCACCTTGAAAAACCAATTATAAAAGTTTAACCACGCACATAGAAAAACAGATATTCTAATCTTTTAAGAAGCATGGGGATGTTTTAATCATCATTACATAAGATAAAAGACATAACGAAACCAGTCTAATTCAAAATATAGTTTTTAACGTACAAAACATCCGTAACACAAATAGAAAGACATAAGATAAAAGACATAACGAAAACGATAGATAAAAACAATTACAAATCAGCTCGACGACCCTTGAGATTTTTAAATTCATCAATTATGGAAGTTGAATCAAACATCTCAGCGATATCTTTTTCGATGTGAACCACCAAGCTATCTCCAAGAAATTCATCTGACATCCTATTACGAAGTCGATTCTTGCATATCTTCATTGCTGAAAGTCCCCTTTTACTCGTGGCAGTAGAAACCGGAAGTGTCAAGATAAGACGGATCAATCTATGAACCAAATGATACGTCTCATGTTTTTTAGTTTCCACAAGAATCTCGCATAGGCTTGATATAGTAGAAGCACCACTCAACTTTGAGTTCTTTGACCTAGCAATGTTGAACATCTCCAACTCATATCTTAACTGAACTCTCTCTTGTTCTGTAAAGTCGACCGGGTAATACTTTTCAACAAGAAGGAGAATTTTATTAACATTCAACACTTCATCTTTTTTTGGAATCAAAGCAGAACTAAGAGTCAACAACTCAACCGCTTCATCATTGAATCTAAAGGCCATCTCGTGCAATTGCTTGTCCAACATGCATATAAAAATATCTACCCGATAATAATGTTAAAAAAAATGATTATCTTTTCTACGAGGGCGGTATCTACTAGACTTGTATAGAGCATTCATATCAGGCTGATCTATTTGGTGTTTATGACAAAATGTCGTTACCTGTTGCATTAACCCTTCCCATCCATTATTTCTGAAATTGTTGAGACTTTCCTTTGTTGCCGAAACTAGTTCCATTGCATTGCCAATATCTAAGGATTTACTTTGTAGAGATTTTGAAAGAATATCGGTCCTCCCCATTATTTCATTTATCAAGTGTAGAATGAACACAAACTCAAAAGATTTCAAATGAGTATAACATCCATCAGCATCTCCACGTTGAGCCGCATTAGATCCATCTTCTATTATTGCCTCAAGAACTATACGAGTAGGATTATACATCTTAATCATACTCAAAACTGAAAGAAAGTGAGAACCCCAACGTGTATCACCAGCTCGTCTTAAGGTCACGACTTGATTTGCTCCTTTTCCTTTTTTAATTTCACCAAGTTCCAGAAGTTGTTTGATCTCAGCTGCCTTAGCTTTTAGTAACTCATCATGGCGCTTGCTAGAACCACATATTACATTGATAATGTTAGTTAGATTTGAAAAAAATTGGTGAACGGGTATGACTTCCCTTGCTGCAGCAACCAAGGCAAGTTGTAGCCTATGAGCAAAGCAATGAACATAATATGCATAAGGGCAATCTCTAGAAACAAGTGCTTGTAACCCATTTCATTCCCCTCTCATGTTACTAGCACCATCATACCCTTGCCCACGAATATTACTTGTATCAAATTCATATCGCAAAAGTCGTGTCCACAAATTTGTTTTAAGAGTCAATGCTGAAGTATCAGAAACATGTACAAGATCTAAGAACCTTTCTCTTATGATCCCGTATTTATCAACAAATCTCAAAACTATTGCCATTTGCTCTTTCTTAGACTCATCGCGTGACTCATCCACCATAACACAAAAGTAAGAATCTCCCACTTCGCTCCGTATATGCCTTCGAACTCTGTTAGCAATAATATTAAGGATTTCTTTTTGAATATCTGATGAAGTATACTTTGAATTAAAATGAGCATTATCCAACACAACTTGTGCCAATTCGTCATTATACGAAGCTAGAAGTTTCAGCATTTCTATAAAGTTACCTCGATTTTTGGATTTCTTACTTTCATCATTCCCACGAAAGGCACAAGTTTGGAAGGTCAGCCAACGAACTATATCAATAGAAGCTTTCAATCGTCGACGGTTTTGTAAAATTTTCTCCATACTTCGTCTCTCTATGATGTTTTCAATGTGTCCTGTTTGGTTTAGTAAATTCTCACAACAAGCCATGGCATTTCTATGTTGTGAGCAACCAATATGCTTAAGAAATGAACAATTTTTCCCATCATTAACCTTTTTCCAGTTGTTGAACCCTTTAACTGTAAATGCATCAGCACCATGGCGCACATTCGGCTTGTCATTAAATAAGTAACAAATAAGGCAATAAGCAGAATGCGTTGTTGGTGAATATTCTAGCCAATTAGGGAAAATACTAAACCACGAGTATTGAAACCTACGAGGATGCTTCTCTGAACCTTTGTGAGGATACACTTTCAGGTGGATTTGGAAAGGTCCCTCACTGAGATAAGCCCGTCTTAGTTCCTCCCTCTCATTAACCGGATACTCCCAAAGCTGTTGACGCTTTCCAGGATCTCTTTCCAAACATGTAGTGTTCCCTTCTCCAGTATTTGGCATTGTACTTGCAGCTTCGGTTTTATTATCACCTGGTTCATTTTGTTGTTGTTGAGGCTCACTTGTCGATGGTTTCGAGCATTTATTCTCTTGGTTGCAACTGTCTGTTGCATCATTACCTTTTCTCTTGTAAAACATATGAAGAGTTTGTGTTTTTAAATTGCCCATGATCTGCTAAAAAAATATGACTAATTTAGTATTATAACTACAATAGTACAATACCATATACCATGATGAACTGACACTGATTTGTTGACACTGAAAGAAAGTGACTGAATGATCATTCAAAACTGAGATAAAGTGACTGAATTATTGAATATTATATCAAAGCTTATCACATGTGAGGCAATTGAATCAATTAAAAAAAACCTAATTTAATACTAGATAGGTCATATGTTGTAAAGATTAAGGATTAAACAAATTAATTAGGTGGAGATCTATAGTATATCATATAGAAATGAGAACAAGAATTAAAAAAAAAACTCAAAGAAAAAGAGATGCATCGTACCTGGTGCCTGGTGGAGTTGTGAAAGTGTGAAACTGCTAAATGAGATTTGTGGTCCTGTTTTGTTGAAGTAATGTTTTCAATTGTGGTTTGGCACGTGACTTGCCTTCTCATATTCTTTTATGCCATATTGTATATTTTAATATTTACAAGTATGAGTACTTTTAATTTCGGAGGGGCCAAAGTATAAATTACATACAAACATACTAAACTTTCACCAAAATAGAAAAAAACTAGTACTAACAACACAAATTCATGGGGGGCCACAGCCCCATCCTGCCCCTAGTATGCTTCGTCCTTGCTCTCATCTTTTAATTGAAAAATGATGTACAAATCATCATGACACATCATTTTGTGAAAAAGTTTTTGTAGACCTTTTGTGATCATAGCATTTCTCTATTCGAAAACGCATTCCCGTTATTGTTACCGTTTCCTTATCGGTTCATTTAACGGTGTGCCATTGAACACCACTCGAGCTAAGCTAAAAAGTATTTTACTTTTGGTTCTGTTAATCAATGTTCACTCAACAGGTTAGTATGTAGTATACAATTAATGAATACAAATTTTTTAATTAATATTAAAGAGAAGTTTTAATATGTGCCTCGAGGGTATATGTTTGAATTTTTATAAAAGTAAAGTTTAAGATTATTAAACTCAAATTGTTATTTATTTATAGTAAATTTTAAATATATTTAATGTGAATTAAATGTATTTTGGATATAAAAGAAAAGTTTGTGTTTAATAAACATAGCATAATATGTGTATGAGGACACATATTAGAAAAACCCAATATTAAAATGTACGTATGAAATACATATTAAATAAACTAATAAATTACTATATTTAACATGATTTTCAACAAATTAATATATATTTAATGTATTTTATTGTTAATAAAACAAGTTTGTGTTTATTCATTGCATACTAACTTCTTTCCAGTGGTCATTAATTTACAAAACTCTTAATAAAAAATATCGCATGTTCTATGCTGATATCGTATAAGATTTTGCCAAACATATCTCTGTCTATAAAAAAAAGTTTGACTTGTATATTGAGAAAGGTTTTAAGAAAAACTAATTACTCCCCTTATTCATTTAGCGGAATCAAAAAATGGTAATAAGAAAATATATAATGTTGTGAGACAAATCTATTTCCAACCATTCAAAATCATTCGACCCATGTCTTTCCCTTCACCAAAACCCCCATCTCACCGTAGATCGGTTTGAAAAAGTGATACTAGGTATGGGGTTCGTCCTTGCTTTGAAAAAATGGTGTGAATACCGCTTTTTCAACCGTTACCTCTCAAATAATAATCACTCACCCTCTCTCTCAACATCTCTCTCAGATCTGCTTTTGTAGGAGCCTATTTCTCTCTAAAACCGATCAAAAAGGGTGATCTTTAGATCGCGTGTGATGATCTAAAGATGTTGGTTGCTTCTGGGATTAGTAAGCCTTTACTTTCTTTCTAAGTTTGTGCTGACCACTTTTTTTATTTGGGTTCATGGGGTTTTGATTGTTCGGGTTTCACCAATTGATTTTATGAAAACCCAACTCGAATTGTGAAAATGAAAAACTATTCCAGCCACCGATTTCTTGGACATATTGAAAGCCATGATTTCTTGGGTTTGGATTTTAAGATTAGTTTGGGGAACGTTTGTTGGTGGTGGTCCGAAGCTTTGATACCCTTTCGAGATTATATAAAAGATTAAATGTTTTTTGTTTTGTGGGGTCTGGACTTTGCAGGTGTTGATTCCTTAATTGAAGAAGGAGGAAGAAGAATGTTATCATTTTAATTTTCATTATGCATTTAAAAAAAACTAAGTTATGAAGATGATTTATCCTATTGAAATCAGTAACTTATTTAAAGTGTCATGTTGATTGTTTGCAGGACTTCTGGATAGGAGTTATAGGACATCCAAGCTATACTGTATTTACTTATATACTACTGTAAGTTGTTTATGAGATTAGATGTTTTTTAACGGTCTAATTTGTTATTGTGTTTTTGGGAGTATTTGGGAATCGACTCCTTTAAGCGAAAATTTTAATTTGCGTTATTGAGTGATTTATGACTAATAGTGAAAATAGGAAGCGATTGAGTGTAAATGTATTTATATGAATATGTAGCCTAATACGCGACAATTTGGGTGTACATGGTCTTTCGACGTGAGACTTAATTTGGTAAGGCTGTACGGATGGTGGATTAGTAGAATAGACAAACGTGTTTCGGTTGTTTATAACCCAACAGCAGTTGTTACCTTCTGACTGGTTTCTAACTTTTTCATGTACCTCAGGTTGTGGGCGGAAGTAGCAGGCTATGCAGAATGCGGGCAATCATGCTCACACCGTATTCAAGGTTTGGAATACACACCCTTAATTGTGTTTTGCTTTGTAGACACCTGGTTTGGGTTGCAACCATGGCGTGTGTTTGGTTCCGTTTCTAACTTTGTATGTTTGATCTTCGTCAGCGGGAGCGGGTTGATCTGCCTCATCTATTAGCAGCATGTGATCAGGAGTTATGAACGATTTCATCTGAGGTAAATACTCGAACACATAAATCTTCTTCAATAGTTTGATTTATGCATTCTAAGCTTGCATTAGTATTTTGAGGTAAATTTGGAACGTGTCTTTCAATCGTGTTTTCTCAGGTCATAATCAATATATGAACATAAATGGGTGAAAAATTGGGATTCGAATTTGTGACTATCTGGAGTTTAACTTGCAGGTATGTTGTTTAGTTTTTTACCGTCTCTCATCTTTATCACAGATAACCTTCAAATAGAAAATATGATATGCTTGGATTATCACCAATCTAAACCTTTTCATTCTTTTTTCGTGAGGTTTGTTGTCCAGACCTCAGCAACATACATGCTATGAAGAAGATTTTGTGAACCTAATTTCTTGACGAGTGTTTTGGTGGCAAACAAAGTCCTAAATTATCAGCTTTGTAAAGGTAATTATATTATTACTCTGTAATTTTTATTTTTTAATCGTTGTTTGGAATTTTGTTAAGTTGCTTTAAAAGTGATGTTTTGGGTATGGGTAACCCATTTAAAAAATATTTAATTTTTTTAGATTCATTTAATTTTGTCGTTAAGGTATTGTTTTGTGCAAACCCACAAAGAAAGAAGCAGTCAAGACACCACGAGTCGGATGATCGCTATGAGCAAAGAAAAGTGAGTCATCTAGCCATTGATGAAAGAAAACAAAATGATTACAAACGCAAAGATGTGGGGGATGAAAGATGAAAAAAGCAAAGTAGGCGAGAGGATGATAGGTATGACAGATCCGGGGAGAGAAAAGAGTACAAGAGAGATGGAAATCTCTCTCCAAGATATATATGCAATTTTAAGATTAGTTTACCAACTAATTAAAGAAACACAAAAAGCGAACTTATGAAGCATAAGCCATAAACCCACTATCTTATGGCTTAAATCTGTTTACTTTTTTAACACTAGATATACATAGCACGGTGCGGTGCACATACGTATACTGTACCAATTTTGTTGGTTCCTTAGTCTACTACTTATGTGAAAATCTCTGATAGTACTAACTGCATTCCCTTTCTGGAAAAAATAATTATTTCCTAATATCGCTTACCATACTAATAGATGGTTAGTGTTTGCATCGCCTATGAAGTAATTTTACATCCTGATCTGTACATACTGCCTTTATTTGGCTTTTTTAACTTTTAGAACACATATTTGACTCTCATATTTATTTCAGGTGCGTGATAGGTGTGTAAACACCCATCCTTTTTACCACTTAATTACAATAATAACCGGGCCAAAACGTGTAATTTATGTCTTTTATGTCAGAATTATGCGTGGTTTGTGTTTTTGTTGTGATTTAGGACGAAAAGGTGAAAAGTGGAGAAAGCACGGGCATTCACGGGCATTTACGGACTTTTATTGAAGAAAAAGATGAAAGACGTAGTCAAGAAGTCAAGAGCGCAAAGAACGGAAGTCCAAGACCAATTCTGAAGATTTATCGAAGAAAAAGTCAAAAGACGGAAGTTTACTAAAAGTCGAAGAACTCAAGTCTAATTTATCGAAGAATTAAAAAGACGAGTTCAAAGAAATCCCGAGCCAAAGTCATTAAAGTCCAATTAAAGAAGATTTAAAGGCTTAAGGACTAATGGTGCAATTAACAAAGAGATTAAGAAGGAGGGACTTAAAGATGCAATTAAGAAGAAAGGAAAGAGGGGAGGAAGTTTCCTCTAAACACCTTCCTAATCTCCTATAAATACTTCTCATTTTCATTTCATTAGTTTTTGGTTGGCTAGAGTGACACTAGTTCTTCCATTTTACTTCCTTCCACATTTACTTTTCATGTCAATTTAAATTCATATCTTGCACCTTAATTACCTTTAATTTCCAAGCAAGTGTTTTTAATTTTGTTGCTTTAATCTTTATTTATCTTTGATCAAGTTTACTTTTACCAATCTCATTCTACTCTTCTTCTTTTTGATTCGGTTCCAATTTCGGATTAAGCAAGTTTTTGCTTAATCTATTTGCTTATTTGATTAAAAGTTTTGTCTTTTCTTTTTCCTTTTAAGTTTTCATACGAAATAGCCATAAGTTTGACAATCTTATGTGCTTATTTGGTATTTAGCTTAATTGTTTTTAAAGTTTTCTTAAAAGTTTTTCTTTTTAAATTTTATTTTATTAAGTGTCGTCTTTTAAATTTTGAAAGGTTTTAACTTTTTAGCTTATTGTCTCGTTTGTTTCCATTTCATTCAAGTTTTTGGTTACTGCTTATTAGAATTAGCTTATTTGGATTTGAGCTTATTGCGAATTTGCTATCCATCGGAAAGTAAGGGTTACTACACATTGCGACGGGTGCATTCTCCAGATTCCGATGGTGACAGTTTCGGACAAGGGTTTTGCATTCCGATCCGGGATTGCGATCTAGAGTATCATCACCCTCATTCCGATCTGGGATTGCGATCACACATTCCGACGGCTCTTGAGGTTTACTTAGTCGAAGTGCTGCCCAAATTTAGTAAGCAACATTCCGATCTGGTATTCCGATCAGGGTTTTGCGATCTGGAAAACATTCCGACAGCTTTGTACATTCCGATGAAGTGCATTCCGATGGGTTTATTCCGATAGGATTAGTTTTTCCAGTTATTCCGATAGAATTAGTTTCATACATTCCGATCTAGGATTGCGATCTGACACATTGCGATCTGAACAACATTGCGATATGGATTCCGATGGGTATGGTGACAGCATTCCGATCTGACAATGCGATGGTTGTGGTTTTTGGATTTTAATTTTGCTTTGTTTAATTTTCAAGTTACATTTTAATACTTTGTCAAATTTTAATTTTCGTCACGCTTTAATTTGAAGTCATTTAAATTAATTTAAATTTCAAAAGTTTTTAAATATTGCACTTTTACTTTTAAGTAGACTTAGATTTATTTTAACGCCATTTTACTTTAAAGTCATTTACTTTAATCGTCTTGCACTTTTCATATACTACAACGACAACCTTTTTGTTATCACTAAAAGACAGCCGAGTCACATAGTTAACCAGTATCAATTCGATTAGAACACTAGAACGATAAATTTTTATACTAGGTAAAATCCTAGTATTAAATGGCGCTGTTGCCGGCTCTTTTCGTAAAGATTAACGGTTTTCTGTGAGAGACGCGTTGCTTTTTGGGATCCGTTCACTTGTGAGCGTTATTTTCGTGCACAAAAATTTTCAAAAAACCACAAAAATTAAAAAATTGTTAAAAATCCATAAAAATTAAAAATTTAAAAAATCCAAAAAGATTTTATCTTTATTGTGTATATATATTTTCTTTGTGTTTGGTTTCTTTTTCTTTTGCATTTTCAGGTGTATGCGTACTAGATCTTCTAATTATCAAGAGCCCGAGACTCGAGAAGATTTAAGTACGTCAGGTGTTAACAACAACAATAATCCACCGCACCTCAATAATAACAACAATGTTCTTCCACAGCCCGATCTTCGAACCATGGAGGAGCTTTGTCAACCTACCATGTTTGGACGAGGAGGACCGATTGCGCCGATGCAAATCAACACTCCTGAGTTTTCGTTGAAGCACCACATGATTCAGCAAGTGCAAACCAATCCTTTTCGAGGAATGCCTGATGATGATGCCAACAAACACCTCGACAAGTTCATTACAGTCACCCAAAGCATGAAGTTGCCTGGTGCCACAATGGATGTTCTTCGCCTACAACTCTTCCCACATACTTTGTCACATCATGCCGAGAAATGGTTTGATCGTCTTCCAAAGAATTCAATTCACACTTGGGATGACATGACTCAACGCTTTTTGTCGCGCTACTTTCCACCATCCATGGTAACGAGCCTTCGCAATCAAATCAGCGGTTTCATGCAAGATCCTGATGAATCTCTCTTTGATGCTTGGGAGAGATATAATGTCTTGATTGATCGTTGTCCAAACCACAACATGCTTCCGGTCACATTGATTGATACTTTCTACAACGGTTTGACTTTTCGAGATCGTGATACGATTAATGCAGCCGCCGGTGGCACATTCATGAAAAGGAGACCCGAGGAGTGTAGAGAGCTAATTGAGAACATGACTACTCACCACAAAAACTGGGATTCCTCCGCTTCTTCAAGGAACAACCCGAGAGTCAATGTTTCCTCCACTTCAGCAAACCCTGATATGACCGAACTCACCCGCATGATGACTGAAATGAGCAGAAGCATATCGCTTCTCGCTTCAAACCAACAACAACAAGTTAAAGCGGTTGCACCTTCTTGTGAAACATGCGGCGGTCCACACCCATACACCGATTGTCCTTCTACTCAAGGAAATCCGGAAAATGTGTATGCAGCTTATGGTAATTATTCACCGGAAAATTACCAAGCTCGACAAGGGGATAGAAATTTGCTGAGTTACCGATCCAACAACTACCTTTCACCCGGTTTTTCTCCTCAAAACCAAAACCCCACCAACAACTACACTAGAAGCAACCAAATCCCACCAAGAGCTTCTAATCCTTATCACCCACCCGCTCAACAAGCCCCACCCATTAACCCTGATGTTGAAGCCATAATGAGAACCCAAGGTGAGCAAATCAAGAATCTGCAGAGCCAAATTATCAATCTGAAAGGAGATATCACCAAGCAAGGAAATGAGATTAGATCCGAGCTTCGAGATAATATCCAATCATCCTTCAGCAATCAAACCAATGATTTGAAGAATATGCTTGCTAGTTTCTTGCCCGCCACTCAACCTTCTAATTCGAGTTCTCTACCTTCAAACACCGTCACCAATCTGCGAGCTAATGTGAGTGCTATTACTACTCGTAGTGGAGTCACCATCGTAGGACCACCAATCCCGCCCCCATCATCCACACCTCCTCCACCACCATTTATCCTTACTCCTCCTACACCTAGTATTAGTGCACCATTACCGTCTCCGCCTCGTCATGACGATGTACCTAGGAAGGAACCTTCAACATCTCAACCTTTACCTGCTACGCCTTCACCTTCACCACCCAAACCTAATATCCCATATCCTTCTCGTTTAGGCAAGACCAAAATGCTAACCAAGGATGACTCTGAAGTGTCGAGCTATGTGAAGATGATCTCTCAAATGAACTTCAACATAAGCTTTCTTGAAGCACTTGTCCATATGCCAAAATTTGTGAAAGCATTCAAGGAATTGATTAACAAGAAGGAGAAGTTGATTGAGCTCGCCAACACACGCTTAAATGAAATCTCCTCTGCAGTTATTCTTAAAGAACTTCCGGAAAAGCTTGGAGATCCCGGTCGTTTTGTGTTGCCTTGCGTTTTCAACAAAACTGAAGAATTTACTGCCCTAGCTGATCTGAGGGCCAGTATTAATCTTATGCCTTTGAGTGTTTGGAAAACACTATCATTGCCCGACCTCACTCCAACAAATATGACTCTTGAACTTGCAAATCGCACTCTCGCTTACCCCGTTGGTATAGCCGAAGACGTGTTCATAAAAGTTGGCACATTTACTTTCCCGGTTGATTTTGTGGTTGTTGATTATGAAATGGACCCTCATATTCCTTTAATACTTGGTCGGCCATTCTTGAGAACCGGACGAGCTCTAGTTGATGTTGCCGAAGGTGAGTTAATCTTAAGAGTCGGGGATGATGCACAAGTTTTTAAAATGGGGATGCTTACAAGCAAATCTTTTGGAGGACGAGAATCTGTGAATATGATTAATGTGCTCGATGACTTTGTCGTTTACAACAATCCTCTATTCGAGTCTTGCGATGATAATCCACTTTTTCAAGATGATGTGGACGATTCTCTATCCAATTCGGACGCTTCTCACATTTATGATTCGCCACCGATCTTTGATGCTTATGATGATGATTCTAGCTCAGATTCGGATGATTATGATGACCTTACTTCTGAGTATCCCGAGCTGCCAACGTATGATGATTTCGATGAGGCTGATACTCTTTCGAGCGATTCTTCACATGATGAAGATCCTCCGCCATCACTCGATCCTACTTTGGACGATTACTCATTTGAGGAAGACTTCTCTACGTTTCTCAACACCTACTTCCCTCATGAAAGTGATGCTCCTCCTTTAGATTTTGAAGATTATCGTCTTGATCCTACTTTGGATTTGAAGAAAATACTTTCAAAGGAGAAGAAACTGGTCGACACCAATATCCATAGCACGTATGAGTTAACACCTCTTTGTCCCCCTTCTGAGGACGAGGTTGTGCTTCTTCGCGGATCTTCTTCACACTCTGCTGAGCCTGGGTGTTATTTTCCCCTAAAGGAAAAGGTGTTCGACCCCGGTATCGATATTCTGCAGCCATCTCAGTATCCGTCTGATGAAATAAAAGGAAAGATTTTTGGCACTACTGAAGATATGCTTGCACCACTTCAACCTTGCTTCCACCATGCTCCATCGTTGCTTAAGGGAACCTTTCCTACTCTTATTTGGCTTGCCTTGTTTGCCTTAAGCTTGTGCTATTTGATGGACGAAAACTATATCTTTGATCCTGGTGGATATGTTTCATGCTTCTTCCGTTGATGATCAAGGTCGAGTCAGGCTCATGACTCGGTTAACAAAAATCAAGCGCTTCTTGGGAGGCAACCCATGCATCTATCTTTTCGCTTTCTTTATCATAAGTGTAGGGGAGACCCGATGGTGTTTGCTCTCTCCTCTTTTCTTCTAATCAGGGATTTGAGCTTTAAAGACACACTCTTGATGATTCTTGACGACCCGTGATTCCGTGTTCACTTCTTCCCGGTTCTATCCTAAACTCTTTTCGATTCTCTATTTTATATTTTTTCAATATTAAAATAGGAATCTCTTTAGTTGTCCTTTCCTTAGCAAGATTTAAACAAAGTGCACAATGTCCTAAGTGTAGGGGAGTTTACTCCCACATGCTTAAACATTGAGGACAATGTTTATATTAAGTGTAGGGGGACTTCTATCGAGTTAAGTGGCCTTTTCCTTGTATTTGTCCTCATTATAACCGGAAAATCAATTTTTCGACATTTTTCAAAATTTTTGATCTATTTTGGCCTATTAGTTTTTACCTTTGCATAGTTATTTTCTTCCTTTGCTAGAATAAATCTTTAATAAGTGGTTTTTAATTTTCAAAACGTTGTGAATCTTTTGACTCAACCCGAGTTTACTTATCTAAGTTACTCTAGCTAGTATCCTTAACGTGTTTAAGTCAAGTTTTGCTAGGCTTTTATATACGGAGCTATAAAACGCGAAAGTCTTAACTTTCACGGGTTAAGAACAATAACTTTTCGCAAGTTCCTGTAATTGATCCTAGAGAGTCGTTTATCAAGGGAACTTTAAAATGCGATTTCTAAACTTGAAAGAGTCTAAGAATTTGCAAGATCCTATAGGCGACTCGAAAACCCAAAACTTTGATTTCATAGGCTAAGCATCCACGAGTCTCATTCCTTGAGATTTTAAACTGTGGAGAACGAGAGATGATAGAGCCAATTATAAGTTCGGTATTCTTTCGTGAATTTATGTGAGTTAATTATAAGCCTATTCTCTCATCGCTTGTTAATAAATTTATATGCAATAAATAAGGTTGTACGATTTGAAAAGTTACTTAGCTTCTAGCCCAAGATCGTTTAAAAGTTGATCGGTATGGATGAGAGTTCATAGCCAAGGCATAACTTATTGAAGCGGGATGCGAAGATTGGCGAGTCCAAAAAGGTCCTAACAAGGCATGAGGGCTATATTTTGTTGCTAAAGATCCCAAGTGATGTAAACAATCATTTATCAAAAATCAATATGAAGGATCGAGACACACGACGAAAAGCAAAAACTCCCCAAAAGTCATGGAGAAGTGTATCCGAAAAGACCCTAGCAAGGTATGAGGATAAATAGATCCAAGTACAAAACGGAGGCGGATCGTTGTATATCAATGTCCAAAATAAATATTGGAGAAAAATGAAGAAGTCGTGGTCCATATATGAAGAATCTCTCAAAAAGTTCAAGTGAAGAAATTCCATTTATGAAGAGAAGACCATAATTTCATGAACGTCTCTTAAGGTTTGAAGTATGAAGTCGCTGCCAAATATCGGTCCGAGAAAGGTCTCAAATCGCGAAGCGAGTTATGCCAAGATATGAACTTTATGAGGTCCCGAGAAGCAGTTTTAAAAGATTTTGTCCTTTAGCTAACTATGGATTAAATCGTCCCACTTTATTTTCAGACTTAATAACTATCGAAATAAGTCAAACAATGCATCCTCGTGATCATTCAAGACAACAATAAAATATAAGAGATACCCCTAGGAATAAGGGAGTCTAAGTGAATAATTGGCCCACATGAGTTCGTGTTAGTTTGCTAACTTATAATAACAATGATCTCGTTTTTAAGCTTGGTTTGGAGAAAGTGAAAACTTGAGGATGATGATTATTCACAACATTTCCAAAACCCAAGGTATGTTTTTGATTTCTTTACTTTAAATGTTTATAATTTTCTATCTCTTTAATAAAGGCCAACGTGGATTGACTATGATGAAAAATGTAAACATGCTTTGTAACTAATGCATTGCATGAGGACATTGCAATGGTCAAGTGTAGGGGATTTGATAGGTGTGTAAACACCCATCCTTTTTACCACTTAATTACAATAATAACCGGGCCAAAACGTGTAATTTATGTCTTTTATGTCGGAATTATGCGTGGTTTGTGTTTTTGTTGTGATTTAGGACGAAAAGGTGAAAAGCGGAGAAAACACGGGCATTCACAAGCATTTACGGACTTTTATTGAAGAAAAAGATGAAAGACGTAGTCAAGAAGTCAAGAGCGCAAAGAACGGAAGTCCAAGACCAATTCTGAAGATTTATCGAAGAAAAAGTCAAAAGACGGAAGTTTACTAAAAGCCGAAGAACTCAAGTCTAATTTATCGAAGAATTAAAAAGACGAGTTCAAAGAAATCCCGAGCCAACGTCATTAAAGTCCAATTAAAGAAGATTTAAAGGCTTAAGGACTAATGGTGCAATTAACAAAGAGATTAAGAAGGAGGGACTTAAAGATGCAATTAAGAAGAAAGGAAGGAGGGGAGGAAGCTTCTTCTAAACACCTTCCTAATCTCCTATAAATACTTCTCATTTTCATTTCATTAGTTTTTGGTTGGCTAGAGTGACACTAGTTCTTCCATTTTACTTCCTTCCAGATTTACTTTTCATGTCAATTTAAATACATGTCTTGCACCTTAATTACCTTTAATTTCCAAGTAAGTGTTTTTAATTTTGTTGCTTTAATCTTTATTTATCTTTGATCAAGTTTACTTTTACCAATCTCATTCTACTCTTCTTCTTTTTGATTCGGTTCCAATTTTGGATTAAGCAAGTTTTTGCTTAATCTATTTGCTTATTTGATTAAAAGTTTTGTCTTTTCTTTTTCCTTTTAAGTTTTCATACGAAATAGCCATAAGTTTGACAATCTTATGTGCTTATTTGGTATTTAGCTTAATTGTTTTCAAAGTTTTCTTAAAAGTTTTTCTTTTTAAATTTTATTTTATTAAGTGTCGTCTTTTAAATTTTGAAAGGTTTTAACTTTTTAGCTTATTGTCTCGTTTTGTTTCCATTTCATTCAAGTTTTTGGTTACTGCTTATTATAATTAGCTTATTTGGATTTGAGCTTATTGCGAATTTGCTATCCATCGGAAAGTAAGGGTTACTACACATTGCGACGGGTGCATTCTCCACATTCCGATGGTGACAGTTTTGGACAAGGGTTTTGCATTTCGATCCGGGATTGCGATCTAGAGTATCATTACCCTCATTCCGATCTGGGATTGCGATCGCACATTGCGATCGCACATTCCGACAGCTCTTGAGGTTTACTTAGTCGAAGTGCTGCCCAAATTTAGTAAGCAACATTCCGATCTGGTATTCCGATCTGGGTTTTGCGATCTGGAAAACATTCCGACAGCTTTGTACATTCCGATGAAGTGCATTCCGATGGGTTTATTCCGATAGGATTAGTTTTTCCAGTTATTCCGATAGAATTAGCTTCATACATTCCGATCTAGGATTGCGATCTGAACAACATTGCGATCTGGATTCCGATGGGTATGGTGACAGCATTCCGATCTGACATTCCGATGGTTGTGGTTTTTAGATTTTAATTTTGCTTTGTTTAATTTTCAAGTTACATTTTAATACTTTGTCAAATTTTAATTTTCGTCACGCTTTAACTTTAAGTCATTTAAATTAATTCATGTTTTCAAAGTTTTAAATATTACTTGCCTTTTATTTTAGATTTACCTTTAACGCCCTTTTTCATTAATTGTTTTGCATTTTATTTAAAAACAAACCAAAATATTTGTTTTACCAAAATCAACTGAGTCGTACTTTAAGCCGGAAATCAATTCGTTAAGATACCGAGGAACGAACTTTTCACTGAGTAAAATCTAAGTATTAGTGCGCCAAATTGGACGATACTATTGCTGCTCTAACGCTTGGGCAACGCAGTCGCATGTGAGAACATAACTTTAATCTGTGACAGATTAGAAGACGATTAATGGTAACTGCGATGTTGGATGATCAGTTTTTATGGTCTAATGTGAGTGTTGTAACGGACCACACCAATATCAAGAACACCGCCACCTGAGCCGCAGATGCAATGCAGAAAGCAAAGGTATTCTTTTTGGTTCTCTGATAAACGGCTAAACCAAGGTCGGCCATATGTCAAAATGGAACCTTTATAATAAGTTTATTTTCTTTTACGCAAATGCTCGCCAAAAACTTGGCTTACACAAATGCACAAAAATAGTAAAAAAATACATAGGCTGGACACTTTAAGTAAAGATAAACATAAAGATTTTCAAATAGTGTTAGTGGCATTTATGGTAATTAACAATATTCATTGTTTTGCCATAATTGATATAGGTGAAACCAACTCCACTCAGAGATGCAAAATGGGTTGGGTGCTCAAGAAGCTAACAATGGTAGAGGGGAAAAGACCGAATTAGATTTCCAACAAGAGGACCAGGGCCCGTCAAAAATCAAGTTCGATGCACGACAGGAGAATATCCAAACACCTCTTAACTTGGAAATGTAGACTTGAACGAACGAGTAGAAGGGTAAAAGCCAAAATAGAGAAAAATATAGTCCATATGACAAAGAGATACAATAGTCAAGGCAGCGGCGGATGTCAGATACAAGTCAGAAGATCATATGGTGAAAAATTGCATATGTAAGCGTATAAGCTAAGATTTAGTTATATTATATATCTTAATCAAGTTATAACAGAAAATGGACATATTGAATGGTGCAAGTACTTGAACCAAATTTTATGATGGTGTACAGGTACGATCTATGTATTTAAATGGATGATAAATGTCAGTGATGAAGACGAGACTGATACACCGATACCTTTTCATAGCTACTGGATGCGGTCAACAAGTGGGGATCGACATCACCAGGTATGTTTTTCTACGCACCTTTATGGGGTAACACTTTAGTGGTTTAACACACACACAACCAGAATACTTGCTGATGCGAATGCACTTGATGGCGGTTACTAATGCTGATGGATAATCTTTTACATGATTGTCCCTTTTTTTAGCGTTATAGGTTTATACGACTTAATATCTCATAGTTACATATGTTGTCTGCATCTTTCAATTGATATAGTTTAGGGTCTGATGCAAACTTTTCTTTTACTCAAACGTATGTAAATGAAAAACCATTGGTCTATCCGTCTATGTCGCTTATGCTGAACAAGCAATTCACGTTTTTAAATGCTTTCATCCTCAGGTAAAGCCGAGCCATTCCAGTGGTGGTTGCTATGGTACATATGTGTATTGTTATTTCACTTGCACAACTGGCAGAAGTTTCCGAGTTGAGTAATGATCCAACACATGTTTTGGACAATCAACCGCAATTGAATTGGAAACATCTCTTTTCCATTTCTATTTACCCAGTTCATATCTTTGTTTCGTGTGGTGGGTTTGACCGGAAGCTGTAGTGGTATCTGCAGCTCAACCCAAACAGGAAGCACAAGTAGTAGTGTTTTTGCAAGCTTATTTGCATCGTGGACTGCATCCAAAACTTCACTGTCACACCCTCCTCATCGACTACATCCAAATTGCTGTTTCATTTTTCAGAATTGCTGAACGAGGCAGCAGTGGTGAGTTCACTGGAGAACACATGTGGACACAGTAGGCTTTTGCTAACTTTTATCACTAAAATATCCTTTAGATCATAATGACAAGTTTATTTTCTTTATAATCTTATTTTCATATTTTTCCTTCAAGAAAATAGAAACAAAGTAGCAGATCATAAAGGCGGAGATGGAGATGAACCTCGCGAGATCAAAGTGTTCGCTACTATATTAGCAAAGATTCCTTTTTTCGATCGAAAATGATGCAGTTTGTTATCTAATGATGAAACATGTATGTCTAGGAGCTTTATAAATATAAGTTTATGTTAAACACCTTCTGTACACTTTAGTATCAAATTAATTACTGTATGATTTATGTTAAATAAGTGTAATTTTCCCAAGTTGTTAATTTGTGATGAACAAAAATTTAGAGGCTGCTTACTTGGTATACCAATGATTCTTATAGCATTTTTGTGTATATGTGGAAGAATACCCTTTTGTTGCTGTATCTGGTTATTATCAGTCTGATAGTTTTAGATGATGAAAAATGTCTTTATCCTATAAGGTTCATTTAGTTGGAGATTTAAATGATTTGTTTTAATATTACAACTTTTTGGTTTAAAATTATTTTGTTTAAACTTATTTTTGGGCTAATGAGCTTATGTTTCACCCTTTGACTTTATAAACATCTTCTGAAAATACCCCGCTGCGGAGCGCGGGCATCAATCCTCATAAAATAAAAGGTAAAAATAAATATATTAGAAAGATAAAAGTACAAACATGTGGCTAACAAAATGAAATGATATAGTTGTGTGGTTACCATTTTTGAAAGGTATAGATTTTATCAATCTACCATTCTACACCCTTCTACTATAAAGTAGGAAACCAAACTAGTACATTTAAGATTAAATCTTTACTATTTTACTATAAAAGATTTATCTCATTTTTATCTTTAGTAATCTTAAAATTTCAGCCTTAAACATTTCTTTATTAGGAAGTCAATATGCAACCAATTAGTCAATGTTCATCATATACATATTTCAATTTTGTTAAAATTTAATTTATAAGTTTTCTAATAACTAACATTGATGATTTAATAAATACCATTTAATAAAAGATGAGTAACAACAAACATATAAATGCATTAATGTGTAGTCAAAATTGAATAAAATATCACACAAGAAATAAAAACACATCCTTCATACCCAAGGAAAAAACGTCTATCATAAATATTTTTTAATTTGTGTCTTTAGTTCCTCCTCTATCATTATGAATATAAATAACCACACACACAAACAAATCATCATGTCACATTGTCTGCCAATAAAAAACGACCTTTCACCTTATCTGTCACAACCACCTTTGCCACCAACTTGTCGCTGCCACCACTTACGCCGTCGTCATTAGCCGCAACCATCACAGAATACCCGTCGCCGCATTGCGCGGGTATCCTACTAGTCTACTCTAACAACATTATACCCTCTAACAAAACGGGCTTTTAGTGTGTCTCAATATCTTAAGAATAGTCATTAGGCTACGTTTAACAATTTCCTAGTTATATATTACATTTTTTTACCTTTTCGATAATTAACTCCTCACGCCGCTGTCGTCGTTTCTAGGACTGACCGATGCCTTACCTACATAGGTACCGACCTAGTGTCGGTCACACATTCAACATAGCGTTCGGACTCATGTGCCTGCTAGATGCAGGGGTCTTCAAACATGCTACGTACAGTTAGCCGGCTTGCAACGACAAAAGGATTCTAGGCACGACGTCAACAAAACGAGGCATGAAAACCAAAGCGCAGGTAGGGAGAGCGAGGGTAACTACGATTATTAACCGTTCATTCAGTTGAGACTTTCAAGCAAGCCTTGCGAAGGCAACCCCTTTCTCGCGCATCAAAGACTTCATTTCCCGCAAGTGACTAACCGAAGTCATGCAATTTCTTATATTATAAAAGAAGTGCTAGAATGTCTTTTCAATTGTAGGTGCGCGTTAGCGCTAATATTAAGCAAAGGGCTTTTTCAGCTGAACCCCGACCTCCCAAGGGCTCCCGAGAAAGCTATTTCAGCCTACCGGGCAGTTAAGGGCAATTCCTACGTCCCTCATCGGTCTGAATCCCTACCCCCATATAACACGTACTAGATTTTGAAAGAAAAACAGGAAAAACGCTTCACTTCCTGACCTTATTCTCGAGTAGGAAGGGTTGACTTTTTAAAACTGCAAACCCACTTTTTCTGAGGTATTTTTTTCTATATAGTTTAATTACTATTTCGTCTCAAAGTTATTGTTCATAACCAAAAAATACACAATTTAAAAAATATATTATCACAACTTTCGATTTCTTACGTTTTAAAGAATAGTAGCTTTACTTTTAACTAATTAATTAAAAAAAATAATATTTGTAATAATAATTTTAAATAAGGATAATATAATAAACTCGAACTAAATATCATATCTATTTTTAAATATGAATAACTATTCTGAAACAATCTGAAATTAAATGGAAAATAATAATTTTAAAACAAAAGTAATATGTCACACTACATACATTGTATGTCATTTATCTTGCATGTTTTGTCTTGCAACTTAAATCTATAATTATTTGATTAAAAAATTCATAACACAAATCTTTTGGTCCTCCTTATGAGTGTATTTAAAATCGTGGATGCCAAACTTAGCTTTGTTCAGACCTCATTTACATAGGCAGGGAAAAGCGACAAAACCTCGAAAACCTTTAATATTTTCTAGTAGCTCTCGGATTATTTTATTTTTCGGGCTTACTTTAAAATTAGAAGAACCGATAATCTCTATTTTTCAGCTTATGAACTAATCAACCTGATCTTATGGGTGTTGATACAAAAGTTAGGTGATCCTTGCTAGACCCGAATTAGGCTTAATTCGGGTTGGCTGGACTCCGGCTCCTGCACCAAGTGAATTATCTAGTTGGGATCCTGCACACTAAAACAACACGCGTTAGGCTTACCGTGGGAATGTATCCCACGATTAGACTCCGGCGTGAGAGTAAGTAATCGGCTAGGGTTATGAGAATCGGATGAGATGTGAGTGTGTAGAATGTAATACCTTTGTGGAACCCTTGGGGGTTCCTTATATAGGCGGTGAAACCGTAATTGGCTGTCACTGATGCTTCGGCCCCAAGGAAAGGATAAGTACCAGAATTAAATTGATTGTTATCTTCTAATTATGGTGAGTGAATATCCTCTTCTTTGGGGTAAATCCTAATCATAGTAAGAGTGTGATTCTGTCTAACCTTGTACCGGCCATGCTGGGCCATGGGCCGCACACGTGTGTGCGGTTACTGTTCATCTAAGCCCATAAGCTTAAATAACATGAATCCCACCCATCAGTAATGGGCCGGATGCGGGTAGTACCCGTGGGCCGGGTTTATGACCCGGCTGGGACTATACGTCATCATGTCCCCCCAGTCTAGTTGTTACGGCCGTAGGCGGAATATCTAGACTAACAAGATGCACCCGGACGTACCAAGAAAGATCTTTTATAGAATTACAAATTTTCAAAAATTTGTTTCGGCCGCACGTGGCAACCTTATTAGGATGTCATTCCAATGATACCTCAGCCGTACGTGACGACCGAGACAAATTAAATGTAGTATTGAATATGGTCTTACGTAAGACCGCATATCCCGACACAATTTGTTGTTCACCTGCCAATTGACTAACAAAGTGCAAACAGTCAGAACCTCGAGCGACGTAAACTACTGAGTCAGAAGTGACCCGTGGGTCCCACCTGACTGTTCATTTGCCACTTACATCCCAACCACACGATTTAGGATAGTGGCAAACACGTGTCATGCATCCAACAAACCATGACTTGCAAGGCAACCCTATAAGTCACCCCTACGGTTGTGTGTAACACACAATCTTTTCCTTCATTTCTGTCATAAAATCTTTCCTTCTTATCACCACCTTCTTACACACGGATCCCTTCCTACGCAGGTTAGAATACCACGCCCTTATCTTTTTTATTTAGTAATGGCTCAAAGATACAACCCCTCTATTGGATCCGTGCTCAACGTAATGACCCAGGAGAAATTGGAGCACTTCTGCACTGATTTCTTCATTCCTAGCAACCTACACCCTTCTCTCCCTAGTGCAGGGGACCTCATAACTGAGGCGCCCCAGGGAAAGATTGGCCTATACACCCGTCTGTTCGATGCGGCCAACTACCGCATTCCTTTCACTCGTTTCCTTGTAGATCTCTTAGGATATTATGACGTACATATTACCCAACTACATTGTATAGGCGCATGTAAGATTAGCCAGTTCGAAATCCTTTGTCGTGCGAGAAGAATCCCTCCTACCGTAGAGTTATTCAGGCTATTTTATACCCCTAGTTTAGTAAATGGTTGGCTCTCCTTTAAGAAATGATCCCCAAATAGCCCCACAGCCCATAATAAGGCCATGGATTCGCTGAAAAATTGGTACGACCATTACTTTTTCATTGACTCAATAGTGTGGCCGGCCGATTTCGTTTTTAAACATAGAATATCTCCTGACCATCCTCCGCGCGCTGGTACATATAATCCCCAACATTCCCAAGAAATAGATAGGAATAGGACAGGGTTCCATAGGAATCTACCCGAATCATTCCTTTGTTTGCTTGGGATTAGCCGCAATTACTTCGGCTCATCCAACAGATATCCCGTGTTTTGGAGGAGGCGTGGTGAAGGTAGGTATAGTATTCGCACATCAAAGACGTACATACACCTATTGGCTATAACTAACATACTTTGTTTGTTTTGGCAGAAATGAACTTCTTTGGAATCCTTCGTCAAGGTGATCCAAAACTTATACCAGAGGGAGCCCGTCCTAGACGTGAGAATGAGCTACCCCTCCTCGAGCATACCCGGAACGTGACAGTTGCCCTAGCAGCCGTACCAGACCCCCATTCTGACGAAGAAGAAACAACACTCTTGAGAACCCCCGTGGACTTTGACAACGAAGACGGTGACAACCTGATGCTGGAAGATGAAGTCGGGCCCTCCTCTCCGCCTAAGACCGCTACCCCCGTACACGGGTAAGAGCAAGGTGACAACATTGAGAGGACCACCTCCAGTCTTAGCCAAATGTTGGGCGATGACGAGGAGGAAGTGCAACAAGTAGAGGAGGGGGAAGAAGAAGGGGAAGCCCAGCCCGCCCCCAAGCGTACCCGTAGGAAGAACAAGCGGGTAAGAAGAGTTGCTCAGGCTGAGGTCGGGGAACACAATGCCCCTCCGAAAAAACTGCGCGAGGATCACCCCCGATATCAGTCTGTTGAGAGCACCACCCAAGCCTCCGAGACGGTGCGGGCTGCACCCGTGAATCCGGATGTGCCGTTAAACAATGCCGAGCCAGTCACTCAAGTTCCCCCCACTCCATCAGAACTAGAAAGAACCAATATGTAAGTCTACCGCATTTGTTTGGTCAAAATATCCATTACCAAGTAAGAGGTACGGACTCCCACAAACAATATTTAATACTTATTCCAATTGTTGTTTGCAGGGATGAACAAGCTGGTGCCGCACCTCCTCAAGATGCACGGAAGGGGAAGGAGAAAGAGAAGGAGAAGGAGAAAGAACTTACCCCACACACGGCCGCGACCAGATCTGGCCCCGCCTTTGAGGAAGGTACCCCCACAGCCTCTCAAAAGGTCCCGGCGTCCGACCCTCATACACAGTTCAACCCCGACTAGAAGACCACCACCACTTCACGGATGAGACAGGCCGAGGAATGCCGTGAGTATCTCAATAGCTGCATCCCTCCTGGTCTGGTAAGAGATGTAAATGCACTAAACCATGTGGATCTGGTGGATGAATACAACGGCGCCTTGGTTCACCAGATGGCCATGGGTACTTCCATGCGGGTAAGATTTGAGGCTGCCTTAGAGCATGTTGATTCCTTGAAGAGGAAAGTTGGTCGAAGAGAGAAGATTATTGAAGAAAATGAGGCCCAGATTGCCGCCCTCCAGTCCCAGCTTGCTACTGCCGGTGCTACTATTAAAGAACAAGCAACACATGCCAATGCTCATGACCAACATGTAGCCGAGCTCGAGACTGAACTTGAGGCTGCAACAACTAAGGTATGTATCCGCACCGCATCACACCTACGTCGCACCATCCTGCATCCTAATACTTGATGTATCACATACAGGTGACCGCGGTAGAAGCTTCAGCTAAGTCCTCCTTTGACCAAGTGTCCATTCTCACAAAGAATCTTGAAGACGCACATGCACTGATCCAGGGTGATGATAAACTGAAAGAGGAGCTTGCTCATGAGAGGGTCGTGGCCGAACAATTGAAGGAGGCGTCCACCCAAAAAGACGTACTGGTGAATGCCCGTACCTCCGAGCGTGATGATGTGTTGTACCCCCAACTACTAGCAGCCATTGCCGGCCGCAGGTGGATGG
The DNA here is from genome assembly GCA_025667525.1 of Glebionis coronaria. Lineage (NCBI taxonomy): Eukaryota > Viridiplantae > Streptophyta > Magnoliopsida > Asterales > Asteraceae > Glebionis > Glebionis coronaria. The sequence goes on along the minus strand of CM046880.1, from coordinate 588,229,564 downwards.
TGGGTCATGGGACGCGCTTGGCCGTCACGAAGGTGTTAGAGGCCCTACAATTTGTTCAACAGTTTGTAGACCTCGTGTCGGATGACATCGATCACGGTCGTTATGAAGGGATGGTCATGGCCGCAGAGCTAATAAGGAAGAAACAAAACTTCACAAAGCATGCCTTCTTCAATACTGGAGCCGCTGAGAAGATGACTGCCTCTATGGCCGCTATGCGAGATCTCAACTACCCCTTATTGCCCGAGCTGGAAGCCACAAAAGATGCATCAAATAAGGAGATCATGGAGAAACTAAGTCTTGGTGCCTTTTCTCAGGATGAGGGACATTCCCGGACTCCCTTCACTCCCTCCCCCAGCTAACTCACTCTCCCTATTTATGAAGACGTGACCCGGATCGTTGTTGGTGAACAGCCATTAAGTGAGGTGTTGGAGATGAATGCGGCTCAAGCTCTGGAACGAAAGGGACGTGGTGAGATATTGCCCCACCTAGCTGAGGAGCAATGGGAGATAGGTAGGTTTCTCCCCCCCCCCATGTAGGGTGTTCCTAAATTTGTTATAACTCCTGAATAATTTGGTCTGTAACCTTAAATATTCGTCCGTGGATGTCCACGGCATTTTATCCTTTTGTAACATTATTGTAGACATTTAGAATAATATTTATAAGTTCGTGGTGGTCACGACCATTTTGATAATTGGAAACTTGCTTATATTTAGATATCATATATCTGTGTCGCATGACGTGTCACGTCTTACCTAGAATATAACCAAGCCTATATTTTACTAGACGTGCGGCGTGCGTCTTTACCATGCAAGGCACTACGTGAGCGCGGCATATGGAAACTTATCACAACGTATTGTGAGTAAGGTGTCTAGTGAGGATACATGATTCGCGTCACTGGGGTTGCATCCCTCTTATGCAACAAGTTGAATTATTAGGTTCACTTAATCCTCTTACCCCGCCTGGAGGCGCATAGTACATGTACAATATTGAATGAATGCATATGAATAAGAGATAGCACATTAAAGTAATAACAACTAAATCTATACGACAATAATTTGTTCATAGAATCTGAAAAATAAGACAATAATTTGCACAAGAACGAGCCGTGGAGCTAGCTAGGCACCACGACATTTTATTAGAACGTTTACGTTTTTTGTTTTGACAAGAATGGGAAATCCTAAAAACAAAGAGAACCTAGAAAGCATAAAAAACAAAACAAAGATAACACATGGATCTTCATTGAAGCCAGATATAACGAAGTGTCCATGCGGAAGCCGTAGCTTTTCAAAGATAGCACCTTTTAAGATTGCAGATATTCCATGTGCGTTGCAGGTTGCGGCAATCCATGTCACGCAACTTGTACGCGCCCCGTCCTAAGGCTTCCGTAACCTCATACGGTCCTTCCTACTTAGGGCCTAGCTTGCTTGTATTCTCCGCTCGACTTGCCTCGTTAGCACGGTAAACAAAATCTCCCGGTCGAAAAGAAACACCTTTAACCTTGGCGTCATAATAAGCCTTCATCCATGCCTTGGACTTGGCCTCATTAATAGCCGCTATTTCTCTTTTTTCCTCCAACAAGTCCATATTAATCCGGAGTTTCTCGTCGTTCATGACAACATTAACCTCCGCTGTGCGGATGGTCGGCATTCCGATTTCTGCTGGTATAACAGCTTCAGTGTCGTAGGCCAATGCAAATGGAGTGTCCCCATTGGCTGTTTTAATCATAGTCCTATGTGCCCATAGAACATGTGGCAGTTCGTCCACCCATTTGGCACCTTCGTTCATCCAAGCGTGCCTTGATGCCTTCACCTAAGCTTCTATTCGCTCGTTCCACAAGACCATTTGTCTGCGGATGTTTATCAGATGCGAAGCGCCGCGTGATATTCAATGTTGCGCACCAATCCTTGAATGGATTATCCGCGAACCGCTTTCCGTTGTCCGAGATGATTTCTCCTGGTAAGCCAAAACGACACACGATGTTCTCCCAAACAAACTTTTTAACTTGTTTGCCTGTGATGGATTTAACTGCCTTAGCCTCTATCCAGCGTGTAAAGTAGTCCATTGCGACAATCAAGAACTTAACTCCCCCTGCAGCTACGGTGAAAGGTCCTGCAATGTTAATCCCCCACTTATAGAACGACCACGGGGATGTAATGGGTGTCAGTTCCTGCTGCGGATGTCGTGGTACTGGTCTGTGCACTTAGCAATCACTGCATTTGCGAATCATGTCGTGTGCATCCCTATGCATAGTAGGCCAATAATATCCTGTGCATAGAGCTCGAGCTACTACGGATCGGGGACCCGCGTGCATGCCGCATAACCCTTCATGTATCTCACTGATCACATAAGTAGCCTGACGTGGCCCAACACACCGCAACCACGGCTGTAAGAAAGAGCGCTTGTAAAGAATACCTTCTCGAAGCTCGAAGTGATGCGACTTCCTCCTGATACGCTGTGCCGCCTTTTCCTCGTCCGGAAGGGTTTCATTAGTCAAATAGTTGATGATCGGGTTCATCCATGTAGGTCCGTCTTCCTCAACAATAGTTGCGACTTCCCCCTTCGTTATAGACTTTTCCTTTAGTATTTCTACCAAGACTTGCTTGGATAAATGGGCGAAACTTGTAGACGCGATCTTGCTAAGAGCATCCGCCTTCTTGTTTTCACCTCTTGGTACCTGCTTGATAGAAGACTCGCTGAAAGCAACGATGAGTGACTTGACTTTCTCCAAGTATCGAACCATGTTATCATCCTTGGCTACGTAACCCCCTAGAATGTGGTTCGCGACAAGTCGTGAGTCCACGTAGGCCTCAAGGTTGCGGACACCCATTCTAGCGGCGATTTTTAAACCCGCAATCAACGCCTCATATTCTGCCTCATTATTGGTGGCTGTGAACTCAAAGCGCAGGGCATATGTAAACTCCATTCCTTCCGGATTCGTAAGGATGAGACCAGCTCCTGATCCATCCGTGCACGAGGATCCGTCCATAAATAATACCCATGATTCTGCTGGAGTTTCCTCTCGTTGTACGACCGGCCCCTCCTCATCCGGCTTCTCTATCAAGAAATCTGCCAAGATTTGGCCTTTAACAGTCGTCCTTGGTCTATAAGAGATGTTATGCTCTCCCAATAGAATGCTCCACTTTTGTAGCCTACCAGCCACGTCTGGTCTGGAGATGACTTGTTTTATTGGTTGATCAGTAATAACCACAATTGGGTGCGCCTGGAAGTACCGGCGTAACCGTTTTGTAGCAAACACTAATGCCAAAACCAATTTTTCCATAGAAGAATAATTCAACTCCGGCCCTTGTAGTGTTCTACTTATGAAGTAGACCGGAGTTTGGACTGTGTCCATATCCGTCATGAGTACCGCACTTATTGCTCCATGTGTGGCTGACAGATACATGATGAGCTCCTCCTTGGGTCGGGGGGCCACTAGCTTGGGAAGGGATGCGAGGTGTTGTTTGAGCTGACCAAAAGCCTCCACCGCCTCCTTTGTCCACCGGAAATATCCCTTTTTGATGCATTTCTTGAGTGTTTTGAATAGGGGGAGTGACTTCTCCGCGGACTTCGGCAAGAACCTGTTTAGCCCGGCCAACTTCCCGTTTAATGATTGCACCTCTTTCCGTGTCTGAGGAGATGGTAGTTGTATTACTGCGTCCGTCTTTTCCGGGCAAGGCTTGATGCCAGTTGGATCAATCATATATCCAAGGAACATTCCTTTAGTTACCCCAAACATGCATTTCTTTGGATTCAGCTTCATATTAATCCTCCTCAATGTGTCAAACGTCTCTTGGACGTCACGGAGAAGTGCATCCTCCGTATGACTTTTGATGACTAAATCATCAACATAGACCTCAAGATTGCGGCCTATCTGCGAGTCGAAGGCTTTGTCAACAAGCCGCTGATATGTTGCCCCGGCGTTCTTTAGTCCGAATGGAATTTTTGTATAACAGGTAACGGATAGCAGTCCTGCAGACAGGCTTTGTTCAGATCCGTGAAGTCCACGCACATGCGCCAGCTCCCATCATGCTTTTTGACCATGACCGGGTTGGATAACCACTCGTGGTAGTATACCTCGCACATGATACCTGCATCCACCAATTTCCGTACTTCATCCAATATTACTTGGCTGCGTTCTGGTGCCTGACCGTGCTTCTTTTGCTTGACGGGAGGATATCCCTGGCGCATTTGGAGCTTATGTTATGCTATCGCACGCGGTACGCCTGTCATATGCTTGGGCTCCCATGCGAATACATCTAAGTTTGCTTCTAGGAGAGAGCACATGGCCCTCTTGCCGCTATCCGAGAGTGTTCCCCCTATGGATACCTCTTGTTCCGGATAATCAGGATGGATTGCCACCTTCCAATTGGGAGGTGGTGATCCATCCTTGGGGGGAACAGGTAGAACTGGTGTTTTCATGGCATGACACTCGGATGCTGGTATGATTGTGTTATAGATAGTGACAATTCCTCCTTCCACGGGGAATTTAATCATTCTGTGAGCTGTGGAGGGTACTGCCCGTATGGCCAGGATACATGGTCTGCCTATGATCCCATTGTATGGAGAGTGTGAGCGTATCACCATAAAGTTCATCCACGCTGTGGTGGAATGCTCTTCATTCCTAATGGTTAAAAGCAGACGCAGCTGTCCTATTGGCCATATGGTGTCTCCACTAAAGCCGATGAGCGGCAACGTGGCCGGTACTAATTGGCTTCTTATTTCTGGTCGTAACTGTACGAAACAGTGTTCGTATAGTACTTCTGCTGATGACCCTCCATCCACATACATACGGCGGACATTGTGTGTTCCAATGTTTATCTCAATCGAGAGAGGTGCATCGGCTACATCACTTGCCGTGATGGGAGGGAATGAGATATCTCTGCCGCGTAAAATTTTTTGACTAATTTTCTGCCTTGAGCGGCGCTGTCTGGATTGGATCATGTATATAGTTGAAGGTTTGTCCTTTTGAGGATCCTTCTTGTCATACTTCTTGTTGTCCTTTCCATCCTTCCAATCCTTGACCAAATGTTTGAGTTTGCCTGACTTGATCAGTGACTCAATGTGCTTCTTGAGCTGGATACATTCCTCCGTGTCGTGGCCCTTGTCGTTGTGGAATTCGCAAAAGCGATTTCCTTGACGACGGTCCACCGGGGTTGTCATTGGGGAAGGTCTCGGGAAATTGCCCCCTTCTGTTAGAAAGATCTCCCTGTAGGACATCTTTAGAGGGGTAAATTTGTCCTCCGACCGCCCTCCTTTGTTTTGGCTCTTGTAGTCCGAGCTCCTCCCACTGCTCTGGTTGTTTTGACCGCCCGACTGTCTCCTGGACTGGCCGTTCGATCGGTAGCTGTTTCCTTTTGAAGGGTAGGCCGCGGCTACCGCGGTTTCTCCCTCTATGAAGTTCCTGACCCTTTCCATAAGGTCGTCATACCTCTTCGGTCGCTTGTCATTGAGACGTCTGGTTAAATTCCCTGTCTGTTATGGCGTGCATATAATCGGAAATTTTCAGAAGTTCCGGCATTGTCTTTGTGCGCGTGCACTCGTCATTGAAGCGTTCGGTGAAGGCCTCCATAGATTCCCCAGTCCGTTGCTTGACGGTTGCCAATGAGACCGGGTCCCTATTATACTTCTTTCGCTGAGTATAATTGTTCTTGAACGCAGTACGCAGTTCAGTGAAGCTATCAATGCTTCGTGGAGGAAGTCCCTCAAACCAATCACGAGCATTGCCGATCAAGGTTGAATTGAACATTTGGCACCATATAGACATGGGCCATCGTTCAATTTTCGCCTGCGTGTCAAATATCTTTAGGTGATCATCCGGATCACCAGTCCCATCATAAGTCTTGACACACGCCGGCATGCGACGCTTTGTATCCTCGGAGTAATTCCGTATGCGGAGAGTAAAAGGATCTTCCCTGGGATCAGCCCATGGACGGGTGATACTAGGGTCACACCATGGTCGGGAAAGATCTTCTGCTTCCGCCTCTCAATAATAGGGGCCGCCATAGTACTCTTCATTGTCTGGTGGCGGCGGAGGAGTACGCCTGGGTCGGCGACGCTTGGGTGGATGGTCATCCGAATCCTCTTTTGATGGACCGGGAGAAGGGGGCGGTGCCCCATCCTTTGGCTGAGGATCGCTCTTGTGAGTAGAGCTAGGAACCTTCTTCCCAGTATACATCCTGTCCCACACGCTTGTGCGGCGATTAGTTCTGGTTATCTCCAGATCTAGCCGTTCGGGTGAACCGTCGGACCTCTCTCCCTCCTCACGGGATTGTAGTAGTTCCTGCATAATACGATCCCCTATGCGCTCGAACACATTCCTAGGTTGGGGAGTTTCCTCAAAGAGGCTTCGCTTCTGGGGTCGTGTCCTTCGTTTCCTCTGAATTTGAGGAGAGGTGCTTGGTCCGACACTGCCAAAGTTGAGCCTAGATTGGAGGTCCCTCCCTAGGTTCAACCTGGATGCGATTCCTGGGACGATCCTCTCGAAGTTCTGCGTGAGAACTCGAGTGAGATCTTCCTTACTAAGTGGTTCGACCTCCACTTCTTCCTCAGTCGATGGTCTTCGCGGCTCCTTGTTAGGAGGGTTGGGCGCACTCCCTGGATCAGGGTTATCCAAGGTCGAAGTAGGTAGTGGGGTGAAAGCGAACGTGCTTGTCATACCCATGGACTGAAGACCACTTCGGTTATTCGGTCCGCCTGTTTGATTACTAGGGGATCGGTTGGGAATGAGTATCCCGTCCCTTGGGAACTTCCGGTTCCCAGGATATGTGTTCCTGGGGTTTCCTTGCGGATGTCCTTTTGTCATTGAGAGATTGAGATGAGATTTGCTCTAGCTTAGTGTAATGGTCCTACGGATGGCGCCAACTTGTTGATTCAAAAGTTGGGTGATCCTTGCACCCGAATTAGGCTTAATTCGGGTTGGCTGGACTCCGGCTCCTGCACCAGTGAATTATCTAGTTGGGATCCTGCACACTAAAACAACACGCGTTAGGCTTACCGTGGGAATGTATCCCACGATTAGACTCCGACGTGAGAGTAAGTAATCGGCTAGGGTTGTGAGAATCGGATGAGATGTGAGTGTGTAGAATGTAATACCTTTGTGGAACCCTTGGGGGTTCCTTATATAGGCAGTGAAACCCTAATGGGCTGTCACTGATGCTTCGGCCCCAAGGAAAGGATAAGTACCAGAATTAGATTGATTGTTATCTTCTAATTATGGTGGGTGAATATCCTCTTCTTTGGGGTAAATCCTAATCATAGTAAGAGTATGATTCTGTCTAACCCTGTACCGGCCATGCTGGGCCGTGGGCCGCACGCGTGTGTGCGGTTACTGTTCATCTAAGCCCATAAGCTTAAATAACATGAATCTCACCCATCAGTAATGGGCCGGATGCGGGTAGTACCCGTGGGCTGGGTTTATGACCCGGCTGGGGACTATACGTCATCAATGGGCTTATTCAGTCTATAAACTCAACTTCACAAGCCGAAAAATTGAGGCTTTTCCATTTCCAAATAAGCTCGATCGTAATCTTGAAAGATAAGCTAATTCAAACTACCCATTTAATATCATACCTATCAAACATCACACGCTTATAAGGGGGTCCAGACTTATGAGCTTATCACAAACTGAAAAAAGCTCATAAGCTTATTTTTCGGATTATGAACATATCGACTTAAGCTTTTCAAGTCCATAAGCTCGACGTCATAAGCCGAAAAACTGAGCTTATGAGCTTTTCCAGTATTAAATAAGCTCATAAGCCCGAAAAAATAAGATAATCTAGACACCCCCTGGCCTAAACAACCCTACCCATCAAACATAACAAACTTAAAACCTCTTTAAAAAAAATTATTCATTTCAAGATTTACATCAAAAAATTAAAACTAAATAAAAAAAAACTTATTCATCACAATCTTATAAGGAGGACTAAGCATCATCTTATTGCCTCTCAAGTCCACAAACTCGATCTCATAAACTCGATTCTATAAGCCCGAAAAATCATCACCTAAACAACCACACTCATCAAGCATCACAATTTTACTACTAAATAGTTAAAATTAAATTAAGAAAAACATACCAGACTAAATATATTTGATGAACTTGAACTATCAACGCTTTCAACAGGGTTGCATTTAGAGCAAGTACCCATTTACACACAGAGATATAAGTACACAGGATAGATGAGATAGCAATAAAAATGATACGACCTAGGTATAGACCTATTGAATTTGGAAAAGTACAGAGGGATAACAATAAAGATGATACGACCACCTGTTATATTGACGTTGTTTTTTAGTTTTTACCAATTTTCAAGTCAAATTTGATATTTATGTGGTTTATAGATAAAATTATAAGAGGGTGTTTGGTTGGTTGTAATGTAATGTAATTAGATGTAATTATAATTTCAATTACATTGTTTGTTTAGTTAAGCATGATATTGTTTGGATTGAAAATTTAAAAACGATCTAACATTAGTATATTGTAGGCAAGAGGGTGTTTGGATAGAAAATCTCACTTTGGTTAGGTTAGAATATTGGCATTAGCATGGTCTATTTGTTAGCTAGGATTTGAGAATTAAATTACTGAAAGGTGTGGTTGGTTGGAATTTATGTTGGTTTGGAAAAAATGTAGTTTCTATTTATTTGACTTTCTTGATTAATAAATGTTTCTATTTATATCAAAAAGATGATTTACTATTGGGTTTTTCTATCATGTGCCCTAAGGGCACATGATAAGAAGGTCCAAAGTACATAAAAGTACACAGGGTCCTACAGAAAAGTACACAAAAATTCGTAAAATGTGGATCCCTGTGTATTTTTCTATAAGACCCTGTGTACTTTTTACCTTCTTATCATGTGCCCCTAGGACACAAGATAGAAAAATCCTTTACTATTAGATTATTTGAACGAGTATTTATTAGATTCTAGTTGGATGGATACTAAACAGTGACATTGTCACCCACTTATTGTTTACAGAGAAGTGCAAAAATCATCCCTGTGGTATGTCGAAAAATCGAATTACATCCTTCGTTAACTTTTTGGACAACAGCCATCCCTCCGTTAGTGCGCGGGGCACAATACATCCCTCATGGACTAACGGTGCAAATGTTTTCTCGTTAAAAATTAACAAAATCTAAAAGAGAGGGTATTTTTGTCTTTTTCCTTTCCCAGGGATGTATTGTGAACCTTATCATAAATAGTTTCAAAAAAAAAAATTATTTTTGAAAAAAAAAATTATTTTCAGAAAAAATAAGTTTTATTTTCTCGAAAAAAAATTTATTTTCGAAAAAAAAAAATTTATTTTCGGAAAAAAAAGTTTTATTTTCGAAAAAATATGTTTTATTTTCGGAAAAAAAGTTTTATTTTCGAAAAAATATGTTTTATTTTCGGGAAATAATTTTTTTTTTCGAAAATAAAACTTTTTTTTTCGAAAATAAAACTTTTTTTCGAAAATAAATTTTTTTTTGAAAATAATTTTTTTTTTCGAAAATAATTTTTTTTTTCGAAAAATTTTTTTTGTTTCGAAAATAATTTTTTTTTCGAAAATAATTTTTTTTTCGATAATAAATTTTTTTTAGAAAATAAAAGTTTTTTTTCCGAAAATAATTTTTTTTTAATTTTTTTTTTCGAAAATAAATTTTTTTTATAAAATAATTTTTTTTTAGAAAATAAAACTTTTTTTTATAAAATAAATTTTTTTTAGAAAATAAAACTTTTTTTTCCGAAAATAAATTTTTTTTTTCGAAAATAATTTTTTTTTTCGAAAATAAATTTTTTTTTTCGAAAATAATTTTTTTTTTCGAAAATAATTTTTTTTTAGAAAATAAAACTTTTTTTTCCGAAAATAATTATTTTTTTCAAAAATAAATTTTTTTTCGAGAAAATAAAACTTATTTTTTCTGAAAATAATTTTTTTTTTTCAAAAATATTTTTTTTTTTGAAACTATTTATGATAAGGTTCACAATACATCCCTGGGAATGGAAAAAGACAAGAATACCCTCTCTTTTAGATTTTGTTAATTTTTAACGAGAAAACATTTGCACCGTTAGTCCATGAGGGATGTATTGTGCCCCGCGCACTAACGGAGGGATGACTGTTGTCCAAAAAGTTAACGAAGGATGTAATTCGATTTTTCGACATACCACAAGGATGATTTTTGCACTTCTCTCTATTGTTTATTTATTCAGACGTGATTATGCACCTTTTTTTTAGATTAAAGAATGGACGCATGCCATATTGTTAAGTTGTGTAAGTCTCTACTAATATGTTAAAGAGAAGAAAATACTACACCTCAATTACTTAAGTCGCACGATTAGACCGGGGAGTGGTAACAAACCCACTCATTTTTATGTAAGCGCCACATCAGCTTTTAACAAATTCACTCAAACTTTTCACAGAAGATAATGACACTCACTCAAACTCAATACAACCCACCTTTCATACCTATTTTTTTATTTATTTAAACACATCTCGCTCACAAAAAAAAACCAAAAATAAATCTAACCCAAAATATAAAACCACATGAGCTCACAAAAGTTAAACTCGCGCTGGGTGAGCTTGCCCGTTTTTTTTCTCAATGTGAGTAACTCGTGCGCGACTTATAATAGGGGAATGAAGGATGCGAACGAGTTTACTCGACTCACGTGTGGGATATATCCCACTCCCTCCAGCCTTATGGTTCATAAACTTGTTAATGTAAAATGATTTTTAGGCCTTTTTTCAGGTAACAGAGATAGATCTTCATAAAATATATTACACTAAAAAAATCGTTAAAATATAATGAAATATTGTTGAAATATTATATTAACCCCAATCAAGTTTGAAAAACTAATCAACTGCCTTAGTTCAGTCAGCTATCAAAATTTTACTAAATGGTTTCTTTAAGGAAAGTTTTCTGAAAATTTTGGGTTCAAGACATGTAAAGGGTCTCCCAAACGAAGCAAATAAGGAATTTAACATAATTAAGCGAAAGTTCGAAAAAAAACATCCTACCACTTAAATATCATTGCACGACTTAACCTACTAACCACTGATATTTATCGTTCTAGAAAAACTTAAAAACTAAACCATAATAACATGCCACTAGGCTACATAACTAATAATAAAAAGTAAAATTATGATCAAACATTGCGAAAAATAGAATTTGAAGCTGCCAACGATACAAAATCTTTGTCATTCCATGCGATTTCTTCTACGAGCACCATAAAAGCTTCAAACGAATCGAGGATTTTAGGTATTTTACTAGATGAGTACTCGTGTTTTATAACGAGATTTTGTAACAACAAATCGTTGTAGTTATAAAAAAGTGTATAAGTTATAAATAAAAAATAACAACACTTTGAGAATTAGAGAATTAAATAAAAAAATAACAACAGTTTGAGAATTAGAGGATTAAACACAATGTTTTAAAACCGGGTTTCATCAAACAGTTCAATTAGTTGAATTGGTTCACGTTGGAAGTGACCTGAGATAACTCGATTATATAAGTTTTTACACCCTCTGTTCTAATTTACTTGTCTACTTTTAACTTTTCAAATATTTCTTTATCAACTTTAACTTTAAATTAAAAATTATGTGTTATGTAATATTTGATGAAAATTATATGAATGAATTAAGTTTTAAATGTATTTACATTGTTATAGTTTTTATCAAATATTACATAACGCAAAAAAAAAATATAGTTAAAGTTGAAGAAAAAAGACTTAAAAAATTTAAAGTGGACATAAAAATTGAGACTGAAGGAGTATTTTTATGAAAGATCGGGTAGACTAGTGGTCGAATTGATAATCAGATAACTTAACTTAACCAAATGACTGAAGGTCAAATCATTAACCCGTTGATTGAAATGGAGAGTATTAACTAAATTATTGTGGAAAAAGTTTTGAATACCGAATATATACCTTAATTAGTTTATTTTATTATAATAATTCAATACATTTCATTATCAAATTAAATTTTTCTAACAGTTTACATTTTAAAAAAATTGTAAATAATGGAAAACATGCCACATTATATGGGCTTTTTCTAAAAAATTGTGGACCTGGAATCTAATATGGACCATGTTTCAGACTTATTTTACAAAACTGGCCCCCTTTGTCAGTGGTCCATTAATGTACGGATACGGGCCCTATGACATTAGAATCCAATAAGACAAAAACTTATAGTGCTATAGATAGTTGATACTCCATATTTTGATGTTCAAAAGTTTGTAATTTTGTATTCACATTATGAAGCTTATTACAAGTATTGTGATTATATTGTATATACACATTCATACTTTACTTTGACATAGTATATTCATTATGATTATGGTTTTACTTTGAGTTCTTAAACAATAATATACGATTCTTATAGCAAGTTTGGACTTTTCCCACTTGTTTACCTTTCTTGTAAAATTATGTATTTTTCATAGAATCAAAAGATCTCGGTTTCGGCTTACTCGGGTTGGTATCTTACTGGAACAAGAGAGTTGTCAAAGTTATGTTTTACGGGGTGAAAAATGTCTGATGCTAAAATACATCCGAAGTTATGATACTCCCATCAATTCACATCTTTTTTTAGATGTATTCTCCATAAGAGAGATAATAAGTGGTCACAATATCAATAACATGAGCACATAATAAACTGTCTAAACCGAAAGACAACTAGTAAGCAATAATAATCATTTTTGTGAAGTATGAAATGTTATATGAGGCAATTTCATATTGGTTGAATTTCATACGTCCCCTTAAAACACGATTAATTTCATATATACTCAACTAGACAAGTCAATTTCATATATATACCCAAAAATACATTTTATATTTTAGATCTGTCTAATTTTACTTATTATTTTAAAGTTAAATTTTATTATGACCAGTTTACCCTTTATCTTTTTTACCAAATGAACTTGTAAGAATAAATATTAGAAAAAACCTGCAGGCATCACAATAACTTCGCATATTCGACATTTCAAGTACACGATAAATTTACATGAAATCATTTTTAGCCTAAATATCATCACGAGGTTTATAAGCAGATCACTTTGTTGTCTGATACGAAAATAAACATTGATAATATATTATTTTACCAAGATGGAATTGGAGGCATGATATTCACAATAAGATGTACTATGTAGTTATGAATGGGTGTGTAGTGGTTTTTGATAAAAATGGCGCCAGTAGTGTAATCATTTAGGTGGCTATGTTTCTAAAGTGTCTACATCGATATTCATCACTAATTTCCTAGATTTTTTTCAGCTAAAGACTTATTCCATACATTTAAGGTGTATAGACATGTTATTGATTCATTTATTCCTGTGAAGAGATCCAATGGCGGTAAGAGATTTGATTTTGTTCGTTTCATCAATGTTTTCATCATTGATCGGCTGGTAAGTAACTTATGCACTATTTGGATGGGTCGTCTCAAATTACATGCGAACGTTGCAAAGTTTCAAAGGCCAGTGGCGAATGAGCCTAAAGTACATGATATGAATAACACCGGGGGCAGTAGACGTAAGTTGGGAGTAGCTCATGAGAATATGAGTAAGGTAGCTAAGGAGAGATCGTTTGTGAGCGTGTTGAAGGATAACAAGGTGTCCTATACATTGGACGGAGTCTTCACTCCAACCATTCTACTTGATGAAGATTGTCTAAATACTAGAGACATTCTTGCTCTCTGCTTGGAAGGGTGAAAGAATTTTTATCCTTTAACTAATATTAGGAATGCACTATCTGTTGAGGGGTTCACAAACATTTCTATACAATAAATGAGTGAATTATGGATCTTAATGGACTTCCTATCTTCTGAGTCCAAAGAAGCATTCGTTAAGTGTCAGGAGGCGAACTCGTGGTTTTCAAAGATTCATTAAGCTTCAATGGAATTCGTGAATGAAGGACGGATTGTCTAGGTGGATGTCGAAGGGGTCCCCTTCAAACTTTGGACTGTAAATTCTTTTAAAAAGATTGCTGGAAAATGGGGAGAGTTATTTCCCTTTCTATTGTTGACGCAACTGAGAGAAAAAAACATGACGTGTCATCCATGCTCAGCCATTAGATATTGTTAATATTAAATCCCAACCGTTCAAAATAATAGTTTACCTATTCTACAGCCAATAATCCAGGGAAATTGAGTTATACAGTAAAACACAAGGGATAAATACGTGGGGTTGCACACCTATCTTACGAGATATCTGGGATCTACGCTTTTTCATATCCATTCCTAACAAACTCTGCACTTTTATATGCTACTTTTGATTTTTAAAAATTGCCACAACACTTAGAAACTCTATATAAAGAACGTCAAGCTAGCTAGACTCCATGATTGGGGTGTGGGTTCATAAACAAGTGATGAGGTGAATTCGAAATGTTGCATGAGGCTGGCACTGAGTTAATAGATATGTATTGTAAATGTTGACGGTATTGCTGAGAAAGTGTTTGGTGAAATGACGTAAAGAGATACTATGAATGTTATAAGTTTCGGACTAGCGATTTATGGTGAAGGGTTAAGTGCCCTTATATTTTTTTGGAAATGGAAATGGTTGGAGTCAAATGGGATGATGTTACCTTCATTGCTGTTTTTACGGCTTGTAGGTATTCAGGTATGGAACATGAAGGTCTGAGATTGTTCAACAATATGTATAATCAATTTTCTTTGCACAGCCGGTTTACTTAATGAAGGCATGAAGCTGAAGATATAGTTGAAAGAAAGCCTACATATTTAGCCTAAAAGAAAAAAATAGTGGCATGGCGAGCTTTATTTAGTGCTTTTGAGTCACAAATATACAAAACTTTAAGGGCAACTTAAAGACTAATGTTATTTGAAAATAACAGTGAGGTTTATATACTTATGTATAATTTCTACTCGACTGCAAATGATGTTGATAGCCTACAAAAGACTAGAAGGTTGATGAAAGCCCAAGGACTAGATAAAGTACTCGTATGCGGTTCAATTGAGGTTGGTGATGTTAACAGAAGAGATTCTCGCACATTTGGAGAATCTGTATACGCAATTTGGATGGAGAAAAATTAGTTAAACTAAGCCAACATTTTCTTATAATTATGGATAAGATTTGTTTGCTTTCTTTGTCAGATTTTATAATAAGAATTACTATGTTCTAAAGTAGAAAAAGTCCAATTATTGTGGTTAATTTCTACTAGCGTAAAAGGTTTTATTCTATTTCTATGCAAAATTTAAATGCCTTGTGGTTTGTAGTTGAATAATTTAGTTTAACCACATCTTGATTTCTTTTACATCTGAATCATGGTTGTATTCATTTCCAGTTCGTATTTGATTGTGTTGCCCATTAATTAGGGGCGAGCATATTTTGGAAAAAATCAAACCACATCTGCAATTTTGATTTTTAAAAAAGTATAAATTCGCACCGCCCGGTTTATACAGTTTCGGTTTTGCGGTTTCTTGCGGATTTAGCGGCTTTTACGAATTTTAAACACACCGCATCACCACTTATGATTTATATAATTAATGTGGTTTTTTCCGTGTTTTTGGTTCAAAATGTAGTTATTTTTCGGTTATAACAATGCATATATTTAATGTAAACACACACATTACTTAGAATATTAGTGATAATATGCACTAAAACCTTTATTATACACACTAAGTAATCGATGTGCCGTTTTTCGGTTTAATATAATTAATTTGTAGTGTGGTGCGGATTTTGTGGTGCGGTTTTACGGGTAAAACTGAAACCGCACCGAATTTACGGTTTTTTTTCTTAAAATCGATCCACCGGTATTTGTTGTGACGCAGTTTTTTGCGTGTGCGGTTTCTACTCACCCCTACCATTAAGTGAAAGTTACATTTAATTTATGTGAGGTGTCGGCCAATGATGAAAGCTACCTATAATTTATTGCTATCATGTTATCGACAATAAAAACATGATATCAAGTATAATTATATAAATGACGATGAAGAAAAGATGATGGACGAAATTATGTTAGGCCATCTTTTTGAAACTAAATGCTACGACTTATGCACGAAAGTGAGTGTCATCTGGCAGCTGATACAAACATAGTAGATGTAATTATGAATGACACCAACAAATATAAACTCACACATGAGTGGAATCAGGGTAGGTCCTGGTGTTTTTGAGAACACCCATGGATTTTCGTTGCGTAATGTTAATTTTTTTTTAAGTTCGATTTTTGTTAGATTTGTACTAAATGCACATGATCCCTAAAAATGTTGTTTGTGTCATTGTACAGTTTATTATAAGTGCACCTGGTCGGTCGTTTTTTTCTCCTGGTTCCGTCCCTAAACCCACAGTCGATGTTGACGTTGCTCAATGTGAATAAAAAAAATTCGTTACATGGTGAAGTTTAAAATGTGCTTGCACACAAAATAAGTGTCAACACAATTGTAAGTTCTCTTAGTGTAGCAGAAGACATAAAGATTCACGTTTCTAAAGCTCAAGTCGAGGATGCTAAGGTAGAGAACTATCAACTTGATGAGATGTGAGAGTGACATTTATGAGGTTGTGTTTAGCGGCCTCAAGTTGATGAGATCGATGTTGATAAAGCCTGAGTTGATTACTTTTAGTCTTTTATACACATCTTTAAATATTTGTTAGAATTCAATTTCAAACCAAAATATATATAAATTTCTTATTATTTAACTTTATGTTTACTCTTATCAACAATAATGGCTTTTAGGGCATCTACTATGATGAACTTCTTAATAGGTTTATAATAATGCCACATCTTCAAATGTCATTAATGTATAAACCTTGATCATACTATAAACCTATTACCACTATATATAAACTTTTTAGTTGGTTTATAAACTTGTCAAATCATGCAATGCATTAAATTATAAACCTCTTCATAATCCTAGACCTCTTCATGCCACATAGACTTGAAATGGTTCCTCACTATGGTACACAAAATTATAAACCTCTTCATAATATTTTAGACCTCTCTTTAAACCATCATAGTAGATGCTCACTTTGAACTTTAGTCATGTTCTACTTTGAACTTTGATTCATATGTTTAGTTTGTTAATTTATGATGCTTTTTTTACATTTAATATATGTTGTTTTACATATTCAATCTTAAGTTGTCGTAAATAAAACCGATTCATTTTCTATCAGTGCCCGTGCAACGCACGGGTATTGCACTAGTTAGACGTTGATGATCAGGATAATAAGTGTTACCATTTCAAACGTCTTTGTGTCTTCACAAAGGAGAAAAATAACATATTTGACAACTTCAAGATTACTTTTCGTGGCAAAACCTACTGGATTCGAGCTAAGGAAATCCCGGGTTGGGTACCAGATTTGTTGGATGAATCGGAAGAGGAGAGTAATCTGGATGAAGATTCTTTTAATGATAATGATGGTTTCTCAAAAGGAGATATTGACACAAAACCTCAAGATCAAGAAACCACAGTAGACCCAGTAACCATAGCCGAACCAGAAACCGTTGCTGAAAAGTTTGCGGGGCAGAATATAAATCACTCACATGACCCTTTGAAATATATGATTTATTGGATAAGAAGAAGACAATTCATTCTAAGGAGCAATCACAAGAGAGTAGTCGTGAGCACCCTCCTGGATATACACCGAAGGAAGGGTAAGTTGTTGTAGATGGGAACAAGGGTCAGGATCAATTTGGAAGATCAGGAGGGTAGCAATAATCATGTTTCGGAGAGCAGCAGTCATAATAGTCCCGTAACCAAATAGACTACTTTAGGATGCTCATGCCACTTTAAAAAAATCAGCAATACCGAAAATGAAAACTGGAGGATCCATCTTAAGTTGTTTAGAGGAGATGGTTAAAGTTGGGCAAACTATGGGGTATAGTATGAAGGGATGTGTTAGGTCAGTATTTACTGACTCTAAAGCAACTATATGATTTGAATATAAAATCCCCCAAAGTGTTACATGTTCAGCAGAAAGGAGTCTCTGCTGAAGCATGGCGAGAGGAACAAAGATTCCTACTGAAGAATACTTTGTTGAAGTATGTTCAGCTTTCCTATTCCAGTAAACTTAGAAGACAAAGGAGTCTTTGCTTCATATACTAGGCGGTATAGTTGCTGAAGAACAAGTACTGAAGAAGATCTTTCAGTTCAGTTTGGCTTGACAATACCAAACTGAATGATGTCGATCTTGTTGGTCCCTAGTAATTCGATATTACTTATTATCTTAAGTAATAACTATTACTTTGACTAAAGTGTGTTGTTTTAACATAAGATAAGAACTATGAAAGATTAAAACAACAATACCAATATACTTTTCAACGTATAGACTTTTATTAGAATCAAATAAAGAATCTATAACCCACTTTGTTTGCGGAATAACAAAGTGGTTGAATGACAACGGGGTTTGATTTCCTCTACTTAAACGTTTAACCAAAGTTAAACTCTAAGCTCCAATCTAAACGTTCATATGCAACTTTGGCTATATGGTTTAGTTGGTATCGAGAGAGAAAGGTTTTCCAGAGTTTAAGCTCTTGTATTGGTTACCTTTCTCTCCCAATGTACACTCCTTTATATAGGCAGTGTAAATTAGGGTTTGCATCTTGCATGTACCAATGCGTCAGTTTATCCAGTGGGTGGTTGATGCCCATGCTGGATAAACAATACAAAGTACTTAATAAATTATTCTAGGAAAGATAAAGGTTTTACTTATATCTAAGTATACAAGCAACCTACTTTGACTTAAAGTTATCTTTTCCCGCCTAATGCGAACCATCAGAATACTGAAGAGTCTTTGGTATCCTAGAGGAGATCGACATCATTCAGTTTGGTATTGTCAAACCAAACTGAACTGAAAGCCCTTCTTCAGTCCTTGTTCTTCAGCAACTAGACCGCCTAGTATTTGAAGTGAAGACTCCTTTGTCTTCTAAGTTCACTGGAAGGGGAGTGCTGAACTTTCTTCAGCTTTAAGTCTTCAGTAGGAACTTTGTTCCTCTGGTCATCCATCAGCAGACTGGCCTTACTGCTGAGCATGAAACACTGATGGGGATTTTATATTCAAATCCTAGAGTTGCTTCAGGGTCAGTAAATACTGACCCAACAATCTCCCCCTATTCGGATATACAAATAGCCTAAGTCTAATGTTAGTAGTAAGTGAGCATAACAACTTCTTCTTACTTGCAATGAACAATTAATAACTTATAAACATCAGATAATCATTTATTCAACAATATTACAAATTACAACAAAATATTACAAATGATTATTCAGTTTTCATTTGGCCTAAGTTCTTCAATGACAGGGGTCTGTACTGATGGATCTGAGTTTCTGATGTCTAATATCGATAGTAAGCACATGCTGAAGGTTCTTGCAGCTTCAGTCAGTCCTGGACCACCATGGTGAGCAAAGAAGATTTTCTGAATGTTTCCAAGAAATTTATTGTTCAGATCATCAAGATCACTGATGCTCACAAAGTCTTGTCGTTCACGATGGTTGAACATAATCATTCCCAATTCTGGTTCTTCTAACACATGTCCAGGGAGATGATTTTCAAACTGAACAAGATCTTTGTATTTCTTGGTGGTGACAAAGATATCACCCACACCAGGTTGAGCCAGATTGGCTCTCTTGTTCAGTTCTAGAATTGGATATTGATCCTCCAGTGAGATTTGGTTGCTGATGTTTAGATGCTCACTAAGCCTTTCATGATTTCTCACAAAGTGTTCAATTCTTGTGCGAACTTCTACCCATCTCCTGGATGTTTTCTTTTCAATGTTTTTGCTCATCTCTAGCCATTCAGTATAGGAGAGCTCCTTCCTTTGGAAGTCATCTATGATCTCATCAGCCCCATCAGCTCTATAGAACTTTAGATTGATATCTCCCTTATAAGTCATCATGTCAACATTTGTGATTTCTGAGAGACATCTTCTGTTCAACCTTGTTATACATAATTTTTCGTATAACATCTTTTTCTTGAAGAGGCCTTCAACTTCATATTTTCCAATTCTTTCATATAAACTCATCTTCAGATCTCTGAGTTGTTCTTCATTTTGAAGTTTGTGGATTATATCAAGTTCTTCTTGAGTGGCCAACCCTGACTTGATAATTCTTTCATCTAATGTGGTTTCACCTTTGCTTTTGGGTTTTATGGGAGGTGACACATCTCCAGATGATTCAGTGCTGGTGGTAAGGCCATCAATATGGCCATCAATATG
Organism: Glebionis coronaria; assembly: GCA_025667525.1. Classification (NCBI taxonomy): domain Eukaryota; kingdom Viridiplantae; phylum Streptophyta; class Magnoliopsida; order Asterales; family Asteraceae; genus Glebionis; species Glebionis coronaria. The sequence continues at coordinate 588,209,443 of CM046880.1, read as the reverse complement.
AGTGCCCTTTGCTGAAGACTCCCCCTTAGTCTTATCTAGACTGCCTTCACTGAATGGAGATACATACACAAAAGGTTGTTTTTGGGACTTCTTCTGTGCATGTTCTCTTGAAGAGCTGCTGAATAGTTACTTTCTCCCCCTTAGCAGAAGATTGCCCTGCAACTTCTGATGAACCCCCAACATGCAACCATGCACATATAGAGTCTAAGGTGGATGATACCTTGGTCAATATTATCGGAACATTAGCCAGAGCATTTAGTTTTTGCTGAACTTCATCAGATAAGGTCAGCTTTTGTTGTTCCAGCAGGCCCACCCTATCCTTGATCTGTGAGACTAAATCGCATAACTCATTAAGCTGATTAGGAATCGGCTTGTATTCAGTAGGGAGCTCAAACGATGTAGCATTAATGGATTCCATGAGGGTGGTGATTTCTTTCTTAGATAGAAGTGGCAGTGGCCACATCTTTCACCAATGGCTTCAATGCAGTGAGGATTGCATCTTTGAGATGTTCAGCAGTGGGAGGAACTGGCCTTTCTTTAAGAGTAACGAGTTCAGCATCAGCAAGAGCCTTTTCCTCTTTCAACTAAGTCAGCTGTGATTGTAGAACCAACACCTGATTTGTTAGTTCATTTACCTTGACGGTTCTGGGGGAAGGAGGCTTGGGAGTTTGATCAGCAATTCCATCTTCAGATTCACTATCCTCCAAGTTTACTGGAGCTCTTTCACTTAGTCCCAATTCCTTCTCCAAGTCATCAGCAGACATGCTGAATATAAATGTAGGCAAGTGTCCCCCCTTAGCGCCAGTAGAGAGAGGCACTTCGTTCATTGTCTGCTGATCGCCACCTTCAGTGTGCTGGTCCGTTTCAAGTCCTTCACCACCAGGGTTGGTTTTACCTATTGGATCCTCAGAAAGAGTCCCTGATGAGTTAAGATCAATGATAATGTTTGTGGTTCCTTCAGTAGAACCCTGTTGTGGGGGAACTACATCATTAGAAACAGATAGGCCAAGGTCAGCATCAACTGTTGGATTTGCTGACACATCATTCCCTGATGCAGAATCAGAGTGACAAATGATAGAGATTGGTAATGAAATTTGAGATGCATTCAGATTTAAATTGCTTACCGATGCTGACTCCACTCTATCGAGCTGAGGGTGCGCTCTATCTTCACCCTTATCTCCTAAAGAAGTTGAGAGATGGGTTGCCTTCAGTGCCTCTTAATGCATACCACCTTCAGCAGAGACTGATGGTGGCGGCTGGTTTGGGTTCTGGTCCTTGGCCGAGGACTTATGTTTCTTCAAAGCTTAGCCTTTGGGATCATCAGAATGCTTCTTTGATGAAGATTCTGTGGGGTGCCTCCTTTTCTTAGACCCACGTCTACACTTAAGAATATCCACTGATGTGCTCTTTTGATGTGGTCTAGAAGAAGCTCCATACTTTTTGCCTGTTAGATCCCCTTCTCTAGTTGGAGAAGTGTCTTTTGGAGCTTTGAACACAACTGTAGAATTTGCTGAGCAAATGTCCAGCATAGGTTGTGTGCAAGGAGGTTCAGTTGTGTTGACTGGAATGTTCCAGCGGTTGGTATCAAAGATTGAGAAAACAAGTTTAACTCCTTCATTTTTAAGGTATTCTTCACCAAATTGGTCAGCAAAAATGTGGCATAAAAATCTGGTGTAGACCACATTCTTCTCCCTAGTTTTCTTCTCCATTTTCCCATAGAGATCTTCAAAGATTAGTTTTCCAAAATCAGATTTTATGCCCTTTGCCAGACAATACAAAATAAGGGCATCCTTTTGGTTGATTTGATCCAGCCCACCAGTTTTCCCACCCAGACACTCAATTAAGATGGACATCAAAAGTTTCCACTTAGGTGGTAAACAGCTTCTCTTCAACCCTCATTTATCACCAATCTATTCAGTGTATCCAATTTCTCTAAAAAAATATTTTGACAACAGAGAGATCATTAGGAACAGCCTCATATTTTCTAGAATCCTCCAAATAGTTTAACCCTATGACCCTTCTAAACATCTTTAAATTTATTTTCCCATGAATACCCAAGGTAGTTGACACAAACTCAATAGATTTCTTGTTTGTTGACCCTTGTGCTGTGAACCAAAACTCTTCTAACACATTTCAAACATAACCCCTGGATCCTTGAACAAGGCATCACGAATCACACATTTGGATAAAAAGTTTAGTACTTGTTTTCCTGGTTCAGATGTTAGGGTTTCTGGTTTGATCAAGGCGATGTTGTTGGGTTTAAAGAATATGTCCTCGATGGGATAGGTTACATGGATGGAAGGATTGAGGGTGATCTTAGTCTCGTGTGGTTGTGAAGAAGATTCAGCAGCCATTGATGTTTGTTGTGTGTGTTTTTTGAAAAAGGAGAGAGAGTTGTGTGTGTGTTTTTAAAAGTTTTTTTTTTGCAAATGATATGAATCATCATTCTTCAAAAGATATATGTAAACAACTTTTTAAACTGAGTTGTCAAATTTTGTACTACCTCCGTCCCACTTTAATTATCCTCATTTGACTTTTTGAATTCTTACTTTATCAACTTTGATCTTTAATTATTTTGTTTGTGTCATATAATATTTGACGAGAATGATATTAATGAAAATACATTTAAAAAGCAATCAATTCATATATTTTGCATCAAATATTATATAACACAAATAAAATTATTTAAGATCAAAATTGAAAAAGTAAGACTTCAAAAAGTCAAATGAGGACAATTAAAATAGGACGGAGGGAGTAAAACATTTGAAAAAAAGAATGAAACTTTTAGGGTTCCTTTTGAACACATGGCACAAACTCTCTCATTAATTTTCTGAAAAAGGTGATGATTTTCTGTTGCTTTGAACAGTGAAACGCCTCATTGTGTCAGAAAGTTGTTGACTGTGATATGGACGCTTGATATTTATTAAATAAACAATTGACACCTTTTGAAAGAATATTTTGTATTTATTCTCAAGAAATTTAATGCCATTTACTCCATTGAGTCACATGATTGATTTGTTTTAAAAGCTGTTGCTCAGATATGCTGAAGCTGATACTTGTGAGCTTCAGTGCGTCAGATGAGGCGACAAAACCCCATATACATGTTCACATAAGTGAACAAGACATATGACATTGCACGCTCCTCTACTCAAGCCTAGCTACTCATTTGTATTAAAATTTTGTTCAGCATTGCAGAAGGAATATTTTGATGACTGGTGATTTATTTGTTCAGTTTTAGTGAATCAGATAAGGCGACAAAACATCATATACACAATCACATAAAGTGAAATAGACACATGATATTGCACACTCCTTTACTCAGACAATGCTACTTAACATTAATCACAATCTTTTAAGAAATGATGAACCTTCAAGCTTCTTCAGTGAATGCTGAAGGTTCAGGTTTTGTATCATCAATGTTCAGCATACCAAGCTCCATTATCAATCTTTTGAAAGTTGGTTCATCCAATGATTTGGTGAAGATATCAGCCAATTGGTATTGTGTGGGGATGAAATGTAATTCAATGTCCCTTTTCATAATGTGATCGCTGATAAAGTGATATCTGATATCAATGTGTTTTGTTCTTGAGTGGAGGACTGGATTGTTGGATATTGCAATAGCACTAGTGTTATCACAAAAGATTGGTACTTTTTCATATTCTATGTCATAATCAGCCAGTTGGCTTTTTATCCAAAGAACATTGGCACAACATCCAACAGCTGCCACATATTCAGCTTCTGTTGAAGACATGGCAACTGTTTGTTGCTTTTTAGCACTCCAAAACACAAGTTTGCCACCTAGCAATTGGCATGCACCAGAAGTGCTTTTTCTGTCCAAATTGTAACCAACATAGTCAGAATCTGAGTACCCCTTTAGATCAAAACCTGAGGATTTGGGGTACCAAAGACCTAGACTTGGTGTACCTTTTAGGTATCTAAAGATTCTCTTAACAGCAATAAGGTGTGATTCCTTTGGATCTGCTTGGTATCTTGTACAAAGGCATGTAGAGAATTGAATGTCAGGTCTGCTTGCAGTTAAGTACATGAGTGACCCAATCATACCTCTATACTGAGTCTCATTGACTGATTGTCCAGTGAGATCAGGTCCTAAGTTGTTAGGGGTACCATTAGAGTCTTCACTGAAGCACAATTGATATCATACTTCTTCAGCAGATCCTTGACATATTTTTCTTGATTGATGGAGATGCCTTGGTCAGATTGTTTAATCTGAAGACCAAGGAAGTATGTGAGTTCTCCCATCATACTTATCTCAAACTTGCTGGTCATAAGCTTGGAAAGTTGTTTGTAGAGTTTCAAGCTTGTAGAACCAAAGATTATGTCATCCACATAAATTTGTACCAGAATGGTATCAGTTTTAGATTTATAGATGAACAAGGTGCTATCTATTTTTCCTCTAACAAATTTATGTTCAATGAGAAAAGTTGAGAGAGTTTCATACCATGCTCTTGGAGCTTTCTTCAATCCATACAAAGCTTTGTAAAGCTACTCTCAAAGCCAGGAGGCTGGGTAACATAAACTTCTTCTTTTAGGTCACCATTTAGGAATGCACTTTTGACATCCATTTGGTAGATTATGAAGTTCATGTAAGTGGCATATGCAAGGAAGATTCGTATGGCTTCATACGTGCGACTGGAGCAAGGGTTTGATCAAAATCAACACCAGGCTCTTGATTGAATCCTTGGGCCACCAGCCTAGCTTTATTTTTGGTCACTGCATTGGTTTCATCTCTTTTGAGCTTGTAAACCCATTTAGTGCCAGTGGTTGATTTACCATATGGAAGAGGAACCAATTTCCAGACTTTGTTTCTTTCAAATTGATTGAGTTCCTTTTGCATGGCATCCACCTATCCAGGGTGTGTGAGTGATTCAAAAACCTTTGTAGGTTCAATTTCTGAGAGAAAATTTGCATAAAGGCATTCTCCAAATGAAGCAGCACTCAGTTTCTTTGCTATAGATCTAGTGACTCTACCTTCACCAGGATTACCTATTATGTTCACCAGCTGTATGTGACTATTTTTAGTCCAAGATTTTTGTGGAACTGGAGAATAGGTACTGATATTATTATTAGAGCTAGAACTTGGAAGTCTATGACATGGACTTGGACTTGGAATGTCTCTAGTGTCTACTGAAGGATATTTAGTGGACAAGGGTTCAATCATTGGAGGACTTTCTTCTTGGTCAGAAGAAGCATATCCAAGACCTAATTCCCTAGAGATGATAGGAGAGCTTTGAGCAAGGGGCTCAGATTGTTCTTCAGCAGCTGCATATGATTGATCATTTTAATCATGTGTGTCAGCATGCTGATTGTTTTGAGACTGACCATTTTGGTCATTTGTGTTTTCTTGCTGATCATTTTGATCATTTTGAGATTGATCATTATTTGATTGACAGCCATCAGTATGTGACACTGAAGGATTTCCTTTTGTAGGACTTGTCATATCTTCAAATGGATCAATATGAGGGACTGAATTGCTTGTTTGATATTTTGAGAAGGCTCATAATAATTAAATTTATCAGATGGATAATTTTGAGATTCATGTATATGAAGTTTATCATCTGATGGATTTGTAAAAGTGAGAGCTTCAGAACTTTCATTGAATGTGATGTGATAGGTTTCTTCAATACATTGTCTTCTTGTGTTGAATACTCTGTATGCTTTAGATACTAGGGAGTATCCAAGAAAATAACCATCATCAGATTTTTCATCAAACTTTCTGAGGTGATCCTTGTGATTGTGAATGAATACTGGACACCCAAACACATGTAAGAATGAAATGTTTGGAATTCTCCCCTTGAAGACTTCATAGGGAGTTTTCATGTGTCTCTTCACAATAATAGATCTATTTTGAGTGTAGCAAGCAGTAGCTACAGCATCAGTCCAAAAGTCCTTAGAGAGAGCAGATCCAGCAAGCATTGTTCTTGCTGCTTCAATCAAAGTTTTGTTCCTTCTTTCAGCCACACCATTTTGTTAAGGTGTGTAAGGAGATGAGAAATTTTGGGAAATTCCTTTGTCATCACAGAATTTGATCAGTGAGTGATTTCTGAATTCAGTGCCATTGTCAGTTCTGAGTTGTTTGACATGAGTGTCACTTTGATTTTCAACCCTTTTGATGAATGACATAATGGCATCTGGTGCATGGATTTTCTTTGTCAGAAAATATACCTAGGTGTACCTTGAGTACTCATCAACAATGACAATTGTATATTTTTTATAACAAATGGCCGTAGGTGATACTGGGCCATATAAGTCCATGTGAAGCAAATGAAGACTTTCTTTGATTGAGAAAGTTTGCTTTGTTTTGAAACTGGCCCTATGGTGCTTCTCTTTTTCACATGCTGAGCACGGTTTGTTCTTGGAGTAGACAAGTGAGGGAAGACCAATAACAAAATTTTGTTTTGCCAACATAGTTATTATTTTGAAATTGAGATGTGAGAGCCTCTTATGCCAAAGCCAATTGGTAATATGGGAAGCTTTAGCAAAGAAGCATGTCTCCTGAGTAGAGTTCATGTTCATGACATAAACATCTTTGACTCTTGGAGCAATCATCACAATTTCATGATTGGAGTTGAAGATTGTACCTTTTTTGTCATCAAACAGCACAAGATACTTTGCATCACAAAGTTGACTTATGCTTATGAGGTTGTGCTTCAATCCATTTACATATGCTACCCTTGAGAAAACTATACCATTACATTTTACTGAACCAAATCCTTTAGTAGTAGCTGATGAGTTATCACCAAAACAAACTTTAGGACCTTGTTCCTCCTTATACTTGTGCAGATAACTTTTGGTGCCAGTCATATGCCTTGAGCAACCACTATCTAGGTACCAAATAGGCTTCCTGAGATCACACTGCACAAGTTAAGGAAATGGTCAGTTTTGTTTTGAAACCCACCTTTGTTGGGTGGGGGTTTTAGATCTAGAAGGTGTTCTATATCCGAAGGTTCCTCTTGTAGAGGATATGTGTGATTGCTCAGAAGAAAAAGAGGTTTAAACAGCTTTAGCTTTCTTAGCCTGGAGGGCTTCACCTCTTCTGAACCACTCTATATGATTGTGATCAGATGTAGTGTGGACATCGCTTCCACAAGTCTCACAACATTTGGTAATAGAGTTTGGGTTTCTTGGTTTAATACTTCTTCTGAGTGAGATGATTCGATTATGTCCATGAGTGTCATGGTCATAACTTCCACAAATATTAGAGACAGGGTAATAGTGGCAGTCATCTGGGTGATGATTGCCCATACCGCAATGAATGCATGGTGGGAAAGGCATATTTCGCCTGGAATGAGATGCTTCAGATTTGTGAGCATCAGCACTTGTTTTGGCCAGCATATACTAAGTGTGTTCACAAGTGCGATGATCAGTCCTTTCACATTTAGTACAATAAATCACTCTTAAGCAAGTTTGAGTGCGATGGTTGTTTTGACCACATAACTCACAAACTCTTTTGAATTGTGTCTTGTACTTTAAATGAGGAGAATCTGAAGGTTCATCTCTGAATCGTATTGGTGTTTGCTGATGTCTGAGTTGTATTTTAAGATCATTGATCTCTTGCATGACAAGAGACATTCTCTTATCTTCCTCGTTCCCATATGTGAACCTTCAGCAGGAGCTGAAGAGTTCTTTGAAGTGTCAATTTTGACATGTTTGGAAGAACTACCTTTGTGTATGGTGTGTGACTTGATGATAGAGTGGATAGTTTTGGGTCCAGTAGAGGGTTCAACACCAGCCAGCTTCTCCAAAGGAGGAAGTGGGGTACTTACTTCATTCTCTATATCATCATCTGAATCATCCTCAGTAACTGAGGATTCAACTAGTGTTGAAGTGTCAACACATGCTTGTAACTCAGGAAGAAGGATTCGTCCAGTGTCATGATTGGGTAAATTCTCTTCACCTGACCTTTTGATAGGAGTAGAAATACGTCTTTTAGGAAAAAGAGCGTAATTAGGGCAAGTATTAACAAGTGACTTAGGAAAACCACAAGTTATGACCCAAAGTGGGGATCGTTCTCAAGGAGGCTTGGTGTGTGTGTTAAGAGATGATTAATGATGTGATTATAACTATGAGAAATGAAAATAGAAATGAGATTAGAAGAGAATGACGGTTACGATGACGAATTACACTAAGACGATTAGTCGTACACGTAAAACCGTAAATATTGACAAAATTAATAATTTACCCTAAAAATTCCAAGAAAATTGAAATAAATCCTAAATAATGTAATTAGAGTTTACAAAAAATCAAAAATCACCCAAACCTTTTATTTAATTAAATAATAATTTTTTAATGCTAATTAAAGCCCAAAAATCAATTTAATTAACAAAAAGCCCAAAATGAGATTTTTTCAATTGTAAACCTCTAAAATGACTTAGCTTAATTTAAAACTATTTTTGAAATTTTAAAATTAATAAAACTATTTAAAAACAATTAAAAACTATTAAAACTTAAAATAATTATAAAAATTAATCTAAGGACAATAAAATATTCTAAAAATTGTAAAATTTATAACTTAATGTATTTAACCTAAGAATAAAAACTTGAAAAATCTAAATTTTAGTTTTTAATAATAAAATAATAATTAAATAATATTAAAAATCCAAAATTTATGAAAAATTCTAAAAACTTGCAAACTAGTTTATTTTAACCTAATAAACACAAAAATGAAGTTGAAATTACCTAAATACCCGTAATGGGCCTTCAAATGGGCCAAAGTCCAAAACAGACCCTTATTGGGCCAAAATAAGCCCAATAAGAAAAATGTTTATAAAATGGCCCAAAAGCTCCTATCTGACTCAAAATTTGATTTTAAACACAAAACTTTGAAGGCCCAAAAGCTGAAATGAGTTTAAGCTAGCTTATTTCAAAGCAACTTATTCTTAATGGGCTTTTTGGCCCATTAAGCTATAAGCTGATGCCATAAGCTCAAATTAGACACACAAGCTTCTTTTGAGTTACTTAAGAGTTCTGTAAAAATAAGTTTGAAATAAGCACAAGGAATAAGCCTGAAAAAGCAATAAGCTATCTTCACAAAACGACAAAATAGTCGTTTTCGGGTTCTAGGCCACCCCAAGAGCTGATTCAAGTTTCAAAAGCTTTTAAATGACTTAACTAAGCTTAATCAACAAAAAGTTTTCAAATAAGCCCACTCAATAAGCTACAATAAGCAAATAAGCACTTAATTAAAAGTCAAAGTTAAGGTCTGATAAGCTCCAGTTCAAACAAATGGGTCAAATGAGGAAGATTGATCACAAAAAGTAAGTTGTTGCAGGTCTGGATAAGCCAATATGGCTTATTAATAAGCTAACTGGAAAATTACACTAGCAGGGGCTAGTTTTTGTGTGTGAGCAGTGGAAACTTTTTCCACTGCTTGACTTAATTTACTATTTGTCTTTAGTGACTTTTTGTGGATTCAAGTTTCACAAAGGCACCCAAATGATCAGTTAATCATAAGGAGTCAATAACAATCACAAAAACACAATCACAATCAGCCAACTTGTACAGTTAATTCAAAACATCACCAGATCTAGCCCAGACATGAACAAATAAGCAGTTATGGTTCAATAAGCACTTATAGCACAATTCAGCCAGCCAAACTTAACCAAATGCATACACAAGCTATAATAAACTTAAATGAACAAGTTTAAACAGGTTTCATGCAATGATCCAAAGTCTAGATCAAGATCAAGCACAATAAGGTTACTGATGAACACTAACGCAAGTAGATTTTTACTTTGCTGATGTACTTGACCCACAAGCCAAATTCAAACACTCAAATCTTCAAACCAGGTTATATAAACAATGATTTAACAACTTTTAGCCCTAAGCATGCATATATTCTAGATATTCCCAAAATCTTAGGTCAAAATCAGTCAAATCCAAAGAGATATAGCATAATGTTTAATTCAAGGTTTAAAAGCCAACAACTTGCAGGTTTTAGTTCTCAACCAAGTCAATAATAGATACCAACTCAAACAAAGCACTTCTAATAACACAATAACACACTATGATTCAAAACAGGTTAACCCAAACACCCCTTTAAATTTTCAAATCAAAATTTTCAAATCCAAAGTGTATTCCAAGGTTACCCAAGCCCAAATCAACACAATAACAGATGTAATATGCAGATTTTAGCAAGATTAAGCCACAAATTTCACAAGAACACAAGCAACACACAAATATAAAAAATATCCAAATTTTTATCAGATTTTGAGATTAAGGGTGCAAACCTCATGGATGTACATCCACAGCCATGAATTTTGAGCTTATGTGCTAGCAAGAACAAGCACAAGCTTCCACAATAAAGCCTGCTAAGATTCAACAAAGTTAGAAGCAATTATATAAAAATAGTAAAGTGACAAAGCCTTGATTAATGCAACTCTTGTACCCCACACTTGATTATCCCCAAGTTATAGGCTTCACACACCTTGATATCACAATATCAGGGTGCTATGATCAGCTTTATAGCCCAAGAATTCCAAGGTGTACCAAGAAACTTAGCAAAATATCAAGCTATAGGAAAATGTGCAAACTTTTGCACACTCCTTGTAAAAACGTTTTGAGATTCAGGTTTTAGCAAACAATAAACAATATTAAGCAAGAAATAACAATGGCACTTGAGTTTTCTTCAAAGATTCACACACATTTCATTACTTAGAATATATGATTTACAGAACTTTGAACAAAGGAAAATTCAAGAGCAAAAACTAATGGACTGAGTCCTATGCCTTTTATAGGCTTACAATGATGTCTAAGAAAGCTAAAAACGTGAACCCTAATGCAGTAGAAGTCCCAAAATGCCCCTTGTCTTGTTTGAATATCTTGGCATCATGTGAAGAGAATTGGTTGTTTGTGTGAGGTGACAAGGCTGCAAATGTGATCAAAGGCTTAGAAGAAAGCTTAGGATTGAAGCCAAATCTTGGGCGTTGAATTTACTGGCCATTTTGGCATTTTCCCCAAAGGTGGTGTAGAAAGGTTTATCATGTGAACTGGTTGAGTGACATGGCCAAGGGTTTAAGGGTGGGGTTGTGTTAAGCTTCACCTTAATCATAAATCTGGAATGAATTAAGGGATAATATCAAGTATTAAGCAAATACCCAATTTTGCTTATGAACACCAAGAACAAACGTTTGATCTTTATTTTTGTTTAAACTTGGTGTTTAGCGCCTTAATTAAATAATTCATTAAGGTTTGTTAAGGCAGTTGTGAGTGGAGGGTGATGTGGAAGGATGGTGGGTTCTGATTGGTGGAGAGGAGGTAGTGGGGCACGTGTCACCCCACTACTGGTTAAGGTAAGTTTTGTGTCTTCCCCTTTTAACCCCTTATCTCTCAAACTCTTTTCACTTTGTAAATAAACAGCCCAAAATACGATTTCCTTTGTTATGGAAGTTTTGGTTTTCACACTTTTGCCCCAAATACTTTTCCAAAGTATTTTCAAGGGGCATTTCTTGCCAATTCTTGATTCTTGAAGGGCTGATTTGGCATTTTTCTTCATTGATAATGGTCTTGACTTGTTTTGTTGACTTCTTGGAGGACTGAAATTGCCAAGTCATGATTTATGAGGGACCATTTTTGCCAATTCTTCATAGTTAAGGGTCCTTTTGGTAATTTTGACATTTTTAAAGGACCAAACTTGTAATTTCTTATAACTTGAAGTCCTTCATGGTATGTTTTACTTTGAGGAGGACTAATGTTGACAATTTAGTTTTTTTGAGGGACTAAAATTGCCAATTCTTCAAAGTGGAGGACCCTTTTTGCAATTTTGACAAACTTTAGGGACCAATCTTGTAATTATGAAGATACAAGGGTATAAAGTGTCAATTCTTCAATATTGGAGGACCCTTCTTGCATAATCTTCAAATCTTCAAGGGTTTGTCTTGGAAAATTCTTCATTAGGGCTTGGTTCAATGTGCGGCTTCATTTCCCGTGTTCGTTTTTGTATGATTCTTGTGATCTTTTGTCATTTTCTCAATATCTGCACCTAAAATACACAAGCAACAAACACAAGCATATATTTGGCCAATTTCATGATATTTAATGCATTTAAAGTCCTTTTTGGACGATGAGACTATTTATAGAAGCAGTCTCATCACTCCCCCATACTACACCATTGTCGTGCCCTCACGCAATGTTAGAATAAAGTATCGTAGCACCTACAAAATTCATTTTTATTCACATTTATTGAATGATAAAGTAGCCACACTACTTCTATTACTACTACTTGCGTTTTAGACATAATGTATGATTTTCATCGCAAAATGGGATGTTTAGGTTCATAGAATAAGAACACGTGAATGCTTCGTTAGAAATAATTTCGTCGTCCTCGATTTTCACCCCAATTCAATGCCAAGCGTGCAACGAGATCATTTTCATTATAAGTTAGTAATGCTAACACTACTCATATGCCCTAATCACTTACTTATCCTCCTATTTTCCGAAGTTGTATCTCTTATATTTTATTTTGTCTTGAATGTTTCACGAGGATACATTGTTTGACTTATGCGATGATAGAGATTTAGGTCTAGAAATAGAGTCCTAACGGTGTAACCAAGACCATCAAATCAATAACCCCTCCTAATAGACAACACTGTCAAAAAATTAAGTCAACAAGAAGGATCGATAAACACGGTTTTATAACGGTTTTGAACATGAGACTTATTACCAAGACTTTTATACGCCCCCTAACGGAAGGGCCTTATTATCATAGGTTTACCTCCATCTTTTATTCAACTTCGCCATGAAGCTTTTATTATAACTTCGGTCTTGCCTTGCCTTTTATTATCCACCTCATCGGTGGTTTTATTAGCCAAAGACGTATATCCTCACGCTAAGGCGAATTTTGGATCTTCAAAGATTAAGGCTTGATTCACTTTCAATTTCGTATAGATTTTTTGGCCTTGTGAGCTTCAAATTGTTTGCTTAATTTAGGTGAGCACTTGAAATCTTATTATTGGGTGAAGCTTTCGATTATTCGGGTTGCCAATACTTCAAAACCGTGACGCTGGCGGTACCTTAATGTCTTCCCAATTTAATTACACGGAAGCTACTAGAAAAGACTAGAAACCCAACAATCAAGACTAAACCGCTAAGTCAATACTTATTAAGCAAAAAATATTTACAAGCGAAGGGAGAATAAGCAAACAACGAGAACACATGAGTTTTTGAAAGAATACGAGTACTCTACGTTTAGCATAGTAACTTATAATTAACTCTATCATTTCTCGTCCTCATTTAAGAGACTTAGCCTAATGTAAAGTTAAGGAATCGAAGCTAAGTGCTCAACGCGCACGGTCAAGTCAAAAATTACTCTTATTCTCGCCATCGAAAAATCTACATTCGTGTCTTCAAACACTTATAAAACATGAGAAATTTTTTAAAATTTGGACATTTTTAGCCTTATTTTACAGCAAAACGATAAACAAAAAGAAAAACTTTGGAAAGCGTGAAGGTTGGGCAAGGCAAGTATCTATTCACCCCCCCATACTAAAGTTAAACATTGTCCTCAATGTTTCGAGTCTAGGGGTGCAAACACCCCCATACTAGAGACGTAGTCGAATGCCTAATCTAGCATGGAAAGGGTGTATGTGAGATCTCGTATTTTTCTGGTAATTATTTTACTCGTATTTATTATTTTAATCATTGTTGGTACTTATAATTCCATATTTATTTAAATCAAATATTTTGATTTAAAATCACCCACGTGCATTTTTACAAACGTTTACTTGAATCAACGGAACGAGAACCGAGGGCTAAATCTTTCGACTTAAAGATATTTATCTTTACATTGTATTAAGTCTAGACTGATAACGGGCACAGTAAAATTCTTGTAGTTCATATTTTTATTGTCGATTGTTTCAATGTTCGATGTTTTCGATGTTTTCTTTTAATGTCGCGTTAAGTCGAGTCGGGAGTCAATATTATCTTATTTTTGGTGCGTTTTAACTTTTGAGAAGTATTTTTACGAAACCCGAGCCCCGTAAATCTTTGTAAATTTGACTAATAGTCATTTCCCACTTTTTAACTAAACTATTTATTTTGTGGTCCTAAAGTTTCAAAAATTGCCACAATGGTCCCTCCACTTACTTAAACCATATATATTAAATTATTTCACTTCCACTAACACATTTCATTTTAATAAAAAAAACACACATCACCCTACCTCCCCCTTGTTTCTACCGTCCACCTTCACCACCATAGCCACCCAAATTCATCAATTTCCATTTTGATTCATTCAAAACTAGCAAAAGACCACTTCCTAATTTTGAAAGGTGATTCCAAAGATGCAAAATTTATACACATGCAACAACCTTTATGTTTTTGGTGAATTCTTGGTGGGAATGATGTTTGATCATTGTTTTTAGCATGATCATGCTTAAATTTCATGGTTTTGATGTTTAAAAGTCTAAAGTTTTGATTTTGATATTTTGATTTTGATACATGCAAGGGTTTAGGATGTTTATATATGATATTAGGGTGATTTTAGGAGTGGGTAAATGTTTAGATTTTGTTGAAAAAGTCATTTGATATGATTTTCAAAGTGTCAACTTTAGGCAGAAAGTTGAGGAAGATTTTGGGTATCTTAATCTTGTTTTATTATTAAACAAATTAGATAGGATTGTATATATTTTTCTTAGCTTCGTTTTGATATAAATTAGAGCTTCCAACTCCAAACGAGTTAGAAATGGCGTTAGTTTGATTATTCGTGTACCGGGAGACGAGTATCGACACAATCTAAAAGTTGTTGTCGATATTTGGATCGAATCTCGGGGACTCTAAATTGAAGTTTTGAAATGTGTAACCTACTGAAAACGAGGTGTTTACCTTAGAGGTTGAGTTTACTTTAAAATCCGAGTGTCGGTTTTGAAAACGGAGTCGTTTAAATAAGTTAAAACGGTTGAATGAAAAATTAACGTAAATCTGTCCGGATTTTGTAACCCGTAGATGTGTCGGGCAGTGAGTCTTAGAAGTAAAAAATTTTGATGAGCTTTTTATATGTTTTTCTATAGATGTTAAGTAAGCTTCTCAGTTAGTACCGTAAACATTTGACATGTCTAAGTGGGGTAAATCAGCCCGCACATTTGGTATGTGCCGGCAGTTTTTATCGAGTACATTGTCTAATAAAAGTATACTTTTAGATGAAGCTTAGAAGTAACCCTTGCATTGGTTTTTCTCATGTGTCATAATTTGATTATGTATTCATTTAATTCAAGTGTTTTTATAAACATTTACTTCGTGTCTTCAAAACTTTCGCGTCCCGTTATCGTAGGTCTTGGATGACTTAAGGTTGCTTGATTTTCTGTTGTTTCTACTGAGCCCTCCAGTTCCGTGTTGATTCCACCGTATAGCTAAGGTGAGTTCATAGCCCCTCTAGCTACTTGTTCATTATTTTCTAAACACGGGGTGAGATTAACATGTTGGAACACAATCTTTTAAACTGTATGCTGTCCAGAACTGTATGCTGCCAGATGAATTCATTGATATTATTGATTTTAGTCTCTAGCCTTAAGTTTCCTCTCCTGATCATGAACCGTTAATTATCCGGTGTGCATTGCGCGAAGCGCGAATGTCGTGGGTGGATCCATCGGGATTGGCTATCCCCGTCCTGATTACTTTGACGCACTTACATTTGTTTATACTAGAGTATTAGGCTGGATACTCATTAGAGGAACTTACACTGAGTTAAGCTTCGGTTCATGAACTAAGTAGCAATAATATATCATGACTATGGAGAATGTACATAGTCATCCCCCCCAGTACTAGTTTTTACAAAGTATATTGTGTTTCATTGCTTAGCTTTCTAAACCTATGAATATCACTCAACTTTTTGTTGACGGGTTTACATGTTTTAATCTCAGGTAATACTGCTTAGTGGGCTTAGACGAGGTACCGCGGGATGTTGGCAGCTTGGAAAGATCTGTGTTGTGACATGCTTATGCTTTGTTATAAATGACGTTGTTAAAGTCTTCCGCTGATCTTTTGTTATCTAAAACTTTAAACTATGATGTTATGGTACTATGTTATGTTTCAAAACTTATGGACCGAAGTTTCTAAACTCTGATAATTTGTGATGTAATATGTATGTCTTTTATCGCGTCATTTTTGTGTCATTTATAACTCATTGTTACTTGTACCTTGACGTGTGATCCCCTCGTTGTCTAACTGTACCATGTCAGATTTTGGTGGTCTCACAGATTGGTATTAGAGCGATGGTTATAGAGAACTGAGTCATTTTCAAAACTTGGTCTATAACTAAATATCAAGATATTTCATGCTTTACAAGTGTCAAACACATAATCTGCCAATGTTGTTCAATATCTGCGTGGGTAACTCTGTAATCCTTATTGTTTACCTTGATTATTGTTATAATATTTCATACCTTGATTTCATTTGAAATATTACATTGGTTTCATTGTGATTCGTATTACCTCCTTCCAAATCCCCTCTTGCTTAATATTATATATATTCCACTCCTTAGTGTTGCATTCCTTGTTGACAATCAGTTATGCATATCTAAAATCTCTTCTTATTCTATTTTCTCCAATTTCATGAATCTTGAAATAGCATACTTATACAAGTTCACACTGAATTTTGTATTTTGTTGTTGATAGAAACATGCCGCCTACCAGAATTCGTAGAGCTGACGGACCCAGGAGATCCCGCCGGGCTACTATGGGGAGAGTTATTGCAAAAAGGGTAAAGAAAGCTGTTGCTGATTACGAAAAGAGCCGAGAGACTCAAACTAAAGTTGAAGGTTTTTCAAACACAAAAGGATGTCCACGCAATACCTTCAAGTCTAGAAAACCTCACTCCTTCAAAGGGACCGAAGGTGTCGTTGGTTTGACACGATGGTTTGAAAAGATGGAGCAAGTATTTGGAACTTGCAAGTGTGCTGAAGAGGATAAGGTAATTTATGCTTCTAGTACTTTGGAAGGTATAGCACTCACCTGGTGGAATGGAAATATTAAAACCTTAGGTCTTGATAATGCAAACCAAATCCCTTGGAGCGAGTTCAAAACATTGATGACTACTGAGTACTGCCCTGAGATTGAGATAGCTCGGATGGAACACGAGCTATGGAATTTACAAATGAAGAATGATGATATTGAAGCCTACACTAATAGGTTTCATGAGTTGGCATTAATGTGTCCTGAACTGGTTCCAGATGAGAAGAAGAAAATCAAAAGGTATGTCAAGGGCTTTCCTGAAAGGATTAAAGGACACATTACTTCATCATAACCCTCTTCCCTACATGAAGCAGTAAACATGGCTCGTGAATTGGTCGAGCAGTCTGTGGAAGGTAAAGCTGCTAAGTTAAATGCTGACAACAAACGAAAGTGGGAGGAGAATAAAGGAAACAATCAAGGGAACAATCAAGGAAATAATCAGGGCAATAACCGTAACAACAACCGAGGCAACACTAGAAACTCCAACAAGAACAATAACCGACAAGCCAACAAGAGACAAGAGACAGCAACCATGTACGCAGCCGCTCCTACTGCTATTGCTGTTCCTGCTACTCCAGCTCCTCCTGTTACTCTTGCTGTTCCTATTGCTCCTGTTACTCATGCTGGCAGACGAAGTCATGCTGGTAACCAACCTAAGTGTGATCGATGTAATTGGCATCACCCGGTCGGTGTGTGTCCTACTAGATGTACGGATTGTAATAGGTTTGGCCATAAGGAAGGAAACTACAACCCGGTGTGCTATAACTGTGGTGAAAAAGGTCATATCCAGTATAAGTGTCCAAAGACTAAGGATCCGCATAACGATGGAGCTCGAGGTAGAGTGTATCATGTGGAAATAACGCTCAGCAGAATCCTCAGGTGGTCGCGGGTACGTATATTCTTAACGATCATTATGTTAGAGTTTTATTCGATTCCGGTGCCGAGAAGAGTTTCGTGTCTTCTGCTTTCACTCCTTTCATTGATATTACTCCTTCTGCTTTAGACACTAGTTATGAAGTAGAATTAGCAGACGGTAAGATTGTTAGTACCAATACAGTCTTGTGTGGCTGTACCCTTGATTTGCTTGGTTATTTGTTTTTAATTGATCTTTTACCGACGCGTCTCGGGAGTTTTGATGTTGTTGTTGGTATGGATTGGTTAGCGTCTCATCGTGCTGTCATTGTTTGTTCTGAGCGAATCTTGCGTATTCCTCTTTCTTCGGGTAAAATCTTAGAACTTCGTGGTGAGAAGCCGGATGACAATCCGAATTCTCTTCGTTCTATCAAGTCTGGTCAGAAAAAGCTTGATGACATTCGTATCGTTTGTAAATTTCCTAGAGTTTTCCCAGACGACTTGTCGGGATTACCTCCTGTGCGGGAAGTTGAATTCCGTATCGATCTTATTCCGGGTGCACTGCCTGTTGCCAAATCGCCTTATCGTTTAGCCCCGTCTGAGATGAATGAATTATCGAATCAGCTTAAGGAATTACAAGAGAAAGGTTTTATCAGACCGAGTCATTCGCCGTGGGGAGCGCCTGTGCTCTTTGTTAAGAAAAAGGATGGTGCAATGAGAACGTGTATAGACTACAGGGAATTGAATAAGCTGACAATCAAGAATCGTTACCCTCTCCCTCGTATAGACGACTTATTTGACCAATTGCAAGGTGCTTGTTGCTTTTCCAAGATAGATCTTCGTTCAGGTTATCATCAGTTAAGAGTGCATGAAAGTGACATCTCCAAAACCGCATTTAGAACTCGTTATGGACACTTTGAATTTACCGTTATGCCATTCGGTCTTACCAATGCTCCTGCCGTTTTTATGGATTTAATGAACCGTGTCTGCAAACCCTACCTTGACAAGTTTGTTATAGTTTTTATTGACGACATCCTCATTTGCTCGAAATTAGAAAAAGAATGAAAATTATCTTAGAACAATCTTAAGTCTTTTGGAGAAAGAAAAGTTGTATTCCAAATTCTTTAAGTGTGAATTTTGGTTGAAAGAGGTTCAGTTTTTAGGACACGTGGTAAATCCGGATGGTACACACGTGGATCCTAGTAAAGTTGAAGCAGTTAAGAATTGGAAATCTCCTAAATCGCCTACTGAGGTCCGTTCATTTATCGGGTTAGCCGGATATTATCGCAGATTCATTGAAAACTTCTCCAAGATTGCTAAGCCTTTAACCCTGCTTACACAAAAGAATAAGGAATACATTTGGAATGAAGAGCAAGAGCAAGCCTTTTGCTTATTAAAGGAGAAATTGTGTAATGCCCCAGTGTTAACACTTCCAGACGGACCAGACGATTTTGTTGTTTATTGTGATGCATCCCATCAAGGTTACGGTTGTGTCTTAATGCAGCGAGGAAAAGTGATTGCTTACGCCTCCAGACAACTTAAAACCCATGAGCAGAACTATACTACTCATGATTTGGAGTTAGGTGCAGTAGTATTTGCCTTGAAAATATAGAGACATTATCTTTATGGGACGAAAAGTGTGTTATACACTGATCATAAGAGTCTCCAGTATATCTTTAACCAAAAGGACTGGAACATGCGACAAAGACGTTGGTTAGAACTTCTTAGCGACTATGAATGTGAAATTAAGTATCACCCAGGAAAGGCTAATGTTGTAGCTGATGCCCTAAGTCGAAAGGAAAGACTTAAACCTAGGAGAGTGCGTGCTATGAGCATAACCATTCAATCTAGCCTCAAGGCTAAGATTTTAGAAGCACAACAAGAAGCTGCAAAGGACTTTAAGGCTTCAGCAGAATTGCTGCGAGGATTAGATGCTCAGTTTGAAAGGAAAATTGATGGAACAATTTACTTTGTTGGACGATTATGGATTCCATTAGTTGGAGGATTAAGAAAGGTAATAATGGACGAAGCTCACGCTTCAAGATATTCGATTCACCCTGGTGCAGACAAGATGTACTACGATTTAAGGGATATTTACTGGTGGCCAGGTATGAAAAAGGACATAGCAGAATACGTTAACAAGTGTCTGACTTGTTTAAAGATTAAAGCAGTACATCAGAAACCCTCAGGTCTTTTACAACAACTAGAAGTCCCAGAATGGAAATGGGTAAAGATTACAATAGACTTAGTCACAAAGCTACCTAGAAGCAGTGGTGGTTTTGATGCAATTTGGGTAATTGTTGATAAATTAACCAAATCTGCTCACTTCCTTCCTATTCGTGAGGATTATAAAACTGATAGATTGGCTCGAATCTACATCAATGAGATTGTTGCAAAGCACGGAGTGCCAATATCGATTATTTCTAATAGGGATGGTCGTTTTGCATCTCAATTCTGGAAATCACTTCAAAAGGCGTTGGGTACGCAAGTATTAATGAGTACAGCATATCACCCAGAAACGGAGGGACAAAGTGAACGCACTATTCAGACTCTGGAAGACATGCTGCGAGCATGTGTTATGGATTTTGGTGGTAGCTGGGACACTCATATACCGTTGGTCGAATTTTCCTATAACAATAGTTATCATAAAAGTGCCAAGTGTTCACCATTCGAGGCTTTGTACGGACGCAAGTGCAGATCGCCAGAGATATGGAACGAAGTAGGTGAAAGTCAACTGATAGGGCCTGAATTAGTTCTAGAAACTACAGACAAGATTGTACAGATTAGGGAAAGACTGAAAACTGCAGGAAGTTGCCAGAAGAGTTACGCAGACAAAAGACGCAGACCTCTTGAGTTTCAAGTCAGAGACCGTGTGCTGTTACGAGTATCCCCATGGAAGGGTATTGTGAGGTTTGGTAAAAGAGGAAAACTTGCGCCACGTTTTGTAGGACCATTCGAGATCGTCGAGCGTATTGGTTCAGTAGCCTATCGACTGAAGTTACCCCAGGAGTTAAGTTGTGTTCACGATGTACTCCACGTTTCCAATCTTAAGAAATGTCTAGCCGAATCAGATGTTCAGATACCGTTAGAATAAATAAGGGTGGATGAGAAAATGTACTTCATTGAAGAACCAATAGAGATTGTGGATCGCCAAGTCAAGAAGTTGAAACGTAGTTGGATTCCTATCGTTAAAGTTCGTTGGGATTCGCGTCGGGGTGCTGAGTTCACTTGGGAAAGTGAAGAGTAGTTCAAGACTAAGTATCCCCATCTGTTCTCGTCTTCTTCTTCCATCTCCAGTTAAACTCTGAGGGACCAGAGTTCTTTTAGGGAGGAAGACTGTGAGATCTCGTATTTTTCAGGTAATTATTTTACTCGTATTCATTATTTTAATCATTGTTGGTACTTATTCGAAATTATAAAATTATTTTTATTTTATCATTCCATATTTATTTAAATCAAATTTTTTGATTTAAAATCACCCACGTGCATTTTTACAAACGTTTACTTGAATCAACGGAACGAGAACCGAGGGCTAAATCTTTCGACTTAAATATATTTATCTTTACATTGTATTAAGTCTAGACTGATAACGGGCACAGTAAAATTCTTGTAGTTCATATTTTTACTGTCGATTGTTTCAATGTTCGATGTTTTCGATGTTTTATTTTAATGTCGCGTTAAGTCGAGTCGGGAGTCAATATTATCTTATTTTGGGTGCGTTTTAACTTTTGAGAAGTATTTTTACGAAACCCGAGCCCCGTAAATCTTTGTAAATTTGACTAATAGTCATTTCCCACTTTTTAACTAAACTATTTATTTTGTGGTCCTAAAGTTTCAAAAATTGCCACAATGGTCCCTCCACTTACTTAAACCATATATATTAATATTTCACTTCTACTAACACATTTCATTTTAATAAAAAAAACACACATCACCCTCCCTCCCCCTTGTTTCTACCGTCCACCTTCACCACCATAGCCACCCAAATTCATCAATTTCCATTTTGATTCATTCAAAACTAGCAAAAGACCACTTCCTAATTTTGAAAGGTGATTCCAAAGATGCAAAATTTATACACATGCAACAACGTTTATGTTTTTGGTGAATTCTTGGTGGGAATGATGTTTGATCATTGTTTTTAGCATGATCATGCTTAAATTTCATGGTTTTGATGTTTAAAAGTCTAAAGTTTTGATTTTGATCTTTTGATTTTGATACATGCAAGGGTTTAGGATGTTTATATATGATATTAGGGGGTGATTTTAGGAGTGGGTAAATGTTTAGATTTTGTTAAAAAAAGTCATTTGATATGATTTTCAAAGTGTCAATTTTAGACAGAAAGTTGAGGAAGATTTTGGGTATCTTAATCTTGTTTTATTATTAAACAAATAAGATAGAATTGTAGATATTTTTCTTAGATTCGTTTTGATATAAATTAGAGCTTCCAACTCCAAACGAGTTGGAAATGGCGTTAGTTTGATTATTCGTGTACCGGGAGACGAGTATCGACACAATCTAAAAATTGTTGTCGGTATTTGGATCGAATCTCGGGGACTCTAAATTGAAGTTTTGAAATGTGTAACCTACTGAAAACGAGGTGTTTACCTTAGAGGTTGAGTTTACTTTAAAACCCGAGTGTCGGTTTTGAAAACGGAGTCGTTTAAATAAGTTAAAACGGTTGAATGAAAAATAAACGTAAATCTGTCCGGATTTTGTAACCCGTAGGTGTGTCGGGCATTGAGTCTTAGAAGTAAAAAAATTTTGATGAGCTTTTTATATGTTTTTCTATAGATGTTAAGTGAGCTTCTCAGTTAGTACCGTAAACCTTTGACATGTCTAAGTGGGGTAAATCAGCCCGCACATTTGGTATGTGCCGGCAGTTTTTATCGAGTACATTGTCTAATAAAAGTATACTTTTAGATGAAGTCTAGAAGTAACCCTTGCATTGGTTTTTCTCATGTGTCATAATTTGATTATGTATTCATTTAATTCAAGTTTTTTTATAAACATTTACTTCGTGTCTTCTAAACTTTCGCGTCCCGTTATCGTAGGTCTTGGATGACTTAAGGTTGCTTGATTTTCTGTTGTTTCTACTGAGCCCTCCAGTTTCGTGTTGATTCCACCGTATAGCTAAGGTGAGTTCATAGCCCCTCTAGCTACTTGTTCATTGTTTTCTAAACACGGGGTGAGATTAACATGTTGGAACACAATCTTTTAAACTGTATGTTGTCCAGAACTGTATGCTGCCAGATGAATTCATTGATATTATTGATTTTAGTCTCTAGCCTTAAGTTTCCTCTCCTGATCATGAACCGTTAATTATCCGGTGTGCATTGCGCGAAGCGCGAATGTCGTGGGTGGATCCATCAGGATTGACTATCCCCGTCCTGATTACTTTGACGCACTTACATTTGTTTATACTAGAGTATTAGGCTGGATACTCATTAGAGGAACTTACACTGAGTTAAGCTTCGGTTCATGAACTAAGTAGCAATAATATATCATGACTATGGAGAATGTACATAGTCATCCGCCCCAGTACTTGTTTTTACAAAGTATATTGTGTTCCATTACTTAGCTTTCTAAACCTATGAATATCACTCAACTTTTTGTTGACGGGTTTACATGTTTTAATCTCAGGTAATACTGCTTAGTGGGCTTGGACGAGGTACCGCAGGATGTTGGCAGCTTGGAAAGATCTGTGTTGTGACATGCTTATGCTTTGTTATAAATGACGTTGTTAAAGTCTTCCGCTGATCTTTTGTTATCTAAAACTTTAAACTATGATGTTATGGTACTATGTTATGTTTCAAAACTTATGGATCGAAGTTTCTAAACTCTGATAAATTGTGATGTAATATATATGTCTTTTATCGCGTCATTTTTGTGTCATTTATAACTCATTGTTACTTGTACCTTGACGTGTGATCCCCTCGTTGTCTAACTGTACCATGTCAGATTTTAGGGGTCTCACAGTGTAACCGTTAAATTTAAAGCCGTTTATGAAGTGTGCTATAAACCTAAGGTTAGAACATCAAAGGATATATCATGGATATTGAGAAAGTCTTCAAAGCAAACGATCGAGTGCTCCCATAAAATGAACACGATAGGCTTCAATCGTGAAGATAATGATCATCTAAAATCCACAATTCACAAACAACCACGGAACAAAGGTTGGAAGGGCACAAATCCCCACACGTTACTACATTAGAAAGCGATAATATGTACATAGGATAAGCATGGGACTCCCCCACGAGGCACCTCGTTTTTGATTACAGAGTCATAAGCTCGACTCGATCCCTCAATACTAATTATCATTAGGGAAGGTGATTTGGTCGAGGTAGTTCAAGGATGGAACTTCCTCGCCAAAGTAGTGCTTCAACCTATTTCCATTCACCTTGAAATTGGGGCCATCATTTTGAGCTAGCTCGATGGTCACATATGGAAAAACTTGAGTCACGGTGAATGGACCGGACCAACGGGATTTTAACTTACCGGAAAAGATTTTCAATCGAGAGTTAAAAAGCAAAACTTGATCCCCAATGTTAAAAACCCGATTTTTAATTTTTGAATCATGCAACTTTTTAGTCTTTTCTTTATAAATCAATGAAATTTCATAAGCAATATCCCTTAACTCATCCAATTCATTTAATTGCATTTTCTGGTGTTTTCCCGCGGTCTCCATATCATCATTACAATGCTTTAGGGCCCAATAAGCCTTGTGTTCCAATTCAATTGGCAAGTGACAATTTTTCCCATGCACAAGTTTATAAGGAGTGCACCCAATGGGCGTCTTATGAGCGGTCCTAAAGGCCCATAAAGCATCGTCTGACTTATCCGACCAAGATTGTCGGTTTTCTCCTACGGATCTATCCAAGATCCTCTTCAACGCTCGGTTTGAAACCTCGACTAGCCCACTCGTTTGTGGGTGATAAGCCGTAGAAAGACGATGTGTAACCCCATATTTCCTTAGGACCCTTTCGAATTGGTCGTTACAAAAATGGGTTCCACGATCGCTTATGATCGCACGAGGGGTTCCAAACCGAGAAAACAAGCTTTTCAAAAACTTGGCTACCACACGAGCATCATTGGTGGGCAAAGCCTTAGCTTCCACCCACTTAGATAGGTAGTCAATGGCGACAAGGATGTACTTATTACCACGAGATGATGGGAACGGCCTCATAAAGTCAATGCCCCAAACGTCAAAGATCTCACACACTTGGATGATATTTTTTAGCATTTCATCTTTTTGTGAGGCTTTTCCTTGTCGTTGGCATGAGTCACACGACTTCACAAGCTCATGTGCATCTCGGTAAATAGTAGGCCAAAAGAAACCAGCATCAAAGACCTTCTTAGCCGTGAGATTAGCACCGTGGTGACCACCCGTGGGTCCCTCATGACAAGCTCTAAGGATGTTAGAAGCTTCGGTACCAAAGACACAACGTCGAATAGTTTGATCCGCACAAGTCCGAAATAAGTAAGGCTCGTTCCAAAAGTAGAACTTGACGTCACGAAAGAATTTTCGTTTTTCTTGAGTCGTCATACCCTTGATGATGAAGTTGCCCGCATGGTAATTTGCGATGTCCGTAAACCATGAGGTAGAAGAATCAAGCTTAGAATTCACTACACCAAGTGTCTCGAGCAGAAATGTTTCGGTGATCTCCTTGGGCTCATAAACACTTTGGTGAGGATCTTCCAAACGAGAAAGATGACCGGCCGCTATATTCTCGGCTCCTTTTTTGTCAACGATTTTGTGATCAAATTCTTGAAGGAGGAGAATCCAACGAAGTAATCTTGGCTTTGCATCTTGTTTAGCCATAAGATACTTGATAGCCGAATGATCCGTATATGTGAGACCCCCAAAATCTGACATGGAACAACTAGGCAACGAGGGGGTAACACGTCATAGTACAAGAAACAATGAATTACAGTTGACACAAAGCTGACGTAATAAAAGCATATATATCACATTATAAATGATCAGAGTTTTAAACATAGGTCCCAGAGTTTTATATGCGGAAAGATATATTATTTCATCATGATTTATAACATAAAGTTTCCCAAAAGATATAATAAAATTCTGACAGTTTATATTAAAACCAGTCTTTTAAAAGCATCACAGAAATCTCCAAGCTGCGATAATATCCTGCGGGCTCCCATCCAAGCAAAGCTAAGTAATAATACCTAAGATAAAACATGTAAAATCGTCAACACAAAGTTGAGTGAAATTCATAGGTTTAGCAATAAGGGTGTGGAACACAAGCATTCTTTTGTAAAACAAGTAAATAGAGAAAATGGTTATGATCATTAACCATAGTCTGAAACCAATATTATTGTTGTTTAGTTCATGAACCGAAGCTTAACTCAAAGTAAGTTCCTCTAGGGAGTATTCAGCCTAAATACTCAAGTATAAACAAATGTAAGTGCGTCAAGGTAATCGGGACGGGGATTGTCAATCCCGATGGATCCACCCACAACATTCGCGCTTAGCGCAAAGCATACGGGACAATTAACGGTTCATGATCAAGAGAGGAAACTTAAGGCTATTAACTATAAGCAATAATATCAATGAAAACTGTTGGAAAACATACAAGTCTGAATAGCATACAAGTTCTGAATAGCATACAGTTTTTAAATGGATGTGTTCCATCATGTAAAATCTCACCCCACGTTTAGAAACAATGTACAAGTAATAAAAGGGGCTATGAACTCACCTTTAGTAAGTAATCACAAGGTAAAAGGGTCTGAGCAAAAAGAAGTCTTCACAGACCTATGCAATGGTAACGCGTAATAAGAATGCGTTCAATGAAGTAATAACGTTTTAGAAGTGGTGGGACATAATATGACTAGGTAACTTGCGTGCGATGGCGAGACCTAAGCTTAAGTTAAAATTTTGACCCAACACCTTGAACCTACTGTAATAACCTAATATCAACCTTGTATGATGGTCCAAGCATTTATGTGTGGGTTCCGAACACGTTTAAGACTCGGTTTGAAAAACCAAAACAAGGGACTGCATTCAGTTTTCTGAAAAAGACTGTGAAGATTTGGTCATATCTAAAAATCTATAATAGTACAGGAGGTGAAATTTCTTGGCATGTATAGGTATTTCTCTTACCTTTAAAAGTTAGGAAAGAACAGCCCTAGAACTATTTTCAATCAACGGGAAATGCACTTTTAGTGACAGACTATCAAAACAGAAAGTTGTTAACGTCTTTCGTACCTTACGGTAGATTAAGCATAAGTCCCAATCGGTAAAAGATTTTGACACGAAACCAAAAAGAGAAGTTTTATTATATTAGTAGATACTGTAAAAAGTCATAAAATCATAAATTAATCCTTTTTACCCAAGTCAATTTACCCACGTTTTAAGCATAACATTCAGATTTGACCTAGTTTAGTAAAACAACCGTTTCGGGCTCATCCGGACACTTCCCGTTTCCATCAAACTCAACACATACTAATCACATCAATGGGTATCCATTTTTCAAATAAAAACAAGGTCATATGTTTAAGAAAATTTTGCCATGACCTGTTTGTTTCTGTGGTGATTTCCATACTACAAAAACGACTCCATTTAGCTACCTAACCTCAGTCAAGCAACACTTAGGCTATACCAAATCGCCACGCAAGTGTCCTAAGTCCTAATATGCCCTAAGTATCTATAATCTCAGTGGGTTTCACCCAAGGAATTCAAAATTCATGAATAAAAGAATCAAAGTACTAGTAACATCAAAATTAAATTGCTAGGAGTGACTATACCTTCATAACAAGTAGGAATTAATCCAAACACGCAAATTAAACAATTCCTCCCCCTTGATCCTTAGAAATTTCGTGGCCCTTAGCCACGTGTTAAGACAATCACGGCACTCAGCAACTGAGTAGAAACAATGTAGTGAGACGATCACCGATGATATGGATGCCCAAGGAAAACACGAAAACCGCAACCTATCACAATAAGGCGCGCGTTAAGACTCGAACTCAATATCGCTATATATACCAAATATAACATGACTCAAATGTATTCAAAGTATACACGTTTCAAAACCATTGACACGAATCAAATGAATTCATACTACCCATTTATTCCAACACTACACGTTAAAACACTTGAACACTTGAAAATGACCCGTCATACGACGCCAAGTCAACGCAAGTCAAACTATCCTTTAACCTTATTTGGGCCAGTAGCTAAGTCATTTATATAATGACTAAGCACTTGAGTAAGTCACAATGTCCGATGGTGAATACTCAAACCCACGCAACACAAGCATTGAACTAAGTATCCAAAATAAAATCAGCAAGTACACCCCGAATGTACACACCGATCTACACTATCTAGACTTGTCCGTTTTAGATGAAAATTGGTGTCATTGTCACTTATAACCTGTGTAAGACCTCACCAAAATTTGAGCCAAAGTTATCACTTTAAAACCCATCAGCTCGACCCTTTACTCGACTCCAAAATTTGGGACAGATTTGTGTACTTGTTTTGTAACACCGTTTGGACCACTTTAAAAATACTATCTCGACAATCCGTATTTTGAAACCACTACTAGACTCATCAAACTCAGTTTGTAAACTTTGAAAATCAGTAGTATCAACTATCTAACCAAGCCTAAAGTCCCCGAGAGTCGACCCAAAATCAGCCACAATTTCGGATTGTGCCGACTTGCGTCTCCCGGTACACGAAAACTAAAACTAGCATAACTTTTGACTCGTAATGAGTTATAAGCTCTATCTTATACCAAAACGACCGTCTCGGAAAACTCTACAACAATTTCAAATAATCTCAGTCTTACACAGACATTAAACCCACGAAACATACTGTTTAAGGCTGCTGTCCCAAATTAGCTTTTTAGAAAACATGACAAATCTATTTTTCACTCAAAACTAATCATTCCCATACCCCTAGGATCACTATACTATCATACCCATCAACCAAACACTCCTAAAAACACTTGTATGAAAAATCTAACAAAAATCATAGATTAAAAACAAGACTTTTAATGATCAAAACATGATAATCTTACCAAATATAACATATGCAAGATGATTAAATCATCATACAATCATGAAATCAAAAGTTCTTGAAATTTTGATGCATGTGGGTGATTTTAGTATCAAAAGAATCACCATTGAATTTTATGAATGGGTATTTATTTTGTTTTGATCAAATCATATGGAAAATTGATGAAGTGAGGTGTTTTGTATGGTGGTGGTGATGGTTTGAAGAAAAAAAAATGGGGAGGGAAAGAAATTTTACTAGTGTGTGTTTTTTTTAGTGGAATGAAGTTAGTTGGTGAAAAAAAATGTATATATAGTAAGGTTAGGGTAAAATTTGCAAATATTGAATAGTTTTGGCCTTAAAAACAATTAATAGTTTTAAAGGGTAGAAAATGGTTATTGGTAAATATTGAAAATATTTACGGGGCTCGGTTTCGTAAAAATACTTTTCAAAAGTTACAATGCATCATAAAAATGATTATATGATTTCCCGTCACGACTTAATACGTAATTAAAACGAAATCGTCGAAAATATTAATTATCGAAACAATCGATAAATAAATGTAAACTTTTGGGCATCCGTCGGTATCGCGATCACTAGGAAATTCTCGTAATACATTGATTTGAATAAACTCGTTATAAAACGCACGCGGGTGATTTTAAATCAAAAACATTGATTTAAAATAAATATGGAAAAATAAAATAAAAATTTATAATTCCGTACAAAGTATTTATCGATGATCAGAAAATACTTAAAAAGTATAATTTAAAAATCTCAGGATTCACATATATTCGTTGGAAAAAAATTCAAGAAGCACGAATAAAAAGAATAGAATAATGGTGGGAAAGTACGGGTTCTCACAGTATACACTATGCATTTCGTCAAGACGAGATAAGGTCGGAATTTCTCAAATGCATACACCACGGCAAGGAATTCCTTCTCCGTTGTAGTGTACTTTAGTTGAGCCTCGGTCATCGTCTTGCTAGCATAGTGAATAGGCAAGAAGTGCTTTTCATGACGTTGCCCCAATACGGCCCCAATAGCGTAGTCACTAGCACAACACATGAGCTCAAAGGGGAGGTTCCAATTGGGAGCAACAAGAATAGGAGCTTCGGTAAGTTTCCTCTTAAGGATTTCAAAGGCTCGTACACAATCTTCGTCAAAGACAAAACGTGCATCTTTTTCAAGGAGATGTGTAATAGGTCGAGAGATCTTTGAAAAATCCTTGATGAATCGACGATAAAAGCCCGCGTGGCCTAGGAAACTCCTAACTCCCTTAACGGTTTTGGGATGAGGTAATTTGGCGATGACGTCTACCTTAGCTTGATCTACCTCAATCCCCGCTTTCGAAACCTTGTGCCCTAAGACCATTCCACTTTTAACCATAAAATGACATTTTTCCCAATTAAGCACAAGGTTGGTTTCCTCACAACGCTTCAACATTCTCTCAAGATTCGACAAACACGAAGTGAACGAACTACCAAACACGGAAAAGTCATCCATGAATAATTCTATCGTCTTCTCGATCATATCATGAAAAATAGCCATCATGCACCTTTGAAAGGTTCCCGATGCATTGCAAAGTCTGAATGGCATTCTACGATAGGCAAACGTTCCATATGGACACGTAAACGTAGTTTTTTCTTGATCACGAGGATCGATGGGGATTTGGAAGTAACCGGAAAACCCATCTAAAAAGCAATAGAAATCGTTTCCCGCAAGACGCTCCAACATTTGGTCCATGAAGGGCAAGGGAAAATGGTCTTTCGAGTGGCTTCATTCAACTTACGATAGTCAATGCACACTCTCCATCCGGTCACGGTCTAGTGGGAATTAACTCGTTGGCATCGTTTGGCACAACGGTCATTCCTCCATTTTTAAGGACACAATGAATAGGAATCACCCAAGGGCTATCGGAAATAGGGTAAATCATTCCTGCGTCTAGGAGTTTTAGGACTTCCTTTTTAATGACGTCGTGAATTTTGGGGTTCACCCTCCTTTGACATTGGATTACGGGCTTGTAATCCTCCTCCATTAAGATTTTGTGGGTACAAAATTTGGGATCGATCCCCTTAATGTCGAATAACTTCCACGCAATTTCCCCCTTGTGATCCTTTAGAACATCGACAAGTGCGGTTTTTTCATCATTTGAAAGTTCTTTCGAAATAATAACCGACAACTTGTCGTCCTCCTCCAATAAGACTTATTCGAGATGAGGAGGTAAATTCAACTCGAGGATAGGTGGTTCCTCAATTGAAGATTTGGGCTCGATACTCATAACCTCCTCGGGTGGAGGGAATGGAAAATCGTTAAGAAAATCCTTGATTATCGAGAAGTCCTCATCATTGTCGAGGTCTTCGTTACAAGTACGTGGAACATCGAATTCTTCCAACGTAAAACCACCACCTTCAAATGGAGTGAAGGTTGGTGTCGAGTTATCAAGAATGGGATCTAACATAGTGGGATTGCCACTATTTTCATCATCACCAAAACCTAGAACTTCTTGTGAAAATTCCTCGCAAACAACGTCGATCATATCAACGAGGTTTATGGTTGCAACGGAATAAACATGAGAAATTTGAGAATTTTGAGTTGCGTTTATAACAAGTTCCTCGTCGTTGAAACGTAAGGTGATCTTTCTAGCATGCACATCGATTAAAGCCATAGACGTATCTAAAAACGAACGACCTAAAATGAGAGGAACTTGAGGATCCGTGGGAATATCGACAACGATAAAGTCTACCGGATAATAGAACTTTCCCACTTTCACAAAAACGTCTTCCGCCAATCCACATGCGGGAATCGTGGAATGGTCGGCCAACTCGATAGACATTAGTGAAGGAGTAAGATTAGGAAGATTGAGCGACTTGAAGATTGCAAGTGACATCAAGTTAATACTAGCACCAAGATTGTCCAAGGCATAGCATTCTTCCATATCTTGGATTGCACAAGGGATCAAGAATTTACCGGGATCACCGACTTTTTGAGGTATGCGGTTAAGATAAACCGATGAACAACTAGACAATTGTTGCAATTTCTCCTTGTTTTTCAACATACTCTTAAAGTTACCGGCAAATCGAGGCATCATGACCAAAGCATCCGCAAAACTCACATTAAAGTGCAAATCACGAAACATTTTCATAAAAAGCTCAAATTGGTAATTATCGCGCTCTTGACGTTTCTCCTTTCTAAGTCTCGATGGATAGCCTTTGGAATCTCGGGTTCCAATGTTGGTAATGGGTCAACCGTAGGTGTGGCATGAGCGGTACTTCTTGGGATTGGGACATGCTCCTTTTCGACCACCACCTCGGGTTCTTCCTCAATTGCATCCTCCGTAGGAGCAATTAGTTGAGGAGTCGGTTCCTTAAGTGTCTTACCACTACGTGTGGTAATCACTTTCATCTCTCCCTTAGGGTTCGATATGGTGTTACTAGGAAGACTACTCGAAGACGGTTTGCACATAATTGCCTCAAACATAGATGAAATTTTGTCCTCAAACATGGATTGCCTCTTCTCGGCCTTAATTATTTCTTGCTTAATTTCATGTTGCCCTTGTTCCATTTTTTGTTGGTTTTGTTGTAACCTAGTTACATTACCTTCCATTTTATTTGTATGGATTTTAAGCTCATTTGTAACTCATTTTTCAATTCCTTCTTCAAGTCGTTCTTAAACTCGGATTGTTGAGTCCAAGATCTAGACTCATCTAGGATATCATGATCATGATTGTAATAAGCACAATGGAACATAAAGAACACAATCATAACCAAGAACAAGGCTTTCACTAATAAAGATTACTATTAATAATACTAATAACTACTACTCCTGGTGCCTTATAGGCTTGACACCAGGAGGAACGCACACACACCTATGGTTTACATTGTTTGTGAAATGAGTGAATAACAACCAAGGTGCTACCCTCTTTATATAATAGAGGAACTAGGGTTACATGACAATCCTAGCTTACTAACTAAGCTAATATATTACTACTAGGTCCTTCATCTTGTTTTGTCATATCAACTCAAGATCTCTAAGTCCCAACAATCTTCCCCTAGTTGATTTGACAAAACCAGTAAGCACAAGCTTCCCCTGAAGCTAATATAGATGAAGGCTAAGCTTCCCCTTGATCCATGCATTCTTCCCCTTTTTGTCACATCAACTCAAAAAGGATTGTCTTCCCCTTAAGAAGTGCACGGCAAATACAATAGGCTCCATGGAGATATCACTGATGAAGAAAATCAAGTATAACAAATTTGATGAAGAAGTGGAATCTCCCAAACTTGTGTCTTATGTCTTGCACTAACCACGTGACGTCGAGCTCGAACAAAATCCTCAAATAAATGAGACACTGAGCACAATAACGTAACCCCTTCTAGCGATAGCAAATGTATGCATAGAGCAAACTATCTTAAACAGGCTACTACTCCTTTTAAGATATGTATAGATCGTACCCCTTCGCTAGATATGTCAAGTCTTCGTCACCAAATAAACCAAGCAAGTTATCTTAAAAAGGTCCTCCACTCCCTTTTTAGGATATGATAAGAGCACAAAACATGTGAAAATCAACTACAACATAAAATAAGTGATAATCAAATGTCTTCTTCGATGAATCTCCATAACGAATGATGATGGTTGAGAACTCCTCCTCCAGTAACAGTAGTGACATCAGACTAGTCACTAAAAGCAATCTTACGTGACTAGTAGGAACCAAAACCGGCCAAAGAAAATTAGTATACAACAAGCCAGCAGGAACCAGAAGAAAGTCAGCAACAACATACACCTACCAGTAGGAACAAACCAATAGGAACAAACCAGTGGTACGGACCAGTAGGAACCGACTAGTAGAAACCGAACAGTAGGAGCCGATGATTCAACCAGGAGGAACCATCAAATATTACCAGGAGGAACCGAGAACACAACCAGCATGAATATATATGACCCGTAGGAACCATAGCTCACTAGTAGGAACATCATAACCTACCAGTAGCATATCAAACCCTCTTCTTTTTTTTAACACACATGTTGTCACGAAGCCGTCGCCAAGCTGTTGCTAAACTCAAACACATCTTTCCTCCAATATATTAGTGACATCTGAACTGTTACTATGTTGTTGCTGTCACTGTCCAAAGTAGAACAAATGGTACTAACAGTATATGGACAATACTGCATATGTTCGGCCCATTAAGTAGCATAACCCAATAAGTATGTCTAGCATATTCTTGCATCATAAATGGCGTCCCAATATATAGACATTTATATAAGGCAACAATCCCTATAAATCTGCTAATCATCCTGGTACACGTCTTGCACAAATAAGAGAGATAACTGTTGCGAAAATTATAAGCCTAAAAATCAGGGATCCCATTTAACAGTACCAACCCATTGAGAAGCAGCGTATCTCAATAAAATACATAAGTCTTGCCGAATATTCGTGAATATTAAAACCTAAAACGTGTGCAACCAACATACCAAACCTCTCGGATAGAATCATATCCCTCGAAAATAGCAAATAAAAAATTGTTTTCTATTTTTAATCAAATGTATTTTGACCTTATCCCACAAATCACGTCCATTAAAAACGGTGCCATAAGAGTATGACCCCACGTCTCAACAAAGTCCCTATAACTCACGTTCACACTTCACAATAAGACCATGTCAAAGAATAGAAATTCAAAAAATAAGCTGCCAAAATTATTTCTCACACACGTCATATACTCCAATATGAGATGTGTAGTGAAAGTCAATCCCATTAATATCATAACTACCATGACACGTTTTTCTCCATATTTTAAGAATGTAATCTCTAAAAAATACCTGAATGATTGCTTGTGAATAATTGGCCATGACCAGACCCATTCTAAACCCACAAACATTGCATGTTATCACACCGCCTTAATGTTTGTACTATCTCATGAATAGTCTGCAGAATACCCTTTTCTTTCTGATCAAAACGTAGCAAATAAACATGAATTTAGAATGGACCACAAATGCTACTTCATCTCACATCCTTTTCTTTGAACAGAAACCCACGTCTTCTGCTTTATTGTGACATCAAAAAGTACTAGACATCACGTTTACATCTGCTCCTTTAAATCATCACATGAAGACGTTGTGATTACTAGCATTTTACAAAACCGTAATCATCATATACAAAATCTTGTATTCTTGTTTCAAGGGATTCAAAGAAAACACGAACCAAGCTACTAGGGTTCCTAATTGATTCATGATGAATCAATTCCCCAAGGATAGTAGCAGATTATCAGCAAAAAATCATCCTTCAAAACTTTTGTAGTTAGGGTTTGTAAAAACCATAATGTGATCAGCCTTAACAGAAAAAAACGAATCTGCCATGGAAACTATCATTCTCAAACAGCCATCATGATCATACGGGGTTCATTGTCGATTCAAGAATCAACTCCCCAAAACCAGTATGATCATCCAAGAACCAGTAGCAACATCAACAACAACATCATATGAACAGCAGCAACATGATAGATCAGCACCAGCAGGACAATGAATCATCTAGGGTTTGTTGGGAAAAACCCTAGATCAGCAAATTATTTATATAACGACAGAAAAATAACACTAACATGAAAACCTTGTAGATCAACGAGATCGAGAGCCAACAAGCTCTGATACCACTTGTTGAGTCTAAGATCTAGACTCATCTGGGATATCATGATCATGATTGTAATAAGCACAACGGAACATAAAGAACACAATCATAACCAAGAACAAGGCTTTCACTAATTAAGATTACTATTAGTAATACTAATAACTACTACTCCTGGTGCCTTATAGGCTTGACACCAGGAGGAACGCACACACACCTATGGTTTATATTGTTTGTGAAATGAGTGAATAACAACCAATGTGCTACCCTCTTTATATAATAGAGGAACTAGGGTTACATGACAACCCTAGCTTACTAACTAAGCTAATATATTACTACTAGGTCCTTCATCTTGTTTTGTCATATCAACTCAAGATCGCTAAGTCCCAACACGGATCTTAGGCTAATGATTTCTCTTTGAATGTTGTCAAACCTAGCATCGTTTCCATTAGCGTATTCAACAAATTCATTTGGAAGATCTTTCAAAGTTTGCAAACTTTTGTTGTTGTTTTGAAAATCACTTTGATTTTTGTTTGAAACTTGATTATTAGCCCCTTGATTCCCATAGTTTCCTTTGTAATTGTTTTTGAAACCAACTTGATTGTTTCGATATTTGTTGTTAGCATTTTGATTTGAAGCAAAACCCGGTGGAGTCAATTGATTAGAGCGGGTAACTTGACCGTTTTGGTTGTAAGTTTCTCGTGGCCGCGTAGGCACTCGAAGTGTTACCACCGTTGGTAATGCACTCGGAGAAATCATGACCTCCACCACAATACATACATGAAGCCTCAACCGCTTTAGCCGTAGCGGGAGCACTTTGTTCTCCAACTTTGAATTCAATTAAAATTCCTTTAAGCTTATCAAAGATTTTGTTTTCCAAGTTCGCCTCAATTTGGCAAGCATTGATGGTATTAGACAAAGAAGGTGAAGCCGAAGACGAAGCCTTACGAACACTCGACGTGCTACGAGGACTATACAACTATACACCTTAGATCTATTCTCAATTATCACCAAAGCTTCTTCAACCATTTTACACAAAAAATTACCACCCGCGGCGGCATTAAGATAATCCCTTTCATGATCATTAAGTCCATTATAAAACGTGTCAATTTGATGCAAGTCGGAAAAACCGTGATGAAGATACTCATGTAACATTTCCTTAAACCTATTCCAAGCCGTTGAAAAACTCTCATTAAATTCTTGTGAAAATTTTGAAATCTCGTTTTTCAAATGCGTAGTCTTAGAGGGTGGAAAAAATTGGTTCACAAATTTTGAAACGAGATCCTTCCACGTCAATATAGAATTGGGTGGCTCTTTCTCTAACCAAATTTTAGTGGGCCCCGCTAAGGAATACGGAAAAAGCATCATCTTAATCGAGTCATTAGCAACATCCTTAAATTTGCAAGTGGCGGTAAGACGATTGAATTGGCGGATATGGTTGTGTGGGTTGTCCTTTTCATCACCACGGAATTTGTTGTTTTGGATCATCGACAACAAACCCGTTTTCACTTCAAAATTCTCCGCAAGGATAGCGGGAATTACAATAGCCTCTCCATAACCCTTGGTGGTTGCTTGAAGTAACTCCATCATAATTCGATTCTCCATGGTTGGTTCCTCTCTTACGATAGGTTCGTCAATAGGAGACTCCTCACTAGAAAGATTAGGAGTAGGTGTTGACTCCTTTCGGTTTCTTCGTTTACGTGCACGTCTTGCTTGGTTGCGGGTTTGCATAAACGTCACGTACAACGAGGGGATGAGCAAAGAAGATTCTTTTTGGTGTTTTGTATTTTTCCAATTTTTTTGTGGTTTTTGATTGTTTTTACTTTTTTGGATTTTTGTGATTGTATTAAGTAGACCAAAATCTACAAATCTCCTCCTTAATCAAAGCTCTTGATTAAAGAAGCCTCAAGGAATGAAAACGATCACGTGAAGTGAACGCCTTCGATGACTTTAGAACGTTGGTGGAACACCAAAACGTTCAAGAGGGTTTAATCAAATGAAACCAAGAAAGTATATATGATACTTAATAATACTTTGGGCGGCAAAACCCTCGATTAGCCTTCAATCTCAAAATACTCACAAGCAAGCGGGGAAACGAGGCGGCGCGAAGCACTTAAGAGCATTTTTCCTTAGGGTATATTTTATAATACCCGCCTTATACCCACCTTATAGTTTGTATTTTTCAAAATCGAGCTTAACGAAAGTATTTATCTACTTTTGCCTTTTCTTTCTTGTTTGAGATTCGAATACAATGATTGGGTAATGACCTCCCAAGTCAAGGTTGTGTTTTCACACTTTTGGAGTACTTGTGAATTTATTATTCTACGTATACAATATATTAATAATATTCACAAAAAAAACGAAAACCGATAATACGTATTAGTAAAGTGCTACTAATACAAATACTATTATGGCTATATATAAAAACAACAATTGCCAAATCAAAACACAACACGCCTCCCCGGCAGCGGGTCCAAAATGACAGGAGTAGAAATACGTCTGTTAGGAAAAAGAGCGTAATTAGGGCAAGTATTAACAAGTGATTTAGGAAAACCACAAGTTATGACCCAAAGTGGGGATCGTTCTCAAGGAGGCTTGGTGTGTGTGTTAAGAGATGATTAATGATGTGATTATAATTATGAGAAATAAAAATAGAAATGAGATTAGAAGAGAATGACGGTTACGATGACGAATTACACTAAGACGATTAGTCGTACACGTAAAACCGTAAAAATTGACAAAATTAAAAATTTACCCTAAAAATTCCTAGAAAATTTTAATAAATCCTAAATAATGTAATTAGAGTTTACAAAAAATCAAAAATCACCCAAACCTTTTATTTAAATAATAATTTTTTAATGCTAATTAAAGCCCAAAAATTCAATTTAATTAACAAAAACCCCAAAATGAGATTTTTTCAATTGTAAACCTCTAAAATGACTTAACTTAATTTAAAACTATTTTTGAAAATTTTAAAATTAATAAAAACTATTTAAAAATTATTAAAAACTATTAAACTAAAAATAATTATAAAAATTAATCTAAGGAAAATAAAAATATTCTAAAAATTGTAAAATTCCTAACTTAATGTATTTAACCTAAGAAAAATATAAAAACTTGAAAAATATAAATTTAATTTTTAATAATAAAATAATATTAAAAATCCAAAATTTATGAAAAATTATAAAAACTTGCAGACTAGTTTAGTTTAACCTAATAAACACATAAATGAAGTTGAAAGTACCTAAATACCCCTAATGGGCCTTCAAATGGGTCAAAGTCCAAAACAGACCCTTATTAGGCCAAAATAAGCCCAATAAGAAAAATGTTTATAAAAATGGCCCAAAATCTCCTATCTGACTCAAAATTTGATTTTAAACATAAAACTCTGAAGGCCCAAAAGCTGAAAATGAGTTTAAGCTAGCTTATTTTAAAGCAGCTTATTCTTAATGGGCTTTTTGGCCCATTAAGCTATAAGCTGATGCCATAAGCTCAAATTAGACACACAAGCTTCTTTTCAGTTACTTAAGAGTTCTGTAAAAAGAAATTTGAAATAAGCACAAGGAATAAGCCTGAAAAAGCAATAAGTTATTTTCACAAAACGACAAAATAGTCGTTTTCGAGTTCTAGGCCACCCCAAGAGCTGATTCAAGTTTCAAAAGCTTTTAAATGACTTAACTAAGCTTAATCAACAAAAAGTTTTCAAATAAGCCCACTCAATAAGCTGCAATAAGCAAATAAGCACTTAATTAAAAGTCAACTTTATGAGTTTTCTAGCAAAAAGTCAAAGTCAAGGTCTGATAAGCTCCAGTTCAAACAAATGGGTCAAATGAGGAAGATTGATCACAAAAAGTAAGTTGTTGCAGGTTTGGATAAGCCAATGTGGCTTATTAATAAGCTAACTAAAAAATTACACTAGCAGGGGCTAGTTTTTGTGTCTCAGCAGTAGAAACTTTTTCCACTGCTTGACTTAATTTACTATTTGTCTTTAGTGACTTTTTTGTGGATTCAAGTTTCGCAAAGGCACCCAAATGATCAGTTAATCATAAGGAGTTAATAACAATCACAAAAACACAATCACAATCAGCCAATTTGTACAGTTAATTCAAAACATCACCAAATCTAGCCCAGACATGAACAAGTAAGCAGTTATGGTTCAATACGCACTTATAGCACAATTCAGCCAGCCAAACTTAACCAAATTCATACACAAGCTATAATAAACTTAAATGAATAAACAGGTTTCATGCAATGATGCAAAGTCTAGATCAAGATTCAAGCATAATAAGGTTACTGATGAACACTAACACAAGCAGATTTTTACTTTGCTGATGTACTTGACCCACAAGCCAAATTCAAACACTCAAATCTTCAAACCAGGTTATATAAACAATGATTTAACAACTTTTGCCCTAAGCATGCATATATATTCTAGATATTCCCAAAATCTTAGGTCAAAATCAGTCAAATCCAATGAGATATAGCACAATGTTTAATTCAAGGTTTAAAAGCCAACAACTTGCAGGTTTTAGTTCTCAACCAAGTCAATAACATATACCAACTCAAAGAAAGCACTTCCAATAACACAATAACACACTATGATTCAAAACAGGTTAACCCAAACACCCCTTTAAATTTTCAAATCAAAATTTTCATATCAAAATTTTCAAATCCAAAGTGTATTCCAAGGTTACCCAAGCCCAAATCAACACAATAAAAGATGTAATATGCAGATTTTAGCAAGATTAAGCCACAAATTTCACAAGAACACAAGCAACATACAAATATTACAAATATCCAAATTTTTATCAGATTTTGAGATTAAGGGTGCAAACCTCATGGATGTACATTCACACCCACGAATTTTGAGCATATGTGCTAGCAAGAACAAGCACAAGCTTCCACAATAAAGCTTGCTAAGATTCAACAAAGTTAGAAGCAATTATATAAAAACAATAAAGTGACAAAGCCTTGATTAATGCAACTCTTGTACCCCACACTTGATTATCCCCAAGTTATAGGCTTCACAACACCTTGATATCACAATATCAGGGTGCTATGATCAGCTTTATAGCCCAAGAATTCCAAGGTGTACCAAGAAACTTAGCAAAATATCAAGATACAGGAAAATGTGCAAACTTTTGCACACTCCTTGTGAAAACATTTTGAGATTCAGGTTTTAGCAAACAATAAACAATATTAAGCAGGAAATAACAATGGCACTTGAGTTTTCTTCAAAGATTCAAACACATTTCATTACTTAGAATATACGTTTTACAGAACTTTGAACAAAGGAAAATTCAAGAGCAAAAACTAATGGACTGAGTCCTATGCCTTTTATAGGCTTACAATGATGTCTAAGAAAGCTAAAAACGTGAACCCTAATGCAGTAGAAGTCCCAAAATGCCCCTTGTCTTGTTTGAATATCTTGGCATCATGTGAAGAGAATTGGCTGTTTGTGTGAGGTGTCAAGGCTGCAAATGTGATCAAAGGCTTAGAAGAAAGCTTACGATTGAAGCCAAATCTTGGGCGTTGGATTTACTGGCCATTTTGGCATTTTCCCCAAAGGTGGTGTAGAAGGGTTTATCATGTGAACTGGTTGATTGACGTGGCCAAGGGTTTAAGGGTGGGGTTATGTTTAGCTTCACCTTAATCATAAATTTGGAATGAATTAAGGGATAATATCAAGTATTAAGCAAATACCCAATTTTGCTTATGAACACCAAGAACAAACGTTTGATCTTTATTTTTGTTTAAACCTGGTGTTTAGCGCCTTAATTAAATAATTAATTAAGGTTTGTTAAGGCAGTTGTGAGTGGAGGGTGATGTGGAAGGATGGTGGGTTCTGATTGGTGGAGAGGAGGTAGTGGGGCACGTGTCACCCCACTACTGGTTAAGGTAAGTTTTGTGTCTGCCCCTTTTAACCCCTTATCTCTCAAACTCTTTTCACTTTGTAAATAAACAGCCCAAAATACGATTTCATTTGTTATGGAAGTTTTCGTTTTCACACTTTTGCCCCAAATACTTTTCCAAAGTATTTTCAGGGGCATTTCTTGCCAATTCTTGATTCTTGAAGGGCTGCTTTGGCATTTTTCTTCATTGATAATGGTCTTAACTTGTCTTTTTGACTTCTTGGAGGACTGAAATTTCCAAGTCATGATTTATGAGGGACCATTTTTGCAAATTCTTCATAGTTAAGGGTCCTTTTGGTAATTTTGACATTTTTAAAGGACCAAACTTATAATTTCTTGTAACTTGAAGTCCTTCATGGTATGCTTGACTTTGAGGAGGACTAATATTGACAATTTAGTTTTGTTAAGGGACTAAAATTGCCAATTCTTCAAAGTGGAGGGCCCTTTTTGCAATTTTGACAAACTTTAGGGACCAATCTTGTAATTATGAAGATACAATGGTATAAAGTGTCAATTATTCAATATTGGAGGACCCTTCTTGCATAATATTCAAATCTTTAAGGGTTTGTCTTGAAAAATT
This sequence comes from Glebionis coronaria, assembly GCA_025667525.1. Lineage (NCBI taxonomy): Eukaryota > Viridiplantae > Streptophyta > Magnoliopsida > Asterales > Asteraceae > Glebionis > Glebionis coronaria. The sequence continues at coordinate 588,167,520 of CM046880.1, read as the reverse complement.
CTTCATCAGGACTTGGTTCAATGTGCGGCTCATTTCTCGTGTTCGTTTTTGTATGATTCTTGTGATCTTTTGTCATTTTCTCAATATCCGCACCTAAAATACACAAGCAACAAACACAAGCATATATTTGGCCAATTTCATGATATTTAATGCATTTAAAGCCATTTTTGGACGATGAGACTATGTATAGAAGCAGTCTCATCACCTTTTAATGTTAGGGATCGAGCTACCATCCTCAATTGAGGCTTTGACAAAGACAATAGATTTGGTGATGGATGATCCTTCAGCACCAAGCATTTTCTTCTTTTGAGCAGGTATTTGTTCACTTATGCATTGATTAAGCCTATCAGTGTTTCTAAGCCAAGATTTAACAATGTCATTTGCTTCTTTTATTTCCACTCTAAGAGAGTTATTTTCTTCCAAATTTCTTTGTTCAATTGTTGAAAAGTAAGAATATCAAGTTTAGCTTCTTTTAGCTCTATTTGCTTACTTTCAAAATCTTCAAGTTGTAAAACAAGTTTGTGAAAATTTTCAAGCAAAATTGTTTCTTTGCTCTTCAACAAATTTTAGATCAATGCACAAGTAATCAAAGACAAATTTAATGTCATATTTATCTTCTAATTCAAGAAGAGTTTGTACCTTTTTGATTGTGACATTGAACCATTCTCCATTTCTGGCACTTTCTTTGGTGACAACATTTGAGCTTGCCCCTTCATCATCAACAAGTGCCATTAACACTTTTACATTTACCAACTCATCATCATCTGAAGAAACATCTTGTTCATCCCATTCATATGCTTCAGCAACAAGTCCTTTGTTCTTGTCTTGCTTGGGGTTCTTGGATGAGGAGCTTTCAGTGCTCATTAAGGCCAATCTTGCCTTGATTTCCCTATATTCGGCCTCAAAGTCTTTTGTAGGCCTGAGTTCAACCCTGCTTTGCTGAAATATAGTAGAAGCAATTTGTTTTGGTTGAAATGATGATTGACCATTTGGTCTTGATTGAGCTGGTGAGGAATATGAAGGGAGAGATGTTTTTGAATAACAATCCCTAGCATAGTGACTAGTCTTCCCACATTTGTAGCATTCAGTGTCAACTGAAGCTTTTGTGGAGCTGGAGAACTTGCCTCCTTTCTTAAAGAACCTTCTAGACTTGGCCAGAAGTGCTCTTGCATGAAATTCCTCTTTGAGGTCATTAAGATATTCCTCACTAGATATAGTATCTTCCTCATCATCAGGACTATCTTGGTAGTCTTGAATGACCGCTTCACCGAAGAAGGCTGTGGACAAGGGTGTAGCAATGGTTAATGCTTTACTCTTGTTTGAGCCTTCATAAATCCTACCAACTAGGTTTTCTTCATATTTTAGTTTCCCAAAAAGAGATGCTAGATCACAATCTTTAATGTGATTAGCATTTCTCAAGCTTTGGCAGAAACTGAGCCACTTCTTTGGCAATGTATTAACAAAAACTGTGTTGATTTCAAGTTTTGAAAGCTCAACACCATCATTCACAAGTTCATTCATCAGTGCTTTGTATCTAGTGAATGTCTGTGTGAGGGTTTCCCCATCTTTGTGCTTGAAGGTGTTGTATGAAGCTTTAAATCCATGATTCTGGTTTCTTTTACATCAGAGGGTCCCTCATGGTAAAGAATAAGGCCCTCCCATGTTGATTTGGTTGTTTTGTAATTTACAACATAATTCATTTGGTCATCTGGGAGTACATACATGATGAGACTTTTGAGACGCTGATCAAGGTTAGCAGCTTTTCTCTCATTAGTAGTCCATTGTACTTCAGATTTTTTATTTTCCCCAACCATGGGAACAAGGACCATTTTCAATGATTCCAAGGAATTGAGGTTCAATTCCAACCATGTGGACAAGAAACCTCTTCTTCCAATTTGTAAAGTTGGCTACCTCTAGTACAGGAGCAACATTGAGTTGGCCACCCCTATATTCTAGGGTTTGTGGTATAACTTGAGCCATTTTGAATGTTGATTTGAAAACTTTTAAATGGGCAGTTTAATAAAATAAGAGTTTAACTAATCAAACTGCTCTAATACCACTTGTTAGTCCCTAGTAATTCGATATTACTTATTATCTTAAGTAATAACTATTACTTTGACTCAAGTGTGTTGTTTTAACATAAGATATGAACTATGAAAGATTAAAACAACAATACCAATATACTTTTCAACGTATAGACTTTTATGAATCAAATAAAGAATCTATAACCCACTTTGTTTGCGGAATAACAAAGTGGTTGAATGACAATGGGGTTTGATCTCCTCTACTTAAACGTTTAACTAAAGTTAAACTCTAAGCTCCAATCTAAACGTTCATATGCAACTTTGGCTATATGGTTTAGTTGGTATCGAGAGAGAAAGGTTTTCTAGAGTTTAAGCTCTTGTATTGGTTACCTTTCTCTCCCAATGTACACTCCTTTATATAGGCAGTGTAAATTAGAGTTTGCATTTTGTATGTACCAATGCATCAGTTTATCCAGTGGGTGGTTGATGCTCATGTTGGATAAACAATACAAAGTACTTAATAAACTATTCTAGGAAAGATAAAGGTTGTACTTATATCTAAGTATACAAGCAACCTACTTTGACTTAAAGTTATCTTTTCCCGCCTAATGCAAACCATCAGAATACCGAAGAGTCTTCAGTATCCTAGAGGAGATCGACATCATTCAGTTTGGTATTGTCAAGCCAAACTGAACTGAAAGCCCTTCTTCAGTCCTTGTTCTTCAGCAACTAGACCGCCTAGTATTTGAAGTGAAGACTCCTTTGTCTTCTAAGTTCACTGGAAGGGGAGTGCTGAACTTTCTACAGCTTTAAAGTCTTCAGTAGGAACTTTGTTCCTCTGGTCATCCATCAACAGACTGGCCTTACTGCTGAGCATGAAACACTTAGGGGGATTTTATATTCAAATCCTAGAGTTGCTTCTGGGTCAGTAAATACTGACCCAACAGATCTCCTCTAGTATACTGAAGATACTTCAGTATTCTGAAGGTTTGCATTAGGCGGGAAAGATTACTTTAAGTCAAAGTAGGTTGCTTGTATAGTTAGATATAAGTACAACCTTTATCTTTTCCTAGAATAGTTTATTAAGTACTTTGTACTGTTTATCCAGCATGGGCATCAACCACCCACTGGATAAACTTGTGTATGGGAACATGCGAAATGCAAACCCTAGATTTAGCACTGCCTATATAAAGGAGTGCTTATTGAGAGAGAACGGTTAACGAACACAAGAGTAAAAACTCTGGAAAACCTTCTCTCTCGATACCAACTAAACCATATAGCCAAAGAGCATATGAACCTTTAGATTGGAGCTTAGACTATTAACTTAGGTTGAAAGTTTAAGTAGATGAGATCACAACCTATTTTCATTCAACCACTTTGTTCTTCCGCAAACAAAGTGAGTTATAGATTCTTTATTTGATTCTAATAAAAGTCTATACATTGAAAAGTTATATTGGTATTGTTATTTTAATTATTCTTAGTTCTTATCAATTTTTAAAACAACACACTTGAGCCTTGCTAACGAGTTATTACTTAGGTTGATTAGTAAAATCAAGTTACAAGGGACCAACAAGTGGTATCAGAGCAGTTTGATTAACAAAACTCTTATTTTTCTTTAAACTGCTCATTTTAATGTTTTCAAATCAAGATCCAAGATGGCTCAAGTAATACCACAAACCCTAAAATACAGGGGTGGCAACTCAATGTTGCTCCTGTCCTAGAGGTAGCTAAATTCACCAACTGGAAGAAAAGGTTCCTTGTCCACATGGTTGGAATCGAACCTCAATTCTTTGAAATCATTGAAAATGGTCCATTTGTTCCCATGGTTGGGGATAATAAAAAACCTGAAGTACAATGGACTGTTGATAAGAGAAAAGCTGCTAACCTAAATCAGCGTCTCAAAAGTCTCATAATGTCCGTACTTCCAGATGACCAAATGAATTCTGTTGTGAATTGTAAAACAGCCAAATCTACATAGGAGGATCTTATTCTTTATCATGAGGGACCCTCTGATATGAAGGAAACAAGAATCATGGATTTAAAGCTTCAACACAACACCTTCAAACACAAAGAATGGGAAACCCTCACACGTACATTCACCAGATAAAAAGCTCTGATGAATGAACTTGTGAAAAAAGGTCACCGTTCATGCTGGCTTACAATTGTTAAAGAACTCTATGTCCTCAATGAGAGAGGTATTAATTTATTTGACTTCATTAAATTAAAGATTGGTGACGGTAATACTATCCGATTTTGGAAAGATAAATGGAGCGATATGGGCATATTAAAAGGGGTTTTCCCCAGAATTTTTGCACTGGAATCGGATAAAAATATTTCGCTCCGCTCTAAACTGGAAGCCTCCAGTTTGGAATCTTCGTTGCGTCGCATGTTCGGGGTGGAGCTGAAGCAGCTCAGTTGGACGTTATGGCAGGGGTTGTTGGGCAGATTAATCTAGCCCCTCAAGGCGATAGGTACAGTTGGTTACAAAACAATGGTGACTATTTTGTGGCTTCTATGCGTAATCTAATTGATGACCATAGGAACCCTAGAGTGGCGTCTCGGACGAGGTGGATTAAATACATTCCCATCAAAATCAACATCATGGCCTGGAAAGTTAAAATGTATGCATTACCTACCAGATTTAACCTATCCCGTCGAGGTCTTGATATTGGATCTTTGTCCTGCCCCATGTGTGATAGCGGGCCAGAAACCGTAGCTCATTTTTTTTTCCAATGTCCTCATATTCGTCAGGTTTATAAAAGGATTGCGCGCTGGTGGGATATGGAGCTTGTTGATTTCAACGCGTACGAAGATTGGTTGTCTTGGATGGCATCTATTCGTCTCTCGGTGAATCTCAAAGCGATCTTGGAAGGCATTTTTTACGTAACGTGGTGGATTACTTGGTCGTTTCGTAATAAGCTCCTATTCAGTGGAAGAATTCCGTCAAAGGCTATTATATTTGATGAAATTGTTACTAGTTCTTTTCATTTGTGTAGGTCTAGATGTAATACCTCGTTTTCTTGGAACGAATGGCTTAAAAACCCTTATTTACTTGTTGTCTAGCCTAGCTTCTTGCTAGCTTTTAATAATAATATCGTCGTTTAACATGTTATAGAACTTAAAATTAATAAAAATGGGTATATATGAAATTGACTAGTCTAATTGGGTATATATGAAATTAGTTATGTTTTTTAGGGTGATATATGAAATTAAACCATTTCATATATCACCCTACTTTTAAAATTGATTTCGAAAATACCTAATAATGCATAAAAATCATTGTACATGCATTCAATAATTGTATTTTGAGTATATATTAAATTAATCATTATACATTGGGCATTCAATAATTAATATGAAATTATTCCATGTTACATTTATTTCATTATAAGTTTATTTAGTAAGATTGTGTTTTCATGTTTTGTTTAGGCACATCTATGTGTTTCGACAATGCTCACACACACATTTCATGTGTCTCGACAATGTTCACACGTATGTCATTTATGTTTTACACTAATCATTATACTAATGTATCTTCTAAATTAGGCCAAAAAAAAAACGAAAGTAACGATTTGTTACGATCTTATCATAATAGCATAAAACTAGTATATATTTTGTACATCAAATCATACTACTTTCTTCATATATTATCTTGTGATTAATTCAATTGCAACCCGCAAAATAGTTAAATCATGCTCAACTAGATGTCGTATACAAACAGTAGTTTCTACTAGTAAACATTCTGAGAAAAAAAAAACATGACACTATCAATGTCATATTGTCATGTATTCATATCAGAAAAGTTAGTGTATACCTAAACATGAAAATATTGAAAAGTTGAAAAATGAAGTTTTACAATTTTTAATCCTAGATTTACAACCAAATCAAGCATAAAATTAAAAAATAAAGATTTTATAATTACATCTCAATATATAAATATAATTTAATACTAATATTAAAACTACTTAATACATACTTCGTAATAATTCATGTACACTTAAAAATAAAACTATTTACTGCTAATTAATATATAATTAATACAACTTATTACTTAAAAATACAATTTTATATTCATATTATACAAAATCTAAAAATGTATATACAAAAACATATACTGTTGTTTACCAAAATTATAAGTTTCTCGAGAAATAAAAATAAGTTTTGTGATTTTTTCTATAAACTTAACCAGAAAAACCAAAATAATTTTTTTATGATAATCGTGACAACTTTTTGAAAGCAAATGATGCAAATGTACAAAGTGCTAAGGTGCTGTTTGGTTGGAGGATATTGGAAAATATTCAAAATATTTATATTTTGATTTCCCTCAAATATTGTGTTTGCTACGATCAACGAAAGAATTTAAAATTCGTCGAAACGCAAAAATGACGGATATTAAAATTACTCCAAAAGTGAGGAATTTGAATTTACTTCAAAATTATTTTTCATAAACTTTTTTTCTAGTCCTTTTTATTCGAGGTTTTATGTTTATATAAAAAATTAAAATTTTAAATAGTTTATAATAATTATTTTTTCGGTTTTTACACTGTAAAATAATAAGAAAAAATTATATAAATTTTTTTTTAATGTAAACTGTGTAGAAACTAGAAGGGGGGTTGAATAGTTTCTTAAATTTACTTGTTAAAGGTTGGTTTTAAAAAATCTTTTCTCAAAAACTTAAGCTTGAGTATTTATGTGAAACCTTCTTATACACAATATGAACAAGGTATAGTGCAACTAACTAATAATCACAAGTATAAAGAATAATGAATGTATAATGCAACTAAACTAATAATCACAAGTATAAAGAATAATGAATGTAAAGAGATAATGGAATGAAAGATCAAACCAAACACCAAGGATTTATAGTGGTTCGGCAACGAAGCTCACTCCTCGTTCCTACTCCACTCCTCGAGTACTCCTTACTCGAGAGTTCACTAATCAACAAGCTCCTTAAGGTGGAGAAACCGTACACAACGTCGCTTAACCAATTTCCGACTCTAAGCTGAAAGTCGAGCCCTAATCTTGGCTAGGACCAATCTACACCAATATACTTTGAGGACTAAGTATTAACCCTAATACATACACAACTTCCAAATAGACACAACTATTTGGATCTTCACAACAATGACACAACAATGAATAAATAAGTTTGGATCTTCAATGGATCTTTGAGGTAGACACAACACTTTAAGAATGATAGTGTTCTTCTCTTTGCACTTTGAGAGGAAAAGATTGGAGGAGAAAGATTCACTTCTAAACAAGTATTAATCAAACAAATGATCTAGGATTTGAGTGATTTAAGAAGTATGAAAGAATCTGGAATTGTATGTGCAAAAGAGGTGGATAAAAAGTCTGAGAATGATCCACTATTTATAAGACAAACATCCAACAGCTATATCTGCCCGCGGTTCCTTATTAGAGCCCACGGTTCCTTATCGATAAGGAACCGCCGTAGGCGTTAAGGAACCGCCAGCATAGAGTCTGCTCCCTTTTGTCTTTTAGTGGGTTGATTCGAATTTGGTGATTAAAATATCCTGAAAGGATATTCCAAACCAAGATAGAATATGCCATTTTCAAATTTTAAATTTTCAAATAATTAATTTAATAAAAATATTTTCTTAAAAGGAAAGTTTAATAATAAAACTTTGTCACACTTAATAAAAAGTGAGTTTTAAGAAAAGATTAAATCCTTGATCACTTAATTAGTATAATTACTTGTTTGTTCATACCTTAAGTGATAATGGTTGAAATGAAAAATAATTGAACTCAAGAATTCGTTTTTCATTGTTTTCGTAAATGCTTGTTTTTACATATTGCCGTTGGTGTTCAAAAAATCTGTCCGTTTCATTTACTTTTTTTTTTTTACTTTTTTTATTCTTTATATATACTCTCCTAATTTAACATTTTTAACAAACATATTTATTCCTCAAAATAAATTAAAAAAATACTAGAATGACTTGTTCAAGTCTACACACTTTTGATCAAATCAAAACATTGATAAAGCCGCTAAAATCGAAAGACATATGGAATTTAAAAAGAATGAGTGAGAGAATTTTAATTTAAATAATGTTATTTTAATTTCAGTAATGTTATTTTATTTTCAGTAATGTAATTTTATTTTCAGTAATTTTTTATTTTCAGTAATGTAATTTTATTTTCATTAATGAATTATCCAACGGCTATGTTTTAATTTGAATTTTCCAACGGCTATATTTTGTCTATAAATACTACTTCCATTTAGTATTTTTTTTTTCTCACACAAAACCATACTCTCAAACATGTCTCAAGAAAATACTTCTGCAAACAAGAAACAAAACAAACGAAAAGCTACTCGAAGCAACCCATCGACACCGGAATCGAAATATGGTGACAAGCTACATAGAAGGGTTAGTAGTAGAGAAAAGACATCCAAAAAGATACAGCAAAGATCACACAAAAAAATAAGAAACAAAAGATCCAAGATAAGTCATGTTAAAAGAAAACATGATAAAAGATACAAGGAAATAAATCATACAAAGATGTATGAGACACAAACACAAGCCAAAATAAAAGCATAAATATAATCATAGTTAAGCTAGAACCCTAAGATTTGCTTGAACTAGATGTCTTGAAAATAAGCAACCAATGCTTAGATAAAAGACAAGGTAGTGGCGGAAGGAGGTGGTGGTGGCTTGGTGGAGATCTCATAGTTATAGTAAAGAGGAGGTTTGACTAAGAGACTCTTAATGTAATTCAACTCTTCATAGATGTGAGCCATAGCAAGATGTTGATATTGACAACATTGACAATATGTTCCATGATGCATGACATTATCATGTGAAGGAGGTAGAACACTAAAGGCTAGTGGTGGAAGATAAGAGGTCCACAATCAACATTCTTAGAAGGAGAAGAGATGTGATTTTGAGTGTTCTTTGGCGAATTGGGGTTGAAAGCAATTTGAGAGAATAAAAGAGAATCAAAGCTTTCATTTGGGGAATAAGACATTTTGATTTGAGAAAGAATGCAAAATGATTAAGGTTAAATAGAGAAAGTCCAAGACAATTTGGGGGGGTCAAAGGGTTGAAACAAAGATTCCAAAAAGTGTTGGAACAAATTTGGAGTTTCAGGAATACCCGAAAAGTAGGGTACTGGGCGCGGTTCCTTACCTCAGCCGGTAGTTCCTTATCACTGGGGAACCGCGGTATCAATAAAGAACCGCCCATAGTGGGTTGAGTCTGGTGATGAAGGAGGATTTTTCAATTCAGCAAATCCTATTTTTCTAGTCTAACTAATCATGGGGATATGCTAAGAAGCAAAGAGAGACAAAGAAAACAAACAAGGGCTCACCAAACAAGGTTTAGACCAAAATACATAGATTTTTTTTAATAAAATCAATGTAGGAGGTGTGTAGAACTAGACACAAAGTCATGAGACAATGATCTTCCATAGTTCTCTTTTGTTCTTGCTATATTTGAGAGACCCATACATATGAATTATGTAAGCTCGTTATGAATATCAAGAAGTTATGAAAAACGTTTTTAGATTGAATTAACAATGCAAAAACATTTCTCGACCATTTTCGAAAGAGCTTTGAGAACTTTTGTAAATGAGAAGAGAAGTTTTCCAAAAAAGAGTTTATTAAACTTAAAAGCTCAAAGAAAGAAAAGACACAAAAGATAAAAGATAATAAGAATGCATAATTAAGGAATATGTTCCATTAAGCCTAGACCTAGACGCAAGTAATTTAAAAGTTCCATCTTAAGGGGCTTAGTGATGATATCAGCTAAGTTTTCTACCGAGGGTACCTTCTGTTGGGTCTACCAGATGTAGATCTTGCAGCCTGTCAGGACCGGTGAATGACTTCTGTAATCACAAGTCAAATCACAAAGAGACTCTATACACAATATGAATGTAAAATATAAATGTAATCAAGAAGAATAGAATAACTCTAAAGACTTGATCCATTCTAAGGATTTCTAATATTAATAATCACTAGAACTACGTTTGGTGAAGGTCTGTATAACCCTTCTGCCTAAGGTTCCTTTTATACTACAAGGAAACCCTAATACAGCATTAAAGAAAACGTGTAAAACTGATATGCATATCCTTTCCTAACATATCTCATGCATATCCCAACAGAATATTAAGTAAATAATAAAGTTTGACTTCGACTAGGACCAGGAGCAGGACTTGCTCCTACTACTACTAGGACCAGGAGGAACTACATACCTCCTAGTCTACCTATTACATATAACTATTACAATGGTCCTAACAATCCTTCCCTAAACTTGAATTTGACCTGTTGAGTTCAAGTTTCCTGGAAAACGCGCAAAGAAAGCCCGAGGATTGTATCAGCAAAACAAATAGCAGCATCAACAAGATAAGAATCAGAGTAACCGCCGCAACATGAAACACTAGAAGCTTCTCCAAAGCTTGTAACAAATCAGCATCGTGTTGAATCTTGTCAGTAACATGAGCATATTTGATGAGCCTTTACCAAGTAGCTGCTCGCTATTGGGCTAGCTAGTCATTCTGGTGGAATAAGCATCACCCTGGGAGACTAGAACCCAGCCCAACTCTTAGAACGTGAATCAATGGTGAGCGGGAGTACCCTGATGATTTTAGGCAAACCATCACAGCCATCAACGGATTTGATGCGTCTTTACCAAAAGCCGTACCCCTCTGGACTCGCCAACTCTTAGCAATGAAGCATCGGTGAGTTGAACACCCTATAGCTTTAAGCAAGCTATTACAGCTATCAACGGATTTGATAAGATCTTTACCAAGAGCCGTACCCCCTTGGATTAGCCACTTTTCAGTCCAAGACTATGGAAAGTGAAAACCATCCAGTTTTGGGTAACCTGGCAACCATCAACGGATTTGAGAATCGCACCAGGAGCCGTACCCTCAAGGTGAATCAACTTTTTCTTGTCGATTAGACATGGTAAGTTGAGAACCATTTGTTGTGTGGACCACGTCCAACACCAAGTGAAGCCAAGTACCAGGATAAGCTCAAATCAGTAACCAGAACCCACAATGTGAAGCAGCCAAGGGATATTATTCACAAGTATAAAATCTAAACTGTGTTAAAAGTATAAGCAGATATTATATAAAAAGTATATATATATATTTTTTATTATTATTATTTTTTTTAACTATAAAGAATGAAGTTCACCAATCACTGTACATATTGGTGAAAAAAATGAGAATAAGAACAAATGATCAAAAATACAAAGCATAAACACTTACAACCCAATCACCTTACATACCAGAAGCAGCCTTCTTATCTGCTATCAACCGCGCCTGAATACCTTCTACCAATGTCGTGGCCATAGATGACTCATTTCCAGATGGAGCAGTAGAAATTTGTAAGTGACTCGCTAACATCGCCTCCATCGAAGAAATAGTCAAAGGATACTCCACATCCGTCAGCATAAACACCATATGACCAGACTCTAATTCCAACACATGAACTCCACATCCAGCATATAGCTTCCAGCGCAGAATCTCACATTGCATTTGATCCTTCCATATGCCTGAAACAGGAGCATTAGGAGGAGCATCCAACATCAGCTTGAGATCAGCCCAGATTCGCAGACCAGGCCATGAAGACACAGCCATTGGGTCAAACGACATACTAGAATCAACAAGTCCATATAACGCCATAAGATCCATACGGTCAGCCCAAGACAATACACCCTGCAAACCCGTTGTCAAACGCACAGACCCATCACTCAAAGTAATCCGATGGGATACGCCACCAGGAAGTGTCGTAGAACGCTCAACCATATAACCAGTAATGTTCCCATTGCCCAAGGGTAAGTCAGAATCGCTGTCAGAAGCTGCATCAATTAAATTCTCAGGATCACACTTCTCAAAAGGAACTGTCTTACCACGGCGAATACGACGAGCTTGTTTCTGGCGACGGGAACGTCTCGGTGTGGGATCAGAAGGTGTTGATTCAACCTTTACCTTAACCTCAGCAGCAGCAGGGGAAGCAGTAGAAGTAGACTCATGAATGTGTCCACCCAATGGACCACTAGGAGCTGCATCAGAAGTAGGAGTAGGTTGACTTCCAGGAACTGATGGTGATGGAGATGGCACATCAGATGTAGTAGGTATGGTGGTGGTAACAAAGGTGGTTGTAGGAACATGTGTGGTGGTGGTAGTAACAGGTGTGGTGGTGGAAGCATGAGTGGTGGTGGTAGCAGCAAAGATGGTGGTAGCAGGACCAGCAGTAGAACCCATAGGAGAAACCAAAGGTGAAGTAGAAGGACCAACATAAGTAGCAACAAAACCAGAAGGACTAGCAGCAGAACCAGGAGTGGGTGCAGACGAAGGACCAGTGGAATCAGCAGGCATAGAAGAAGTCACACCACGAGGATGGTAAATAAATCTTTTCGGAATAGGTTGACTCTGACGTTTAACCATCTTTTCATAACGGGCCTTTAGCTCATCAAAAGTCAAAGCCCGCACCCGTGCCCACGTCCAAGGAGCCTTAAAATGTACAGCAGACTGATATTTCACATAACGTTGCATCTGCTGGCGCTCCTCAGCCCGAGATAAAGGTCTGTTCCTTCTCTGTTTCTTAAGTTCTGCAGCAAGAGCCAACTGATGCTTACGCATCAATACCATAGCCCGCGGAATACAATTGTGTTCATCAACATCATCACCCAAAAGATCCTTAAACTGAGCATAATCCCGAGTGAGAACAGTCAACACTTGCATCCATTCACTATCACTCCAATGCATGGCATCATGCTGAATTTGTGCACGCCTGCGCTCTCGAAACTCTGCCTCGGCAGCCCTATCAGCTGCATCAATCTCAGCTTGAACCCGACGAGCAGCCTCCTCACCAAGCCTTCCCTCTTCAATCTGGCGACGGGTACGCTTGCGAGATGGGGATGGAGCATTAGTCATTGGGGCCTTGCCCTTTCGGATCATGAGAGGGACCAACATTAGAACCAGCAGCAGGATCAGAATCACCACCCATAGAAGGGGGAATAGCACCAGGAGAAGGAACACTGGAGGACGTTGGAGGAACCGGCAAATCATCATAAACTTTATCAGCAAAGGCAGCCTTTGCCAACAACGTCAAGCCATCCTCAACATTCTCCGTACCCTCCTCATCAGAATCTGAATGGACCACATGCTTCTTGCGACGCCGTTGCTGAGTTTCCAATGCCTTGATGCGATCAGCCAGAGGAAGAACAAACTCCCTTGCAAGCTTCCGATGTTGGTTTAAATCAGCTTCCAAACAAATCATCCGCTCATGGTACCTGCGCATAAGATCAAGCAAAGATATCAGTGTAGTAGGCTCCTCCGCCTGCCCACCAAGAGAACTTGGATCAGGGAAAGCATCATTAGAGCCCGAAGCAACATGTGGGTTAACCTGTGGAGTACTAGCATCAAACGGTTTATCAGTCGAGTGTGGGGCAGGACTAGGAGGTGGAGTCTCCACAAATGGAGACTTGTGTGGGGCTGAAGAAGGACCAGCCTTGGAGGGGGATGGTTTTTCAACCACCAGCTCCTCCTCAACCACATGAGTGGCACCAGCAGTAGGAGCCTCTTCCTCCATGGGGTCATCATCAAGCACAACAAACTCAGGAGCCTCCTCCTCCTCACCCATAGGACCCTGAGCCAACCCTAACATGGCCTCAGTCAAAGGCCTCCAATCCCCAGTAAACCCATTGACCATATTGTAATACACTTTAGCTGTAAGTTTAGACGGCACATGCTCAGTCCTATCACGAGGAATGCAAACAAGGATTTGCTGAAGAAACCTAGGGTACATAAGAAACTTCTCTCGAACCAGCAGTAGACAAATTACTAACCATCCCCTCAAATAGATAATGAGAAAAATTAAACACTCTACCCTGGGCTAAGCAAATAAGACCAGTAGCCAAAGGAGTAGGGAAAGCATCCCAACTCCCAGACTTGGGACTCATACAATGGATTAAAAAATGAACCAGAAGCTTCCATTGGGGGGAAAACCGATTTTTCTGGAAGTTAAACTTCCCCCCATGTTCATAACCTAAAGCAGCCATCCCCTCCAATACTTCCGAATTGGGGATGGATTCAATACCACCCTCATCCTGAAGATGAAGAGAAGAGCGAATAGAAGCCTCAGTCACCACATATGCACGTCCATCTATGGTAGCATGGAGTGCACGTGGACGACCAGCCACATTCACAAGTTGAGTAGACGCCCAAAATTGTCTAATCACACTATCATATATGGTGGGACATACAGTAAATGCAAACCTTAGGTTGGATGCTTCAATGTAATCCAGGATGTCAGCAAAATGTTCACGATGGGGACCATCACCCAGATAAGCAACTCGGTTGTGAGCAGGTTGATAAGCAAGAGCACCATGGATCTTGATTAATGGAAGGAAGAAGGATTGAGATTAGGGTGTAGAGAGTAGAAGCGGTTTTGTGTGTGTGTTAATTGTAATGAGTGAGTCAAGGGTGTATTTTGACCATATATAAAGAAAGTGGTAACTGTTCATTGACCCCTATTATTGGGGGGTTGCCCTTTCAAATTAAACCATAATTGCATAGTAACCACTTGCCCTTTTTAACATAATAACCAACTCCCAATTAACATGTTTAATTCAAACTTGTAAATACTAGGATTAGGAGCGTTGACCAAAAGTCAAAGCACACAATGGTCAGACCATGAGCAAAACGTGATTAACAAAGGACAAAAGGAATGAACAGTATGCCAGACCAGTACCAGGAGCCAAACACCACTTGACATGGAAGGATTTTAAACCACCAGAAGCCAACCAATTATAACTAGAAGTTGACCAAAGAGGACCAGAAGCCAGTCATGTAAGGCCATATCCACCAGAAGATAGCAAAAATCCTCCATCATAAGCACCACACACCATCAAAACCAAGAAACTATGTTGTTAAATACTATCAATACGTTAGTCTGACTTAATATGTACACAAAGCCTCCCCTTAGGCTTTGCCTCCCCTCAATCCTAGACCTCAAGGATTGACCATCCCAATATGAACCACCAAGTGGTTAAACCGAGGACCATCAAAAGCTTTAGTCAGCAAATCAGCAACATTGTCATCCGTATGAACTTTAAGAACCTGTATCAGCTTCTTCTCATTGGCATCCCGTATAAAATGATGCCGAATCTCAATATGCTTCGTCCGCTGATGAAATACAGGATTCTTCACAATGCAAATAGTGCTTTGATTGTCAATAAAAATTTTGGTATTCATAAAATTGAAACCATAATCCAACATCTGATTTTGGATCCACAAAACTTGTCCACAACAACTAGCAGCAGCAACGTATTCAGCTTCTGTTGAAGAAGTAGCTACGATTGTCTGTTTCTTACATTGCCATGAAATAAGTCGACGACCCAAAAATTGACAACCACCAGTAGTAGACTTCCTATCATTATTAGCACCAGCATAGTCACTATCACTATAGGCTTCTAGAACAAAAGGAGATTCTCTAGGATACCATAGACCCAATTTAGGTTGAGCCTTGATATACTTAAAAATCTTCTTCACTGCATTTAAGTTCGAAACCGTTGGAGTCATCTGGTGTCTAGAACAAGCACTTACTGCAAACATAATGTCCGGACGTGATGCAGTCAAATACATGAGGGAGCCAATCATAGACCTGTACATGTGAACATTTACCGGGGGGTCTGGCTCATTCTTAAGTTTGATTTTAGCAACTTCATAAGGAGTTGCTGCTGGTCTAAGAGGATCTATGTCAAACTTTTGAAGAATCTCATGGACATGTTTATCTTGACTGATGAAAATCCCATCCGATTGTTGCTTGACCTGAAGACCAAGGAAGAATGATAGTTCACCCATTGCACTCATCTGAAATTCGCCTTTCATCAAGTGTTCAAACTCATCACACCACTCCTTCCTTGTAGAACCAAAGATAATGTCGTCCACATAAACCTGAACAAGGATAATATCCTTGGAATTCCGCCGAAGAAATAGTGTTTTGTCAATAGTACCTCTTCTATACCCATTCTTTAACAAGAAAGTTGAAAGACGCTCATACCAAGCTCTAGGAGCCTGATGTAACCCATAAAGAGCCTTGACCACCTTGTAGACTTTCTTGGGATGAAGTGGATCTACAAACCCCTTAGGTTGAGTAACATACACTTCCTCGTCAATTTTGCCATAGAGAAATGCACTCTTGACATCCATCTGGAACACCGTAAAGCCAACATAAGAAGCAAAGGCCAAAAACAGACGAATGGCCTCGATCCTTGCAACCGGCGCAAAGACTTCAGTATAGTCAATGCCCTCAATTTGAGTGTGTCCTTGTGCGACAAGCCTAGCTTTATTCCTGACGACAATTCCCCGTGCATCCTTCTTGTTTTTGAGAATCCATTTGGTATTGATAGCTGTCTTTCCATCTGGTAAGTCAACCAGAACCCAAACATTCTGAAACAAGAATTGCTGCATTTCCTCCTGCATAGCCTCCACCCAACTTTGATCCTCAAGAGCATGAGAAACAGACCTAGGTTCCACCTGTGAAACAAAACAAGCAAACAAACAGTGTTGAAAGTCCGTATGATTATTACGCTTTTGATCCTCAATATAGCCCACAAGAGCATGATGATCAGACGAGGCCTTCTGCTGCATTCTGCGTGTCTTGACGGTAGAACCAGGATCTCCAATAATTTGAGTGGTAGGATGATCTTTATGTGATTGCAAGACTGGATCGGAAGAAACCTCCACTTCTGGTGCCAAGTTATTGAGATCACCAACAAAGTCAGCATCATATGAAGCATTTTGGAAAATCCCATCTACCGGTTGTTTATAAATATCATCCAGCTTGGTAGAAGACTTCTTTTCATGGTTCCCCAAATTAAAAGGACTGGAGAAGCGAGTATTGGAAGCAGACTCACTAGCCGGAGTACCAGTAGGTGATAAGCTAGCACTAGGAGCAGAAGCTGGAGTACCAGGAGCAACTTTGTCAGTAGGCTCAACCAAGGGAAACTCAAAACTACCTTGAGCAGCTGCTTTAGTAGCTTCTTGTTGCTGTTTGAGAAGAGTGTCAAGAGCTGCTTGGGAATCCTGTACATCCAATGGAGTTGCATCACTAGGAGGAGAAGGAGAAACCGTGGTGGAATAGGATGGAACCACAAAAATGTCATCCTCATCATCTGAATCAGAAAGACTAGAAGGAACACCAGTACTAGAAGTTGCAAACACTTGTGGTCCTGCATCATGGTTAGTTTTGAAACGAAAATATCCTAACGAATCACTAAGATAATCAAGATCAAAATACCATTCTGGACCTTTGCCTTGGATGTTTGACTTCTCCTCAAAATACCTGAGATTAATAGTTTCAATGATCCGTTTGGCTTGAAGATTGTAGACACGATACGCCCGAGAATGAGCTGAATATCCCACAATGTATCCTTCATCTGCCTTGCCATCAAACTTCCCCAAATAGTCACTAGTATTCAGAATGGTGACTGGACACCCCAAAGGCTTCAAATGAGCAATATTTGGAACTTTGCCCGTGAGCAGCTCATAAGGAGTCTTCTTGTGAGGATTGGTAATAGAAACCCTATTCAGAACATAACTTGCAGTATTAACAGCTTCTGTCCAGAACATGGTTGGAAGCTTGGAATCGGCAAGCATAGTTCTTGCTGCTTCTATTAGTGTCATGTTCTTTCTTTCTGCCACACCATTCTGTTGAGGAGTCCTAGCAGCACTATAATCTCTTTTGATGCCCTTAGCATTGCAAAGTGCGATGAGGTATTTATTTTTAAACTCGGTTCCATTGTCGCAACGAATACCTTTAACATTCTTGGACAACTGATTCTCTATCAAGGTAAGAAAATCTCTAAGAATTGAGTAGGTCTCACTTTTGGCAGCCATGAAGAACACCCACGTAAACCTGCTATAACCATCAGTTACCACCAAACAGAATTGCTTGTGGTCAATGCTCCTGATGGAAGTAGGACCAAATAAGTCCATGTGTAGATACTGCAATGGTTTAGTAATAAGACTTAGAGCAGTAATGGCCTTGAAGGATGCTTTGTGTTGTTTGCCTTTGCTGCAGGCAATACAATTTATATCATTTCTAAACGTCTTGGGAAGTAAACCAGAGACCAGATTCAGATTTGCAAGTTTGTGAATGGTCTTAAAGTTCACATGCCCCATCCTTCGGTGCCATTTAGTGGCTTCATCTTCTGAGGCTTTAGTAACCAGACATGCTAGTTGACCAGTAGGGTTGACTTCATTCAACTTGATGCTATAGAGATTGTGTCTTCTAGGGATTCTGAGTAGAACTTGTGAGTCATCCGGAAGCTGAAAGTCTTTGGAAAGCACAAGTGCATCAGTATCGGTGAAGAGAACAAACTGCTTCTTGTCACAAATCTGAGAGACCGAAATCAAGTTGAAGTGTTGAAGTGCTTCCACATAGTAGACCTGCTCAAAGTTTAGATTAGGAGTCTTTATCGTCCCTTTGCCAGTGATTCTGCCTTCACCCCCACCAAAATAGACCTTGCCACCATGAAATGGTACAAAGTTAGAGAGAAGACTCTTATTGCCAGTCATGCTCCTGGAGCAACCACTATCAACAATACCTAGACTAGGATCCTGGTATGGAGTAACCTACAACAACAAGATAATAAACATGCAAAAGTTAGTGTCTTAAGGGGACCCAAACCTTTTCAGGTTTGAGCCTGCCTTGTGGATCTTTAGAATAGTGCCAAGAAGATTGATGAGATCCACCGTTGTTCCTCGGTTGCCTTTGCATCATATGGGTATTATTATTTGACCAAGAACAACCTGCTGAGGGCTTAACAGCAGTTCCCAAATTTCCCAAACCCAAATACGTGTGGTCCAAATTATGTGAATAGATTGGATGAAAATTTTGAAAATAATTACTGGTTGTTTGGAATCCACTATTTCTCCAATAATCAGAAGCTAAAGGAGAGGATACTCTAGAAGTATTAAATGTTGGAGCACTAGGATTAAGTCTTCTAGAAGCATATGAAGCAGCTCCTGGTGGACCAGGAGCAGGAAAAGCATGATTAACAGATGCATGTGTGTCATAATAATCACAATCTTTAATTAAATGAAAGGCACTGCCACAAACAAAACATGTTTTGAAAGACCTTTTATTAGAATGAGATTGTTTCATACTGCCTACTTTATTACACACATTTCTAGGAAAAACATTCTTCCTAGGACTCAATAAACTAGGACCAGACACACTTGACTTGACAGCAACTTTTTCTTCACACTTCCTAGCACCAGTAGCAGCATGTTCATTCAACTTGGAACTTGTAGGTCTTGACTCTTCACTTGAACCACTAGATGCAGAGTCACAGGCTTTGTCACTGAAAGTACATGAGACAAAGTCATTAGTATTAGTAGAACTTGTTGGGGACTCAAGCATCTGTGATCCATCCGAGTCATTATGCCATGTGGTGGGCATAAAAGTTCCAGTAAGAGGAGGAGGGACAGCATGCATTTCTGCTGCTGGTTTAAACCTATTGTAACTAGGTTTGCCCTCATCCTCTTTGTCGGCATCAAAGACACTTGAGAAAGATAAATCAAATACATCTTCTGAATCAATATATTTTTCAAATCCTAAGCCTCTTTTAGTTCTGCCAGACATGCTACTGTCAATTAATTTTGAAAGATTTTTAGGTGCCTTTTGCCATTTGTCAAATCTTAGCATTGTAGCATCTAATTTAGCTTGCATCTCCTCTTTTTCTTTGATACTAGCATCTCTTTCAGTTTCTGTATATTTAAGCATATTTGTAGTGTTTTCTAAATCAATGCTTAGTATCCTGATTTTATCCTCATACGCACGTTGTGTATCTTGTAACCACCTCATTTGTTGTTCCAAAGTGTTTAATGAAGCCTTATAGGCTTGAACCTCTAAAAAATACTTATCATTTTGATCATTTACTTCATTAAATTGGGACAACAATTCTGAGTATTTATCATGACAACCAAGAGGACAATGTTGTACCTGAGGTGAGATGCCCATAAGAACAAACTCGTCTGCTTCTTCTGCATCAGAGAGATTCCCAGCAATCATTGCAAACACGTCAGTCGAGGACTCAGCTGACTCTAGAGTAGAAGCCTGATGATCATTCCAGTTGACCATAGAGTCAACAGATACCAATGCCTTCCTGTCATCTTTTATCTCCTGAACCTTGAAAGAGGAGTACCTGCTCTTCTCCTGATCATTCTTGCTAGGGCACTCCCTTGCAAAGTGACCCTGTTGCTGGCAGTTATAGCATCGCACCTTGCTTCTATCGAATCTTGCTGGCTCCCGAGGGTTGTAATTAAATTTCCTTCCTGCTTTCTTCTCAAACTTGTGTACCCTAAGAGTAAGCATGGCCATCTGCCATTTAAGATCCATTTCATCCAGGTCAAGTTTATCGACCTGTTTGAAGTCATCAAAAACAAGTTGTTGTTCAGCATTAACTTCAGCCACAAAAGAATGAAGAACAGCTTCTACCATACTACCAGACTTGGCAGCAAGATCAGGAGCAGAAGTATGCTGAACAGTATGCTGAGAGGAGACAGTATTGCTTGGGCTACTTGCATATGACATGGGACTAGATGCCATAGAACTCACAAAGGCTGAATTAGCAGGAGTGGGAAAAGAGTCACTAGGAAATCCTCTCACATGGGGTTCGAAAGTTTTGAGCCTATGAAACAGATCATCAAAGGTGAGATAGTCAAGCCCACCTTTGGCTTTGAGAGAGATCACCACCTGATTCCATGAGTAGGGTAAGGCTTTAAGAAACCTTGCATTAATGTCACCATCATCAGGCTTTGACCGAAGTTGATTCAACTGGCTCAATATCTTCTGGAACCTATCATACCCTTGATTTAGACCTTCAGTTTCTGAGATTTTGAATTCGGTAAATTCATCTCTCAGCATGGACCTTCGCATTTTCTTTGATTCCTCATTCCCACCGAACCTTGCTTTTATGCCATTCCAGATCTCTTTGGCATCATCCAAATGGTAGAAGTCACCCATGTGATCTTCAGGAAGAGATTGAAGCAAAATCGTTTTTGCTTTTACCTCCTTCTGAATAGCTATGATTTCCTCATGAGATTTGGGGTCAAGAAGAGTAATGTTACCATTCCTGTCTCGTCCAGTAAGCTTCCTGCTGTTCCCATTCAGAATGATCTTCAAAGATCTTGATCAGTGTTGGTGATCCACCATTCCATCTTCATTGCCCAGTTATCATATTCACCCTTCTTCAGAAGAGGGAATTTACCATTCGTGTTAGAGACCGTAGCCAGGATCTGCTGAGGTTGCACAATTTTAGGAGTGCTGTCTTCTCCTGTTTGAGTAGAGGTTGAGGCAGACATGATAAACAAAATGTCAGAAATAAGAAAACTTGATTCTTCTTGTATAGAGACCCTCCCAGTCTCTGATACCACTTGTTGGGTCTACCAGATGTAGATCTTGCAGCCTGTCAGGACCGGTGAATGACTTCTGTAATCACAAGTCAAATCACAAAGAGACTCTATACACAATATGAATGTAAAATATAAATGTAATCAAGAAGAACAGAATAACTCTAAAGACTTGATCCTTTCTAAGGATTTCTAATATTAATAATCACTAGAACTACGTTTGGTGAAGGTCTGTATAACCCTTCTGCCTAAGGTTCCTTTTATACTACAAGGAAACCCTAATACAACATTAAAGAAAACGTGTAAAACTGATATGCATATCCTTTCCTAACATATCTCATGCATATCCCGACAGAATATTAAGTAAATAATAAAGTTTGACTTCGACTAGGACCAGGAGCAGGACTTGCTCCTACTACTACTAGGACCAGGAGGAACTACATACCTCCTAGTCTACCTATTACATATAACTATTAAATGGTCCTAACACCTTCTCTATCGAAATGTTCCCCTTTTGAACATTATCCCTAAGAAAATGGTGGCGAATCTCTATGTGCTTAGTTCGCGAATGTTGCACGGGATTCTTGCTAAGGTCTATTGCACCCTTGTTGTCGCACATGATGAGAACATCATTTAAGAGAAATCCTGTAATCAACAAACGCTTGCTTCATCCATAGAGCTTGTTGACAAGCTTTACCGCCACTCACATACTCGGCTTCCGTGGTGGATATAGCAAGGGCGGTTTGTTTCTTGGAGAACCAAGAAGTTAAACAACCCATGAAGGTACAAACTCCAATAGTGATTTTCCGGTCCACATAGTCTCCCGCATGATCCGAGTCCACGTAGACAATGGTTTCTACGTGGGTCCTTTAGGATACCATAATCCTAAATGTATAGTGCCCTTAATATATCGGAAGATACGCTTAACCGCTTTAAGGTGAGATGTTTTGGGAGCCTCTTGGAAGCGAGCACAAAGGCAAACACTAAACATGATATCCGGTTGACTTGCCGTTAGGTACAACAAACTACCAATCATACCTCTATATTTGGTGTTGTCTACCGACTCACAATCATCATCTACGGTGAGTTTAGTATCCGAGGCCATAGGGGTCTTCATTATCTAAAGTCTTCTAATCCAAATTTCTTTAGCATTTCTTTAACATACTTGGATTGATTAAAGAAAATACCGTCGTCCATTTGTTTAATTTGGAGTCCTAAAAAGAAGTTAAGTTCTCCCATCATACTCATTTAAAACTCGTCATGCATGATTTTGGCAAAGTCATCACACAATGATTGACAAGTTGAACCAAATATAATGTCATCAACATATATTTGTACGATAATGAGGTGAGAACCTTTCTTCTTTGTAAAGAGTGTATTGTCTACCATCCCCATGGTATACTCATGTTTTACAAGAAACGCTTTAAGTCTATCATACCAAGCTTTGGGTGCTTGTTTGAGACCATAAAGAGCTTTCTTAAGCTTGTAAACGTGGTCCGATTTCTCAAAATCAATGAAGCTGGGAGGTTGACCACATATACCTCCTCATTGATCAAACCGTTAAGAAATGCACTCTTTACATCAATTTGTTGAAGCTTAAAGTCTAAAGCACAAGCGTAAGCTAAGAGGATTCTAATGGATTCTAATCTAGCTACGGGTGCGTATGTCTCGTCATAATCAATACCTTCTTGTTGATTATAACCTTGAGCTACAAGTCTAGCCTTGTTACGAGACACAACACCATTCTCATCTAACTTATTCCTATATACCCATTTGGTTCCTATGATGGTTGAACTTCTAGGCGGATGAACAAGTTCCCAAACGTCATTAGCAATGAATTGATTCAATTCTTCTTGCATAACGATGACCCAACTCTCATCCATCAAAGCTTCTTTAACATTCTTTGGTTCAATCAAGGAGACGAAACAAAAGAAGTTAATTTGATTTTGGACTTGAGATCTTAGGGTCCTTTGATTTAATTCGCCTATGACGTTATCAAGAGCATGATCCTTAGACTCCTTAATGTTTACTCCCTTTTCAACACTAAGGTCTTCAATTCCTATATTTCTAACGTCTTTGGCATTAACTATGTCTATTTCATCTAAGTCATCATCTACCAAATGTGGTGTCTTAGATGAAGGTGGGGTTTCATCAAATGTCACGTTAAGTGATTCTTCAATTACACCCGAGGTGCTATTGAGGACTATGTAGGCTTTGCTAGTTTGAGAATAACCTAAAAAGATACCTTCGTAAGACTTTGGGTCAAACTTTGTAAGGTAATCTTTGGTGTTGAGAATGAAGCACTTGCTTCCAAACATCCTAAAGTATTCCAATGAGGGCTTCTTACCTTTAAGAATCTCATAGGGGGTCATTCCTAGAAAAGGTCGAATAAGAATTCGGTTGAGAATGTAAGTCGATGTGTCCACGGCATTGCACCAAAAAATTTGAGGAAAAGATTGCTCATTTAACATCGTCCTACTCATCTCTTGGATGGTCCTATTCTTCCTTTCAACTACCCCATTTGATTGTGGAGTGCGAGGAGCCGAGAAGTTATGAGTAATACCGTGAGCTTCACAAAAGGCACCAAATTGCACTTCAATATCAAATTCCCTACCATGATCCGTCCTAATAGAGACAATTGAACATCCTAGTTGATTTTGAATTCTTCGACTAAAGGTTTCGAAGTGATCGAAAGCTTCATTCTTAGACGCCAAAAATCTAGTCCAAGTGAATCTAGAGTAGTCGTCAACTATAACTAGGGTATAAAGGTTACCTCCATAACTACGTATGGCGGAAGGTCCAAAGAGATCCATATGAAGGAGCTCTAAGCACCGAGAGGTCGAAACCAAATTATTGGCTTTGTGACTTGAGTGAACTTGCTTCCCAATTTTGCAAGCATCACAAAAGTGACTATCAAACTTCATCTTGGGGAGATGTCTTACCAACTCCTTAGAGACTAAAGATTGAATTAAACACATATTAGCGTGACCTAATCTCCTATGCCAAAGAGTAGAACTATAATCTAAAGTAGCTAGACATAAGTTGTCCTTTGACTTCCTATTAACCTTCATGACATAAAGCCCATGCTTTCTAACACCTTTTCCAATGACTTTTGCATCTTTTACGATTTCACTGTCATATTCCGAAAAGATGACCTTACACTTATTGTCACAAATTTGACCTATACTTAGAAGGTTAAAACCTAACTTATCTACGTGCTCTACGTTTTCTATAGTCATAGAGTCAAGATAGACCGTACCTTTTCCAATGATATTACCACGTCTATTACTTGTGAATGTAACGTTACCTCCATCATATGATTTGTTGTGTGAGAACAAACTTTGATTACCCGTCATGTGTTTAGAACAACCACTATCCTTAATCCACTCGTCGGGCTCTAGATCGATTCCCAAGCATATCTAGGTAACAACACACAAGATCAAACATTTGGTCCCCAATATCTCATGGGTCCAAAATTGTTAGTTCCAAACATCCCTTGCATTTGGTTGGGATGCGTGAATGAATGAGACATTCCCCATGGGGAAAAGTATTGTTGTTGAAAATTATTCTAATTCATATGGCCATTTTGTTGTCCATATTTTCTCCTAGGTCTCTTTGATCTTGATTTACTTGTAAAGCATTGGTTTTAAAAAATCATTTTTCAAAAACTTAAGCTTGAGTATTTATGTGAAACCTTCTAATACACAATATGAACAAGGTATAGTGCAACTAACTAATAATCACAAGTATAAAGAATAATGAATGTATAATGCAACTAAACTAATAATCACAAGTATAAAAAATAATGAATGTAAAGAGATAAGGGAAGGAAAGATCAAACCAAACACCAATGATTTATAGTGGTTCAGAAACGAAGCTCACTCCTCGTTCCTACTCCACTCCTCGAGTACTCCTTACTCGAGAGTTCACTAATCAACAAGCTCCTTAAGGTGGAGAAACCGTACACAACGTCGCTTAACCAATTTCCAACTCTAAGCTAAAAGTCGAGCCCTAATCTTGGCTAGGACTAATCTACACCAATATACTTTGAGGACTAAGTATTAACCCTAATACATACACAACTTCCAAATAGACACAACTATTTGTATTTTCACAACAATGACACAACAGTGAATAAATAAGTTTGGATCTTCAATGGATCTTTGAGGTAGACACAACACTTCAAGAATGATAGTGTTCTTCTCTTTGCACTTTGAGAGGAAAAGATGGGAGGAGAAAGATTCACTTCTAAACAAGTAGTAATTTAAGAAGTATGAAAGAATCTAAAATTGTATGTGCAAAAGAGGTGGATAGAGAATGGTCCATTGTTTATAAGACAAACATCCAACGGCTATATCTGCCTGCGGTTCCTTATTAGAGCCCGCGGTTCCTTAACGATAAGGAACCGCCGTAGGCGCTAAGGAACCGTCGACGTAGAGTCCGCTCCCTTTTGTCTTTTAGTGGGTTGCTTCGAATCTGGGGATTAAATTATCCTGAAAGGATATTCCAAACCAAGATAGAATATGTCATTTTCAAATTTCAAATTTTCAAATAATTAATTTAATAAAACATTTTTTTAAAAAGAAATTTTAAAATAAAACTTTGTCACATTTAATAAAAAGTGAGTTTTAAGAAAAGATTAAATCCTTGATCACTTTATTAGTATAATTACTTGTTTGTTCATACCTTAAGTGATAATGGTTGAAATGAAAAAATACTTGAACCCAAGAATTCGTTTTAAATTGTTTTCGTAAATCTTGTTTTTACATATTGTCGTAACCAAAACAAAGTGAGACCAAAAATCCAAGTATCGTTTTTAGGCATCATTGCATTAACAAACTGTTTATAAAATTTATAGATTTTTTAAAATATATATATATATATATATAAATTGTCTATAAAATTTAAAGAAATTTTTTATAAAATTTATATAGATTATATATAAAATATATTGAAAATTTTTATTTTTATAAATTTTGTATAAATTTTATATAAATTCCAAAATATTATGAATTTCTGCCAACCAAACAGGCATAGGCATTTTAAATTCTGATATTTTTAATTCTTAAGAATTTTAATTTACTAGAATTTAGAATTCCAGAATTTCAAATTGTCGAACCAAACGGCACCTAAGTACTAACTTAATGATAATATTAATAATTATCAAGGTTGCAATGAATCGCTAGTCGGCCGGTCGACCACCTTGTAACCTGTAATCGTGGGATTAAAGGTGATTAATTAATGAAATGGTTTAGCTCAGTTGGCCACCAAGGTCCCACTAAGTGGTTTCCTTGGAGGAGGATTCCTGGAGGTCTTGGGTTCAAGACCTGCCAAGGGCCTTTCAAGCGAAGCGGATAAGGAGTATAACATAATTAGGCGAGGGTTCGAATAAAACATTCTTCCGCTTAGATGTTATTGCACGATTCGACCCACTAACCACTAACATTTGCCTATCTAAAAAAAAATGATTAATCATATTGGCATTTTTAGCAATTTTTTGGTATTTTTGACACGTTGTGAATATTTCTAATGAGTTTTAGGTATTTTCGGCAATATTATTCTTAAAATACAACTTATCATACATATAAATAATTACTATAAGTAGTGACAAACATAAGTTTTCAGTGAGTTTTAGGTATTTTCGACAAAATATGCTAGTTTTCGATAAGTTTGTTCTCTTTTGTCCGTCGTTGACCACAGTTGACCGTCATTAATCGTTTTTCATTAATCGGCAAGGTTGAAGACATTTTACCAATTAAACGGTAATTAATCGATCTCGTGGACCTTTTTTTTGCAACATTGATAATTATAATATTTACCGTCGCAACTGGCGAGTATACTACTAGTCTTTTTTTCAAGCATACATTGAGCTAAGCAAGTTTATACCCCTTCATAAACCCTACATTAATTAAGTATTGAAGGCATGAAGAGTGACCCGTAGGGATAGGCTCGGGACCAATCCCGTCTCGAACCTGTCCCGTTTTAGTGCTCCTGATTTTTTCTTGATCTAAAAAGTTATGTACCGATCCCGTGTCGAACGGGATTCGGGTATCGGTACCGGTACGGGTACGGGTATCGGTACCGAAAAATTGGGATGTTCCCCAAAATTTTCTGGAATTTCCCGATTTGGTACCGATCCCGTACCGAATTAGTGGCTCCGAATTTTTTTTCACCTTATTTCGTAGTCTCTATCCCGTACCGAACGAGAATCGGATGTTATGATGTTTTTTTTTAATAAAAGTTAATATATGCGAGCTCATTATGCCTTTTTTTATCTTTTAGCATAACTTTTGCTTTAGCTTATTATACTCTCGTAAAAATATGATGCCAAAATTTTTTCGTGATAAACACCAATTTTATTAACACTAAGTTTAAGCCCAACCGTTTCTGATGTTCTAATAACATAGTTAGAGAGGAGGGTGTCACGACTTGGGTGGTTTTGTCGGGACGACGTGGCACCCTCGTCGAGGCTCGTCGCCTCTCGCTGTCACACCCACCCCCTCTTCGCCATGAAGATTTCGCAAAACCGAAATCTGAACGACGAGCCACATATGAAAAAATAGCCGTTGGTGTTCAAAAAATCTGTCCGTTTCATTTATTTATTTTTTTTACTTTTTTTATTCTTTATATATACTCTCCTAATTTAATATTTTTAACAAACATATTTATTCCTCAAAATAAATTAAAAAAAATACTAGAATGACTTGTTCAAGTATACACACTTTTGATCAAATCAAAACATTGATAAAGCCGCTAAAATCTAAAACATATGGAATTTAAAAAGAATGAGTGAGAGAATTTTAATTTAAATAATGTTATTTTAATTTCAGTAATGTTATTTTATTTTCAGTAATGTTATTTTATTTTCAGTAATTTTTTATTTTTAGTAATGTAATTTTTCATTAATGAATTATCCAACGGCTATGTTTTAATTTGAATTTTCCAACGGCTATATTTTGTCTATAAATACTACTTCCATTTAGTATTTTTTTTTCTCACACAAAACCATACTCTCAAACATGTCTCAAGAAAATACTTCTGCAAACAAGAAACAAAACAAACGAAAAGCTACTCGAAGCAACCCATCGACACCGGAATCGAAATATGGTGACAAGCTACATAGAAGGGTTAGTAGTAGAGAAAAGACATCCAAAAAGATACAGCAAAGATCACAAAAAAAAATAAGAAACAAAAGATCCAAGATAAGTCATGTTAAAAGAAAACATGATAAAAGATACAAGGAAATAAATCATACAAAGATGTATGAGACACAAACACAAGCCAAAATAAAAGCATAAATATAATCATAGTTAAGCTAGAACCCTAAGATTTGCTTGAACTAGATGTCTTGAAAATAAGCAACCAATGCTTAGATAAAAGACAAGGTAGTGGCGGAAGGAGGTGGTGGTGGCTTGGTGGAGATCTCATAGTTATAGTAAAGAGGAGGTTTGACTAAGAGACTCTTAATGTAATTCAACTCTTCATAGATGTGAGCCATAGCAAGATGTTGACATTGACAACATTGACAATATGTTCCATGATGCATGACATTATCATGTGAAGGAGGTAGAACACTAAAGGCTAGTGGTGGAAGATAAGAGGTCCACAATCAACATTCTTAGAAGGAGAAGAGATGTGATTTTGACTGTTCTTTGGCGAATTGGGGTTGAAAGCAATTTGAGAGAATGGAAGAGAATCAAAGCTTTCATTTGGGGAATAAGACATTTTGATTTGAGAAAGAATACAAAATGATTAAGGTTAAATAGAGAAAGTCCAAGACAATTTGGGGGTGGTCAAAGGGTTGAAACAAAGATTCCAAAAAGTGTTGGAACAAATTTGGAGTTTCAGGAATACCCGAAAAGTAGGGTACTGGGCGTGGTTCCTTACCTCAGCCGGTAGTTCCTTATCACTGGGGAACCGCGGTATCAATAAAGAACCGCCCATAGTGGGTTGAGTCTGGTGATGAAGGAGGATTTTTCAATTCAGCAAATCCTATTTTTCTAGTCTAACTAATCATGGGGATATGCTAAGAAGCAAAGATAGACAAAGAAAACAAACAAGGGCTCACCAAACAAGGTTTAGACCAAAATACATAGATTTTTTTTAATAAAATCAATGTAGGAGGTGTGTAGAACTAGACACATAGTCATGAGACAATGATCCTCCATAGTTCTCTTTTGTTCTTGCTATATTTGAGAGACCCATACATATGAATTATGTAAGCTCATTATGAATATCAAGAAGTTATGAAAAACGTTTTTAGATTGAATTAACAATGCAAAAACATTTCTCGACCATTTTCGAAAGAGCTTTGAGAACTTTTGTAAATGAGAAGAGAAGTTTTCCAAAAAAGAGTTTATTAAACTTAAAAGCTCAAAGAAAGAAAAGACACAAAAGATAAAAGATAATAAGAATGCATAATTAAGGAATATGTTCCATTAAGCCTAGACCTAGACGCAAGTAATTAAAAGGTTCCATCTTAAGGGGCTTAGTGAAGATATCAGCTAAGTTTTCTACCGAGGGTACCTTCTCTATCGAAATGTTCCCCTTTTGAACATTATCCCTAAGAAAATGGTGGCGAATCTCTATGTGCTTAGTTCGCGAATGTTGCACGGGATTCTTGCTAAGGTCTATTGCACCCTTGTTGTCTCACATGATGAGAACATCATTAAGAGAAATCCTGTAATCAACAAGCGCTTGCTTCATCCATAGAGCTTGTTGACAAGCTTTACCGCCACTCACATACTCGGCTTCCGTGGTGGATATAGCAAGGTCGGTTTGTTTCTTGGAGAACCAAGAAGTTAAACAACCCATGAAGGTACAAACTCCAATAGTGATTTTCCGGTCCACATAGTCTCCCGCATGATCCGAGTCCGCGTAGACAATGGTTTCTACGTGGGTCCTTTAGGATACCATAATCCTAAATTTATAGTGCCCTTAATATATCGGAAGATACGCTTAACCGCTTCAAGGTGAGAGGTTTTGGGAGCCTCTTGGAAGCGAGCACAAAGGCAAACACTAAACATTATATCCGGTCGACTTGCCGTTAGGTACAACAAACTACCAATCATACCTCTATATTTGGTGTTGTCTACCGACTCACAATCATCATCTACGGTGAGTTTAGTATCCGAGGCCATAGGGGTCTTCATTAGTCTAAAGTCTTCTAATCCAAATTTCTTTAGCATTTCTTTAACATACTTGGATTGATTAAAGAAAATACCGTCGTCCATTTGTTTAATTTGGAGTCCTAAAAAGAAGTTAAGTTCTCCCATCATACTCATTTAAAACTCGTCATGCATGATTTTGGCAAAGTCATCACACAATGATTGACAAGTTGAACCAAATATAATGTCATCAACATATATTTGTACGATAATGAGGTGAGAACCTTTCTTCTTTGTAAAGAGTGTATTGTCTACCATCCCCATGGTATACTCATGTTTTACAAGAAACGCTTTAAGTCTATCATACCAAGCTTTGGGTGCTTGTTTGAGACCATAAAGAGCTTTCTTAAGCTTGTAAACGTGGTCCGATTTCTCAAAATCAATGAAGCTGGGAGGTTGACCACATATACCTCCTCATTGATCAAACCGTTAAGAAATGCACTCTTTACATCAATTTGTTGAAGCTTAAAGTCTAAAGCACAAGCGTAAGCTAAGAGGATTCTAATGGATTCTAATCTAGCTACGGGTGCGTATGTCTCGTCATAATCAATACCTTCTTGTTGATTATAACCTTGAGCTACAAGTCTAGCCTTGTTACGAGACACAACACCATTCTCATCTAACTTATTCCTATATACCCATTTAGTTCCTATGATGGTCGAACTTCTAGGCGGATGAACAAGTTCCCAAACGTCATTAGCAATGAATTGATTCAATTCTTCTTGCACAACGATGACCCAACTCTCATCCATCAAAGCTTCTTTAACATTCTTTGGTTCAATCAAGGAGACGAAACAAAAGAAGTTAATTTGATTTTGGACTTGAGATCTTAGGGTCCTTTGATTTAATTCGCCTATGACGTTATCAAGAGCATGATCCTTAGACTCCTTAATGTTTACTCCCTTTTCAACACTAAGGTCTTCAATTCCTATATTTCTAACGTCTTTGGCATTAACTATGTCTATTTCATCTAAGTCATCATCTACCAAATATGGTGTCTTAGATGAAGGTGGGGTTTCATCAAATGTCACGTTAAGTGATTCTTCAATTACACCCGAGGTTCTATTGAGGACTATGTAGGCTTTGCTAGTTTGAGAATAACCTAAAAAGATACCTTCGTAAGACTTTGGGTCAAACTTTGTAAGGTAATCTTTGGTCTTGAGAATGAAGCACTTGCTTCCAAACATCCTAAAGTATTCCAATGAGGGCTTCTTACCTTTAAGAATCTCATAGGGGGTCATTCCTAGAAAAGGTCGAATAAGAATTCGGTTGAGAATGTAAGTCGATGTGTCCACGGCATTGCACCAAAAAATTTGAGGAAAAGATTGCTCATTTAACATCGTCCTACTCATCTCTTGGATGGTCCTATTCTTCCTTTCAACTACCCCATTTGATTGTGGAGTGCGAGGAGCCGAGAAGTTATGGGTAATACCATGAGCTTCACAAAAGGCACCAAATTGCACTTCAATATCAAATTCCCTACCATGATCCGTCCTAATAGAGACAATTGAACATCCTAGTTGATTTTGAATTCTTCGACTAAAGGTTTCGAAGTGATCGAAAGCTTCATTCTTAGACGCCAAAAATCTAGTCCAAGTGAATCTAGAGTAGTCGTCAACTATAACTAGGGTATAAAGGTTACCTCCATAACTACGTATGGCGGAAGGTTCAAAGAGATCCATATGAAGGAGCTCTAAGCACCGAGAGGTCGAAACCAAATTATTGGCTTTGTGACTTGAGTGAACTTGCTTCCCAATTTTGCAAGCATCACAAAAGTGACTATCAAACTTCATCTTGGGGAGATGTCTTACCAACTCCTTAGAGACTAAAGATTGAATTAAACACATATTAGCGTGACCTAATCTCCTATGCCAAAGAGTAGAACTATAATCTAAAGTAGCTAGACATAAGTTGTCCTTTGACTTCCTATTAACCTTCATGACATAAAGCCCATGCTTTCTAACACCTTTTCCAATGACTTTTCCATCTTTTACGATTTCACTGTCATATTCCGAAAAGATGACCTTACACTTATTGTCACAAATTTGACCTATACTTAGAAGGTTAAAACCTAACTTATCTACGTGCTCTACGTTTTCTATAGTCATAGAGTCAAGATAGACCGTACCTTTTCCAATGATATTACCACGTCTATTACTTGCGAATGTAACGTTACCTCCATCATATGATTTGTTGTGTGAGAACAAACTTTGATTACCCGTCATGTGTTTAGAACAACCACTATCCTTAATCCACTCGTCGGGCTCTAGATCGATTCCCAAGCATATCTAGGTAACAACACACAAGATCAAACATTTGGTCCCCAATATCTCATGGGTCCAAAATTGTTAGTTCCAAACATCCCTTGCATTTGGTTGGGATGCGTGAATGAATGAGACATTCCCCATGGGGAAAAGCATTGTTGTTGAAAATTATTCTAATTCATATGGCCATTTTGTTGTCCATATTTTCTCCTAGGTCTCTTTGATCTTGATTTACTTGTTAAACATTGGTTTTAAAAAATCATTTTTCAAAAACTTAAGCTTGAGTATTTATGTGAAACCTTCTTATACACAATATGAACAAGGTATAGTGCAACTAACTAATAATCACAAGTATAAAGAATAATGAATGTATAATGCAACTAAACTAATAATCACAAGTATAAAAAATAATGAATGTAAAGAGATAAGGGAAGGAAAGATCAAACCAAACACCAATGATTTATAGTGGTTCGGAAACGAAGCTCACTCCTCGTTCCTACTCCACTCCTCGAGTACTCCTTACTCGAGAGTTCACTAATCAACAAGCTCCTTAAGGTGGAGAAACCGTACACAACGTCGCTTAACCAATTTCCAACTCTAAGCTAAAAGTCGAGCCCTAATCTTGGCTAGGACTAATCTACACCAATATACTTTGAGGACTAAGTATTAACCCTAATACATACACAACTTCCAAATAGACACAACTATTTGTATTTTCACAACAATGACACAACGGTGAATAAATAAGTTTGGATCTTCAATGGATCTTTGAGGTAGACACAACACTTCAAGAATGATAGTGTTCTTCTCTTTGCACTTTGAGAGGAAAAGATGGGAGGAGAAAGATTCACTTCTAAACAAGTAGTAATTTAAGAAGTATGAAAGAATCTGGAATTGTATGTGCAAAAGAGGTGGATAGAGAATGGTCCATTGTTTATAAGACAAACATCCAACGGCTATATCTGCCTGCGGTTCCTTATTAGAGCCCGCGGTTCCTTAACGATAAGGAACCGCCGTAGGCGCTAAGGAACCGTCGACGTAGAGTCCGCTCCCTTTTGTCTTTTAGTGGGTTGCTTCGAATCTGGGGATTAAATTATCCTGAAAGGATATTCCAAACCAAGATAGAATATGTCATTTTCAAATTTCAAATTTTCAAATAATTAATTTAATAAAACATTTTTTTAAAAAGAAAGTTTAAAATAAAACTTTGTCACATTTAATAAAAAGTGAGTTTTAAGAAAAGATTAAATCCTTGATCACTTTATTAGTATAATTACTTGTTTGTTCATACCTTAAGTGATAATGGTTGAAATGAAAAAATACTTGAACCCAAGAATTCGTTTTAAATTGTTTTCGTAAATCTTGTTTTTACATATTGTCGTAACCAAAACAAAGTGAGACCAAAAATCCAAGTATCGTTTTTAGGCATCATTGCATTAACAAACTGTTTATAAAATTTATAGATTTTTTAAAATATATATATATATATATATATATATATATATATATATATATATATATATAGATATATATATATATATATATATATATATATATATATATATATATATATATATATATATATATATATATATATATATATATATATATATATATTGTCTATAAAATTTAAAGAAATTTTTTATAAAATTTATATAGATTATATATAAAATATATTGAAAATTTTTATTTTTATAAATTTTGTATAAA
This sequence comes from Glebionis coronaria, assembly GCA_025667525.1. NCBI lineage: Eukaryota > Viridiplantae > Streptophyta > Magnoliopsida > Asterales > Asteraceae > Glebionis > Glebionis coronaria. The sequence goes on along the minus strand of CM046880.1, from coordinate 588,132,969 downwards.
TTTTATATAAATTCCAAAATATTATGAATTTCTGCCAACCAAACAGGCATAGGCATTTTAAATTCTGATATTTTTAATTCTTAAGAATTTTAATTTACTAGAATTTAGAATTCCAGAATTTCAAATTGTCGAACCAAACGGCACCTAAGTACTAACTTAATGATAATATTAATAATTATCAAGGTTGCAATGAATCGCTAGTCGGCCGGTCGACCACCTTGTAACCTGTAATCGTGGGATTAAAGGTGATTTAATTAATGAAATGGTTTAGCTCAGTTGGCCACCAAGGTCCCACTAAGTGGTTTCCTTGGAGGAGGATTCCTGGAGGTCTTGGGTTCAAGACCTGCCAAGGGCCTTTCAAGCGAAGCGGATAAGGAGTATAACATAATTAGGCGAGGGTTCGAATAAAACATTCTTCCGCTTGGATGTTATTGCACGATTCGACCCACTAACCACTAACATTTGCCTATCTAAAAAAATGATTAATCATATTGGCATTTTTAGCAATTTTTTGGTATTTTTGGCACGTTGTGAATATTTCTAATGAGTTTTAGGTATTTTCGGCAATATTATTCTTAAAATACAACTTATCATACATATAAATAATTACTATAAGTAGTGACAAACATAAGTTTTCAATGAGTTTTAGGTATTTTCGACAAAATATGCTAGTTTTCGGTAAGTTTGTTCTCTTTTGTCCGTCGTTGACCACAGTTGACCGTCATTAATCGTTTTTCATTAATCGGCAAGGTTGAAGACATTGTACCAATTAAACGGTAATTAATCGATCTCGTGGACCTTTTTTTTACAACATTGATAATTATAATATTTACCGTCGCAATTGGCGAGTATACTACTAGTCTTTTTTTCAAGCATACATTGAGCTAAGCAAGTTTATACCCCTTCATAAACCCTACATTAATTCAGTATTGAAGGCATGAAGAGTGACCCGTAGGGATAGGCTCGGGACCAATCCCGTCTCGAACCTGTCCCGTTTTAGTGCTCCTGATTTTTTCTTGATCTAAAAAGTTATGTACCGATCCCGTGTCGAACGGGATTCGGGTATCGGTACCGGTACCGGTACCGGTACGGGTACGGGTATCAGTACCGAAAAATCGGGATGTTCCCCAATATTTTCTGGAATTTCCCGATTTGGTACCGATCCCGTACCGAATTAGTGGCTCCGAATTTTTTTTCACCTTATTTCGTAGTCTCTATCCCGTACCGAACGGGAATCGGATGTTATGATGTTTTTTTATTTTAATAAAAGTTAATATATGCGAGCTCATTATGCCTTTTTTTTATCTTTTAGCATAAATTTTGCTTTAGCTTATTATACTCTCGTAAAAATATGATGCCAAAAAGTTTTCGTGATAAACACCAATTTACTTAACACTAAGTTTAAGCCCAACCGTTTCTGATGTTCTAATAACATAGTTAGAGAGGAGGGTGTCACGACTTGGGTGGTTTTGTCGGGACGACGTGGCACCCTCGTCGAGGCTCGTCGCCTCTCGCTGTCACACCCACCCCCTCTTCGCCATGAAGATTTCGCAAAACCGAAATCTGAACGACGAGCCACATATGAAAAAATAGCCGTTGGTGTTCAAAAAATCTGTCCGTTTCATTTATTTATTTTTTAACTTTTTTTATTCTTTATATATACTCTCCTAATTTAACATTTTTAACAAACATATTTATTCCTCAAAATAAATTAAAAAAATACTAGAATGACTTGTTCAAGTCTACACACTTTTGATCAAATCAAAACATTGATAAAGCCGCTAAAATCGAAAGACATATGGAATTTAAAAAGAATGAGTGAGAGAATTTTAATTTAAATAATGTTATTTTAATTTCAGTAATGTTATTTTATTTTCAGTAATGTAATTTTATTTTCAGTAATTTTTTATTTTCAGTAATGTAATTTTATTTTCATTAATGAATTATCCAACGGCTATGTTTTAATTTGAATTTTCCAACGGCTATATTTTGTCTATAAATACTACTTCCATTTAGTATTTTTTTTTCTCACACAAAACCATACTCTCAAACATGTCTCAAGAAAATACTTCTGCAAACAAGAAACAAAACAAACGAAAAGCTACTCGAAGCAACCCATCGACACCGGAAAAGGTACCAGACACAATCCCTCCACAACCTTACCCTTCACAACCTTACCTAAACACGATGGGTGGATCATCTTTTCCTACCGTTGATCAACCAAAGAGCCCTGTTGAAAAATACGAGGTACCTGCTGAGTTTCGTCTTACTGAGTAACAAGAACATCAAACTGTTTCTTGATGAAGAAGCATTACGTGAAATATTAGCAGAAGAAGAAAGGGGCAAACAAGAGTTGGAGAAGCAAATCAAGTAGGAAAAGGCTGACGAATTCATCAAGAATTATTGGGGCATTTCATCGGAATTTAATTCGGATCCCGAGACCGATTAAATTCCGTCGAACCGTACCGTATCGTACCGTATCGTATTTTGGAATTCAGTATTTGTAATTTTTATTTCTGTATTTGTAATTTTTATTTCCGTATTTGTAGTGTTTAATTTGAATGAAATGAATTTAAATTTGTGTGAAAAAAAAGAAGATAGTGGTAGGGCCCAAGTGAAGAGGGATTGGGTGTGTTGTGAGTGACGGGGTATTTTTGTTAGTTGCGTTGTGGTAATGTGACGCTGATGTGGCAACTGTAAAGCCCAAATGAAGAAGGTTGGGTTTGTTGTGACACCTTTCTCTCTTAGGCTGGGGGGAGTGGTGATAAAAACCCACGGGTGGGTCTGAGGTGTCAAAATCCCACGCGTGGGTTATCAAGAACCCCACTATCCCACCTCAAAAAGCCACATGTAGGTTGTTGTTCTCAGTGCAAAAAAAAACTCGCTACAAGTGAGTTTCTCACCCTTTACAATACCTCAAATCTTTTTTTTATCCCCATTTAATTCTATATAATCCCCATTTTCACTACTTTGCTTTTTCATCTTCATCTTTTTTAGTTTGTATCGTTTTTATTTTCGACATTTTATGTTTTTATTTACCCCTGTATCGTATTTTATTTTATGAAATAAAAGTTTTAATTTATGAATAAATTAAGTAAAGATGATAGTGAAAAGATGATGTGGAGGTGAGGTGGTGGTGGGTTTATTTTTGGGAAAATCACTTAAAAATGTAGTAAACTAACCACTTTTTATGGTTGTATGTACAAAACTATTTTTTTTCTCATTGTGTGTATTAAACTTTTTAATTTTGATCATTGTGTGTATTTTGAGACGATTTTGTCTAGTAAAATGACCATTTTACCCTTCAAAATTTGAAAAAAGTAGGGGTAAAATGGTTACAAAATACACACAATGATATGATTTTGAAAGTTTAATACACACAATGAGAAAAAAAATAGTTTACTACACACAACCATAAAAAGTGGTAAGTTTACTACATTTTTGAGTGATTTTCCCTTTATTTTTCCTTAGAGCTCTAGGTACAGTCGAGCAATGAAGCTCGAGCCGTGGGCATAAAGTGTTGTCACGTCAGCTTTTTCTCCCATAACTCAGAAACACCCCATAACCCACCAAACCCCATCCCTGGTTAGCATCAACTTTTCTCGGTTTATTGTGACCCCACCACTTTTTATTTAATTTTTTTCTAATATATTTCTAACTAAAAACACATTTCATTCATAATAAAAATACAAATACAAATAAAAAAAATACACGGAACGGAAATTACAACTTAAAAAAATAATTTAAAAACATCAATGATTAAGGTTCCACAAATGCTCAACGAGATCACGTCGAAGATCATCGTGAACTTTCCTATCCCGAAGTTCCTTGTTTTTCCTTATATACGTCTCACACCGTTCTACCCAAGTACGTTCGAAATTGCTTGTGACGGAGCATACATATGGTCGTATTCACTAAGATACTTCTCTACATACAACACGTAAATATTCAAGATATCGGGCATAATCTTTCATATCATTTTGATCATATATTTCATAAATAGCGGACAAATCGAAAGCCCCGACATTCATATTAGGAGAAAAATGGTATGTATATGTTTTTTGTGTGAATTATAGTGAAAATATGTGATAAAATGAGGTATTTAACACCTACAAACGGTCAAAAACAAGCAAAAAAAATAGCCGTAACCCAACGAATATATTTTCAAATTTTTAAGAAAAAAAAATTAAAAAAAATTTATAACTCAGGCCCATGACGCGAGCCATGGTGTGGTTGGTTGCGTCATGGGGTCGCGCCGTCGGCCTTAACGCTGGCAAGAGATAGTCATAACTCAAAGCGCGGTACAGTTGGCTCAGGCCATGGTCTCGCACCATGATGACTAGTCGAGCCATGGCTCACTCTTAAAAAATAAGTTTTGAGTAGATTAGTGAGAGGGAAGAGAAAGATAGGATGACCATAGAATTTTGTTACACCACTCCTCTAGCATTAGCTTTTAACCATCATATGGTTATTTAACTGGAAATGCTAATCACGTGTATCTTAACTTTAACAAATGCTGTAGTCAATTAAAGTTCATCGCAATCCTAAAAGAAATATCATTAATGTGCATTTTCATACATGCCTAGATACGTGTTTCCACACACTTCTATTCCTTCATGAAACCTTATTTTATTCGTACCAATATATTCAACGAGTATAAAAAGAATAAAAAAAATCAACTAGCATATATACTCATGGTTTTAAAAAGCTTGTCATGGTCTCATTAAGGCTTTGTAAAAACTATGAGACTTAAACTTCATGCTCGTTATAGATCAAAACTTGGATTGAAGGCCTAACGTAAAATAAAGAGTAAAAAACGTGATAAAACAAATTGTATTGAGACTTTTTTAAATTCAGCTTTAACAAAAATTACAATTTATATAAAAATAAAAATAAAAATTACATTTAAAGATAATTTTTAACCATATTTCTTATGTATATAATAGTTTTTGTAAACTAAATATATTTATAATATGATATAATATATGAATTTATATATGTTTTCATATTTTGTGACACTATAATTTACGCATTAAAACGTAATGATTTGTAAAAACGTGAAATTTAACACACCATTATGACATGTTTCACGTTATTTATAACCTTGTGCATACTCTATCCCACCCATGGTTCTAAAAGGCTCGTCATGTCTCGCTAAAACGTGATGCTTGACCTTTACGTCAAGCTATAAACCAATGCTTGAGGTTAAAGCTTGGCGTGAGATAATGAGTTAAAAATGTGATAAGACGCGATAAAATAAGATGTGTGAAGGTTTTTCTGAATTCAATTTCGATAAAAATCATATTTTCATAAACAGATGAAAAAGATTACAATAAAATAGTCTTTTTAACTTTATTAATTATGTATGACACTTTTTTTAAGAGTGGTGATTTGTACATTTTTTGAATTTATTTGGACGCTTAATTTATGTAAATCTTGACATTTATACCGATACATCATTTAGTAGTGTATATATAATAAAGGTATAATAATTACGACACACATATTTTAGAGTGTGTCAATAAATTTTTTGAATATGCAAATTATCACTCTTTTTTAACTAAATATATTTATAATATAACATTAATATACAAATATTAATTCACGTTTCATAAACACTATCACTCGTAAAAACTCATAAAAACATAAAATTTAATTATGCTGTCACATCACGTCCCACGCTATACATTACTTTAATTACCTTGATCCCACCAAAGTACCATATAAAACTCGTTACACCTTATACCTACCTCATAACCCAATATCAACATCCTAATATCACTCTTTTTAACTAACTCATAACAAAACAACATTCCGACAAAACAAAACACCAATGACAACCACCCATAATCTCCGGGAACCCTTAATCCCACCACCCGAAAAACACGAAAAAAACAACATCGAACAACGTTTGTGCATAGACGACATGCTACAAAAATACTGTGGTGAGTTTGGTGCATGGCAAATGAAACATTTTGTATTAACATGTATGGCATGGGCTCTAGAGGCTTTTCATACCATGGTTATGATATTTGCTGATAAGGAACCTGAGTTTACGTGTGAACCGGGTTTTTCAGAGTGTGATGTTTGTGGTGGTGAACCGGGGAGGTGGCGGTGGGAGGGTGATGGTGGTGGTGTGTCAACGGTGGCTGAATGGGGGTTGGTTTGTGGTGATAAATATAAGGTTGGGCTTGTTCAAGCCTTGTTCTTTGCTGGATGCATGATTGGTATGTTTCTTTAATTCTAACCACAAATAAATACTACTACCTAGTATTGATAATGTTATTATGGTTATATTTTGAGCAGAGGTGGTAAAATGGGCGGGCGGGTAAAACGAGCGACGTGTTAAACGGGCGCAAGTTAAAACTAGAAAAAAACGTATAGAAACTTAGAAATAAAAGATAATAATATTTTTTTAAAGCTGAGGATAAAAAGTTACATATAAAAGATATGTCAGAATAGCATAATTACGTAGTAGTATTTTACATGTACGTCCAATTAAGGTTATTTAGTATGTTATATGTGCGCTCGTTTAGCCTATCAATAAGAATGAATGGACAAAAAGTATTTTTTTTATGTCAAAAAATATCTATATTTATTAAAATGGACAATATTCGTCGCATTTAATTTTGAGCCTTACTTGTGAGAAATATATGTAATGTATAGTGAAATACAGTAAATAGTAAGCAGTACGGAGTAAGTATAAAACAAGGAAAAATATTTACAAAAACTTATGTACAAAACAAGGAACATTTTTTTTTCAACGAGAAACATTTATAAAATATTGAATTTTTTGGCAAGATTTAACACTAGCCTCGAAATTTTATAGGTGTTTCGAGAGTCGAGACTCATCCTTTTTCCTTCTTTGTGGACAATCTTTAATGTTATATACTACTTTCGTCTTAAAATTATTATTTACTTTTAAAAATAATCTTTGAATTTGTTTTACTTTATTATATTGCTTTTAATCCAAATTAAAATTTACCAAATTAAAAGAGATACAGTATTAAATAATTATCAAAGAGTAAAATTGTTATTTTTTGTTTTTATAGAAATCAAAACAGTAATTAATACAGTTTTTTTAACTTAATTAATGTTCGTGGACAATAATTTTAAGACTCATGGAGTAATTTGGTGGCAAAATTGACTAAGTACATTGATGTTACACATGAAAGAGTGACAAGTAATTTTATAAGCTGAAGATAATTACCAGTACAGTATTCTACGGATGTGAGGTGACATGTTTTATAAAGGGAGGTGATTTGTACTTTTTAAATTAATTGTCACACTAAAAATTAGTGTGTATTGACACTTATATTCTTATATCACTTTCAATCATGTTTATTTTTATAAAAGTATAAATGGCAAGACACACTAATTTTGAGTATGTTAATCAATTCGAGGAGTGCCTTTTATAAACAACCAAAATTCTTATTATAGCTCTCTTTACTTTTTGTCTTTTGTCTTTGGATGTGAGTAAAATCTTATGGTCAACATACTTTTTCGCATGTAGCATCGTAAAATCCTATTATTCTAATAACGTAATTATCGTAAAATCCTATTATTCTAATAACATAACTATCTTAAGAATAGTGATTTTTATTATTCTAATAACGTAATTCTCGTAAAATCCTATTATTCTAATAACGTGATTATCTTAAGAGTAGTTTGCACACTCAAATTATGTATATTTTGACATTTATACTTTTATATCATTTTGTGGTGTGTGGGTATAATAGTCATGACACGTATATAATTGTATTAATAATTTTATGAAGTGTGCAAGTTATCACCTCACGCCTTAGTGTGTATGTAGAGGTGGCAAAATGGGCGGGCACGGGCGGCGGGCTAAACGGGCAACGGGCTAAACGGGCGGCGGGCTAAACGGGCGCGGGCTAAACGGGCACCGGCGAAACGGGCGGGCAAAACGGGCGGGCTAAACGGGCGCAAGCTAAAAAAGGAAAAAAACATATAAAAACATATAAATAAAAAATAAAAGTACTTGTTTGAAAGCCGGGATAAAAAATTTAATAAAAAATATTCGTCGAGCATACTAATTTGTATTTTACAAGTGCGTCCGTTAAGCCCATTTAGTTTCTTACATATGCGCCTGTTTAGCCCATTCATTATAAGAATGGGCAAAAAGTGCCCAATCCTTTTTTGAAAACGGCCAAAAAGTGCCCATATGTATCAAAATGGGCAAGATTTGCCACCTCTATGTGTATGCATGCGCATTTAACATTAACTAATGCTAATTTTACATAGTTTAGTGTTAAAGATGAGAATATCTATCCACGTAAAAAGTGAAGAAGCTCTGATAGAAAACGGTGCACGGCGTGAGTCATCGAGAGCAATAATTAAGTAGATGCGTGCGTGTTTTATCCATGTTACTAGTTCTGAATTTTTTACTGACACCCATGAATGCGGCATATGCTGCTGCATACTTATTCAATGGCTTCATATTTTATAGGACCATTCCATGTTCCTATTATAGATAGAGATCACTTTAGTGGACATGTCGTTATCGTTCAGAGGTGGAGCCAGAAAGATAGGGTTGAGGTATACGTTTAGGGTCGTATACTCACAATGTTTAAGTCATTAGGCTGAGCATCTGGTTAAGACCGAACCGGTCAAGATCGGATCGGGCCTAAGATCGAAATGATCTGAAATTCCAGACCGAAATGATTTGGTACGGTTTGGTTTGATCCTATTAAACATAAACGATAAGATTTTTGTTAAGATTGAATCGGGCCGGACCAAATCGACTGGACCGAGGATCAAAATGATCCAGAACTCTAGACCGAAACAGTCTAATCCGGTTTAGTTTTCCGGTCCAAATTGATTTTGAGTCTGTCATGCTTAAAGTCACAAGTCTAGTTAAAAAAATAACATCTATAGGTCAAACTTAACTAGCAATAAATATGATACTTGGGTCTTTTGTCTTGTTATAAAATATTGAGATCCACAATGTACTACTGACTGTTTGACTATAAAAAAAGATGATGGCTAAGACAAACTTTAGGTTAAGATGAGGAAGGCTAAAGGAATCTTATCATCTTGACAGAATATACAAAGAGATCCGTTTTGTATTCAAATTTAAATATAATACTTTTTCAGACTTAGGATAAACTAACCGAGTGTATGGATGTAGATTGAGATCCATTTTTAATGAATCTTTTTATTTTAAACTAGATGAGTACCCGCGCATAGCGGCGGAAATTGTCTAGCAACAGATAATTAACACGATGAGATATTGTGGTAAGTGTTTTGGTGACGTTCAAAATATAACGTCAAAAGATTAAACTTTTATTGCAAAGCGTTGTAACATGTTATAATTCACAATATCTTATAAGTATGTTTCAATTGGATGAAAGGGTGCCATTTGTTTAATTAACCAAAGTTTATATCTTTTTTAATGAATAAGATTTGCATGTATTAGTTTTTAGTGGGACTCACATTTTTCAAGCATTCAACATTTTCAACTTTCAACCAAAGGGATACACCCTTAATAATGTAGTATTGAAGTATAGATATAGATTAGTGGGACCCATATTTTTCAACCATTCAACATTTTCAACTTTCAACCAAAGTGATACACCCTTTATAATGTAGTATAGATAACCACTAGGTATTGGTTCCAAAGTGCATGAAGGAAACAGGGTGAGTCTCGGGGGTTTTGGAACATCTATAAATAATTTGTTATGTAGTATTAAATTTGTAAAAAAAATAGATATTTGTTAGATTTGTGTTAAATGCACATGATTCTTAAAAATTGTGTTTGTAGCATTGTAAATACATCTGATCGTTTTTTATCCTGTTTCCGTCGCTGCTAAAATGTAACATGATGGCAATGATAAACTAATACCCGGATAGGTAATACCGGATTAACCTTTTTAGTTACGTGCTTTCATTTAATTTTGGTCTTACCGGAAGACGTGAGTGGGCTTAGAGGTTCATAAACCCGATGAATGTTTGTCGTGTAGTGTAAATGTTGGTTAATTTTTTTTACTAGTTTTAAATAATGGAACTTTTAACTCAATTTTTATTTCGTAATACAATTAATTTGTGCACGTAATAACTTATAGTTCTTGGTCCTCCCCTGCTGCTGGAATACATAACTATAGTTGGCACACTCGGACATGCGCGAGTACAGAAGTACTTGCAATATCGCAATCAACTTTGTCAACAATGAGAGATTTATAGGTTGTTTTATGCCAAATTGGCTATAGTGTGAGTCGATATTGTTAAGCTAGACAGGATGTTTGGAATTACTTATTAAAATTGTTCATCTAATTTCTTTTATAAAAAAAATTAAAATATGTTATGATTGGGGATGAGTTTGAAGTATGAACAAAGAAACACGACTCTACTGACATCTGAGAAGTGAGACACCATTGCTGACTCTTATTAACTTTGTTTTTGTTTTTATACATTTTTTTCAGTTTCTATTCTTCTTTTTTGTCCACTTTAAGATTTTATTTTATTTTCATTTTAAGGTTATTATATGATCACAACTAGGGGTGTGATTCGGGTTGACTCGGTCGGGTTCGGGTCAACTCGGGTCGGGTCAAGTCGGGTTGAGAGCAAAAAAATCATACCCGAACTCGAGCCTAATTAGAACTCGGGTCACTCGGGTTCGGGTCAATTCGGGTCGGGTCAACCCGAGTTTAAGAAAAATATGTAATAAGTGGCTCAATTAAGTACTAATACAATGTAAAAAAGTGTAATTTTAGTCGGGTTGGTCGGGTTCGGGTCAAGTGGGGTCGGGTCAAGGGTAAAAAATATATAACCCAAACCCGAGCCTAATTAGAACTCGAGTCAATTCGGGTCAACCCGAATTGACCCGAATACACTTTTGAACCCGAGTGACCCGACCCGAATATGATTATTCGGGTTCGGGTCGGGGCAATTTTTTCGACACCCCTAATCACAACATAAGTTCAAAAACACTAACAAAAAAAACCTTAAAAAATCCAAAAAAAAAAAAATGTATACAACTAATATAGTCAAATGTGTATTGTGTTGCATGTAAACAAAAGTGCTATTTTGTTCTACATATTGTACTGTGTTCAAATTAATGTAAAAAAAAAAATTTATTCTTAAAGGGTTACCCCGGTAAATGTATTAAACTTCTTATATGAAAAGTGTTGTTTTTTTATTTGTAGGTGCTGGAATATTTGGGCATTTATCGGACTCGAAACTTGGACGAAAAGGATCGCTCACGGTTGTATGTATACTCAATGCCATTTTCGGTCTGCTTACGTCCCTTTCCCCAAACTACCTCACATACGTCCTCCTCCGCATACTCACTGGTTTCAGCACGGGTGGTGTCGGCCTTTGTGCCTTTGTTCTTGCCACCGAGCCTGTTGGACCATCTAAACGCGGTGTGGCAGGAATGTCCACTTTTTACTTCTTTTCAGGAGGGATAGCATTACTATCCGGTATCGCCTACATTTTCCAAACATGGAGATCTTTATACATTGCTTCATCGGTCCCGTCCATTGTTTTTGTGCTTGTTATCTTACCTTTCATTTCGGAGTCCCCTCGTTGGTACCTTATTCGTGGACAAAATGACAATGCCATGAAAATTATGCGCGCGATTGCAGTTACTAATGGGAAATATCTACCAGAAAATGTGTATGTTGCTCGTGACGAAGAAGTTAATGATCATGATCAAAAGAGCATCGAGGACCGGTCAACAGAAGTGATCACAGGATCAGTTGTAGACGCGCTTAAATCGCCGTTAACAAGGATAAGATTATTTCTCGTGGTGGGAATAAACTTTACATGTTCCATAGTGTACTATGGTCTTAGTTTAAATGTGGTCAACCTCGAGACCAATCTGTACATCAGCGTGTTGGTAAACTCTATTGCGGAAATGCCTGCATATTTCCTCACTGCACTTCTGATTGATAGATTTGGGAGGAAACCGTTAGGGGTCGGGACACAATTGTTTAGTGGAATCTTTTGTATCGCGGGTAGTTTTATGGGAAATGAAGGGATTTGGAAGGTGGTTAGGATGGCGTGTGGTGTTTTGGGGATATTTGGGATGGCGGGAACTTACAATTTGTTGTTTATATACGCAATGGAATTGTTTCCAACGGTTGTGAGAAATGCTGCCCTTGGATGTGCAACACAAGCGGCTCAACTAGGGGCGATTCTGGCGCCTTTTGTGGTGGTTTTGGGTGGTGGATTACCGTTTATGATTTTTGGAGTATGTGGAATCGTCGGCGGCTTTCTTACATTGTACTTGCCGGAGACTTTGAACAAGCCATTATACGATACGATGAACGGGATGGCTGATGGAGAGAGCGAAGCATAACATCAAAGATTGTTATCTTTTTCTCCTTTTATTTCTTCATATCAGCGAAAATAGTAGTATGTTGTTTCTTATTAGAACCTGTATGAATATGCTAATTTAGATTCATATTTATTATCTAGTTACAGGAAAGAAAGTACCCATGAAAGTTTTTTTGAACTGTCAAACTCGCACAAAATCGGCAGAGTCCCAAAAGGGACATGAAAGTTTTGGCGGAGTGAATAAAATGGCAGCAGTGTCGTTTTTAGGGTATAACCAATATTTACACAGTTGCATCTTGTAGAATACATACCAGTCGAAACCTTCGTGTTCAAAATGATTCAATGTTAATATCCGCAATAGTCGCACAGATGACTAAAATGGCAATATTTATAGTTTTCCAGCTAGCAAACCAAAGTTGATAAGGTAACACATGAATGTCATCAGTTCTAAAGAAATAAAAGCTATCAGCAACACTTCGTTTCTACCTCATCAGTGGCCGTATTAGTTGTAGTTTCAATATTGGTTGTTTCCGGAAGGAGGTGGCGGTCGTCGCTTGGCTCGGCATACTTCACAAATATTGTATAACATAAAGATCCATATAGGCTGCAAGCCTGCAATGAAAACATTAAACTAGGAATCAGTATATCGAATAGCATAAATTTTAAAAATTTATCAGAAAAACTGAAGTAAAACTTTGCAGTCGAATTTGAAGCAGTGCTTATTAACAAAAACACTTTGAAGGCGATAAAAAATGTAATTATCGGTCAGGTCAACCTGTAACAAAAATTTAGACCAAAACTGTTACCAACACCTGCATATTGCCACCTCTAAAGATGACCAAAGTTAACATGAAAGAAAGTACCCGCAACAGATTTGATAGCTTGAAACAGTAGCACTACAACAATTCTTAAGCCTAGGGACGACTTATTCGTCTCTAGGTAGGGCCTGTTTCGACCCTAAACTCTTAGGGACGACTAAGTCGACCCTAAGAGTTAGTGCCTAAAAACTCATCTCTAGAATCCTAGGGACGAACACCCCTTTGTAACCTAGGGACGACTTTGTGGGTCCCACTACCCACTACGTTGAAAAAATTGACAAACCTAAGGACGACTTGTCTTTGAAACCTAGGGTCGACAAAGTCGTCCCTAGGTTATTAATAAAAATAATCTTTTTAAAATTTTTCTTAAAAATTCTTTTTTTTATTATTTTTAATAAAATCTTATTTATAAATATTAATAAAAACATTTTCAGAAAATAAAAAAAAATATTATTTATTATCCTAGGGACGACTTAGTCGTCCCTAGGTTTCAATATTGCCCAGGTTTTCAAAACCTAGGGACGACTAAGTCGTCCCCAGGTTTTGACACCTGGGCATTATTGAAACCTAAATATCCTAGGGACGACTAAGTCGTCCCTAAGTGTACCTGTGGGCTAAAAAAATTTTTGGCTGTTTTGCAGTTTTTAGATTTTTTCCGGAACTTTTTCCGGACAAAATCCACAATTCAAAATGGCAGAATTCGACAAATACAGAATAATAACAAATCAATAAACGTTACAATACCATATTACGATAAATTATCCAACGTCACGATACAATATTCATCAAATACACTTATTCAATCCTAAATCAAATGTTTCAAACGCTACAAGTCTCAAACTTTATTAAACATGCATAATAAGAAAAATACTACCACAACCTCTACTACGCATCCTCGTTAGGTGAAAAGTCACCTCCCCCTCGTCACCCTCCTCGTCACCCCCTCGTCACTCCCCTCGTCATTCCCCTCGTCATTCCCCTCGTCATCGCCTGATAAGTCGTCACCACTGTTTTGTACATTCCTATCTCGACCCAACTCGTCAACGGACCGGTAATCGTGCTGATGGGGATTTATGATTACACGAGAACCTCCGAGTATGGATTGTGAAGTAGAGCCGATCTCATGAGTCGAGTGTGTGGTGGGACGATAACAATGGTTAAATGTGTTATTGTTGGTGACGGGAGCAATAGGATAAGTGTCGGTATAGGGAGGTTGGAGTGGTTGGAGATTGTCGGGCAAAGATGGTCGGTATGGGTCGATGGAAGGAGGTTGCACTGGTTGTGCCCAAGGATAGGGGGTTGGACTAAATGAGCCCAATCAGGAGCTAGGGTGGGCATAACAAAGGGTCGGGGCGGGGGTACAAAAGTAGGTGGGCTAATTGGGTGATCAGTATTTGAGTTGTAGTTCTAGAAAAACTCACCCAATTGACTCTGATATTGCGCCATATGCTGGTACGACGTCTGAGTATATTGTTGCGCCGCATCTGCCTTTAACGCTGCCAAGTAAGCCCATTGCTGCGCCTCCTGATTCTCTTTCCTCAGCAGCTCCATCAGTCGCTCATTTCGTCCTATCAATTCCTGAAATTCACTACGAGAGGGAACATCTGGTCGACGTGGAGCACCCCGCCTGCGATAAGTTACAACAACAATTTTTCTTTATATACAACAAGACATAAATATGAACAATTGATTTACATTTTGTTTTACTGAGGATATATAACCTGCGAGTTGTGTTATTGGCACCACCCGGTAACTTTCTGCCTTGTCCCGACACATTTTGCTTATTTTGACTTGGCATGATTTGAGCCACTATTTCTTTATCAGACATGGGCGGGATGACCTTGACTCTCACTTGGTCACTGAGGGCTTTCATCTTTTGCTGGGAAAGAAAAAAAAAACGATTTAAAACAAATGAAATTAGTTACTAAGGCATGTAAAGAGTTATATATTACTTACATATCTTTCCTCGTTTTCTTTACTTTTAAACGTGCCATTACTTGAGTGCCCCTTCCTCCATGTTTCAACCATGTCCTCGTAAACCCCTTCCTTGACTTTCTGTAAAATCTCAAATAAATTAATAACGAGCTATAATAAATAAACAATATAAACGCTTTTAAATAAATCACAAAAATTATAAAGAGTCTTACGTATTCATTCCTTCCTCGGGCGAATGGTTTTTTGCCTTGAGTGGTCGGTACAGTTTTTTTGGAACGATTAACAGTATTAACCTGACTTCTTGCCACCCTCTTTGGCTCTGACCACCACTAAACCAATTCAGCCCAATCACCTTCGGTTCTATTGTCCCACACACTCGCCGGCGGTACATGTTCTTGTGCCAGTGCGGGCGTCTCATATTTCGAATAAAAATCTTTCTTGATCCTGTTCTTGTATTTTCTATACAGCAACCTCAGTTGGAGTTCCAACGCAAGCCTAACCCGAGTCGACACCTCATACACACCTTTGTCACACACCACCTCAGTACGATCATTGTACCATGGCTCGAGGTCGAAATATGTCTACATAAAAACATATGAATTTAAATAAACAAACAAATTAAACATAACACACATATCTAAATGTCGATAACAATAACAATATAAGTAAAATAAACAATTTTGACCTCAATTGTAGGATAAATATGAGCTTTATCACAGTCTGGAATTTCGTCCCATTCGCAATTCAGGGGAAGTGGCCGGACTAATTCCCCCATAAGATGAGACAACAATGATGCATAATCGCCCAGAAAATGGAAGGTTTGCAGATCTTTAAATTCAAAGCCAATTGTCAAAGGTTTTTCGTTATTATTTCTGTACGCCGTCCTTAATTTTCCTAGGTTGGTCACAAAGCGTTGATTTGAACCTACAAAAGATATGTTATTTACTCGTAAAAATTCAAGTGACATAAATTATAAATATCAGTGTTATAAAAAAATATAATGATTTCTTACGCTGACACTCGGCCGGTATAGGACGTGTGGGCCGTCTGGGTGGACTACCACCAGCATCCCCACCGTGTGACCTAGGAGCTACACATGCCATCTGTAAAATAACAAGTTCATATCAATATACACATTTTATCAATATACACATTTTAACATATAAAAACATTTTCATTAAAAAACAAAATTACACAATTTAATTAACCAATTAATACTAATACACAAATTCATATCAATATACACATTTTAACATATAAAAACATTTTCATTAAAATACAAAATTACACATTTAAACAAATAAAAACAACTCATCATCATTTAAGCGTATAACAATTGTTTCATTTAAACTACAACTTAAGCATATAACAATCGTTTACAAATAAAAAATTACACATTAAAGCATATAACAACTGTTTCATTCAAAATACAACTTAATATCAATTGTCATCATCTTCAGAATCATCGCTAGATAAAACTTCTTGAACATCATTATTAGGGTTCACTTCATCATCATCCGACACTAAATCATCATCATCAACATCACCAATGACGTGTGCAACTACCTCATCTTAAATATTAATAATATCATCATCAACCGGTGGGGCGTCCACTTCCGTTGGTTGAGTATTTACACTCAAATCCGTAATACCCAAATTAGGCAAAGCAACAGACAGTGTAACATCTGATGAACTGCTACCATGTATAACATCTTCATCGGACTCTGCCACATCTCGATGATAAACCTGTTCGACGACCTTCCAATGAAGCGGTCGTCTAGCAAGGTCTTCAAGGTAGAATACTTATGTTGCTTGTGTCGGGAAAATGTATGGGTAATTTTGGTGAAATAGCCTATCGGTCAAAATATGATGTATGCCTTGCTCAGTGTAAGAACGTCTGTTGCGTTTGGTGCAATTGGTAGGGTTAATTGTGTCAAACCATTTACATCGAAACAATAAAACCTTGCGGTTGCCGATATAAGTGAGCTCCAGAATTTCTTCGAGTTGACCATAATACATCTCTCCATCAACCCCGGGTGTTGAAACTCCGCTGCATTGAGTGGTACGAAGTATATCGCGTTCACGTACCACAAACTTCACACCGTTCACTATGCAAGAGGGGTATGTACATGAACTAATAGGTCCACATGCCAAAGAGAATAACTCGTCACTACAGCCCACACTCACTTTTTTTTTCACGAGTCTACAAAAATGAGATACAAAAAGGTTTATTAGATGAGGAATAACTCCAAGGTAATATATCTAATGTATTTACCATGTTATTAAACCACGCAGGAAAACTCGTTTCCACATTATCAGGCGCCTCTCTGCAAAGGTTCATGATATTAGCAGAAGTTATCGAGAAAGAAGAATTTTCAAAATTATAAAAAAATAGGAAGAAACATACTCGCTGTAAGCTGAGATGTCGGCTTCGACTTCAGGACTGTTGTTAAGTATAAACCACGTAACTGCCTACATGTCGTCATTAGTCATACGAGTTGGTTTGATTCCACCCGTCGGTGTGCATACGGTCCGGAACACCTCAAATTTATCTGGTTGTCCAGGCAAATCGTCTTCATTTCTGCCAAGGCGGTTAAATCTCGTCTCGACATCCTTAAGGTAACGCGAACAAAAAGTTAATGCCTCTTCTGCAACATAACCCTTAGCAATGGAACCTTCAGGCTTTGCTTTATTTCGTACATAATTCTTTAGCTTTTTCATGTATCTTTCAAATCGATACATCCACCTGCCGAGAGTAACGGAACCTAGAATAGCCTCATCGGGTAGATGTATAACCAAATGAGTCATTATGTCGAAAAAAGCAGGAGGAAAGATTTGCTCTAAATTAACCATCATAATGATCAATTTGTTTTTAGCTTCTTTCATGTCCTGCACAGTCAAACTTCGAGCACAAATCTGCTTAAAGAATAAGCAAATATTGATTATAGGTTTTGCAACATCTTTGGGCAAGTATTGTTGCACTCCATAAGGAAGTAACCGATGCATCATTATATGACAGTCATGAGATTTCAAGTTCGTTATATTGTCATCATCAGCGGTCACTTTTTTCTTGAAGTTGGATCCAAAGCCATCAGGTAGTCTGACTCCTTTAATGAATTTACAAAAAAGTTTTCTTTTTTCTGGAGTGAAAAAGAACTTTGGATGAGGCTTATCGAACTTCCCGTTATCTTTTTTAACTAACCACAACTCCTTTCGAACTCCCATTTTTTCTAAGTCTAGCCTTGCCTTTGGCGTGTCTTTGGATTTGTCGTTCTGTAACAGGGTATTCAGTAAAGCCTCAAGGAAATTCTTTTCGATGTGCATGACATCGTAACAGTGTTTTAGTAGAAGAAAGGGCCAATACTCAAGATCCCAAAAGATAGAACGCTTACTCCAGTTCAATTCAACATCTCGATTATGGGGGCGGTTGTCTTTGAGAATTGGTTTATGTTTCCCCGGTTTACGTTTAAAGACTTTACTAATCTGCAATTGGATATCAAGTTCTGAAAACTTTCTTGGTTTAGGCTTATTTTCGGGAAAACCGTAGAATTCCTTGGATTTTTTCCGATCTGGATGATTTGTTCTTAACCATCTTCTGTAACCAACATAAACGATTTTGCTGTTGATACGCATCGATGGAGTGTCAACATTACAAGTAGGGCATGCGAGGTACCCTTTCCCAGTCCACCCAGACAAACTACCTCGAGCTGGAAAATCATTGATGGTCCATAAAACCGCCGCTTTCATTTTGAAATAAGTACCCGTAGCAGCGTCTTTCGTCCAGACTCCCTCCCATAAATCTTTGAGTTCTTTAATTAGAGGTTGCAAGTAAACATCAATGTCCTTTGCAGCTGATTTAGGGTCGGGAATTAACATCGTCAACAATAAAGAAGTTTCTTTCAAACACATCCACGGTGGTGTGTTGTATGTTGTCAATATAACCGGCCACATGCTGTAAGTTTGGCTCATCATGCCATAAGGATTAAAACCATCAGCAGCCAACCCTAATCGAACGTTTCTAGGGTCACAAGAGAACTCAGGTTTCATCATGTCAAAATATTTCCATGCTTTGCCGTCACAGGGGTGATTCATTTTACCGTCTTCCTTAGACTGTCCGGTCGCATGCCAAGTCATCCACTTTGCTATGTCTTTTGTGTTGAACATACGTTGTAGTCTAAGTGTTATCGGAAAGTAACGCACCACCTTGTAGGCAACTAATTGCGTCCCCTTTTTCTTCTTTGGGTTTTTCCATCTGCTCGCGTTACAGATTGGACAAGTGTGCCTCGCCTTGTTTTTCGGTGATCCCCAATATAAAAAACAATCATTTATACAAGCATGGATCGATTCGTATCCTAACCTGATCTTTTTGTATGTCTTTTTTATTTCATAGTATGAAGACGGGGAATTGTATCCTTTACTAGGGGAACACGCCTTTTGGAGAAGAGCTAGAATTTTGTTAAACCCGACATCAGTTATTTTGTGTAAAACCTTGATGTGCGAAATCTCTGATGTAAATTCCAATGTGGTCATATCACAACCCGGGTACAACTTTTGGGCAGACCTAGCGAGTAACTCTTCAAACTCGTTACTAGGACCCGAAGTTTGGGTTGGTTGAGGACCGGTTGTTTGAGTTGGTGGAGTTTGAGAGGGTGGAGTTTCAGATGGTGGATTTGGAATATTATTTGAAGAAATATCTTCGAAGAACGCATCCATGTGAATTCGATCAGGTGAATGTGGTAATAGTGGAGGTAATGGAAGAATTGGTTCACCGTGATATATCCAAGTGGTGTAATGTTTGTCAAACCCGAATTTGGATATGTGTGCCTCAAGTTGGCCGAGGGTAACCAACGTTTCACGGTTACGTAAAATGTCATACTAACAAAATGAATATGAACTCTTTTTTTTCTTCCTAGTGCAACTATGGAAGGCAATCCTAACCCACCTTTTGAATGTTTCGTCCCATATATGAATGCGTATAACCGGTTTACTATTTGAGAAAATTTCGGCAGCATTTCCCCTCTACTCCCCAAATATGTGTTTAAAGACATATTCGTAGGAGTAAAGGAGAAACACTGTCGAAATCATCTCAAATAATAAACCAGTTATACGCATTCATATCCTAAATGAGACGAAACATCAAAAAGCAGTCCCAAACAGGGGACTTTCCGAAATTAATTCCTAATAAATTAATTTCGGACGGGTTTTCTATAGTTTGATTAACTTCGGACGGGAATTTTCCGAAATTAATCGATAAAATCCTAAAATATTCCTAAAATTATTTACTACAAAAGACTAACAATCGTATATCATATATATATAATATAATAAACATATGCATAATATTAATTACACACCTCGGTCACGACTGGAATAAGCAAAGATAGAAAGATAGAAAAAGAGATCCGGATGAGGAAGTTGTCCCGACTGTCCTGGTGCTAACCAAACACAAACATAAAATAAAGAAAACCTAAATTAGTTGGTTTCCAAAAAAATTTCGAATTTGAAACAAACACCACCATAACGATTTAAAAAAAAACATTACCTTTTTTCGGCTGTGACACGGGTCTCAGTTCTTGGCTGTGACTCGGTTCCCTTCGACTGTGATTCGGGTCTCGGCTACGAGAAACATATAAAAAAAATTAAACTTATGCCTATATAAGCTGAAATTTATTAAGCCTAAATCAGTTAAGCCCTAAATATAATCTGAAATCATAAGCTTAAATATAATCCGAAATCAACTAATAAGCGCATATCGTGATAAGCTTGAAACAAACACACTTTTCAAACACACCTTTCAAATAAGTGACTCGGGTCTCGGTTCTCGGCTGCGACTCGGTTTCCCTCTAACTCGGCTGTGACTCGGGTCTCGGCTACGACAAACATATAAAATAAAATCAAACTTGTGCCTTACATAAAGAAAATAAATTGCTTTCTTATGTATAAGTTGAAATCAAATAAGCTCATAATTCCCGAAATCAAATGATACTAGCGTTTTCAATTGGGTTCTATATTCTCTCGAAATCCTCTCGAATTGATCTCGGCTTTAAGTGGAATGATTTGTTCTTGGTTAATAAAAAGGTGATGGTTTGTTTATCTATTTTAATCTAATAACAATGAATAAAGTGTCGAAGAGTAAACTTTAAGGCTTAGAAGGATTAAAGTAAAAGACGAGTTTAAAAATAAATGATTTGAAACTTACAAGATTATACTAGAAAAATAAATGGACATTCAATAAAAACTATCACTTAGAAACTTTGTGAAAAATAAGAACTTAGTTGGAAAATACTAAAAGAAAGTAAGATCGGAACAAAACAACTCAAATCGGAATAATGGAAAATTGGAGTGATCGGAATATGAAAATGATGGTGGTCGGAATATCCAAAGTATAACCAAATCGGAATATGATGAAAGAGGGGCAAATCGGAATACACGAAATATCATCAATCGGAATGTGTAAAAATGTAATCAATCGGAATAATCAAAATGAGACCAATCGGAATATCATGAAATGATGCAATCGGAATATAGTAAAATGAACACTGATCGGAATGTGATCACACCACCAATCGGAAAACCTAAACCCTTTTCCGATCGGTCGATCGGAATAAAGGGGGGGCTCTGGTCGGAATACCTGGTCGGAAAAGGGCTTTGCCCTTTCCGAAAATGATGTAGATCCGAATTTTAAGCAAGCAATAAGCTATGAAAAAGCCAATCACCAAACTAGCTCGAATCTAAAATGGATCAAATCAAATAAGCTCAAATAACAACTTAATTAGACTTAAAATAAACAACTTATAAATCGAATCAATAAAAAGATGAACTTTTCATTAAAACTTTAAAAAGTAAAATAAGCTAAATCAACCAATAAGCCAAAAAGAACAAGGATCTTAAAGCTTATTAGTGTATAAACTTAAGGAAACATAAAAAGAAATCAACTTTTTAAGCACAAATCATTGATGAACAACACGGATCATACTAGATTTGTACCAAAATCAATCAAAGTAAAAGAAAGGAAGGATGAGATTAAAGATTAAAAGCTTGAAAACTAGACTTGATTAATGAAAGATAATACAAAAGTTTGAATTTGAAAGAGAAAAAGATGAAATCTAGTGAGAGAAAGTTCTAAACTTTCTCTCTCTAAAACTAAAAACTACCTAAAAGACTAAGTGTGAATTTTTGTGAAGTAAGGTCTTTATATAGGCGTGTGTATGGTGGTGCGCTTTGTGATTGGGCTTTGGTTTGGGCTCCTTTTTCTTCTTTCTTCTTTAGTCTTCACGCATCTTTAAATAAACGTTTCCGACTTGGATTTGAGAAGTGTCGGTGAATAATTCCAACTCGTCTTATAATCTTTTATTTAATAGACTCAAGTTCTTCGACATATATGAATCTTCCATCTTTGGCTCTATTCTTCGATAAATCTTCAAATAGGCACAATGACTTCAAATCTTTTGCATCTCTTGGACAATAGACTTCGTCTTGAGTCTTTTTCCTTGATAAAACCCGTGCAATCCCATGTTTTCTTCAATATTCATCTGGTTGACTCTGAAAACACAATAAACACAAAAACCACGCATAATTCCAAACAAATGATATTAAATACGTGTTTTGGTCTTGTTTTAGCCAGAATTAAGTGGTAAAAGGATGGGTGTTTTCACACCTATCAAATCCCCTACACTTAACCATTGCCATGCCCTCATGCAATGCTTAGTGACAAAGCACATTTACACTTTTCTCATAATCAATCAACCTTGGCCTTATTAAAATTCTACTAAACAAAAATGAAAGTACTAAGAAAGATTAAAACTTTAAAGTAAACAAAAGGATGGAAAATAGCTTTCGTGGAAATAACTTGTAAAGAGATCGAGGACTTACATTAGGGCTTCGGTGCTGCGAAGATTTATCACCCTCAAGTTTCACGTTCCCCAAACTAAGCTTAAAAACGAGATCATTGTTATTATAACTTAGCAATTCAAACACTCACACACATGACTTAATTAAAAGCTTAAACTCCCTTATTCCTAGGTGTATCTCTTATATTTTATTTTTGTCTTAGAATGATCATGAGGATGCATTTTTGGACTTATTTCGATAGTTTAATTAGGCTGAAAGCAAAGTAGGACGATTTGATCAATAGTTAGCTAAATGACAAAATCTCTTAAAACTGCTTCTCGGGATATCAAAAAGTTCATATCTTGGCATAACTTGGTTCACGATTTGAGACCTTTCTCGGGCCGATATTTGGCATGTACTTCATACTTCATATCTTCGAGAGACGTTCTTGAGATAATGGTCTTCTCATCGTAATAGAGTTTCTTCACTTGGAGACTTTTGAGAGGTACTCCAACTTTGTTGACCACGACTTCATGATTATTTCTTCAATCTCTATTTGGGATTTTGAGATACAACGATCCGCCTCCTTTTCGGACTTGGATCTATTTATCCTCATACCTTGTTAGGGTCTTTTCGGATAGACTTCTCCATCATCTTTATAGGAGTTGATTGCTTTTCGTCGTGAGTCTTGATCCTTCATATTGACTTTGGGAATAATGCTTTTCATATCACTTTGGATCTTCAGCAATAAAATTGAATCCTCATGCCTTGTTAGGGCCTTTTCGGACTCGCCAATCTTCGCGCCCCGCTTCATAAGTTATACCTTGGCTATGAACTCTTATCATTACCGAGCAACTTTTAAACGATCTTGGGCTAGAAGCTAAGTAACTTTTCAAATCGTACGACCTTACTTATTGCAGATAAATTATTAGCAAGTGATGGGAGAATAGGCAAGTAATTACACCAAGTGAGCTTGTGCAAGAATACCGACTTATAATTTACTCTATCATTTCTCGTCCTCCACAATTTAAAATCTCAAGTAATGAGACTCGTGGATACTTAGCCTAATAAACCAATTAAGTTCTACATGGTTAAGGATACTAGCTAGAATAAACTTAGATAAGTCTATTCGGGTTGAGTCAAAATAATCGCAACGGGCCTAATATGTCAAAGATTTCTAAACTAGCTGCACCAATTTATTAATATTTTTGATTTTATTGCGGGATATATACATATGAAAGCAACGATAAAAATTTAAAAATTACGACAAAATGGCCAAAGTTAATTAAAAATTTGAAAATGTTGAAAAATATGATTTTCTGGTTAAATGAAGGCATTTTCATGAAAAAGTCCACTTAAAACTTCGATAGAAGTCCCCCATACACTTAAGATAAACATTGTCCTCAATGTTTAAGCATGTGGGAAAATTCTCCCCTACACTTATGACATTGTGCACGTTGGTTAACTCAAATTAAGGAAGAGACGACTAAAGTGATCAATTTCAAATGTGAGTATGAAGAAAATTGAATCACGATAGTTGAGAGATAGAACCGGATTTCGGATAACACGGGAGCACGGTTCTTCAAAGGTTCCAAGAGTGCACTTAACCCTGTAATCACATCACCACACAAAAACAAACACCTATACAGGTCCCCATACACTTAGGAGGTAAAAACATAAAAGGATAGATACTCGGGCTGCCTCCCGAGGAGCGCTTGTTTTTGATAACCGAGTCACGAGCCTGACTCGACCCAAAATTAGTTCATGGGGAACGTGGTGAGGGATGGAATCATCTCCTGAGAGATGTCCTCACCAAAGTACAGCTTTAGACGCTGGCCATTCACTTTGGAATTGGGCCCATTTGGCTGAGAAAGTTCAATGGTCCCATACGGAAAGATTTTGGCGACGGTGAATGGACCAGACCAGCGGCTCTTCAACTTGCCAGAGAAGATCTTCAACCGAGAGTTAAAAAGTAAGACTTGATCACCAATGTGGAACTCTCGGTTCTTGATTTTTGCGTCATGAAGGATCTTCGTCTTCTCTTTGTAGATCAGCGAGTTCTCATAAGCTTCATTCCTCAGTTCGTTGAGCTTGTTGAGTTGAGTCTTGCGATGATAACCTGCTTTGTTGATGTCGAAGTTAGCCCACTTCAAGGCCCAGTGCGCCTTATGCTCCAGCTCGATGGGAAGGTGGCATGCTTTCCCGTACACAAGACGATAAGGTGTACAACCGATCGGGGTCTTATAAGCAGTACGGAAAGCCCACAGAGCATCATCTAACTTATCGGCCCACGCGGCACGATGCTCTCCCACAGTACGCTCCAAAATTCGCTTCAATCCACGGTTGGATATCTCGGCTTGCCCATTGGTTTGGGGATGATAGGCGGTGGAAAGACGGTGATTGACACCATACTTTGCCATGACTCTTGTAAATTGATCGTTGCAAAAATGAGTTCCGCGGTCACTGATAATAGCACGAGGAACGCCGAATCGAGCGAACAGCGATTTCAAAAAGTTACAAACCACCCTTGCATCATTAGTAGGTAAAGCTTTGGCTTCAACCCACTTTGAAACGTAGTCAACGGCTACAAGAATGTATTTGTTTCCTTTAGAGGAAGGGAATGGCCCCATAAAGTCGATACCCCAAACATCAAAGATTTCACATTCTTGTATGAAATTCTGAGGCATCTCGTCTTTATGTATGATCGTGCCTTGTTTTTGGCAAGCATCACATCGTTTAACCATCTCGTGAGCATCACGGTAGATGGTGGGCCAATAAAATCCCGAATCAAACACTTTTTTGGCGGTGTAGTTGGGACCAAAGTGACCACCAATGGGTCCTTTGTGGCAAGCGTCAAGGATTTCGAAAGCTGCCGGTCCATCAACACATCGACGAATAATCAAATCAGCACATTGTTTGAATAGATACGGGTCATCCCAAAAGTAAGTCTTAATGTCGTTAAATAACTTCTTCTTTTTCTGGGATGTTAACCCGTCAACGAGAATTCCACCCGCTAAGTAGTTTGCAATGTCCGCAAACCACGGGGTTTCATCAGCAGTCGAGTTGATAGACATTAAGGTCTCCAAGGGAAAAGAATCATTGATTTCTTTGGTCGGATGATCCCCTTGGTAAGGATCCTCAAGTCTACTGAGATGATCCGCGGCTAGGTTTTCAGCTCCTTTTTTATCGCGAATTTCGATTTTAAATTCTTGGAGTAGCAAAACCCAGCGAAGAAGTCTTGGTTTGGAATCTTGCTTTGTCAACAAGTACTTCAGCGCGGAATGATCGGTATACACAATTGCGGTGGAAAGGACAAGATAGGGGCGGAATTTTTCAAAAGCATAGACAACAGCTAAAAGCTCTTTTTCGGTTGTCGTATAATGCAATTGTGCCCCTGTCATTGTTTTGCTAGCGTAATGGATCGGTTGGAAGTGTTTGTTCACTCTTTGTCCCAGAACCGCTCCAATAGCAAAATCACTAGCATCGCACATCAATTCAAAGGGAAGCTCCCAATTAGGGGTAACCAAGACGGGTGCCTTAGTTAGCTTATCGTTAAGCGAGTTGAAGGCTTCAAGACACTCTTTGGAAAAGATAAAAGGAGTATCTTTTTCCAAGAGGTGGGTCATCGGGCGAGCGATTTGAGAAAAATCTTTGATGAATCGACGGTAGAAGCCCGCATGGCCCAGGAAACTTCTCACACCCTTCACGGTTGAAGGTGGAGGCAACTTGGCGATAACATCGACTTTAGCACGGTCTACTTCCAGACCGACTTTCGAGATTTTGTGTCCTAGCACGATGCCTTCTTTTACCATAAAATGGCATTTTTCCCAATTCAGAACAAGGCGAGTGTCTTCGCACCGCTTGAGCATACGTTCCAAATTGGTAAGGCAAGAAGAGAAGGAATCCCCGAAGACTGAGAAATCATCCATGAAGACTTCCATGGTTTGTTCAACCATGTCATGGAAGATAGCTAACATGCACCTTTGGAAAGTCCCGGGCGCATTAAATAAGCCAAAAGGCATTCTTTTGTAAGCAAATGTGCCATAGGGACAAGTGAATGTTGTCTTCTCTTGATCTTGGGGATCGATGGGTATTTGGAAATAACCCGAGAAACCATCAAGAAAGCAGTAATATTCATTACCCGATAATCGTTCAAGCATTTGGTCCATAAAAGGTAGAGGGAAATGATCCTTTCTCGTGGCATCATTGAGTTTGCGGTAGTCTATACAAACTCTCCACCCAGTAACGAGACGAGTGGAAATTAACTCGTTGTGTTCATTGGGAACAACGGTTATTCCGCCCTTCTTAGGCACACAATGGATTGGACTAACCCATGGTGAATTCGAAATAGGGTAAATCATACCCGCATCAAGAAGTTTGATAACCTCTGTTTTGATGACGTCATGGATTTTTGGATTCACCCTTCGTTGGCTTTGAATTGTGGGCTTAAAGTCGTCCTCCATGAGAATTTTGTGTGTGCAGAAGTGAGGATCAAATCCGCGAATATCAGAGATTTTCCAAGCAATAGCCTTCTTATGAGCTTTCAACACGGTGATAAGTCGGGCTTTCTCTTCATCTTTCAAGTCCTTAGCAATGATGACTGGCGACTTCTTCTCTTCTTCAAGGAAAACATACTCGAGATGGGGCGGCAACTCCTTAAGTTCTAAATCCGGAGGATTTTCGACGGGAGGCGTATTCGAAGTCGGAGTATCGATAGCAATGATCGTGGGAGATGGAGGCGAAGGATTGTCTTCGTTAAGAAGATTGTCAAAGAAATTCATGTCTTCATCCCCATCGGTGGGAGAATCATCATTAGCTAAATTCACATCTCCCATGGTGTCTTCAATATTGTTCCAAAACGAATCACTATCTCCAAATAGAGACAGTGATGAATCAATAGAGGCAACGGTTTCAACATTGGGAAGAGAGGTAAGAATACTTTTGCAAGCATTTTGGAAGTGTTCTTCACAAGCCTCATCAAGAACGTCAATACAATTAACACTCTCGTTTGAATAAGGTTGTTTAGACAACTTTCCCATGTTGAAGACGATTTTATCGTCACCCACTCTCATGATAAGCTCACCGGCTTCAACATCGATGAGAGTGCGACCGGTCCTCAGGAATGGACGACCCACGATCAAGGGAACACGAGGGTCCATCTCGTAGTCAACGACGACGAAATCAGCAGGAAAAGTGAATTTGTCGACTCCTACAAAGACGTCTTCGGCTATCCCCACTGGATAAGCAACCGCACGGTTAGCTAATTCCAAAGTCATTTTGGTGGGGACTAGCTCTGGGAGAGATAATTGCTTCCAAACGCTTAGAGGCATTAAATTAATACTGGCACCTAGATCGGCTAGGGCCATGCAATTCTCTACTCCCGGGAAGTTGAAAGGGATTAAGAAACGACCCGGATCACCAAGCTTGGTTGGCAATTTCCTTAAGAGCACTGCAGAGCAATTCTCATTAAGTTGGGTGTTGGCAATATCGAGGAGCTTTTCCTTGTCGCTCAGAAGATCTTTAAACATTTTCGCATAATTGGGCATGTGAGCGAGAGCCTCA
Source organism: Glebionis coronaria (assembly GCA_025667525.1). Taxonomy (NCBI): domain Eukaryota; kingdom Viridiplantae; phylum Streptophyta; class Magnoliopsida; order Asterales; family Asteraceae; genus Glebionis; species Glebionis coronaria. The sequence continues at coordinate 588,104,524 of CM046880.1, read as the reverse complement.
GCGAAGGAGATGTTGAAATTCAATTGTTTGAACATCTTAAGAAAGTTCGAAACCTGAATATCGTCCTTGCTTTTGAGCTTCTCTTTCCTCAACCTTGATGGATAAGGTATATTGGAAGAAGAGGAAGGCTTTGGGATAATAGGATCACTCACATCCTTGGGTGGAGGAGGGGTAGAAGGAAGAGGTGGAGAAATTGGGGAAGTAGAAGGATGAGGAATAGGAGCAGGTGACTCGTTCTCCTTAGTCACAACCACCGGTGGAGGTATAGGAAGCTCGGGTTCCTTGGTACCTTTACCACTGCGAGTGGTGATTGCTTTCATCTCCCCTCTTGGATTCGCAACGGTGTTACTCGGAAGAGTACCCGAAGAAGAGGGTTGATTACCGTGGAAGAAACTAGCCATCATGTTTCTTAAGTCATTCGTTTGACTATCCATAGTGTTTTTCATATCAGCTCTCAGATCATTCCCTTGTTTCATCAGGTCTGCTTTCAAGTTGCGCACTTCCTGTTGGAGATTATCCACGATCACATCGTTAGTCCTCATGTAGGTTCCAATGTCTTGATGTGATGCGGGGGTTTGGTTGGGAGGAGCAGTGTATGCGGGTGGTTGATAAGCAGGTTGCTGGTAAACTTGGTTGTTTCGTTGAGGTGGTGGTTGCTGTTTATGAGGTGGGATGTATGGTGTACGAGGTTGTTGTTGTTGTTGAGGAGGGCGATTGAGGTTTTGTTGTTGGTTTGGGTTGTTAGGATTAAAACCGGGTGGTGAGAGATAGTTGTTGGAACGGTAGCTAAGCAAATTACGGTCACCTTGAGGTCTAGCTTGATAAGCAGGTTGAGAATAGGTGCCATATGCTGCATTCACATTCTCAGCAGGGTAGTCTTGGGTGGCGGTACAAGTGGTGTAAGAGTGAGGACCACCGCATATCTCGCATGGTTGACTAACAGCATTGACTTGAGCGTTTTTAGCGTTGTTGCTGTTGTTGTTGCTCACGGTGTGTGTAACAAGCGATTCGAGAAGCGTAGTGATTTTGTCCAGTCGCTTGTCGCTGTCATTAGTGCTAGCACTAGCGACATTGTCCGAACACTCTTGGTTTGCACACGAGACTTATTCTCAATGATATCCCAAGCAGCATTGGAAGTCTTAGCCAAAAGATTACCCCCCGAGGCACTGTTTAGTGAATCTTGGTCACTCATGCTTAAACCATTGTAAAAAGTATTAATTTGATGTACTTTGGTAAAACCATGTTGTGGGCATTTTCTTAAAAGATCTTTAAAACGATCCCAAGATTCACTGAACGACTCATCGTACTTTTGTTCAAAATTTATGATTTCATTCCGCAGAGCGGTAGTACGAGAGGGTGGGAAAAAGTAATTTATAAACTTGGTTTCCAAATCCGTCCACGAGAGAATACTCTGTGGCGGTTCCTTAGCAAGCCAATGTCGGGCTTGTCCCTCTAAAGAAAAGGGAAAAAGTTGTAACCTGATAACCTCTTGTGGAACACCATTGAACTTGACCGTGTTGGTGAGTTGCAAGAATCTCTTGATATGGTCATGTGGGTCATCAATGGTACGCCCCAAGAATGGTTGAGCATAGACCATCTGGATAAAGCCTGATTTTAGTTCAAAGTTGTTGGCTGCAAATGCTGGTATAACAATTGGATCAGTGTTGCCATCTACATGAGCTTGCAGCAGTTCAATTATCGGGCGATTATCCGGTAGAGGCTCATGGTTGTTGTTATTATTCATGTTGTTGAAAGGTGGTTTGTTGTTGTTATTTTGTACACCGGCCATGTCTAAGTGATCGAGAGGCTCGGGCTCTTGATAAGACGTGGATCGAGTGCGCATACACCTGCAAAAGAACTAACAAGAGAAAAACAAAGCAAAAAATATTTTTGGTTTTTATGTTTTTTTACTTTTTAGGACTTTTGAAAATTTTATATTTTTTAGTATTTTTGAAAATTTTTATGAAAAAGTAACGTTCACGGGGAACGGATCCCAAAATCCAAGTTCTCACAAAAAACTTTTGATCTTAACGAGAAGAGCCGGCAGCGGCGCCATTTGATGCTAGCGTTTTCAATTGGGTTCTATATTCTCTCGAAATCCTCTCGAATTGATCTCGGCTTTAAGTGGAATGATTTGTTCTTGGTTAATAAAAAGGTGATGGTTTGTTTATCTATTTTAATCTAATAACAATGAATAAAGTGTCGAAGAGTAAACTTTAAGGCTTAGAATGATTAAAGTAAAAGACGAGTTTAAAAATAAATGATTTGAAACTTAAAGATTATACTAGAAAAATAAATGGACATTCAATAAAAACTACCACTTAGAAACTTTGTGAAAAATAAGAACTTAGTTTGAAAATACTAAAAGAAAGTAAGATCGGAACAAAACAACTCAAATCGAAATAATGGAAAATTGGAGTGATCGGAATATGAAAATGATGGTGGTCGGAATATCCAAAGTATAACCAAATCGGAATATGATGAAAGAGGGGCAAATCGGAATACACGAAATATCATCAATCGGAATGTGTAAAAATGTAATCAATCGGAATAATCAAAATGAGACCAATCGGAATATCATGAAATGATGCAATCGGAATATAGTAAAATGAACACTGATCTAAATGTGATCACACCACCAATCGGAAAACCTAAACCCTTTTCCGATCGGTCGATCGGAATAAAGGGGGGGGGGGTCTGGTCGGAATACCTGGTCGGAAAAGGGCTTTGCCCTTTCCGAAAATGATGTAGATCCGAATTTTAAGCTAGCAATAAGCTATGAAAAAGCCAATCACCAAACTAGCTCGAATCTAAAATGGATCAAATCAAATAAGCTCAAATAACAACTTAATTAGACTTAAAATAAACAACTTATAAATCGAATCAATAAAAAGATGAACTTTTCATTAAAACTTTAAAAAGTAAAATAAGCTAAATCAACCAATAAGCCAAAAAGAACAAGGATCTTAAAGCTTATTAGTGTATAAACTTAAGGAAACATAAAAAGAAATCAACTTTTTAAGCACAAATCATTGATGAACAACACGGATCATACTAGATTTGTACCAAAATCAATCAAAGTAAAAGAAAGGAAGGATGAGATTAAAGATTAAAAGCTTGAAAACTAGACTTGATTAATGAAAGATAATACAAAAGTTTGAATTTGAAAGAGAAAAAGATGAAATCTAGTGAGAGAAAGTTCTAAACTTTCTCTCTCTAAAACTAAAAACTACCTAAAAGACTAAGTGTGAATTTTTGTGAAGTAAGGTCTTTATATAGGCGTGTGTATGGTGGTGGGCTTTGTGATTGGGCTTTGGTTTGGGCTCCTTTTTCTTCTTTCTTCTTTAGTCTTCACGCATCTTTAAATAAACGTTTCCGACTTGGATTTGAGAAGTGTCGGTGAATAATTCCAACTCGTCTTATAATCTTTTATTTAATAGACTCGAGTTCTTCGACATATATGAATCTTCCATCTTTGGCTCTATTCTTCGATAAATCTTCAAATAGGCACAATGACTTCAAATCTTTTGCATCTCTTGGACAATAGACTTCGTCTTGAGTCTTTTTCCTTGATAAAACCCGTGCAATCCCATGTTTTCTTCAATATTCATCTGGTTGACTCTGAAAACACAATAAACACAAAAACCACGCATAATTCCAAACAAATGATATTAAATACGTGTTTTGGTCTTGTTTTAGCCAGAATTAAGTGGTAAAAGGATGGGTGTTTTCACACCTATCATCAAATAAGCTCACAAAGATACACCCACCTTGGTGGTGATGTTATTGTCACGATGGTGGTGGTGGCTATTGCTACTGTCAACAGTGGTGGTGATGCTACTGCCGATAGTGGTGGTGGCTACTGCTGCCGCGGGGGTGGTGGTGGTTTCTAGTCAATAAACTTAAACATAATTAGCAAAATTAAACATAATTAAAATTAAACAAAATTAAACATAATCATTTACCTTTAAGTAGATAAACAATCCAAAATTAAACAAAATTAAACATAATTGTGCGAGTGTGGTGAGTCGGATTGGTGGTGGTGGGTTGGATGATTGATGGTGGTGGGTTGGATGATTGATGGTGGTGAGTCGGATTGGTGGTGGGTCGGATTGATGGTGGTGGGTTGGATGGGTGTATGATGATGGTGGTGGAAATAAAAAAAAATGGGAGATAGATATTGATGAAGATAGATTGATGAAGATGGTGATGAATGAGAGACACGCCCGGTTTTTTTTTTAATACAGTGGTGATGAATGAGAGATGTGAAGATAAGATATCTGTAAATGAACCCTAGGGACGACTTCCACTTTGTAACCTAGGGACGACTAAGTCGTCCCTAGGTTAATAATAAAAAGTTTTTTTTTCGTCTATTATTAATACTTAGGGACGACTCCGGATACCTAGGGACGACTAAGTCGTCCCAAGGTGTAAACCGGGAAATCTCAAACCCAAGCGGGTTATTTAAATTTTGGCCAAATTTTTCAAGTTTTACAAAATTTCGCTAAGTGTTTTGGAGGGTTTTTTTAGAGACGACTTCCTTTGATATTTAGGGACGACAAAGTCATCCCTAAGTGTTTTTCAGGGATTTTTGCATTATAGCTTCTCTATATGCAATAAAATTGATAATATAAATTAATAATAAAAATCAAAATAAATTATAATAATTAATATTAAAATATACGTTATACTTAGTTTGTAATAATTAGTAACCGATGAGTCCATATGTTACGGTTATACGTTATACGTTCAACCGATGAGTCCATATGTTACGGTTATACGTTATAGGTTCAACCGATGAGTCGATATGTTACGGTTATACGTTATAGGTTCAACCGATGAGTCCATATGTTACGGTTATACGTTATAGGTTCAACCGATGAGTCCATATGTTACGGTTATACGTTATAGGTTCAACCGATGAGTCCATATGTTAGGGTTATACGTTATAGGTTCAACCGATGAGTCCATATGTTACGGTTATACGTTATAGGTTCAACCGATGAGTCCATATGTTACGGTTATACGTTATAGGTTCAACCGATGAGTCGATATGTTACGGTTATACGTTATAGGTTCAACCGATGAGTCCATATGCTAGGGTTATACGTTATAGGTTCAACCGATGAGTCCATATGTTACGGTTATACGTTATAGGTTCAACCGATGAGTCGATATGTTAGGGTTATACGTTATAGGTTCAACCGATGAGTCCATATGTTACGGTTATACCTTATAGGTTCAACCGATGAGTCCATATGCTAGGGTTATACGTTATAGGTTCAACCGATGAATCCATATGTTACAGTTATACGTTATAGGTTCAACCGATGATTCCATATGTTACGGTTATACCTTATAGGTTCAACCGATGAGTCCATATGCTAGGGTTATACGTTATAGGTTCAACTGATGAATCCATATGTTACGGTTATACGTTATAGGTTCAACCGATGATTCCATATGTTACGGTTATACGTTATAGGTTCAACCGATGAGTCCATATGTTAGGGTTATACGTTATAGGTTCAACCGATGAGTCCATATGTTAGAGTTATACGTTATAGGTTCAACCGATGAGTCCATATGTTATAGTTATACGTTATGGGTTCAACCGATGAGTCCATATGTTACGGTTATACGTTATAGGTTCAACCGATGAGTCCTTATGTTACGGTTATACGTTATAGGTTCAACCGATGAGTCCATATGTTACGGTTATACGTTATAGGTTCAACCGATGAGTCGATATGTTAGGGTTATACGTTATAGGTTCAACCGATGAGTCCATATGTTACGGTTATACGTTATAGGTTCAACCGATGAGTCCATATGTTACGGTTATACGTTATAGGTTCAACCGATGAGTCGATATGTTACGGTTATACGTTATAGGTTCAACCGATGAGTCCATATGCTAGGGTTATACGTTATAGGTTCAACCGATGAGTCTATATGTTACGGTTATACCTTATAGGTTCAACCGATGAGTCCATATGCTAGGGTTACACGTTATAGGTTCAACCGATGAATCCATATGTTACGGTTATACGTTATAGGTTCAACCGATGATTCCATATGTTACGGTTATACCTTATAGGTTCAACCGATGAGTCCATATGCTAGGGTTATACGTTATAGGTTCAACCGATGAGTCGATATGTTAGGGTTATACGTTATAGGTTCAACCGATGAGTTACGGTTATACGTTATAGGTTCAACCGATGAGTCGATATATTACGGTTATACGTTATAGGTTCAACCGATGATTCCATATGTTAGGGTTATACGTTATAGGTTCAACCGATGAATCCATATGTTAAGGTTATATGTTATAGGTTCAACCGATGATTCCATATGTTACGGTTATACCTTATAGGTTCAACCGATGAGTCCATATGCTAGGGTTATACGTTATAGGTTCAACCGATGAATCCATATGTTACGGTTATACGTTATAGGTTCAACCGATGATTCCATATGTTACGGTTATACGTTATAGGTTCAACCGATGAGTCGATATGTTACGGTTATACGTTATAGGTTCAACCGATGATTCCATATGTTAGGGTTATACGTTATAGGTTCAACCGATGAGTCGATATGTTAGGGTTATACGTTATAGGTTCAACCGATGAGTCCATATGTTGCGGTTATACGTTATAGGTTCAACCGATGAGTCCATATGTTACGGTTATACGTTATAGGTTCAATCGATGATTCCATATGTTAGGGTTATACGTTATAGGTTCAACCGATGAGTCCATATGTTAGGGTTATACGTTATAGGTTCAACCGATGAGTCCATATGTTACGGTTATACGTTATAGGTTCAATCGATGAGTCCATATGTTACGGTTATACGTTATAGGTTCAACCGATGATTCCATATGTTAGGGTTATACGTTATAGGTTCAACCGATGAGTCCATATGTTAGGGTTATACGTTATTGGTTCAACCGATGAGTCCATATGTTACGGTTATACGTTATAGGTTCAACCGATGAGTCCATATGTTACGGTTATACGTTATAGGTTCAACCGATGAGTCGATATGTTACGGTTATACGTTATAGGTTCAACCGATGAGTCCATATGCTAGGGTTATACGTTATAGGTTCAACCGATGAGTCCATATGTTACGGTTATACCTTATAGGTTCAACCGATGAGTCCATATGCTAGGGTTACACGTTATAGGTTCAACCGATGAATCCATATGTTACGGTTATACGTTATAGGTTCAACCGATGATTCCATATGTTACGGTTATACCTTATAGGTTCAACCGATGAGTCCATATGCTAGGGTTATACGTTATAGGTTCAACCGATGAGTCGATATGTTAGGGTTATACGTTATAGGTTCAACCGATGAGTTACGGTTATACGTTATAGGTTCAACCGATGAGTCGATATATTACGGTTATACGTTATAGGTTCAACCGATGATTCCATATGTTAGGGTTATACGTTATAGGTTCAACCGATGAATCCATATGTTAAGGTTATACGTTATAGGTTCAACCGATGATTCCATATGTTACGGTTATACCTTATAGGTTCAACCGATGAGTCCATATGCTAGGGTTATACGTTATAGGTTCAACCGATGAATCCATATGTTACGGTTATACGTTATAGGTTCAACCGATGATTCCATATGTTACGGTTATACGTTATAGGTTCAACCGATGAGTCGATATGTTACGGTTATACGTTATAGGTTCAACCGATGATTCCATATGTTAGGGTTATACGTTATAGGTTCAACCGATGAGTCGATATGTTAGGGTTATACGTTATAGGTTCAACCGATGAGTCCATATGTTACGGTTATACGTTATAGGTTCAACCGATGAGTCCATATGTTACGGTTATACGCTATAGGTTCAATTGATGATTCCATATGTTAGGGTTATACGTTATAGGTTCAACCGATGAGTCCATATGTTAGGGTTATACGTTATAGGTTCAACCGACGAGTCCATATGTTACGGTTATACGTTATAGGTTCAACCGATGAGTCCATATGTTACGGTTATACGTTATAGGTTCAACCGATGATTCCATATGTTAGGGTTATACGTTATAGGTTCAACCGATGAGTCCATATGTTAGGGTTATACATTATAGGTTCAACCGATGAGTCCATATGTTACGGTTATACGTTATAGGTTCAACCGATGAGTCCATATGTTACGGTTATACGTTATAGGTTCAACCGATGAGTCCATATGTTAGGGTTATACGTTATAGGTTCAACCGATGAGTCCATATGTTAGGGTTATACGTTATAGGTTCAACCGATGAGTCCATATGTTACGGTTATACATTATATAGTAAGAGTGTAAGACAATATGTTATTATTGCTCTGAGGTGACCATTAAGCTAAAAATACTGAGCTTAAGCATGTTTAAGTGATCAAATATTGGCGGGAAATGTTGGCGGTAAATGCTGGCGGGAAAATGTTGGCGGGAAAGCTAGGATCGACTAAGTCGTCCCTAAATGTGTCGACCCTAAATTTTTATCTTTATCTATGGTAGCTCTTATCCTCACAAACTCTTATCCTCTCATACCAAACTCACCACCACCACCACCCGATTTTGCATAAGATGGATCCGCTTGAAGCTTATAAGTGTACATGTAGAAAGGGATATATTGTGTTGAGACAGTCACATCAACCTCATAGCTTTGGTAAACTTTACTATGCATGTCCTCTTTCGAAGGTAAACAATCAAATGTTTTAGTTATGTAATACATGTGATTATTAAAATGACATGTCATGTTATTTGTTTACTTTGTAACAGCCAAAAACAGATGATTATGGATGTAAATATTTTAAATGGAAGGATGATTTTGATCTCGAACTCCGTATAAGATCTTCCCCTGGATCTTCAACACCTCAAGGTTCACATCCAAGTTCTTCTACAGGTCATTCTCAATCTGCACCCACTGAGTGCTCTAATTGCAAGATCAAAGATCTAAAGATAAAGATGCTAGAGACAAGACTAGAAATGGAAAGGCATCCTGAAGACCACGCATGTCAATCAGCTGCAATACTTCATGAGCTTTTAAATGAAATGGAAAATCTTAGCTTTGAGTAGTAATCTAATTGTTATTTTAATGTGTTAATTTGTATTTTATTATTATATGTTAATCTGTACGTTTAGTTTTAATTAGTTTGTGATGTGTTGTTTTTCTTATTTATGAATGTATTAACGCTGTAATATATATATTTAATTAAGCGCGTGTTTAAATGTTAAATATATATCTAAATTTTTTTTAAATACGTGTAAGTTTTTTTAAATAAATATATATATTTTTTTAAATATGTATAAAGTTTTTTTAAATATGTATAAAGTTTTTTTTAAATATGTATAAAGTTATTTTTAAATATGTATAATTTTTTTCTAAATATGTATAAAGTTATTTTTAACTATAATAAAGTTTTTTTTTAAATAAAATAATTAAATTAATTTTAAATAATTTTAAATAATTTTAAATAAATACAAGTGACAAAAAAGGAAAAAATAAATTTTTCTTCACCTAGGGACGACTTAGTCGTCCCTAGGTTACAAGGGCCCCCCTTTTGTTTTAAACGTTTTTTTAAAAATATTTATATTAATTTTAAATAATTTTAAATAAATAAAAAAGATAAAAAAAAACTGGTAAAATATATTTACTTAACCTAGGGACGACTTAGTCGTCCCTAAGTTAAGTGGGTCAACTTTCATTTTAAACTTTTTAAATAAAAAATATTTATATTAATTTTAAATATATAAAAAAGATTTAAAAACGGGGAAAATAAATTTATTTAACCTAGGGACGACTTAGTCGTCCCTAGGATTTGTGGTCCCTACTTTGTCCCCACAGCTCTTTTGACCAAGTTTTTTATGTAAAAGTGGTGGGTCCCCCTTAATCTAGGGACGACTAAGTCGACCCTAAAAAAAGGGCGTCCCTAGGTTCATTATTGTTGTAGTGAGTCCAACCCTTTTTGACCTACATGTTGCAGGGTTTCTTACTGAAGAAATATTGAATAAAAGCAAAATATGGAAGATAAGAACTCAGAATCAAAACCTTTAATAAACGAAAAACAAGTTTGAAGAAAAAGATTAAACAAGTCACCATAGCTAATCTGGTGTGACTCTATTATCTAATTGATAATAGTCTTTACAAGAACAAAACAAGTAAAATTCATCTAGGTTACATTTTGAAAGAGAGAACAAGATGAAAAACACACAGATGAAAAGTCCCAGATAAGTCAACAAATGGGGAGCGTCTTCTCTTTATCCCAAAAGCCACAAAAGAGACGTTGCGTCCTTTGGACGCTTGGTAAATTAGCAAATGGTGCCTCAAATATCCAAGTAGACAGAATAGGTCCTCCACCTCACCAAGTGTCCATCAACTCACGTCCAAGCTATAACTGAAACAAACAAAAGATACACAATAAGTCCCTCAAGTTGGATAATGGTATCTGATTAGGTCCTATGATTTAACATCCCCCCTTAATCATATACCTCATACAGATTAAGCATGCCAAGTTTTTCAACAAGAGCATTGTGTTGCAATGTATCCAGTCCCTTTGTGAGGATATCTGCTATTTGATTAGTAGAATCCACCTTACAAGTTTTAACAACACCGCTTAAAATTTTTTCCCTTATAAAGTGTAATTTCTAAGTGTTTGATTCTTTCATGAAAAACTGGATTAGCAGCTATCTTGATAGCTGAATTACTGTCACAGTACAAGGTTACAGGCAAAAGGTTTTCAAATTTTAACTCTTTTAAAACCTTAAGAATCCAGATGACCTCACTGGTTACTAAAGCAAGAGCTCTATACTCTGCTTCAGTAGAGGATTTGGAGAGAGTGTTTTGTTTTTTACTCTTCCAAGAAACAAGATTGTTGTTAACAAGCACACAATAACCAGTAACAGTTGTTCTAGTAACAACACACTTAGCCCAATCAGCATCAGAATAAGCATTTAGAAACACACCAGAGGTCTTAATGTGAATGCCCAAACCTGGAGAGCCTTTAAGATATCTTAATATCTTGAAGGTTGTTTTTAGATGAGATTTCAAAGGGGAGTGCATGAATTGACTTAAGCAGTGAACTGCATAAGATATGTCAGAATCAAAATATGGAAGATAAGAACTCAGAATCAAAACCTTTAATAAACGAAAAACAAGTTTGAAGAAAAAGATTAAACAAGTCACCACAGCTAATCTGGTGTGACCCTATTATCTAATTGATAATAGTCTTTACAAGAACAAAACAAGTAAAATTGATATGGGTTACATTTTGAAAGAGAGAACAAGATGAAAAACACACAGATGAAAAGTCCCAAATAAGTCAACAAATGGGGAGCGTCTTCTCTTTATCCCAAAAGCCACAAAAGAGACGTTACGTCCTTTGGACGCTTGGTAAATTAGCAAATGGTGCCTCAAATATCCAAGTAGCCAGAATAGGTCCTCCACCTCACCAAGTGTCCATCAACTCACGTCCAAGCTATAACTGAAACAAACAAAAGATACACAATAAGTCCCTCAAGTTGGATAATGGTATCTGATTAGGTCCTAAGATTTAACACTTACTATTCTAGCTGCAGAAAGTAACAAAAATGGCAATCAAGATTCTAAATTTCGAAGAACTTGGTCATGACTCAGAACCATAACTTATTTGAGAAGAAGCAAACCATGAGTCACTTCAGCAAACTCTACAAAGGCTTCCCTGAGGTTATCATCAGTTGTATTTGAGTTAAAACCTACACAGCAACACAAACTCGCTCAGATATCCAAGACATAACAGACCTTGTTTAAAGTACTAAAAAAAAGAGAAATATTTGCTCAATTGTTAAGAAGTCAAACAAAGAAGTCAAACTATTTTTGGCGGGAAAAGTAGTTATTCATCCCAACCCATTATCTCATTCTATAAATACCTATCATGTCATTCATTTTCATTTTAGCTATTCATTTGTAATTGTTCTTGTAACATATTCTCTTCTATAATTAATTAATCCAATAACAAACCATTAACCAAATTGTGTCATGTTTATTTCTTATTTGTATGAAATCTTGGCCTTTTTGTGTTGCATTACTCTTCTTTCACTAATTGAAACTTGGGTTTTGATCATATCAAGTGGTATCATAGCTTTTGTTCAAAAAAAAGCCGTCCTTCCTCGGATTGGGCTCAATTTTGTTGTAACTGACACAAAATTCTATTGTCCGGTTCAAAATTATTTTTTCGTGCCATTTCACAAATAAGTTGTTAATTCCAAAATTCCGTTTCCATATCACAAAAACGTGTGTTTGTGTGTTAGTTGTGGGATTTTGTTTAGTTAGTTAGAAATTTCTTGATTCTGATGGTGCTTAGTTCTTGATTCTTGTTATGGCTCCACAAACAAAGACAGTGGATGAACCAGATAGAAGTCTTTTAAAAGATCTGGTTGCATCATTGAAGAGAGAGGAGTTTAATAGATTGAGAGAGGAGATGAGAAACATTGCAAGTACTAGTGATGGTGTGGTTGTTAGAATATGTCAGGAGAATCATAGTGGTATGTAACAATATCACAAAGCCACCAAGATTGAGTTTCCAAAATTTGGTGGAGAAGATGTAAGAGGATCAGTTTTCAAGTATGAGCAGTTTTTTAAGGTTGATCAAGTAGCATGTACTGACAAGATCAATCTTATATCCCTTCATTTTATGACCTACCATTTATGTGGAATCAACATTTTGTTTAAGTCTATATGAAAAATGTGACTTGGCGAGAGTATACAGAGGCAATTGTGAAAATTGGTACTCTATATGATAATCCATTGGGGGAGATTAAGAAGTTGAAACAAACAAGATCTATGCAAGAGTATATAGATGCCTATGACAAGTTGTCGTGTATGGTAATGTTGTCAGATGATCAAGCCATGTGTTTCTTTTTGGTTGGTTTACAACAGGAAAAAGAGTTATCTGCTAGGATGCTCAAACCAAGGTCTTTGGTTGAGATGTATGTGTTATGAAAGTTGAAGGAAACCAAATTGGGGTATTGAAATAGAAACAGAAGATGCCAATGTTACATACACCAAAACCTTACAATTTCACTAACTACAATGCGCCAAAATCCCAAGTCTCGCCGATGACCAATAATAGAGTTGTTCCGAAGCAAATGAATCAAAAGGAGTTGGATGAAAAGAGAACTAAGAATCAGTGTTTCTATTATGAACATAAGTATGTGTTTGGTCACAAGTGTCCTGGAAAGTTGATGTGATAACCCGAAACCGAGGTCATTCCTTAATCTTATTTTACGACTATTTTTGAAATTTTGGATGAGTTTAAATGATATTTATTTTTTGAGGTTTAAGTTTAAACCGATGTTGGAAGGTTTATATTTTATAATTAATAAGTATAAGGAGTATTAGCAAGCGTGATGTCGATGGATACCAAATATTTTACGTTTTATTGTCGGTTGTTCGATGTTTGTCATTTTTGATGTTTTCTTTTAAATGACGTGTTAAGTCGAGTCGGGAGTCGATATTATTATATTTGAGGTACATTTTAAATTTTTAAAAGTATCTTTATGAAACCCGAGCCCCGTAAATATTTTCAAAATTGGCTAATAGTTATTTCCCGCTTTTTAGCTAACTATTTTCATTTTGAGCCATAACTATTGCAAAATTACAACATTGGTCCCTCAACCACTATATATATATATATAAGCTTAAATTTTCTCACACATCTCATTTCTCCACTCACAAATTTTTTTTCATCTCTCTCTTCCCTCCTCTTTCTTTGTCGTGACCTTCACCCACCCAAAACACCACATTCAATCAATTTCTACTAAAATTTTGAGGATGATCTAAGTAAAACTAACACAAGACCCAATCTTAGAATTGCAATAGGATCATTTTGGTGTAAGAATTTTGTACATGCAAGACTTTTTAATTTTTTTTTCAAGTTGGTAGGTGAGAGCTATGATCATGCATGCCATTTTTATGATGATCCATGGTGTTCTTGCTAAAAGTTTTATTAAAAACTTGATTTTGATTTGAAGATATTGATTTTTATGATGATTCTAGTGTTATGATTAATATATGTTAATGTTAGGGATATGGGATGAACGTATCTATGGTTGGTTTTGGCTAAAAATATGATTTTGTACAAGTTTTTGAAAGGCACTTTACAACAGTAGGTAAACTGTAATTTCGGGATTTTTATGTTGTGATAATGGCTTAACTTATAGCCTAGGGTTGTAGATAATTTGATTAGCTTCGATTTGATATAAAGTAGAGCTTCTAGCTCCAAACGAGCGCGAAGTTATGATGTTTTGATTATTCGTGTACCAGGAGACGAGTATCGGCACTACATATATTTGTTGTCGATATTCGGATCGAATCTCGGGGACTATAAAGAAGAACTGATTGAAGATGAAGAATAGTAGTTACAATAATAAGAATGTTTTGATTTTAGTTATGAATTCAATATACTTTTTATTTTTGTATCTTTTTTGTTATGAATAAATGTTTTAATCATGATTCGTTACATTATATTTGAAAAAGTGTTTAATCATTAATTTTATGCTCTTAAAAGGACTCTTTTTTATTTTCTGAACAATGTTTAATCACTGATTCAACATGCTCTTTTGTTTTAATCATGAAGTCAACAGACCTTTTGTTGAATTTGTCAAACTTCTTTTTAGTATCATATATGATACTCATAAAAAATACTCTTTTTATTTTCTAGACACGTGTTGAATCATGAATCCAACAATTTTTTTTGTTTTAATCATGAATTCAGCAAACTATTTGTTCAATATGTCAAAAAAATTCGAATCATATATGATACTGCATTATCATATATGATAATGCAATGTCATATATGACATAATTTAAGAGTTATAGGAATGATCATATATGATACTAGAAAAAAATATTATGCTTCAAGAATATAATAAAAACTTTAACAAAATAACCATATTATCCAAACTTACATCTACAGATGTTTTGCCATTTTCATATTAAAAAAAATGATAATAAGTGAGTAGCGTTACAAAGTTAAACCAATACATCACCATACACACATTACTAAGAGATAAAACTATTCAAATGTTTAAGACAATCGATGTTGATCTCAGACATTAACATTTTTGTTGCAAACTTTGCGCTCGTCTTTGTCATTTTCATGCACATGATCTTGTTATTTCAGTAGGGAATCCGATGTTCCACTTCTTGGCCTTGAGATGATTGTGTTATTCGCATTGAAAACAACTTTCACTACACAAATAAAAAAAATTGTTTTAGTTTCAACAAGATTATCATATATGATATATTACAGAAGTTGAATTTCAACAAGATTATCATATATGATAATATACACACAACTAACTTTTAATTACTTACAATGAGACCAGAGGCTTGCTTGTATTTGTTTTCCTGATATAGATGATGATGATAATGCAATTGACATACTATGCAATTAGAAACTTATATATAGATGAATGGTTAGGGGTCCTCTTTTACTCCAAAAAATGTGGCATTATGACATTTAAGGGCCAATATTGTATGATTTTATATGGTACAAGAAAATACCAGAAAATACCTTTCTTAACTCCCAAAAAAGTGAAATGAAACTTGCATGTTTCTACATTTTGACATTATTCAAACTGCAACTAATGACTCGGCAGATTGAACCCTCCCTTCATAGGCAGAGAGAGTTGCACCAAAAAACCGGAACCATTCTCCCTGCTTTTTAAATTCACTGGCAGAGTTTGACTACTAAACGTGAAAGAGAGCTTCCATTCAATGAAAACACTAAGACTAAACAGAATATCAAAAATAAACTAATTACTGCTTCAATCAAATATATCATATGAAGCTCAAAACGTGTTATTGGGATCTCCTAACAAGTCTCCTTACGAACAAATGGACGTAGTCATCTTTAATATATCCTCTTCGAGTTGCAAAGGAGATGAAAGAGTTTGTGATATGCATCGGATATGGGTCGATGTGTGTGTGTGTGTGTTTTATAGTGTGTTTTACTAGACTCACATGGCTGCAAACAATTTCCAATTATTTCTTGAATAAAAAATTAAAACCATATAAAATTTTAATCTATGCATTCAGAGGATGTACCTTCATTCATTCACAGTTGAAACATCTAGGAGTCCTATGATACTCATGGAATGGGAAATATTTTTGGGCCCAAAAAGGATGTGCCTTGTATTCTATAAGACCAACAGAGTTCGTTGGAATCTGTAAAAAAGATGTATACATTTCAGTCCACCAAATGGAAACGCCAAGAATAAAATTCAACTTCAATTAATATTAAATGTTTACTAATTAAAATGTGAGATAAAGGTGGTAAATGTAAGTTCTAGTGTCCTCACTTTCATCTCACATGCAGAAATCGAGCAATAGAGTCTACCGTAGATGTTCTCCATAATCACACTTACAAAATGCATGCCCGGGAGGACAAAGACAGACAAAAGATCGAAAAAATGGTCAAACCAGTCAACAATTGCTTTGAGTTTATTTTAAATGCCTAAAATGTCGTATAATTTTAGTGAAAAAAAATCTGTCAAAATATATATTCATTTATAAAAATAATTATCAAATGTTTTGAAAAAATGTTTTAAGGTAACACCAGTCTAGGTTTTACTCACTATCTGACCCACCGAGTTTTAACCAGTTACGCGAACCAAGAAATAACATAGTACGCTACGAATCTTACAACTCGTGAAGCCTCTTCATTAGATGAAACGCAACAAATCCAGACTCGTTACTTATTCCACATTGATCAGGCATAACCTATTAACATAAAAACCGAATGTTAGACCTTACATAAGCAGAACATAAGTGAATCCAAATAGTTTACTAGTTTCATCTCATGAAACTTGCTAAATATTTGGTACAAATTAATAAGCTGACAAGTATCATTCAAACATGTTTAGATAGGTACATTTATATCTATATTAAGATCTCTCAAACATGCCCAGAAACAGTGATAAAATGATTGAGAAACAAACCTTGCATGAAGTGATTGTACCATGCTTAGCAAAAAGTTGCTTTAGATAATCATATATGATATTTGGAGGCATCATATATGATACACATTCAGCAAAAAGTTCCTTTAGATTATCATATATGACTATCATTTCCCAATCCTTAGGTCGTGCATGGATGTTGCAATATATTTCAACCGCTCCACATTTCTGTTAAAAAAGTGCAACTCCATCATTTCCTTTAGTGTTCTTATTCTAAATAGTAGTAGTAATTCAAGCTACAACCACATATTTTCATGAACATTTGCACTCTCACTAATGCAGTTGTATAAATCATAAATGTGTTATACACCATCTGCCATAGGTCTTAAAACTAATATTTATAGCTTGACGCGGAAAAAAAAGACTCGAGTTGTGAACCAGGATGTCAATCTTGTGTGCCAGTCTCCCAATAAAACTAGTAAGTTCAGTTCTATAATATATTTATAGTTTGCTACTCAAGATATATCTGATGTAAAAATGATCTTAATGGCAGACAGTTTACGACCATGATATGTTATCAAAGTATAACCCAATGCGGGATGCAAAATGATCTGAAAGCGTTTGTGGAAGCAATAAAGATTCCTCGCTTAGAGCGACATCTAAATGGGACGGTTTTAAAGAAAAAAACACCTGGTAGGAAAAATTATCTCGCTGAATCGAGCAACATAATGTGGAAAGATAAAGAGGTTGTCCAACATCTTTCTCTACGGTTTCAAAATGTTGAGACCGGTGAAGTTGAAATCAGACTACGTTGTGTCCATGTACAAGGTTGTAAAGGATTATGAAGTGAAATACATACACAAAGATACATTACAAGATATATATGCCAAACAATTTAAAGTAGCTAATGGCAGTTTACAAATGTGCGTATTACAATATGAAGAAATTTACAGTTTTATGAAATATTATGAGTTTTTATTTATGATGAAATAAGGAGAGATTCCTATTTATATATCTTATTATACATTCCATTCCTAAAACCCTGTTTCCACTAGATAATCTTCTCAAAACCATCAAGTTATTTAGGTTAAACAGATGGAAGTATCATATAGGATAAATGAAAGTATCATTCATCAAAGCCGAAATCATAACTAACCTAATTTTGCAACAACTCCCAACTAACATAACTAACTTCTAATTCACATTACACAATTTCATCAACATATACCTAAACTCCGGTATCCAAAGATCCAGCAGATCCACTCGCACGACTATCATCACTACTATTTATAATCAAATTATCAAGGTAACCACTCATTCACTGCATTTGATCTGTTATCGCTGCTGAAATGATAACTAACCTAACTTACCTTAAATCACGTAATTTCTAGCTTAATCATCAAAGTTAGGATTTGAAATATTCAAAAAGACATATAACTAAACTCCAGTATTCGAAGATCCAAAAACACAGCCATTAATTCGTTTATCACCATCAAAGTCATAACTAATTTCGTAACATACCATAACAAATTAATTTAGTGAATGCATGTAATGCACAAACTAATAAATTTATAAGTTGTTGAAGTCATGATATTGTTTTGTTCGATGAGTTCAAAATCCATTTGTATTCCTATCATGGATCATTACAAACTACACAATTAAGATTTTGCCTCAAATCGTACAGTTTAAAGCTTAATTATTGAAGCATACGTGAACTCCGGTAACCGATCCGTTTGATCCTCTCCCAGCACCACCGCCTAATAATCACAGTTAGTTGTGTTGATCAGGAGTGATAGATTTAGGTTGGGGAGTTGGGTAGATGAAATGACGGAAATGCCCTTTTGTTTTTTAACTATCTTTCTACTTTCTTTTTGGTTAATAAATGAGGTTTAATCTGAGCCTTTCAATTTTTTTAGATGAAAGGGTAAGATATGTATATAATATAACCGTTCTCCTTACTAAATAAAGATGAACATCAAACATTTATAATTACACATGTATTTACGTTATCAAAAGGTGTTATAAAACAAAACAATGTTATGGCTTACTACCAATGTTATAAAACTCAGGTTTTTAGTTGATCCGAATCTAATGATTGGTTAACTGTCAATCAGTTGAATCGTCGAGTCAACTCGGTTTTATATGTATGTAATTTTTTTTTATATTTTGTGGAAACTAGAAGGAGAAGGGGGGGGGGGGGGGGGGGGGGGGGGGGTTGAATAGTTTCTCTCGATTATGGCCCTAATTAAAATCCTTTCAATTAGGTTTGTCCCAAAATTACTTTTTACTTGAAAACTAGTTTTATAGTTGTTAGATTCAATTCTAGTGCATTAACAATATCTAGTGACAATGAAATGCAAAGTAAGAATGAAAGAATAAGTAAAGAGTAAGGAAATAAACAACCAAAGTACGACACCAAGATTTATAGTGATTCGGCAACGAAGCTCTATCCTCGTTCCTACTCCACTCCTCGAGTACACCTTACTCGAGATTCCACTATATCCACAAGCTCCCTTCTTGGCGGAGAAAACCTTACAACATCGCTTACATTATTTTCTGACACTAAGCTAAATTTCAAACCTAATCTTAGCTAGAACCAATCTACACACGTCGCCTACTTCACCATTTTTCGACACAAGGCTAGATGTCGAGTTCTAATCGAAAGTTAGAACCAATCTTCGTTGCCCATCTTCTTTTCCGACACAAGGCTAGATGTTGAGTTCTAATCCAAAGTTAGAACCAATCTTTACAACTCTTCACTTTCAAGCTTAGTGAGAACTCACACGCATCACTTTATAGTTTAGTGAGAACTAACACACAAAACTTATTACAACTCAATAAGACATATCCAAGTATACACATGTAACTTGGATCTACACAAGACAAATCCAAGTATACACATATACAATGGATTTACGCAAGACTAATCTAAGTATTCACCAATACATTGGATTAATACAACACTAATCCAAGTATACACAAATACGTTGGATCTACACAAGACACAAATATAAAATGATGAACATGACTAGATCTAAGGTAGGATGATCTTCATCAAGGCTTCATCTTTAATCACATCACAAATGTGTGAGTGATCTTCTCTTTGGACAAGTAAAGAACGAGTTCAAGAGGATAATCATAAGTAAACATACTTAACACATTAAGTGATCATTTACTAATGATTAGGATATATAAAAGAGAAAAGAGGCAGAAAGAATGTCCAAAAAGGTTCTTAAAAAATGAAGATTTAATCCACTATTTATAGGAGACAAAAACTACCGGCTCTCTGTCTGCGGTTCCTTAATTGTCATTGCGGTTCCTTATCAATAAAAAACCGCATGCCTATTTGGGGAACCGCCCGTGTAAAGTCCGCTCCTTTTTGTCTTTTAGTAGAGAAATGTTATCTGAGGTAATTTTTACATTCAAAGGATATTCATATGACATTTGGAATATGTCATATTCAAATTTTTATTTTCTATTTTAATAAATTTTTTTATTAAAAATAAAGTTTATTAAAATCTTTTGTCACATTTGTCAAAATGTGAGTTTTGAGGTTAATCACTTTCTATGATCACTAAACATGATTAAGATATGTTGTGTAAGACTTAAATGATTATTACCTTGATGATAGTGTTTGTTGAATAATTCGTCTTACGATTGTCTTTGACGATAAATGTTTTATACTTTGTCGTGATCAAAACTAAGAAAGATTAGTTAATACTAATAATGTTTTTAGGTATCACTTGCATTAACATATTTAATATATACTATTCTACTCCGTATGATCTTTTATATTGTTTTTACGTTCAACTAAATCGATGAAAAATATTTATTTTTTTATTTGTTATTTTTAATTATATATTTTTAATATTATACTCCCTCCGTCCCAAAATTATAGTCCATCTTTCTATTTCGGTTTGTCCCAATTTAATTGTCCACTTCTAAAACTTATAAAAATAGGTAGGAATTTTAGATCTAGATTACTAGTTTACCCTTAAGTGAAATCATAATTACAAACTTTACAAAGGTTTTTAATTAATTGGTTAAGGGTAAAACTGTCTTTCTGCAAAAAGTAAGAAAGAGAAAACTAAAAAGGTGGTACTTTTCTTAAACTGTGTGTTTTTTGTCGGTGGACAATAATTTTGGGACGGGGGAGTAGTAGAGTATACAAAAATAAATAAGGGTTATTTTAAAAAGAGGACCAAAACCATATGGGCACCTAAAAAATAGCACAAGTGAGTATCAATTAGCCAATTAGCCTATTCGACCTATTCGACCGATGACACTTGTCGTTTTCGCTAATCATTGGATAGTACATGTGGGACCTCCCAAATACATACAAGTACAATATGTGTAAGTGTACATGTTATTCGACTACCGGTCACATCCATTATTCGACTTGTACTTTTTGAATAAAATAATATTTTTTTAATAAATTAGTTTCCAATTATTATGTTATTCGACTTTGACTTAAAAATTATTCGACCCGTACTTTTAGTTAATTAAAAAAAACAACCTGTTTAACTTATCGTCATATATACAACATCATCATCTCAAACAACTCAAACCCGACTCTATCCTAACCCATCGCCTCCTATATCCCTCATCATCAGACTCAAAACTCAAACTCACACTCGATCTTAGATTTATTATGTGCTTTGACATGCAAGCAGAGATCTATGAAGATCTTTCACATAGTAGTACATCGTCATAGACCGTGTGATAGTTCGATTAATACTCAAATCATATCAAATTGATTCACATTAAAACAACCTTACCCGGGACCTTATCAAATATCTTGATGTTATCTTGTATTCTTGTGTGATTCGTGTGTAATTGATGGGGGATGGTAGAAGTTTTTATTTTGATGTGTATCTGATTGAGAAAAGATCAGATTTGATTTGTTGACTGAGTTTGTTGGCTGAAGATGATAAGATAAGAAAAAGAGGCGGAGGTTTCTAAAAAAAATTATATTATCTCTCACACACTCTCTAGGGTTGATTATGGATGTGGGTTTTTCTCTTCTTATGAATGTAATGTGGATATTCTAGGTGTGTTTTCATTTATGCACACAAAGTGTTTGTGAAAGTGCTTGTTAAAAAAGATGGGTTGATATTAACTGCATGTTGGTGATATATTCTACTTTTGTGTAAACATTAAGGTCGATTATATGCATTTGAGAAAGCGCATAAGTTGGATCAAAGCTCGAGTGGTCGTGGTGTTCGGCAGTTTAAAACGGCTCTCCTTCAACGTTTGGAACATGTACTTGTTAACTTTTTACCTTACATTTCTTGTGAAAGAGTTGTGACAATGTGACTATATATATATATATATATATATATATATATATATATATATATATATATATATATATATATATATATATATATATATATATATATATATATATATTGTTTGATTACTGATAAAGCTACATAGATTATGTTTTATTGTTGCTATGAATGGAACCACACACACTACTGACTTAGAAATATAGTTAAAATCGATTCTATTTCAACCACATCCAAGTCGAACTACCTGAGTAGATTTATATCAATGAATTGTTAAACGTAAAAGCCTCATATTAGCTTGTAACATGTTTTATTTTCCCCCCTAAAAGCCTACTATATAACTCAAAAAACAGATTATCGAAACCACATTTACTGAACCTGTGAGCAATTGATCAGGAAAATGAATCAAGTCTTGCAGCTCGTATTAAAAACAGCGATGGACGAGAAATCGAGAGCTTCTACAAACAATATTATGAGAAATACGTTATGGCTCTTGATCAAGGCGATAAAGCTGACAGGTAGTATCATATATCAACATTCTTCACCATTTTCACTTTTCGTTGAAATATATAATTGTTGATATTGTTTTCATTATCAGAGCTCAGTTGGGGAAAGCTTACCAGGTGGCCGGAGTGTTGTTCGACGTCCTTTGCTCCGTTAATAAGTCCGAAAAGGCTGAAGAAGTACCTGCTGATGTCAGTTTTCCTGCCATTACTTATATGAAAACTGCTTCGATATAACCAGTTAAATGTTACCCAAACTAGTTTACAGTTTGTAATGCCCTGTCATGTTTATGTTTAGATCATTGAATCAGCTAAAGATATTGAGGCCAAACAAGTTATATACGCACCTTACAACATTTTCCCCCTTGATTCTGCTGGTGTCTCAATGTATCATGCAGTTTGACGAGGTACTCACTTCCACAATTTCTACTTCATTAGCGTTTCCTAAGGAGTTAGTTAATTGTACTTTGATTTCTTACTTTATGTAACTATAGATTAAGGCAGCAGTGGCTGCTCTGCGCAACACAGACGGCTTAAATTGGCCCACCTCAGTTGACCCACAACGGCAAAAATCAGGTGAACTGGATCTTCTTGATTGGCTAAAGGGAACGTTTGGGTTTCAGGCAAGTAGTATAACAGATGGATTCTCTTTTTAAACGACCGTGATCAATTATCTTATAACATATTTAAAAATATATCCAGAAAGACAATGTCAGGAACCGAAGGGAGCATTTAATCCTGCAACTCGCTCATCCTCAAGCACGGCTTCTGCCTAAGCACGATCCTACTGATAAGGCATGTACTCTGTATGACCCGTTTTTTATTTGTAAAACAAAGTAACTAATGAAACCACTGTTATGCAGCTTGATGATCGAGCTTTTGATATGGGTGAGATTGAATCGAGGTTTTTACATTCACTTGTTGCACCGGGAGAAATGATTGGCTGTGTTGCGGCACAGTCGATTGGTGAGCCAGCCACACAAATGACTCTCAACACTTTTCATTATGCTGGTGTGAGTGCCAAGAATGTGACTCTCGGTGTTCCTCGACTGAGAGAGATTATTAATGTTTCTAAAAAGATTAAGACCCCTTCGCTTTCTGTGTATCTGAAGCCTGATGTCAGCAAAACAAAAGATGAGGCCAAGAATGTTCATTGTGCTTTGGAGTACACAACTCTTCGTAGTGTGACTCAAGCTACTGAAGTATGGTATGATCCGGATCCTATGAATACAATTATAGAAGAGGATGTTGACTTTGTGAAATCATACTATGAAATGCCGGATGAGGAAATTGACATTGACAAGATGTCTCCCTGGCTACTTCAGATCGAGTTAAATCGGGAGATGATGGTTGATAAGAAGTTGAGCATTGCTGATATTGCAGAGAAGATTAATCTCGAGTTTGGTGATAATTTAACTTGCATATTCAATGATGACAATGCTGAGAAGTCGGTTCTACGTATTCGTATGATGAACTACGAGAGGCAAGGCGATGCGACTGAGGATGATGTGTTTCTTAAGAAACTTGCGATCAGTTTGCTAATGGAAATGCCCCTACGAGGGCTTCATGATATTAAAAAGGTTTTCATTAAATCAGGGAAAGCTAACAAGTTTGACGAGAACGAAAGGTTTAAGCCATAAGTCGAATGGATGCTTGATACTGAGGGTGTTAATTTGTTGGCTGTTATGGGTCATGAAGATGTTGACGCCTTAAGAACAACCAGTAATCATGTCATTGAAGTGTTAGAAATCCTTGGAATAGAAGCTGCTCGGAGGGCATTGCTTGATGAACTTCGAGCGGTCATTTCTTTTGATGGAACGTACGTGAATTATCGGTATTTGGCTGTATTATGTGATACTATGACACATCGTGGTCACCTTATGGCCATAACACGCCACAGAATCAATAGGAACGATACCGGGCCAATGATGAGATGCTTATTTGAGGAACCAGTCGACATTCTTCTGGACGCAGCTGTCTGTTCCGAAACAGATTACCTTCGTGGAGTTGCTGAGAATGTAATGTTGGACCAGCTTGCTCCTTTAGAGACAAGATATGGTGATCTCTTATTGAACGAGAAGATGCTAGAGCAACCTTTAGATGTTCAACTTCCGAGTTATATGGACGGTATTGGGACGACACCCGAACACTTGCCAGTGACTCCTTTCCATAACAGGGCAATGTATCCTGGTAACTATCCCTTTACCCCATATATACAATCTTCACGGAGTATCGATGCGCAGTTTTCTCCTAATGTTGGTAGGATGGGCTTTTCTATTCAGTATAACCCGTCTTCTCCTACTCATAAATATAGCAGCCCCACATCTCCCGAACACTTGCCAGTGACTCCTTTCCATAACGGGGCAATGTATCCTGGTAACTATCCCTTTACCCCATATATACAATCTTCACGGAGTATCGATGCGCAGTTTTCTCCTAATGTTGGTAGGATGGGCTTTTCTATTCAGTATAACCCGTCTTCTCCTACTCATCAATATAGCAGCCCCACATCTCCTGAATACTGCCCGTCATCTCCTTATCCTCAACGTAGCCTATCAACTTCTTGGTATAACCTGTCTTCTCCTTCTCCTCAATATACACCCACTTCTCCTGAATATACTCCATTATCCCAATACTCTCTCACCACCCTTGGTTACTCACCAACCTCGTCTGATTATTACACACCTGCATTGGCATCTTACTCACCGACATCCCCGTCGTGCACTCCGGTTTCCACGTTGTACAGGCCGACGTCCCCCGCGTACAGTCCGCCGTCGCCTTCGTACAGTCTGACTTCTCCATCGTACACTCCGACTTCGCCGTCGTACAGTCCGACATCGCCATTGTTGGGAATAATTTAAGGCCAGATCACTTGAGCGCTGACAAGAACAAATCAAGCGTTGACAAGAAGAAAACAAGCGCTGACAGCTCAAGCGTTGACAAGTTAAAGTCAAGCGTTGACACATTGAAGACCAGCACTGATGGAAGATATAATCTACACGTTTATTATATTCTAGAATACTTCTAGTAAGGATAGAAACAACAATGTATTTTCTATGTTTATCTTTACCTAGAATAGCTGATACGTAGATTATTGTACAAGGCTTCTTGTATCTATAAAAGAAGGCCTTTAGGTTAATGTTTGATATAAGTTTTATCTAAGTTTTCATTCGAAAACATCTTTCATTGTAAGCAAGTTCGACATTCATAATCAAAGTGAAAGTTTGTTTACATCATTGTGTGTTCTTATTTAAGTGTTAAATTCCGCATAACACTTAGATTCATAAAGCATATACAAAGGTTTCTCTACGTGTATTACTTGATCTAATCTCGTATACACAAAGCTAATCGATCTAAGTTTGGGATCAACAGCCATCATACAGCCCGAGTTCACTTGGTCACACTTCTACTTCACCTTACTACAGGTACCCATTTGAATCTCTGCAATTGTTGTTGTATGAGAATCTTATGAACTATATGGGCATTAGTCATTACAGGTCGTTTGCACGGCACCATAATATCAAAGTTTTTGCGTCATTTTTTTGTAATATGCCAAAATGGCTGGCCGTGACATCCAGTAATATGTCAAATGGGTAGGGTGGGGTGTTTTTTGGGATGTAATGTGCCCGAAACATTCTTGGTCTAAAAGTTTATTTATTTTTTGAAACAATGTAAAATACGATCACAATTAAAAAAAAACTGTATTTAACAAGGCTGAACCTTTTCCTTTTTAGCAAAGTATTATATGGCAGAAATGGTTGATGCAAACAGACGGGTTCATGGTTTTAAAATAGTATAGCAAAGTCCTGTTTTGATGTGTTAATCTTTCGTTGTGGCATTGTATTGACACGTCATACTTGTGCGTTGTTTTAGTTCTCAGGGCCGTGATGCACACCCGGAATACAGCCCAAGCTCACCACAATACTCGTAAGTTCTTAATTATCTCATATGTATTTTCATTTATAATACACATTTAGTGATAATCCTGGTCCACAAGTTATTTCTGTTTGTCTAGATTGTATGTTACTGATCACAACAGCTTGTTTACTAATTGTATGCGGGTTTATTTCAGTCCTGGGTGTGGAGTATTCACCAACTTCAGCAAATGCCTGAGCAACAAGGATGACGGTGATGGCTCGGGGAAGTAGAACGGACATTCAAGTGAGGAAGGAGATGGCGGGGGATGTAGAATGGTTTACAGACATTCAAGTGGGAATTGAATAAATGTTTTTCTACGTACTGTTATGAACTATTTTTTGTTTATGTCCATCCACTGAATCGTGAAATGGTGTTTAACATATCGTTTTAGGAGGAACATTGATTTCGATTTGTTTAGTATATAGTAAGAGCAGATTATTCTTGTATCAGTTCAAACAAGTACAGGTCGGGTTGTTCCAGATCAAGTAAAACTGGTATTTACTTGTTCGTTAAAAAAGGATGCAACATTTTTACCAGTTTTTATCTTTGCCAAAACATAACCCTGTTACTATATGACCCAAAGTCTAGTTTGGTCCATAACCTTTAGATTAGTTTGGAAAAGTAGTGAAAGTACAATTGTAAAATGATACTACTGTATAAAAATACCCGAACAAATAATATAATAGTACAAGCCGAAGAACTAGAGAATATATTTGGGAAAAAGCTTTTTTTTATTATTAAAAAGTACGAGTCGAATAAAATATAGGTCAAAGTCGAATAACAAAACTATTTGGTATCATTTAGTAAAAATTAATATTTTATTATAAAAAATACGGGTCGAATAATTGATTTGACTTATGGTCGAATAACAAGTACACTTACATATTTTGTACTTGCATGTACTAGGTGGGCCATACTAGTACAAACCAATAATTACCTACTCATTAGCACAAATGACATGTGTCAACAAAATATGAAGATCGAATAGGTCGAATAGGGTTAATTAGCTAATTTTGTTTTGAGAGGTCTCTTTTTTAGTACCAGTGACCTTTTAGTCTTCTTTCCAAAATAGCCCAATAAATAATTCATGATTACCACTTGTAATATAATATAATAAAACAAGATTAGTTAGTCTTTTAAGGTAGTTTTGATGTTATTTTAACTAACTAGTCACCATCACCTCTATTTATCTTTAAAACTTAATAATATTTACGGAAAAGAAGTTCTTAAAGTTTTTTTTATTAAAAATCGTAACTTGATCGAGTTTATCAAACGAGGTAAAAAAAGCCGATGGTTTAAACTGGTTCTTAAATAAACAAAAATATTGTCACATCCGACCTAGTTCACGAATCAAACGATTTAATCGATCATATCAACCTTACTTTTAAAACATTGTTTACTACTACTATGTTGCTCAGTGAGTGCGATAATTAAGAATCACTAAATTTTATTTTGTAGTTTTACTTAAAAAGTATCTTTGTATTGAAAATTTGATATTGTTAGATGTGAAAAAAAAGGTAGGTAATGTCATCAAGTCGTCAAAAACTGATGTGAGTAAAATATCCTTTTAGTTACAAGTAGGGATAAGTATATGTTGGATCCTGAACCGGATCGAATTGAGAACGGTTTGAACCGAACTGAAGTCATTAGTTTGTGGTTTTGGTCTTAATCAGTTTTAACCTGATCCAATAACCAATCGTTATGTTTTCTCGGATCAAACCGTACATCCCCTAGTCACAAGTAAGTTAATCACAAGCGAACTAGACCAAAACCAATTTTGATTCAAGAGATGAGTTCAAGGATCCGACACAATCGATTTAGTCTGAAATACATAACCAAAGGACCGGACCGAAAGGTTTGAATTAGTCCAATTCGATTCATCCAATTTAACAAAATTAATTGGATTTAGTCTGAAAAACATTTTTTATACGATGTTTTGCTCAAAATTGAACCGAATCGAATCAAACCAGATATAAAAATTGAGCATAATAACCGGTTTTGCTCAAAACTGAACCGAATCGAATTAAACCAGATATAAAAATTGAGCGAAAACCGATCCCAGATATGTTCGATCCAATCCAATCCAATCAGTCACTTTTCCCGGTCCAGTCCGTTAAAAACTGGCCCAAATAACTTTTTCATTCGTAAAAAACCATAAATTTGGAAAACACAGGCGCCAACAATTTCATTTAAAGAAAAAAAAGCCGCCAAAAACATTTCGAAAACACCAAAACAAAAAAATAAAAAGCCAAATAAATAATCAAAACACCCAAACCCTAATCACTTTCAATTCACAATAATCAAAATGGCTGATTTTGAACCTCCTTCATTCGATTTAGGCTTCGATTTCGACGACGATACCGAACCCCAAATCGCCCCGAATCGCGATTCGTTAGCCGTCCCATTAGCAAAGACTCCTGTTAACACATCGAATGAGTTTGATGCACCTTCATTTGATTTAGGTTTTGATTTTGATTTCGATGATCTACCCGAACCCAAACAAGCCAATACATCGAATCGGGCTCCCCCGGTAGCTGATGAGGAGTTTGAGATTGAGACGATGACTGTTGCTGATTCAGATGATGAGGAGGAGGAGGTAGTAAGGCCGAGGTTGAAGCGGTTAAGGCGCGGTGGGTGTAGTGTTGGGGATGGGGGGTTTTCGGGGTTTGGAAAGGGTAAGGGTAAGGTGGATATGGATATGGATTTGGTTTCGGGTTCGGGTGTGGTTGATGATGGTGATGATGATATCGAGGATTTTTCGTCACCCGAGGATAATATCAAAGGTAAAAATGTTTAGGGGGTGTTTGTTTTGCTTTTTATAGCCGGCTTTATTGCTTATTTGGTTTTCGGCTTATGTTTCATAACCTCATTTTTCTGGCTTATTTTCAAACTTTTTAGCTTATAGCCTTATATATGTTCATTATGACCTACTAAATTTATACAAGCCAAAAAGTTTCAAAATAAGCCACAAAAAATGAGCTTTTGAAGCATAAGCCCGGAACCAAATAAGCCATAAGCTGGCAATATAAGCCGAAGCAGACACCCCCTTACTTATTAAGATTAAGTTTTTTTTAATGTAGTTGTTTATTAGAATTGGTTTCTCACAACGATTTGATGATTAGGGAATGTTTATATGATTGTTGCGTTTTGAGGAAGTTTTGGATTGTTTGTTGAAACAGCTTATTATTTGAAGGAAATGAGTTCTTTTAAGGGAGTGGTTGTTTCGGCTTATATGTGGCCTTATGGGCTTATTTGATTTCGCATTATATCTCATAAGGCCAAAATTTCCGGCTTATTTTGAGACTTGTGAGATTATATAAGTTTATTATGGTATGATAAACTTATATAAGCCCGTAAGTCTGAAATAAGCTGCTAAATTGGGGCTTATGAAATATAAGAAGAAATCAAATCAGCTTGTAAGACCACACATATAAGCCGAAGCAAACACCCCCTCAGTAAACTACTTCTAAATGCCTTAGTGGTTAGACACTTCACGTACACATTTGGGGTTGCTAGGTAAGGGTAAGGGTCAGGAACAGTCATGGGATACCCGATCTCAGCCAAAGACTCGCCTTCCTCGGGTAACACAAACAATATAAACCTCAATACCACATCCGTTTAGTTTGAATCTGGTTATATCAAAAAAACTTTTTTACGATGCATTAAGCAACTTGCCAAATTAGCTATTTAATAAGTACAGTAACTAATCAGAATTAGATAATCAGTTTGAATAAGCAACTTTGAAGCTGATTAGCTTACACTAAAATTTATCAAATATCCATTTAGTCAAAGTCACTAAAAACACCATAAGAACTCATTGTATGTTGATTACAGACAATTTTTTCTTCTGATTCTCTAATTCTTATTTGGGGAAATCTCGCAGCCAAGTGCATTATTTTGAAACCAAATATTAACAAAAAAAGCTTATTCTATGTACTTTGTGGGTGGTAGGACTTAGGAGTAACTTCAATAACCTTATTGTATGATGAAAATCACAGTTAATCGTATGATGATCATGTAGCAAGTCTGGTTTGTTTTGGGAACTGGTCTTGAGCATATGATTATTGTACCGCCTTATGAACGTATAAACTCTTAATACGAACAAGAATTTGAAAGATCAAAGTGTGAATCTGCTTATTAATAGGAAATATACTTGAACATGCAGCAATTTGTGGTTCTTTTTTCCGACAACAAAAGGGACGATGTTTGTGTTTTTTATATGATTTATCAAATGTACAAATTTTTAATTAGAAGTTTCTCCGGATGTGACTATTACATTTCCTGTGGACACCCCTTGTGTAATGTTTTTCAGTAATCAGTAGTAAATTATTTTGCCGTCTTTTTGGGAACTCAGAAGTATCTTTGACCAGTCTCTTGATTGCTATCACGTGTGCTTGTTTACCATTCTCATATTTACTGGTTATTAATATTGGCAACTGCAGATGGGAAACTTTCTACACAACACCATTCGGTTTGTAGCAGTTCCAAGTTCCCGCTTACCGGACTTGGTGTTTTGACCAAAGAATCAGGAAAAAGAAAGCAAAATGCCTCAAATGTCTCAAATGCTCCAGAATCAGTGATCACAAGCTGCAGCAAACAACCGTTTCCAAAGCTGACTATCAGTCCTCTTAGGAAATTTCAGTTAATCGATTCAGACTCGGATTCTGATATCCCTTCTGTCAGCAAAGTTGCTCCTAACAAGACCTGCAATAAGTCAGAACCTTATTTGGATAGGGGGCGATATGTAGGCTTAAATCAGCCGAGAAAATCAACTGAATCACTCGACACTTCAACCAAAAAAGATTTATGGGAAGATTTTAGACCCGAGAAGAGTTTCCATATCTCGACACCTGCACTAGATGAGGTCTGTGAGGAATATTTTAGTTCCATAAAAGAAAAAAGTAAGGTTCAGAGTAATATTGGAAAAAGTAACCATAATCGTCACGTTATGGACACTGTAGTAGATTTGGGTGACCCTCGCCCGCCAGCACATCAGTATTTTTTCCATAATGATTTGAGGATCCAAGAGCTTGTTCGAACCCGTTTGTGCAACTTTTTCCCGTTAAATGCAGAAAGTAGAGGTTCTGAGCTTCCCGGTACATCGAATATTGATTACATGTAAGTTAATTCTCATATATTATTGATAGTTCTTTAAGATGTTATTCGCATTAAAAAATTAGCTCCTTTGTCATAAAATTCTAAATCATGCTTCATGTTTTTTGTGTGCATTTCCTGTGTTTCTAGGGGTCAATTTGGCGGTGGTGACAAAACAAAACAAACTGCTAGAACTAATAAAGCTGAGGCAAGCTCATCAAGGAAAAATTCAAGAAAATCAAAAGCTCAAGAAACGTCACAAGGTTTCATGAATCCTAAAGTGAATACTGCGAGAGGGGTCACAAAAGATGCTGGCAAAAGAAGGGTTCAAGCAGATAGTCAAGCTACAGGGCATTGGATCACAAACGGCGGGAAGAGGGTAAGTTGGAAACATTTTGTTTTGTTATTGTAGTCATTTCAAATCTAGAAACTGTTCAGACCAAATACGGGTCGAGTTTGAGTTCAGATTGACATGTCAGAACACCTTAACCAGAGCACGGCATGTTTAAGTATATAGGTCACACAACACGAACATTGCCTATCCAACCTGCTTTTCTAAACTGGTGGGTCAGTCGCTTTGTTTGACCTGTTTAACCGATTATATAATACATTATCTAAAATGAAAAACTCAAACAGGTTGGTGGGACAACCTGTTTAACACCCATGACCAGAAACCTGTTTAGACCAGACCCTGCCAGTTTAGTTCTGTGTTGATTTTGGGTCGTGTTTCGCATAAGGAATTGCTACCCCTACTTTTTGATGACATCTCTTTATGTGTTGTGATATAAATAAAAATTTCTTGTACTTTCAGGTTTATGTCGCTAAAAACGGGCAAGAGATGACTGGCAAAGCTGCTTATATTCACTATAAGAAGGTACTTCTGCTCTATTATATCTCCCAACTTTCTCGCCTTGTGTTTATAATTGTTAAACATCTTATCAAACATATATATTTTTTTTGTGTAAATATGATATGAGCTAAATCTGTCATATGTATATCTGTGTTTGTTGTTTTGACAGGAGAGTGGAGGATTTAAAAATAAAAAGGGGAAAAAAGCTTCTACCAAGAAAAAATGAGTGTTGATCGTGCTCCGAAATGTGAAATGTATATCCGTATCTGATCATGTTGAGACACTAAGAGTCTGATTTGGGTTGTTCAAAGGCAGTTGACGCTAATCTAGAAAAGAATTCAGAAGTGAAGCATAACCTCGAAAATTATCTTTTTTTTCCTGTATTCTTTTCCATCTCATATCAGTTTAAAATGGTATGCTGTTTCTTGTATTGGAATCAGAACTTGTATACATATGCTAAATCTAGATTCATAATTGTGTGTTATCAAGCGATACAACGAGTATCAATGAAGGTTTTTTTTTGAACTTTACTATCACTTCTGAAACTTCTTTTCATATGCTATACTTTCAGAAGTGAAGCATAACATCAAATATTGTTATCTTTTTCTCCTTTTTCGGTATTTCATATCAGTTCAAATCTTATGCTGTTTCTTATTAGAAACAGAACTTGAACAAGAACCTTTGAGCATTTCCGAATCAATAGGAGTTTGACTTACGAGTTATGAGTCCAAATGAGCTCGTGAAAATAGTAACTCGTCTTTCCGCCCTGGTCTGAAGAAATAAGTCAGACTTCAAAAGTCCAATGGAAATAGAATAGGTGCCCGTATCCATAGGCTTGTAGGAATCAGCTCGGATGTAGGCTGTTTTCTAGCCATAGAGAACAGTCGTCTCCGGAATCGTTTAGAGTGTTAGCCTTCCGGAAATCCAAATAGGCGGGGACAAGATTCAAACTTGCAATCTTCATATCCTGAGCCTGATGAATTGACTATTCCTCTACCCTGCTTCATCCATCCCCATTTCAAAAAGTCATTCGATTTTAAGGTGTGTTAAGCATATAGTCATTGTGGTTACAGACGGGTTCTGTTTACGATTAGACTAAGAACCTTCCGTCTAAGAAACATCATCTTTTGGTGCTACACCGCAACATTGTACTCAGGGTTCCAAACCCTCGGTGAATGACTATAAACGATTATGTCATCGAGGTTTTCAGGCTTTGAGTTATCATTCAAGTGTGGAACAAGACTTGAATTAGGACGATTTTCACAGAGCGGTAACTCTTTGTGTACATTGTATACATATTCAAATTTAGATTCATATTTAGCGATGCGAAAACAAGTACAGTATGAAGATTTTTTTGAAACTCTCGTATCACTGCTGTAACTTTTTTCGTATGCTGAAACATTGCTGCCATCTTGTAGAATACATACCAGTCAAAACTTTCGTGTTCAAAAAGGATCCGCATAGTTGCATACATAGCTAAAATGGCAATAATTATAGTTTTCCAACTAGCAAACCAAATTTGTCTATAAGGTAACACACTAACACATGATTATTATCAATTCGAAAGAAAGAAAAACTCTTGAAATACAGTTTGAAGAATATGATAAATAATCATAGATGCACATGATCATATGCAGTTTGTTGACTCGTCTTCATTGTTTATAACGCTTCGTTTTTATCTCATTGGCGGCCGTATTAGTTGTAGCTTCCATATTGGTTGAACGCGTTGGAAGGAGGTGGAGGAGGAGAATCATCCACTCTTGGTTTGGCGTACTCTGCAAATATAACCCAACCATCCAGAAACTGCAACGAACACATTAAAATAAGGATCAGTATATCAAGTAGCACAAATTTTAAAAAAATTATCCGGAAAACTGACGTAACTTTGATATGATTACTCTACTGAGAGTCTGAGACTATGCAAGCATTCGGATTACATGAGAGCATAAATGTTGTGCAAAAGTAAGATAGAGCAGCTCAATGAATTTCTAAAAATAAATCATACTGAACAGCCAAACATATATAAATGCGTGAAACCTAAAGTCTTTCACTTTTATGGGCGTTTTTAAAAAAGATGTGGAGCAAACAGTCATCGAAAGATATACAACCAAAATGATAGGTTCATCATATAAGAAGAATTTCAGTTGGATTTAAAACATAAATAAAGTTTGAATATTCAGCTTCGTATAAAATTTTGGATTATTACTAATTGCGGTCATACTTGAAGCATTGCTAACAAAAAGGCTTTAAAGGTGACGCAAAAAGTATTTGCGGGTCAGGTCAACCTTCACCGAAAAAACTGGTTGTTTAGACCAAAACTGTTACCAACACCTGTATATTTCCACCTCTATAGATGACCAAATTTAACATAAAAGAAAGTAGCCACAAATATTTTGTAGCAAAAAACATTCAAGATACACCTAAAAGTTGTACGCCATGACATTGAATTTATTTGTAAGACTCGTTTCCAAAAAAAAGTACAGTAACATATCTTAGTAAAGAAGAAGCATGTTACATTTAGACATTTTTTAACAGCGACTGATTAGTCCTTATCACAAAGGGCCATTTTTAGTTCAATAAAGTTTTATAGTGCACATTGTAGTTACCGTGCCATCCATGCCCTGTATACCAGCAGCAGCGCCTTCCAGTGAAGAATATCGTACGAAACCAAACCCTTTTGACCAACCTGATGCACGGTCTTTTACTACTCTAACTGCAGAAAGTAACAAAAATGGCAATCAAGGTTCTAAATTTCTTTAAACATACTCATAACTTAATTGAGAAGAAGCATACCTTGAACCACTTCACCAAACTTTGCAAAGGCTTCCCTAAGTCCATCATCAGTTGTACGTTTGCTAAGACCTGCACACAGAAACTCGCTCAGATAGCCAGGACATCGTCAAATGATGAATACCTTATAATAAAATACTCGCAAGCTATCAAATATGCAACATAAAGCATACAACACGTGAGAATTTGAACACCGTACTCCCAGACTCAAATTAATTTGAGCGCGAAAGCAAGTCAAATTCCATAACAATGCAACGCTGAAATACACTGTACTGCACCGAATGGAGTTGCCAACGGAACTGATTTAGTGCTATCTTAAGACTGTTTTTACTTAACTTTTTGCAAAAACAACATCAAGCATATACAGCATAAGAATACACAAGACAACATATAGGTGGTTCGTCTGGTATATGCTAGTTTATTTATTCAAAAAACAGACATGAACAAAATAATCAAAATGAACGACAACGAGCAAAAGTGTATCGTTCCTTCATTTAGGGACATCAGTTTTTATAAAGTTCCAATCATGTTCATTAGTTTAAGTTTGAACATTCTAAGTTCTAACATTGCGATGAAATGATTAAACTATGTTTATGAACTTTTACAGAGATTGTTTAGACTCGAGACATTTGACCAGTGACGATATTAGAGAGGTTTGGAAGTCTTTGTGTACAGTTTATTGCTTATGTTTTACTATTAGGCAAATTCTATGCTTTTCAGTTGTTTATCATCACAAAATCATACCAATATCGTAGCTTTATCCATTCCGTTCTAACGTACTATACGAACTACGAAGCTCATATATGAGATAAGTTTCACTTGTTTACCAACAAGAAAACAAAACACGTACAGGCTAATCAGTTAGCATAGCAAGTTATTTTACCTACCTATTTCGCCAAGTATACTTGAAAAACAGCTTAAATAAGCAGGTTTTCAGTAAGCTGTTAACCATTTCTAATTCAAGATGCTTAGTCGAAATGATACTAGAAATTGCTTTTGTACCATCATATACAACCTAAAACGCTGTAAAATATAACAGTTCCTCACTGTCGTATACTAAAATAGGCAAATCCAAACACTTGTCACTTATAAACAGAAACAGTGAATCATAATATAAAGCAGCTTAAATACGCAGTTTTCATTAAGCAGGTTAACCCACTCTTATTCAAAATACTTATTTAAAACGATACTAGAAATTGCTTTTGTATAACCTAAAACATATTACAAATGTGTTAAAACTTTCTAAAATAAAACATTTCGTCACTGTCATATCTCATTTTCAACAAAATAAGCAAATCCAAACACTAGGCACATATTTCCTAAGAAGCTTAAAATTGCTTATAACTTTAATTTACAAACATATACTAATATACCAATCATGTTATCACAAACAGTGGCCGAGACACAAGGGGGCAGGGGCGGACACACTTGCATTGTATTGTGGGTGCCCCCATGGGCCATGGCTAGCCCGACAAGATGAGATTTTAGTGTAAAGTTTCTTCGATTTTGAGCAATTTTCAAAAGTGCCCCCACCCATAACTCAAATTGCCCCCACCTACATATTAAAACCCAACATTCACCGCTCTAACACCTTATAAATCCCTCGTTTCTAAGTAAAAATACTATTTATCGTTTCAATACTAGTTTTTTCCCGCAATTTGATGGTATTATAAAAAAAAATTCAATTTTTTTGCCCCCCTAATCTGTATTAAGGGGGGCGGGTGGGCACGTGCACCCCTAGCGAAAAAATTGTAGTGTAAATGTTCTAAAAAGTATTCAAGACTGCCCGTGATCACAAAATATCCAAACTTTATAAACTAATTTAGGACATAAAAAAACCAATCCCAAACTATAAAAAAATGAAACAAATCTCTCATTTCTAAGTAAAAATACGCGATTTATCGTTTCGATACTAATTTCTTTTCCGCAATTTGATGCTATTGTCAAAAAATATAAAAAATTTGCCCCCCATAATCTATATTCCTTCGTCCCCCACTACAAGGGGGGGGGGGGGGGGGGGGGGGGGGGGGGGGGCACGTGCCCCCCTAGCGAAAAAATTGTAGTGTAAATTTTCTAAAAAAGATATTCAAGTTTGCCCTACCCTACTGACCATAATTTTCTAGCTCCGCCCCTGATGAGAACATATCAAAACTTTATAAACTAATCTGGGACATAAAAAACCAATCCCAAACTATAAAAAAATGAAATAAATCGCTTATAAACATAAAAATTAGTGAATCAAATTCATCGTAAGGAGTATATAACCTAATAAATGAAAGGGTAGAAACATATAATACCTGAAACGAAGAGATTGGTTGATGGATCAGCCATGACTCTTTTCGACTGTTCTGGAGTATTCATCGGGAAAGGGAAATTGGTCGAAACTGTTGAGAACAGCGACCGGAATCTGGTGGGTCCCATGGCGGCTACGTTGCTTGCCATCATCTTCATCTTCATCGCCATCGCCATTTTTTTTTAAGGTTTTTTTTAGAGGGTTTAAGGTTCTTGTTTGTGTTTGGTTTAATGAAATGATGATATCTGCTATCTAGGGTTTATGACTTCTTGACTTTTGGTTTTGTAGCTAGTGGTACTTATTTTTCCATGTGTCCCATTTTAAGAACCGGTTTAACCCGGTCGGTTCAACGGGTTGAATCAGTGACCGATTTGGAGATCTGGCTCAATGTTATTTGTTCGCGTATGTCTCCGGCCAAAGACCTCCGAATACATACACTACCCCGAATTGCAGCCGAGACCCCAGCAATTAATAAGGCAAGTATGTAAACAGTGAGCATTTAATGAACACGCCTAAAGCTAAAAACGAGTCATCCTATTATCCAACGCAAATTGTCCAGACTAATGGGTAAAGGGCTACACCGCCACCCTAGGGAACAAATCTCTCGATTTTTGGGAAAAATCCCACATCGAGCATAGAGCCTAGTCTAATGACACGACTAGACGTCCAAGTACGCTCTTTAGAGTAGTATAAGTACTCCTCACATTTAATACACACATAACTCAATTAACTTACTGTCATTAACTTATTTCATCTAACCTCCGGTATTCCACACCGGGTACCATCCACGTGATAGTTACTTACTCTCACGTCGGAGCTTGGTCTTAGGGTCAAACCTGGGATGAGGCTAACGTGTGTTGTCTTGTGTTCATAGGTTCAATACCAAGATACAAGCCATACAACTACTGTGACCGAAGGGAATTCGCTCGTGTCTACCTAGCCAGGGAATTTTGCTTCAACATAATTGTTCCGGGCAGATATTTTAAGAACCGGTTCAACGGGTTGAATCAACGACAGATCTGGCTTAATGTTATTACAAGTAAAAAAAATAATATTTTCTCTCATTTCTCTTTTGACACCACCCACTAATTTTACTTTTATTTTTTTCATTTTTCACAAAAATTAAAATTCATTTCACTAAATTAAAAATACAAACAAATAAATAAAAATATAATACAAAATAAAAATATAATTCGAAACTAAAAACGTTTTAAAAAGTTAAGAAAATGATAAACAACAAATCTCGACACAAAATAGGTTCCTTGTTGATAGATGGATGCGAACTATTTTTTGGTAAAGATTGTTCTGTTGAAGATAACTAAAGAAATCATTAATATGCTTAATTACTACGTGAAAAAATGATTTACCTAAAGTGTGTGATATGAGTGAAAGTTAGGCTACTCGCATCGGTGAAATAAGAGCTCGGTCGACCCACTCGTTCCTCACTTTTCTATTCGGTCCCCGACGCAGTGACCATGTCTTTGGGTGGTTTAAGCCTCAACTAGATCGTGCAGGCGACCACTTTAGTATATGTAATTTGGATGTAATTGTGTGTGTTAATTAAATTAAAAGGTATTTTTGCAGGGTATGTTTTTTATAGTGTAGGTCGTTTTGAAGTGAAAACAGATGGCTTGTAGAGAGAGAGTTAAGGTGACGAGAAAAATGAGAGTCGAAGGCGGTCAACAATGCGACCAGCCTTAATGAAAGAGATCTTAACGCATATGCTCAACAAAAGAGATTAACGAAGTTCCAAGAGACATGTGTTTTCACTCAGTGATATAGGACCCTGAAGAGATAAAACGAAGATGGCGGCCGGTTACCGTAACCGGGTTACACGAATGGGCAGGTGTGTGTGGCAAGTGGCGCGGCCACCCGTTGATTAGAGCCTATACATGGTGTTACAGATTTGGACCATAACTCAATTCTGTATATGGGTCTTAAAGAGTCAAAACAACATAGCACAAAAAATCCATGTTTGTTACAATAGAATTGCCTTTCACTGTTCTTATCAAATTACGTTGCTTATGGCTATCCAATAATATTTTTCGCATACTTCCAAAAGAAACTCGACTAGTGCCTTTTTTATGGGTCTGCAAACGGCTCTAGTACTGTAAGCATAAGGAAATGGGTCTCATCTTCTACGCCTGCCTTGCAGCAGCGCCTAAGCCAAAATCGACCAGAGAATAGAAAACTAAGAGCACCGGATACATAACATATACAATGTTATTTCTGGAATTACTTTCCTTGCATGAGCAGCAAGTATGCGGACAGGTGGTATATCAAATTTCATAGATACTTAACCTATACACACAGAGCACCGGATGCAGGTATAAAACAAACTAAGAAATACAAAGACTCCAATACTAATGGTGTAATTCACACCCCTTCTGATAAACAAATTGGGCTTCAGACTACACAAACAAAACAAATTAAGATACCGATTTGAATACCGTTAGCTTTCAGTTCACAATACTAGTTACAGTTACTTGTGGTCATTTCATAATCAAACAGGGGATTGCTGGAGTGTTAATTGCTTTGGTTATTGTGTTGTACAACTCGGGTCTATCGGGTTTGCGACTAGTTCACAGAGTTTGACTAATATGTTAGCAACATTAGTAAAGCACACATACCAACAGCAAAAACTTGACCCCTCAAACTAAATTATTACACATGTAGAAGGCTCCTAACATACCTGCATATAGCCAGGTCTAGGCAAAGATAGCCAGGTCTCGGACAGAATAGCTGGATCTAGTACAGTTTAGGCCAGAAATAGCCGGGACATGGATGGAATATAAAGGGTCTCAGCAAGAGAGGCTCTAGCAACGTTATGGCTAAGTGTCTTTTGTAATGCCCAGAACCTTGAAGTAGTTGTGATAACAGTGTCATAGCCAGAAATAACCTAGTCTTATAGAGCGCTTATAATCGCATATAGCCCGAGTTCTGCTCAGAATATATATTGGTTACATTTACTATGAACTTTCTTATTGGTTTATACTGC
Organism: Glebionis coronaria; assembly: GCA_025667525.1. Lineage (NCBI taxonomy): Eukaryota > Viridiplantae > Streptophyta > Magnoliopsida > Asterales > Asteraceae > Glebionis > Glebionis coronaria. The sequence goes on along the minus strand of CM046880.1, from coordinate 588,063,822 downwards.
ATACAATAATCGAACAAACAATATATCATAGTTTATATAACATATTGAGATTGCAGCAGAAACTACTAGTTAAGCTTTGTGAAGAGTATGATTTACTTGAACAGATGCAGGTTAAAGCTCAAAACACAACACCAACAAACAAAATAAGGTCTCATAATCAGTAACTTACTGCAAAACTTCCCAGGAAAATATAATGTATGTCGTTCAACATAGATAAACACAAATAAACTAACAACGAAAGTAGCAGATGCAAAGGTTCCAAAACTAAAATCAAGATTCATAGAAATATTATCACTTATCAGCCTTCATGGCTGCAGCAGCAGCTTGACCTCTGAGACGACCAGTCCTCCTAGCAGCAATGAGACCAACCTTTTGACCGGGTGGTGCATCACGACGGACAGTACTTGCATGACCAATATGTTGATGGTTACCACCACCATGGGGATGCTCAACTGGATTCATAGCAACACCACGAACCTTGGGCCAGCAGTTTCTCTTCACACGGAACTTGTGGTAAGCGTTACCAGCCTTGAGCATGGGCTTCTCAGTACGTCCTCCACCAGCAACCTGTCCAATCATAGCACGGCATCCACTTGGGACAATCTTCTTGGCACCGGATGGAAGCTTCACTCTACAATACACAATAAACAATTAGTTCAACTAATTACAAAGAGCTTATAAACACACAGTAAGATGCAAATAAGAGATTGATTAAATTAGTTCATTGGCGCATATACACAAACAGCAATAACCAAACTAAAACCTAAGTACATTACAAAAATCTCAAAAACTCGTATCCGCATGTCCATTCAACATAAAACCAGCACTCTTAAAGAATCGCATATAACCAATTAAAACAAAACTTCGGTTTTATGAGTGGTAAAACTTATTTACTTTCAAAAGACCGACAATCCATTAATCCAAAGTTTAAAAACCATACCACAACATTAAATAAATCAAATGATCAAAAAATAGTAAATACCCAATCTACAAGCTCACATAGTCAGAAAAAAACTTATAAAAGATTATTAAATAGTATACCTTGAAGTACCGTTATCAGGGTTGTGACTGATAACAATAGCATAATCACCAGACGCTCTAGCAAAAGAACCTCTGTCTCCAACATGGTGCTCAACATTGCAAACAACACCTCCTTCTGGGATACTACCAATAGGCAACACATTTCCAACCATCAAATTCGCCTTCTTTCCACAGAAGACAAACTGTCCGGTGTACATACCCTCAGCAGCCACAAATAGCTCCTTCTGATGCTTGTATCTGAATGGGTGACGGAAGGTCACTTTAGCAAGTGGGGCACCACGACCTAAACAAGTAACACAAATAAACAAAATTAGTAATGACGTTGACCAAATTAAGATTAATAAGATATGTACATTTAAGCTTATGTGTTGGTTTGTTTTAGGACTTGTATTTCATAAGACACAGTTTTACAGCTTATTTTGTGAGATAAATACATTATGCCATGGGTGTCTGCTTAAGCTTATTTACAGATGTATGAGCTTAAATGTTTTTAACTTATGATTCATAAACCTCATTGCCCCATGAGTCCTAAATAAGAAACAATTGAGCTTATGAAATATAAGCTAAAAACAAACTAGCTCGTAAGCGCATAAATAAGCTTCAACAAATACCACTATGAGCTTATGATGACAAAAAGACCAAAAAATAAGCAGACAAGCCGAAAACTAGCTTATTAAAATAAGCTAAGACAAACGACTCAAAAACAAACAACATCGGGTGTTTGGGGTGTTTGAATTAGCTTATTTCCGAGCTTATGTGCTTATCTGATTTTTAACAAGCCATTAAAAGCTCTTTTTTCTAGCTTTAAAACCTTGTCAAGTATTTCCATAAGCCATTTCACAAATTTATAACATACCCACAAAACTCAAACAAAATCCCCCAAATTTTAACAGAAAATCATTACTTAATTAAGCGAAAATGATTAAAAGATTAAAATCTAAAACAAACCCACAAAAACCAAACAAAAACCCACAAATCTTTAACTTAAAAAAATTAACTTTTATCAAACAAAAGCTCAAATCAAATAAGCTAATAATCCAACCTTTAAGCTTTAACAAAAAAATGGGTAAAAATAATTAAAAAGTCACTAGTACTACAATAAAAACATAAAAAAATTAAAATCTAAAACATACCCACAAAAATTAAACAAAAACCCACAAATCTTAACAAATAAGCTCAAAGGAAATAAGCTAATAATCCAACATATAAGCTTAAACAAAAAACCCCTTTTATATATTACAACAATATATCAAAAGATAGATGAAAAAAAAAAGTATTTTAAAAAAAAAGAAAAGTTAGACCTGGGTCATGGATGATTTCAGTGATGACACCCTTAAGGTAACCATTACGTTCACCGAAGTCGAGAGATCTGAAACGAGCAGGTCCCTTGCGGTGATGAGTGTGGGACTTGAAGACTGACCCTGCTCCCTTACGTTGTGCTCTGATGACTCTACCCATTTTTTTTAGGGTTTCTTCTGACGGCTGCTGATGAACAAGATGAGAGAAATGAAGGGATATGAGATGTTAGGGTTTTTTATATGGGGAATCACTTGACCTAGTTTTCTCATGGGCCTGGATTTGGTTGAATTGTATTTTGGGCTTTTTCATGGCTTGGGTGAATTGTGTTTTGGGCTTTTCATGGGTTGGTTTTTATTACTAAGTTACTAGGTGAACTTTGTTAACAAAAACTAACATGATGTTTGATGAAATTACTTTTGAGTTTGGGCATATCAAGGTCTCTCAATCGAATCGGATCGAAATAGTCGATTTATGTTCGGATCGGCACGTTTTAGGTTTTTTTCTTGAAACGGCAATGGTTAGTGGTTAGTGGGACGAGTCGTGCAATGACATTCAAGCAATAAAATGTGTTCTTCGAACTCTCGCCTATTTATGTTAAACTCCTTATTCGTTTCGCTTGAAAGACCCTTGGCAGGTCTTTAACCCAAGACCTTCAGAAAACCTCCCCCAAAGAAATCACTTAGTGGAACTTTGGTGGCCAACTGAGCTAAACCAGTTGGTTGGATTGGCACGTTTTAATATTCGGCCTGGTTTGGTTCAACACAATTGTTAGTATTGTGTCAAGACCGAATCGGACGAGATCAAATACTGAAGATGAGGAAAATGATGGACCTATGATCGTTTAGTTCATTCAGATCTACGATCTATTATATTCATCTCTATTTTGAGCTAAAATTAAACTACCTCCGTCCTATATTAAATGTCTACATTTGATTTTTGGAGTTTTTTTCAATTTTGATCATAAATAACTTTTTTGTATTTTATAATATGTGGAAAACTTATACTAATGAAAATACATTTAAAACGCAATCCATTCGTATACTTTACATCAAATATTCACACATAAAAAAATATTTAAAGTCAAAGTTGATAAGAAAAGACTCGAAAACTTCAAAGTGGACATTCAATATGGGACGAAGAGATTAAATAACTTGATTTACGAGTTGAGTTTAAGCTTTATGGGTGAGCATGGTGTGGGGCGGTGCGGTTTTATGCGGTTTCGGTTTTGCGAGTTTTTATGTTTTGCGGCTTTTGCGGATTTAAACCGCACCGCACCACCACCTATAATTTATATAATTAATGTGGGTTTTTGTGGGTTTTTTTCACAATGTACGTATTTTTAGTTATAACAATGCATATATCTGATGCAAACACACACATTACTTATAATGTTAATGATAATATGCACTAAAACCCATATAACACACGTTATATAATTGATGTGCCGTTTTTCGGTTTTATATAATTAATGTGCAGTGCAGTGCGGATTTTGTGGTGCAGTTTTACGGCTAAATCCGCAACCGCACCGCATTTACAGTTTTTCTTTTTTCTTAAAACCGCTCCACCGATTTTTGTCGTGGTGCGGTTTTTGCGATTTGCAATTTGCGATGCAGTTTATGCTCACCCTGCTTTAAAGTACTCGGCTCGGGAGGCTTGTGAGCATTAGAACTTTAGATAAATTACATGTTTACCCTTTTATCTATATGTTATTACTTAAATTATTTGGAAGGAGTAAACTTTGTTAACAAAACTAACCGGATGAGAATGGTAAAACTGTAAACTACTCGATTTATGAGTCGAGTTTGAGCTTTAAGTTATTTGGCTTGTGAGTTTTGTGAGGTTTGTGAGTCTATCGAGCTTTGAATAAATCAAAGTGGGTCGAGTTTCGAGCTTGAGAAGGACCGGACTTAGGGATTTAACATGACAGATTAGTTGCCGTTTAGATTAAATTTTTGTTAGAAATCCTTTTTTTTTTAAAGGCCGCAAGTCCCGAAAATTTTCATAAATGGGATGATGCGGTGGTCGATAAGACTTTAGCACACGACTTTACGGTCTCCTAAGCAGTGCACCTAATCATTGTAGTGTAGTATGCGCAAGGACTCGAGGGTCAATAAGTTTGTATATTTTATTTTACGAAAGCAATTAAAATTATAATTTATGATGATCTATATTTACTATTTTACGTTACTCTAATTGGTGGAAACCACTAGTTAAACAAACGTGTTTACTTAATCATGCATTATTCATTACAATGATCATCCTATACGTTATTGTTTGTCACCCTTTATAGTTAAGTGTGCAAGTGTTTTCTAATTTTATTAACCAAACATATATATGTTGAAACATGTCACACCCCCAAATATATGAATCAGAAAATTAACAGGGGCATGTGACTTCATAGCATCATACACTCATAATATAAAGAACGACTCTATATGAGTCGTCTGAAAATTGATCATTTGAATAAAGTTAACAACAAGGTTTTAATAGTACAACATAGTTATGATTAGCAAATGAAATATTTGAAAAATACTCAAATGATCTAAATGTTATTAAAAAGCTTCAACTGCATGCGACCTCAATAGCAATCCATGTAAGTTAAGCACCTGAGAAAAACATTGCTAAAGCGTCAACATAAAGTTGGTGAGTTCATAGGTTTAATTAGATAGAGTTATTGAACCACAAGATTTTTAGTAGTGTATGACAATATAACAAATAACATGTCATACAAAAAGGCGTTTACTATTGTCTAAGCTCATGACACTAAAGCGTAACAATAAAAAAGTATATAAGTGCCCAACAGATGCCTAACCCACATCATCCGTAAAAGTACCAAATGAAAATGTGTCTGAATAATACATTATTCGATTAAACCCGGCGAATATGTCAACCTCAATAGATCTATCCACGACATTCATGCTCACTGACCAGTCATCCGTGTCAGTAATTGATGGTTCATGATTAAGGGCAAAAAGGCAATCAAGGGTTATAGCTACTTCGACCAGTCTATATACGTAAGTTTAGTACTTGTGTTCAATCGTAAAACAGCGCAATGTTCTCACCCCAAAATGCATAAAAGTTGTTAAAATTAGGGATATGAAACTCATTGTATAAACTAGAAGGGGGGTTGAATATTTTCTTAAATTTGTTTAATTAAATATCGGTTTTCAAAAATTCTTTTTCAAAAACTTAGACTTGAGGGATTATGTGAAATCTTCTTATACACAATTATGAACAATAAATAATGGGTTTAAACTAATAAACACAAGCATGTGTAAATAAAGAATAATGAATGTAAAGAGATAAGGAAAAGAAATATCAAACCAAAAAAAGGATTTATAGTGGTTCAACAACAAAGCTCACTCATCGTTCATACTCCGCTCCTCGTGTACTCCTTACTCGATAGTTCACTAATTAACAAGCTCCTTAAGGTGGAGAAACCGTATACATCGCTTAACCAATTTCTGACTCTAAGCTAAAAGTCGAGCTCTAATCTTAGCTAGGACCAATCTACACCAATATACTTTAAGGTCTAAGTATTAACCACAATACATACACATCTTCCAAATTTACACAACAATATGGATCTCCACAACTACAAAAGAATGAAAATAAAGTTTGATCTTTAATGGATCTTGAGGTAGACACAACACTTCAAGGATGAAAGTGTTTTTCTCTTTACACTTGAGAGGATGAGAGGGGAGGAGAAAGATTTACTTCTAAACAAGTAGTAATCAACTAAATAACCAAGGATTTGAGTGATTTAAGAAGGTGGATTGAATCTAGAAATTTGTGTGCAAAAGAGGTGAAAAGAAAATTTGGAAATGGTCCACTATTTATAAGACAAGGTTCTAACGGCTCTTTCTGAGGGCAGTTCTGTTGGGAATAAATCTATGCATACTTGTTACCCCTGCTAGTTGACTATTTGTACCCCTGCTAGAGTAAGTTCCCCCTGCCAAATAACAAAGGCAGGGGATTGGTTCCCCTGCTGAAGTCAAAGGCCCTGCCGTCCGAGATAAACTTAGAATAGATTTTTACGCGTTTCTGTTACTACTCCTTAATACTTTCCAAGTTTGTTAGTAGGAATCTTGTACGTGAGTCCTTATGCCTATAAAAGGACTCACTAGGTTATCATGCAATGTGTGTCTTTTCTCTATTGTCTTTCATTATCATACTTTAAGGTTTTGTAAACCCTAATACCATTTTAGGGTATTCGTATATCATTGATATATTAAAGTTCAACGTTTGCTTCAATCATATTGTTCTTGTGCTAAACATTATATTCCGCATCTTGTTTAGTTACTTTGCTTTGCAAAGTTTCTCTAGTGTTAGATTGAATACTTTCTTTCTATCACAACCCTTAAACAAGCTATTAAGGTTTAAGATATGAGTTTGGGATCAACAAGTGGTATCAGAGCTTGTTGAGAAACTTTGTCTAAACCAATAACAAAACCCTCATAACAACCATGTCTTCAGACTCTTCCTCAAACAGCAACAACCACAATAACCTCAAATTACCCATGTTGGATCTTAAAAACTTTGAATTATGGGAATTCATAATCCAACAATACCTTAAAATGGAACACTATGTTCTCTGGGAGATCATAGAGTTTAGTGATCAATTCAACAAAATGGTGGCAGTTGAGGAGGGCAAGGAAGAAGAGAAAGGTGAAAGTTCCAAAGGTAAGGACAAAAAGAAATCTGCTGCTCTTTGTGATAAGGAAATACTGGCCAGAAGGCATGATGTCAGGGCTCACAGCTCATTGCTGTTGGCTCTACATGATAGACATCAACTAAGATTCAGAAAATACAAAACAGCTAAGAAACTATGGGAAGCCATAGGCACAACCTTTGGAGGAAATAAAGCCACAAAGAAGAAGAAGAAGAATCAAATGCTTGATGATTTTGCTTCCTTCAAAGCAATTGGTGATGAATCAGTTGGAGCTATTTACAATAGGCTTCAAGATATGGTGGCCCAGTTGGAGTTCTTTGATATTGAGGTAACAAGAGAGCAGGTGAATACCAGGTTTCTTAACAGCCTCCAGAAAGAATGGTTTGTCTACAAGGAAATTTGGCAGAATAAGGATGACTTAAACAACAAGAACATTGATGACATATACAATAACTTGAAAGTTTTTGAACCTGTTTTCAATGAGATGAAGTCAAAAGGAACGATTCCCACCAACTCAAGTGGATCTACTGATTCCCCTGCTAACATGGCATTCATATCACAAAGCAGTGGAATCTCCAAAAACAGTGGAATCGAAGTATCCCCTGCTGCTTATTCCCCTGCTAACAGGTATGGATCATCTTATGATGAAGAAAGGCCAGCTACATTCAGCCTTGACACTGCTTGTGCTTTTATAGCATCCCAAGGGCCACAAGGATCTACTGTGTTGCACGAAGATCTAAGCCAAATCAGTAAGCAAGGACTAGAAGAGATGGATATCAAGTGGAACATGGCTCTGCTTAACATGAGAGCCAACATGTTTTACAAGAAGTATGGGAAGAAGATCTCAATCAATCCCTCTAATGTGGCTGGGTTTGACAAAACAAAGGTTGAATGCTACAACTGTGGCAAGAAGGGTCATTTTTCTAGGGAATGTAGAGGACCTAAGACTGGGAACAACTATAGGAAGGAAACCAGAGATGATGATTCTGGTGCTAAAGCCATGGTAGCTATGCAAGGGATAGATGGAGCAGGTGGATGGGATTGGAGTGCCATGACAAAGAATGTGGAAAGAAATCAAGCATTGGTTGCTGAGGAAAAAGAAGAAGATTTCGCACTTATGGCCATGTCAAGTTCCAGCTCTGACAATGAGGTATATGATGATTCATATTGTACTAAAGCTTGTAGGAAAAATACTGAGTCATTGAATGATCAAATCAGAAAGGTAAAAGCTGACTATATCAATTGTGATAATGACCTTGATAATTATAGACGTGCTTTAGAACAGTTAGAATCCACCATAAGAGAGTTTAAACAAAGAGAAAGTGATTATAGGGATCACATTGTGATTCTAGAAAGAGATGCTAATGAGAAAAATAACTCCATTAAGGAGTTGACTGCTGAACTTGAAATTTTTAAATCTAACAAAAAGATTGATGATGAAACTGTTGAAAATTTTGGAAAAGCTTCAAAAGATTTAACTAAAGCAGTTGAAATTGGTCAATCTCCTAGGGACAAAACAGGGTTTGGGATTAAAAATGAGCATGCTACCATACCACCACCCCCTGCCAACATTCATGCACCTTTTCCTAGAAAAGACCTGTCTTGGACTGGTCTCCCTTGTTTTCAAAAACAAGATGATATTGAGTTTGACTTAAGTGCCTACATACCTAATAGCCTTGATACTGAAGAGCCACTAGTGAAAACTAGTGTTATTAGGGACTTTGAAAAGGAACAGATTGCTTTAAAACAATGGAAAATTGATAACCCTGTTCTATTTTCAAGAGGGGGACTTTTTGGTAGTGATTCTAGTTCTAAGAGTAGTTCAACCAAATCTAAAACAAGATCACAGTCCCCTAAGTCCACCATTAAATATGCTGGTATGTACAGGCCTATCAGAGGTAATCAAAGAAATTGGAATGACCAAAAGTCTCATCAATTAGGAGAAGACTTTGTGATAAATACAAAGCCCTGCTTCACATGTGGCAGTTTTGATCACACTTATCAAGAGTGTAAAGCACCAATGGAAGTGGTGGCAGCAAATCCTTTAAAGGATATGCAACCTAAATTCATTCTTCTAAATGCAGGGGCAAAATCCTTTTCCCCTGTCAAGTATGTTGCCCCTGCCTTGAGAAACAGGGTGACTGACAAATATGTTGTTCCTGCACTTAGAAAGGTGAATGATGTTCACACCAAGCCCAGCACTTCTGTGACCAACCCAACACCTTATAATGCATATAGATCTGGCCCTAGACCTTACCAACACATGAATAGAGGCCAAAACAAAAGATGGGTTCCCTCTACTAAGCATATAGATTCCCCTGCTAAACCTGGGGTATCCCCTGCTAACAAAGTTTTGCCTTCTAGGAACATGGGTAGATGGGGAAAAGTTGTGAAAGCCTCAGCTCGTTGGGTTTGGGTACCCAAAAGGGGTACTTAGTCTAATGGTGTATCTCTAGTTTTTGATAAGCTATCCTACATTGATACACGAGGTAGATCCAAGTCTGTAATGGCTTGGGTCCCCAAGAAAAACTAATTTGTTTTTCTTTTTGCAGGTGACAAAGAAGACAAGGGATGATAGAGCATATTGGGATAGTGGATGCTCAAGAAGTATGACTGGACAAAAATCTTATCTGACTAACTTTGTGCCCCTGCATGACAATGATGGTGTTTCTTTTGGAGATGGGCATGGAACAATAACAGGAAAAAGAACTATTGTTACCAATGGGATGACCTTTGATAATGTCTACTTGGTGAAAGAACTCAAGTATAATCTCTTCAGTGTGTCACATATGACTGATAACAAGAATTTTGTCTTGTTTACTAACACTGAATGCTTGGTGTTTGGAAAGGAGTTTGTCTTACCACCAGACACTCCTATTGTACTCAGAACACCAAGACAAAAGAACATGTACATAATTGATCTCAAAGACATCTCTCTATAAGACAATGAAACCTGTTTTATTGCCAAAGCCTCAGTTGATGAGTGTAAGAAATGGAATAGAAGACTTGGTCATCTTAACTTCATGAACAAACTGGTGAAATATAATCTGGTTCATGGTCTTCCTTCCAAGTCCTTTGCCAATGAACATACTTGTGCTGCTTGTCTGAAAGGGAAGCAACACAGAGCATCTTGCAAATCAAAAACAAGTATGTCCACTACCAAGCCATTAAAACTACTACATATGGATCTGTTTGGTCCTACTTCTGTGGCAAGCATAAAGAAGAAATGGTACTGCCTAGTGATTACTGATGATTTTTCAAAGTTCACATAGACATTCTTTCTATTTGAAAAGAGTGACACAACTGATGTCCTCATTGGGTTCATCAATAAGATTGAATTAGCAAAAAGCATGAAGGTAGTAACCATGAGATCAGATAATGGTGGTGAGTTCAGAAATCAGAAACTAGACTCTTTCTGCATAAACAAAGGAATCAAGAGAGAATTCAGCATTGCAAGAACACCTCAACAGAATGGAGTTGCAGAAAAAAGGATTAGGATACTCATTGAAGCTGCAAGAACTATGTTGTCTGACTCCAAACTTCCAGTTATCTTTTGGGCTGAAGCTGTCTTCACTGCTTGTTATGTACAAAACAGGGCCTTGGTGGTTAAGGCACACAACAAGACCCTCTATCAGATGTTCAATGGAAGACCTCCTTTAATTGACTTCTTCATACCTTTTGGATGTCATGTGATCATCTTGAACACTATTGACAATCTGGGCAAGTTTAGTGAAAAGGGAGATGATGGATATTTTGTGGGCTATTCATTAAACAGCAAGGGATATAGGGTCTTCAACAAGAAGACAAGCAAAATCACATAAAATCTTCATGTGGATTTTCTTGAAGACAAGCCTGAAGATGTTCAAACAGGTCCTGATTGGTTCTTTGATATAGAGGTTCTTTCAAAATCTATGAATTATGTACCTGTTGCATTGCAGAATACTAACATTTCAGGTACGCAAGAACCAACTGGTGCAGAGAAGCCACCACTAAGGTACATGAATGTACCCTCACTATTTCCTATTAAAGCTACTGGTGAAGAAGATGATCCTTCTCTAGGAAAAGAACAGCCAACCTCTTCCCCTGCTATGTCACTTTCTAAAAGCAGCGGAATGGCTGAAAGCAGTGGAATCCAGGATTACCCTGCTAGATCAATTGCTTCTCTTGCCACAAAGGATTCTGCTGATGATATTAATGATGAAGAAAGAGTATCCCCACTCATTTCCTCATCTACTCCCATATCTGATGGTCCTCTTATATCCAGTAGTGGAAGTAGAATAATTAAGAGTGGAGGTCCAAGTTACTCAGAGCTACATTCAGCTCATCAGCATCCATCCCTAGGTGATGCTGTATCTTTTGGAAGTTCTCTTGAGGACTTCTTTCCCAATCAAAATAGTCCCATTAATTCTGATTTGGAAGAAGATGAAACAGAAGTTATCATGCAGCCTACCTACAGAATCAATAAGGATCACCCTATCTCTCAAATCATTGGTGATCCTGAAGCCCCTAGACATACAAGGTATACAGCAAAGGAGCACAGCTTCATTGCTAACATCACCATGAAGTTCAATCATGACAATATGCAGTGTTGTCTGTTTACTGCATTTTTGTCACAAGAAGAGCCAAAGAAGATTTTTCAAGCTTTAAATGACCCAAGCTGGGTTGAAGCCATGCAAGAGGAGCTCTTACGGTTTGACATACAAGAGGTTTGGATTCTAGTAGATTGTCCCAAATGGGCAAGGCCCATTGGGACAAAGTGGGTACTCAGGAACAAAAAGGATGAAAGGGGGATAGTTGTCAGAAACAAAGCAAGACTGGTGGCACAAGGGTATACACAGGAAGAAGGAATTGACTATGAGGAGGTATTTGCTCTAGTTGCCGGGATTGAAGCCATTAGATTATTCCTTGCTTATGCTTCATTTATGGATTTCACTGTCTTCCAAATGGATGTAAAAAGTGCCTTTCTATATGGCACCATTGATGAAGAAGTCTATGTTATGCAACCTACAGGGTTTGAAGACCCAGAACATCCAGACAAAGTTTACAAGGTGAAAAAGGCTATGTATGGACTTCACCAAGCTCCCAGGGCCTGGTATGGTACTCTCTCTAAATATCTCTTAGATAATGGCTTTAGCAGGGGGAAGATTGATCAGACCCTGTTCATCAAGAAACAAAAGGGTGACCTTCTGCTAGTACAAGTCTACGTTGATGACATCATCTTTGGCTCCACTAACTCTATGCTTAGCAAAGAGTTTGCAAAGTTGATGCAAGATAAATTTCAAATGAGTGCCATGGGAGAACTAAACTTCTTTTTGGGGTTACAAGTTCAGCAGCGGAAAGATGGGATATTTATCTCACAAGACAAATATGTGGCTAAGATTGTGAAGAAGTTTGGCATGTCTGAGGGAAAGAAGGTGTCTACACCTATGGACAAGGATCATCCATGGGGCAGAGATGGTCCTGGAAAGCTTATAGATGTCAGGAACTACAGGTCTATGATTGGGTCTCTCATGTACCTCTCAGCTTCACGACCTGACATCATGTTTGCAGTCTGCTTATGTGCAAGATACTAGGGGTGTGCACGGTTCGGTTTGGGTCGGTTTTGGCTAAAAGCGAAACCGAACCGACATATTCGGTTTTTAAAAAACCAAAAACCGAAATCGTTCGGTTTTGGGCGGTTCGGTTTTTCGGTTTGTAATCGGTTTTTCGGTTCGGTTTTTCGGTTTTTTCAGTTTTAAAACCGTTTATATTTGGGTACGTCCGATTTAGATTAAAAACTTGTTTTGCGTGTAAAAATAGTTTTTTTTTATTTTCAATCTAAGCCTAATATTGTTTTTCTCAAATTTCTAATCTATAATTACACACATATTTTTAAGATAAACACACATGCAAATAAATATGCGTACAAACGATTACTGTCACATATGTAATTATATATTGTCAACTAAGCACAAATATATATCAAACACGCGTATAAACAATGAAATAAATATATTACTCCTATTTCCCTAAAAGAACGAATATTAATTTATAATTTTGATATATTACTTATTTAATTATATTATATTATATTTATATTTTTTATATAATAAAATGGTTCGGTTCGGTTCGGTTTTTACGGTTCGGTTTTTGAATGAAAACCGAAACCGAACTGAAACTTTTCGGTTTTTGAAAACGTAGAAACCGTACCATCGGTTTTTATATTCGGTCGGTTTTTTCGGTTCAGTTTTTTTGGTTTTTCGGTTTTTTTTGCTCACCCCTACAAGATACCAGGTGACACCAACAGAGTGCCATTTATTTGCTGTAAAAAGAATTTTTAGGTATCTAAAGTGCCATCCAACCTTAGGACTTTGGTATCCCAAAGAGTCACCATTTGAGTTGATATCTTACTCAAATAGTGACTATGCTGGTGACAACAATGATAGAAAGTCTACAACAGGGGGATGCCAATTCTTGGGAAGCAGACTTATATCTTGGCAATGTAAGAAGCAGACTATTATGGCCACCTCAACAACTGAAGTTGAGTATGTAGCAGCTGCTGCATGTTGTGGTCAAGTACTTTGGGTTCAGAATCAACTGCTTGATTATGGGTATAACTTTCTTAAAACCAATATATTTATTGACAACAACAGCACCATTTGCATTATTAAGAACCCTGTTTTTCATAGCAAAACTAAACATATTGAAATAAGACATCACTTTATCAGAGATTGTTTTGAGAAAGGACTAATTGTCCCAGAGAAAATTGATACAGAACTTAATGTTTATGATCTTTTAACAAAAGCTTTTGAAGTGGGGAGGTTTCAGTACCTGGTTGCAGGTATTGGAATGGTTACTCCCTAAAAATGGATGTCTATTATATCATGTATATTCAGGGTTGCTTTATTGCTGTTGTTGTATAGCTGTTAGTCAATTTTTCCATCACTTTTCATTCCACTGCTTTTGAACACAGATCCCCCTGCTGGGGATTCATTCCCCTGCTAAGAGAGTTTTTCTCTTTAAATTGGGTTTGCTCTTTTTAAAAAGTGGTTATATGTGGTTTCAGACTAACAATGAAGAGTTCCATATGGTGCATACTATTCTCATTGGTGAATCAGGTATATGCTCTATGTTTAAGGGGAGGTTAGGTCACACCTTTAGGACTCAGGGTATCCTTAGGATGCTCATATATGATCTTAGATCATATCCATTGGTGAGTAAGGGTTCAGGGTGATGAGGAATTGCTGCAAAGCTTGTCAGAACTTTGAAACCTTGAGGCACTGTAATGGGTACTTGCACTTCTCTATCAAAACAGCTTGTTGTTCAGGTACATATGTATGGTACACATTGCCAAGACTAACTGACCATAGGTAAGGGAAAAGGTAGGGATGGTGACTAGGGTATGCATATTTTCTTGGGTTGACCAGGTTCAGGGTGACTTATGTGTTAACTTTTTGTGCTTAGACCTTTGCTGAATAGAGGACTCTTGAGTTTCTATGTATCTATCTTGTGTATACAAGTGTGTGCATTAGAGCAGATCTAGTTAGCATTGGTTTCTCCATGACTAGTCTAATACCCCTAGGAAAGTTTCCCCTGCTTTCACCTTCTGCTTCCCCTGCTTTCATATCATTCCCCTGTTTGACTGTTGACCGACAATACCCTTACCCTGTTCATAGCCGTTGGGCCTGCTTGCACAAATTTTGGTTAGGGAATATTTTATTGTTTTTAAAAGATATTTAAGGCGCTTTCTTCGCTGATTGGTAATCTCTACTTTATTATTTCAAATAAATTACTTTTTTATCAAGATTTATCTTTGATATTTTTGCAATTTGAAAATTTGGTCCAATCACAGCTCTTCAATTCGCCTATAAAAACTTAATTCCCTTCACAAGCAGCTCCATCTCTCTCTCTCGACTAAATCCCACCTACCTCTCACCTTTATAAATCTTCAAAATATTTTCAAACTTTATCATGCCTCTCAAAATTGCTGCTAATCATAATCAAATCGCTTTATTACATGATGAACCAGTAGAGTTTGTTGATGTTGTGGCCTTTCTAAAGTCCTCGTATTTTAGAGTGGCCCTTCTCATCAACCCTAGAATCTACACCTCATACGTTCAACAGTTTTGGTCTAAATCCATGACCAAAACAGTGAATGGAGAGGTTACAATTCAAAGCATTGTAGATGGTCATCCCAAGGTAATTACACTTGCCTCCATCAGGGACAATCTTCTTCTTGATGATGAGGATGGGATAACCAACCTATCTGAGGCTGAAATCTTTGAGGGTCTTGTTAAATTGGGGTACACTCTTTCTAAAGACCAAAAATGTAAGTTTGCTAAAGGTCAGTTTGCCCCACATTGGAAGTATTTGATTCATACAATTTTGCAATGTTTGTCACCAAAAACCACTGCTTTCAATGAATTTGGTAGTGAGATGGCTTCTGCCCTGATCTGCTTAGCAACAGGGAGGAAGTATTGTTTTTCTCAAATTATTTTCAAAGGGATGGTTAAAAATGTTTCAAGCAATTCAAAGTTTTGTATGTACCCAAGGTTTATAGAGCTTCTGCTGAATATGAGTGATCATGGTCCAATCAAACACAAAAACTACTTTTCAGCAACCAAGCATACCACCAAACTATTCACCACACTTCTTGCACCATCACCATAGTTTTATGGCAGGTCCATTCCACTCATTTCAATTATGATGAAACAAATCAGACAGAGAAGCCAAGACTCAAATAGCTAAACACAAACCTTCTGATTCCCCTGCCAAGAAACTACACCCTGCCAGTCCTCTGCCCCCTGCTGATCCACAACATGAAAGGCGATCTAAATCCAGGTTTGCCAGGTCTCCCTTGCCTGGTGAATCTTCACAAGCAGTAGAGAGGAGAGTCTCCAAGGGTTTGGAGCAAACTGAGGGTTTGGCTGCCACTACTGTCTCATCCTCAAGGGGTGAGCAGGATAGTGACACCATCAGTAAGTCCTCTCCCTCACTCCATGATATCCAAAAAGGGGAGAAATCCCCTTCTAGGGTTGAGAGCAGCATGAAAACTATGACTAATTTAGAATTGACGAAAATATGCATGAGTCTGAAAAGGCAGAATGCATAACTTGTACAAAATGTCAAAAAGCAAGGTCTGGTTATCAATAACTTGGAAACCAGACTTGCTACTCTTGAGGGGAGGAGAAAGCCCAGACTTATCATATCCACAGATGAGGATGCTTCCAAATGGGAGGAAGTTCCAAATACAGAAGAGTCTACTCAGTACTATTCATATCCTGGTGGTGTACATGGAAAGATAGCAAGTGCTGAGAAAGGGATTGAGAAAGGAAGTGCTAATAAGGGAAGTGATAAAAGGAGTACAACTAAAGAGATTGCTCAAACATTGCTAACTATGGGCAATCAAGAAGAAGCCCCTGCTTCAAGAGTTTCCCCTGCCATTGCTGATCCCACTGCTGTAAGTCGTTCCCCTGCTAAGCCTATTACTCAAACTTTTGTTAGAAAGAACAGAAAGCAACCAGCTCAGAAGGGAATTACTATCAAATAACATGCATCTAAAGTTAAACCAACACCAGCAGTTGATCCAAAAGACAAAGGAAAAGGGATCATGGTTGAACAACCCAAGAGAAAATACAAGCATAGAACTCTTGAACAGCAAAGGGATCAAGAAGCACATGATGCACAAGTAGCTCTCAGGCTACAACAAGAGGAGATGGATATGCAAGATCATAGAATGCAAAAGATGAGGCCTAAAGATATGCTCAAGCAGGTTGAGATTATTCATAGAGAGCTGGATGACAGGGTGCCTCATGTTGGAGAATTTCTGGATCAATGGGAGAAGGAGTTAATAAATGCTCCTTTGGAAGACAGGTATGAGTTGACTTGCCTTGTTTACAAATATCAAACTGAGTATCTGGAAAGGAGGGCAAATCAAATTCAGAGAGAGAAGTATTTAACTTCTGAGAAAGGGCAACTTGAACACTATAAAGTTTTGCTCAAGAGACATAAGAAGTGGAAGGATGAGGACTTCACATATATGAGTTTTGAAGCTATAAGAAGAGCAGTCAGACCAGTCTTAAGAGAATATGATGTGGAAGATTGGATGACTATGAACTCTCCTGAGGAAGCTGAGTATTTTAGGTAGCAAAGTGAAATGTTACAGAAAGCTAGGGAATCCAAGAAAAGAAAGGTTGAATGAACAACTTTGAAAACTACACAAGCAGGTGCATCATCCCAAGCAGGTGCATCATCACAAGCAGGGGCATTACATCAAGCAGGTGAAAGTTTTCCAGAGATTGAGAAGTCTGTACTTAATGTACAAAGAGCAGCCAAAAGACTCAAGAGAATGGAGAAAGTTGGCACAGTTACTAAAGAGTCTCAACGTCCTTCAAATGAAGAAATTGATAAACAGCTGATTCTGCAGGAAAATGATGATATCTCACCTAGTGAACTTGGAAAGAAGTTTTCTATCATAGAGTATGCTGTTTATGAACACAAAGGGAGGACTTGGTGGAAGCTTATTAGAGCTGACAATACAACACAGACATTTCTAAGTCTAGATGTCATGTTTCAAACCTTAGATAGTGAGGACTTAGAAGATCTGTGGAAAATTTTGAAAAAGACTTTTGCTGCAAAACCTCCTACCATGGATGGTGTGGAGAAGGATTGGGTAATCTGGGAGTGCATGCATAGAATGTATGAGCATGAATTATTTGATCCTATATTTGATGCAGTGAATAAAGGAGATTTGTTGTATTAGAAGATGTTTACCAATTCTGGGGTCTATGAGGTAGTAATGGAAGGAGTAAGTGTGTACCTGATCAATCATCGTTATTATCCCTTCACTCAGGAGACCTTGAAGAAACTAACACATGCTAATTTGATTGTAGATGCTAAAACGCCTGTTGCTTATGATCTGGTAAGAATGATGCATAGTCAGATTTGGCCAGAAAGTTTGTAAGCATCCTCATCAACTAGGATTTATTTAGAAACTTGTCTTTAGGGGAAAGCACAAGTTTAGGGGGATTGTTGGGAATAAATCTATGCATACTTGTTACCCCTGCTAGTTGACTATCTGTACCCCTGCTAGAGTAAGTTTCCTCTGCCAAATAAAAAAGGCAGGGGGATTGGTTCCCCTGCTGAAGTCAAAGGCCCTGCCGTCAGAGATAAACTTGGAATAGATTTTTTACGCATTTCTGTTACTACTCCTTAATACTTTCCAAGTTTGTTAGTAGGAATCTTGTACGTGAGTCCTTATGCCTATAAAATGACTCACTATGTTAGCATGTAATGTGTGTCTTTTCTCTATTGTCTTTCATTATCATACTTTAAGGTTTTGTAAACCCTAATACCATTTTAGGGTATTCGTATATCATTGATATATTAAAGTTCAACGTTTGCTTCAATCATATTGTTCTTGTGCTAAACATTATATTCCGCATCTTGTTTAGTTACTTTGCTTTGCAAAGTTTCTCTAGTGTTAGATTGAATACTTTCTTTCTATCACAACCCTTAAACAAGCTATTAAGGTTTAAGATATGAGTTTGGGATCAACAAGTTCAATAAAGCCTCGGTGGTTCGATATCACTAACGAACCGCATAGGCATTTAAGGAACCGCCGGAGTAGACTCTGCTCCTTTTTTGTCTTTTAGTGGGTTAGTCACATCTCGTGAAGTTTTTATCCTCGAAGGATATTCCTAAACCATATGGAATATGACATTTTCAAATTTTCAAATTTCTAATTTAATAAAACATTTTCTTAAAAATAAAGTTTATTAAAAACTTTTTTCACTTAAAAATAAAAGTGAGTTTTAAGAAAAAAAACTAAATTCTTGATCACTTAGTTAGGTTGATGTTGATCCTTTTGAATAGATTTATATCATGTTAAAGATTACACAATAGCTTGTAATCAAACTAGAGAACTTAAGATACTCTTACTCAACTCTAATAAGCTATGCGGAATCTAACTTATAAAGCAAAGAAGAACAACAAAATACTTTAACTATTCGATCTTCTATTAATCGACTTTGGCAAAGGTACATACAAACTCATTGTACCTATGTTCCTTTTATAGTGCAAGGAACCCTAGAATATTCTATTATGATAAGTATATCACACACGATATATTATCAATATTCTAATCTATTAAGTATATTACATAATATATACTCCTATTATAACTATGATATATCTTTACTAAAGATATATTCGTCTTTATCTATTTAGTAGTATTTACATTAATACTAACAATACTTAGCATATACCGCGTTAACACTAACAGTACTTGCTGACACTAACAGTACTTGTACTTATACTAACGGTACCTGGTACTTTACAATAATTCCCAACAATCCTCCCCTAAACAAGAATGATAACTTGTTGTCTTCTTATTTTTCTGTGTGTTGAATGTATAAGAATACATGTCTTTAAACTTCATTTCAAACTTGGATTGAACTTGGCAATCTTGAACTTGTGTACCAACTGAATGTATCCAAACACTTATTTACAATTTTCTTCTGATATAATGAACTTTAAGTCTTCATTTTGTCTTCAAAATGTGATCTTCTATGTCTTTGAACATTCTTTGTAGCAACTATGTTGTCTTCATATGTAAAACTCTGTCATCTTTAAGCTTTTAGCCCAATAGTCTTCCTCTATTTGATGATGAAAAAACTTTCTTGTGATTTTCTTGATCTTGAACATACATGAATCTCCTTGAACATGTTGTCTATGAATCAACATTCCTGCTTGTGTCTTATCACCTGAAATAAAATCAGTTAACAACAAACTAATATGTATTGGCATCATGATTTTTAGCAAATCATCAACTATCAACGAATTTGATTTATTCTTTACCAATTAGTCGTACACTCTGGAATATCCAATACTTTATTCATCAAGAATAAGGTGTACTGATAACCCTACAATTTTTGGTAAAATGTCAACCATTCAACGGATTTGATAGAGTCTTTACCTAGAACCGTTTGCCCTAGGACTAGCTAACTCTTCACTTATAAGCATGGTGAGTTAATGACCATGTAGTTTTAGCAAACTACCAGCTATCAACAAATTTGAGAAGTCTTTACCACAAACCGTTTGCTTATGGACTAGCCAATTCTTATGTTTGTTAGACATGGTTTACTGAGAACCATTTGTGAAGTGTGACTGAAAGTCAAACACTTAAGGCCCTTTTTCAGCTTCCTCTTCTTCCTCCAAATCCTTCAGATGTTGTTTGGTCATTCTGATTAACTCTAAAGCACCATTAGATTCCTCTGAAACTTCTAGTTGCATATCCAACATTCTTTCCAACAACCTCATTCCAAACGGATATCTCTTTTCTTGAAGCATATAATAGGTAACATCATCTATATCGAATGTATGTATCCCAGACGATCTATAATATCTCCAGTAAGTATGAACTTTACTCTTTAGGTCTTTCATTATTTGTTGATCAATATTGTGTGGATAATACATAAACTTGAATTCATGAAGCAATAGTGAGACTTCTTCATTATCTTTACTTCCTCCTTGGACAAACTTGTGAAGATCTTGAATGTCTTGTCTATCAAGAATATGAAGAATATCTTCCAATAACCTGAACATCCTAAATGTTCCATATGTCCTGGTTATTCCATGAGCTTCCAGTCCTTGATTTTTAGCATATGTCCATCTTATAATTGATGACTTCTTTCCAAAGATCTATGTATCTATGCATTGATCTTCAAACTTTACTATCTTCAAGTACTTTCTACATCTCTCATCATCATCACTATCTTCATTAGTTTCAGTTTTAGATTTTACCTTTTTCTTTGCTAATTGCTTTTTCCTGGTTGATCTTTTTCTTTTAATACCTTTGGAGGTTCCTTCTATTTCAACAGATCCTTCCTCTAAATCAGTATGTACCGTTTCATCAGGTACTGTTGATTGAGTTTGTATTGCCTGTACATTTTCAGTTTCTTCAATACATTGAGCTTTATTTCCCTCATCTAATACTTTAGTAGCCTTTGCTTCTTTGGAATCTCCTTGACCTTCTTGTTTTTTCTAGCATAGGTGGTCTTGATAGGTGGAGAACCTCCTTCTTGTCTAGCAGTACTTGCATCATCAAGCCTAGGGGTACTTCCAAATTATCTTTGTTGATGCAAATACTTCTTGGCTTCTTCAATAGCTTTCTTATCTGCCTTAGATCTAATCTAAACAAAGTTTAACTTGCTCCTTTTGTGTTGTTCATACAAAGCCTTTATCTCATCAAAATTATTCCTAACTAGCTGTCCATGAGTGAAATGTTTAACCTTCTTGAGGTAGGACATCATTTGATTCCTTATTTGATTAGTAGTTGGAGGCTTGACTCTTTCTATTCTTCTCTTCTCAGCAAAGAATCTTTATTGCTCTCTTACTAGATCATCAATCAATCTATCATTTTCTTCCTTATCATAAGCATCTCTCTCTTCAACTATTAGAGATTCAGCTAGAAGTTCACTTGCCTTGAGTTCAGCTTGAATTCTATCAGATTCTTCAATATTTCATTCATGTTCTAGTCTTTGTGCTTCAAGCAATGCTTTCTTAGCTGCAAGTTCCTCTTGTTGTTGTTCTTCATAGAGTCCTGCCTGTAGTCTATAAGCTACTTTTCATCATGCTCCACTTGATGAAATTTATTCATGGTTGTGTTGATATCTTTATCTGAATCACTTTCATTTTCTTTTTCTGACTCAGACTACAATTTCTTCTTGCCTTTGTCTTTTGGGTCAATTTTAGGTAACTTCTTAATTATCCATGAAGATATTTTTTCTTCTTCCTCATTAGGTTGTTGACCTCGTATTATAATACCTTTTGTAGCAGGCTTTGAAGTTTGCACCGTTTTACCTTTATCTTAAACTTTGATGGCAAGACTTGATTGTTGTGCCTTCTTTTCCTCTTCTGCTAACCTAGCCTTTTCAGCTGAACTTTTCTCTTTGAAACCAAGCAAAAGATGTGCTAAAGTCTCATCCTCTCCAAAAGATGGAGTATGGCTTTGCTCAAAAGATGGTAGTGAAGATCTTTGACCAGCGGTAATTGCAATAGGCTTGTCGGTACTTAGGTCTTCAGCAATATTTACTTCACCAACAGTAGACACAATCCTATCATCAATCACCGTGGTGTCCGCATACACCTTATCTTCTTTAGAAGCTGTCTTTTCAATCTCCAACTCCTCAGTCTTATCTGACCCGTCATCCTTCTTTGAACTTGGCAGTACTTGGGTTGACTATTTCTTTTAAAATATCTTTTGTAGTTGTAGAGTTGTAGTAGCAGGAAATGTTTGGTCTATCTCCTCAAGCTTCTCATAAAAACTACTCGAGTCAGCTTCTTGGAATATATGTTCATGTAGTGGTGGTGATTGTGGTTGTGATTGCATTATAACCACATCTTCTTTAGCAGTTGATGGATTTTGTGGTTGATCGTCCATATTAGTATCATCCACATTATGTCCAAGACCATCATCAACTTCAAAATTTTGTTCATCCCCAATAGTTGTTGTTGGAATATCAGAAGAAGGACATGCTTCCTCTAAATTCTTCCCCTGTTTGGTTGCATTCAGTTGCTTTGTCTTGAAGGCTTTGTGCTTTTTCTTCTTAAGTTGAGCCTTATGAATTACCCTGTGATGTCTGATCCAAGGATTAGCCTGTTCCTAAGTTGTTTGAGCTTAGCTTCCAGATCTGCAATTTTTTGATCTTGTACAAGCTTTGCTTCTTGTAAAACTTAAACCTGTTTAGATAAGCTTGTACACAAAGCAGTTAATTGTGCAATATCCACCACCTTTGTTGCTCTAGCTTGTGGAGAACCACTAGTAGCATGTGAAGCAGCAGGTGCGTGAATCATCTCATCAGAGATAGGTTGATCATCACCATGATGAGAGGAAGAAGATTGATCTTCTTTATAGGGTTGGGGAATTTGATGAGAGGGAGTTTGTTGAGGTTCACTAGTTGAACTAGGATCCTCACCCTCTATGTTAGCTTCTTGTGCTAACATATGAGCAAACAATGGTGTTACAGTCCCTGTGAAAGTACTACCTTTCTTTGATAAGAAAGAAAAAGTTCTCTTAGAGAAAGTAGGGACATCCCATGTGTCTGTCAAGGCAGGTAGGTTTGGGATTTGGTCTTGAATTAGAGTCTGAATAAATATAAGATACATCAAAAATTTCTTAGAGGCATCTAAATTCCTAGTCATACCTTCAAAAATTAATCTTGAAAAGTTTAAAACTCTGTTATTTGCCAAGCAAATACCAGCTGATGCTAAAGCAACAGAAATTTGATCAAAAGATGTGCTTTTTGAGCTTAAACAGTGAATTATGGTATGAAAAAGTAATCTCCATTGTGGTGAAAATATACCTTTAAAGAAAGTAAGACTTTCTCTACCACCTTGATATCCTATGGCTACACGGCCATCGTGTATTTCAGTATTAGTCAGCATACTAGTTCCATTTGCATCATTAAGCCTTAAAGATGCTCTAAGCAATACTTCAGTCACATATATATTTCTATGATTAACCCTAGCTCTAATACAGGGTTGATTATGACGTGTACCGGCAATAGCAATATTCCAAAATTGTTCAACAAGAGGAATAGAGACAGTAGGACTTACAATAAGTGCATATTGTATACGACTTCGAAATAAAAAGTTAAGAATCTTATGGAAACCAAGTGAATCATCATTCTGAATTAGCTTGGCAACCTGATTATGTTTACAGATCACTTGAAGAGCAGCCATTGTTGTTTATTATTATCGAAGATGAGGATTAAAGTTATAGAATCGAGGTGTAAAAATAAAAGATTAGGTGAATCAATTATGTAATTGGGGTTGGTATTTATATGGAAAGCAAACCCAAGCGCAAAGAAACCGCCAATTTTACAAAAGAGACCCTCAACGGTACAACGGGTATATAGTGGTACATGGAACATAAACGGTACTTCACTTTGTGCTAGCGGTACTTGGTTTCCGAAACGGTACCTCAAAGATAAGACCGGTACATGCAATCCGCTATCATTGTAACCTCTTTTATCTTAATCTAATAATCTGTAATCACATCAAAAACAAAAACAAACACTATATAATAAAAAATAGCATAAGAATTGTACAATTGTTACTTCCCCTTAACATATGCAGCAGTTATTGGTTGAGCATACCAATATGTCTTACCAGGATTTCAAACCTCTTAGTTTCAAATGCCTTGGTCAATAAATCAACCACATTGTTATCTGTATGGATCTTCAAAACTTGAATAAGCTTTTTATCATAAGCACCCCTTATAAAGTGATGTCTTATTTCAATATGCTTGGTTTTGGAGTGAAAGACTGGATTTTTGACAATGTAGATAGTACTTTCGTTGTCAATATAGATTTTGGTATTCATGAAGTTGAAACCATAGTCTAACAACTGATTTTGAATCCAAAGTACTTGTCCACAACAATGAGCAGCAGCTACATATTCAGCTTCAATTATAGAAGTAGCAACAATAGTTTGCTTCTTACACTGCCATGATATGAGTCTTCTGCCTAGGAATTGACAACCCCCTGTTTTGGATTGCCTATCATGATTAGCTCCAACATAATCACTGTCTAAGTAAGCTTCCAAATCAAATGTATAATCTCTAGGATACCATAAACCTAAGTTAGGCTGCCCTTTAAGATACTTGAAAATCTTTTTCACAACATGTAAATGTGAAACCTTTCGCTTGAATTGAAACCTTGAACAAGCACATGCAGCAAACATAATATCTGGCATTGAAGCAGTAAGATACATCAATGAACCAATCATTTATCTATATAAATAAAGATCAACATTTTCACCATGTTCATCTTTTGACAGAAACTTCATGGCTTCAAAAGGTGTACTTGCACTTCTTGTATCCATACTTGAAAATTTCTTAAAGATTTTAGGAACATACTTATCTTGACTGATAAATATTCCATCTTTCCTTTGTTTGACTTGAAGTATTAAAAAGAAAGTAAGTTCTCTCATAGAACTCATCTGAAATATTCCTTTTATTAGAGCTTTAAACTCTTTACACCATGACTTCTTGGTGGAACCAAAAATAATGTCATCTACATATGCTTGTACTAAGATAATATCCTTAGCAATCTTCCTGATGAAAAGAGTTTTGTTAATAGTCCCTCTCCTATATCCATGTTCCAAAAGAAAATTGGACAGAGTTGCATACCAAGCTCCGGGAGCTTGATGAAGACTACAAAGAGCTTTAATAACTTTGTAGACTATGTTGGGGAACTTAGGATCTACAAAACCTGGAGATTGTGAAACATATACCTCATCTGAAATAATGTCATAAAAAAGCACTTTTCACATCCATTTGATAGACTATAAATCCCATACATGATGCAAATGATAAAAATAACCTAATGGCTTCTATTCTTGCCACCGGTGCAAAAAACTCATCATAGTCTATCCCTTCTTCCTGTCTATAGCCTTAAGCAACAAGCCTAGCCTTGTTCCTCACAACAACACCTCTTTCATCCTTTTTGTTCCTAAAGACCCACCTAGTACCAATTACTATCTTTCTAGAAGGGAGATCCACAAGAATCCAAACCTTTTGTAGTTCAAATTGCATTAGCTCTTCTTGCATGGCATCTACCCAACTTTCTTCATCAAGAGCGTGAGAAATATTCTTAGGCTCTACTTGTGATAAGAAACAGGCAAACAAACAATGTTGAGTATCTTTATGATTTGTTCTTTGTTGTTGCTTGACATAACTTACAAGTGCATGAGTTTCAGCACTAACTTGAAATTGTCTTATAGTTTGCACATCAGACTTTGGGTCTCTAATGATTTGAGCTATAGGATGGTTGTTGTTGACTCTATGAGTGGGAATAGGACTGACTGGTACTTTAGTTTCCAAATTACTGAAATTAGTCACTGCACCCTGCTCATCATAGGAAGCTTTTGAGAAGATTCCTTCCTTTGGACTAGTAGAAGCATCTTCATTATCCATTACTTGAAGAATGTCTTCTAGTAAATCAACAATTTTACAGAATTTATGTTAGGAGTACTTACAGATGAAGTACCGCTAGGTTGCAAATGTACTGTTGAGCTTTGTGATTCCAAAGGTTCTTCTCCTGAGTGCTTAGAATTTTCTATAGCATTATTTTCTTGATCTATAAGCCTTTTAGGTTCATCATGTGAGGCTTGATCACTATTTGGTATCATTGGTTGCTTCTGTTGTAGGCTAACAATTGTTGGTGAGACAGTAGGCAGATGTGGTACATAGATATGAACATCATCATCATCTTGAGAGTCTGATGAAGAAGGACTTTACTTATGAGTACCTGAGCTAGTTGTACTAGGATTTTTACATGCATTGTTAGTTTGACAGTCTTGTTGCACAGAATAGTAATTCATGGAGTTAGTTAGATAGTCCAAATCAAACATCCAAGCATAACCTATTCCTGGGACATTGGGCTTATTCTATAAGAAGTTGACATGGTCATTTTCCTCAACTCTATCTGATGTCAAATTAAAGACTATGTTAATGCAATAATGCCTAAAAACGTTACTTGCATTTTTGGTCTCGCTTTGTTTTGATTACGACAATATGTAAAAACAAGCATTTACGAAAACAACGAAAAACGAATTATTGAGTTCAAGTATTTTTCATTTAAACTATTATCACTTAAGGTATGAACAAACAAGTACTCATCCGAATTAAGTGATCAAGGATTTAATCTTTTCTTAAAACTCACTTTTTATTAAGTGTGACAAGTTTTTTTTATTAAACTTTCTTTTTAAGAAAATGTTTTATTAAATTAATTATTTGAAAATTTGAAATTTGAAAATGGCATATTCTATCTTGGTTTGGAATATCCTTTCAGGATATTTTAATCCCCAAATTCGAACCAATCCACTAAAAGACAAAAAGGAGCGGAGTGTATGCAGACGATTCCTTAGCACCTATAGCGGTTCCTTATCGATAAGGAATCGCGAGCTCCAATAAAGAACCGTGGGCAGATATAGCCGTTGGATGTTTGTCTTATAAATAGTGGACCATTCTCAGACTTTTAACTCACCTTTTTTGCACATATATTTTTAGGTTCTTTCATACTTCTTAAATCACTCAAATCCTTGATCATTTGTTTGATTATTACTTGTTTAGAAGTGAATCTTTCTCCTCTCATCTTATCCTCTCAAAGTGCAAAGAGAAGAACACTATCATCCTTGAAGTGTTGTGTCTACCTCAAAGATCCATTGAAGATCCAAACTTATTTATTCATTGTTGTATCATTGTTGTGAAGATCCAAGTAGTTGTGTCTATTTGGAAGTTATGTATGTATTAACGTTAATACTTGTTCCTTAAAGTATATTGGTGTAGTTTGGTCCTAGCTAAGATTAGGGCTCGACTTTTAGCTTAGAGTTGGAAATTGGTTAAGCGACGTTGTGTACGGTTTCTCCACCTTAAGGAGCTTGTTGATTAGTGAACTCTCGAGTAAGGAGTACTAGAGGAGTGGAGTAGGAACGAGGACTGTGATTCGTTGCCGGACCACTATAAATCCTTGGTGTTTGGTTTGATATTTCCTTCCCTTATCTCTTTACATTCATTATTCTTTATACTTGTGATTATTAGTTTAGTTGCACTATACCTTGTTCATATTGTGTATAAGAAGGTTTCACATAATTATTTGAGTCTAAGTTTTTGAAAAGGATTTTTTAAAACCTATCTTTAACAAGTAAATTTAAGAAATTATTCAACTCCCCCTTCTAGTTTCTACAATTGGTATCAGAGCGTGGTTGCTCAAGCCTTTTTAAAATATATTGTATTTTAAAACTTGAATCGATCTATGGATTCCAACAAGTATCTAGAATGGCAATCCATGCAAAGACCACCTCTTTTTAAATCTGATAGTTTTATTTATTGGAAAAATAGATTTGAGACTTACGTGAAATCAAAAGATTTAGATCTTTGACATGTTATTACCAATGGTGATTTTTTGCGTTATAAATATAATAAAGTTTCTAAAAGCAAAGAGATAGTCACTTTTGACAAAGCTAATGATGATACTAAAAGGAAACTTGCTAAAAATAATGAGGCTAAAATGGTGATTTATAATGCTTTACAAAAGAAAGACCACGAAAGGATTTTTATGTGTGAAACCGCTAAAGATATTTGGAACACTCTTTTAGTAACCCACCAAGGTAACAGCCAAGTCAAAGAAAGTAAAATCGATCTTCTTGTTCAAAAATATGAACAATTTGTCGTCTTAGAAGATGAAACTATTGATAGTGCATTTGCTAGATTTAACACAATTATTACTAGTCTAAAAGCACTTGATGAAGGTTTTTCTAGCAAGAACAATGTTAGGAAGTTTCTTAGGGCGTTGCATCCAAAGTGGAGAGCTAAAGTCACGGCGATTGAAGAATCAAAGGATCTCGCCAAATTAACACTCAATGAACTCATTGGTAACTTGAAGGTTCACGAGATGATAATTTTGATGGACTCGGAAATGGTGACAACTAAGAGTGAAAGAATGCCTCTTGCACTCAAGGCCAAGAAGGCGCAAAGTGACTATGAAAGCTCATCGGACATTGATGATGAGGAATATGCCATGGCGGTTAGAGACTTTAAGAAGTTTTTTAAAAGACGAGGTCAATACGTGAGGCAACCAAACAACGACAAGAAACCCTTATCCAAAAACTGATTTGCCAAAGATGATAAAGGTGATAGTAAATGATTTAGATGTGGTGATCCAAATCATTTCATCGGTGATTGTCCTAAACCTTCACGCGACAAGAATCACACGGCGTTTGTTGGAGGTTCATGAAGCGATAGCGGTAAAGATGTTGATGACAACCCCAAAGATGAGAAATGTCTCATGGCTCACACTTCTAAAGAGATATGCTTGGGAATCGATTTAGAGCCCAACGAGTGGATTAAGGATAGTGGTTGTTCTAAACACATGACGGGTAATCGAAGTTTATTCTCGCACTACAAAGCATATGATGAAGGTAACATTACATTCGCAAGTAATCGACGAGGTGATATCATTGGCAAAGGTACGGTCTCTCTTGACTCTATGACTATAGAAAACATAGAGCACGTAGATAATTTAGGTTTTAACCTTCTAAGAATAGGTCAAATTTGTGACAATAAGTGTAAGGTCATCTTTTCGGAATATGACAGTGAAATCGTAAAAGATGGAAAAGTCATTGGAAAAGGTGTTATAAAGCATGGGCTTTATGTCATGAAGGTCAATAGGAAGTCAAAGGACAACTTATGTCTAGCGACTTTAGATGACATTTCTACTCTTTGGCATATGAGATTAGGTCACGCTAATATGCGTTTAATTCAATCTTTAGTCTTTAAGGAGTTGGTAATACATCTCCCCAAGATGAAGTTTGATAGTCACTTTTGTGATGCTTGCAAAATTGGGAAGCAAGTTCACTCAAGTCACAAAGCCAAGAATTTGGTGTCGACCTCTCGGTGCTTAGAGCTCCTACATATGGATCTCTTTGGACCTTCCGCCATACGGAGTTATGGAGGTAACCTTTATACCTTAATTATAGTTGACGACTACTATAGATTCACTTGGACTAGATTTTTGGCGTCTAAGAATGAAGCTTTCGATCATTTCGAAGCCTTTAGTCAAAGAATTCAAAATCAACCAGGGTGTTCAATTGTCTCTATTAGGACGTATCATGGTAGGGAATTTGATAATGAAGTGTAATTCGGTGTCTTTTGTGAAGCTCATGGTATTTCCCATAACTTCTCGGCTCCTCGCACTCCACACTCAAATGGGATAGTTGAAAAGAAGAATAGGACCATCCAAGAGATGAGTAGGACGATGTTAAATGAGCAATCTTTGCCTCAAAATTTTTGGTGCAATGTCGTGGACACATCGACCTACATTCTCAACCGAATTCTTATTCGACCTTTTCTAGGAATGACCACCTGTGAGATTCTTAAAGGTAAGAAGCCCTCACTGGAATACTTTAGGGTGTTTGGAAGCAAGTGCTTCATTCTCAACACCAAAGATTACCTTAATAAGTTTGACCTAAAGTCTTATGAAGGTATCTTTTTAGGTTATTCTCAAACTAGCAAAGCCTACATAGTCCTGAATAGAACCTCTGGTGTAATTGAAGAATCACTTAACGTGAATTTTGATGAAACCCCTCCTTCATCTAAGACACCACCTTTGGTAGATGATTACTTGGATGAAATAGACATAGTTAATGCCAAAGATGTTAGAAACATATGAGTTGAAGACCTTAGTGTTGAAAAGGGAGTAAACATTAAGGAGTCAAAGGATCATGCTCTCGGTAACGTCATAGGAAAACTAAATCAAAGGACCCTAAGATCTCAAATCCAAAATCAAAGTAACTTCTTTTGTTTCGTCTCCTTGATTGAACCAAAGAATGTTAAATAAGCTTTGATGGATGAGAGTTGGGTCATCGCTATGCAAGAAGAATTGAATCAATTCATTGCTAATGACGTTTGGGAACTTGTTCCTCCACCTAGAAGTTAGACAATCATAGGAACCAAATGGGTATATAGGAATAAGTTAGACGAGAATGGTGTTGTGTCTCATAACAAGGCTAGACTTGTAGCTCAAGGCTATAATCAACAAGAAGGTATTGATTATGACGAGACATACGCACCCGTAGCAAGATTAGAATCCTTTTAGCTTACACTTGTGCCTTAGATTTTAAGCTTTAACAAATGGATGTAAAGAGTGCATTTCTTAACGGTTTGATCAATAAGGAGGTATATGTGGCTCAACCTCCCGACTTCATTGATTTTGAGAAATCGGATCATGTTTACAAGCTTAAGAAAGCTCTTTATGGTCTCAAACAAGCACCCAAAGCTTGGTATGATAGACTTAAAGTGTTTCTTGTAAAACATGAGTATACCATGGGGATGGTAGACAATACACTCTTTACAAAGAAGAAAGGTTCTCACCTCATTATCGTACAAATATATGTTGATGATATTATATTTGGTTCAACTTGTCAATCATTGTGTGATGACTTTGCCAAAATCATGCATAACGAGTTTGAAATGAGTATGATGGGAGAACTTAACTTCTTTTTAGGACTCCAAATTAAACAAATGGGTGGTATTTTCTTTAATCAATCCAAGTATGTTAAAGAAATGCTAAAGAAATTTGGATTAGAAGATTATAGACCAATGAAGACTAGGGGTGGCAATTTCAGACCCGACACGAAACTCGACCTGAAACCGACACGAAAATTAGCAGGTTCGGGTTGAATATATTGAATCTTAGGTCAGGTTTGGGTCGGCCTATCTGACCCATTTATTAAACAGGTTAGGTTTGGGTTGGAAAAAAATTAAGCAGATCGACCCGACAACCCGTTTATTTTTTTTTAAATGATTAATATTTTACCATACATGTTTAATAGGTTAAACATACCGAACATAAACACATTTAACATGTTTAACACGTCTAATGTGCCTACTTTTATATATATAACTTGTTAAATGGATCAATATATAAACCTATTTAACCTATATATAAACCTATTTAACCTATTCAACCTATGTAACATTATTAACGTTAACCCAAATATATATATGGGTTAAATGGGTTAGGTTCGGGTTATGTGTAAACGGGTTAGGGTTGACATAACTGACCCGATTATTTAAATGGGTTAGGTTTGGGTTGGGATTTTCTGACCCGCCAACCTGATAACCCGAACCCGCTAACCCGAACCCGACACGAATTGCCACCCCTAATGAAGACCCCTATGGCCTCGGATACTAAACTCACCATATATGATGATTGTGAGTCGGTAGACAACACCAAATATAGAGGTATGATTGGTAGTTTGTTGTACATAACGGCAAGTCGACCGGATATCATGTTTAGTGTTTGCCTTTGTGCTCGCTTCCAAGAGGCTCCCAAAACCTCTCACCTTGAAGCGGTTAAGCGTATCTTCCGATACATTAAGGGCACTATACATTTAGGATTATGATATCCTAAAGATCTGACGTAGAAACCATTGTCTGCGCGGACTCGGATCATGCGAGAGACTATGTGGACCGGAAAAGCACTAGTAGAGTTTGTACCTTCATGGGTTGTTGTTTAAGTTCTTGGTTCTCCAAGAAACAAACCGCTCTTGCTATATCTACCATGGAAGCCGAGTATGTAAGTGCCGGTAAAGCTTGCCAACAAGCTCTATGGATGAAGCAAGCGCTTGTTGATTACAGGATTTCTCTTGATGATGTTTCCATCATGTGCGACAACAAGGGTGCAATAGACCTTAGCAAGAATCCCGTGCAACATTCGCGAACAAAGCACATAGAGATTCACCACCATTTTCTTAGGGATAATGTTCAAAAGGGGAACATTTCGATTGAGAAGGTACCCTCGGTATAAAACTTAGCCGACATATTCACTAAGCCACTTAAGAGGGAACCTTTTAATTACTTGCGTCTAGGTCTAAGTTTAATGGAACATATTCCTTAATTATGCATTTTAATTAATCGAGTATTTTTCTCTTTTGAGTCTTTTCTTTCTTTGAGCTTTTGGGTATCGCAAACTCTTTTTGAAAATATTCTCTTCTCTTTTCAAAAAAAAATTCTCTGGGTTTTTTCGAAAATGGTCGAGAAATGTTTGTGCATTGTTAATTCAATCTAAAAATATTTTTCATAGCTTCTTGTTATTCATAATGAGCTTACATTATTCATATGTATGGGTCTCTCAAATATAGCAAGAACAAAAGAGAACTATGGAGGATCTTTGTGTCATGACTCTGTGTCTAGTTCTACACACCTCCTACATCGATTTTCTTTAAAATCTATGTATTTTGGTCAAAACCTTGTTTGGTGAGTTCTTATGTGTTTTTTTGTCTATCTTTGCTTCTAAGCATATTCACATGATTAGTTAGATTAGACAAATAAGATTTGCTGAATTAGAAAATCCTCCCTCATCACCCAATTCAACTCATTATGGGTGGTTCTCTATTGAGATCGCAGTTCCCTAGTGATAAGGAACTGCATGTTGAGATAAGGAACCGCGCCCAGCACTTTCATTTTTGGGTATTCCTGAAACTCCAAATTTGTTCCAACACTTTTTGGAATCTTTGTTTCAACCCTTTGACCATCCCTAAAATATATTGGACTTTCTCTATTTAACCTTAAGCATTTTGCATCATTTCTCAAATCAAAATGTCTTATTCCCCAAATGAAAGCTTTGATTCTCCTCCATTTTCTCCAATTGCTTTCAATCCCAATTCACCCAAGAACACTCAAAATCACATCTCTTCTTCTTCTAAGAATGTTGATTGTGGAACTTCTTATCTTCCACCACTAGCTTTTAGTGTTCTTCCACCTTCACATGATAATGTTATGCATCATGGAACATATTGTCATTGTTGTCAATATCAACATCTTGCTATGGCTCATATCTATGAAGAGTTGAATTACATCAAGAGTCTCTTAGTCAAACCTCCTCTTCACTATGACTATGAGATCTCTACCAAGCCACCACCACCTCCTTCCGCCACTACCTTGTCTTTTATCTAAGCATTGGTTTCTTATCTTCAAGACATCTAGTTCAAGCAATTCTTAGAATTCTAGTTTAACTAGGATTAGATTTATGCTTTTCTTTTGGCTTGTTTTATTTATGCATTGGTTGTTATTCATACATCTTTGTATGATTTATTTTCCTTGTATCTTTTATCATGTTTCCATTTAACATGACTTATCTTGGATCTTTTGTTTCTTCTCTTATTTTTTGTGACATTTGCTATATCTTGTTGGGTGTCTATTCTCTACTACTAATCCTTCAATGTAGCTTGTCACCATATATCGATTCCTTGGTGCCCCAAGCAAGGGGGAGTAAGCACCAAGGGGGAGCATTTGCAAAGTCCAGTTCTTTTCTTCTTCAAAAACTTTTTCAACCTTTTTGATTCGACAAAGGGGGAGAAATGATATAAACTCGTCTTCGAAAATCTTGTTTAATTAGGGGATTGAGTTTATGTATTGTCGGAATCAAAAAGGGGGAGATTGTTAATGCAATAATGCCTAAAAACGTTACTTGCATTTTTTCGGTCTCGCTTTGTTTTGATTACGACAATATGTAAAAACAAGCATTTACGAAAACAACGAAAAACGAATTCTTGAGTTCAAGTATTTTTCATTTCAACCATTATCACTTAAGGTATGAACAAACAAGTACTCATCCTAATTAAGTGATCCAGAATTTAATATTTTCTTAAAACTCACTTTTTATTAAGTGTGACAAGTTTTTTTATTAAACTTTCTTTTTAAGAAAATGTTTTATTAAATTAATTATTTGAAAATTTGAAATTTGAAAATGGCATATTCTATCTTGGTTTGGAATATTCTTTCAGGATATTTTTGTAAAACCCGCATGCTTTTACCATGCATAGTACCTTAAGTTCGTATGTACTAGTTAAAAACTTTCCTAATATAGCATGATTACGATTACGTATTAGGAGTTTATGTATTACGTACGTGTTAGAACACGATAAGTATTTT
The DNA here is from genome assembly GCA_025667525.1 of Glebionis coronaria. NCBI lineage: Eukaryota > Viridiplantae > Streptophyta > Magnoliopsida > Asterales > Asteraceae > Glebionis > Glebionis coronaria. The sequence continues at coordinate 588,029,332 of CM046880.1, read as the reverse complement.
ATATGAACGATCACGTAATAATTATTTAGCAATAATTAATCACGAACATACGATCACCAGATCACGAGCGTAATTAAAACACGATATATTATTAATTACGTATATATATTTAATACGAGCGTAATTAAATATATAAGAGTATGGTATTTACGTAACGAGAACATTTAAAACACGAACTTAATTAAACATAAATGTGTACGAAATTAAAAGACACGAAACGAGGTACGGGACCCCCACAAGGGAGTCCCTACCCGCGGCCAAAATAAGGACAATGGGCCAAGCCCATTGTCAATTTTACTAAAAGGAAGGGTTAAGAGTTTTTACTACTCAAAATTACTTTTACAGAAGAATTTCAAGAAAACCTAAAATCCCTTTTCCTCCTCTTTGTGTGCCGCCACCATCAAATCACCATCAAGGTGATTTCTTTGATCTTGGATCTTGTTAAATTAGTGTTTGTTCGTGTTTGTTCTTCACCCTCTTGATCCACGAATACGGTAAAACCTTTTTACTTGTTTTCTTTTTAATTAATCTTTTATTAATTAAGAACACGTGATGTTTTTCATAAGAACACATTAATTAAACCTAGATCTAACATGTTTTGGTCATTAATTAATCAAAGGGATCGATCTAAGGGGTGTTTGTTTTGGGCCGCAGGTACAACCGACCCCAAAGGGGGCTCGGTTTGTTTTTAGCCGACCACCACCAAGACCTTTTTGGTCTTGGTTGGTGCGTGTGGGTCCCACGGCAGCAAGGGGGTACCCCGATTTGGTTCGGGGTACAGTGTTGTTTCATATCCGGTGCATGTTTTTAAGTTTAGATCTGGATCATGATTATGTTAGTTGTTTATGTTATAAACTTATGTTAAAAATTAAATTAATAAGATGTAATTAATTTAATAACATGACTTAGGTTAACTAATTATTAATAAACATGAATTATTTTAACCTAAGTATTTATATTATTAAGACTTATAATTAATTAATTATTTTAAAAACCATGGATATAATTAATTAATTAAACATGACTTAGGTTATTTTATTAGTATTTAATAATACATATTTTTAACCTAATTATTTAATATATTTAATTAAAACATGTCATACTTTAATTAAATATTATAACCTATAGTTTAATTAAATTACATGAAATAATTATTAAACTATATAATATATCATATGACTTAGAAAATAATCATGAAAATACTTAGGCTTATTTACTTAGCTTATTTAACCAGCTTATTTCTATTTTTGGAAACTTTCTATTTTTAGAAACTTTCTATTTTTGGAAACTTTCTATTTTTGGTAACTTTCTATTTTTTGAAACTTTATATTTTTGGAAACTTTCTATTTAAGGAAACCTGCTATTTTTGGAAAGTTACTTATTATTACACATTAAGTATAATAACACATGAAATATCAGTAATACTTAATCAGAATGAACAGAATATAGGATTTAACACAGTTTAAGGCTTTAAACAGTGTAAAATAGTAAGAACACATAAAATAAGCTAAGACATGATATAAAACCAGTTATGTATATAGTAAGCAGATACTTATTTCATGTACGTATTTATGTAGCACTAGTGTTTCGGAAGTAGGATTCTCGCAGTTCATCGTTCTCGTTCACTGGACATAAGGTACGGATTCCCGTCCTTTCAGTATGGACATTCTTTCCTTATTAGGATTTCCCCGTATGCAGCCAACTGTTTTCCCGTAGTATAAGTATGAGTTTGATTGCTTATGTTTAAATATGATTACCTATAGCCATATACATGCATGACCAGTTTCACCTAGTTATGGAGGTACCATAACCATAACATTAGAGGCACTGATGTTATGACTTCACCACGGCGGAGTGATTGCTCGTGGCGTCCCTTCAGCTTTTGACCATTTATTTATATTATCATGTGGGGCGTATGGGTGCATCCTAGTTACACGTTTTATTCAGGATTACATGGTGAATGTGGTGTGTGCCTTGCATCCTTCACAAGGAGCTGATCCCTCCTACCCATAAAACCAGTATATTAAATTAGAGGCAGCCCCTCTAATTTGCATGATGAGGTCACCCCTCCAATTATTCATGCACGGTGGATATTCATGACCTATATTGGCTAATGGTAAAATATGACAAACAGTTTTTATAAGATAAACATAAGACTTTCAAACTATAAAACCAGTTTTATTAAGACTTAACCAGGTTACTCGGGACTTAGTTTCTTCCGCTGTTATTATGTGATATGCTTATCCTATTCATGCTTTATTGTACATCCGTGCACTGAGCGTATTGCTCAGCCGTTTTCCTTTTCTATGTTCCCAAAACGGCAGGTACTCAGGGACGCTCGTAGACACTAAGAGTACGTGCATATGGACTGGAAGCTGTCTAGCCTTCTTTACATTATGCATTTCTTTTCTTTATGATACTTATGCTTTGGACATTGTTTCGTCCTTTTCCTTTACTATACTATGTTTGTGTGTGATGAGCTTTACTTTTGGACTACCGATGTTTGATTCCGGTATTTTCCTTAATATGGTCAAGTAATGTTTAGACATTTTACCTTGTATGCTTTGATGACACGCCATAATTACTGTGATATTTCCATTTCCAAAATGGGGTGTTACAATTATGGTATCAGAGCCTGGTTTCGACCTGTAGGCTCTCAAATATGACCTGTGATTAGTGGGTAGTCACTACGGTCTTCCTAGAACTGACAGTTGTTTTCATGCATTCATCATTTTTAAGCATACATATATATGTCGTTGTTACAGGGTTTTTGACTAAGTAATGGTTGGTACAGGACTGACCCTATTTAGTCGCATGTGTTTTATCGAAACTTTTAGATTTGGGACCGACCCATAGGCGTCCCCTCGATATGTTTTTTTTTGTTTTGAGTGAACTGACCAGAGGCGTTCACTCTCGAGCATCCAAAGTTTTCATAAAACTGCATCATGCATTCATACAAAATTTTCTTGCATAAAATTTTTCTCGTGAAATTTTTAGTAGAATTTTTTTTTTCATGTATATATTTTATGTTTTGAACTGTTTAATCATATGTTTTATTGTTATACTGTCAGATGGTTCTCACACGCGAACAGGAGCAGCTCAATGCTGCAATTCAGGCTGCCATGCAAGCCTTGCTTCCTCAACTGAGGAATGACATCCGTGCTGAAGTTCAAGCTGCCAACAATCAGCAGCAACACAATCAGCCACCTCCTCCTCCTCCAGTGACATTAGCAGTATGGCTGGAGAGATTCCACAAGCTCCGCCCTCGAGCTTTTGAGAAGACAGATAGCCCCAGCGATGCTGAAAGCTGGTTGGCTCACATTGAGAAGATTTTCAACGCTATGGGCTGTGACCCCGCATACAAGGCGAGATTGGCATGCTATCGGTTTGAAGGCGATGTACTTAACTGGTGGTTAGCTTTGATGCAATCTGAAGGTGGTGATGAGTGGGTTGCTGGTTTGACTTGGGCTCAGTTCAAGGACAGGGTGATGGAGCAGTTCTTTCCCAAGGCTGAGCGGGACAAACTCAAGAGAGAGTACCATGGGATCCGTCAGAGGGCTGGGAAGAATAGCAATGAGTTTATGCAGCGCTTTCTTCGCTTGGCCGGTTTCCTTGGTGCGGCAGCAGGTACTCCTGAAGAGCAGGCACATCACTTCAAATGGGCTCTTCGCACATCGGTCGCAAACAATATGGTGTGTGCTACGTTCAATACTGTAGCACAAGTGGCCGATGCAGCACGGAAACTGGAGATGCTGCAGGAGAGGGATGAGTTCGGGGAAGCTTAAAGACCCGACAAGAGGTAAACCTTCGTATTCAAGCGGTGATCAATCCGTATATCTTCCATATGTCAATTATTCATCTCTTTAAATGTATCTTCCAGGAAGAAAACTGGGGACCGGTCTCAGCCGGCTACTCAGCAGCAGCCTCATCAACCCAAGGGAAACGATCAGACTAATGACCGATCTGCTACGGATAGGCGTGGCGGTAATGACAATTACCGTAACAACGCCGGGCAATCCAGCAACATCAGGTCCTAATACTTACGAAATTTCTTATGTTTTATGTTATAACTCATATTCTGACACTCTAGCAAAATTCTACCAGGAACCATGGAAACGGTAGGGACCAGAACCAGAGAGGTTCGCAGCCTAGTCGTCCAGCTATCACTGGTATTCAATCTTATGATTATCCGCTTTGTCCTTTGTACCCAACTATTATGTCTCATGTAAAATGTTTTATCAGGTCCTCAGCCAGCCAGAGCACCTGCTGGAGGATACACTCATCCTCTTTGCTCTACTTGCCACCGTAGGCACCCAGGACCATGTCGCCGTAATACTGATGCGTGCTTCAAGTGTGGTCTTCCTGGCCATATTATGAAGGATTGCCGTAAGGGCGAGATGGAGGGTACATCGGGACATGCTGATACCAAGCCGCCTCCTACTGCCGGGCGTGTCTACACGACATCTCGAGACCAGGCCAACAAGTCTACAGGTACCATCACTGGAATCTTGTATATGTATGGTCGCGCTGCATGTGTTATTTTCGATACGGGTGCTACTCACTCGGTTATTTCTACTGCTTATGCTAAGAACATTAGGATGCCTCCCTTGCCACTAGAAAATAGGCTTACTATTTCCACGCCTTTGAGGGACTCTATATTAATCACCCATGTATACAAGAGTCTTCCCCTAGAATTTGATGATAAGGTTCGACCTGTCGACGCACTTCCGCTGGACATGAATGACTTCGACATGATTTTGGGCATGGATTGACTATCCAAGTATCATGCTACCATAGACTGCCATTCATATCGGGTTATCTTCGGTGATGTCAATGCACCAGAGTACATTCATAATGGGTTCATACCCGGACGGTCTGTACAAATCATATCCACCCTGCAAGCGCGTGCACTACTGTCACATGGCTGCGAGGGTTACCTAGCTACGGTTCACGACCTGGATGCTGAGTCTCCATCGATTCAAGATCAACCAATAGTGTCGGAATTCCAAGACGTGTTTCCAGCAGAACTTCCGGGCATACCACCTGCACGAGAAGTGGAATTCAGTATCGAGCTGGTTCCAGGAGCTGAACCAATCTCCAAAGCTCATTATTGCATGGCTTCCATAGAGCTGAAGGAGCTGAAGGATCAACTGCAAGAACTTCTCGAACGAGGTTTCATTCGACCGAGCGCATCTCCATGGGGCGCACCGGTTTTGTTTGTTAAGAAGAAGGACGGCAGTATGCGTCTTTGCATAGACTATCGCGAGCTCAATAAGATTACCATTCGGAATAGGTATCCACTGCCACGCATTGACGATCTGTTTGACCAACTCCAAGGGGCCAAACACTTCTCCAAGATCGATCTTAGGTCAGGCTATCATCAGTAACGAGTCAAGGAGCAGGATATTGCTAAGACTGCCTTTCGTACTCGTTATGGCCACTACGAGTTTGTAGTTATGCCATTTGGCCTGATAAATGCTCCAGCAGTGTTCATGGATCTGATGAACAAAATCTTCCATGAATTTCTGGACAAATTCGTCATTGTTTTCATCGATGACATCCTGATTTTCTCTAAGTCCAAGGAGGAACACGAAGACCATCTTCGTACAGTACTACAGATTCTTCGCCAGAAGCAGCTGTATGCTAAATTCTCCAAGTGTGAGTTCTGGTTAGACAAGGTGGCATTCTTAGGTCACATTGTATCAGCAGAAGGAATCACTATGGATCCAGCGAAGGTTGAGGCCATCACTAAGTGGCTGAGGCCGACATCAGCGACAGAAGTCCGCAGTTTCTTAGGCTTAGCTGGCTATTACCGTAGGTTCGTGGAGAACTTTTCCCGCTTAGCACTACCATTGACCAAACTGATGCGGAAAGGGGAGAAATTCGTCTGGACTAAAGATCGAGAAAAGAGCTTTGAAGACCTGAAGCAGAAGCTAGTATCTGCACCTATTCTTACTCTACCATCTGGTACGGGTGGATTTCAAATCTACAGCGATGCATCGGGGAAGGGACTTGGCTGTGTTCTCATGCAACATGGGGAAGTGATCGCGTACGCTTCACGGCAGCTTAAGCCTTATGAAGAGAATTACCCCACGCACGATCTGGAACTTGCTGCAGTCGTGTTTGCATTGAAGATATGGAGACACTACTTATATGGAGAATCATGTGACATTTTCACGGACCACAAGAGCTTGAAGTATATCTTCACTCAACGTGAATTGAACATGAGGCAGAGGAGATGGTTATAGCTGTTGAAGGATTATGACATTAATCTTCAGTATCATCCCGGAAAGGCAAATGTAGTAGCAGATGCCCTTAGCAGGAAGTCCGGAATGATCAATAGCATTAGAATCGAAGAGGAAATCATAAGAGACTTGGAGCGACTAGACATCGAGATCATGGTACGTGGACAGCACGGTTACTAGGCTAATCTTAGAGTAGAACCCGAGTTACTATCTAAGATTAAAGAAGCTCAGAAGGATGACGGAGAATTATGGGCGATAGTTCAGAATTTGGAGAAGCAGACAGAATTCAGAGTAGATGCAGACGGTATCGTATGGCAGGGCACTAGACTTTGTGTTCCTGATGACCAAGAACTCCGGGAAGCTTTGCTAGCAGAAGCTCATAGCTCCCCATTCTCGATACATCCTGGTTCAACTAAAATGTACCATGACATCAAGCAGTACTTTTGGTGGAGTGGTATGAAGCAGGATGTGGCCACTTACGTCTCCAAATGTCTTACCTGCCAGCAGGTTAAGATCGAGCATCAGCGATCTGGCGGTCTCCTTCAACCGTTAGATATTCCAGAGTGGAAGTGGGATAAAATCACCATGGATTTTGTTACCGGTCTTCCGCCTACCAAAAGGAAGCACGATGCAATTTGGGTTATCGTTGATCGACTTACCAAATCAGCTCATTTCTTACCGATCCGCAAGGAAGATCCGGTAAGTAAACTCGCAGATACGTACAGACGAAAGATCATGAGACTACACGGTGCACCATCCAGCATCGTCTCAGACAGAGATCCTCGATTCACTTCGCGCTTTTGGAAAAGTTTGCAGAAAGCTTGGGGTACACAACTTAAGCTTAACACGGCTTTTCATCCTCAAACGGACGGACAGTCGGAGCGAACCATTCAGACATTGGAGGATATGTTGAGGTCATGTGCGTTGGAATGGACGGGTGATTGGGACGAATACATCTGTTTGGTGGAGTTTGCGTACAATAACAGCTGGCACGCGAGCATCAAGTGTGCTCCATTTGAGATGTTGTATGACAGAAAGTGTCGCGCCCCAATCTGCTGGGATCAGGTTGGCGAGCGAACACTCGAAGGACCAGAAATCATAGAGATGACAAACGAGAAGATCACAGTAGCTAGACAGAAGATTCAAGAGGCACGGTCACGTCAAAAGAGTTACGCCGACAAGCATCATAGGGATTTACACTTTAACGTAGGAGATCACGTCTTCCTTAAGGTTTCGCCGACACGTGGTGTTAGACGCTTCGGGATTAAAGGGAAGCTCAGTCCTCGTTTCATCGGACCGTTTGATATCATTGAACGAGTCGGTGAAGTATCTTACCGATTGGCGTTACCTCCGCAGCTTTCGCATGTGCACAATGTGTTTCATGTGTCCTTACTCAGAGGGTACCAATATCATCCCCTTCACATGGTTCAGTATCCACTGGAACAGATACGTGAAGATCTTACTTTCATAGAAGAACCCGAACGAGTTCTTGACAGGCAAGAACGAGTCATGAGAAAGAAGACGATTCCATTCGTCAAAATTCTATGGAGGGATCATACCGAGCGGGAAGCCACTTGGGAAACAGAGGAGTCTATCCGGGCTTCTTACCCTCATTTCATATTTTAAATTCGGGTATGTTCTTCTTTTCTAGTTTACTTTATCTATAATTCGGGGACGAATTATTCTTTTTAGGGGGGAAGAGTTGTAAAACCCGCATGCTTTTACCATGCATAGTACCTTAAGTTCGTACGTACTAGTTAAAAACTTTCCTAATATAGCATGATTACGATTACGTATTAGGAGTTTATGTATTACGTACGTGTTAGAACACGATAAGTATTTTATATGAACGATCACGTAATAATTATTTAGCAATAATTAATCACGAAAATACGATCACGAGCGTAATTAAAACACGATATATTATTAATTACGTATATATATTTAATACGAGTGTAATTAAATATATAAGAGTATGGTATTTACGTAACGAGAACATTTAAAACACGAGCTTAATTAAACATAAATGTGTACGAAATTACAAGACACGAAACGAGGTACGGGACCCCCACAAGGGAGTCCCTACCCGCGGCCAAAATAAGGACAATGGGCCAAGCCCATTGTCAATTTTACTAAAAGGAAGGGTTAAGAGTTTTAACTACTCAAAATTACTTTACAAAAGAATTTCAAGAAAACCTAAAATCCCTTTTCCTCCTCTTTGTGTGCCGCCACCATCAAATCACCATCAAGGTGATTTCTTTGATCTTGGATCTTGTTAAATTAGTGTCTGTTCGTGTTTGTTCTTCACCCTCTTGATCCACGAATACGGTAAAACCTTTTTACTTGTTTTCTTTTTAATTAATCTTTTATTAATTAAGAACACGTGATGTTTTTCATAAAAACACATTAATTAAACCTAGATCTAACATGTTTTGGTCATTAATTAATCAAATGGATCGATCTAAGGGGTGTTTGTTTTGGGCCGCAGGTACAACCGACCCCAAAGGGGGCTCGGTTTGTTTTTAGCCGACCACCACCAAGACCTTTTTGGTCTTGGTTGGTGCGTGTGGGTCCCACGGCAGCAAGGGGGTACCCCGATTTGGTTCGGGGTACGGTGTTGTTTCATATCCGGTGCATGTTTTTAAGTTTAGATCCGGATCATGATTATGTTAGTTGTTTATGTTATAAACTTATGTTAAGAATTAAATTAATAAGATGTAATTAATTTAATAACATGACTTAGGTTAACTAATTATTAATAAACATGAATTATTTTAACCTAAGTATTTATATTATTAAGACTTATAATTAATTAATTATTTTAAAAACCATGGATATAATTAATTAATTAAACATGACTTAGGTTATTTTATTAGTATTTAATAATACATATTTTTAACCTAAGTATTTAATATATTTAATTAAAACATGTCATACTTTAATTAAATATTATAACCTATAGTTTAATTAAATTACATGAAATAATTATTAAACTATATAATATATCATATGACTTAGAAAATAATCATGAAAATACTTAGGCTTATTTACTTAGCTTATTTAACCAGCTTATTTCTATTTTTGGAAACTTTCTATTTTTGGAAACTTTCTATTTTTAGTAACTTTCTATTTTTGGAAACTTTCTATTTTTGGAAACTTTCTATTTAAGGAAACCTGCTATTTTTGGAAAGTTACTTATTATTACACAGTAAGTATAATAACACATGAAATATCAGTAATACTTAATCAAAATGAACAGAATATAGGATTTAACACAGTTTAAGGCTTTAAACAGTGTAAAATAGTAAGAACACATAAAATAAGCTAAGATATGATATAAAAACAGTTATGTATATAGTAAGCAGATACTTATTTCATGTACGTATTTATGTAGCACTAGTGTTTCGGAAGTAAGATTCTCACAGTTCATCGTTCTTGTTCACTGGACATAAGGTACGGATTCCCGTCCTTTCAGTATGGACATTCTTTCCTTATTAGGATTTCCCCGTATGCAGCCAACTGTTTTCCCGTAGTATAAGTATGAGTTTGATTGCTTATGTTTAAATATGATTACCTATAGCCATATACATGCATGACCAGTTTCACCTAGTTATGGAGGTACCATAACCATAACATTAGAGGCACTGATGTTATGACTTCACCACGGTGGAGTGATTGCTCGTGGCGTCCCTTCAGCTTTTGGCCATTTATTTATATTATCATGTGGGGCGTATGGGTGCATCCTAGTTACACGTTTTATTCAGGATTACATGGTGAATGTGGTGTGTGCCTTGCATCCTTCACAAGGAGCTGATCCCTCCTACCCATAAAACCAATATATTAAATTAGAGGCAACCCCTCTAATTTGCATGATGAGGTCACCCCTCCAATTATTCATGCACGGTGGATATTCATGACCTATATTGGCTAATGGTAAAATATGACAAACAGTTTTTATAAGATAAACATAAGACTTTCAAACTATAAAACCAGTTTTATTAAGACTTAACCAGGTTACTCAGGACTTAGTTTCTTCCGCTGTTATTATGTGATATGCTTATCCTATTCATGCTTTATTGTACATCCGTGCACTGAGCGTATTGCTCAGCCGTTTTCCTTTTCTATGTTCCCAAAACGGCAGGTACTCAGGGACGCTCGTAGACACTAAGAGTACGTGCATATGGACTGGAAGCTGTCTAGCCTTCTTTACATTATGCATTTCTTTTCTTTACGATACTTATGCTTTGGACATTGTTTCGTCCTTTTCCTTTACTATACTATGTTTGTGTGTGATGAGCTTTACTTTTGGACTACCGATGTTTGATTCCGGTATTTTCCTTAATATGGTCAAGTAATGTTTAGACATTTAACCTTGTATGCTTTGATGACACACCATAATTACTGTGATATTTCCATTTCCAAAATGGGGTGTTACAATTTTAATCCACAGATTCGAACCAATCCACTAAAAGAGAAAAAGGAGCAGAGTGTATGCAGACGGTTCCTTAACACCTATAGCGGTTCCTTATCGATAAGGAACCGCGGGCTCCAATAAGGAACCGCGGGCAGATATAGTCGTTGGATGTTTGTCTTATAAATAGTGGACCATTCTCAGACTTTCAACTCACCTTTTTTGCACATATATTTCCAGATTTTTTAATACTTCTTAAATCCCTCAAATCCTTGATCATTTGTTTGATTATTATTTGTTTAGAAGTAAATCTTTCTCCTCTCAAAGTGCAAAGAAAAGAACACTATCATCCTTGAAGTGTTGTGTCTACCTCAAAGATTCATTGAAGATCCAAACTTATTTATTCATTGTTGTGTCATTGTTGTGAAGATCCAAGTATTTGTGTCTATTTGGAAGTTGTGTATGTATTAAGGTTAATACTTGGTCCTTAAAGTATATTGGTGTAGATTAGTCATAGCTAAGATTAGGGCTCGACTTTTAGCTTAGAGTCGAAAATTGGTTAAGCGACGTTGTGTACGGTTTCTCCAACTTAAGGAGCTTGTTGATTAGTGAACTTTCGAGTAAGGAGTACTCGAGGAGTGGAGTAGGAACGAGGAGTGAGCTTCGTTGCCGAACCACTATAAATCCTTGGTGTTTGGTTTAATCTTTTCTTCCCTTATCTCTTTACATTCATTATTCTTTATACTTGTGATTATTAGTTTAGTTGCACTATACCTTGTTCATATTATGTATAAGAAGGTTTCATATAATTATTTGAGTCTAAGTTTTTGAAAAGGATTTTTAAAAGCCTATCTTTAACAAGTAAATTTAAGAAACTATTCAACCCCCCCACCCCTTCTAGTTTATGTAGACTCTATATGCCCTGCTTTGCAAATAATATCTTATTAAATATCCTGGATTTGACTCTCCATCAAACTTACCCAAGTGATCAAGAGTGTTTAAAATAGAAACATGACACCCAAAAGGTCTTAAGTGACTTATGGTGGCTTGATGCCAGTCAAAAGTTCATAAGGTGTTTTGTTATGAGGCTTGGTCACTAAAACTTTATTTACCATACAACATGCAGTATTAATTGCTTTTGTCCAAAAGGTGTTTGGCAAAAGAGAATCAGCCAACATAGTTCTAGCAGCCTCAATTAGGATTAGGACCGTATTATTATATGGACAAAGATGAATGATACATATATTATTTGAACAAAAATTAGGATTAGGGCCGTATTATTACATGGACTGTATTGGACTGAGACTTGGACTATTATTGGACATAGATAGAGACCAACTACCAATTGACCCAAACTAAAAATATATTTATTTGTCACGTCTAATTTTCTAAAGAATTTGTCTTTGTGTCGTTTTAAATTAATTATTTTTGCGTGCGTATTTATTTATAAAATTTGACATTTTAATATATATTTTAACTTCTTAAATAAAAAATAAATGTTTTGATTTATTAATTTATAGGTGCAAGTACAATGTAACGAATGAATAATTATTTATTTGCATTATTTTTAGCTTAGTTAGTCATTATTATTGCTAGGCTGCGGATAGGGTTGACGTTGTTGCGTGCATTTTTTCGTGCCTTAACTTGATTGCTTTTTACTTGACTATCATATGAGGTGAGTTTATAGCCACACTTTTTAACTGCTTTTACTCCTTTTTGGTGTGAGACATTGCTTGATTTAACATATGAACACAAGTGCATTAACTGATTTATATACTAGTCTAGGTCCCACTTAAAACCCAATTTCTTTGGCCCGTGAATCATGGACCGTTAATTACTTTTGTGTAAGCGCGAATTTATGGATTGATCTATCGGGGTTGACGCCCCTGTCCGTCTTGGTCCAACAGGGGAAAAGCAGGCACATTTTCATTTCAGTCTGAGATAAGATGTCGTGGGTTTAGGCATCCAGTTGGCCTACATTATATGATTATAATGCCGGTGTTGTTAACGCTTTGATGTCATGAGCTTAGACTGTAATAAATGCTTTTATGATGACTTTGTATTTGTTATATTGTCATCATGTTTGGGAAAATCTTGTGGTTCATTAAACACTTCAAATTAACTAAACCTATGAACTCGCCAGCTCTATGTTGACACTTTAGCAATGTTTTTCTCAGGTATTAAGAATGAAGATGTTATGTGAGGTCTCATGCATTGCCGTCATTTCTGATAAAAATAAAGATCATTCGTACCATTTGAAAACTATGTTTTTGTATTTATGACTAGTTTTTATGCTTCCACACTATGTTTAAACTCTTTATTTTATCAAATGCAAGTGATTAATTTTCTGAACGTCTCATTTAGAGGTCGTTCTTTGTAACTGTGTGTATGATAATCATGACGTCACCACCCCCTTGTTGCCATTATACTATGATATTTTGGGGGCATGACACCTTGGGTCCAATATATAACCCATATTTCGTAGCTAAAAAGTCCTGGAGCAAGCCAAGAGTTCTCCCATAATTGTCATGCATAATGACACTTAATACGTGTAACTGCAGCAAAATGTGCGTCGCACTTTCTTCAAATGTGCGCCGCACTTCTGAGTTGAAAATGTGCGCCGCACTTTTTCTTTTGTGCGCCGCACTTTGGATAGTTCTCCAAAATCGTAGTACATTGAATGTGCGCCGCACTTCTGAGTTGTGCGCCGCACTTTGGCTCTTTTTCAACACAATTTATTTTTAGTCATTTTCTTTTTATTTCTTCACTTCTTTTCTTCATAGTTTCATTCATTCACTACAATAAAAACAATACTCATTATTAGTAACAATTCAACACATAATTTATTTATTTACATAGCAAACGAGGACAAATGCATCATTACAAACATGTATAAATGAGGCGTTATCAAATTCCCCTATACTTAACTTCTTGCTTGTCCTCAAGTAAGGTAAAAATGTATTTTTAATAAGCGTCGAAAGAATAGATAAGGCCAATAATTGAAAGCAAAGATAATGCCACAAAACACCTCACGAAGTAGATATTTTGATTTCACGCACTCTCCTATAAATGGGTAAACTATCGCTCAAAAGCACGACCATGAAAAGTAAATTACCATAAGCTTGTACAATGAACTAAACTAATCCAATTTGACGTAAGCACCAAGTAAAATATCAAAAGAAGTCTTTTTCAAAATTTTTATTACAATCACATGTTTAAAAGAGTAAACAACATATCATTTTCCACCATATTTATTGTTTCTATACTTTGCACTTCATACTTATAGGCTCCTTTTTGCCTTTTATCCCTCTATTTTCTTCTTCTCTTTTTTAACCAACATTTGGGGTAATATGTCTTCCCCATAGTTACGATCTACTATCATCTCGAAACATGGTTTTCAACAATATATTATCGTCTTAAAACATTGGCAAAATTCTTTCCATCTTTTCTCTTTTATTTTGCCTCTTTATCATTTAAAATACTTTTTATCATACAAGTATGATCCTACCACGGTCTCGTAAAGATTACCAAGCAAGTGCTAGAATTAAATTAATCATCGGCATACTCACAAAATAGATTTAAAGCGTAAGAATGCTTACGAATTATAGGCTAAAAATCCTCACAATTGTGAATAAGATATTGTGTAAGTAACGTTATCAATTCCGAGTCAAAATAGCTTTACAATTACAGGAATTATCAATCTTTTAACAAAAACTCTTTTTTTATTATTATTTACATAACAATAAAATTTTCAAAAATCCGCCAGAAAGTGTGTCGCACATTTCAAAATTGCGGCGTTCTTTTAGTCACACAAAGTTTAAAAAAATTTCCAACTTAAAACGTTCTTATTTTCCACTTATCACCCCCATACTTATTGTCCCTAATGCTAAAACGTTCTTATTGTCCCTAATGCTAAACATAAGGAAAAAGTAAAAATATAGGAAAATAAGAATAATACTCCCCTTTTATTCCAAGTCGCGAACGAAGCCGAAATCTTCAATATTCGCCTTATTATGCATTGACTCGCTTATTTTCTGCAATTTAACACAAACAATATATACACAAACATTTTTTACATACCAAATTAAATAAAAATCCACACACAAAGTAATAATTTGCCCTACATGCCAACAAAGGCATATTACATAACCAAATGAAATAAATTGTTTGAAATTGTTTTAAAATGTGAGTAACACAAAAGTCACAAACACACGAGGCATCACATATCCTCTTCAGTTCCATCATTCCTTGGAGCATTGGATGGGTAGAAATACAGTGGATAATGTAGTGGTTGTTGGGTGTAGTAGAATGGCTCATGGTGATATCCGGGTGGTCCATAAGGTCCACTCATCGGAACGCTATATTGTTCCACCATTCTCTCAAAACCCGGAGCGTATCTATCCATGCTATAACATTGTCGGTCCATCATAAACCCAAGTTGGTCTTGCCTAACCTCCATCCTTCCCATCCTATCACAAACATCTTGGAGTGATGCACGAGGAGCTCGCGGCATATTCACACGTGGTGCTCTCGCCGGCGCATCTTCTCGAATCAACCTTCCATCCGCTCCAATCAAATCTCTCAAAGTAATTTTGTCAATGGTATCACATATGATCGGCGGACTAAGACTACCCACAACTTGTTCAGTTAAAAGTCTCATTCTTCGGGCTAACCTAGTCACAAATTGTCCACACACAATCATGATACTTGCTTGACTACCATGACCTTTCCTTTTCATCCACTTTGCAATCACCCACGCCACATTAGCGTATTGCTCACATTTCTTGTCCTTAAACATGCTCAATAACCATAAATCATTCTTTTGAACCTTTTCATATCCCGTGGTTCGTTGACAAACCGCGTAAGCAATCATCTTTTGGAGCACTCTTAAAAGTGGACTAGAAATACTAGTGGTTGAGCTCCTAGACAAGCTCAAAGGATCCTCATCCGAACAATCTAATGCCCAAAACTCATTAGCATTAAAATTACCATACTCACGTTCTCCTCCTTGAAAATACATTTCAAATCCTTCCTCATCTCGCTCCTCTCGTATACAACTCCAAGTATTTAGAAAATTCCTTCAAAGTCAAAGAATGTCCTTTCCCACAAAGTCTAAAACTCAAAATTTTCTTTGTCAATAGCTCATCGCCATCAACATCTTCATCAAATGAAATATTGAGAAAAACTCAAGAACAAGCTCCGAATAGATCTTTTCCCTACAAGTAAAAGCACAGACCCAAGCATCAGATCGAAACAAAACTTCATTTCCTCCAGCCTCTATCACAACTATTGATAACATCTCCCTAATTTGAGCTTCACAACCAAGCTCAATCAAAACTCCAAAATCCACAATGCTAGGTGCGAAAATTTATTTCGGAAGTAGAAGACTAAGAGCATTGTTGTAAATGGTTTTAGCATCATTTGTACATACATGCCAATTCAAAAATGGATGATTAGGAACTCCCATGAGTGCGGGACTCGCCGACTCGATAGGCTTTTGCCTCTTTCCTCGGCTAGATGACCGGTCTCATAGTTTCCAGAACCTGTGTTCTATAAAATTTGCCACACAAACAAACATATATTAACATTAGATAAACATTAGGGGTCAACGACATCCCTATGTTGGAGTTATGAACATTTTGTTTGGTTTTCAGACAAAAAGTGCGGCGCACATTTAAGAAGTGCGGCGTACTTTCTGGGAAAAACTTGCTAAAATGCGGCGCACATTCTGCAATCTCAGCATATGTCGAGGTAACTAATAATCTTAACCAAATCCGCAAACTAATGGTTAAAATCAACAACAATGGCTAGAATCGAACACTAAACCATTCCCAGTTCATTTTAATCCGCGACATTGCTCAATCTTAAGGTTTAATTTCAAACTCTCACTTTTATTTTTATGTTTTTCAATATTATATAATAATCTAATTCTATCCTAATCAATATCCCTATTTCTAATTACAAATCGAATTTAATCCGATTATCAACTACTAAGAACCCTAATTGAAAAATTAATCAAAAATTTAAAACTAATAAAATAAAATATATATGAATTAAAGATAAAAACTTACCCTATACATGATCTCGAGTGTGAATTGGAGTAGGATTTGAAAAATATTTTGGTGATGATTCAAGAAATCGTCAGGTGTTTTTTTTTTGTTTTAGTTTCAAATGAGAAAAATAAAGTATATACAAAAAATCCGTCCAGAAGTGCGGCGCACATATGGGAAGTGCACCGCACATTCTGTGCTCACAGACCATATTTTTGTTTCTTAAGTACACTAGACACAAAATTTCAAAGAAAACCTCCAATTCATTCGATTTCATAAAAGAAAAATAACAAGACCACTAGGGAAAACATTCCCTTCTTCTAATACTATCCTAAAACTTCTAGGTCTCTTAGATTTCACCTTGTTTTATTAATTATCTACATACAAAAAAGATAAAAATGCATAAAGTAACTAGGAGCCAATGATGCACTCCTCGTTTTCTACATATCTTTAGTTATAGCAGAAGTTTAGAGGTGACATGATATCACTCTCCGTGTAACGTCCCGAGACCTATCTATTGGTGTCTTTTGTCTCGTATACATTTTCGTACCTCTTTCCACACTGATCAATAATGACCATGGCAACATGTCATTCACTATCTCCATCTTTAGCAATGTTTTCAAATTTTCACTTGTTCCCCACTTGCTAATCTTTGTATTTCAATGAGATGGGAAGTGCTCCAAACATTCCCACAATCATCTTGTATACACATATGTCAAAGAAAGGGTTACGGTAGCTCCTTTCGCTTAGTGATGCATTCAAAAGTTCTTCCGGTTCCGTCCATGGTTGTAAATGTGGACCATAAATTGGCATACCGTTCTCATCTCTCTTCACAGTGTAGTACTTATCATCTTCATCATCACTATCATCATGTTTCTTTGCTTTTAGTACATTATAGTTTTGATGGACAAACCCATCAAAGCTAGTCATAATAGCTTTTCCAACATTTTATGTTTGCACCAATGGTGTGCAAAAATTTTCTTCCAACCACTAGTTGAATATCTCGATCAATAGGAATGTCGAGAAGCATGAAAATCGGCTAGTAGTGTAGTTGTTCCCACTTGGTAAAGAACTCCAAGCAAACGTCCAAATCCCTCCGCGTAGGAGTGATCAAGCATTTTGATACGATCAAACCTTGGTTTGACTCTATCAACATCTAACATTTTGAAGATTCCATATGGCATAACATTAACATTTGACCCGGTATCAACCAAAGCATTATAAGTAGTCTTACCCTCTAACCTTATTGGTAGGATAAAGTACCCCGAATCTTCTTTCTCAAGCATTACCTTGTTCTCACGAAGCATTTGTATAGCCACATCTTCATACTCGGGTGTTAATCCATCTTTAAATTTCAACTTGTCGAGCAAAACTCCATCAACAATCATTTTGTATTTATCACTATATTTCAAAGTTTCAATGATTGGTAGATTCATGTTCAACAACATGACTCTTTCTTAAGTATCTTCTTGTAATTCCTCCATTGATAGTTCTTCTCTAGTCAAAGGTTTGTTAATGGTGAGTGAAGGTTCTTCACCATTATAGTTAAACTTGTAAGCGTGGGCGGGTTTCTTGCCTTTGTTTCTTTTGTTTTTCCTCATGCTACAAACAAATCTAGGAGCATCAATCTCCTCGGTTTCAATAGGTGACAAATCATCAAAATTGAGGTTATCAAGTATTTCATCAATCTCCCCAAGGTCTAAGCTATCATGCACTTTTGGCCATAAAGTAAGTATGCCACAAGTGATGTCAAGTTGTGCATTAGCTTGATTTAGGAAAGATCTCCCAAAGATTACACACGATTCACAATTGTCCTCCTCCGGATTGACAAAGAATTCAACGAAAAACAATTCGTATTTAATCATGACAATTAGCTTTTTATCTATCTGATTGTCTCCATTACGATGAGTGTTGTAGGTTAAGCCAAGCTCAACTAAAAATTCGTTACAAATCAAGCTTCTTTCCAATTCAAAATCTACTTGCCCATCATAAGCAAATTTTTCTTCTACATGGCAAGGCATTAAGTACTTTTTACTAGGTGTCAACTCTTTCATACGATAGAAAGTTAAGACCTTTCGAACCCCACTATCGGTTGAGTCCTTACATTCATATCACGTCCATTCTCCTTCCGATTCAATTTTGTCATTGAGACTAATATGCTCATCCACTCCTAAGCATAGTCTACCCAAGATAGTATTTGGATCCATCTCAATCTTAAAACAATAACACATCAAAAGAAACATTAGTATGTTAGTGCCATAAAATTCAAACGATATTTCATACCCTAAAGTTTTTAGGCAACTCATTAATTTCAATGAATATTTCCATTTGAGCGCGTTACAAACAAATTTTGCTTCCCGTTTCTCCAGTTGTGCGGCGCACTTTTGCGCGACACATAAAAGCCGACGCACATATGGAAAGTGCGACACACATACTGTGAAATTTTCTTTTGTTCACAACTTTATAATTTGTAAACCAATAAACCAAGTTATAAGACATTTTCCATAGCAATTTCTTAACAAGTAGTCAAAATAAGAAATTATGACCAAGTTTAGCAATATGTCTATAAGTATTTTGCAAGAATAAGCCATTTTTTCATTTCTCGTTTTTTTTTGTATTTTTATTATAGCTAAAATTTCAGAAAAATTACCACAAATCATGATAAATACCAAACAAGTCATACAACAACAAATTATTCTACCAAAGAGCAAATAAAATAGAAAATAAAATTTTGAAGGCAAATATTTTTGGTTTTTCTTTAAATGCAATATTAACAAACACAAAAGCTCAAAAAGCATAAGTACACACAAAACAATTCTCATGTTTTCAACAGTAAATGTTGAGAGTAAAAGGTTTTTGTGGTGTTTTGGGATTGTTTCTACCAATATTTTTGTAAATTCGACACAAATGTGCGACGCACTTTTGAATTGTGAGGCGCACTTTTGTACTGTTTCGTTAAAAACTTTTTCAGATTGCCTGAAATTTGTACGGCGTGTTTAGAAAATTTTGTTTACCAAGTATTTCAGAATGTTTTAAAACCAATAACAAATCAATCCCCGACAACGGCGCCAAAAACTTGATGTTCGTTTCACAAGTCTTAAATTTTTATTACAAGATATTACCACACAATTGGCTAGAAACACAAACACGGGCAAGTATACCCTATCATGTATAGCATAGTGTTAAGGTAAGTTCAGTTCGTTCCACGGGATTGGTGTTATAGAATATAAAACAATTACCTCTAAAGTGTCACAAGTTCTAAAGATATACTTATCAAATGGTTTTAAGGGTGCGTTTGGTTAAGGTCACAAACGTATGAAAGATATGTAGCAATGATGAATATAAGCACATAAACAATGTAAGACAACATGCCGATTACTAGTCGTACACGCAACATCTAATCAATATAACAAAATCCGACTAAAAATCATGTCATATCAAAAGCATTAAGAATGGTTTATGCTTGATTTCGATAACTAAAGTAGTAGATGAGATTATGTAAGAGTTGTTATATGTTTTATTCTACTAATCGCGACAAAAGTGAATAACAAGATTCATTTACTAGATGACATGAAATTCATCCATTCACATAAGTACTTGTCATGATCATGAATAAATCCAACATATAACAATGGTCTTACATAATAACATATAGTACAAAAGCATCTAAATCATACTCATAATCACGAACCAAGGAGGAAAGTGCGTCACACAAAACTAATTGTGCGCCGCACTTTGCCCTCGCAAAGCAATATAAATCTATCTAATCATAATGTTGTTAAGCCTTAACCATTTTCAAAATAAACTACTCCATAATAACAATAAAAATGACCATTTCAACAATATGTAAATCAAAGGAAATGAATAACATAAGTGACATAAGAATTATACCAACAAAAGTGTTTAAATCAATATTTGCTCCAAAGAGTTATAAGCCTTGTTCCAACTTATTACAATCAACAACAAAGTTCTGAATCCTTTGCTGCAGGAACAATGCTATAAACCAACTAAAGTTCACCTTGTACTAGTAACTATGATCAAGGATTGAAAAAATCCTTGATTATATCAAACCCTTATAACAATGGACAATGGAGAATGGAGTTGTAAGGAAATATCTGTTTTTGCGTGCCCGTGGGTCCAATATATAACCCATATTTTGTAGCTAAAAACACCTGGAGCAAGCCAAGAGTTCTCCTGTAATTGCCATGCATAATGGCACTTAATATGTGTAACTGCAGCAAAATGTGCGCCACACTTCTGAGTTGAAAATGTGCGCCGCACTTTTCCTTTTGTGCGCCGCACTTTAAAAAGTCCTCCAAAATCGTAGTACATTGAATGTGCGGCACACTTCTGACTTGTGCGTCGCACTTTGGCACTTTTTCAGCACAATTTATTTTTAGTCCTTTCTTTTTATTTCTTCACTTCTTTTATTCATAGTTTCATTCCTTCACTACAATCAAAACAATACTCATTATTAGTAACAATTCAACACATGATTTATTTATTTACATAGCAAACAAGGACAAGTGCATAATTACAAACATATATAAATGAGGCGTTATCAGGTATTGCAGGTATGAGACATCGAGGGGTATGACTCTTATATTAGATATAAAGGAGCACAAGAAGGTTGTAACATGTGTTGCACTTTTACAACCAAGAAGTTGCTTTTTGGGTTGATATGCAGACATAACAGTTAGCGTAATCAAGATTATGTGGTTTTCGTAAACACTAGAGAATGCATACTTAGAGGCTGTAGTAAGTCACCAACATCGCCAGTTAATGATATGCTTGGACGAACATTGGATAATAATGAGAACTTTTTGCACAATAAAGAGGATAATTAATTCGTTGAGTAAAAGAGTGGAGCACTTTAAAAACGCGTTTATGACTAATTATAAGCCCCACACTCACGTGGGAGGAAAAATATACTTTCTATATTTAGTTTCATGTGTTAATTTTGTTTGTTAACTTTCATTTAATGTTTTTGAAATGGTTGAGTTTTAGTTTTTTTTATCAATACTAGACACATCATCATTCAAGTTGTTAAGTTTTCCTTAAGAATCACCTAAGGTAATAGAGGTGTTTGGGATTGCTTATTGTCCTGCAGCAACACGTGGAAAAGTTGTTTACAAAACATACCGTTGTGGAGCGCGAATATTCATCCTCGTTAAGAATAAAAAAGTAAAATGTTTGTCATAATAATGAAAAAGAACACTTTATTTTCATTTCTTCTTTTAATTAAGTGATTAAAAAATACGATTTTTTTTTTAATTTAATTTTTTATTTATTTTTGATAAAAATAAATTTCATCGAGGGAAAAAGAGTAAATTGTATAAATTGTCCCTTAAGTTTGGCCAAATTGCATGTTTCGTCCTAAACGTTACAAAAGTGCAAAGATTATCTCTCTGGGGAAACTTTAATGCAAGCATCATCCTTATAAGAAAAATTATTAGGACGAAACCTGCAAAATAGCCAAAACTTTTGAGACGAAACCTGCAAAATGACAAAACATTAAGAATGAAAATTTATGAAATAGTTTTATTTTAGAACGATATCAACACTTTTAATATATTTAGGACGAAACATGCAAAATGACCAAACCTAAGAGCAAAAGGTGTCACGAAGAGGTTTACCCTCTTCACTTGTGACACCTCAGCGCCACATCACACCAACTAACCAAAACAGAAAACCAACTAAACACTCTCTCACTCACAACTAGTCTCTATCTTCTTCACTTGGGTCCCACCACTCACCATTTTATTTCTTTTTTCATTTTTCACACGAAATAAAAATTTATTTCATAAAATTAAAAATTACAAATACTTCAAATAAAAATACAAATACTTAAAAAAAAATACGGAAAAAAAATACAAATACGGAAAAAAAACATCCTAATCATCGACTGCATATTTTGCCGTGATTTTTGCCTGTTTTCTTTCGATAATCGACTTGTTCGGTTCAGGCAAATTGTCGGTTCTGATCGAGAGAAACTCCATCTATTTGAACTCCAATTCAGCATCGGCTTTAGCTTTCTCGGCATCGGCTTTAGCTTTATCGGCTTCGGCTCTAGCTTTCCTTGAGTGGTACATGTCTCTACCGGCATGTATTTTGAGGAGTAAAGCCTTGTTTATTTCTCCCTTCGAAGTGTTCGAACCACTACCCGTGCTGCTGCTAGTTGTTTCTGATCGAGTCTTATTGGCGGGTCTCTATTTGCCTGCTGGTCGAGCTCGAGGATCTGGACCGAATACGGAGGTATGATCATTTTCGTCAAGACCCTTGGGTGCGTCCTATTTTGAGTAGTTTTTAAGCACCCTCCACACATGGTCAAGCGTAAATTTTCTTCCCCTGTTACAAGCCGAAAATTCAAGTTTTGCAGCATGAATCACGTCATCTTCGTTTTGACCGCTTTTCTTGTTAAGACCTTTGAAGATAGCGTGAAACTTTTGAGCATCGTGGTGCATCCTTGACCATTTCCCGGTCAACATATTCTTGGTACGACGATTTGCGTTACGACCATTGAAATCGTCATAAATCGTGTTCCAAAAATACTCTCCAGTTTGATCAGTCCCGCGATCTTTGTCTTCTGAAACGCCGACCCAACACTCGGCCAGTATGACCTCCTCAGCAGGTGTCCACCGTTGGGGGTGTCGACTCCACCAAAACATCGGCTTCGTCATCGATGTCGTCTTCGTCTGCGGACAAATCAACCGCGATAGATTTTTTTACCCCCGTTTTCCTTTACGAACTACTACTTTTTTTTTTTGTGGTGGAGGTTGCGGTGCTGGTATTTTGAATTGTGTTTCAGGGACTTGTTGACTTTGAGATGGATTAGGATTAAACTACGATTGATTAAACTGAGATGGGTTAAATTGAGATTGTTTCAAAGCTAGTAGTTGATTATAGTAGATTTGTTGAGGTGACAAGTTTGGAAAGTATTGATGCGAAAATGGTGGGAGGGCTGCGAATTGACCAGAGCCTTGGCCGGACTGCGTCGTCGGAGAAGAGGACGACGATTGATTCGGATCCGTGCTTTGGCTAAGAAGTTGCGAGTAGGATAAGTAATCGTTTGGGAAGTTTGACATTTTTTTTGTGATTGTAGGTGTAAATTGTGAATGTATTATGTGTGTATATTGTGAATGTAGTGTGTGTATATATAGGAAAATAAATAAATTAATTAATTTATTTATTTTTTTAAAAAAACTATCCGTTTCACAACGGTATAAACAAGACTGGGCCCACCTTTTTTCCTTTTCCACCTCGTTGAAATATGGCGAATAGGGACCGGCGAAGAGGGGTCCGGTGTCACGGCGAGGGTGCCACCTAGGACCGGCGAAGCCCCCTCGCCGTGACACCGTTTGCTCTAAAGGACGATTTATGCAATTCCCTGAGGGAAAAAGTTGACATACCGACCCAACGCTAGTTGACATTGAACCCGGTTTGCCTAGTCACACAACTCACAACCCACAATAAATAAATACATTCGCATCCATCTTTTTCTTCACATCGAACCCCCCAACTCTGGTTAGCTTTAAACTCACAAACAAAAAAAAAACCAAACCCACTTACTACTGTATTATTTTCCGGTAAGAAGAACAAACATTAATAATTATTATTTAATCATTAATTTCATTCGATTTATAAACCCACAATTTAATCGATTTATATCTTTTTCCAGTTAAGTTATGCGATATTCATTATATACACAATTTTTTTTTAATAAAAAATATATATATCTAGATGTAAACATTAACTGCAGATTAGTTTATTTAATTTTTATTTTATTTAATTCAACTCTTTTTTATTTATGCTTATTGTTGTTATTTAGGTCTTTAGTTTACAGATTGTTTTTGCATTTTATTTATTCCATAATTTTAATTTACATACTAGCAGAAAACCAAGTCTGTTATTAATCATGTTATAATATGTCGCGCTCTTTACATATCGCGTAAATCTTATTATGATATGATTGTCATATGTACTTGTTTGTTGGAAGATGTTCGTTTGATGTTTTGATCTTAGGAACGGGCCACAAGCTGCGCCTTTTAACCCTTTTTGTATAGCAAAGCCAATTCTATTAAATACTACAATGTTTGTGTATCTAGGTGTCAAAACATTACTGTTATTATCATCTTATCGGATTTTGTACCTTTTATTTAAGGTTACTTTTAGAACTGAAAGTTGTCTGCCAAGGAGTGTTTTGTTGCTTAGAAACGCTCATTTTCATATGCGGCTTAGAGCGCTTATTTGATTTTGCCTTATTTTTTATAAGCTCTGGTTTTCTGCCTTATTTTGAGAGTTAGGAGGTGTTCGTTTAAGCTTATATGTGGACTTATGAACATTAAATAATACATACAGCAAGTTACCTACATTTACAGTAAGTTTGCCAAACCCCAATTTAAGCAATAGTAATACTTGGATCATTAGTTATTCATGCGGGTGTTTGTTAAAGCTTATACGTGGGCTTATTATCTTATTTGTTTTCCGGATTATATTTCATAAGCTCTAACTTTTTGGCTTATTTTGTGACTTTTGGGCTTATACGAGTTTACTTGAAATAAGCTGGAAAATTGGGGCGTATGAAATGTAAGACGAAATCGAATAAGCTAATAAGCCCACGTATAAGCTTAAACAAACACCCCCTTATATAAGTTCATCTGGATATGGTAAAACTAATGTAAATCTCAAGAAAAGCTGGAATATTGGGGCTTATGCCGAGAAAGAAATAAGCTCACAAGCCCACATATAAGCTTAAACAAACACCCGCATAAATAATTTATGATCCAGTTCTGTATTATTGCTTAAATTGGGGTATTGGCAAGCTTACCGTAAATGTAGGTAAGTTGCTGTATTATTTAATGTTGTGTGCTCGGTAATCATGTTATATAATTATGATCCAATTCTAGTAACATATACTGTGTAATTTCATGTTCCGCTGATGATTTGTTATTTATGATGATACGTGATTGTTAGTAGAGTGGAATGTATTTTGTATCGACTAGTTTTTGATTCAAGTTTATACATACGGTTCTTGTGTAGATATACGAGTTAGCTGCTGCTTGTGTTACTAGTAATGAATAAGAGAAGCTTTCCGGAATCATCGTCTTCGAGGGGACCCCCTAAATCAAAGCCCAGATACGATACAAATGGTAATTCAATCTTTGATATAAATTCTGTTTGATTTAGATTTTGCCGTTATTGTTGCATAATGTTCATGAGCACTAGAGATTGAAATAACTGTTTTTGGTTCTTAGTAGCGTTCATGTCTATTCTGCATTTAAAAACCAGTAAAAAGTGTGGCTTGTTATGTAAATCGGGAGTATTATGGGTGCTTGTCTTTGCGTATTGATAGTGATGTTTTGGATATCATTGATAAACGTCTGTTTTAGTATTTAAAAAGTTCTGTTTTTAGGCATTTTTCATGTAAAATGACAGTCAATGCGTGTTTGGGATTTGGGATTGCTTATTGAAATATTTAATGCTTATGAAATAAGCAACTCAAATCTTTTTATTTCAATCTCAAGCAATCAGATTAGCAATATATAAACATTCTTAAACTGTTTATCTGTTGTTTCATAGCGCAATAAGCAATTCCAGACACCCCGTCGGTTTGTTGCAACTACCCCTAAACTGATTATATGACATGAACACTTTGATAATCAGAGCGAGTTTTTACTTAAAAATGAAATGCCAAACACCCACCCCTTAATCTCTTAACCACAGAGCCCTAGACGTTAGTTTCAATTTCCGTGTGTGTGCTACTGTGCTGGCCTCATTTTTTCCAAATGCAAAAAGCTGGCATGTTTTGTTTTTGTTTCTTACGTTATGTTGTATTGTACTTTACTGCCAGCTGATCCGTTTCGAGAGGATGAGAGCACAAAGAATATTGCAAAAAGTGTTGCAGATCATTACAGTGCAAGGACTAACCAAACATTGGAAGAGCGAGAAGCGAGTCCCATTATTCATTTAAAGAAGCTCAATAACTGGGTGTGTATATAAATAATGAATTGACGCATAGTATATATATCGTGATTTGTGATTTCATTAATTTGGTGTTAATGTTACGTTATACACAATGAGCAGATTAAAAGTGTTCTAATTCAACTTTATGCAAAGAGGGGAGATTCAGTTCTTGATCTCGCCTGTGGTAAGGTACTACACGTGTCTTAAACTTGATAGATTTCCGATGTATGTTTTTTAACAGTTAATTTGACCTTTAATCTTAATGTTTAATTAGGGTGGTGACTTGATCAAATGGGACAAGGCACATATCGGATACTATGTTGGCATTGACATAGCAGAGGGCTCAGTAAGTTTCTTCAACTTATTGCGTAGGTTTAATGCATATACGACGTCTATGTTGATTGATACAATAACGTATTAAGAACTTATGTCCTTCATTTATTTCAACTTTTTAAGAATTACTATAATCTTTTCAATTTACCATTTATACAAATAAACCTCCAATAAGCAGTCTCGAAACTGCTTATTTGTTGTATCACAATGCAATAAGCAATCTCAAACACCCTGTCAGCAACTCGCAATTAGTCCTAAACTGATTATATGGCACATAACACATAGATAATCAGAACCAGTTTCACTTTTGAAATGCAATGCCAAACACCCACCCTTTACTTTTTAAGCAGACGTGGTAATGTTCTTAGTCAGGCTTTTTTGGGTGCAAGTAAGTCGTTACCTATTGTAGGTTTATTTTCATATTTTATAACCACATTTAAATACACGCAGATAGAAGATTGCCGAACTCGTTACAATGGTGATGCAGATCATCATCAGCGCCGTAAAAAGTTCACCTTTCCTGCTCGACTAATGAGTGGAGATTGTTTTGAGGTGACTAATAGTGTAGAACCTAGTTTCATATTCATTCAAACAGTGAAGATATTCTTTTTGTTATAGTATTAAGGCGTAACTGCTTTTAGGTGAGACTGGATAGAGCCTTAGCTGATGACGCGCCTTTTGACGTATGTAGTTGTCAGGTGAGTAAATTCTGATATAACTTTAGGTGAAAGTCAATTTTATTATTATTGAGATCGAATCAAATTAACTATATGATTATCACTTGCAGTTTGCTATGCATTACTCGTGGTCTACAGAAGCACGTGCACGGAGGGCCTTGGCTAATGTATCTTCGTTGCTTCGTCCTGGAGGAATATTTATTGGAACGATGCCAGATGCAAATGTTATAGTGAAAAAGCTACGAGCAGGTTGCTAAACCTCTTTATTCTACTTTTCTCAGGGTCTTTATCGGCATAAGACTATATGTGACAAGATGGGCTGGTCGAGTTGAACTGGTTGGTGATAGCTCTTTTTGCCCAATTTTAAAATCCTTAAAATATAGTAATTAACGTGTTACTTAGATTAGTAAGGAATATCATTACAGTAATAATTCAAATCGTTTGGTAATACGGTTTAGGAGGTTGTACTCCATTAAAAATAAATGTTGGGCTACATTCAAGTTTCATCCTTATTGATGGTTTGACACCCATCCCACGTAGAGGTGGCAAAACGGGCGGCGGGCTAAACGGGCAACGGGCTAAACGGGCGGCGGGCTAAACGGGCGCGGGCTAAATGGGCACGGGCGAAACGGGCGGGCAAAATGGGCGGGCTAAACGGGCGCAAGCTAAAAAAGGGAAAAAACATATAAAAACCTACAATTAAAAATAAAAATACTTGTTTGAAAGCAGGGGATAAAAAATTTTTAAAAAAATATTCGTCGAGTATACTAATTTGTATTTTACAAGTGCGCCCGTTAAGCCCATTTAGTTTCTTACATATGCGCCCGTTTAGCCCATCCATTATAAAGAATGGGCAAAAAATGCCCCATCCTTTTTTGAAAATGGGCAAAAAGTGCCCATATATATCCAAATGGGCAAGATTTGCCACCTCTAATCCCACGTCTATTGCTCTACCTATATCTGTTAATTTGACCCAGTTGGTTCGCATGGAATTGTCCACAGCCAATTCGACCCATCTTAAAGTAAACGAGTCAGAATTTATTACCTCTAAATTGCATAGACAAATTTGAGTTCTGCTAAGTTAACTGTGAACCACGGGTTTGGTAATTTTACTACTCTCTTTGACACTGAAAATAGATGACGTACGAAGTACTAATTTTTGGTGAACACCTCTGTTTTCATTGCTAAAGATTTGATATTTTTTCTATATGGTACAGCTGATGGATTGATATTTGGCAATAGTGTCTACTGGATTCACTTTGATGATGAATTCTCAGAAAAGGCGAGTTCTTGAATTATTGTGGCCTAGAGGCTCTTTTGCACTGGTTACTTCTAATATTCTCGAAAGGACTAACAGTTGTACGTGTTTCATGTTTGTTTCTCAGAAGTTCAAGTCTTCAAGCCCATTTGGCATAAAGTATAAATTCCACCTAGAGGTATGTTCCTGTATATTACATGTGTGAGTTTTCAACTATGTTATTGACAGTGGTTTGGAATATCTGAATGTCCAGATAGTTAAATTTTGGTGTAACAAGTAAAGAATTGAATCTGTAATAGTATCTATAAAACCCGCTTAAGTTTTAATGTACACTGAAACTCGGATTGTTTTTACATGAAAGCCCATCTTTTATTTTATGCATGTATGCGAAATATAAATACACAGATTTTATTATTCAGCATGACTTCCATTCTTAGTATATTAGTAGTATACGTGTATAGTTGATGTTGCAATGGGGGCTCATTTTTTGCAGGATGCTGTCGACTGTCCAGAGTGGGTGGTGCCATTTCCCGTCTTTAAAGCACTGGCAGAAGAGGTAACCTTTTATTTACTTGACTATTCCGATAGACTGATTTTGCATCTTCTAGTACGGTAGTATACATGTATCACTCATATTGCCGGCCAACAAAAACTGCATTGTTTCTAGGCAAAAATTAGGGTAAAAGTTCTCGAGACATTAATTCATAAGGCTATTGAAACTACGCAAGTACTGTCTTGTGGATTCATCTCATCCCAATCTCTTGATTCTATTGCAACGTTGATATGAAATTATGAAAGATAATTTTGAACCTCATAATCGTAATTCCATATCACCAAGTGTGCCTCTACGTTTTTCCGGTTGCCTCTTTGCTACATCTCATCTTTGGTAGGGCTTTACCAACCATGCAATGATATTTGATCCCTTTTCTTAATAATAGTCTGTTTAGCTGGATTTATGACTGCTGCTATAGGAAATCAAAATTGTCTCAGATGATAAATAAGGACGTTTGATTGTATGTATTACAATAGCCGTGGTTCTTGTTCACTGATCATACAGACGGTGTTTAAAATTGCAGTATGATTTGGAGCTTGTTTTTGTGAAGAACTCACATGCATTTGTTCACGAATACATGAAGAAGCCAGAGTTTGTTGACCTCATGAGGAGACTAGGTGCGCTTGGTGATGGAAACCAAGACCAGAGTAACCTTCTTTTTTGCAAGTCATTCGATACTTAACATTTATTTGTTCCATAAACATTTACTTATATTGTATGTAATCTGCAGCTACGCTTTCACCAGATGAATGGGAGGTAGCTTATCTATACCTTGCATATGTCTTGAGGAAGGTTAGCTTCAATCACCCTTACTACACATTTACAGACACGTATAATATTCGGAAGAAAGATTACACATCTAACTTATTTGCACATTGGTGTGCAGCCTATTACGAACTGAGCCCCTTTTCTAAAAGTTTATAAGTTAATAACCTTATATTTGGCAACACAACTTAAATTTCTTAAAAAAAAGGTAATCCGATAATAATTTATGTATTTTATGTAAAAGTGTCGGAAAACTTTGCACAATTTGTGGTTATGACATGTAGGGTCATTGTGCCACAAACTTGAAAATGGGTACATTAATAGTTTATCTTGAATTGCAGCGAGGTCAACCTGAGCAAATAAAAGGAAATGCTCGAAGAAACAAAGGGAAGATGCATCTAGAGAAGGATGACATAACATATATCAGTAGCTGATTTATCTTAATCTAAACCAAGTAAACAGCAAGTTTGTGCTTGCAGATCATCCGGATCAAGCTTGTTTTTTTAGAGGCAAATGTCATCTAAAATAAGTTTAGTAGCTGCTAGTATGTGAAGTGTGGTGATGCTGAAAACACAAAAAGCATCTTGTCTCGGTTCTTGAAATTTCTTGTTTTCGGCTTAAAGTTAGAAGCCTTTGTTACAGTCATATCATAGGGGATTTTGCACATGCTGTAAAATTGTATTGTTACTGATATATTTATAGTGTCATTCATCGTCACGTATCAATGATTTAATTTGACATAAATCCTATATCTGTTTTCTTTTGCGGATGTCCCACGGGTCTTGCAACATTTTATTTTCTGACAAGTTTTCATGTGAAGATCAAACTAGTGTTCGTAAAACAGTCTGTAAAAGCTATGTGCAAGTCGATTGTTGTAACCCTTTCAGAAAATCAGCTAGACTTCGCATAAAAAGTATGTTACTATGTATTTCAATACAAAATTGTGCGTGTTTCGGGTGTAAATATGTTTCAGTCACCAGATAAAAGCTGTTAGAATATTGTTATGCACCTTCTAACGGGCGACCTGATTCCAGGTTAACCATTAACGCAAAACAGTTCTGTCATGAACACTGGTTCAATCGATTTCATTATAACTAATACATCAGAAAGACAAGTAGGTTTATAGTTTTACAACATATTTAGGTTAAAACAGTGGATCAGTATCATTGGCAATAACTCCAGTCGACTTTCACTTCAAAAGAGCAATTAGTCCCTTTTAAACATGCTTTGCTGCTACCATTGGTTTGTGCAGGGAAAGTGTACGAGTCGCTGAGAATTAATTTCTAA
Source organism: Glebionis coronaria (assembly GCA_025667525.1). NCBI lineage: Eukaryota > Viridiplantae > Streptophyta > Magnoliopsida > Asterales > Asteraceae > Glebionis > Glebionis coronaria. The sequence goes on along the minus strand of CM046880.1, from coordinate 587,997,790 downwards.
CGTTTACCAAGTGTGCCATAACTTTAAGGGAGCCTTTCCGAGGTACAGCCATCCGAGATTTCTTCAGCTGAATCTGGCCACCCTTGAGCATCGAAGGAGAAGCGAGTTGAAATAGTGGGGCTGTGTAGAATACCTTACTAAAAATATTACGGCCACCAGGATATCCATCCTCATAACATGCAGTTATAGCTCCACAAACCTTAACATTTTGAAGGCTTGTTATAAGAGGGCTGGGAGTAATCGCGCCGTGGGGTGCCAAACCCACGGCGTGGCCGGTGTGATGACTCCCAAGGGTGCCAAAACTCACGGCGTGAGACCCCGGCGCGGGTATACTCACGCCGCGTGAGTGATTTTTTTTTAAAAAAAAATTTTCATTTTACCCCCCCCCCAAACGGCTAGATTTTTAAAAAATTTTCATTTAACCCCCCCGCAAACGGCTAGTATTTTAAAAATTTCCATTTCACCCCCCCAACGGCTAGTTTTTTGAAATTCGAATTATAACGGCTATATTTTTCGATCCGTCTATAAATATACCTCAAAATCAACCATTTCTTACACACCAAAACATAAACACTCTCTACAAACAAATATGAATCCCAATCACGTTCCGTCAGTTTTTGAAATCGATGAGGAATTCGATGCTTACTTCTTGCCAATAGCACACAATCATTATCAACGGTTGCTTGAAGAAGAGAATCGTCCAAGACTAACTCGGATCCCAGTCAACCGTGACCGAGAAGGTGCTGAGGAACGGCTCATGAACGATTATTTCGTTGAGAATTGCAGGTATCCTTTGGTTAAGTTTCGTGAAAGATTTCGAATGAGCCGAAGACTATTTTTAAAAATAGTTAACGGCATAAAAAATTATCAGGCCGATCCTCTTCCTGAGCATTTTAATTATTTTACTTCTCGACCCGATGCTACGGGTCGAATGAGTATTAGTGCTATTATGAAGTGCACAATGGCTATACGTCAATTGGCATACGGCAACACGCCGGATGCATTTGATGAATATTTACAAATTGCTAATCGAACCGGACGTGAGTGTCTAATGTATTTTAATATGTGTTATTGACTTGTATATGGCCAAGTATTTAAGAAAACCAACTCCGGCCGATGTTGATCAAATATATGATCTACATCTTACGAAACATGGTTTTCCGGGGATGCTTGGCAGCATTGATTGTATGCACTGGGAATGGAAAAATTGTCCAGTTGCGTGGCATGGGCAATACGCTGGTGGTTATAAAAGATACCTTACTTTGATGCTTGAAGCTGTTGCTTCGCAAGATCTGTGGATTTGGCATGCGTTTTTTGGGATGGCAGGTGCGAATAACGATATTAATGTTTTAGATAATTCTCCGTTATTTGATGACCTTCTGAATGTTTTTTTAATTTTCGTATGATTTTTAATTTTCGTATGTTTTTTTAATTTTCGTATGTCTTTTTTATTATGTTCGTTTTATTTTAAAAGTATTGTAATGTTGCTTATGTTTAATGAAATATTTAAGTTTGTTTAGGGGGTGTTTTGTAAAATTCTGAAAAACTGGATTTCACTTAGAGTGATCACTTCCCTGTTTTTTCTGAGTGAGTGAGTGAGTTTTGCTGACGTGGCACCTAAAAACCCACTCACTCGGAGTGATGACTCCCAGCGCTCTAAAGGTTACCTCCAAAGTCGCATCGACTGCATCTTTTAATAGGATGTAAGTTATTCCGACTTGGCCAGCCTTACTTACAATCGGAAGATAACCACAAAAACCTCTAACTTGCTGGCCAAGAATTCTGGAAAGTCCAAATCATCTTCAATCTTGCAAATTGCAACAAAATCATTCTTCTCCTTATTAATAGAAACCAGATTCATCGCAACCCCCATCGATGAAGAAAAAGGGACAGAGCGGGAACAACTCGGATCTTCAAAGGCTGAACACCCACCGGTTACAATGTCCCTGGGATCATTCCAGGGACGTCTGAATATATCAACGTAATGAAAATCAGGCCGATGTGTTGAGGTCCACCCATCTGACCGTAGTCCGCATGTATCAGTTACTCCAATATACCCAAACAGCTTTACAGTCTTGAGATCTGACTCGAAATCTGGATTTACACGGAGATTAATCGAAAATGGCTCAAACCGGGGATTTTGAACATTAGGTGGGTCCCTGATGAAAATCAAAACAACAGCCACAAATTAAAAATGGAGTTATGAATACATAAAGTTAGCATAGAAAATTTCGAAACCGCTAGTTACCTGCCAACAAGAGGTGCATTCACATCCTCAACTTCTTGTACATCAATGGGTCGTTCTGCAGAAAATTGTGCTCCATATATCAGTCGGGTCACTCCTAACTCATTTTTAAAGGATTGCTGCACACAAGAAAAAAGCAGCTTAAACCTGGTTATAAAATGCGGCATTGTGACCATTTTTTTACCGGAGTGATAATGCATACCGGAGTGATATCCAAAAGATGAAAACATTTTTCCATCACCACTGCAGTTGCCTCACACAGCAATAGGAATAATCTGCTTGTAACAGCCCCAGCCTGCCAAATATAATCACACGTTTTTTTTAAGACAGTCCGGAAATTAAATTTGATATTTTATGAGAAAACGCATATGTGCAAGTAAATATACCTTGCGCAAATAGGAATCGCAGTAACAGTTGAATATCTCAGATAGATCATAAAGGTATTTACACAAATTGTATTATATTCGACTACAACCTGGTTAACTAGATGCGGATAACACGATCAAAGAAGCATATCGACAGAAAAGTGACACAAGGTACGAATCCTTAATCTTCCCGATTAGTTTATGGGAAAATTCTTGAAATGCCTCAAAGTGCAACTTCATTTCCCTAAATGTCCCTAACAAATGAAAAATTTCCAAAATGTCTTATGCAACCTTGGGTAAAAAGCTAAAAAATGTACTTTTATTCCTTATGACACATGTCAGAATGTGTCATAAAAAAGTATATGTGTGTAACATCTTGTCTCCTATGCAACCTTTATGTCTTTTATGCAACTTTAATAAAAAATATTTTTCTTTCAAAAAAACAACTTTTAATAAAATCTTTTTATTTACTTATTTTATATTTTATTTTTATTCAACTTGTACTATTTGTAGACAATGATGTGACCTTTGTGTAAGACATTTTTTTGCCAAAATTTATGAACACACTTTTTATACTTATTATGCAAATTTTATATATTAAAAAGTACCATGAATTTAAGTGTAAAAGTAGGTATGTGTAAGTAACATATTATGCAACATTTATTTACTTTTTATGCAACTATTATATATTAAAAAATAATAAAAAGTATCATTGATTAATGTGTAAAGGTAGGTATGTGTAAGTAACATATTATGCAACCTTTATTTACGTTTTATGCAACTTTTATATATTTGTAAATTTAAAAATAAATAATATAATTTTTATAATTAAAAAAAAAGAAAAAAATTAATATTTTTTTTTATAAAAAGTATACATAAATCCCTTTTAAAATATTATTTAATTATTAAAAAAATAATTATTAAATTCAATTATTAATTTTATAATAAATTAAAAAAATTTAACTTTTTTTTTAAAATGTCTATTTTAAAAATTTAACATTTTTGTAAAAAATAGATAAATAATTTCTATCGTTTTTAAACAGAAAAAAAAGTTTGTAAAAAATTAAAAATATCTATTTTAAAAATTTAAAAAGAAAAAAAAAGTTTGTAAAAAATATTTTAAAAATAGATAAAAAATTTGTTTATATAAAGTATAAAAATAAGTAAATAATTTTTCTAATTTTAAAAAAGAAAAACAAAGTTAATTAAAAAAAATTGTTTATAAAAAGTATAAATAATTTCTCATATTTTATTTTAAGAAATGAAAAAAAAACATTACAGACCCAAACACTATAACAAAACACTTAAACAAAACATAATAGGATATACACAACCCAGTTTTCAATGTTTTATTATCTGTAAACACTAAACAAAACACAAAACCGCCTCTCACAGCCATTTTCACAGCCATTCTAAGCCATTTTCAGAAATGTCCACCCTGATGTTGGCTAAGGTAATCCGATCAATTAGTCATTTAATTTCCAAAAGTTTTATTTCTTTATTGAATTTTTTCATGGATTATTTGGTTCTGGTCTTAGTATTTGATCCTGGGGCTGATATTTTGTTATTGGAAAAAAGTTAATGGGGCTGTTTGGGATTGCTTTATATTAATGGGTGTGTTTGGGATTGCTTTATATGAAATAAGCATCTCCGCTTATGAAATAAGCAGCAGCTCAGCTAATGAACTTAAAAATCAAAAAAATATCAGATGATTTTGAAAATTAAAAAAAATCAAAAATCAAATAGTATGACCAAAACCATATACTATGATCAAAAATCAAAAGTTTTATTTCTTTATTGATTTTTTCATGGATTATTTTGTTCTGGTCTTAGTATTTGATCCTGGGGCTGATATTTTGTTATTACAAAAAAGTTAATGGGTGTGTTTAGGATTGCTTTATATGAAATAAGCATCTCAGCTTATGAAATAAGCAGCAACTCAAATACTATGACCAAAACCATATACTATTTCAACTTATGTGACTTATATAGTTATATGATTAGTTTATATAAATATTTTTAGGAATACGAGGGCAAAGTTATTATAACAAACAAATTGTACTATTTGAAGTTGATCAAAGACAAATTGGACAACGAACGAAGGAAGTTGTTTAGGGAAACTTGTTTCGGCTGTATTGGTTAGATATTATGTTTTTTGATCATGAACCACACATGATTGATTATATGTTGAAAAAACAATGTCGTGTAAATGATTCTCGCTATGATATACCGTTAACATATTATGTCAATGGACGCGGCCTACATTTTGGTCGGCGGGAGTTTTCTCTTATCACTGGTTTTCGGTTTGGAACAGTTAGTTTTTCGTTGTATTCTACGGGAGAAATGAAATTTAGAAATAGAGTATTCCCGAATAAGGTTGGCGTTCCGATAACAAATTTAGATGTGTTTTCTGTTATTGAGGATGAAGAGTACTTTAACAAGCTAAGTGACTTAGACGCCGTTAGACTCTGCCTATTGTTGTGCTTAGAGGTAATATTTATGGGTCAGTTGTTCGTTAAAGAAATTGACGACTCCCTTTGGAGGCTGGTTGATAGTTTAGAATCATGGAACGCCTTTCCATGGGGAGAGCATATTTGGATGCGTTTGTATGATGAAATTATGATTGTAGTTTCTAAGCATAAGGATGAGCACCTTGAAGGATTGCATAAATCGCGCAATTATGTCCCTACCTATACAGTCGCTGGGTTTGTTTAGGCATTCAAGGTAATTTTGATGTAAATTTTATCCATATGATGATTGTATAAATTATGATTATCATTGTTAAAGCAATGAATCTGGTTAATTGAAGGTTTGGATTCTGGAGTCCTTTGAAAGGAGCAACCAATGGTGGAATAAAGATACGGGAGTTATACCAAGAGGTATACGATGGTCTAGGAAGTCATTATTTAAACGATCTGATTATTGCAACCTATTTGCAAAGGTAATATGTACTTTTTCACTTATTTGTCCAAAAATGATAACACTTGTGTCACTTTTAGTTTAATTTGTTAAACCCGTCATGTTTACTTATTTGCAGGATTCTAAGATAATTTTTGATCTTAGACCAACCGTTGACGAGTACCATACTGACTGGTTGACGACTAACATAGCTTTTTTTCAACAATACGTTCCAAAGACTCCTACTAGACAACCCGACATTTATGATGCTTATCTACAAAATCTTTCAGCTAGGCGCACACGTAATACTATTTCTGAAATACTCATGTTAGGAGCAAGATAAGCAATGTGAAAGATCTTGTGATTAAAGAGTTAAGCTCTCGTACATTCAAACTCGAGGCAATTATTCAGGTATGGAGTATATACTGTTTGTCTGGTTAGGTTGGATTGCTGTATACAGGGTGAAAAGGGGTAATTTTTTTGTACTGGTTTGAACAGGCTGGGTCAGGTTGGATTGCCACGGAAATACATTTGAATAAAATTATCAGGAGGCTATAATTTAGGACCCGTTTGACCATTTTCTTGAGCTAGTAACTTTCGACCCGTTTGACCATTTTCTTGAGCTAGTAACTTCACTAAGCTGCTCGTTTAGTATTCTGTTATAATTACACGAGTAGAATTTTAATTAAATTTCATATACATTAGTATAAAAAGATGATCAACTTTTCAGGTTATCGTGGCAAAAAGAAAAGATGGTATAGCTGTTTAAACGCTTGAGTTTAGTGATGAATTTTCCCATCTTGGGGCAGATTTTTGTGAAGAACTTAATAAAATTTACCTTGAGTTGTTTGAGTCGCCAGTAGGTTACAGTTTAGAGACCCCGTTAGATGTTGATACCCAATATGAGATTGATGAGGTAAGTCATACATAGCCTACGATACCCAAGACTAGTTTGAGTAATAAAGTCATAAATTTATTTGCGTTCCACATGATTATCTTCTTTTAGAGGAATTTAGGATGCGGGTGGAAGACGAGGAAAGATTATTGTTAGAAGAAGAAAGAAGAATTGTTGAGGAGGAAAGGGTTTGGTCCGAAAAGCAAAAACTGTGGAAGGTAGAAGAAGAAAGGGCGCGAGCACAGCAGGAAAGGTTGGATGCTGAAAAAAAGAAAAGGTCATACGCAATTATGAACTCAGATCATATGAAACGAGCAATGGCTCGTTGCTTACCTATAAAGAGATCACAAATGGTAGGTGTAAGATCCGGTAGTTGGTTGCAAGTATGTGCCAAGTTTCAAAAGAAACAAGACTCATATCGTTTGGTTGAACTGGATTTGACAGAATTACTAAAAAGTGTTAAACCTTGGACTGAGGTATAAAACTATTTCTCATTACCAAAAATTTATATTATTACCTAGAATTCTTTTTTTCTAATATGTTTTCACATTTAATTAGGATCTTACCCGAATCAACAAATCCATAGATCATATTTGGATATCCGATGATTTGGATTTGTTTCTTGGTGGTCCTGGAAATCTTCTATGTAGATTTCCTTGGTCCAAAGTAGTTAGTGTGGATCGCCGATTTTTGGAGTCTTTAGTTTGTTTAGACCCTCCAAGGCAGGGATATCTAATGGATGAAGTAAGTTAATCAATTATTCTCCTACCTCTACTTGATTTAGGTATTTGCAGGCGTTATTTTTCTTACTTTTTATGTATTTTGTTTGTTTCTTTTATAGCACATTGACTTGTGGGTGGAGTACATGTGGAATTTACGTCCACAGGATGCTAATTGGGCAATGGTTAGTGTTTATTTTGTTCAACTGCTTCTTCAAAAAACAATGCCACTGTGGTGTGCTAATGGAGAGAACTATCCTATTACATGGACTGAAGTGGATAAGGTCGGTATTATAATTAATTAGTGTTTATTATTGAATAAGTTTAGATTTTTAATCAAAATTTTAACCCATACAGGTATTTATGCCTATCAATGAACCTGGAGTACATTACTTTCTAGCAGTTTCTGATATCAAATCGGGAGTTGTTACTTTCTATGATAGTGCCAACAGTTCTGATGTGGAATGTCGACCTTGGTATATCAAGATGAGGACATGCTTACAATCTAGATTTTCTTGATCATTGTATTTAATTTACATTTTATACTTCTTAGGGATAATCTGTTAAGACATTTGTCAACCATACTATGTTTAGGATCGACTGCCTGAAGTTTTAGAGCTACTAGATGTATTTGCTAAGAAAGGCATTGACAAATCTACTTACAACATTACATTTGAAAATGCCGAAAACGTGCCTAAGCAGGGGGGATGTTTGGTGATTGTGGTGTTTGGGTGTGTATTTTTCTGTATCGTTTGGCTCACGGCACATCATTAGATGTGGAGGATCCTATCCAGACTGCCCTCGCTTATCGTGAATGTATGTCACGCTTTTATTTTAATCATAAGGTTGTTTAAATTAATATTATTAGAATTAGTTTCTACATTATCCTGAGACTAAATGCATGTAATAATTTGATTCTTGTAGTTAAAAACTAAAATTTTGGGAATGTAATGGAAAAGTTTGGCTGGTTACATAATGTTGACTGGATACATAAAATTGAAAAGAAAGATTACATGCTAATATCATCTAAGTGCATCCCGTGTAAAGCTGATGATGTTTCCCCATAAACTGGTTCTTGACTTGTACCTTGCAAATTGCAATCAGTTATCTACATCTGTTATAATATAAACCATATAGTAAACAAACTGAATATAAACACTTACACAATATTAGGATTGTAATGGTACATGACAAGCGTCCCGATTGTGTCCCTTTGTACCACACCTAGAACAACGGTTATATTTGGGCTCCTCTCCCTGTGATCTTATTCCATCCTTAGCTTTTGGTCTACCAGGTTGTGGTTTCACCAACGCCGGTGGTTTAACGACTTGTAAATCGTTAGGAGTTTCCCACAAAGACGGATCAGGTATTGGATACACCAACTCTTGGTATATACCTTTAAGAGTTCTTTTAGAAAACCATGCTTTGGCCCATCTATTGCAGCTACTCAGACCAAGAAACCTAGACATGGCACATACATGTCCGCAAGGTAATCCTGATAATTGCCATTTTATACAAGTGCATTCACCCTTAACCAAGTCAACAGTGTGTACTGTTTTATGCTCTTTTACTTGGTAAACCTTGAACTGTTCGACACCGAAGACGGTCCATGTCGCACTCTTTAGCATTCTGTTGTTTACCTTTGCTGTAGCCCATCTTGATAATTCCTCAGCCGGTGGTTCATCTAAAACAGAAAGTACACTTTTAGGAATTAATAATAAACTTTTAAACAATGTAATCTAATATATTTTTAATTGATTACCTTCACCAACGTATCGACGCTCATAATACCACTTTTGAAGTAGGTCTCTATACCAGTCCATTAGCATCGTGATTGGAACTTTCCTCACTGTCTTCGTTAACGCATTTATAGATTCTACGCAGTTTGAGGTCAGGTAGTTATATCTCTTACCAGGGCAATGTGCTCTTGACCATCTATCAAACCCGGTGTCCTCTAGTTTTTTGTACGCTTCAGGTTTGGCCGCTCTTAGATCAGCAATTGCTTTTTCAAAGTCTGAAACTAAGTAAGCTTTGCATGTTTTCCAAAAAAAAGCGTAATGTTTTTCTGATTTTAATTTGCAGTTCATCAACAGATGACGGCAACAAAAACCATGAAAAGCATTTGGGAAAACATTTTTACATGCAACGCTTATCGAGTAGTGTCTATCGGATATGATTGCCATATTACATGGCTCACCGATGCACTCTTTCAATTTAGTCAAAAACCATGTCCACGTTTCAATTGTCTCACCCTGCGAAACACCCGTAGCTATTGGTATTATTTGATTGTTAGCATCCGTTCCAACTGCAAGCAAATTAGTACCAAGGTAGTTTCCTTTTAGAATTGCCTCGTCAATTTTAATCAACGGCCGCATGAATGATAAAAAACTACGAAACTACACGTTAAATATATTAAAGATTATTCACCTATTTTATAGAATCAAATACAAATTAATTGAATGATAAGTTACTTACAGCTACACCAAATGCCACAAAGCACATCTTAAAACATCCTTCCTCATCTGTCTCTATATGCGTAACTGTCCCTTCGTTTCTCAGCTTTAAGTTATGGAAATAGTACGGTAGCTGTCGGAACGAACTCTCATGTGTCCCGTGCAACATATTAAGTGCTACGTTTTTACCTGCCCACACTCTTTTGCAAGAAATGTCTATTTTCTAATTCATGTTGAAATCTTTTTGTATGTCGTGTGGTTTATAAATTCTTTTATGATCTCTCATTTTTCAACAAGCATTTGATCGATTACATTTTTTGTGGCATTTCGATGAACTAATATTATTTTTGTTTGGGAGCATGTGTGAATGTCATCGAAGTTAGAAATTGCAAAAGTGGAACAGTTCTTAATCTTTCGTGCACAAACGTACCAAGTACACCCTATTTGAACACAACAGATACTATACATTACAAGACAAGATTTGACAACACGAAACTCAAACCCTTCCATTACTGCTTTTAATGCAAAGGGATACTTACATGCTTTCTTATTATCATATTTTTGCCCCTCCTTAAATGTTAAATGAACTAAATCGTTGTGTCTAAGTGTGTCTTTGATTAAAAGTACTGGTGCACGTGATGGACTAGGCATGTTTGTGAATGTGTTGTTCTCCCATATATGTGAATGAGTTTCGTGTTCAGTTTTAGGTTTCTTATTAAGATCAAAATCATGAACTTTATTAAATGAAACATTTGTGTTTACCTTTGTGTAACCAATGAACAATTTAGGCACAACCCCGTTCCCTGTAACCACGTCATTCACATAGCATTCTACGTCGTCATCATCGTTTACGTCAATCTTTTCTAAACTATCTTCATACCACAAAGAAAAATGTTGTCCTCTAAAGGGATTGAAAACTTCTTCTTGCAATACTTGACTAGGTTTTTGTACTTGATTTGTTTAGGAAGTAGAACTGATCGAGTTGATGATTGAAACACAAGCCGGGTTTTAAATTTTGTGGTGTTGCTCATGTTTTCCTTTTATGAATTGACAACGCAATGTAACTCCTTTATATAGATCAGGTTTAGACTCAAATATCGTAAGTATTAAAGATACTTGTCGCATAATAAAGTAGCAATTCATCAATATGACTTACATATATGGTATACTACACCTATAATTAGAATAAACATAAAAGGTACATGTTCCATAATAAAGTACAAAATCATAAATATTTTCACAATTCACAATAAAAAAGTGAATCTTCCGTTAACACAACAGATAATAGGGATGAACTGATATCATTAAATTTTCAAGCATACAATAGGCTCAGGCATTGGTTCTGTTAACACACGGGTACCGACACTAGAAACATAATTTTTCAAACATACAATAGGCTCAGGCATTGGTTCTGTCATCAGGATCTTCCGGCTGCAATTATTGGCTTATAGGCTGACCAGTTGTAAGCCAATATTGTGCAATTTTTCTTTCAATAGGCTCAGGCATTGGTGATTGTAACACCACGGGTTTTGGTCTTTCAGCGTGAATCCTACAATCTTCTGGTGTAATTCCTAAAGGCCAAGCTGGTCTTGGTAAACCCATAGTATTCTGCTAATTATACTTGATTAATAACAAGTATGAAAAATATACATAATACATAAAATTAGTGATGTAAAAAACTTACGCCTAACATGGCTTCTCCATCAACCGGGTCCCAAGAAACACCAAAGCCTATTGGTCTAATTCCAAATGGATACCTATAAGATCTTGATCCGTCTCCTTTGCCTCTCATTCTAACTACCTTACCATTGATCGTCCGGAGCCTAGTACTTTCAGATTCACAGCTTACTTGTGTAGTACAATCATTCTTCCTAACACTAAACGACCCCCTAACAGTTGCACCCCCGCGCCTCATCCTGATGGCACTCGTCTCTATACCATCAGCTTCATTGTCAACATTTTCCGTCCACTCAAACACTAGTTTACGTTTAACTGTTAAAAAATTACTCATTCTAATGCCATGCTACACTATCAAAAATATCTATATATAGTAAATCCTAGTGAAATTAGAAGTCGCAAAAAAAGTACTTAAAAATAAATTTGCTGTTTGGACAAGTAGGAGTTGCATAAAAAAGTACGTAACAATAAATAAACAGAACCAACCAAAATAAATATCTGACATAAAGTTCTAAGAAAATATATATAGTCTTATAGGAGCTATTAATTTCTACTACAATTGTGGCTAAATCCAGGTATCATAAAAAAGAAGAATTCAATGAAGCATGTTTAAATGTTGCCAATTTTATGCAAGTATATACAGTCTAAACTGCTATTTGTTTTTCAGAATGCACATATGCATAGTATTTCACTGTGTTAATGCATTGGAACAGATAATAGATTGGTTGCCTAATAATAAAATATATTACAATACCACGGGTCGTCTTACAATACATAATCATATTACAATACATATGTCGAATACATAGTACGGTTATACAAAAGCATTCTAAAATAAAACCAATTTACATGTCATCTTGGCTGTTGTCATCTTCGCTGTTGTCATCATCAGTGGATGTTAAAGTGAATCTGACCTTATATTTCCAATAATATGCAACCATTTTTTCACGGTAAGCTAGCGCTACTTGAAGTGGTTGACCAAATACCAAGGGAATCTTGTTAACCAGTCTGTAAAGTATTAGACACACCCATATCCCACGATCATCATAATAGTTTCCTTGGTGTGGAACTTTCTCGCTGAACTGAAAGGTGATCTTATAATTAGCAACATTTAAACCTCTTTTATTCAACACTCCCAAGCTATCTATCAACAGAGGTAACTTTTCCAACATAGTTACACGCATCTCACGCCACCACAACCTATTCTCTGCTATTGGCTCATCTATATTTCTTTTTCGAGGGGTCATGGAATCATACACTGTTATAACCCCAGTTTGTAAATGAAGTTCTGCAAGAGCCCAATGAGTATCTGGTTCGTTCAAAGGAAAATATACCTGGAAATCAAATTTATTAAAGACACTTAGTCTTAAGTTTATTAAATAGGGTTCTATAAATGACTTAACTTTATTAACTTACCTTTTCCACATCAATCCAAGTTGCACGGTACATTTTTTCTAAAGTATGCTCAATAACCATGCTACCGCAAAGGATACTAGGACAGAAATAAGGACCTGCTACCGATCAATCTGCATCCTGCTCTCTAAATTCAAACAACATCTCGATCCACGTCTCTATATGATGTTCAATAAATTTACGCCACAACAAGTCAATGGAAATAATAAACGACGTATAATAAATGAACAATCTTAAAAAACTTGCAGTTGAAGATAACCAGCCCTTCCTATGTTCATAATTCAAACCCAACAATGAAATAAAGAATCGTTCATCAACAACAACACCATATTTGTCCCAAGGAAATTGGAACATCTTATCTTTCAAACCACTGTTTAGTTTTTGCAACCAAGCTCTAACATCAGTAGGTACTATTACTCTGTCGTTTTTTTGGGCCGCCTTAAATTATGAAAAAATGTAAAAAAAGTTGTTCATATGGTAAACTGACTTTCTATACGAAAAGCTACTTAAACAAGCTCATAATATACCTCTACAAATGGTAAGAGTTTTTTCGTTGTTCCTTGGATATCAATCAAGTTCTCCTCTGCTACACCATCCAAAAAAGTTGTCAATGGAGGGAATTGTACTGGCTCCAAATTCTTAGTAGAAGTCCTCTGTTTTTTGGCAGGAAGCGGAGTGGTTGGATCTTGTTGAACGTATGGTGATTGTTTTTGGGGACCAGGTTTCTTCTTTCGCATCTTTTTGTACATAGTCTTAACTCTCAGCGTTTTTCCTTGTGACAAATTTTTTCTTTCAACCTACAAAAGACAGATTAATCTTGTCAAACCACAATTATGGGTCTATTCTAATATTTCAAAATAATGGTAAGACATACGCACCAATTCTTGTAACTTAGATTTAATAGGAGCATCCATTTTTTTGTCAACCTCTAAATCCCCAATGAAAACATCAAGATCCACCTTAGTTTTCTACAACATAATAAGTTATGGGATAAAATCAAGTTAATAAAAAGGCTTTTCAAATAAAATGGTTTGTAAAAGATACAAAAGACTTAAGAATTACCATACCGGTTTTTCATTGGCCGGAGGGACAATAATATGCTCTTCTTCTATGTTCTCCCCCATCAAGTTAACAGGTGTTGTAACTTGATCCGCTTCAAACTTTTTATCAAGATCCACCTTTGTTTTATACAACATAAGTTTATAGGAGAAAATCAAGGTAATAAAAAGGGTATTCATTAAAAAGGTTTATAACTGATACTAAAATCTAAAAAAATACCATACCGGGTTTTTATTGTTCGAAGGGACATTAATATGCTCTTCTTCTATGTTCTCCCCCATCAAGTTAACAGGTGTTGTAATTTTATCCGCTTCAATCTTTTTATCAGGCAACTCCATATTCTCTTCTTCACAGTCAACCGACATATCATCTAAACAGAAATTGCCTTCATTCTTAAAATCCATGAAGTCTTCCATCTCAAAATTTTCCTGACAACACAATTAGTGTATATAGCTAAATGATATCATATATAAGATTAATATGAAATTATACTTTCTAAATTATTGTTTAGGTTGAGTCAATCACGACTGTCATATGTTTTATGTATGTATCCTTTAGTTTATTATGCATAATTCAAAAGCACACAATCATCTCAAAATTTGAAGGTAATGTAGTTAGTTTACAGTTTATGCATGACAAATTTTGAAAAAAGGGTACTTATGCATGACAAATTTTGAAAAAGGATACTTATTTCATCAAAAGGTCTCGAAGTAAGCTATTTGACAAATTCTTAAATTTTGATAAGAAAAGAACTAGATTTCTTAATCCTTCTGATGAGTTGGAGAGTTATAAATGACTCATACTAGATACTCATTCTACATTGATAAACTAACATAGCAAATCAGCCAAAAACACGTAAAAGCATGCATGAAACATCAAATGGTGTAGATTGTACTTACTTTAACTTGATCCGGAACCTCCATTTGTTCTTCTTCCTCGGTTTTCATGCTTTTTAAATCAACATTTTCCTATACAGTTTGAAACACATATATTATTATTTCTACATTTTCCTATACAGTTTGCACTTACTGCTTTTTAAATCAACATTTTCCTATACAATTTGCACTTACTGTTTCTGGTATCTCCTCTCTAACAGTTTTAATGGAAGAAATGTCAGGAGGAAACTCAGGTTCCAAAATCGTCACCAAATCTTGCAATGAACCTTGGGTGTCATGATAACCATTCTCTCTAACAAGTTCTTCATAATTTGTTTGCTTTGATGTCTGCATAAAACAGAGCATAACCAACTTAGCAAATAAATCTTACTTAAAATGTATTTTAAGAAACTTATAAATAGTAACTTACCGTAGCTTCATCTTTCCCTGTTGTGCTCGTTTCTACAGCAAATTGGGTTACAAGTTTATTCCTCAATTCAACAACAGATGCTGTAAAATCTGGCCTTACGTGCACAACTTCTTTAAAAAGAGAATCATAATCATCCAATATTTTTTGGGGTCCACTGGACATCACTTTAGGCATAACTGGTACATCTACAACCGGCCTAATTGCTTGTATAAACGGAACATCCTCTCCTTTGATAAACAGAAGGCTACGCCTAAACCATTGTTCCTTCAGTTCTTGTTCGGTTGGCATTAGTTCAAGGATTGGAATGGAATCCTGTGACATAAATACAACATTAGTTTTGTTGTTTTGTTATTTTATCATTTAATTTTCACGACTAATAGTCACAACAATCTAGTTTCTGTGAAAAACTAAGTCTAATCAGAACAACCTAGGCTCCAAGTGCTAAGTTACGTAATAAGTGCTTATTTCATTTTAAAAGCGTTTGCGACTGATTTGTCATTTTGTGCATATAATAAGTGCTTATTTCATTTTCTAAGCTTGTTTTAGTCTTATTTTAGTTCTTATTTTTAGTCTTTTGTTGACAGGAATCTTATGCTCTTATCGTGATCTGCTTATATCTGAAAAGTGGAGGAATAACTGCTTTTTAAAACCACCGATTATATAGAGGAAGTAAGGGATATTGTCCATTTAGGTGTGTTTGGCAAAGTGATAGTGTAAAATGACACTGAAAGACCTAAAAATGAAGACCCACATTAGAAACGTAATTGTTTAAGATATGAAGTCGTTTGTTTTTAGGTTACGGGTTTGACTAAACACATTGTGAGTAGTGGTAGTCTCTGAATCCGTGAAAAAGTGTTTGTTTTAAGTTAGTTATGACTCCTAGACATCATGATCTTGCAAAGACACATTTATATTTAAATGTTGTTGATCCTGCTATACTTTTAATAAGTGCTAAGTTACGTAGTAAGTGCTTATTTCATTTTCTAAGCTTATTTTAGTCTTATTTTAGTTCTTATTTTTAGTCTTTTGTTGACAGGAATCTTATGCTCTTCTTCATGTGACTTGAAATTTAAAATCAGATTTTTAGAAATCCAAAATCAGATATAGCGTCTTGCATTTAAGTTCAAAACTGTAATAGAATTGGTTAAGTAACAAACTTCATAAATGAGATAGATAGTATAATACCTGCCCGAACAGAAGCGGGTAATTTTTTTTTGAAAAGTTATGTTGTTTGACCAAGCTTGACTTCTAGGAATAATGCCACGTTCCTTGGTCCACCACTGAATGCTCCTTGGGTAACTTTCAAGAATCCATGTCTACATTTTAAGAAGCAAAAGTTAGAGGACAACAAAATTATTAAGGCAGCCAACACTTATAGCGATAAGTACTAACCTTGAATGCCAAGACAAAACCATTAAAGTTGTATGTGCCCATGTTTAGCTTTTCGGGACCGTTCATCTTAATATGTCTTTTAACATGGTTTGGGACCATGTTCACCGTCTTTTTGTAAAAAGTTGTCCACATCATTTCTCCTCATGGGTATGTGTTCCACATAAACAAATCCTCTACTAATTTCAGTATCTCATCAGGAATATTTAAAAAATCTTCACGGCCCATAAACACAACCTCCTCCATCAACAGTAAGCATACCCTAACAACATCTAAATCATCCAATTTTGACCAAATACTAGCATTCTTAATCACTCCTAATAGCTCTTTGCTCTTGATATGGTTATTTTTTTTCTCAGGGAATAAGCGCTTACAAAAGAGGCTAACTTTTTTAGCTTCAATTGTTGTATCACCAAACCTAAATCCAGTAACTAAACAAAACTCATAACGCCTGAACTGTAACTCATAATCACCAATTTTGAACCTTATTGGAGGACAATCGGGACTAGGCTTATCAACTACAACTTGATGTTGAAGAATAAAATTTAAAACAAGGTTATCATTTGGGTTGATCTTAATGTCTAACCACCTACCAAAGACACTATTCTTAAAAATTGATAAACGATTCGGAAAAGGGAGCAACTTACCTTTAATTGTCTCCAAGAGTTTAAGATTCGACCGTATACTAATCTTGACATCATAAATAATTTGGGGATTTTCCATTTTTGGGGATTTTTCAAAGAGTGTTCGGTATGAAATGGGTTTTAATCAATGGGTGAATGAGTGTTCGGTTGATAAACAATTGGGATCTTCCATTTTTAGGGTTGGATCAATGGAAGGTTGAGTATGTTGAGATTGATGAAAAACAATTCGGTGGGTGGGTGGGTTGCATGAAAAACAACTGTGTTTAATTGGGGTTGGGGTTAGGGTTAGCAGAATGATTAGTAGGGGTGGGTGGGTGGGTTGCATGAAGAGATAAAGGGGTTGCATAGAGGTCTAATCATACATGGGAAAAGAAAAAAGCAAAAGTTACACAGTAACAGTAAGTGTACAGTAAGTCAAATTGTAAACAGTAAGTCAAGTGGTACCTACCCACTTCAATAATTTTTTGTTAATACTAGTAATTGTTTTTTAAACAAAATTAATTATTTTAAAATATTTGTTAATATATTTTTTAATAAATTTATTAACCGTTTTGTTTTTTAAAGATAATTTTATTGATATTTTTATTAGATTTTTATAATTTTTTTTTTAAAAAACAAATTTTTATCTGTTTTTTAAACAAAATTAGTTATTTTTAAATGTTATATATTTTTTAATAAATTTATTAACTGTTTTGTTTTTTTAAAATATTTTTATTGGTATTTTTTTAATTTTTATAAAGATAATTATTTTTATAAAAAACAAATTTTTAATTGTTTTTAAAAAGATTAATTATTTTTAAATATTTGTTAATATAATCTTTTATAAATTTATTATATATTAAAAAATTTTAAGAAATAATTTATTAACTGTTTTGTTTTTTAAAAATATTGTAATTTATATATTTTTTAAATTTTTATAAAAATAATTTTTTATTTTTTATAAATATTTGTTAATATAATTTTTAACAATTTTTTTTTAATTTTTTATTTAAATTAGTAAATTATAAACGTAAATAAAAGTAAATAATTTATATTCGAAAATTAAAGTATTTATTCAATAACTAAAGCATCAAAATACTAAAATTGAAATACAATACGAAAGGAAATTTAAATAAAAATACATAATACAATTAATGAGTTCTAGGATCGGAATCCGATAACTGACCAGAAAAATCACAACAAAATTACTTTTGGTAAGCTTCTTCGGCCCTAATTTTCTGCTCCAACTCCCTTTGTGCCCTAGCTTCTTCTGCCATTTCTTCATGAAATACCCGTTCATCATAATAAAGTTGACGAAACTCAATATCATTAAGTAAGCCATTTGATTCATTTGGATAGGAGGATCGGGAGAAACATATCAGCGCCGTTGTTGTGATGATGAACCGATATTAGTTTTGGGGGCACTGAATTTATTTAGCCATTCATTACTTTTTTCAATTCGACCCTTCAATTTTGTCGCTTTTCGAAACAAAGCTCTTTGCATGCTAAAATCGTTATCAGATTCATTATTTAGAAACGTGTCGATTAAAACACGTTTATCTGGGGAAATGTGAGGACATCTCACATGCTGTGCGCAGTTTCATGTTAGCTTCGTATGCGTTATCGAAATCATAAGCTAATGTCGTAAGTGCATTCTGACGACGTTGTTGCTCAGTTATTTGTATCTGAATCATAGCTTGAATCTCGTCAACAGTGTGTGGAAAAGAACATGCCATTATGATATAAATTTGTGTGATTGAAAATGTGATATTTATACACAAATATATAAAAGTTGCATAAAACGTAAATAAAGGTTGCATAATATGTTACTTACACATACCTATCTTTACACATTAATCCATGGTACTTTTTATTATTTTTTAATATATAATAGTTGCATAAAAAGTAAATAAATGTTGCATAATATGTTACTTACACATTCCTACTTTTACACTTAAATTCATGGTACCTTTTAATATATTAAATTTGCATAAAAAGTATAAAAATTGTGTTCATGGATTTGGCAAAAAGTGTCTTACACAAAGGTCACATCATTGTCTACAAATAGTACAAGTTATATAAAAATATAATATAAAAAGATTTTATTAAAAGTTGTTTTTTTGAAAAAAATATTTTTTTATTAAAGTTTCATAAAAGACATAAAGGTTGCATAGGAGACAAGACCTTACACACATGTACTTTTTTATGACACATTCTCACATGTGTCATAAGGAATAAAAGTACAATTTTCAGCTTTTTACCCAAGTTGCATAGGTTGCATAAGACATTTTGGGAATTTTTCATTTGGTAGGGACATTTAGGGAAATGAAGTTGCACTTTGGGGTATTTCAAGAATTTTCCCTTAGTTTATTGATAAAGAATGCGTTGTGAATCCTATCCCCCTCACCTCCTTTTATAGAGATAAGGGGGACCGACATAGACACGGGTCGGGTTGGGCTGCGGTACAACCAACCGACCTTTATTGCTATAGGCTACTTAGGAATCTCGATAACTATCCCCTAGACACGACTTAGGATAATAAAGACTAAATACATAACAATTTCCACCTTAGGCTTATATTAGCCTATCCCAACACTCAGCAGCTCCAAGCACTGCTATAACTTGCGTCTAGGTACCACCGTCGTCAAGGCATCCGCAACATTATGTTCAGTACCCACCTTCAGAACTTCAAACGTCTTTGCATCCAAAACTCTTCTGATAAAGTGATAACTCACATTGATGTGCTTAGTCCTATCATGAAAAACATGATTTCGCGATAAATGACTCGCGGCCTGATTATCACAATTAACTGCAACAGTGTTAAGCTTCACGCCTAACTCTTCCAAGAATCCCCTTAGCCAAATAGCTCCTTTCACAACCTCCGTAAGTGTCATATACTCCGCTTTAGTTGTCTACAAAGCCTCTGTGTGCTGCAACTTTGCTTCCCAGCTCCTCGCACATCCATGTATCAGCACCCCGTGCCCTGTGATTGATCTACCCATGACAGTGATCGATCTACCCATGGTGTAGTCAAAATCCACAAAAACCTGTACGTTTGTCTGTAATCCACGATCAAACCCATCCAACATACCCACATCTACAGATGTTATGTCAGGTCTCGTGCAGACCACCTGATACTCCTGGCTTCCAACTGCATATATATATGACCACTTTCTATTCTTTTACACATCATAATCCCTTGATAGACTATCCTCCAACGACAGTATGAAGTGTCCCTTCAACAAAGTTTGTACCAACTTTCCGTTGTAAAACCTGGACTGTAACACCCTCAGAGTATTACCACTCTGATTCCTGATGATCTTAATACCAAGTATATTTCCTTTTGCTTTAACCAACAAACCCTTGTTAACCGAGATCTCAGCCTTGCATCCGCAAGAAAATACCATACAATCTATATAGAGAAATAGATGTATGAACATACCTGGTGTATCCTCCCAGTAATAACTGTATCTATCGTCACTGCTTTTCCTGCAACCGTTGCTGAGCACATGCACATCTAACCGAGTATCCATTTCTTCTTTCAATCCAGCCATCCGCTTGGAAAGAACCTCACAAACAACTGTATCATTGAAAGTCAATGAATCGTGTACATAATACTTCTCCACTACAGCAACTGCAAAAGCAACATCATTACTGTCTTCTCTATACTTGAATAGTTCACGTGCTAAGTGTTACTCCCTATCACGTGCTAGATGATAGTATATCAAATCTTGAGTTTGTACTTTCTTTGAAACATCTACATGATCAACATTCCCTCGAGGTTCCACCTCAAATGCATGATCCTCCTGAGATTCCACCTCAAACTCAACTCCTTGCAACACCTGTAGTGAACTTGTACATACACCAGAACCAATGAAAGTTTTCTTGTATTGACCACTTTCATTGAAACCCATATTCCTGTAATGCACTCCCTTTGAAGTAACGTCATCTAACCTCTAAAGTAGATAAACATCCATACCTTTACGGTATCCCAGGAATATGCACTTGACCTTAACCGGTTCAAGCATCCCTTGCTCAATACTAGCAAGCCAACCAAAAAACCCCCAACATATCTATAGTCTTATTGAATCCAATCGCTGCTGATGGTGACCTGTTATCTAGATATGTAGACATGGTTGTATCCTCTGTCCAAAAAACCTTGGACAGACCAGACTGAATCAGAAAACAATGTACCTTATCCAAGAGTGTCACGTTTTTCTTCTCAACCAACCCATTTTGCTGTTGTAACCTCGCGACATCCAAATGTTTGGCGACCCCACTCTTCATACATTGTTGTGTAGACTTCTGATTCCAAGAATCAAGAACATTACCCGTCTTGACCTTCCACCCAGTCTGAAATTTTCCTAACTGCTTCCTACCCTTCATTGTCTTCCCGGTCATAGCCTGACCGTTCAGGGTATATACGCAATTAGCCCTTCTTGTTCCTGATAGTACCACCAGTGAACCCTTAATAACCTTGATCTTGCTTGACTGCATCTTCACGGTAAAACCCTATTTTTCAAGAGTGCCCAGCGATATCAAGTTTCGTTTTAATTCCGGAACATACCTGACGTTGTCCAACACGAAACTAGACCCATCCCTCATTCGTACTCGAACCTTTCCTGTCCCTCGTACACGACATTCCCTGCCATCACCTAGCAGTACATTACCATCGTCATACTCCTTAAAATCAACCAAGTAATCTCTCCTGTATGTCATATGGTATGAGCCCCCTGAATCCATGATCCAGTCCAAAAGTTCATCAACACTCATAGCCATCATAACATCAGTATTGCAATACCCATCAGATCCAGAACTGGACACCTGATCTTTATCTTTGACAAAACCTTGAGATTTCTTGTGATTATACCTGGGACAATCCATCTTCAAATGATCCTCAGACTGACATATATAACACCTGAATTGACCACTCCTTCCTTGTGACTTTGACCACGAACTATTTGCACCCTGCTCCATATCTCCCTGAGTAGATATCTCCCTCACATACAACCCTTCACCACCATCACCCTTTGCTTCCGTCATCTACTGAAGTTCCCTAGAATTAAGTGTCGCGACCACGTCTTCTAGCTTCAAAATATCTCGACCATATAGCAAAGTCTCCATGAAATTATCGTAAGACGGTGGTAAAGATGTGAGTAACAATAGTGCCCGATCCTCATCCGATATAGCAATATCTATAGCCGCTAGGTCACCTACGAGCTTGTGAAACTCATCAATATGTTCAGACTGACTCCTACCTTGATGCATTGAAAAGTATATAACTTTTTCTTTAAGTACAAACGATTAGCTAAAGACTTTGTCATGTATAAAGTCCCTAACTTTTTTCAAATCCCTGATGCAGTCGTCTCCTTGGTGATCTCCCGTAGGACCCGATCATCCAAACACAAGATCAATGCGCTGTAAGCCTTTTTCTGAATGACGTTATCGTAAGCCACTATTGTGGTGGCGGGTAATTCCTCTAATGCTGCATCTAATTCCAGATGTTCCAGCAAAGCCTTCATCCTTACCTGCCATAACCCAAAGTCATTCTTCCCATCGAACTTCTCGATGTTAAACTTGCTCAGCGTCATCTTATTTTAACCTTTTGCTAACCGTTTAACCTTTTGTAAATTTACCTTCACAAAAACACGATCTAGCAAAGTATCCCGTATGTAAAACACCCTTGTTTTATCGATATAACCCTAAGATAAAAATCTTATAAATCGATAAAAACAAGAAACCCTTCAAAAGAAAACCTTTTCTTACTCAAATATCGACTGAACCTTGGAAATTAAGCTATCCAATAAATCGACAACACTTGAATCAAGAAAGTACCCGACGCATTTTGAAGTAACCCTTGTCGTACTTTTAATTTTGCAAAACCGATCTCTAATAACGTAAGAAATCTTGCAACATCGACAAGTCTTGAACGCTCTTTATCCCTTTATTAATTTGCTAAACCTTGTGATAAACCCTCACAATCACAAATTAACAAAGTCCCTTCGATAATTTGCTAAACCTTATGATATATTAACCCTCACAATCACAAATTACGAAGTCCCCTTGTGTACACACTACGAAGTATCGACCCTTTTTGTTTTATTAAAAACAAAACAAAAACTAAATATACTTTCTGGCCCAATATAACTTTTAAGACAAAAAATTAACCTTGGCCCAATAATAATACAATGGCCCAACAAAAGACCAAAACCCTTCGTAGGTTTTCTTGTGTTTTGACTTTTAATAAATAAAAACCACTACACAGTTCTTCGTCTTCTTCTTGTTAACAACAATGGCAACAACAAACACCAACACCACCAAAACCTTCGATCGAAGAAAACCCTATCAATCGAATCTACAAGAAGAAACCGTTTTTTCCCCGTCGATACCCCTGCTGCCTTGTCGATCTATAACCAACCAACAAGAACCTTCAAGATCGATCCTAGCAACCAGCGAGACCCGCGAACCAAAGCTCTGATACCACTTGTAGGATGTAATCCCTACAACCCTGGTTAACTAGATGCGGATAACACGATCAAAGAAGCATATCGACAGAAAAGTGACACAAGGTACGAATCCCTAATCTTCCCGATTAGTTTTATTGATAAAGAAGCGTTGTGAATCTCGTCCCCCCTCATCTCTATAAAAGGAGGTGAGGGGGACGAGATTAACAACGCTTCTTAATCAATAAAACTAATCGGGAAGATTAGGGATTCGTACCTTGTGTCACTTTTCTGTTGATATGCTTCTTTGATCGTGTTATCCTCATCTAGTTAACCAGGGTTGTAGGGATTACATCCTACACAAATTATGTGGCAACATAGGAAAACAAGACTCTTGGAGAACATGAAAAGGAAATTTAGATTATTAATACAATAATAAAAATAGGGTAAATGTCGAAAATACACAATGTACTTTCTGAAATGATCCATTATGTCCACCGAACATTTTTATGTTCGATTTTCCCACTGGTCACGTAGGATTTTGGTCAAACAGTCGAATTTACCTTTGACTTAACGGAACCGTTAGTTATTTCGTTAACTTGGAATTTAGTTTTACATTGTTGGTCCCTTAGATAGCTATCATCATATCATGATCATTTTCTTTATCTTCATTATTTTCCAGATTTAAAATCCTCCAAATCCCAAGATCCAAACAACTCCTTCATATCCAAAATCCAAAGTGAATTAATACATTTGAGTTTGTTAACTTGAAATTTAGTTTTACATTGTTAGTTTTATATCACTTGTGATAAATCGTAAAAGTGAATTAATAAATTTCAGTTTTTTTATATCTTAGTGATATTCTTTCTCAGAGTTTATCATTAGTGATAATTAATATTTCTGTCTTATTTACAACTTTAATCTATCCATCTTTTTATTTATAATTTTTTACATGTTAAAAATTTTAGTCCTTTCATGTTTTTTTTGGGCATGATTTGGTACTATG
The DNA here is from genome assembly GCA_025667525.1 of Glebionis coronaria. Taxonomy (NCBI): domain Eukaryota; kingdom Viridiplantae; phylum Streptophyta; class Magnoliopsida; order Asterales; family Asteraceae; genus Glebionis; species Glebionis coronaria. The sequence continues at coordinate 587,973,300 of CM046880.1, read as the reverse complement.
TTTTAAATGACCTCTCAGCATGTAAGTATTTACAAGGGTGCAAAATAACCCATCTCATAGCTTGTACCAAATTACAAAATAAAAACAAAAAGCACGCTCGTTAGGCTTTCTTAATTCACCGTCGACCAAATTGCACGAATAAAGATGTTATAGAACAAAACAAAATCTTTTATACAATAAAAGAATTACATCATTCAGAGTTTTTATAAAAATTGAAAGTTATAGAAAAAATTTATATCAATTAAGTCGTTTGATTTTGACACATACACAATCGAATGATTGATTTCTTGGAAAAAGTAAAAACGGAGTCCAATTTAGTCAAAACTAAAAGTTTTGATAATTTAATAAATACAAAAAACTGAAAAAGTCATAGGTGTCAAATATATAACTTCTAAAAAATACATCAATAATTTCCTTGGACTTTATACCATCTAGTTTATAATTTATGTATACAACATTGTTGTTTTAAAATATAACAAATATATACGTACGTAATTATAAATATCTAAATAAAAACATAAGTTATTATGTATTTCTATTTTGACACTTAACAAAATCAACTAATGTCAATAGTGTAATATATTATTAACTGAAATATAAATATCAAATGAAGGCACGACCTCAGATGTTGGTGTGAGATAAAATAAATAGATGAGATCCTACATATTACAAGGACACATATTTTTTCAAATTCGTTATATGTTAACACACATAATGTCTAGAAGAAGATAACTAAAATTTCAATTAAATAAAGTCAGATTCTTTATGCAAAAAATAATATAAAATATCAATTGATATAAACACATAATAAAAAAATTATATAAAACTTGTGCAAGCTTGAATATCGTAATTATTTAAGTATTAAAAAATCAGTATAATTTTATAGAGTAATATTAAATATTACAAAATCATGAATTTATAAATTGTGATAATATTTAACTTCAAAACAATATTATTCAGATTGTCTGTGCACAGTTGATGTAAATGATTTATTGATTAATAATTAAGATATAATCATTTAGAATAAAAAATATAAAAAATAAAAAGAGTATTAAAATTTAAAATAAGAATTAAAGTAAGTTTATATTAATTTACACATGATTAATCTCTTTTTCACTCAAACTAAGGCCTCGTTTGTTTTTCCAATAACTTCTTTTAACATTTTTTCACCTCTTTTGTCTAAAGCGAGAAGAAGTCTTTTTATTTGTTTTTTAGACAAAAGTGATTAAAAAACACTAATCACCTCCCCAACCTTAAAGAAATAAACTTTCGCTTCTTCCCTCTTCTTCACACTTCTTCAACATTCACCTCCCACCATCACATTCAATATTTGTTTGCATTTTTATGTTTTTATACTTTTTATACCGAAGATATTTATTTCGTATTCTTTGCAAGTTTTTATACATTTTGGTTTTTATGTATTTTCTTCGTTTTTACGTTTTTTTTTCCATTTTGTACGTTTTCCTGTTTATTTTACGCTTTCGTCCGGCTTTTTACGAGTTCATATGTTTTATACGTTTTTTCTAAGTTTATACGTGTTCGTATACTTTCATTCATTTTTTACGCGTATGTATATTTTTATACGTTTTTAACGTTATTATGCCTTTTTATCACTAAAAACGAATATAAACGTATAAAGAACGTATAAAAAAACACGAAAACTAAAAGTCAAACAAAACTGAATGAAAACGTAAAAGTTGTCAAAACCTATGTAAACGGACGAAAATGTAAAAACATTAGTGAAAAAGACAACGAGTGAGGCCTAAAAATGATACACGTTTCAAATGCCACAAGCGCTTGGGACCCACCTAAAACTGAAAGGGAAAATGTATGACAATTCTAAGAAGGCTCGGGGTCGATGGCCGAAAGATTTAGTATCTTTGAATGGTTCATGATTTTAGCCATGTTGTTGAGTTTCAACATCACGGAGTTGCTGCACCGAGGAAGATGTGGTGAATGGTAGTTTAAAGTTCCCAATGACGACTCGTTGTAAGGGTATCGTGGCTAATAAGTGTGTAAACACTTATCCTTTTGCCACTAAAATCAAGGAAAAACAAGACCTAATCATGTGTTTTATATCGTAAAAGTCGTAATTACGCGTAGTTTTGTGTTTTTATGTTAAAATAGGTACAAATGATCAAAAGAAGAGAAAATACGGGATTTCACGGTCAAATGTTTAAGAAAAGTCCAAGAAAGAGACGAAGACAAAGTCAAAGACCAAAAGTATGCCCAAGTTCACGAAAACCGGCTAAACCGACACGGTTTTGAAGAAATGATCAACAAAACCGGAATCAAGCTCGTTTTTAGCGGAATTAACATTTATGGAGTTAATTGGGCCTTGTGGGTCCCACATTCGGGTATTGGGCCAAAAGCCCATTACTTGGAAACTTAAATAAAGCTTTGGAAAATTTGGGCCAAAAGCCCATTTGCAAAGATTAAGAAAAAGAGACGGATGGATGGATCTAAAATTGGGCCAATCCCATTAATTTCCCGAGCCCTTTTAGCTAAATGATTTGGCACGTTCGAAAATGAAAATGAAAAGTTTATTTGCCCAGTCAAAGCCCAAGTCAACTCACATAAACTCACGGTCAACCCTACCCACCTCACAACCCAATCCCCACGTGTAACTTCTTTCTCACCACTCACACGATAATAAATAAAAGAATTATTTACCCATTCACACAAAACGTATTATTTTTTCCTCACCATTTACTGTTTCGATACAAAACAAAGTAATACCCACCCCTCACAACTTTCGTTACAAACAAGGTACATCACCCACTCTCTTTCTCTTCCCCTAAACACACGCAGTCACACCATTTTTACCCACAAACCCTAATTCCTATCACAAAAATTACTCATATAAATTTGGGGATTTTACCCTTATTAGTTAATTCACACAAAAGGGAATTAAATCTCCATGATTTTTGGATGATGGAAGATGGTGGTCCAAAACGACGTGGCAGCAATCCTTTGTTTTGATTGGTGAAAACAAATCACCAATACCCATCCACCAATATAAATCCTCCACCTCAGCACTCAACAAACACAAGAAGCACACAATCCATGCCATCCTGGCAATCCGTGGCACAAGGAATGTTTTCAATCGTAGATGAAGAAAGAGATGGAAAGAAGATAAAAAAGAGCGACCAAGATTTAATGCTTACTTATTAAGCCACCAAGAGGGTTTGAGGGTTTCTCTTATAAAAACCCCTTCAAGTGTAATTTTTAATAGCACTTTTTCTTTATTTAATTTTCTACAAATTAGTTTTTAGATTTAATATTGTATTTTTCAATTTTCAGTAATGTAATTTTTATAATTAATTAATGAAAAGTTTAATTCAGTTTATTTTCGTCTCAATTTAATTTCTGTCAAAGTTTAATATAATCTTTAATCTCTTTTTTTATTTACTGTTCGCGTGTTATTATAATTGATTAATATAAAAATAATAATAATAAATAAATAAAGGAAAGTGTAATAAATCTCCCCACTGGAGATTTATAAAATATTGTTCAAGTGATCGAGTATGTTTGGTTCGAGTATTGATGGATTTGAGAGTTACTGTTTACTGTTGATGGTTGGAGTATTTGGGAAATAAGGTGGTGTTTGGTCTCGGTTTCGGTTCAATAGGGGGTTCAGCGCCACCCTACTCCCCAAAGGATTCATCACAAGGTTTAAATCTTCTTTTTAATTTTTTTTTGTTAAGTTTATTGTTTAGTTGTTTATCTGCTTTTATTTGCTTTTGAATCTGCTTGTTATTGTTAAGTTACTGTGTTGTTAGCATCTGCTTATGTTTTTTTTACTATTTATTGAAGCTGTTTTGACTTACTTGTGTTAGGATTTAGTACTATTTAGATTTGCTAGATTTATATGCTTTTAGTTTTTATAAGTTTTATTTTTAAATTCTGCTTTTGGTTTGTTTGGATTTTAATATATCTGCTTAAGTTTTATATTTGTTTAGATCTGCTCTTAGGATAATTAGTGGATTTTTTTAGATTTGCTTATTAAGTTTTAGATTATTTTGTTTCTCATGCTTAGTTGGTCTATATATGCTAGCTTATTCGTCTTGCTTATTTAGTTTATTTACCTTGATATAGCTTAATTTGTTTTCTTGTTTATTTAGTTTATATGCTTATTTGCCTTATTTCGATTTAAATTTCTTATAGTTTTAAGTTATTAGCTTACTGCTTATTTGATTCGGTTGTTACTGCTTATTTGGTTTTAGTATTTGCTGAATTTGCTGTATAAGCAACAGATCCTTTTGATCTGTTGGTTTTATTCATTCCAAAAACAAACAAGTCCAAAAATACAAAATATACCAAAAACTCGTCTGGCCAGGGTTTCGAACCCTGGACCTCTCGCATATCAACCAAACGCCACTACCATATTCTCTAGTGCTCTTTTTGTGTTCATCTTTACTACATTTACTTAATATAGGGTTTTAATTCTAGCTGGCAGTTTGTTTATTTAGTTTTAAATACATGTTTTTAGTTTTATTAAAATTTATTTAGAAAGTTTTATATCAATTTTCTTTAATCAGTTTAAAAATATAAAAAGATAAAAAGTATTTTAATTTTAGTTACTTTTATAATTTTAAATTAGTTATCATTTAGAGTAATTAGATTTAAGTTTTTTTATTTAAATTAGTTTTTATTTAAAAGTCTTTATTTTAGTTTTTGAAAATCAGATTTAAAGTTTTATTTTTAAAAATAGTTTTTTACATTAGTTTAAAATTAGTTATTTCAATTAGATTAAAAAAGTTTTTATTATTAAATAGTTTTTAGTTTAAAAATACCAAAAATATACGTTACCAAAAACAAGTAATCTTACGATTAACCAGATATCAATTCGAGTCGATTTGTGGAACGAAAAATAGATCTAAAAAGAGTTTGCGAAAACCTAGTATTAAAATGGCGCCGCTGCCGCTTCGCTCGTACGATTGACGATTTTTTCGTGAAGACGTTTGGATTTTGGGATCCGTTCTTTTTGAACGTTAACTTTCGTGCAACAAAATCAAAAATACAAAAAAAATCAAAAAGATTAAAATACAAAAAAATTAAAAAAGTCACAAAAGCAATTCTTTCCTAAGATTTACACCAAAAAAATTAAAAAATCAAAAAGTAATACTTTTTCCTAAAAGTATTACACCAAAAATATTACGTATTAGTGTTATTTTTCTTAGTCCGATTTCGATTTTTCTTGTGAATATATATTTTTCTAAAAAAAATACAAAAAGATTTTTTCATTTACTATATTATATTACGTAGCACAATTAATTTACCTACTTTTCAAATAAGCCTTAGTTGGGATTTCATCACCTAACTATTGTATTCGCATCCACAACGAAATAAAAAGGAAAAATACATAAATACTAGTAAGACGTTTGAACTCGACATATACAAACTATAAGGTGGGTATAAGGCGACGCGCTATAAAAGGCCGTCTAAGGAAAAGGTTTTTAAGTGCTTTGTGCCACCTCGTTTTCCCGCTTGCTTGTGCGTATATTGAGAGGGACGACCGATTATTGGTTTGCCAACTCAAGTAGTAATTAAGTATATATTTTTGTAGCTTTTTCATATTGCACCTCGAAAGGGAAAATCCTTTTTCTCTCAAAGTCGACCGAGGTCACCTACCTCATTCCAAAGTTTTAATTGTATGCGCACTCGCGCGCATACATATATACCGATTAGTGTACCAAATTCTTCCAATTCTTCCAAAAAGAAGAAGAAGAAGAAAAACAAAAAGTCTGTCATTCAAGCCGATTCCGAGAATCGAGCTTCGACAATACGATGGCAACGGATAATCGGCCAATGATTGAGATTCTCCAATCTCACGTTGAAGGAAACGATGACGCGATTGTGGTGCCGGATATTGGAGCAAATCATTTTGAACTTAAAACGGGTTTTATACAAATGGTTTCCGCTACACCATTTTTAGGCCGTACTAATGATGATCCACACGCTCATATCAAACGTTTCATACAATTGGCTAATACGGTGAAATACAATGGGGTGCCACAAGAGGCTATTCGTTTACAACTCTTTCCTTTTTCCCTCGAGGGACAAGCCCGGATTTGGCTTGATAAGGAACCACCCCAAAGTATTACTACATGGATTGATTTAGAGACCAAGTTCATTAACTACTTTTTTCCACCATCACGGACCACCACTTTAAGGAATGAAATCATTACTTTTGAGCAAAAATATGGGGAAACTTTTAGTGAGTCTTGGGACCGATTTAAAGAGCTTTTAAGAAAATGTCCACAACACGGTTTCACTAAAGTGCATCAAATAAATACGTTTTACAATGGTTTAACTCTAAATGACCAAGACTCACTTAATAGTGCCGCGGGGGGCAATATTCTTGTGAAATCAATGAACGAGGCTTGGGCCATAATTGAAAACAAGGCTAAAGTACAAACCAAGAGTGTTAGGGCCACTATGGCAAGTGCTAGTTCTAGTGAGAGTGACAAGAGAATCGATAAACTCACTTCGCTTGTTGAAACAATTGCTTTACAAACCCAAGCCCTCAAAGGTCAAGTGAATGCCTTGAAAGAAACTAGTGAAACGTGTGAGACTTGTGGTGGACCACATTCATATTTTAATTGTGACAAGGTTTACAATCAACAACAACAAGTTTGTACTTTTAATGCTAATGAACGGGTTCCATTTAAACCAAATGTTGATGTTAACCATTTGTCTTACAAGAATACTAATTATCTGGCTCCCCCGGGTTTTGTAGCACCACAAAGACCACCCCCACCCGCCCAAAATACCCAATACCAAAATAGGAACCAAGGTCCTCAAATGGGTAATTTTCAAGGGAATGCAAATCAAGGGAATTTTAATGGTCAAAATCAAGGGTTTCAAAATAATAACCAAAGTTTTTATAATAACAACGGTTTTCAACCTCAATATCAAAACCAAGGTTTTCCTAATCAAGGTTTTCCTACTCAAGGGTTTAATCAAATGAACATGCAAAATCAACAAATGGACTTGGTTCTCCAAAAATTGACCGAACATGAGAAAATCATGAAAGCAATGCAAGAATCTACTAGACAAATGCAAGAGTCCAACGATAAGAGATTTTTGACAATGATTCAAGCCTTTAGACCCCAAGGAGCCTTACCATCCAATACCGAGATTAACCCTCGTGCTAATGTGAGTGCTATCAATACTCGAAGTGGAGCCACTTTAGTTGGACCTTCCATCTCTTCGCCCGTAAAGGAGAGAAAAGGCCCGGAGGTCATAATGAGTAATCCTACTCCCCATTCGGTGATTCCTCCCACTACCACTCCTATTACTAGTGCTCCATTGCCGAAAGAGCCTATCCCTACGGTTGTTCAAGAAGCGAGTCCTTCTCCTTCTCAACCTTCAAAGTCTAAGCCTAATATACCTTATCCATCTAGGTTAGACAAGGCTAAAGTGCTCACCAAAGATGACGTTCATGTCTCCAACTTTTTGAAAATGATTTCCAACGTCAATGTTAACATAAGCCATATTGAAGCACTTGCTCAAATGCCAAAATTTGTGAAAATGTTCAAAGATTTGCTTAATAAAAAAGAAAAAATGGTTGAGCTCGTTAGTACTCGTTTAAATGAGAATTGTTCCGCCATTCTTCTCAAAGAGCTTCCCAAAAAGCTAGGAGATCCCGGACGATTCGTGTTACCTTGCTCGTTTCCTCAAATCGATGATTGTATGGCTTTAGCGGATCTCGGCGCTAGCATCAATCTTATGCCGCTCTCGGTATGGAAACGATTATCATTACCCGACCTTGTACCGACTCACATGACTCTCGAGTTAGCTAATAGAACTCTCGCATACCCCGTTGGTATTGCCGAAGACGTTTTTGTTCGAGTTGGTACATTCAATTTTCCCACGGACTTTGTTGTAGTCGACTATGAGATGGATCCTCGTATTCTGTTAATACTTGGTAGACCGTTCTTAAGAACCGGAAAAGCTTTAGTTGATGTAGCCGAAGGGGAATTAATTCTTAGGGTTAGGAATGATCAACAAGTGTTTAAAATGGGGAAAATGGTGAATAAATCAAATGAAAAAGAATCGGTCAATATGATTGATGTGCTTAATTTTGATAACGAAGAAAGTTTTATCAACCCGTTTGAAACTAAAAAGTTTAACATTAATGATTTTGTGGTACATTCAAACCCACTTTTTGAAATGTCAAATGATAATCCACTTTTTGAAGAAAATGAAAAAGCTAATGTTAGTGACGACACTTCTTTAAGTGATCTCATTTCTTTGGGTTTTGACGAAACACCTAGTGAGCCTAATGATCCTATCATGAGTGATTCTCCCATTCTTGAGTCTCCCTTTGACTCTTATATTCCTAAATTGGAGGTTACGACTTTTGAAAAGGATCCTCCACCCTTAGAGGTTGCCCCTATTTTAGAGGATATTCCATTTGAGGAGGATTTAGATAACTTTCTAAATTCCTATTTTCCTCACGAGGATGAGTTCTCCTATGACTTCGATGATACTTATGTTTTCACATCAAGTTTGGAAGAGGAAGACTTCCCCACTTTGGATTTTGATGATATTTTGAGCTTAAATGTCAACACCTCTTGCTATTTTCCCGTTAAGGAACCGATGTTTGATCCCGGAACAGAGACTTTTGTGCTTTCATTGCTTTATCACCATACTACCGTTTCATTTAAGAGATCGTTGCCTAAGGATACCCCACTTTTCTTTGACTTGCGTACCACCTCGGGGTTTATTTCCTTTTGTGATGGAAATTATGTGTTTGACTCGGGTGGAGTTTCATGGGGCATGCCTTATATGACTTTATTTCACCCTTATCATGGAGAGATTTTCCTCCCTTGGAAATCTCGGTTTTTCCATGATTTTCCTATTTGAATAAAGACATTCGGGAATTCGATTCGAGCTAGAGACTCGTGATAAATAAATCAAGCATCATTTAACTAGGTTAGATTTTTACCCTTTTTTACACCTTTTTCACCTTCACCCATTTTCACCAATAAGTGTAGGGGGAGCCAAGTAGGTTGTTTGTGTTGTGATGTTGTGTGCAGGGACATGTGCTTAATGATCCACTTTTGGTATTTTTGACGAGAACCGTGTTCCCGTGTTTCCCGTGTTCCCGGTTCCTTCGATAAGTTTTTGCTATTGTGATTCAATCTTGTATATAAATAAAACAAATAAATGTAATCACTTTAGTTGTCCCTTCCTTAGCTCGATTTTAAACAACGTACTCAATGTCCTAAGTGTAGGGGAGTTTATTCTCCCACATGTTTAAACATTGAGGGCAATGTTTATATTAAGTGTAGGGGGGATTTCTATCGAAATTTTAGTGGGCGTTTCTATGAATTTGATCCCATTTAACCGGAAAATTTTAAAAACATTTCAACGTTTTTCAAAATTTTGATCTATTTTGGCCTAGTAGTATTTTCTTTTATTTTGTCATCGCATCGTATTTATATTTCTCGTTTCAAGAAAAAAAAGTGAAAAAAATAAATAAATGAATAAAATGGTTTTAACAAGTTTAGATATCTTTGATATATTAGGCACGTCGTGAATATTTTGACTCAACCCGAGTTTACTTATCCAAGTTTACTCTAGCTAGTATCCTTAACCATATGGAGCTTAATTGGTTTATTAGGCTAAGCATCCACGAGTCTCATTCTTTGAGATTTTAAACTGTGGAGAATGAGAGATGATAGAGTTGATAATAAGTTTAAGGGTTAATTTTTGCTTATATGGTTTTTGTGGCTCTTTCTTCCCGCTTGTATATTTAATTGCTTAATAAATGAGGATTTTTGCGGTGTCGATTCGATATCTTAACACTTAGCCGAATCTTTATTCTCCTTGTAATTAAAGCATGAACACATTGAGGGTGCCAGCGTTGTGGACTTCCGACTAAGGTGGCTCATAACCACTAAGTAGGAGGTATTCAGACCATGGGACCGCGGAATTTGGCTTACTATATATATCACAAATAAGAAAGAATAAGATTAAAACATGACCTCAAGGAGCCTTAGGGTGTGGGGCATGTAGAACGAACCTTGTCATTAGAGCCTTAGGGTGTATGGCATGGTAAGTGTTGAATAAAAATTGATCAAAAATCAATTCCCTCGTTTATCGTTCAAGGAGCCTTAGGGTGTGGACAAGACGGGAAGCATTTTTACATCTTAAAGAGCCTAAGGGTATATGATGTGAACTTGCTAAACTCCACATAAAGTCTACATGACTTTGGAGGAATAATTAATAAATAGTACTATTGGCCAAATTTTGGGTCCGGGAATTTATTCCCCAAATCGTGTTAAATCATCCTTGAGGTGGGCTTACTTTAGTGACAACGTTTTTTAGGACGAGGTTAGGTTTTGAGTGTCGGGTTTGCACCGTTTGGCCTTCATTTTTGGACTAATAATTATCAAATAAGTCAAATGAGCCTACGGGTGAATGACAATCAATAAAATCTAGAGATACAACGTAGGAATTGGAGAAAGAGTATTACACATCTTATATAAGTGGTTTTAACTTGAGGACTTATGGTAAACAATGATCTCGTTTTAAAGCTTGGTATAGGGAACGTGAAACTTGAGGGTGATTAATATTCATGGCACCAAAGCCCTAATTCAAGTCTTAGATTTCTTTACGAGTTTCTTCCATCAAATAGTTTCCAAGCTAATAAATTATTATAACTTTTGTCTCCTTTTAAATTTATATCTTTTCATCGTAGTATTAGTAGTAATAGTAATAAAGGCCGAGATGGATTAATTATGAGAAATATGTAACTATATGCTTTGAAATAATGCATTGCATGGGGTCATTGCAATGATCAAGTGTAGGGGATTTAATAAGTGTGTAAACACTTATCCTTTTGCCACTAAAATCAAGGAAAAACAAGACCTAATCATGTGTTTTATATCGTAAAAGTCGGAATTACGCGTGGTTTTGTGTTTTTATGTTAAAATAGGTACAAATGCTCAAAAGAAGAGAAAACACGGGATTTCACGGTCAAATGTTGAAGAAAAGTCCAAGAAAGAGACGAAGACAAAGTCAAAGACCAAAAGTGTGCCCAAGTTCACGAAAACCGGCTAAACCGACACGGTTTTGAAGAAATGATCAACAAAACCGGAATCAAGCTCGTTTTTAGCGGAATTAACATTTATGGAGTTAATTGGGCCTTGTGGGTCCCACATTCGGGTATTGGGCCAAAAGCCCATTACTTGGAAACTTAAATAAAGCTTTGGAAAATTTGGGCCAAAAGCCCATTTGCAAAGATTAAGAAAAAGAGACGGATGGATGGATCTAAAATTAGGCCAAGCCCATTAATTTCCCAAGCCCTTTTAGCTAAATGATTTGGCCCGTTTGAAAATGCAAATGAAAAGTTTATTTGCCCAGTCAAAGCCCAAGTCAACTCACACAAACTCACGGTCAACCCTACCCACCTCACAACCCAATCCCCACGTGTAACTTCTTTTTCACCACTCACACGATAATAAATAAAAGAATTATTTACCCATTCACACAAAACGTATTATTTTTTCCTCACCATTTACTGTTTCGATACAAAACAAAGTAATACCCACCCCTCACAACTTTCGTTACAAACAAGGTACATCACCCACTCTCTTTCTCTTCCCCTAAACACACGCAGTCACACCATTTTTACCCACAAACCCTAATTCCTATCACAAAAATTACTCATATAAATTTGGGGGTTTTACCCTTATTAGTTAATTCACACAAAAGGGAATTAAATCCCCATGATTTTTGGATGATGGAAGATGGTGGTCCAAAACGACGTGGCAGCAATCCTTTGTTTTGATTGGTGAAAAAAAATCACCAATACCCATCCACCAATATAAATCCTCCACCTCAGCACTCAACAAACACAAGAAGCACACAATCCATGCCATCCTGGCAATCCGTGGCACAAGGAATGTTTTCAACCGTGGATGAAGAAAGAGATGGAAAGAAGATAAAAAGAGCGGCCAATATTTAATGCTTACTTATTATGCCACCAAGAGGGTTTGAGGGTTTCTCCTATAAAAACCCCTTCATGTGTAATTTTTAATAGCACTTTTTCTTTATTTAATTTTCTGCAAATTAGTTTTTAGATTTAATATTGTATTTTTCAATTTTCAGTAATGTAACTTTTATAATTAATTAATGAAAAGTTTAATTCAGTTTATTTTCGTCTCAATTTAATTTCAGTCAAAGTTTAATATAATCTTTAATCTCTTTTTTTTATTTACTGTTCGCGTGTTATTATAATTGATTAATATAAAAAAAATAAAATAATACATAAATAAAGGAAAGTGTAATAAATCTCCCTACTAGAGATTTATAAAATACTGTTCAAGTGATCGAGTATGTTTGGTTCGAGTATTGTTGACTGTTTACTGTTGATGGTTGGAGTATTTGGGAAATAAGGTGGTGTTTGGTCTCGGTTTCGGTTCAATAGGGGGTTCAGCGCCACCCTACTCCCTAAAGGATTCATCACAAGGTTTTAATCTTCTTTTCAATTACTTTTTGTTAAGTTTATTGTTTAGTTGTTTATATGCTTTTATTTGCTTTTGAATCTGCTTGTTATTGTTAAGTTACTGTGTTGTTAGCATCTGCTTATGTTTTTTTACTATTTATTGAAGCTGTTTAGACTTACTTGTGTTAGGATTTAGTACTGTTTAGATCTGCTAGATTTATATGCTTTTAGTTTTTATAAGTTTTATTTTTAAATTCTGCTTTTGGTTTGTTTGGATTTTAATATATCTGCTTAAGTTTTATATTTGTTTAGATCTGCTCTCAGGATAATTAGTGGATTTGTTTAGATTTGCTTATTAAGTTTTAGATTATTTTGTTTCTCATGCTTAGTTGGTCTATATATGCTAGCTTATTCGTCTTGCTTATTTAGTTTATTTACCTTGATATAGCTTAATTGGTTTTCCTGTTTATTTAGTTTATATGCTTATTTGCCTTATTTCGATTTAAATTTCTTATAGTTTTAAGTTATTAGCTTACTGCTTATTTGATTCGATTGTTACTGCTTATTTGGTTTTGGTATTTGCTGTATAAGCAACAGATCCTTTTGATCTGTTGGTTTTATTCATTCCAAAAACAAACAAGTCCAAAAATACAAAATATACCAAAAACTCGTTTGGCCAGGGTTTCGAACCCTGGACCTCTCGCATATCAACCAAACGCCACTACCATCTTCTCTAGTGCTCTTTTTGTGTTCATCTTTACTACATTTACTTAATATAGGGTTTTAATTCTAGCTGGCAGTTTGTTTATTTAGTTTTAAATACATGTTTTTAGTTTTATTAAAATTTATTTAGAAAGTTTTATATCAATTTTCTTTAATCAGTTTAAAAAAAATAAAAAGATAAAAAAATATTTTAATTTTAGTTACTTTTATAATTTTAAATTAGTTATCATTTAGAGTAATTAGATTTAAAATTTAGATTTAAGTTTTTTTTATTTAAATTAGTTTTTATTTAAAAGTCTTTATTTTAGTTTTTGAAAATTAGATTTAAAGTTTTATTTTTAAAAATAGTTTTTTACATTAGTTTAAAATTAGTTTATTTCAATTAGATTAAAAAAGTTTTTATTATTAAATAGTTTTTAGTTTAAAAATACCAAAAATATACGTAACCAAAAACAAGTAATCTTACGATTAACCGGATATCAATTCGAGTCGATTTGTGGAACGAAAAATAGATCTAAAAAGAGTTTGCAAAAACCTAGTATTAGTGGCTTACCCGAAAGTGCAATTGTGTCTGTACTTCCTTTTTGAATCAGTCGAGGAATTGGAGTTGAAAGACGCTGATGTGGATTATTACCAGTGCTTCTTAATTCAGAGGTTTCCCAACTTGAAAGTTCTACATGGAGAAGATGTTTGCAGAGATACAGGATTGCAACTTAACCACCAACGGAACAAAAGGTGCATGCCATACAATGATAAACGGGTCAAATTTGTACATGTCACCCATCACGACTACACCCTACATCGAGCAAGCTAAAGTGCTAAACAACATCGAAAAACGTCCCTGCTAGATGCAAAAACCTGCATCCGTCATTAAAGACTACTTACAACAAAACTATAAAGAGACAATTATTTAGTTAGGATTAAGTAGCCAGCTTGTTATCTCAACTTTTCACTGACCGCATCTTTTCGTAAGTTGATCCAACTTAGATTTAAACTTTTCTTTTGCCTCAATCTCTTCTTTACGATGTCTACTCTTCATTGCAGCCATCTCTTCTTCGTGCAATTTCACTAATCTCGCCTTTTCTTCCTCGATATCTTTCATCTCTTATGTCTGAGAGTTCACATCTTGAAGCACTTCCAGCAGATCAGTGGAGAATATTTCTAGAAATTCCATCTAACCAAAAACAAAACACTATAAAAAAATTTATAATTTGAGAGACGGTTCTTAAATCTAGTTGCATCGTTCTTATTATGCAAGCAATTTCCACTGCTGTGTATCATAGTGACCTCTAATATTAATTTATGAAAGTACCTCTTTCTCGTTATGTTCATGGTACATCTGTGACAACAACTGATAGGCGTCTTCATACAACTCCATGGGTGAGCAAAATGAAGGTTGCATTAATGATAAAGATCTCTGACTCCACTCTTGATTCTGTTTGGCAATCATTTTCTTATACCAAAACAGCTGTTGGCTGTCCTTGCTCTGCTCATTTTCTCTTGTCGTGATCTGCACACATTAAGATCTAAAAGGTTAAATCTATATAAATCCTTCACATATTTACAAATTATGAGGGTGTTTAGGATCTGCTTATTATAAGCAGGTCTATTTGGTTTTGCTTATCTTGTGACGAGTATACAATTATAGTTGTTGGTTGACCTTGCTTATATCTTGTAACGGCTGATTTTACCCCAAAATAAGCTCAGGTTACAAGGCCAAATGTAAATAAACACAATATCACAGAGAAGAGAGATCTTTACACCCAACCAACCACCCCTTGGTGTAATTTATTATAAATCAAGGTTCAAAACAGAAAGATAAAGATTAGTCCCCAAACGGGTGCTAATCGAACGATTACAATAGAAATGGTGAGAACGTCCCAACTAGGTCGATCCGTTCTCCCTCACAATACAAGAGATCACTCAAACACTCACCTATACAAGATAAACATCAAACTCCCAGGTCAAACCTCCATAGATGAAATGAGAGAGAGAAAGAGAGCTGTGCACAAACACAGATATGTGTGTTGTGAATGTGTGATAGTGAAACCCTAGTCAATGACTAGGGTAATATACATCTTTGGTCAATGGGGCTCAACGGTTCCAAAGCCCATCAAGGAAAGACCAAAGCCCAACAGCAAAGCATAGGCCCAAATGCAAAACCTGAAACAAAACAATAAACACAAGACCAAATATATAACACAAGGCAAAGTGTCAACTCGACACTTGAAGATTGCCAAATTAACACCCTTCCTCAATCTGATAAGTGAGAGAGCACAAAGTTAAGCACCAAACATGTTTACCAACCTCAGGTGCTTGCATAATTTCAAGTGTTGATGAATGCCATGAGCCTTAGTAAAGATGTCAGCAGTTTGATCAAGAGAGGCAACCTTGATGGTGTTGATTACACCATCCTAAACCTTTTCCCTTACCAAATGAACATCGACTTCAAAATATTTAGTCCTCTCATGAAAGACAAGATTGGCAGCAATCTGAATAGCAGAACTGCTATCATAATAAAGATCAACAGGGGACAAGGTCTTGATCCTTAGATCACTAAGCAAATTGGTGATCCAAATAACCTCACAAGTAGCACTGGCCATACACCTATACTCAGCCTCACCTTCTAAAAAAAACACAGTATCCAGACACAGACTTCCTAGTTTTAAGACATTTGGCCCAATCAACATCAGTGAAACAAGACACCTTCAAAGAGGTATCCTTATAGAATTGGATACCAATCCCAGGAGAGTTCTTGAGGTATCTAATAACCCTTAAGGCTATTTTGAGATGTGACTGAAGGGGTGCATGCATGTGTTGGCTAAGGCAATGAACAGCATAAGATATATCAGGTTTGGTATGGGTTAAGTAAATAAGCCTCCCAAGTAATCTTTGATACTCAAAAACATTTAAAAGAAATTTATCATCCTTGCTTTCATCAACAACCAAAACACAATTTTCTGGTAATGGGGTTGCTACTGGTTTAGCAGCAAGCAAACCAAACTCATGTATGAGCTCAAGACAGTACTTCCTTTGGGTCATGTAGATCCCATTGGAGTTTTCTAGGACCTCAATACCTAAAAATATCTCATAATGCCAAGATCTTTAATCATGAATTTGGTTTTCAGAAAGCATTTAAATGATTCAATTTCCTCAATGGAGTTACCAGTAATGATAAAGTCATCAACATAGACAAGAAGGGCAATAAACATGTTACCATTCTGTTTGGTGTAAAGAGAGTAATCAAACTTACTTTGGCAAAAGCCATGCTCAACCAAGACAGTGGTAAGTTTTGCATTCCACTGCCTTGGGGCTTGCTTGAGACCATACAAAGCTTTATTAAGCTTGCACACCTTACCTTTATCCTTGCAATTGAAGCCCAAAGGAAGAGTCATATAAATGTCCTCATCAAGATCACCATACAAGAAATCATTGTTAACATCAAGTTGAAAGAGAGGCCAATCATTAGAGACAACAATGCTAACAAGACACCTAACAGTAACCATTTTAACAACAGGACTGAAAGTCTCATCAAAATCAATGTCTTCCCTTTGACTATAACCTTTAACAACAACCCTAGCTTTAAACTTGTCAACAAGATCAGAAGACTTGTATTTAATCTTATAGATCCATTTATTGTTAATAGCCTTTCTATTAGCAGGTAAATCACATAAGGTCCAAGTATTGTTCCTTAAAAGGGCTTCAATTTCATTGTTCATAGCCTCAACCCACCTACTATCTTTCACAGCTTCATAGTAGGTGGATGGTTCAACAGATTTGTTAAGAGTGGTAGCAAAACAAAAGTTGGTGGTATTTAACTTAGAATAATTAACATGCTTCTCAATACCATACTTGAGTTTACTATCAAGAATAAAATCATTAACCTTAGAAGGCAGCTTAGTGGGTCTACTAGACTTTCTAACAGGCTGCTCCTCTTCTATAGGATGGTCCCCACTATGATCAATGAAATAATTAGAAGAATTTTCATTTTCAAAGTTGCCCTCAGAGCAGATTTCCACATTTTCACCTATGGTGGTTGCAGGGTTCTCCTCTTGATGATCCTTAGGGGGCATCATCAATAGTAGGGTGAACCCTACCATCCAAACCAGGTGATGCTCTTTCATCATCATTGGAACTTGTATTTGTTTGGTTATCAAAAAATGTTAAGAGATCAACATCACTTGTAAGAACTACATCAGTTGAGTCCTTTTCACTATTGTTTTTCATTTTGAAAGAAAAGACAGTTTCATAGAACTTCACATCCCTAGAGAAAAGAGTTCTTCTATTAGCCAAGCTAAATAGTTTATAAGCCTTTTTAACAGAAGAATAACCAATGAGAACACATTTCTCAGACCTAGGTGTGAGTTTGTCACTGTTATTCAGACAAGTAGAAAAACACAGACATCCAAAACATTTCAAATGAGAGAGATTAGGTTTTTTGCTAAAAAACAATTCATAGGGGGACCTACCATTTAAGACAGAAGAGGGGAGCTTGTTGATCAAATAAACAGCAGTTAAAATACATTCAGACCAAAAATTGATAGGAATCCCACCCTGAAACATAAGACTCCTAGCAACATTAAGCAGATGTCTATGTTTCCTTTCAGCAATCCTATTTTGCTGAGGGGTATGAGGACAAGAGGTCTGATGGATGATACCCAAAGAAGAGAGCATGGTGTGAACTTTGTTATTGACAAATTCAGTCCCATTATCAGATCTGAAAACTTTAACTTCAGCATCAAATTGAGTTTTAACAAGATTAATAAATTGAGTTAACCACTCAAAAACCTCATCCTTAGATTTCCAAAGGTAAGTCCGCACAGCTCTAGAGTAATCATCCATAATAGTAAGGAAGTGTCTATACCCTTCCTTACTAGGAACCTTGTAAGGGCCCCGCAAGTTCAAGTGAACAAGATCACCAAGTTTACTGGACTTATGATCACTCAAGGGAAAGGGTTCCCTTGTTTGTTTAGCCCTGTGACAAGTTTCACAAACAGATATGGAGGTGTTTTTAGAAAGTTTGAGGTTAATTTTGAGAGCATTGAGAACTTGGTCAGAGGGATTACCAAGTCTACAATGCCAGATATCCTTAGAGGTGTTAAAGGTCACAGCAGTATTAACAGTACCAAGGCTTTTAGTCTTAAGGTCATCAAACAAGTAGAGCCCTCCAGATTCACTACCAGTCCCCAGAGTAGTCCCCTTGGCCAAGTCCTGAATGTAACATTTATCCTCATCAAAACCAACAAACAATTTACTATCCTTAATAAGCTTGTTAACAGACATCAAGCTAACACAATAACCAGGAACAACCAACACATCATGAGGAACAACATTGTTAGAAAGTTTGAGGTCACCAATGTGACTTATATTGGCAACAGTGCCATTGGGGTGACCAACAGAGATGCTGAGGTTGGAAATATCAACAACATTGAACATACCAACTGTGCAAGTGGTAAGATGTTGGTTAGCCCCAGAATCAATAATCCACCCCAAAGTAATGGTTTTAACAAGAAATTTAGAGTTCCCACAAAAGAACTTGGAAAAGTTAACATTGAACCAAACATTAGCATTAAATAAAGAGATTCTACCTGCCATATTGGACTGAGTGTTGCCAGAGGAGTCATTGATCAAGTTAAGAAGCTTCTGTATTTGTTCAGTGGTGAAAGAGTTTGGAGAATTACAAGTGGAAGCCTGTTTTTCTCCAGTTTTGATATCATAATTTGCATTAAAATTGGGTTTAAAAACAACTTGCATTTGATTATTACCCCCCTTTTTTATATAACCAGCAAGATAACCAATCAGTTCAAAACATCTATCAATAGTATGACCAATTTGATTGCAATGAGTGCACAAAAGATTAGGGTTAGGACCCCTAAAGTTTTTAGACCCATTGCCCTTGTTAGGGGTTCTATTAGAAACATTGGAAGTGTTTCTCCTATTTTGATTAAAGGTCTTAGCAGCAAAGGAAGTAGCATTCAATTTAGCCTCTACATGATCAGAGTTATCAAGAACACCCCTATGGGATTTCTCTCTAGATACAATGACATAAGCTTCCTTAACATCAGGGAGTGGATCGATGGTGAGAAGAGCAGTCCTAACAGGCTGATAACTGTCATCAAGCCCCATAAGAAAATGCATAAGCCTCATGATTTGCTGATGCAAAGCTAATTCAGTGCTAGTAGAACAAGAACATTTAACAGCACAGACACATTTAGGAATCTTAGAAACAGCATCAAACTCTCTCTATAGAGAGTTTAACCTATGATAATAATCAGATATAGAACTACCCCTTGTTTAACAGACCCAATCTTTTGAAGCAAATTATAAACAATGGAACCATCAACCTTGTCATAAGTTTCATTAAGCTCTTTTCAAACATTAGCAGCATTTTCAGAATAAACAAGACCCATATAAACATCACTGGAAACCACATTCATAATCCAAGTAAGAACCATAGCATTGCATCTATCCCATTGAGCACACAACACATCATCAGTATAAGACTCTCTTAAGCAAGACCCATCAACAAAAGCAAATTTGTTCCTAGCTTGTAAAGCAAGTCTCATAGCATTGTTCCACATTCTATAGTTCTCAGTCCCCAACAGCTTGAAAGGGACAAGGACAAAGCTACTATTATCACTATTATGAATGTGAAGTGGGTTTCCAGCATCCAAATTGCTGATGAGAGCAACAGGATTGGTGGTGGTCTCAAGGAAGCCCCCCACCACCATTTCCTCCACCACCATTGGGTGGTGGAGGAGGAGCGCCACTAGCACTCATAACTCACACACAAAGAGAGCAATAAACACACAAAGAAATAAGCAGAAAGCAAAAAACAGACAAACCAAGGTAGGAAAAAAAACAGATAGAACAAGACAAATATAACCACAATAAACACTCAGAAGGTGAGCACCAGAAATGTCAAGCTGTGGACTGGGATTGGCCAGAGCAGGTATCCACACCAGTCAAGGCTGGAGGGTCAAGATGTTAACCGAATCTGTTTGCACCCACATACAAGACAAGAGTGACCCACAATAGTAACCAAGAAAGAGGCAAAAAAGAAGAATGAAAGAAGACTTACAACGGAAACATCAAAAAAGACACCCAATCTCTAGATTCACTTAGTCTAGAGGATGGGTGAACCACCAATCAGAAACCCCCAAAAAAGTAACAAGCTAGGGTTAGCAAACCCTAGTAGATATACCTGTGTAAATTAGCAAAAAATGGTAACGGCACCACCAAAGGTGATACCATGATACCAATAATAGAGAAAACCCCAAAAAATTAAATTAGGGTTCCAAGAAACCCTAATCCAATCTTCAAGATTTTTAACGGCACCACCGAATAAATCAACGGCTACACCTATTAAAGCTTCCTGGGCACCACAGAAACAAAACCCCAAAAAAATAAAATTAGGGTTTGTGAAAACCCTAATAATATTTTTCAAGAAAACGAACGGCACCACCAAAACAAGCTTCCAGATATGTCAAGAGAGCAAGAATCACCACCCAAAGTATAAAACCCTAAAAAATTAATTAGGGTTTCGAAAAATAAAAAAATGATTATAATAAAAAAGAACCGAGAGAGCTTCGATAGGCTGAAAGATCTACAACCAAAGCTCTGATACCATGTAAATAAACACAATATCACAGACAAGAGAGATCTTTACACCCAACCAACCACCCTTTGGTGTAATTTATTATAAATCAAGGTTCAAAACAGAAAGATAAAGATTAGTCCCCAAACGAGTGCTAATCGAACGATTACAATAGAAATGGTGAGAACGTCCCAACTAGGTTGATCCGTTCTTCCTCACAATACAAGAGATCACTCAAACACTCAGCTATACAAGATGAACATCAAACTCCCAGGTCAAACCTCCATGGATGAAATGAGAGAGAGAGAGAGAGAGAGAGAGAGAGAGAGAGAGAGAGAGAGAGAGAGAGAGAGAGAGAGAGAGAGAGAGAGAGAGAGAGAGAGAGAGAGAGAGAGAGAGAGAGAGAGAGAGAGAGAGAGAGAGAGAGAGAGAGAGAGAGAGCTGCGCACAAACACAGATATGTGTGTTGTGAATGTGTGATAGTGAAACCCTAGTCAATGACTAGGGTAATATACATCTTTGGTCAATGGGGCTCAACGGTTCCAAAGTCCATCAAGGAGAGACCAAAGCCCAACAGCAAAGCATAGGCCCAAATGCAAAACCTGAAACAAAACAATAAACAAAAGACCAAATATATAACACAAGGCAAAGTGTCAACTCGACACTTGAAGATTGCCAAATTAACACCAAAGGCGAGTTGCGCTAAATCCGCCATAAAAATTGGTTTGGTCAAAACTCATTCAACCTTTTTTAAAAGTCGGCTTGAAATATTGGAACAAAATAAGCTAATAAGCATAAAAAAAATAACCACTATCAACCGGTAACGGCTTATTTTACTTCAAAATAAGCTTATAAGCATAAAAAAAAACCAATCCCAAACACACCTATATAAACAAACCGCAAAAGTTATCATTACTAGTAACATTAATCATATTTTGTTATTTGTTTATGCTTATAAGCTTATTTTTGTTCCAATTCTTCAAACCGACTTCTAAACAAGTTTGATTGAGTTTTGACCGAACCAACTCTTTTAGCAAATTTAGTGCAACTCGCATTTGGTTTTGAAACCCGAGTTTTACAACATTGTTATAATCCTTAAAAAATAACCGAACCCAAACAAACCAATAAATTATTGAAAACATATAGGCATTTTGTTACTAATTCTAGCAATATATACTCTGATTATACATAGCAAAGAAACTGCGAATTAGTTCAACTTGAAACGAATTGAGTTCCAAATTAAGCATATATAGTGGTTACGGTCTTATTTACTCAAGTGTTAAGTCTCCCACGCGTGCTTGTTGATTCAATAACACTACATACAAATAAGCAACGACTAAGAGGAAAGGATGTATACCTTCGGGTCCTCCGTTAGTGCTGAATCTGAATCATCATTATCTTGAAGCAAAATCGTAGGATCAGCAACAGCAGCCATGTCGTCTTGAGAGCTGATAAAAGTACTACTACTTAATTAAGTCATTATACTTTTTCGTGTTGAATTAGATTTCTATCAGCAAACTGCATATAGCTTTTAGGAAAGCTACTGTAAAATAGGAATCACAACTAAGCAACCAAAACAAAAAATATTTCACATAATGGTACGATGTTTAGAAGTATTACAATATGCACATCTTTGTAACGTGTCAGAGGATGCGCTAGAATAGTATAACAAGACATGAACGGAACAATACAGCTAAATCAATCATATATGTTAAAAAGAATATTCATACCCAGTGGCTTCGGGGACGATAATGGGGTGTTTTCGTGGTCTTCCTCTGGGTCGTCTCAGCCGGTTCTCGTCTGGTCTATTTGGAGGCCCGAATATTCGTGGTCTCCCCCTCCTGCCAAAAGTACTAGTTAGTTTAGAAGTACTTGTATATGTAGCAATGAAGTCGATTAAAAGTGTATATGAAACATAGATCAAAACCAGAATTAGCCTATCCCATCAAACCTTGGCCTCGTTGGAAATGACGCCGAAGCCCGATAACTAAAGCTAAGTGTCGGCGTATAGTCTGGAATGTGTCACGTCCGATAAGCCCGCGGCCCACACCTTACCATCCAACATGAAACCCTAGTCCAAGCATAATATATACAGGGGCAGGGCCTCCCACTTCATAAGTTATCTGTCATACTAACACCTCTTTTACAATGTATCGATCCGATACTAACTTGACCTTCAGAAGTGGACCCTGGGCTCCGAACTCAGGTCCACTCCTAACTGGCTTCTTTTTGTTTGCAACACCATTCAAGGCCTGGGAAGACGACGAACGGACCAGGAGAGTTATCAAACCTACCCGACCAGATTATGCCTCAAGACTAAGCGTATGCTCTAACCACGGAGTAGCACAAACATTGTTTAGCCATGCATTCGTGTACGAAATCAATCCATGCATGATGCATACATTAAACTAGATTAAGGTCCTTATTTATTACTATTGATTGAACAGTAAACAGTCATAAATGATAAAATACAAGGATAATTCTTGAAATGTCCCAAGATCACTTATCATTTTTTTTCTTCACCCATTAAACCAAAAAAAATTTAAATGCCCAATGCGACTTATGCAACTTAGTGAAATTTCTCAAATATTTTTGTTATTTTGTACTAAGTTGCATTAGTCGTAAAATAAGTCGCATGAGACATTTAGAAATTTTTTAGTAATTTGGTGAGTGAAAAAAAGAAAAGGGTTAATTCCATATTTATCCAATTCAAACAATGAAATGCCATATTTACCGAGTTAAATTTCATAATGCCATATATATCCGACCCAAACATTAAATTTGTCATATTTACCCATTTGAATTATAAAAGCAATTAGAAATGAATTAACATTATTAAGTTCCTATTATACCCTTTAATGATAGTATGAACTATGAATTATTGTTTGCTGTGTTTTAGTATGTAACTGCTCTGATCTATTTTTATATGTATCTTTCGGATTTTTATTCATATAAATGAAAGGAGCTTGCAGTTCCGATGAATTTATATGTCTTTCAGATTTCTGTTCATATACTGTATATAATAAGCAACAAAAAAGTATCCTTCATCTTTACATTTGAAAAGAATACGTCTGGTTTCTTTCATGCTTCATTTTTATCAATATAATTCTACAATATTAATTTCCATTCATCCAATTTATGATGCAAGAATACCTGGCATGTTTAACATTTATAAAGCATTTCGCAAACCATACTTTATTAATAGGTATAAAGTTATGTTCAGCTGAAAAGAACGTGTGACAAACATACAATGTTCATAATTGATATTGTTTAAGGTATAATAGTGGAGCATGAGATGGATACAGAAGCGTGTAAATGTGAACCGTTAAAAGGATAAAATAGAAATTATAAATGTAAATTTATTTTAAATTGGTTTTGAAATTAAAATGGGTAAATATGACAAATTTAATGCTTTGGTTAGATATATATATGACATTATGAAATTTAGTTAAGTAAATATGACATTTAGTTGAGTAAATTTATTTTAGGACATTTCAAGAATTATCTCAAAATACAATAATGATACATCATCATCAACTAGTGTTTCATAGTACTAGTAAATTAATGAATAACATACCGAGTGGTTTGCTTGGGGTCTTTTCGTGGTCTTCCCCTGGGTCGTTTCGGAGGGTTCTCATCACCCATTATTGATTTGGGATTTACGATCAACGGATTTCTTGAAAACAAAGGATTTTTAGTTCAAAAAAAAAAAGAAGAAAACAAAGGATTTTATTTGTTTAGCGATAGATTAAAACGACGTGTGAATTATTTAGCCGGGTAACAAAACAAGGCTCGAAATTATTCTAATTGGGCTCAAACATGTAAGATACCCGTATGAAACTTTTTAAAAGTCATCAGACTTCGTAAGCCCAAATACATAAAAAAGGCTATAAAAAGATCAAAGGTTTTAAAAAGCGCGCCTTTGCGCCGTTAAGGCGTTGCTTAGACGTGAGACGTGCCCTCGTCGTTATGATATATACCATTGCATGGGCTCTGGGCGTAGCGCGAGTTAAGGCGTCGAATAGTGGACAAAGGCGCGCAAAATGACAAGGCGTGACGCCTTTTTTTTTTTTTTTTTGCAGAATTTTTGGGTTTTTTGTATTTGGACTATTTATTAGGTTATTTTTAGACTATTTATTGGATTATTTTGTATAAGATTTTAACTTTTAAGTCTAACCATATCTAAAAATTACTTAATTAAGATATAAAGTTTTTAATTAATATACAAGACTAGTCTATTAGTTTTTTCACTTTATTTTTAATGCTTAACATTTTCTGTAACTCTTATGCATATAACGTTTTGTAAATTCTTATGCTTATAAGGATAACACCTTTTGTAAGCTCTTATACAAAGCTGATATGGGAAGAGATGTATGACATACTATTATTTAACATGGTCTTGATGGATCAATTAACACCATCCATTTTATAATGATCCAAAGGATATGATTAAACCCACCTTTCATATAACTTCCTTTATTTTTCACAAAAAAAAACTGGATCCCGATCCTCAACTACCTAACCGCTGACCACCATAACAACCTCATCTCTCACCTTTTTCCGGCGACCACCACAACAACCCCACATTCTTCCCGCGACCACTACAACAAACACACCATTTTCTGGCGAGTTCCACAACAAACCCGGTTCTCCGACAACTTTCACAACAAATCCACCATTTTTTGACAAGATCACCAAGAATCCACCAATTTTCGGCGAGTTCCATAACAAACCCAATTCTCCATGGACTTCTACAACAAATCCATTATTTTCCAACGACTTTCACAAGAAACCTACTTTTCCGGTGACCTCGTCACTGACTCATATATGAGTTACCATGACTCATATATGACTCATGTATGAGTCACCGTGACTCATGTATGAGTCACAAAGATGACTTATACATGAGTCACGGTGACTCATACATGAGTCACGATGACTCATACATGAGTCATGGTGACTCATACACGAGTCACCATGGATCTGTTACAAAAGTTATTACCTTTATTACAAAAGATATTGGTGATATGGTGTCGTGAGGTTAAGGTTTTCTATTTTTACTGGGACAAAAATGCTTCATTTGAGGGCAGATACTAAGGAGGCTCGCCTTGCGTGGATGGAAGCTTTACAGGCTGTGAAAGGCATGTTCCCTCGAATGTCTAACAGTGAATTGATGGCTCCTATAGGTGGTATTACAGTGTCCACAGAGAAGTTGAGGCAACAGTTATTGGAGGAAGGTGTAAGTCGCTGGAAAATAGTAGGTTTGTTGTGGAGGTCGCTGGAAAATATTTGGTTTGTTGTACTTGTGGAGGTCGCCGGAAAATGATGAATTTGTTGTGGAAGTCGTCGAATAAGTGGGTTTGTTGTGGAACTCGCCGGAAAATGGTGGATTCTTGTAGATCTCGCCGGAAAATAGTGGATTCTTGTGGGGGTGGTCGGAATCAATGGTGGTTGATTGACTGTGTGTGTGGTGGTTGATTCTGAGAAAAAAAAGATAACGGTTGAAGAGATTGGGAGGAGGGTTGTTTATTTTTTATTTTTTAATTTATGCCATATGATGAAAATGGATTAGATGACTTTGATATGTCCATCAAACCTTTGATAAATGTTGGGACTACATTGAACTTTTTCCAAGGTGATATCACCTTTGATAAATATTGGGACTTCATTGATATTATTAGTGTATTACAAAAAGTTATAATAAAATTGCCATTTTTGTCACGCCTTAAAAAACGCCATTGCTTCGCTATAACTCCTAAAGCTTGAGGCTTGGACGTGCCACCACGCCACGCTCCATGCTATCTGGAACCTTGAAAAAGGTACCCGTATGAAACTTTTTAAAAGTCATTAGTTATATATTATTTAAAATATAGTATGTTATACGCAAAAATTACCGGAGTTGATATTTACCTTGGAAAAACTTATAAGTTTATTGGAAAGATTTTATGAATAAAAGGTAAAAGATTTTATGGAAGGATTTTATAAGTTTACTGGAGTTGATGTATTCATATACAATTTTATATTAATAAGGTTTATCACCGACTAATTCGCTAAACAGTTTTATAAAAATCAAGATTTTGCATTAAATATAAGCTTTAGCCTCTTCCACTACTCAACTTAAAATATACTCGTATAGGGTTGATCATGGACAAAAACTAAACTAGGCCTACCAAGACCAGACTGAATCAAAAAACAACTTTGACCAGTACACCGGACCGAAATTTGTCCATGTTCGGGTCAGTCTGGTATGATGTGGTCTTCCGTTCGGTTTGCTCCAACAAAGCATAATTGTCAATTTTATATAAGATTGAACCGGAAATAAGACCTAACATGATGAAAAGAATGGTTCGAAATATTTTTTGGTTCGACCCGATTGAAATATATTCATGTCCATGGTATATTACCCCTTGGTGTCCGCCTTTTGTTATAATCTTTGGTGAATAGTATTATCCGTGTTCCAAGGGTGTTAAAAAAGCCGAGAACTCGAGCCAAATTGCTCAATTTTGAACCGAAAAACTCACTTACCACATGTCGGGTGCGGTTTTTATTTTTAAAAATTCACGGATAATCAAGTCAAATCGTGTATACTGTACATGAATGTTTTTACCAAACAATTAAATAATAGTAGAATTATAAACTACATTATTGCAAAGCTTTTGTTATATAAAGATTTTTTTTTTTAATGTAAATATCCTAAACATACATGTGTGAAAATTTATTAACGTGTTTGTAACCTATAAACTTAATGTCACATCTATTATCTATTTGAACTTAAAAGCAATCATTTTTAATTTTAGCATCGCCTTACCTGCATCGAGTTGGTGACTGATTGAGCTTTTATTTTGATCAAAGTAGAGAAACTCGCCTTCTTGTTATCCAAAAGCAAAAGTTGGTCGAATATGTCGGGCCCTTGTTCCAAAACATCCAAAGAAATAGATGGTCGGGTTTTTTTCTCTACGACCCTTTTTATATGATAGGCCCGACCCCAGAACCCATATCCCTTATGTTTAAGTGCGGGATTCGCCCAAAAACCATGATGGTACGGACTACGCGAACATCGTCAGACCCCTTTACTAATATGGAAAAGAAAATCTCAACGAATACCACATCTAATGGTAACTAATTTTTCTAAAATGTCATTTTACGTTTTAGAACAATTTATTGTTCATGTGGTTAAATTCGATAAAACGTTTAAATAAGTTAACCGTAATTTGAACTGTCAACAACTGCATGTCCGATTGCCTGTCTATTAGAGCGCACGGTAAGGTTGAGTCGTCGAGCTCGTGGCGTGGGCAAAAAGTGGTGTCACATCACCACTTTTCCCATACACCAAAACACCTCATAACCCCACAAACACTCTCCTAGTTAACAATACAATTTCTCGTGTTATCGTGAACCCACCATTTTTCAAATATTCAAAAAAATCTTTTTCGTTGGTTTGCCAATAGCTATAATTTCAAACAAGGTTTTCAAGATCGAGATCTTACCTAAGATCGTGTTTGTCTTTGCAAGATCGAGATCGTAAAGTAGGATCGGGATCGTAAGATCCTACTACAATGTAATTTTCTTAGTAGTTTTTGCAAGATTTTACAAATTTACCAATTGATATACATCGTAAACACAAAATTATACGAATATTTAATAAAAATGTGGTCTTAAATTATGATTATGAATGTATAAGGAGATTTACATGTTGTTTTTAGATTATACAAAATACAACATATAAATTTGTAGGTTTTTAGTTTGTCGCTTGAGAAAAAGTTAGATCGGATCGTTGTATATTCTAAGATCATATGATCAAGATCGGGATCCTATACTATCTTAAGCATGCAAAGATCCTACGTAAGATCCATATCATTTTTGCTTTGTAATATCGTAAAATCGTAAGATCTTAAGATGAAGATCGGGATTTTGACAACCTTAATTTTAAATAGTGAAAAAAAAATTAAAAAAAAAAACAATAACGAAAATTATGACGCGAGTCACAGTACAGTTGACAAAACCGTAGACTCGCGCCATGAGCTCGGGAGATAATCAGCTAAACTCCATAACGCTATCCACAGTGTGATTGGTTAGCCGGCCCATAAGGTTACCCTTCTTTATTCGAGTATAAATAGTTCAACAACCGCATCTCCACCAACCGCTTTCATCGGAAACCTGCCACTAATTCACCGACCATTATTTTAAGGTACTGTACGAACATCATCGTTTTCATTCACCTTCTATGCCCCTGTTAATTGAATTAGGTTGTTTATGTTTTGCCAAATTTAGTTCTACCTAGTACGTATTATTAGTACAAACCTATCTTCCGCGCTAAGCCAGGAGAGTTGCAGGAGCTATTCTTTCTACGTAGACTATTGGGCCCCAAAATAAAAGTACACTATCAAGTTTTTCATGTTTGTTTGTTTCGGCTGTACTTTCATAAACCCCAATGTTCATAAAACTAGAAAATTGGGGTAAAACCGAAATCAAATAAGCTCATAAAACTACATATAAGCCGAAACAAACACCCCTTTATGTTAGCTAAGGAGGTTAGCCTCGTATGTACACGCCTAAATAGGGTACCCTTTCCTAGCACACAATGTACAAGTACAATATTTTTTGCAAAATAGTTTTAAGGTGGTTGTGTTATCTGTAGATGTTTATATTTTTTAGTTGATTACTT
This sequence comes from Glebionis coronaria, assembly GCA_025667525.1. Lineage (NCBI taxonomy): Eukaryota > Viridiplantae > Streptophyta > Magnoliopsida > Asterales > Asteraceae > Glebionis > Glebionis coronaria. The sequence goes on along the minus strand of CM046880.1, from coordinate 587,943,852 downwards.
TAGCTTATAATTATAGATATCAACGGTTTTTAAGAATGTGATTGCCGTATTTAGCTTATTTTCCAAATTGTAGCTTAAAAAGCTCTCAAAAGCTCAATGCCAAACACACCCTATCCTTCGTATATATATATGACTGAATATGCTTATCCTGTATGCATCAAAAGACTAAGTTCGCTTCACACGTCTAAATGCTTAACAATAGTTTTAAACTTGAATTTTTATACTAGTAAATGTTCAGACGGAGTGACGTTCTGAATTTTAACATGCAGTCGGCGGTCTTACAAATGTGGAGTTATTTACAAGCAATTTTCCAAATTATAGATATCAGAAGTTATTAAGAATGTCATTATTGTATTCAACAGTTATTAGCTTATTTTCCAATTGTAGCTTAAAAAGTTCCATGCCAAACACGCCTTATCTTTTGTATATGCAGTAATCACTACAACAATTACTGATTACGTGTAAATGCTTAAAATAGTTTTAAGCTTGAAATTATATACTAGTAAATGTTCAGACGGAGTTATGAAACTTTGAGACGTTCTGAATTTTAATATGCAGTCGGCAGTCTTACAAATGTGGAGTTATTTATATGCAATTTGTGTAGTCTGACCGTTTATGTTTGTCAGAACAGTGCATTATGATCATATCTTGTTGTTCTGAATCTAATTCCGAATACAAATGTTGTGCAGATACAGAAACCGTTAATCTCACTAGTGCTGGTTGGTCCTAATTACTGACAATGAAGAGAAGCTATAGACAAGCATCATCATCTGCTTCGTTAAGCCCTCCGAAATCCAAATCAAGACGCAACTCGGATGGTAATTTTCCATCTTCAGTGTTTCTGGTTTTTTCAGACTCCTACTAGTTTCTATTCAGAGAAAGTACTGGTTATGACTTGAAAACAAAGGGTAGTTCGTTATGTATACAAGGGAGTACTATTTCAGAATTTCGCGTGTTTTTACCTTGGTCATTATGCGAAAGAGTGATGTCTTTTGTTTTGTTTCCTAAGTGTTGTTTTATGCAAATTATTGTCAGGTGATGCGTTTCTAGAGGACGAAAGCAGAAATAATGTTTCCAAGAAAATTGCAGAACATTATAGTGCAAAGACAAACAGAACCTTGGAAGAGCGAGAAGCCAGTCCAATTATTCACTTAAAGAAGCTCAATAACTGGGTATGTAGATGAAGAATATGGTGTATAATGTCATTTGCAGTTTAATTCATTTGGTGTTAATGTGATATCCTTTACAATGCGCAGGTTAAAAGTGTGCTAATTCAACTTTATGCAAAGCGGGGGGATGCAGTTCTGGATCTTGCGTGTGGCAAGGTACTATGAGTATCTTATGCATGATTAAATTTCTATATATGATCATTAATAACTATATTTTAATCTAATTTTGAGTTTTGACCCTTTTAAATCAGGGTGGTGATTTGATCAAGTGGGACAAGGCAAGCATTGGATACTATGTTGGTATTGACGAAGCAAAGGGCTCGGTAAATCACTTGAAATCTGAACATTACTGTACTTAGGTGCAAAAAAAGTAAAATTAATTGCTGGCAAACAACTCAAATATTGAAACTGCTTTATATGCCACCCAAACATGTATCTGGTTTCGTTTAGCAAATCCGGCAAAGAAACATGTTGGATGACAAGGATAACCAAAAATTGATATTTTGGTCATTCGACATGTTTATGATCAGATTTAGTATAAAAGAAACCAGGCGTATTCTTGGGTGCCTTTAAAATATAGATGGTTGCCATAACGAAAAAGTTGCATACTTGGGTGGCCTTATACGTTTTCCATATACTTATAAAGCCCGAATGAGACAGAACAACTAAACTACCATTTAATTTTCTTGAAAATTAGAGTTTGGAGTCTTATAATTTTCATCTGTAATGTTGTATTGATCGCTATAAATCATTTAAGTACAAAGAGAGTAATATAGCTTGTTAGGTATATTACTCGATCTGCACATAAAGCCGTATATGTATGCAAGTGAGTTGGGGATAGGTTTATTTTCTCGTTGTGTAATTATATTTAATATCACGCAGATAGAAGACTGTAGGACTCGCTACAATGGTGTTGCAGGTTCTCGTCGCCGTAACAAATTCGCCTTTCCTGCTCGACTCTATACAGGAAGTTGTTTTGATGTAAGTAATAGTGTGGACTCAGTTTGTAGTTCTTTCGGTCTCAAGAACATATGATCTATAGTCAATATTCTTTTTTTTTTTTGTTTTTACAATACTAGTTCGTAACTGCTTTCAGGTGCGACTAGATCAAGCGTTAGCCGATGATGCACCTTTTGATATATGTAGTTGTCAGGTGAGTAAGTTTTTATACAAATTCTGGTAAACATTGATATATGTGCTGAATACAAAGACTATCCTACTTGGCAGTTTGCTATGCATTACGCGTGGTCTACTGAGGCACGTGCACGTACGGCCTTAGCTAATGTATCATCATTACTTCGTCCAGGAGGAATATTCATCGGAACAATGCCAGATGCTGATGTTATAGTGAAAAGGCTAAGTACAGGTTACTTACGCCTCTTTTATACTGTTTTCATTTCTTGAAATGCGTAAGATATGCAAATTTCTCTAGTGTAAATCTAGACCACGAGCTTGATACTTTGACCATTATATTTACAAGGCCATTTCTGCATATTGTAACTTTATTACTGTCGCTAATGAGTTGATTTTTCCCGTATTAAGCAGCTGACGGACTTGCATTTGGCAACAGTGTATACAGGATCCAGTTTGACGATGAATTTCCTGAGAAGGTGAAGCTCTTAATCTAATTGATTCTAGAGACTTTCTTTACTCGTTAAGTTATTTTAATTAGTAACGATAAAATACCCTTCATGCTTGTTTCTCAGAAATTCAAGTCTTCAAGCCCTTTTGGTATACAATACACATTCCATCTAGAGGTATGTTGTATGTATTATTGATTATGTTACTGACAGTCTGCCGTTTTTTAGATGTTTCATACTCCGTATACTGGAACTTTCTGTGTAACAAAAGTACAAAACTTGCCATTAAGTTTGAATTGGCTCTTACTGCATGAATTACCATCCTCATTTTTGCAGGATGCTATTGATTGTCCAGAGTGGATAGTGCCATTTCAAGCCTTTAAATCACTGGCAGAAGAGGTTATTCTTCGCTTACTTGATATTGTGTTTATGAGTATGGGTTAGTGTCGTAAATGGGTCAGCATGACTAACCTTTTTTACCCTATGGGTCGGGTCAGGTTGACCTTTTTTACCCGTTTACTCAAATAGAAATAATAAATGTAGTAAAAGTTAAAAACTCGAATTCCGAAATCTCAACTAATTTTTGGCCGCTTCTGACATGGTGAGTGCATTTTTTTGTAGTCTAATCATACGGATTACGTTTGAACTTTGCAGTATGATTTGGAGCTTGTCTTTGTAAAGAATTCGCATGACTTTGTTCACGAGTATCTGAAGAATCCTAAATTTGTTGCACTCATGAGGAGACATGGTGCTATGGGTGATGGATACCGAGACCAAAGTAAACTTCTAATATTCAGCTGATTTGAGTTGATTTGGGCCGCTTTTTATCTCAAATGGGTAAAAGAAGTCCAACTAAAAGGAGAATGGGTCAAACATGTTTAACGTCACCAAAAGAGTATATTCAATGCATTAAACCTCTTGAAACTTTTGATCAAATATCAACATTATTAATAAGATACTTGGTACTATCTTATTTTTGTAACTTCAGTTATTAAATAAATTATTTATTACATTTTTTGGAAATTGAACAAAAGATTGTTTTGGGTCAGCCCAACCTGCTTGTTCCACCCAGTTTCAACCCATACTAAAAGTGGCCCGTTACAGTTCACCTGATGTGTCCATCTTGCCACATCCATTACTCATCCTTGTGTACGCAGATGCTTACTTTCTGAGTGTAACTTGCAGGTACACTTTCACTCGATGAATGGGAAGTAGCTTATCTATACTTGTCATACGTCTTCCGGAAGGTTAGATTTGTTATATACTTATATGTAAATATATATTTTACTCAAGGCGTGGCTTCAAGATTACTAATTTATCTTGAATTGCAGCGAGGCCGGCCAGAACAAAACAGAGGAAACACTAGAAGAAATAAAGGGAAAATGCACCTAGAAAAAGAAGACATAACACATATCAGCTGATTTAGTTGACCGTGTTTGCTGATTAATACACACCTTAAAACTAAACTAAGAAACTCGAAGTTTTAGCATGTAGAATATTCGGATGAATCTTATTCTTGTTGCAACCGTGATGACACATCCCAGTATCATAGGTCAGTGCTTGTATTTCCTTATACACCGTAGTAATTTAACAGAATATATATGTCATAACATTGTATAGTACGGGTTGCTATTTTTATGTTAAAAGGATTGTCTAAATTGACGCTTGTCTCATTGGTGTGAACTGAATCACGAAAGGTACTATGGTAGGGAATAAAGATAACCATATAAATTATGTTGACTAAAATCCATCCGTTACATCCTCGTCCTACGAAATTATTTTAACCAATATTGAAATATGATGGCTTATAATGTAGTCTTAGAATCCAGGTTAAAGCTACCAACTTGTTGGATATATTTACACATCTTCCTCAAGTTTTCAATAACGACGCTCGATCCCACCGTAGCGGCCAATCTGGCCATGACGATTTAGAAGGTAGACATTTCACACCCTTACTCTACCTTCGTGTGAACCCGAAGTAAGTAGATTACTTCAAAGAGAAACTCAATACAAAAATGATATGTGATGCCTTATTGCCTTATAATGTCGTCTTAGAATCCGGCCTAAGGTACCAACTTGTTGGATATAGTTACACATCTTCTTCACCGTAGTGGCCATGACGATTTAGAAGGTTGACATGTCATACATACCTTTACTCTCTACCTTAGTGTAAACCGGAAAGTAAGTAGATTAGTTCTAAGCATAATTTTTTTTTTTTTGTGTTTTCTTGATGTCATTTTCAAGGTTTACCGAAAAAGAATAGTAACAAAACAAGACTAGCATCTTACATAAGCTAAGATCTTGGGGATAATAGCGATGAATGTCGACTGATAACTGTAATGAAGAAAATAGGATAAGATGACAAAAGTAAAGGTGAGACATAGATGCAGAAGGTACATTTACTTTTACCCAATCATACAATTTACCTGCATCACAAATTTACTATTCCTAGTGCTATTTCTGCTACTTTAACTTAACATTTGGTACAATTGTCTGTCTCTTTTCAACACAATTTATTCGTCAATATCTTCTTCTGCCAATCCACCAACCTTTGTTCTTTGTTTTCTTCTCCCTCTAGGGACCCTTTAACTTCTTTTTCTTAACTTTCTTATCTCAATATCATAGGGTATATCCTCCGTGACAAGTAGCGGTCACAATTCATGTCAGGTTTAGGTTGGTACGTCTCGAAACTTTAGACCGTGTGACTTACTTTAGACCATGTGTAACTCGAACACGAATTGACTTACTTTAGACCATGTGTAATAAGGGTGTCTTGACCGGAGTCACTTCTTCGTGACCACGTGTCTTCAAACATGTAAATGCAAGACTCGATTTTGGCCAAGATCGAGCCCTGATCGAGTGTTTTGTTACTTGTGTTTGTGTGTGTTTTTGGTCAAGACTAAAAATAACATAAATGAACCTGACCCTATATGAACTTGGGTCGATTGAAGTCGGGTCAACTTATGTCGAGTCAATTTGGGTTCGGGTTAAAGAATATATGTTAACTGTAATAAAAGTGCTTACTTATTATACTCAGCTTGTTTATAGATAATTTATAAAAGTAACATCAAAAAATATAAAAAAACCCTTATTCGGTTAACGGCGTCAAACTGAACCAAATAATATTATTGACCTGAGTAACTCGACTCGAATATTTTTAATCGGGTTAGGGTCAGGATTTTTGACACCCTTATATATGGGTATATATTAATGGTGAATGTAGTTATCTTATTACGCTAAGTTGTGGTGAATGTGATTGTAAAGAGACTTTTGATGCGATATTGATGTGACAGTGGTGAATTTGGTCTTATAACCCGGCTTTGCCCGTAAATTTAAATGAGTTAAGGGTGTCATTTCACGAGTTGTCACGCCAACCCATTTAACCTATGTAATCTTTTTTAGAGTTTTAGATACGGGTTTCTCATCGACGTGCTTCACTTAATCGAAACCAGCCTATTTAATTTTGGTTTAGTCTCGTGCCTTGTTTCGTATCGTGTCGAGAATGGCACCCTAATGAGAAGTATGCAAAACGTAATATAGAGTTGTGAGGAGAGATTATCTACTTGAGAATAAATACTTGGGGCAATTGCAAATATACCCAAGTAAACTTTCATATTTATATATTTTTTCAAATTGCGTTTAAATTGTATTGTATTATAAAAAAAATATGCAAATAAATAAGTATAGTTAGGTATATATGCAAATTTCAGTAATTACTTTGTGGTTAGAAATATATATCCTATAGTCCTAATGTCCTATAGTGCTATACTCTATATGAATCAATGGGAACATGTTTATACTTTTGAATAACAAAAAGATACTAAAGTATCAATTTTTAGATGAATTTTGGATCAATATGTATTGTCCCATTAAAGGTGTACTTGCATTGCTAGTTTGAGCTTTGCTACCATTCATATTTTTCAAATCAAATCATAACAGTGTGGGGTATAACAAAAGCTACTTTACCCCTCTACCAAATTCAATGGATTGGAACAAATAAATACACCTTTCCAATTTTCATTCTTTTGGTCATATTTTTTGTTCATAACTTGTAATCTTGTATGAACAATAACATTACTAGCTAACCTACATAGCAAGTGTGTTTTTCTCAATGTTTTAAAACTCCGCTTGACCCGTCTGGTTGAATCGGTTGAACCGTGAATAGGTCGAGTGACTGGACGTCGGTTTTGAACGAAAAACCTGTTTAAATCGTCGGTTTAACCGGTCAAACGTGACTCGATGACTTAACCAGGCCAATTATAAATTGTAACAATTTTATAAGGATTTATTAAATGAATTGATGTGTATTATTGGAAAAAAGTGGAAAGAAAAACAACACAAGTATGATGCAAGAAAAGGTGGCTTACTTTCCTAGGAAATATTATTGGTTGGATTCTAAACATGATAAATTAATAATTAATCCTTAAACTATTACATTAAATTGCACAAATTAATTAACATACATCAATTTCAAAACATGCATAATCTTTTTTTCTTAAAACAGCAAACTGTTTTTGTACATAATTAGATAGAAGAGTAGATAAATCTTAAACCACCTCATTACAAGACTAATTAGCTTCTTAGTTCATGTCATTCCACTGCTTGTATCCTGGAACCCATTTCGGACACTTCGGGCTAAAGTAGCTCGACACCACCCGCGCGCTCAACAGCTTGATGATCGGCTCGTATTTCACACACCTCGGTGTTTTGTACTGGTTGATCGATGCACCTAAACTAATGGCGTAATCCATAAGTTTATCAAAAGTCCCATTTTCCACGATCCTGATCTCGAGTGGTCCAATCGACTTATCAGAGGCTCGGCCCTGGCGGTATACGCTGTTCAGCGACTCTTCAATCTCGAGACAACAGTCTTCAAGTACAGACGGTGGAATGTTGGTCGAACCATTTGCACTTAACTCCCAAAAAATCACATAGTGACCCGGAATAGTTGTGGTGTCAGCAAAGCTTGTGTACTCGTTAAGTGTCGTGTCGAATGGGACTAAATGGTTGCATGCTTTCTCGATTGCTTGGTGTAATTCGACTTCATCAGTTTTGTCGGAGTCAATGCTTAATGCGACGTTTTTTCGACATATGAAACTGAATTGTGGTGCTTTGTTCTTGAATCCGGTAACTCGTAACACATCACCAACTTTGTACCTATAAAGACCTGGATAAAAGGTCACATAATTTTTTTTATCAGTACTTGTTTCAAAAGAAAACAATATCACATTTTTGTAAACTTTTTGTAACAATAAAAATATACCAGCATAAGTAGTGACCACAAGCTCATAGTCTTGGCCGATTTTGACGTCAGAAAGCTCGATAAGTTCGTGTTCTTTTGCATCAACACCGACAGGTAAAAACTCGAAGTACGCCATCGTAGGAATGAGCGTGTACGAAACCTCGCTCGGTTTGCAAAGCGGGTTAAGATTGACACCAAAATAACACTCGGAAGATGCATACATTGTGCACACAAGAGGTAACCCATTGCTATAGTAATCAAGTGTTGGAATATATTGCGACATGGTCCCGGTCACAATAACATCAACATATTTGGTATTGGGCCAAAGCCTTGTAATAATCCCTTGCCATGACTTTTTTGAGCATTCTCGCTCGATAAAATCAGCAAGTTCAGGGTCTTGTTTCAAGACCCTGAACACTGCTTCTCTGACCACCGGGTCGGTGATTATAGGGTTCAACGTGCCAGTCCGGATATCTTGACATAAAAGCACCCAATGCTTTTCCAAGAACCGGATGGCACGAATGAACCCGGATGCAAATACAGCACCGACCCGAAGAACCTCTTGATTCAAACACAACCCACAAAGCATTTGTGAATACATGCTTTGGTACGAATCTTGGCACAAAATAGTCTCATTTGGACTAGTGTAATTTGTGTAAGGGTCATATGGCCTTTCTTTGAAATGGTTACTTTTGTAGTAACTAGTTAAAACGGGTCGAGCCACCAACCCGCTCGGAGTCTTGGACTCCGATTTTATGAACAAGAAATACATCCCTTTCCCTTTATCCAACCCCGGAACAAACTGGCTCATAACCGGCATTAGAAGACTATACAACATCGACCTTCTTCCGAGCTCGGCTTCGATCGTTGGCATCAGCTTTCTTTCGCCCCCGGACGTCCCCGAACTGCACCATCAACAAAATTTTTTTATACAAACATTCATAAAATCATACACGTACACTTTCTAAACATGGAAAATAAACGTATACGTTACAACAACAAAGTACAGTACTAGGTAATTATCTTAACATGTTCACACATACAAAACGTGTATGTAGGGTTTAGGCATGATTTGTTACATTGATTAGCTAATTATTGCTTTTATATAAGTACAATATATCATAATTTTTATTGCATTTTAATAACTATTGTGAACATTTTCTAACCCTAGTACAACGATAAGACGAGTATCTGTGCATAGTGACAGACTTTTATAACGACATATAGTTATAATCGGATCAGAAGTCAGATGTTTCGTGTAACGTTTAAAATGTAATAGAAAATGCGATTTATATGCTTCTTTTCATCTTAAGTTCAACAACATGGATAAAAATGGTTTTTATATGTTTTTAATGCAAACAATGTCACAAATAAATCAATTTTCCTAGTTAATGAATAAAAACAAACGTGTAGAATTTGTATAATAAAAGTAGTACCTTGTTAAGAATTCTGAAATGGGGTGAGAAGAAAGTATAGGAGACTTATCACCATTGGCTATACGATTAATATCGGGTTGAAGATCTTCATATGTGATAACAGGGACAAGTTTCTTAAAAGTTTCACGGTCAGTCTGACCGTGAAACCCCTGACGTCGAAGATATTCGACGTCAGCATTTTGTGTCAGGATATCTGACAAAACCCTAAGTTGGACCTCATCAGGGTTTGAGGTGACATCTTCTATGAACTCAAGGGATTTTTTGTTTCTTTCGGGTAGGTTGTAGTCTAGGACAGTGGGTGATGGTGGTGGTGCTTCTGGCATGGTGGTGTAGGGTGGTTGTGGGTTGTGTTCACGGTGGTTGGTGGTGTGTTTAGTGAGAGAAACAACTAGCATTTGTCTAGAGAGAGAGAGAGAGGTGGTGGAAATGGTGTGAGAAGAAAGATGAACCATATGAAGATATATATAGATGGAAAACTAAGCTATGATAAAAAACAAAATAAATAAATAAAAGAATTCCAATATATTACTGTAATTATAAGAGTACTAAAACATTTTGGAATTATTGTCAAATTTTATTTTGTCTAAATTAAATGTGGAAATTTGTTTTGTTTAGGTTAAATGCCAAAATTCATATTACAATTAAATAAAAATATTATGGAAATAACAAGACGAACGCAAGCTTTGTTTATGTTCGTTCGTTTAAGTTTAGCCGGACAAATAAACGGATACCATTTAAATAAGACAAATATCTTACTCATGTTCGTTTATATTCGTTCATTTTTGCTTAAGAGTTTAAGACACTAAACGAATAAACATATAACTTAACTTAAACTAATAAACATTTTATATAAAAAAACATACATGATATGGTGTTTTATAAGCGTTATTTTGTTGAAGTATGTCAATTGCAAAAGTATATGACCTAAAGATACGATATACGTACATGTAGGCAAATAAATGACAAACAAATGTTGTCAAATACATAATCGAAGGTTCACGAACATAAATGAATGAACAAGTCTTTTGTTCATGTTCGTTAATTTAATTAAATTAAACAAACGTAAAAATTATTCATGTTTCTTCATTAATAAATAAACTAACATAAACATTGTTTAATTTTAGGGCAAAAGCTGAATTTATGTAACGTATTTGTTCAAATTAACTAATGTACGCAAGATACTTTTTTTATTCAAGATCTACGCAACGTACTTTCAGATACTTACTAATCTACGTAATATTGACTAAAATATGACTTGTTTGACCGGTTACCACTTAGAAAAGTTACAGTTTGGTCCTTTGTTCTGCGTGGACTTCCACCGTTAGTCCTTTAATATTCTTTTCATTAGAAAACTAAGTAATGATACCTTGACTTAAATACACGCATTTTTATACACGTTTTTATACACACTTTTTATACGAGTTATTATATACATGTTTTTATACGCGAGAAATTCTGAACTTTGACAGAAGATTTCAGCGTCAAAACTTATCCCGTAAACTCCGAAAATCTCACATTAAGTCAATGTATACGTTCTCTACAACTTTCATGTTTTATGTTTTTCATGAAAAAGACATTTTCATGGTCGAAACGCCGATTTAAAACTATGACATCAATACTAGTATTTTCGGTAATCAAGTAAATCCGAATTTCGACAGTCTCGGTTAGTGCTAAACACTTATATTTAAGTCTCTAAACCTATCAATGACTAAATATAGACATTCTATACGTAAAATGTTACAAAACAAAGTGTAAAACTTATAAAAATAATAGTATGATAAAACTGGTTGCTCGAAAAACTTCTCGTTTAAAATTAAACTCAAACACAAAACATGCGTCTAAAAATGTGTATCGTAGTGTGTATACAAACGTGTATAAAAATTGTATAAAAACGTGTGTATAAAACTGTGTGTATTAAAAAGCGTAAAAAAATATTTATATAATTGCGTAAAAACGTGAGTATATAATTTTTTTTACGCTTTTTTATACACACAGTTTTATACACTTTTTTTATACACTCGTTTTTATACACGTTTGTATATAATTAGTCACTGATAGGTTTATAGACTTAAAAGTAAGTTTTTAGCACTAAATGAGACCGTCGAAATACAGATTTACTTAATTACCGAAAATACTAGTATTATTGTCACAGTTTAAATCGAGGTTTCGACCATCTAAATGTCTTTTTCATGAAAAACATAAAACATGAAAATTGTAGAGAACGTATACATTGACTTAACGTGAGATTTTCGGAGTTTACGAGGTCAGTTTTGACGCTAAAATCATCTGTCAAAGTTCAGAATTTCTCGCGTATAAAAACGTGTATACAATAACACGTATAAAAACGTGTATAAAAATTTGTGTATTTAAGTTAAGGTTTCATTACTAAGTTTTCTAATGAAAAAAATGTCAAAGGACTAACAGTAGAAGTCCACGCATACCAAAGGACCAAACTGTAACTTTTCTAAGTGGTAACCGGTCAAACAAGTAACATTTTGGTCAATATTGCGTAGATTAATAAGTACTCGAAAGTATGTTGCATAGGGCTGGAATAAAAAAAGTATATTGCGTACATTAGTTAATTTAAACAAATAAGTTACATAAATTCAGCCTTTCCCCTTAATTTTACTGAATGGTTAATGGAATATTCACTAAATGTTCTGTTGATTTACAACCTTACATTTGATTAGTGACACACATAAATAACGACTTTGATCTATTGAAAAACTCAGACATTTGTCATATGATATACATTTTTTAAATTTCTTTAAGTGGAAGGCATGCACTAGCTAGGATCTTCATTGTCTTTTATGAAGATACACACTTAATATTAAACTATCAAAAATTCATTATGTGATTAGGATGTTAACATCAGTTGGACTAGTTTGTCTAAAGAATGATATGAGCTAAAAACTAGTTGGCTTGCACATTATAATCTGATTACTGTAAAAGAAAAACTTTCAATTTTCAAACAATTGTGACTCGTTAACATGTTTTTTACACTACATGTACTATATAGTACCACTCACAACATTTCCTAAGTATAATTTTCCCTGGCACAATATTAAGGTTGTCAACTTTGCAACCTTCCGTTTTAACTAATACATTCTGAAACATGCGTTTAGTGATCACACAATTCTGATATCTCAGAACATCAAAATCCCATGTCTCCCGGTGTCTAATTTCTTGTGACAATTTCAACACAAGAAGAATTCCAACGTCGACCGACCTAGTCGTACTCTAATCGTCCTAGCAACTAACAGGTTGTTCTAGCCGTGTCAAAAGCATGGTTGAGCATGTAATCTGTGTCGTCAAATCCGCAAACAAATGAACATTTTAACTTGCTCATGGTATATTATAAGTTGCTAATCTATAGTTTTGTTAATCCAAGCAAGCTAGAGTGTGAGAAGAAAGGTGTTTAGGCATGCCAAAGTGGAGGTTTCCCTAATTAGGGGATGACAGCTGGCAGTTTATTATTGTTAGGTTGACACGTTAATTAATTGGTTAATACATGAGTTTCCCATTGCCAGCCTGGCTTGCATGTATTTCACCCCTATACGTATCATTTTCTTACACGTATATCATCATCCTTTTAAATTTGTACACTGCTGACTTAAAGATCCGTCTAACGTCGAATTTAGTTTAAAGAGTGGTTTTTGTAAAAATTAACAAACGGATACTGAAAATATAAATAAGGTAAACGAGTTATGATAATATATGAAAAAATGGTACAAAAAGTCAAAAACAATATGAAAAATTTGATAATCATTTAACTTTGTAACATTCATAATAAAAGAGTTCCATGCATGCTTAGTATAAAAACTAGACAAATGTGAGAGCGAATAACGTCATCAGCCAATGGTCACGCCGTGAACACTTAACAGTTGAACATAAAAGCAATTATAAGGAAAGTGTGAACAATAATGTAGATGCAAATATAATTGAGAAAATATTGGAAAAAAACATTTAAAATGTGCAACATATCAGTAGAAACGTGTTCATAGATTGTGTAACATTTCTTTGTATACCATATTTGTAGTTTTTAAAACGTTCCATTCCGGATCAAAAACTACAACCTTCAAACCTTTCTTATTTTTCACTCTTGAAACAACTACGTATAGTTGACCGTGAGTGAAAACAGGACGTGGGAGGTACAAACCAACTTTAGAAAAAAAAATTCTCTGGCTTTTGTTAATGGTCATTGCGTACGATACTGAAATAGGGAACTGTTTTCGGATGATATTTAGCGGTAAACGCTTGTATAAGGGAGTAACTCTCAACCTCGGTATGATAACTATTTTCCGAAGTTTGTTCCATTATTAATTTGTGCTCCAATTCTAGTTCTCGCTAAGTTAAGAACTTGAAGCCGTGTCCCATTACACAAACCATTTGATTGATCAACATTTCACAAAAAAAATATTGGCACACCCACTTTTAACGCTAGTATGTGGTTTGGAACTCCAGAGAACTTTAATACGTTAATAAAGTCAGGGGGAGAAGATGGACTCATCAATCAGACAACCGCGTGCAGTTTTGTCAACACTGTCACAACTTAGATACACCATTTCTTCTCCAACAAATTTATCCAATAACTTTTCGTTATTAGTGACCACAATTTCATTAGTTGGCGCAAGAATTGCCTTTTCTTGAAAGTAAGCAGGGTCATTGAAGTTATCCAAAATATTTGGATAAGTGAAATCAACAATAGACTCTACAGGATTATCAAAAGCGTATATTAGAATTTTTTCAGGCACATCTATGGAAACCTCTCCATCATTTTGTTCTCCAAGCTCATCGTCACCTAGTTTTAGTATCCACTCTACAAAATCTCGTATTTCCTCTTACATCCTCAGGTCGTTCACCTACTATGTTAATGCAATGATGCCCAAAAATGTTACTTGCATTTTTCGGTCTCACTTTGTTTTGATTACGACAATATATAAAAACAAGCATTTACGAAAACAATGAAAAACGAATTCTTGAGTTCAAATATTTTTTATTTCAACCATTTCACTTAAGGTATGAACAAACAAGTAATAATCCAAATTAAGTGATCAAAGATTTAATCTTTTCTTAAAACTCACTTTTTATTAAGTGTGACAAAGTTTTATTGTTAAACTTTCTTTTTAAGAAAATGTTTTATTAAATTAATTATTTGAAAATTTGAAATTTGAAAATGGCATATTCTATCTTGGTTTGGAATATCCTTTCAGGATATTTTAATCCCCAGATTCGAACCAATCCACTAAAAGACAAAAGGGAGCGGACTCTACGCTGGCGGTTCCTTAGCGCCTACGGCGGTTCCTTATCGATAAGGAACCGCGGGCTCCAATAAGGAACCGCGAGCAGATATAGCCGTTGGATGTTTGTCTTATAAATAGTGGACCATTATCAGACTTTCAATCCACCTCTTTTGCACATACTTTTCCAGATTCTTTCATACTTCTTAAATCACTCAAATCCTTGATCATTTGTCTGATTACTACTTGTTTAGAAGTGAATCTTTCTCCTCTCATCTTTTTCTCTCAAAGTGCAAAGAGAAGAACACTATCATTCTTGAAGTGTTGTGTCTACCTCAAAGATCCATCAAAGATCCAAACTTATTTATTCATTGTTGTGTCATTATTTTGAAGATCCAAGTAGTTGTGTCTATTTGGAAGTTGTGTATGTATTAAGGTTAATACTTAGTCCTCAAAGTATATTGGTGTAGATTGGTCCTAGCTAAGATTAGGGCTCGACTTTTAGCTTAGAGTCGAAAATTGGTTAAGCGACGTTGTGTACGGTTTCTCCATCTTAAGGAGCTTGTTGATTAGTGAACTCTCGAGTAAGGAGTAATCGAGGAGTGGAGTAGGAACGAGGAGCGAGCTTCGTTGCGGAACCACTATAAATCCTTGGTGTTTGGTTTGATCTTTCCTTCCCTTAACTCTTTACATTCATTATTATTTATACTTGTGATTATTAGTTTAGTTGCACTATACCTTGTTCATATTGTGTATAAGAAGGTTTCACATAAATAATCAAGCTTAAGTTTTTGAAAAAGGATTTCTTAAAACCAACCTTTAACAAGCAAATTTAAGAAACTATTCAACCCCCCTTCTAGTTTCTACAATTGGTATCAAAGCGTGGTTGCTCAAGACTTTATAAAATATAGTGTATTTTAGAACTTGAATCGATCTATGGATTCCAACAAGTATCTATAAGGTAATCCATACAAAGACCACATCTTTTTGAAACCGATAGTTTTATTTAATCGAAAAATAGGTTTGAGACTTATGTGAAATAAATAGATCTTTGGCATGTTATTACCAATGGTGATTTTTTGCCATTTCAATATAATGAAGTTTTTAAAAGTAAGGAGATAGTCACTTTTGATAAAGCTAATGATGATACTAAAAGGAAACTTGCTAAAAATAATGAGGCTAAAATGGTGATTTATAATGCTTTACCAAAGAAAGAGTACGAAATGATTTTTATGTGTGAAACCGCTAAAAATATTTGGAATAATCTTTTAGTAACCCACCAAAGTAATAGCCAAGTCAAAGAAAGTAAAATCGATCTTCTTGTTCAACAATATGAACAATTTGTCATCTTAGAAGATGAAACCATAGATAGTGCATTTGCTAGATTTAACACTATTATTACTAGTCTAAAAGCACTTGATGAAGGTTTTTCTAGCAAGAACAATGTTAGGAAGTTTCTTAGGGCGTTGCATCCCAAATGGAGAGCTAAAGTCATGAAGATTGAAGAATCAAAGGATCTCGCCAAATTATCACTCGATGAACTCATTGGTAACTTGAAGTTTCATGAGATGATAATTTTGAAGGACTCAGAAATGGTGAAAACTAAGAGTGAAAGAAAGTCTCTTGCACTCAAAGCCAAGAAGGCACAAAGTGACCATGAAAGCTCCTCGGATAGTGATGATGAGGAATATGCCTTGGCGGTTAGAGACTTTATGAAGTTCTTCAAAAGACGAGGTCAATATGTGAGGCAACAAACAACGACAAGAAACCCTTCTCAAAAAACTGATTTGCCAAAGATGATAAATGTGATAGGAAATGCTTTAGATGTGGTGATCCAAATCATTTCATCGGTGATTTTCCTAAACCTTCACACGACAAGAACCACACGGCGTTTGTTGGAGGTTCATGGAGCGATAGCGGTGAAGATGTTGATGACAACCCCAAAGATGAGAAGTGTCTGATGGTTCACACTTCTAAAGAGGTACTTTCCGAAACCGAGTATTATAGCAATAATAGTTCTTCTCAAGATGATAGTGAATTAGAAGGTCAATACAATAACTTGCATAAGCTTAGTCTAAAATTCATTGAAAAGAACAAAGTGCTAAAATCAACTAGAACTAAGCTTGAAAACGAGATTAGTGAGCTAAAAGAGAAATTATCTAAGCTTGAGAAAAATAAAGAAATAGATCTAGGATGCTTAAAATGTGAAAACCTTAGATAAGAAAATGAAAATCTTAAGAGCACCTCCATTAGACTTGAAAAGTTCATGAGAGGTACTAATGCTATTGATGATATGTTAAACAAACAAATTCATTCTAAGGAAAGACTTGGGTTAGGATATAACACTAATGAAGCATCAACTAGTGAACCAAAACAAGTTAGGTTTTCAGAAAAACACTCCCCTGTACGCGGTGCTCCAATATATGGGGCGGTTCCTTATCGCTATGGAACCGACGATGGAGCTAAGGAACCGCGTCCAGAAGAAGATTTTTGTGAAAATCCTGAACTTTCTGAAAAGTCAATTTTAGGTGAATGACCAAAACATATTTTTATTAACAAAGTCAAAGTACCTATAATTGAAAAGTCTACTCTAGATAAATTCTACAAGCCCTTGAGTAAACCTCTAATGGGAACTAGAAACTTATCTAGACAAACATCTACTCCTCCAAGAGTACGAAATGAATCTAAACCTAGAAGTAGAACACCTACGCCAAAAAGAGATGATCAAGCTAAACCACGACCTAGAAGTAAAACTCCAACACCTAGGAGGAATAATAATAATACTAGATCAAGATCAAACACACCTAGGAGAAACTATGGACACCAAAATGGGCATATGAATTGGAATAATTTTCAACAACAATACTTTTCCCAATAGGGAATGTCTCCTCCATTCATGCATCCCAACCAAATGCAAGGGATGTTTGGAAATAACAATGTTGGACCCATGAGATATTGGGGACCAAATGTTTGATCTTGTGTGTTGTTACCTAGATATGCCTGGGAATCGATCTAGAGCCCGACGAGTGGATTAAGGATAGTGCTTGTTCTAAACACATGACCGGTAATCGAAGTTTGTTCTCACACTACAAAGCATATGATGGAGGTAATGTTACATTCGCAAGTAATCGACGTGGTAATATCATTGGCAAAGGTACGGTCTCTCTTGACTCTATGACTATAGAAAACGTAGAACACATAGATAACTTAGGTTTTAACCTTCTAAGTATAGGTCAAATTTGTGACAATAAGTGTAAGGTCATCTTTTCGGAATATGACAGTGAAATCGTAAAAGATGAAAAAGTCATTGGAAAAGGTGTTAGAAAGCATGGACTTTATGGCATAAAGGTTAATAGGAAGTCAAAGGACAACATATGTCTAGTGACTTTAGATGATAGTTCTACTCTTTGGCATAGGATATTAGGTCACACTAATATGCGATAAATTCAATCTTTAGTCTCTAAGGAGTTCGTAAGACATATCCCAAGATGAAGTTTGATAGTCACTTTTTTTTATGCTTACAAAATTGGGAAGCAAGTTCACTCAAGTCACAAAGCCAAGAATTTGGTTTCGACCTCCCGGTGCTTAGAGCTCCTACATATGGATATCTTTGGACCTTCCGCCATACGGAGTTATGGAGGTAACCTTTATAACCTAGTTATAGTTGACGACTACTCTAGATTCACTTGGACTAGATTTTTGGCGTCTAAGAATGAAGGTTTCGATCACTTCGAAACCTTTAGTCGAAGAATTCAAAATCAACTAGGATGTTCAATTGTCTCTGTTAGGACGGATCATGGTAGTGAATTTGATAATGAAGTGCAATTTGGTGCCTTTTGTGAAGCTCATGGTATTACCCATAACTTCTTGGCTCCTCGCACACCACAATCAAATGGGGTAGTTGAAAGGAAGAATAAGACCATTCAAGAGATGAGTAGGACGATGTGAAATGAGCAATCTTTGCCTCAAAAATTTTGGTGCAATGTCGTGGACACATCGACTTACATTCTCAATCGAATTCTTATTCGACCTTTTTTAGGAATGACCCCCTATGAGATTCTTAAAGGTAAGAATCCCTCATTGGAATACTTTAGGGTGTTTGAAAGCAAGTGCTTCATTCTCAACACCAAAGATTACCTTACAAAGTTTGACCCAAAGTCTTACGAAGGTATCTTTTTAGGTTATTCTCAAACTAGTAAAGCCTACATAGTCCTCAATAGAACCTCAGATGTAATTGAAGAATCACTTAACGTGACATTTAATGAAACCCCGCCTTCATCTAAGACACCACCTTTGGTAGATGATGACTTAGATGAAATAGACATAGTTAATGCCAAAGATGTTATAAACATAGGAGGTGAAGACCTTAGTGTTGAAAAAGGAGTAAACATTAAGGAGTCTAAGGATCATGCTCTCGATAACGTCATAGGCGAGTTAAATCAAAGGACCCTAAGATCTCAAGTCCAAAATCAAAGTAACTTCTTTTGTTTCGTCTCCTTGATTGAACCAAAGAATGTTAAAAAAGCTTTGATGGATGAGAGTTGGGTCATCGCTATGCGTATAATTGAATCAATTCATTGCTAATGACGTTTGGGAACTTGTTCCTCCACCTAGAAGTTCGACCATCATAGGAACCAAATGGGTATATAGGAATAAGTTAGATGAGAATGGTGTTGTTTCTCGTAACAAGGCTATACTTGTATCTCAAGGCTAAAATCAACAAAAAGGTATTGATTATGACGAGACATACGCACCCGTAGCTAGATTAGAATCCATTAGAATCCTCTTAGCTTACGATTATGCTTTAGACTTTAAGCTTCAACAAATGGATGTAAAGAGTTCATTTCTTAATGGTTTGATCAATGAGGAGGTATATGTGGCTCAACCTCCCGGCTTTATTGATTTTGAGAAACCGGATCATGTTTACAAGCTTAAGAAAGCTCTTTATGGTCTCAAACAAGCACACAAATCTTGGTATGATAGACTTAAAGCATTTCTTGTAAAACATGAGTATACCATGGAGATGGTAGACAATACACTCTTTACAAAGAAGAAAGGTTCTCACCTCATTATCGTACAAATATATGTTGATGACATTATATTTGGTTCAACTTGTCAATCATTGTGTGATGACTTTGCCAAAATCATGCATGACGAGTTTGAAATGAGTATGATGGGAGAACTTAACTTCTTTTTAGGACTCCAAATTAAACAAATGGACGATGGTATTTTCTTTAATCAATCCAAGTATGTTAAAGAAATGCTAAAGAAATTTGGATTAGAAGACTCTATACCAATAAAGACCCCTATGGCATCGGATAATAAACTCACCGTAGATGATGATTGTGAGTCGGTAGACAACACCAAATATATAGGTATGATTGGTAGTTTGTTGTACCTAAGGGCAAGTCGATCGGATATCATGTTTAGTGTTTGCCTTTGTGCTCTCTTCCAAGAGGCTCCCAAAACCTCTCACCTTGAAGCGATTAAGCGTATCTTCCGATACATTAAGAGCACTATACATTTAGGATTATGGTATCCTAAAGGGACCAACGTAGAAACCATTGTCTACGTGAACTCGGATCATGCGGGAGACTATGTGGACTGGAAAAGCACTAGTGGAGTTTGTACCTTCATGGGTTGTTGTTTAACTTCTTGGTTCTTGATATTTAGATTTACCATGGGTTCAGATTTTCTCTCGATATCCTCTCGAATTGATCTAGATCTTAAGTGGAATGATTGTTCTTGGTTACTAAATAAAGGGGTTGGGTTTTCTAGTCTAATAAAAAGTGGAAATGAACATTTAAATCAAAGGCAATTACTTTAATTAAGATTAACAAAAACTTGGTTGAAAATTTAAAGTTGAAAATTTAAAGTTCAAATTAAAAATTAAAGTTAACATGTAAATTGTGAAATATGAGCGAAGAAACAGTAAATCAACAACAGTAAAACAATAACTATACTCAAAAATAACTGATCCGGAACTTTAAACCTTGATTCGGAACTAACTGATTCGGAAGATACTATTCACTCATCCGGAACTTGCTCATTCGGAACATACTCATGCGGAACATACTCATCCGGAACTTGCTCATGCGGAACTTTCCGAATGAAGGGTGTTGATTCGGAAGTTTGGAAACTTCCGAATGAAGGATTGGTTCGGAACTTTATGACTGATCCGGAACTTTCCGGATGAAAGCTTGATTCGGAAGTTTTCTCTTGATTCGGAACTTTAATGCTTGGTTCGGAAGTTTCCGAATGAAGGACTCATTCGGAACTTTTTGGCTGATTCGGAAGATCTGGAAACCCAGTTACAGTAACAGTATACGAAGAACACGGGATACAAATTTTTATCAAAATCAAATCAAATACTTAAAAAGGATTTACCAAATTAAACACAAATCATTTAGACACCATAAGCAACAAATCCCATCAATAAAAACACAAATTCTAACAACTTTTGAAGATCAAATCAAGAAAATAAAAACTTAAGAACTTGAAGATAAAGATGAAGATGAACAAGATTAAATGGAAAGATTAAACAAGAACTTGAATTGATTGATTGATGTTTTGACAAGATGAAACAAAGATTAAAATTACAAGATTAAAGAACTAAAAATAAAAATCACCAATCACCCTAGTGGTGATGGTGTTCTACGAACCAGGAGGAAAGAAAAGGGAGGAAGAAAGAAAAACTAGCTAGCTCTAAAATGTGTGTGGGATGGCCTATTTATAGGTGTTTCCTTTGGTTGGTGAGTGGGCTTTCTCCCGTTCTTTGTGTCTTTTCGTCTTTTCAGAAAAGTTTCCGTTTTCGATTCTGATTCGGGATTTGTTGTCGATTAAATTCAACTCGTCTTTTAATTTCTTCGTTTAATAGACTTGAGTTTCTTCGACTTATATAAATCTTCCATCTTTGGTCCTTTTCTTCGATAAATCTTCGAATAGGCCCAGCGACTTCAAATCTTTTGCATCTCTTGGACAATAGACTTTATCTTGAGTCTTTTTCTTCAGTAAAACCCGTGCAATCCCATGTTTTCTTCAATATTTATCCGGCTGCCTCTGAAAACACAATAAACACAAAAACCACGCCTAATTCCAAACAAATGATATTAAATACGTGTTTTGGTCTCGTTTTAGCCCGAATTAAGTGGTAAAAGGATGGGTGTTTACACACCTATCAAATCCCCTACACTTAACCATTGCCATGCCCTCATGCAATGCTTAGTGATAAAGCAAGCTTACACTTTTCTCATAATTAATCAACCTTGGCCTTATTTAAAATCTACTAAACAAAAATTAAAGAAATAAAACTTCAAAGATAACAAAAGGATAGAAAACCATTTTCACTTGAAAATAGCTACATGGAAATAACTTGCAAAGAAATTGATGACTTACATTAGGGCTTTGGTGCTGCGAAGATTTATCACCCTCAAGTTTCACGTTCCCCAAACTAAGCTTAAAAACGAGATCATTGTTATTATAAGTTAGCAATTCAAACACTTACACACATGGCTTAATTAAATGCTTAAACTCCCTTATTCCTAGGTGTATCTCTTATATTTTATTTTTGTCTTAGAATGATCATGAAGATGCATTTTTGGATTTATTTCGATAGTTTATTAGGGCTGAAAGCAAAGTAGGACGATTTGATCAATAGTTAGCTAAAGGACAAAATCTCTTAAAACTGCTTCTCGGGATATCAAAAAGTTCATATCTTGGCATAACTTGGTTCACGATTTGAGACCTTTCTCGGGCCGATATTTGGCATGTACTTCATACTTCATATCTTCGAGAGACGTTCTTGAGATAATGGTCTTCTCATCATAATAGAGTTTCTTCACTTGGAGACTTTTGAGGGGTACTCCAACTTTGTTGACCACGACTTCATGATTATTTCTTCAATCTCTATTTGGGATTTTGAGATACAACGATCCGCCTCCTTTTCGGACTTGGATCTATTTATCCTCATACCTTGTTAGGGTCTTTTCGGATAGACTTCTCCATGATCTTTATGGGAGTTGATTGCTTTACGTCGTGAGTCTTGATCCTTCATATTGACTTTAGGAATAATGCTTTTCACATCACTTTGGATCTTCAGCAATAAAATTGAATCCTCATGCCTTGTTAGGGCCTTTTCGGACTCGCCAATCTTCGCGCCCCGCTTCATAAGTTATGCCTTGGCTATGAACTCTTATCATTACCGAGCAACTTTTAAACGATCTTGGGCTAGAAGCTAAGTAACTTTTCAAATCGTAAGACCTTACTTATTGCAGATAAATTATTAGCAAGTGATGGGAGAATAGGCAAATAATTACACCAAGTGAGCTTGCGCAAGAATACCGACTTATAATTGACTCTATCATTTCTCGTCCTCCACAATTTAAAATCTCAAGTAATGAGACTCGTGGACGCTTAGCCTAATAAACCAATTAAGGTCTACATGGTTAAGGATACTAGCTAGAATAAACTTGGATAAGTCTATTCGGGTTGAGTCAAAATAAACGCAACGGGCCTAATATGTCAAAGACTTCTAAACTAGCTACACCACTTTATTAATATTTTTGACTTTATTGCGGGATATATACATATGAAAGCAAAGATAAAAATTTAAAGATTACGACTAAATGGCCAAAGTTAATAAAAAATTTGAAAAATGCTGAAAAATAGGATTTTCCGGTTAATTGAAGGCATTTTCATGGAAAAGTCCACTTAAAACTTCGATAGAAGTCCCCCCTACACTTAAGATAAACATTGTCCTCAATGTTTAAGCATGTGGGAGAAGGTTCCCCTACACTTAGGACATTGTGCACGTTGGTTAACTCAAGTTAAGGAAGAGACGACTAACGTGATCAATTGTAAATGTGAGTATAAAGAAAATTGAATCACGATAGTTGAGAGATAGAACCGGATTTCGGGTAAACACGGGAGCACGGTTCTTCAAAGAGTCCAAGAGTGCCTTTATCCCTGTAATCACATCACCACACAAAGGCAAACACATATACAAGTCCCCCTACACTTAGGGGATTAAAACATACAAGGATAGATACTCGGGCTGCCTCCCGAGGAGCGCTTGTTTTTGATAACCGAGTCACGAGCCTGACTCGACCCAAAATTAGTTCATGGGGAACGTGGTGAGGGATGGAATCACCTCCTTAGAGGTGTCCTCACCAAAGTACAACTTCACTCGTTGGCCATTCACCTTAAAATTTGGTCCATCAGGTTGAGCGAGCTCGAGAGTACCATATGGAAAAATTTGGGCAATGGTGAATGGGCCGGACCAACGAGATTTGAGCTTTCCCGAAAAGATTTTCAACCGAGAGTTAAAAAGTAAGACTTTGTCTCCAACATGGAACTCTCGGTTTTTGATCTTGGAGTCGTGAATGAGCTTAGTTCTTTCCTTATAGATCAAAGAATTTTCATAAGCCTCATTCCGAAGTTCATTCAGCTCATTGAGTTGGATCTTGCGTAGGTCACCGGCTTTGTTTATATCAAAATTAGCCCACTTCAAGGCCCAATAAGCCTTGTGCTCCAACTCAATGGGGAGGTGGCACGCTTTCCCGTACACAAGACGATAAGGCGTACAGCCGATCGGGGTCTTGTAAGCAGTACGGAAAGCCCACAAAGCATCATCCAGTTTATCAGCCCATGAGGCACGATGCTCTCCCACAGTCCTTTCAAGAATTCGCTTCAGCCCTCGGTTTGATATTTCAGCCTGGCCATTAGTTTGTGGGTGGTAGGCTGTGGAAAGACGATGGTTTACACCGTACTTAGCCATGACTCGAGCAAACTGATCGTTGCAGAAATGAGTCCCACGATCACTAATAATGGCGCGAGGCACACCGAATCTAGCGAATAGAGCTTTCAAAAAGTTACAAACCACCCTTGCGTCATTAGTAGGCAAAGCTTTGGCTTCAACCCACTTCGAAACGTAGTCAACAGCTACAAGGATGTATTTGTTTCCTTTAGACGAAGGGAATGGCCCCATAAAGTCGATACCCCAAACATCAAAAATTTCACACTCTTGTATAAAATTCTGAGGCATCTCGTCTTTATGTGTGATTTTGCCTTGCTTTTGGCAAACATCGCATCGCTTAACCATATTGTGAGCATCACGATATATGGAGGGCCAATAAAATCCCGAATCAAACACTTTTTTAGCGGTGTAGTTGGGACCAAAGTGACCACCGGTGGGTCCTTTGTGGCAAGCATGAAGGATTTCATTCGCTGCCGGTCCATCAACACATCGGCGAATAATCAGGTCAGCACATTGTTTGAATAGGTAAGGGTCGTCCCAAAAGTAAGTCTTGATGTCGGTAAAGAACTTCTTCTTTTGCTGGGACGTCAACCCTTCCTTGAGAATTCCACCCGCCAAGTAGTTTGCAAAGTCCGCAAACCACGGGGTTTCATTCGGCTTCGAGTTTACAGAGAATAAGGTCTCCAAGGGAAAAGAATCATTGATTTCTTTGGTCGGATGATCCCCTTGGTATGGATCCTCAAGTCTGCTAAGATGGTCCGCGGCTAGGTTTTCTGCTCCTTTTTTATCGCGGATTTCGATTTTAAATTCCTGGAGCAGCAAAACCCAGCGAAGAAGTCTTGGTTTGGAATCTTGAGTTTGAGCAAAGTTTGATGAAGGAATTCGTTAAGACTGTGTCTCTTTTAATCTAATTAATAATTGTTGTTCATATAGAATAAGAACCATACTAACACATGTTGTTGTGTATAATGATGCTTCTGCATCTTTTATGGTTTTTGTGTTTGAAATGTACTTGTATGTTTGTATGAATAAAAAAGTCTCCTTTATTTATGAGTTTGAGCAAAATTTGATTGAAGTAAAATGCTTTTGACTGAACTTTTGACTGCAAAACCTAACACAACAGACTTAAACTAAATTTTGTGACTCAAACAAACTAAATTCTCACAATGATTCAAGCTAGAATACTAATTAATCACAGAACCAAACACTCCTAAACATAATTTTATTCGTCACGGACACTTAAACACGCGCTTAATTAAACATTGATATTACAACGATATTAGACTCGTAAACACGGAAAAAAACACATCACAAACTAGTTCAAACTAAGGTTCCCCATGTCATCGTAAAGGTCGTGAAGTAGTGCAGCTGAATCCAATGTGTGCCTATCGGAGTTGCGGTACAACTCTATCGTACGCTCAAGTACCATTATCATTCCATTCAAGCGCACACAGTTTGCACACGCTGAAGAGCTTGGAGAAGAAACTGGAATCGTTGAAGGTCTGGGAGAAGAGCTTGGAGTCGAAAAGCTCGTTGAAGGTCTTGAAGAAGAGCTTGGAGGAGAAAAGCTCATTGAACCTCCAAGAGAATTGATTAGTAGTTGGACGCGTTCGTCTTTCCACAAAAAAATTTGCATCCATATGAAACTGGAGGTTGAACCCGTGAACGTGGACAAGCATAGTACAGTCTACCAAAGTTTTCAGTTGTCCACGATTCTCGAAGAACTACATCTCCATGTCCACACCTGCACGGAAAAGCTTCATGCTTCAACATGTACATAATAACAATTTGTTTATGATGAGAAGTGTGTGTGATCTGCTGGTGGTTGTGATGATAAGGAGTGTGTGTGGTTCTCATTTTATGCTAAAAAAGTGAGGGAAATTGTTAACATTTTCCCTCCAATGTTTTCCCTCCAATGTTTTCCCTCCAATGTTTTCCCTCCAATGTTGGTGGTTGTGATGATAAGGACTCATATCATGTAATACGATACCATATTGGCTCATATCATGTAATACGATACCCTATTGGCTCATGGTAAAGCCGAACGGAAGCCTAAACCGGGAAAGTTTACCGAAATGGATATCCAATTACAAATTAATAGCCTCTTGAGTCGTAAGCCGGGGAAGCATCCAAAAATTAAGAAAAGCAACCCACCTCCTGATAGAAATGTTGAATTGAATTGGACTAAGTGTTCTATCTTTTGGGAGCTTGAGTATTGGCCCTTTCTTCTACTAAAACACAATTTGGATGTCATGCACATCGAAAAGAACGTGCTTGAGGCAATACTGAATATCTTGTTACAAAACGATAAATCCAAAGACACGGCAAAGGCAAGGCAAGACTTGGAAAAATTGGGAGTTCGACCCGAGTTGTGGTTAGTTCCAAAAGGAAACGGGAAGTTTGAGAAGCCTCATCCAAAGTACTCTTTCACCAAAGCTAACAGGGAACTTTTTTGTAAATTCATCAAAGGAGTTAGACTACCTGATGGGTTTGGATCCAACTTTAAGCAAAAAGTCACTGCTAATTATGACAACATAACGGGCATGAAATCTCATGATTGTCATATAATGATGCAACGGTTACTTCCTTACGGAGTACAACAATACTTGCCCAAAAACATTGCAGATCCTATAATCCAGCTTTGCTTGTTTTTTAAGCAGCTTTGTTCTAGAATTTTGACGGAGGAGGACATGGTAAAAGCTAAAAACCAATTGATCAGTGTGATGATTAATTTAGAGCAAATCTTTCCTCCTGCTTTTTTTGACATAATGCCTCATTTGGTTGTACATCTACCCGATGAGGCTATTCTAGGTGCCCTCATTCGCTGCAGGTGGATGTATCCATTTGAAAGATACATGAATAAGCTAAAGAATTATGTCCGAAATAAAGCAAAGCCCGAAGGTTCTATCGCGTAGGGTTATGTTGCAGAAGAAGCATTAACTTTTTGTTCGCGTTATCTTGATGAGGATGTCGAGACGAGATTTAACCGTCTTGACAGGAATGACGACGGTTTGCCTGAACAAAAAGATAAATTCCAGGTGTTCCGGTCCGCATGCAAACTGATGGGTAGAGTCAAAGATATTCATATGAGTTTAGATGTTACGCGGGCAGTTGTATGGTATATACTTAACAACAGTCCTGAAATCGAATCAGACATCTTGGCTTACAAAGAGTATGTCTCTTCCTTATCTATATTTTAAAAAATCTTCTTTCGGGATGACTTATCCTAATATCATGAACTTTTGCAGAGAATCGCCTGATAACGTGGAAACGAGGTTTCCCACCTGGTTTAGTCACAAGGTAAATACATTAGATATATTACCTTGGAGTTATTGCTCATATATCTAAATATGTTTGTATCTCTTTCGTAGATTCGTGAAAAAAAAACGACAGGCGACTGTAATGAAGAGTTATTCTCTTTGGCATGTGGACATACTAGTGCATGTACATACCCCGCTTGCGTAGTTAACGGTGTGAGGTTTGTGATACATGAACGCGATAAACTTCACACCACTCAATGCAGTGGTGTTTCAACAGCCGGGCTTGATGGAGAGATGTATTATGGTCAACTCGAAGAAATTCTGGAGCTCACTTATATCGGGAACCGCAAGGTTGTGTTGTTTCGATGTAAATGGTTTGACACCATTAACCCCCCAAATTGTACGAAACGCAATAGACGTTCTTACATTGAGCAGGGCATACATCATATTTTGACTAATAAGGAATTTCACAAAAATAATCAATACATTCTTGCGACACAAGTATCACAAGTATTTTACCTTGAAGACCTTGCTAGAAAACCAAAGGGTTGGAAGGTGGTCGAACATGTTTATCATGGCGATGTTGAAGAGTCCGATCAAGATGTTATACATGGTAGCAGTTCATCAAATTTTACGCTGAATGTTGGTTTGACTTGTTTGGAGGATACAAATTTGAGTTTGAATGACGAATCGGCAGAAGTGTCCGCCACACAGGTTAATGAAGACGATGATGATCTAATCAATTATGAAGATGATGACGTTGCACATGCCGTTGATGATGATGATGTTCAAATGTCTGATGATGATGAAGTGAACCCTAATAATGTTGTTGAAGAAGTTTTATCTAGCGATGATTCAGATTGTGATAATTGATCTTAAGTTGTAATTTGAATGAAACAATGATTTAATCTTTAGATGTGTAATTTTTTTTAATGAAATTGTTCTTATATGTTTAAATGTGTAAATTTTTATGAATTTGTGTATTAGCATTAACCGGTCCACGAAATTGTGTGTTCATGTACTTGTTATATTACAGATGGCGTGTGTAGGTGGTAGATCACACGGTGGGGATGGTGATGTTACTCCACCTAGACGACCTACAAAGTCCGTACCTGGCAATTGCGAAAGTAAGAAATTGTGATTTATTTTTATTTTATGTCAAGTCTTATTGTTAATTAAGTGTGTTTGAATTTTCACGAATCAATAACTTCAATAACTAATCTTTGCAGGTGAACCGATACCACATATGGTTACGGTTAATACGAGCCTAAGGAGGAAGCATAGGGCGCATGGAGGACCTTTGCCAGTTACATTTGATGTTTATGATCTTAATAGCTTCCATCCGTTAGGCGATAATGCTGCGATGTTGAGCTCTCTGATGGGGGAAACAGTCCGACCACTTCCACTTACTTGCGAGTGGGAACAGATACCATTGCACCTCAAAGCCCATATCTTTCCTACACTTGAGGTATTAATTGTTTGCGTTACATCTAGTCTTATTAACTGTTTTGGTTGAAAATTGTTTGTTTATTTAAATGCATATGTTTACATGTAGACCTATTTCAACCTGACGGGTTGGTTGGATAGTCGCGATAGTGTGACTTATGGCGGGGTAACATATGTGGTGGGAGAAAGGATAAAAACAGGAATTAACTGTAAGTTGAAGCTACTTTGGCGCAAAAATAGGAACTTGTTAAAGCATGACTATTATTCTATCCATGATTCGGCCGAGGAAGCGACGCTTGTACCGCCCCCATCGAGTTCTACATGGGCCAACAGATCAGCAAGGGAGTGGCGTGATTTGTGCCGGTATTGGTCCGACCCGAAACAGGTGAGGAGAAGTGAAATTAATGCAGTTAACCGCTCGAAAAACAAAGTTTCTACACATCAAGGGAAAAAATCATTCGCTCAAGGAAGGAACGAATATGTAAGAATCGTTATAGTTTTTGTGATCATTTAAAAGTTTTATATTGTTTATTTATATTTTGTTATTAATTTTTTTTGGTAAAGATCTTGTTATTAATTTATTTGATATTGTACAGAAAGTCAAGCATGGGTCCCACGAGGACCTTATACAAACTTGGAAGAGGGCACGCACAAACAAGAATGGCACTATGTCCGAGGAAAATGCAGACAGATATGTAAGTAATTTAATTTATACATGCTTTAATAACATATTTTTATTTGTTTTTAACTTCTTTTTTTCTCTTTCTTTTTCACAGTCGAGAATGATGTGCATAAAAGAAGCGATTTCTTGCGGTGGGTCATCGGGCGAGCGATTTGAGAAAAATCTTTGATAAATCGACGGTAGAAGCCCGCATGACCCAGGAAACTTCTCACACCCTTCACGGTTGAAGGTGGAGGCAACTTTGCTATAACATCAACTTTAGCACGGTCTACTTCAAGACCGGCTTTCGAAATCTTATGTCCAAGCACGACGCCTTCTTTTACCATAAAATGGCATTTTTCCCAATTCAGAACAAGGCGAGTGTCTTCGCACCGCTGTAGCATACGTTCTAAATTGGCAAGGCAAGCAGAGAAGGAATCCCCGAAGACCGAGAAATCATCCATGAAGACTTCCATGGTTTGTTCAACCATGTCATGGAAGATAGCTAACATGCACCTTTGGAAAGTCCCGGGCGCATTACATAAGCCAAAAGGCATTCTTTTGTAAGCGAAAGTGCCATAGGGACAAGTGAATGTAGTCTTCTCTTGATCTTGGGGATCGATGGGTATTTGAAAATAACCCGAGAAACCATCAAGAAAGCAGTAATATTCATTACCGGCTAATCGTTCAAGCATTTGGTCCATGAAAGGTAGAGGGAAATGATCCTTTCTCGTGGCATCATTGAGTTTGCGGTAGTCTATACAAACTCTCCACCCAGTAACGAGACGAGTGGGAATCAACTCGTTATGTTCATTGGGAACAACGGTAATTCCGCCCTTCTTGGGCACACAATGGATTGGACTAACCCACGGTGAATCCGAAATAGGGTAAATCATACCCGCATCAAGAAGTTTAATGACTTCTGTTTTGATGACTTCATGGATTTTTGGATTCACCCTTCGTTGGCTTTGAATAGTGGGCTTATAGTCGTCCTCCATGAGAATTTTGTGCGTGCAGAAGTGAGGATCAATTCCACGAATGTCCGAAATCTTCCAAGCAATAGCCTTCTTGTGATCTTTCAACACAGCGACAAGTCGGGCTTTCTCTTCATCCTTCAAATCCTTAGCAATGATGACTGGCGACTTCTTCTCTTCTTCGAGGAATGCATACTCAAGATGGGGTGGCAACTCCTTAAGTTCCAAATCCGGAGGATTGTCGACGGGAGGCGTGTTCGAAGTCGGAGTCTCGATAGCAATAATAGTGGGAGATGGAGGGGAAGGATTGTCTTCTTTGAGGAGGTTTGCAATGAAACTGAGGTCTTCATCCCAAGTGGCAATAGAATCGTCATTGTTTTGCTTGACATCTTCCAAGGTGGCTTCCAAATCTTTCCAAAGGAAATCACTTTCTCCAAATAGAGATAGTGATGAGTCGATAGAGGAAACGGTCTCAACATTGGGAAGAGAGGTAGGAATGTTTTTACAAGCATCCTTGAAGTGTTCTTCACAAGCCTCATCAAGAACGTCAATACAATTAACATTCTCGTAAGAAGAAGGTTGTTTAGATAACTTTCCCATGTTGAAGACTACTTTATCGTCACCCACTCTCATGATAAGCTCACCGGCTTCAACATCAATGAGAGTGCGACCGGTCCTCAAGAATGGACGACCAACAATGAGTGGCACACGTGGGTCCATCTCGTAGTCGACGACAACAAAATCGGCAGGGAAGGTGAATTTGTCGACTCCTACAATGACGTCTTCGGCTATCCCCACTGGATAAGCAACCGTACGGTTGGCCAATTCCAAAGTCATTTTGGTGGGGACTAGCTCTGGGAGAGATAATTGCTTCCAAACACTTAGAGGCATGAGATTAATACTG
Organism: Glebionis coronaria; assembly: GCA_025667525.1. Taxonomy (NCBI): domain Eukaryota; kingdom Viridiplantae; phylum Streptophyta; class Magnoliopsida; order Asterales; family Asteraceae; genus Glebionis; species Glebionis coronaria. The sequence continues at coordinate 587,912,186 of CM046880.1, read as the reverse complement.
GCACCTAGATCAGCTAGGGCCATGCAATTCTCTACTCCCGGGAAATTGCAAGGGATAAGAAAACGACCCGGATCACCAAGCTTGATTGGCAATTTCCTTAAGAGCACTGCAGAGCAGTTCTCATTAAGTTGGGTGTTGGCGAGATCGAGGAGCTTTTCCTTGTCGCTCATAAGATCTTTAAACATTTTGGCATACTTGGGCATGTGAGCGAGAGCCTCAGCGAAGGAGATATTGAAATTCAGTTTCTTGAACATTTTTAGGAAGTTCGAAACTTGAATATCATCCTTGCTCTTTTGCTTCTCTTTCCTCAACCTTGAAGGATAAGGTATATTGGAAGAAGAGGAAGGCTTTAGAGGAATAGGATCACTCACAACCACGGGTGGAGGAGGGGTAGAAAGAAGAGGTGGAGAAATTGGGGAAGGAGAAGGAGGAGGAATAGGAGCAGGCGACTCGTTCTCCTTAGTCACAACCACCGGTGGAGGTATAGGAAGCTCGGGTTCCGTAGTACCTTTGCCACTTCGAGTGGTGATTGCTTTCATCTCCCCTCTTGGGTTCGCAACGGTGTTACTCGGAAGAGTACCCGAAGAAGAGGGTTGACTACTTTGGAAGAAACTAGCCATCATGTTCCTCAGATCATTAGTCTGGCTATCTAACGTGTTTCTCATGTCAGCTCTCAAATCATTTCCTTGCTTGACCAAATCTGCCTTCAAATTGCGCACTTCCTCTTGGAGATTTCCCACAATCACATCATTGGTCCTCATATAGGTGGCGACCTCTTGGTGTAATGCTGTGTTGGCTTGGTTGGGAGGAGCATTGTATGCAGGTGGTTGGTAAGCAGGTTGTTGGTAGACTTGATTGTTACGTTGAGGTGGTTGTTGCTGCTTGTGAGGTGGAATATATGGTTGTCGAGGTTGTTGTTGTTGTTGAGTAGGGCGGTTAAGGTTTTGTTGTTGGTTTGGGTTGGTTGGAGGAAAGCCAGGTGGGGAAAGATAGTTGTTTGATCGATAGCTAAGCAAGTTACGGTCACCTTGAGGTCTAGCTTGATAAGCAGGTTGTTGGTAGGTGCCATATGCCGCATTCACATTCTCAGCAGGGTAATCTTGGGTGGCGGTACAAGTTGTGTAAGAGTGGGGACCACCGCATATCTCACAAGGTTGGCTGACAGCGTTCACTTGTGCATTTTTTGCGTTGTTGCTGTTGTTGTTGCTGACGGTGTGGGTGACAAGCGATTCAAGAAGCGTAGTGATTTTGTCTAATCGCTTGTCGATGTCATTAGTGCTAGCACTAGCAACATTGGTCCTAATGCTCTTGGTTTGCACACGAGATTTGTTCTCAATGATATCCCAAGCAGCATTGGAAGTCTTAGCCAATAAATTACCCCCTGAGGCACTATTCAGTGAATCTTGGTCATTTATGCTTAAACCATTGTAAAAAGTATTTATTTGATGAACTTTGGTAAAACCATGTTGTGGGCATTTTCTTAAAAGTTCTTTAAAGCGATCCCAAGATTCACTGAATGACTCGTCGTACTTTTGTTCAAAGGTTATAATCTCATTCCGCAAAGCGGTAGTACGAGAGGGTGGAAAAAAGTACTTGATAAACTTTGTTTCCAAATCTGTCCACGAGAGAATACTCTGTGGCGGTTCTTTAGCAAGCCAATGCCGGGCTTGTCCCTCTAAAGAAAAGGGAAAAAGTTGTAACCTTATCACCTCTTGTGGAACGCCATTGAACTTGACCGTGTTCGTGAGTTGTAGAAATATCTTGATGTGATCGTGTGGGTCATCAATGGTTCGTCCAAAGAATGGTTGAGCTGAGACCATCTGGATAAAGCCTGACTTTAGCTCGAAATTGTTGGCGGCAATTGGTGGAATAACAATTGGATCCATGTTGCCATCGACATGAGCTTGCAGTAATTCAATCATTGGGCGATTATCCGGAAGGTGCTCATTGTTGTTGTTATTGTTCATGTTGTTGAAAGGCGGGTTGTTGTTGTTATTATTGTTGTTCGGAGGTGGTATGTTATTGTTGTTTTGTACACCAGCCATGTCTAAGTTATCGAGAGGCTCGGGCTCTTGATAAGACGTGGATCGAGTGCGCATACACCTGCAAAAGAACGAACAAAGAAAAACAAAGCAAAAATATTTTTGGTTTTTATTGTTTTTTTAATTTTTAGGATTTTTGAAAATTTTATATTTTTTAGTTGTTTTTGAAGATTTTCTTGAAAAAGTAACGTTCACGGGGAACGGATCCCAAAATCCAATTTCTCACAAAAAACTGTTGATCTTAACGAGAAGAGCCGGCAGCGGCGCCATTTGATATTTAGATTTACTATGGGTTCAATTTTACTCTCGATATCCTCTCGAATTGATCTAGGTCTTAAGTGGAATGATTGTTCTTGGTTACTAAATAAAGGGGTTTGGTTTTCTATTCTAATAAGAAGTGGAAATGAAAATTTAAATCAAAGGCAATTACTTTAATTAAGATTAACAAAAACTTGGTTGAAAATTTAAAGTTGAAAATTTAAAGTTCAAATTAAAAATTAAAGTTAACATGTAAATTGTGAAATATGAGCGAAGAAACAGTAAATCAACAACAGTAAAACAGTAACTATACTCAAAAATAACTGATCCGGAACTTTAAACCTTGATTCGGAACTAACTGATTCGGAAGATACTATTCACTCATCCGGAACTTGCTCATTCGGAACATACTCATGCGGAACATACTCATCCGGAACTTGCTCATGCGGAACTTTCCGAATGAAGGGTGTTGATTCGGAAGTTTGGAAACTTCCGAATGAAGGATTGGTTCGGAACTTTATGACTGATCCGGAACTTTCCGGATGAAAGCTTGATTCGGAAGTTTTCTCTTGATTCGGAACTTTAATGCTTGGTTCGGAAGTTTCCGAATGAAGGACTCATTCGGAACTTTTTGGCTGATTCGGAAGATCTGGAAACCCAGTTACAGTAACAGTATACGAAGAACACGGGATACAAATTTTTATCAAAATCAAATCAAATACTTAAAAAGGATTTACCAAATTAAACACAAATCATTTAGACACCATAAGCAACAAATCCCATCAATAAAAACACAAATTCTAACAACTTTTGAAGATCAAATCAAGAAAATAAAAACTTAAGAACTTGAAGATAAAGATGAAGATGAACAAGATTAAATGGAAAGATTAAACAAGAACTTGAATTGATTGATTGATGTTTTGACAAGATGAAACAAAGATTAAAATTACAAGATTAAAGAACTAAAAATAAAAATCACCAATCACCCTAGTGGTGATGGTGTTCTACGAACCAGGAGGAAAGAAAAGGGAGGAAGAAAGAAAAACTAGCTAGCTCTAAAATGTGTGTGGGATGGCCTATTTATAGGTGTTTCCTTTGGTTGGTGAGTGGGCTTTCTCCCGTTCTTTGTGTCTTTTCGTCTTTTCAGAAAAGTTTCCGTTTTCGATTCTGATTCGGGATTTGTTGTCGATTAAATTCAACTCGTCTTTTAATTTCTTCGTTTAATAGACTTGAGTTTCTTCGACTTATATAAATCTTCCATCTTTGGTCCTTTTCTTCGATAAATCTTCGAATAGGCCCAGCGACTTCAAATCTTTTGCATCTCTTGGACAATAGACTTTATCTTGAGTCTTTTTCTTCAGTAAAACCCGTGCAATCCCATGTTTTCTTCAATATTTATCCGGCTGCCTCTGAAAACACAATAAACACAAAAACCACGCCTAATTCCAAACAAATGATATTAAATACGTGTTTTGGTCTCGTTTTAGCCCGAATTAAGTGGTAAAAGGATGGGTGTTTACACACCTATCAGTTCTCCAAGAAACAAACCGCTCTTGCTATATCCACCATGGAAGCCGAGTATGTGAGTGCTGGTAAAGCTTGTCAACAAGCTCTATGGATGAAGCAAGCGCTTGTTGATTACGGGATTTCTCTTGATGATGTTCCCATCATGTGTGACAACAAGGGTGCAATAGACCTTAGCAATAATCCCGTGCAACATTCCCGAACTAAGCATATAGAGATTCGCCACCATTTTCTTAGGGATAATGTTCAAAAGGGGAACATTTCGATAGAGAAGGTACCATCGGTAGAAAACTTAGCCGATATCTTTACTAAGCCACTTAAGAGGAAACCTTTTAATTACTTGCGTCTAGGTCTAGGTTTGATGGAACATATTCCTTAATTATGCATTCTAATTTATCAATTATCTTTTATCTTTTGAGTCTTTTCTTTCTTTGAGCTTTTAAGTATAATAAACTCTTTTTGGAAAACTTCTCTTCCCTTTTTCAAAATTCTCAAAGTTCTTTAAAAACGGCCGATAAATGTTTTTGTATTGTTAATTTAATCTAAAAACGTTTTTCATAGCTTCTTGCTATTCATAATGAGCTTACATAATCCATATGTATGGGTCTCTCAAATATAGCAAGAACAAAAGAGAACTATGGAGGATCATTGTGTCATGACCTTGTGTCTAGTTCTACACACCTCCTACATTAATTTTATTAAAAATATATGTATTTTGGTCTAAACCTTGTTTGGTGAGCTCTTGTGCGTTTTCTTTGTCTATCTTTGCTTCTTAGCATACCCCCATGATTAGTTAGACTAGAAAAATAGGATTTGCTGAATTGGAAAATCCTCCCTCATCACCAAACTTAACCCACTGTGGGCGATTCTTTATTGATACCGCGGTTCCCCAGTGATAAGGAACCGTCGGCTGAGGTAAGGAACCGCGCCCAGTACTCTACTTTTCGGGTATTCCTGAAACTTCAAATTTGTTCCAACATTTTTTGGAATCTTTGTTTCTAGCCTTTGACCACCCCCAAATTATCTTGGGCTTTCTCTATTTAACCTTAAGCATTTTACATTCTCTCTCAAATCAAAATGTCTTATTCCCCAAATGAAAGCTTTGATTCTCCTCCATTCTCTCCAATTTCTTTCAACCCCAATTCACCCAAGAACACTCAAAATCACATCTCTTCTCCTTCTAAGAATGTTGATTGTGGAACTTCTTATCTTCCACCACTAGCCTTTAGTGTTCTACCTCCTTCACATGATAATTTCATGCATCATGGAACATATTGTCAATGTTGTCAATATCAACATCTTGCTATGGCTCACATCTATGAAGAGTTGAATTACATCAAGAGTCTCTTAGTCAAACCTCCTCTTTATTATAACTATGAGATCTCTACCAAGCCACCACCACCTCCTTCCGCCACTACCTTGTCTTTTATCTAAGCATTGGTTGCTTATCTTCAAGACATCTAGTTCAAGTAAATCTTAGAGTTCGAGCTTAACTATGATTAGATTTATGCTTTTTTTTTTGCTTTTGTTTGTGTCTCATACATCTTTTTATGATTTATTTCCTTGTATCTTTTATCATGTTTTCTTTTAACATGACTTATCTTGGATCTTTTGTTTCTTATTTTTTTGTGATCTTTGCTGTATCTTGTTGGGTGTCTCTTCTCTACTACTAACCCTTCTATGTAGCTTGTCACCATATATCGATTCCTTAGTGTCCCAAGCAAGGGGGAGTAAGCACCAAGGGGGAGCATTTGCAAAGTCCGGTTCTTTTCTTCTTCAAAGACTTTTGCAACCTTTTTGTTTCGACAAAGGGGGAGAAATGGTAAACTCATCTTCGAAAATCTTGTTTTATTAGATGATTGAGTTTATGGATTGTCGGAATCAAAAAGGGGGAGATTGTTAATGCAATGATGCCTAAAAACGTTACTTGCATTTTTCGGTCTCACTTAGTTTTGATTACGGCAATATATAAAAACAAGCATTTACGAAAACAATGAAAAACGAATTCTTGAGTTCAAGTATTTTTCATTTCAACCATTATCACTTAAAGTATGAACAAACAAGTAATTATCCAAATTAAGTGATCAAGGATTTAATCTTTTCTTAAAACTCACTTTTTATTAAGTGTGACAAAGTTTTATTATTAAACTTTCTTTTTAAGAAAATGTTTTATTAAATTAATTATTTGAAAATTTGTAATTTGAAAATGGCATATTCTATCTTGGTTTAGAATATCCTTTCAGGATATTTTAATCCCCAGATTCGAACCAATCCACTAAAAGACAAAAGGGAGCGGACTCTACGCCGACAGTTCCTTAGCGCCTACGGCGGTTCCTTATCGATAAGTAACCGCGGGCTCCAATAAGGAACAACGGGCAGATATAGCCGTTGGATGTTTGTCTTATAAATAGTGGACCATTCTCAGACTTTCAATCCACCTCTTTTGCACATACATTTCCAGATTCTTTCATACTTCTTAAATTACTCAAATCCTTGATCATTTGTTTGATTACTACTTGTTTAGAAGTGAATCTTTCTCCTCTCATCTTTTCCTCTCAAAGTGCAAAGAGAAGAACACTATCATTCTTGAAGTGTTGTGTCTACCTCAAAGATCCAAACTTATTTATTCATTGTTATGTCATTATTGTGAAGATCCAAGTAGTTGTGTCTATTTGGAAGTTTTGTATGTATTAAGGTTAATACCCTCAAAGTATATTGGTGTAGATTGGTCCTAGCTAAGATTAGGGCTCGACTTTTAGCTTAGAGTCGGAAATTGGTTAAGCGACGTTGTGTACGGTTTCTCCACCTTAAGGAGCTTGTTTATTAGTGAACTCTCGAGTAAGGAGTACTCGAGGAGTGGAGTAGGAACGAGGAGTGAGCTTCGTTGCCGAACCACTATAAATCCTTGGTGTTTGGTTTGATCTTTCCTTCCCTTAACTCTTTACATTCATTAGTCTTTATACTTGTGATTATTAGTTTAGTTGCACTATACCTTGTTCATATTGTGTATAAGAAGGTTTCACATAAATACTCAAGCTTAAGTTTTTGAAAAAGAAATTTTTAAAACCAACCTTTAACAAGAAAATTTAAGAAACTATTCAACCCCCCCCCCTTTTAGTTTCTACATACTGTAAGCCTCATGTTTGCGGTTAACTTTAAAACTTTGCGATGACCCAACAAGTACGACTGATTTAGGGATGCACTTACACTGTCTTGACGGAAACCTTTTGGAACAACTGGGAGAACCTGCCTAAAATTCCCTCCAAATACCATCGTCATGTTTCCAAAATACTTTTCACACTTTTCATACCTATTTTCTCGAAGCACGTCCCTTAAGGTGCGATCTAACGCCCCAAAACAAAGCTTGTTTTCCATTGGAGCCTCATCCCATATAATAAGCTTACATTTCTTCAACATTTTTCCTATATCACTTTGTGGACTTACAGATCAAGCAGATGTCTCATCAACGTTGATCGGAATATGAAACCTGGAATGTGTAATTTGACCTCCAGGCATCAATAAAGATGTGATAACGCTCGATGCAACACTTAGTACTACATATCCTCGTATTCTAATACCGACAACAAGTGTTTCGCATAGAATGTCTTACCGGTACCTCTATAGCCGTATACAAAATACACGCCTCCCGACCTCGTATCAATGGAGGCAATGATTGTGTCATAAACACCTTTTGTTCTTTGGCTAAAGAGTCGTATAATATTTCATATTCAGATTTCAACTCCACCGGAATATAATCAGTCTCATCGTACATAAGCTGATTACCGAATTCACTAATATATCTTTCGCCCGAATAAGGCATCTCGAGTCGACTTCTTAGAGTACATCACATCAGTTCATCTATATAGAACAAACAAACAATTTTCTTTTCCTCACCACTTAGAACCAAATCTGCATGAACAAACATAAACGTAGTACGTTATCAATAGCAACTTATGTTTAACACATTAATGACAAATATACAAACGAATTCATTTAATGTTCCATACAAATATAATGTTCTATTAGTTTTAATAACGTCCGATAAGTTTTACCTACAATTTTCAAAATCAGCCTTCTCCTCTTTCAATATCCTCTGCCATCAAGTGCCATGTTTCTAACCAAACACTTAAAGGTTTAGTAAGTTTCGTTTGCAATAGAAATGTAACGAATAGCTCACGGATATGATAAGGAGGTGTCCAGTGCGTTGTGTCTTTAATACTATCCACATACTCCTTGTCGTCCTCTAAAAGTCCCGTCGCGTAGAAAGATTTTTCTAAGTATGGTACACAACATTATTAATTGATTTGATGTCATCGTGATTTTTACATCCTTTCGCAATATTTAGTAGCATCCTACAATACTACACGTTTCCTGTCGATATAGGAACATTATGAATTCTATCAATCGATTTTCCTTTCTTTCTAACATCCAGATTTTTTTGTGCGTTTCATTCAAACTTTGTTGGGAACTCTGCATGCGTAAGATCTCTTGCAAGCGGATAAAGTTCATTCATTTTCATCCAACCTTTGAACATACTATGACCAACTGTAGGCTTGTGAATCAAAATTTGAAGATCATAATTTTCGTCATAAATAACTTGTTATTCGCCTCGCAAGTGAAATGAAAACCGCTTAACAAACGGTATTTTGTAATGAATCTCGAAACCAAATATCCTCCATGTCGCCTCACACGTAGACAGGTATTTGCAATCATAGAACGCCTTTATTTCGTCAACATGTTTTTGAACTTGCTCACCATCTACTGTGGTGTCCGGTTTATACAACTGTGCCGACACTCTATCTGGACCTTTGTTTATGCACTTAAAAATATTTGATTGATCTGGTCTGGATGCACCATTCACCGTTAATGAGGCATTGATACCTTTTTAAAAGAGTTGCATTATACAGTATAACATAACCATTACGCAACTTAGCTCCACGAGTTTCCACATACCTTCCGTTGTCTCGTCTATTATACACATAATAACCATCAGCGTCTACAGAACTGCATTCACTGAACTTAAATGGAAACCTTTTGATGCATTTACCGTCAACCATACATGCTTGATTCGGGTCATCCTTAACGCAAGGACCATGCATCATGAAATCAAAAACTAATTTGTACATTTCTGGATCTTCATTTTTATCAGGTTTTTATTATGATATGCCTTTGTAGTTTGCTCAACATGTGGAACCTTGTCATCCTTATACAAGAACAAACATAGATAGGTATAGGGAAGGCCTATCTTTTAAAATTCAACCGTTTACACAACTGAAAAATATTGTGGTATTAATATAAAAACCTATTACCCAACATAAAGTTTTTACATTTTTTTTATAAACATAAAAAAGTTTGATGCTCAATATACCTGCTTGCGTACGACCGAATAAATATAGGCCCTTCTAATCATTCACCAACAAGTCTAGTTTCATTTTGAAAATGCATGTGAGCACGGCATGTCAATCTGTAGATGTAAGGTTATGGTCACGCATGTATCGTGCAACCTCATGCCAATTAGGATTGCATGTTATGGTTATGAACAAATCCGGGCAACCATACCATTTACACAATAACATGGCATCCATATTGTTTTGCTTCATGTACCTTGGCCCATTGGTAAACGTAGAAGGCAATACAACCGGTTTACCAAGCACAATTGGGTCGATATTTCTAGATGCAATGCTTTTGCGGATATTCGAGTAGGTATCACATATTAGTTTAAAGTGGTGAACATGATGGAAATACAAACGTTATGTCTCGACCATAGTGTAACCATCCACAAGGAATTGGTGAAACATTCGGCCACCACAAACAAATAAATTCTCCTGATTCGGACGGCCATGAATCTGAAAAGAAAACCACTCTCATATGTTAACATTTTTTCCATTTTCATCGTCACTTGTAAATGGTTGTCCATGCCTTTTTTTGATGTGGTATTTCAAGATAATAACCATCTTGCGCACACGACATCAACAAAGGGTATTGCAAAGAAAGGTACAAAGGATGAAAAATGTTTATACGTTGAAAAGCTTCATGGTGTTTTTCTATAACAATATCTCTATGTTCGGCGCATGAATCAAAATCGCCTACTATAAGGCCAGCGATCTAATTTGCGATCAACAGATTATATGTTCGTCCATCACGCGCCCTTCTAGATGTTTCAACCAAATCACTAGACGTATCTAAAGTATCTCGTACTTCTCTGATAATATTTCTGTCAATTAGATACATGGCATTGGAATGAGCAGAAGATGAAGTAGAGTTGCTGTAAATGATAAAACAACATGTCACATATCAGTAAACAAAAACACAATATAATCTAAATGATGATACAAACTAGAATCCAAAGAAATCAAGGATACACATATTACCTTGGTGCTTGGCCCTATTTTAAATCTCGTTCTCCGTATCATATATATACAACTGTGTGAACTTGGGCGTATCACCAGATTCAAGAAGCAAGATGCCAATTTTGTGATATGTCTGTCCATGTAAGCGAAAAATGTATGGACCGCGACCTCGTCTATTGACTGAATCGTCGACCTTATCTCCCATAGAAGTAAACGCAAACATATTGTTGTATGTTCTAATATTTGTTCGGAAATTCTGAATTTTGGAATCGTTGTTATTAAACAAATCAACAATTGGTTTTGGAGCAGGCGACGGTGGTTTAATGAAAAATTTTCCTGTATTACAACATATATTTTAGGATTTGTTGTTTAGGTTATAGTTTTCGACTTTAGCTTTTTTCCCATACCATAGCGTGATATTATTTACACTCGTATGTAGGATCACCATGGTCGTAGTACTCTACAAATTAAAATCCAAGTTTTATAAATGGCGTCATATACATATTATTATGATATACTACTTAATTAATACTAACACATATTCATATAATTTACCTTATGAAATGGCAACGTATTTGTCATAAACTCTTATTACTTTTCCATCGTCGTCATCAAGACTAAACTTTATTGGCGCCCGAGATTTCACGTTTGGTCTCTTACTTTTTTTTCATGCTCTTAATGATTCAACTACTTCATATTTTGTGTTCTTTTTTGTCAACGAATGAATGGTTTTTGCAACACCGGAAGTTGAAGTTCTTTTACCGTTTTTGTGTAACACTACCAACAAAATGTGTGTACAAACCAACTGAAGCATAAAATAATTTTGTTAAAAAGAAGAGCGGGAGAAGGGGTGAGGGGCTTATATATCCCTCATAAGCCTTACTTGATAATGCTTAAAACCATTAGGCTTTATCATTTAACAAACCTTATCACTTGTAAATACTTATCAAAACCAAATTCAAAAATAAAAGCCTTCGAATCCTTTCATTGGAAGGTTCTAAAAACTGAATACTAATTCTATACCAAATAGGATTTGATTTATATTTTTCCATCTTAAATACAATTGGTTCAAATATACATAGGCAACTAGTGAGTATTAAAACATTTCGTGAAATTAAACATGTTATTTTTGAGTTAGTGTATGCCTTCGATAAGCTCACTCGAATATGAGTGTCTAAACATCACATATTCCAACAGTTACAAATGATTAGTGGTTGTTCAAGCTCTCAAGACATTAATCTGGTACTTCTGGCACATTTCATTTTACTTAAACTTTATGTGATTAGTATACTTTTCCGGGTAACCTTTTACCCAACATAACATTTATTTACGTCGCTTATATTTTATTCGTAACATAAAAGAATTTTAAGTGTAGTAAAGAAAATATTATTATGGTCTCCTCCTTAAACGTTGTAAGCTGCATGGTTGCCTGAACCAAAGAACATCATCATTCTCGTAGTTCATCATCTTGTAAGCTACAATCATACTTAGGGTGTAAAACCAAAAATTTGAATACCATTTCATTTCATATAATTTTGATTAATTTGAACATAACCTGAAGTTTTATAATAAGCAATGTTACAAAAATCGTGAATCGCTAGTTGGCCGGTCGACCACCTTGTAGCTTCTAATCGTTTTAAGCGGGATTAATTGGTGATTAATCAGATTGGCATTTTGTGCAATTTTTTGGTAATTCCGACAAGTTTTGGATTTTCTAACGAGTTTTAGGTATTCTCTAATGAGTTTTAGGTATTTTTTGCAATATTATTCTTAAAATACAACCTATCATACATATAAATAGTTACTATAAGTGATAAACATAAGTTTATAGTGAGTTTTTGGTATTTTATGAAAAATTTGAAGGTTTTCGGTAAGTTTGACCTCGCTTGACCGTCATTGATCATAGTTGACCGCCATTAATCGCCCTTTCATTAATCGGAAAGGTTAAGGGCCTTGTAGCGATTAAGCGGTGATTAATCGACCATGTAGACCTTTTTTTGCAACACTGATAATAAGTATTTGAATTTAAAACCTTAAGTTATGATTTTTTGAAATAATGGAGACATAACATAAGGTAATACTAAAAAAAGGTTTTCCTATTCAGAAATTTGGTGTTAGGGTGTGATTATACACCAAGATCTTTTATTTTAAAGTCTATATTATTTTGGGAATGAACTGTAAGAAAAAATGGGATAAAATCTTCAAATTTAAAATATTTTTTATATTAAGTAAAGAGTGTAAATAAAATAGATAATCACCTCTAAATTTTGGAACAATTCTTGTCTAATCCCCTCAATACACTCATTCTAAGGACCGTCCCATTCATTATCCCATCTTCATCATTATAAAAAATTCTCTTCATTATTTTGTGTAAAACTTCATTGAAGGTCCTAGCAAGAAAGGGTGTAGGTGATTCTTGGTGTTTCTCCATTGTTTTGGTGTGTTGGTGCATTTTTTCCATCCTTTTTTATGTGATTATTGTGTGTTCATCTCTTCATATTGTTCATCTTGTGGTATCATCTAGGGGTGGCAATTTCTGACCCGACACGAAACTCGACCTGAAACCGACACGAAAATTAACAGGTTCGGGTTGAATATATTGAATCTCAGGTCAGGTTTGGGTCGACCTATCTGACCCATTTATTAAACAGGTTAGGTTTGGTGGTTGGAAAAAACTTAAGCAGGTCGATCCGACAACCGGTTTAAGATTTTTTTTCTTATATTAAAAATGATTAATATTTTACCATACGTGTTAACTAGGTTAAACAGACCGAACATAAACACATTTAACATGTTTAACACGTGTAATGTGCCTACTTTTATATATAAAACTTGTTAAATTTATCAATATATAAACCCGTTTAACCTATTCAACCTATGTAACATATTTAACGTAAACCCAAATATATACACGGGTTAAATGGGTTAGGTTCGGGTTATGTGTAAACGGGTTAGGGTTGACATAACTGACCCGATTATTTAAATAAGTTAGGTTTGGGTTAGGATTTTCTGACCCGCCAACCCGACAACCCGAACCCGCTAACCCGAACCCGAACCCGACACAAATTTCCACCCATGACATCCACCCTTTGTGTTCTTATTTTTTCCACCTTAGGGTTTTCATTAATTTTTGTTACATAAAATCATGGAAGAAAACTATGTATAAAATATGTTAATGATTTTTAGATATTTAATGATATGGTAAATTGACTAATCATATGTTATGAAATCTTATAAATCATTAATGAGGTATTAAATTAATTAATATTAAACTTAGAAAATCTAGTTTTAATTTAATGGGTAAAAAGGTAAGGGTTTTATTGTTTTAGTGGCTGTCCAAAAATTAGGTGATGTTCAATAAGGCTTAACTCAGTCATCAAAATGGATTTTTAAATGATTCTTGTTTTTAAGATTATGTCCGTTGAGTCTAGTTTCTGTAACAAGTCTTCTTTTATTTTTTAGAGACCTCGAATAACGTTTTTATGGTTTTACAAGTTAAAGTGTCAAAACTAAAAATTTAGTAAATAAAACTCAGTTGTAGTATTTGATTTTTAGTTCTTAAATCATAAGGAGTTTTATATTGGTTTATCGGTATTTTATTAAACATGATTTTATTCATGTCCTTGATTTATTTCGTGATTTTTAGAGTTGTCTATGTAGGGTAAATAATTAATAACTTTATGTATCATTCTGTCAAATATGGTTTTGGACTAGTTTTGGAAACAAAGATAAAAAGTGTATCTAAAATCTGAATTAATTAGCTCCATATAGGCATCTCTCTGAATTTTTATAAGAATTTTTGGGTCCTTTTGGTTGGTCATATAATTAAGGTAACATATCTGAAATAAGTAACCTAAGAAAATATGGAAACACCTTAATAAAATCAGATATATAATATTTTTAAATATGCTTTGGTAGTTCCAGTGACATGTGTGTACTTCGTTCCGTTTGTGTTCGTTTTCTCTTTGTGCATTCGTTTATGTACACGCATTCTGTCTTTTTAGTAAGGACATCCTTTTGATTTGATTTCCGTTTGTTTAGCCAGTTGATTTAGTTTGATGTTTTTTATATACTATCCAAACTCATATTTGTTTGATATTCGTTATGTTCATTTGATTTGATATCTTCACTTGTGATCCTATTTGATTTTGTTGTTAATGTCATATGATTGTTACCATAAATTGAATATTTGAAATTTGTTTTTGCCTAACACTTTATGCCCAATCTATTTGTAACTAGTGATGGAGGTATCATGACCATGTCATTGATGCACCAATGGCATGACACTATCTGTGGCGGTGTGATTAGTCCACGAAGTTTCCTTTTGTGTGTACTTTAAATTATTTTGATATTATGTGTGTGTGCATTAGTCTTCGAGTTGATGTACATATATGACTTTGTTTTGCACGAAGCATATGGATACATTTCAGGTACTTTTTGTTTTGATTGGGTGAATGGTTGTGTGTGTATAGTACACCCAATATCACATTTGGTACATCAGGTGGTGCATGCTTGTGTATAATTGGGATTAGCTATTTAATTATCAGTGTTGGGTCTATTCATGTATCATGTTTAGACATTATGTGGGCTAGTGGGCAATTCCTACGTTGTGCTTTATACCTTATCTTTTGATTGTTTGTACACTATTCCTTAATCCGTATCTATATCATATGACATCTGATTTGCAGGGCTTCATTGTCCATTTGTTATCCATCTTTTGGTTTCATTTATCATATGTTGTTTATATCTGTCCACTGAGCGTTAGCTCAACCGCGTTTTCTTTTCACGCGGCCGATATTAAGCGGAAGCTGGGAAGTGAGTGTGTGTTAGAGACTACCCTTAGAGAACCCTTATGTTTTGAATAAAGTTTTTGGAAGACCTTTTATATTTTAGAGTTTTTCATTTTAAACTCCTATATTTTGAGATTTTACTCTTTTGGAGAGTACTTTATTGTTGGTTGATATTTTATAATTAAGACTTCCTCTTAAAATTTTATATATGTGTTTTTGATACTTGTCTCTTTCTCAGAGCGGGTGTTAAAATCATTGTATCAGAGCCTTTTCGACCTATGATTTGACCTGTGAGAATTTGGTAGACATTCGGCTTTCGTGCGTGTAGAAACTAGAAGGAGGGTTTGAATAGTTTCTCTTCGATTTATCTCTTAATTAAAATTCCTTTCAATTAGGTAAGTACCAAAATTATCTTTTACCTAAAAGCTAGTTTCATAATGAGTAGGTTCAATTCTAATGCATTAACAATGACAAGTAGTAAGTGTAATGATGATGAAGGTAAGTGAAGAGTAAGGAAAGAAACAACCTAGTAGGAAGACACCAAGATTTTTAGTGGTTCGACAACGAAGCTCTATCCTCGTTCCTACTCCACTCCTCGAGTACACCTATTCAATATTTCCACTATACCCACAAGCTCCCTTCTTGGTGGGGAAAACCTTACAACGTCGCTTACATTATTTTCCGACACTAAGCTAAATGTCGAGACCTAATCTTACCTAGCACCAATCTACACAACGTCGCCCACTTCACCATTTAACGACACAAGGCTAGATTTCGAGTTCTAATCAAAAGATAGAACCAATCTTCACAACGTTGCCTACTTCCCCATTTTCCGACACAAGGCTAGATGTGGAGTTCTAATGCAAAGCTAGAACCAATATTCACGACTCTTCACTTTGAAGCTAAGTGAGAACTTCACACTACACAACTACACATCACTTTATAGTTTAGTGAGAACTCACAAGACACAACTACATCACTTTATAGTTTAGTGAGAACTTACACAACTTATTACAACTCAACTAAACATATCCAATTACACACATGTAACTTGGATCTACAAAACATAAATCCAAGCACACACATATGCAAAGGATTTACACAACACTAATCCAAGTATTTACAAATAGCTTGGATGAACACAACTAGTCCAAGTATTCACAAATACATTGGATCTACACAAGACACAAATAAACAAATGATAAACATGACTAGATCTTTAGGAGAGGTTGATCTTCATCAAGGCTTCATCTTTAATCACATCACAAGTGTGTGAGTGATCTTCTCTTTGGACAAGGTAAAGAAGGAGATAAAGAGGATAATCATAAGTAAACATACTTAACACATTAAGTGATCATTTATAAATGGTTAGGATTAGAAAGGAGAAAGAAGGCTGAAAGAAATGTCCAAAAGGGTTGTAGAGAATGAAGATTTGATCCACTATTTATAGAAGACAAAATCCAACGGCTAGCTGAGCGCGGTTCCTTATTGCACTAGGCGGTTCCTTATCAATAGAGAACCGCGTAGGCACTTAAGGAACCGTGGAGGTAGACTCCGCTCTTTTTTGTCTTTTAGTGGATTTGAAATATCTGATGCTGTTTAAACCTTCAAAGGATATTCTTATGGCATTTGGAATATGCCATATTAAAATTTTCATTTTCCATTTTAATAAAACATTTTCTTAAAAAGAAAGTTTATTAAAAATCTTTTGTCACATTTGACAAAAGTAAGTTTTAAGGCTAATCACTTTTATGATCACTAAGCATGATTAAGATATGTTAGTGTAATGATTATTACCTTGATGATAGTGATTGTTAGATAATTCGTTTTACGATTATATTTCATGTTAAATGTCTTTGTAATTTGTCATGATCAAAACTAAGAAAGATTAGTTAGCACTAACAATGTTTTTAGGCATTGCTTTGCATTAACAATCTCCCCCTTTTTGGATTACAACAAATTATAAACTCATTGACGTAAAATACAAAATTATTCGAATTATTAACGAGTTTATCACTATCATTTCTTCCCTTTTGTCAAAGCAAAAAGGTTAGCACAAGTCTATGAAGAAGAATAGAACCAGACTTTGCTAGTAGCTCCCCCTTGGTGCTTACTCCCCCTTGCTTGGGGCACCAAGTGAGAGAGCTAAGGTGACATGCTACACAAAGGTTAGAAGATAGAAAAGAAACACCAATGTATATATGTGCACTACCTACTAACTAACTTGAGAAGGAGGAAGAAAAGAAATCCCAAATTAGAAGTAAGTATTTGCTAAGTATGTCCAAAGAGTGTGTGTTGACAACATCAAAGTTCAATTGGTGGAATAAGAGAAGAAAAGAAACATCCAAACCAATCAAAATGATTAAAATGTCAAGAGGTTAAAATTTAGAATTTATGGAATCAGCCATAATAAATTATAAATTTTGACCATGATCAACTCTTTAACAAATGTGTGAAAAAGATAACTCACATAACATTCATATTACACAAATATGAAAGAACATACAAGAGAAATATTTATACACACAATATGGATATTTAAAGCAAAAAATATGGAAAATAAACCACAAAGCATAAACTATTCTAGTAGTGATAATCTTCCAAGTTTGCTTAAGATTTTTTTGACTCAAACAACTAAAGTACAAAATGTGCCTTAGTTGGAAAAGAAATACGACGAGGCATCATTCAAAGTTTTGTTCACGGGAACGAAAACTTTGAGAGGAGGTCGAGTGAGGAGGAATTCAAGGATATTTAGCTTTTCATAAACATGAGCAAGTTCAATTTGTTGAAATCGACAACAAGCACACGAGGAACCATGATGCAAAACAAAGTCGTTAGATGGGGGAGGTCCATCAAAATGATAGTTTGGTGGAGAAGGAGATAATGGATAAGAGATGTTTTCACAATTCCTAGTAAGATTTGGAAAAGAAGATAGGTCATTGAGTTGTGGAGAGTTGAAAGGTTTAGGTGGTGGTGGAGGAATTTCCTTTTCTCCGGTAATTGGATTTATAGAGTAGGTCTCATTCCAATATTTGATCAGAGAGAAAGAAGAATTCTTGGAGGGTTTTGGAAAGAGGAATCATGAGGATTCTTGTTCTTCTTGATCTAAATGGATCGAACCGAGATTTTCGGTTTCTTTGAAAGCTTAGAAGAAGAAGATTTAGGTTGAGAAGATTATGACAAAGATATGTCAAGGCTAGGAATGGAAGAGTTAGGCATTGTGAGAGATGAAGAGAAGAACTCCCAAAAGAGAAGAATTTAAAGAAAGTAGACAAGGCAAAGATTTGAAATGAAAACAAAAGGTTTTAGGGAATATTTAGCCAAATTGGGTAAACAAGGAAACTTAACAAAGATAGTGGTCAAAGAAGAAAGACAAAAATAAGCCAAAAACGGCTTTGCTGTCAGCGGTTCCTTAAAGGAATCGGCGGTTCCATATTGATAAGGAACCGCGCGACTGCTATTGAGCCACACACAGTGGACTTGAAACCATGATTTTCAAAGGTTTTGAAGAAAAATAAGGCTCTTTCAAAATTTTGCAAATCTTGGATTTTTACCTCTTTTAGCATTAGAGTATGCTAGGGTTGCATAAAAGCAACACACTCACAAAGAGTGTCTTGACAAAGGGTGACAAAATATTTAGATAACATTTTGATCCAACTTTTAAGTCAAGTTTTAGAGGTTGTAATAGATTTAGGTTCAATTTTAAATAAATTTAAGTTGATTAATGTGACGACATAAGTTAAAACACATAAAACTAAATCCATATAACATCTTCATGTAAAACTCATGAAGGAAAGGAAATACAAGAAAAGAAATAACAACTAACTAATATAAAGTTATCTTAAACTAGTTCTTGATAGCATAGTCTTCTCTGGCTTGACTTTCTTTAGAAACATTTATATTTTTTTTTGAAAATCATCATTCATCTCCTAGGATGATGAGGATTAGCAACTAGGTTCAACAAGAAGCTTTGCAACTTGATGTGAGCCCCAATCATCTACAACCTAAGAATATCAATGAGGTGGAAGTTGTTCAAGCAACAACGACAATTGGTTCCATTGTGCATGAAAAAGTCAAACAAGTGTGGATCACCAAAGAAGCGGGAAATGGGAACACCCAAAAGTGGAGTGTTAGAGGGAGGATGAGGTGGAGGAGGCATGGTATCCAAAGGTGATATGGGTGCATTTGGTGGAGTGAAAGGAAGAGGCTAAAAAACAAAGGAAATTATTTGATGAGGTTGAGTATTCACATCCAAGGGAGGACTAGGAGTGAAGGGTGAGGACAACTCATTCATCCTTGATTGGAATGAAGAAGAGGTAGAACAATGTGAATGGTTAGTACCATGAGTTGAGTTGGTTTTGCATGAAGCAAGGGGTGGTGAAAGTGATGAAGAGATGAAAATATGAGAAGTTTTACTCTTGGGTTTGTGAGAAGATGGAGAACCAAGTTTAGGAAACTTGAATTTCATCTTAAGGTTTCTTTTGGAAGAGGAAATTTTGGGAAAATAGGATGTTCTAGTGGACACCATGGTTGTTTGTTAGGTTTAGAGAGAAGTTAAAGGGATGAAGAACACAATGGGCAACAGAGAGTTTAAGAAGAGGAATGGATGATCCAACTAGTAATGGGTTAAAATCATTTATGTGAATAATGAAATTAGGTAGCCTAGTTTAGGAAAGTGAAAGTTTTTGCAAAAAAATTATCAATGTTTACACAGATTAAGGGAAAACAGTGTAAAGCAAAGATTCGCTCAGAACAGACAACGGCGGTTCCTTATGTAGGGCCGCGGTTCGTTATCGCTAAAGAACCGCGGGACAGATAAAGAACCGCCCCCACAGGGTTCCATAAAATGCACTTCCTGAAACATTTGCTAGCCCAGATTTTACACAAAGGTTTATCAAGCCAAGGTGAACTATTAATCAAAATCTAGGAAGCTAACAAACACAAAAGATGCACAAAGCTATGAAAATAGAAAGATCGATCGCATAGACACTTAGGATTAAAATACTAAATAATCCAAAAACAAAGTATTAGTTAATAAACACATAACATCCTAAAAATAAAGATAAAGGAAATTGAGATCAACAATCCAAACATGTTTACATACATGTTAACCATTCAAGAGCGGGATGTATCATTCATCCATGAGCATTTCCTCATTGCCTTGATTCACTTCTTATGCGTTATTGAAGATGAAGATTGAGACAATATTGATAGTCGGAATCAATGTCTAGAGAAGACAATTGAGAGATAGAGGATGACAAATCATAGCAAGGGTTGAGAGAGTTGTCTTGAGAGATATTTCCATCTTCATTTGAATCATGCGTGGGTTCACAAGAGATGTTTCCTTCAATAGGAAGCATGACTTGATCCACGAAGTGAAATGATGAAGCATTTAAGGGTGGAAAGTCAAGAAGAAGTTTTCTAAGAAGTCGTGAGAGAATCATGGCAAATGGAAGACTAGAGCGAGACCCGTTGAGAACAAATCTTATTCTTTTAGCTATGAAAAATGCAAGGTTTTTTGGAGTGGAGGTAGCAACACAATACAACATATGTGCAAGACAAGCGGGCACACAGTTGCGATTACCATCCAAACACATTGCATTTTCCCTAATGATTTCGGCCCAAGGGATCATAAAATCATTAAGATCGCTAGTTAGTAATTCCCAAGGAGTGAGAGTACGAACTTCTCCCTCAAAATTACCAAGAATAGGGTGTTCACGAGGTTTAGCAATAGCACAAGAGATGGCCGAAACCGAGGGTATCTCGGTCACATAATTCACATTAATAGGGACCGATTCTAAAAATTTACACTCCAAGCATCGATGAACCTACATTGACCTTCGTATGGAACTTTGATAATCTCACCAAATTCTTCAAGAGTATATACAAAGGTTTTCCCCTTGATGGAAAATCTTATAGATAAACCATTATTGATGCAAATTAATGTGTACGAGTTAAAGAATTCCAAGACGAATGAAGGAAAGATTGGCTTATTAATATCAAGCAAAAAATCAAAGCCAATGGAATTGTACATGAATCGAATGAAGTCAAGTCCAAGAAAGTTAGAAGGAACAATGCGTCCTTCATGAAAACAACGAGATTCAAGACAACAAGAAGTGTTTTGAGTAGAACGAGTTCGACGTAAAGAGGAAAGATTAGGCATGTATTCTCTAGTACGTTGGTGGTCATTTTGATACCCCGAAGACATGATAGTACCTAAAAATAACATACAAACATATTTCCCCAATCACTCATATGTTACATACAAACCAAAAATAAAAAAGAAGAGAATGTGTTTCATCAATATCTTGACAAATAAAGAATTAATCCTTATCATTCTCATGATCACAATGTACCCAATTCATCATTGACTAACATAATAAATATGTAAAATCAATAATGAATTTGAACATTGGTTTTTCAAAACAAGGTTTTTAGGTAAGCATTTAACAATGCCATTACTAACTTGTTCATGGGTTCATATCAATTCCATCAATTAACCAAAATTATTTAGTCAAAATTCAGATTGTTCTACAAGTGGGTTTTAGTGAAATCTCAATGAATATGAACCTAAGGAATCATAGCAACATTACTATGTCAACTCTTATTCCTAGCAAGGTTCTAATTTAAAATCAATTTAAAAATCCCTAATTATGAATGTATGAACCCTAAAACAAATTAGATGAAATTGAAAGAAATAACTTACAATTAATTGATCTTGAATGAAGGATGAGTAAAACCCATAAATTGAAATCAATTAATCTTGAGTAATTGAAGGTTTTGAAGGTGCAACAATGGTGGAAAAACTGAAACCCGTCGCTCTATTGGAGAAGAGAGAGAAAGTTTGTTTGAAAAATGATATTTTTATAAAACCTAGTACTTTTGTCGCAATCACTGACCACGGTTCCTTATCGATATGAAACAGCACATTTGAGCCGCGACAGATAAAGAACCGCCTACAGTGGCGAGTTTTTATCAAAGAAAATAAAAGAATTTTTCAAAACCAAATTTTTCTAAATCCTTAAAATGTGTCTTAAGCCTTTAGGAAATCATTAGACCACCACAACACTAGGTAATAATGCCTTAATGAAGGATTACGAGTTGAATCGAGATAGGAAAAGACCGAAACGGACAAACGACTACTCGTAGCAAAGAAGCAAAGAAGAGAGAAGTCAAGGGGAGTGAATCAAGACCAAGAACAATGGTCAAGAGACAAATGACAATCTTCAAATCGAGGAGACGAAGAGCTTGTGTCATATATAGTGGTTTAAGACGTGCCTTTCCGGCGAAAGTCTAAACGGCTTTGGTAATGAACTATACCAAACAATTTTGATACATAGAATAAGAACACTTTGAAGATTAGTCTTACTCTACATCAAAATGTGAGTAAAGTATAAATTCACTTTCTCTCCCACATGATCGGAAAATTATTGTTAGGATTTAACAATAATAATATCCTTAGAATATTTCAATTCCAAATGTGTAAAATCCACCTACAACTTATGAAGTAGTTTGGTATCTCAAGGGATTAATCAATCATCCTAGAGATGAGCTCAATTGCACAAGTTACACGTGATATAGGGCCTACTAACCGTGAGGGAGCAAACCATGTAAATCATGCTTGATACTTTAAGCTACTACTAACTCACTCTACATCCCCATAGTGAGTCAAGTATTCAAGCAATGAAGGTTTCAGAGGAAAAAAGGAAATAATCACAAACCACAAACAAAAGTCAATGAAAGGATGTCAAGAACAAGCACATAGTCAATTAATGATCAAAAGATTGATCAATAGGGCGTGTGGAAGAACGAAAACGTACCTTAGCCACAAAATACATTCCAATCTTTCAAGGAACCAATGAAAAGCCCAACCATGACTAAAGTGACTACTAGGTCTTCAAGGACTAGTATCAGTCCCATACATCTTGATATCATCATTCAATGATGTTGGAAATCAAAGAAGATGAGTCTTTTACAAGTGTAAGTAACTCAATCCACAATCAATTGAATGATTGATCTTCATGAGTACCTATACATAACAAGATGCAAACTAGTAGATACATTTCAAGAGTAAATCTAAACTGCATAAATACTACTAATCTAAATGGGATGCTATATTACCAATTAAAAGGCCTATTTTCAATAAAAAATAGTTTTGACCAAAGAAAAACTTTAGTACAACTTTCTAATTTGAGGAGACAATGGATCGATCCAAGTTTTAAAGTACAATATACTTCAAAGATCTTGTGTCACCATCGCTCTGATACCAATTGTAGAAACTAGAAGGGGGGGGGGGGGGGTTGAATAGTTTCTCTTTGATTTATCTCCTAATTAAAGTTCCTTTCAATTAGGTAAGTACTAAAACTATCTTTTACTTGAAAGCTAGTTGCATAATGATTAGGTTCAATTCTAATGCATTAACAATGACAAGTAGTAAGTGTAATGATGATGAAGGTAAGTGAAGAGTAAGGAAAGAAACAACCTAGTAGGAAGACACCAAGATTTATAGTGGTTCGGCAACGAAACTCTATCCTCGTTCCTACTCCACTCCTCGAGTACACCTACTCAAGATTTTCACTATATACACAAACTCCCTTCTTGGCGGAGAAAACCTTACAACGTCGCTTACATTATTTTCCGACACTAAGCTAAATGTCGAGACCTAATCTTAGCCAGGACCAATCTACACAACGTCGCCCACTTCACCATTTAACGACACAAGGCTAGATGTCGAGTTCTAACCAAAAGATAGAACCAATCTTCACAACGTTGCCTACTTCACCATTTTCCGACACAAGGCTAGATGTCGAGTTCAAATCCAAAGCTAGAACCAATCTTCACGACTCTTCACTTTGAATCTAAGTGAGAACTTCACACAACACAACTACACATCACTTTATAGTTTAGTGAGAACTAACAAGACACTACTACATCACTTTATAGTTTAGTGAGAACTTACACAACTTATTACAACTCAACTAAACATATCCAGTTACACAATGTAACTTGGATCTACACAACACAAATCCAAGCACACACATATGCAAAGGATTTACACAACACTAATCCAAGTATTCACAAATAGCTTGGATGAACACAACTAGTCCAAGTATTCATAAATACATTGGATCTACACAAGACACAAATAAACAAATGATGAACATGACTAGATCTTTAGGAGAGGTTGATCTTTATCAAGGCTTCATCTTTAATCATATCACAAGTGTGTGAGTGATCTTCTCTTTAGACAAGGTAAAAAAGAAGATCAAGAAGGTAATCATAAGTAAACATACTTAACACATTAAGTGATCACTTACAAATGATTAGGATTAGAAAGGAGAAAAAAGGCTGGAAGAAATGTCCAAAAAGGGTTGTAGAGAATGAAGATTTGATCCACTATTTATAGAAGAAAAAACCCAAAGGCTACCTGAGCGCGGTTCCTTATTGCACTAGGCGGTTCCTTATCAACAGAGAACCGCGTAGGCACTTAAGGAACCGCGGAGGTTGAATCCGCTCCTTTTTGTCTTTTAGTGCATTTGAAATATCTAAGGCTGTTTAAACCTTCAAAGGATATTCTTATGGCATTTGGAATATGCCATATTCAAATTTTCTTTTTCCATTTTAATAAAACATTTTCTTAAAAAGAAAGTTTATTAAAAATCTTTTGTCACATTTGACTAAAGTGAGTTTTAAGGGTAATCACTTTTATGATCACTAAGCATGATTAAAATATGTTAGTGTAATGATTATTACCTTGATGATAGTGTTTGTTAGATAATTCGTTTTACGATTATATTTTATGTTAAATGTCTTTGTAATTTGTCGTGATCAAAATTAAGAAAGGTTAGTTAGCACTAACAATATTTTTAGGCATTGCTTTGCATTAACAGTGCGTATTTAGATAAGATCATTATCTTTCGTATTTTGATCTTAACTTTACATCGTCTTCGTTGTTTCATTTGTTGATTACTCAAATGGGAACGACAAGCAAGCTGCTACAAAGGGGCGTGTTTTTGCTTCGACTAATAATCAATCAGCTAGTGCTCCAGGTTCCTGTTCAATAAATTCTTTATCTATTTGAGCGTGATTTCCTTTTTATTTATTTTATTTGGTATTGGTGCGATGCATTCTGTGGTTTCTCTTTCTTTGGCATATTCTGTTCCTCGTAATCTATTTGAATGCGCTCTATCTATTACTATTATTCTGGGGTATCTACACCATGAGGTGTTCGACGTGTTACTTTGAAATTGAGTCGGTGATTTATTGGTCCATTTGAAATTTTAGACCGTGTTGGTGAAGTTTCTTATTGTTTGGCGTTACCTCCGCAATGGTTTCATGTGCATAATGTGTTTCGTATATCGCTCTCGAGAGGTTACAAATATCATCCGTATCATGCGGTTATGTATCCGTTAGATCAGATTCACGTGGTGTTGTATCCGTTTCTTTTAATCTTCCTATTTCAATTTCACGGCCGAAATTGTTTTAGAGGGGAAGAGTTGTAAAACTCGTAAAACTTGTTTTCAATTTCGAGGACAGAATTTTCTTTTAGATCGGAAGAGTTGTACAACACAAAAATTTGAATACCAATTAATTTCATATAATTTTGATTAATTTGAACATAACCTATAGTTTAATAATATGTATCTAAATTTAAAACCTTACGTTATGATATTTGGAAATAATAGAGACATAACATAAAGTAATAGTTAAAAAAAAGGTTTCCTTGTTTAGAATTCAGTATCAGAGTGTGATTATACACCTAGATCTTTTATTTTAAAGTCTGTTATTTTGAGAATGAAGTGTAAAAAAAAGGGGATAAAATCTTTTGAATTTTAAGCATTTGTTATATTAAGTAAAGAGTGTAAATAAATAAAAAATCACCTCTAAATTATGCAACACTTATTTTTGTTTAATTCCCTCTATTAACTCATCCTAAGGATCGTTCGATTCGTTATCCCATCTACACCATTATAAAAAATCTCTCATTATTATTTTGTGCAGAACTCAAGTCAAGGTCTTAGCAAGAAAGGGTGTGGGTGATTCTTAGCGTTTCTCTATTGTTTTGGTGTGTTGGTGCATTCTTCCTCCATCCTTTTTGAAGTGATCCTTGTGTGTTCATCTATTCATATTTTTCATCTTGTGGTAATCATCTACCCGTTGTGTTTTTATTTTTGTCACTATAGGCTTTTAATTATTTTTTGTTACATAAAATCATGAAAGAAAACTATGTATAAAATATTTTTTTAGGGTTTTTAGATATTTAAAGGTATGTTAAACTGATTAATCATATGTTATGAAACCCTAAGTCATTAATGAAGGTATTAAATTAATTAATATAAGAAATAGAAATCCTACTATTATTTTAATGGATAAAAAGGTTAGGGTTTTATTGTTTTAAGGGCTATCTAGAATTTAGGTCATGTTCAACAAGGCTTAACTCAATCATAGAAATAGATTTTTAAACAATTCTTAGTTCTTAGGTTATTAATTTAAGTCTAGTTTCTGTAGTAAAGTCTTCTTTTAATTTTTAGAGGTCTAGAACAATGTTTTTATGATTATACAAGTTAAAATGCCAAAATTAGAAATTCAGACTTTAAAACTCAGTTGTAGTATTTAATTTTTAGTTCTTAAACCATAAGGAGTTTTATATTGGTTTCTGGATATGTTATTAAACATGATTTTAGACACGTCCTTGATTTTTTTTTCTTGATTTTAGAGTTTTCTAAGTAGGATTAATAATTAAAAACTTTCTATATGCTATGTCATATCTGGTTCTGGACTAGTTTTGAAAACAAGTATAAAAATCCGAATTAATTAACATCCTTTTTACAGAGGTATATTAGCTCCATATAAGCATCTCTATGATTTTTTATAAGAATTATTAGGTCCTTTTGGTTGGTCATCTGATTAAGGTAACACCTTAATTAAATAGTGTCACCTATTATTTTTGGAAACTTGAGTAATAACTTATAAAATAAGACATGTAATATATGTCCGGTGACGCGTGTGTAGCCCGTTCCGTTTGTGCTTGTTTTCTCTTTGTGCATTCGTTAAGGTACATATATTCCATCTTTTTAGTAAGGACATCACTTTGATTTGATTTCTGTTTGATTTTTTATATGCTATCTAAACTCGTATTCGTTTGATATTCCTTATGTTCATTTGATTTGATATCTTCACTTGTGATCCTATTTGATTATTCATGTCATATGATTGTTACAATAAATAGAATATTTGAAATTTATTTTTGCCTAACATTTTATGCCTGAGCTATTTGTAACTAGTCATGAAGGTACCATGACCATGTCATTGATGCACCAATGGCATAACACTATTTGTGCATGTGTGATTAGTCCAGGCCCGTTTTCTTTTGTGCGTACTTTGGATTATTATGATATTATGTGTGTGTGCATTAGTCTTCGAGCAGGTGTGCGTATATGACATTATTTTGTAAAGAGCGTATGGATGCATCCTAGGTACTTTGTTTTATTTTGATTAGGTGAATGGTTGTGTGTGTGCAATACATCCCGTATCACATTTGGTACATCAGGTGGTGCACGGCTGTGTATATTTGGGATTAGCTATTTGATTATCAGTTTTGCGTCGATTCATGTATCATGTCTAGACATTATGTTAGCTCGTGGGCAATTCCTATGTTATGCTTTGTTCCATATATTTTGATCGTTTCTACATTATTCCTTGATCCGTATGTATATCATATGACATCTGTTTTCTAGGGTTTCGTTATCCATCTATTGGTTTCATTTATCATATATTGTTTGTATTTGTTCAATGAGCGTTAGCTCTGCCGCGTTTGTTTCCTGCGACAGGTATTAAGTGGGAAGCTGAAAAGTGAGAGTGTGTGTTGGTGACTACCCTTAGAGAACCTTTATGTTTTGAATAAAGTTTTTGGAAGACCTATTATTTTTCAAAGTTTTGTATTTTAAACCCTTATGTTTTAGGATTTTACTCTTTTTGAGAGTAATTTATTGTTGGTTGATTTTTTAATTCTTTCGCTTGCATTTTTATATATGTACTCTGATATAATCTCATAATGCAATACTATGTTTATTTATGAGAGCGGGTGTTACATAGAGGATTCTTAACTATCTAGGTGTCAATTAGCTGTGTATCACGCAGGGACGAAGCCAGGACCTAATATCATCAGGTGCACAAATGCTTTTAACCTTAATATGACATAGTTAAAAGGGGAATTAAGACAAAGAGTTTATAGGGGTGTTCAAAAAAACCGAGAAACCGCCGAACCGAGCCGAACCGCTCAATCCGAAACACAAAAAAACCCGAAACCGAAAAAACCGAAACCGAAAAAAACCGAAACCGAAAAAACCCGCTTATAACGGTTCGGTTACGGTTTTCATTTTTAGATATCCGTGGTTAACCAAACCGAACCGCACATATTATACTTGAAATTCTTTAACTAAATATTCAAATTATAGTACATGTATTAATTGTATTAGTACCCTACTTTTATTATACATGCAAATTTTTAATTAAATATTCAAATTATAGTACATGTAATAAACATGTATGTGTAAATTTAATTAATGTGATCGTATTTTATAAATATTGAATAAATATCTTTTAGTTAATATGTTATTTATGAATATTCTAATGCACTTTTTTATAACAAAATAATTTTTATATGATTTTTATCTATTTAATATCGTTGAATTATACGAAACGACATTCTAAGTACTAAACCATGTTATTATTTATAAACTAAAACTTTATGAAACTTATTTAATGGTTAACCGTGACCCGAACCGTGGGTAACCGCTCATTTCGGGTAACCGTATGTCCGGTTAACCGCCTTGTACGGCTCGGTTACGGATAGTAAATTTAACTAACCGAACCGCGACGGATAGTTAAAATCGTCTAACTAACCGAACCGAACCGACCCGTGAACACCCCCTAGAGTTTAAACATATTTTGATGAAGATGGTGCATTTTAGATTCAATTGGGAAAAATCGATATTTTTTTTGAAAAATTAACATTATATAAAAAAATTCATAAGTATCCTAAACACCCGCGAGACACCCCTGACTCTATCCGTGGTATCACGTTAGAGGTTTTGATACATGATATTACTTAGTTTGGCTCTTATAATTGTTCAACTAATACTACTCATGATCTCAATGATATATGCACAATAATGATGTTTCTATTAGATTTTTGCATGAGGGCACTTGGTTGACTCAAGATTATTCCAATATTCGTTTCTTCCAATATCGAATTTAAGGCTCTGTTTGGTTCATTGAATGTTTTTGATGTAATTGTAATGTACAGTATAAAAGGAATTGTAATATGAAGGAATTGTAATTTGAATTTTTTAAATATGTTATGTGTTTGGTTAGGAGAATGTAATGTAATGTAATTATTAATTTATTTATTAATCTTGTTTGGTTTGAAAATTGTAATTTTAAATTTATAAAACTAGCCATTAAACTTACAAAGTGGAGATAGATGAAAAGTAGGTGTAAGGTTATTTTTGTAATTTAGTGTCAATTCCTTTCTAATGTGTAACATTCCTCCACTAAAGTCATGTAATTGACATTACATTGAAATTGTGGGTCCAATGTAATTAAAAAAATTACAATTACACTTATCATCCAAGCAAACACCTTATGTAATGGAATTGCAATTACAATTACATTCCATTGCAACGAATTCGGTGAACCAAACGAGCCCTAAGTGTTTCAGTTTAGTTTGCCTTAAACACATATTTGTTCTTATCTTGACCTCATTCATATGCCTAACAAATAAAAAATAAAAAAAATACTAAGCAAGATTGCCAATGTGATAATTTGGCATTGCTTGGTCTTTTTGGCGAGTAGAGTTATTGGTATATAGACTAACTTGGTTAAATTAGTACAAATTTAAACAAGATAACCGAGGTGATAATTTGACCTTGCTTGTTCTTAAATGAAGTACTATACTACGTACTGCAATAGGACCCCTATACTTATCAATATGTGTCAAATCCCCTCTTTGTCTCCGCTTGTCTCCTTTTACGTCGTCGTCGAGTAATTGACTTTAAGCATCGTAGACATGACAAATTTATCGAGAAAATCTTTTAGATGATAGGTTAGTTAACCTAAATAACTACTGTATGATTGAAAACATGAACGAACATGAACAAAAACAACTGCATCCGTGTTGAAAGATTACTTACAACAATAACTATACTCAATCTCGTCTTTAAAAGAAAGTGTCTATGTTTTGACTCTTTCATGTGAATGCTCAAATTCTGCTACTAGTGTTTGATGCAGCATTAAGGTTTTGGTGCTACATGTTGTATTAGTAGTAGTATTTTGCAAGTATTATGAGATATTTGTGGAAGAATGAATGTTTGTATGTAGTGCAATGGAAACCGTTGACTTTGACTCATCTCCCATATTTTCTGCTGTTTAAAATAATTATATATATTTAGTTTAAAGTTGCACAAAAAATACATAAAAAGATGTGTATATGTTATGTAAAATGTCAGTAAGAAATTTAAAAATATGTCAAGGACCACATCTTCCTCAAATCCCTGCCCTTATTCTACCTTGTCCCCCGTTTTTTATATACTAGTACAAGATTAAAAACAGTAACTTTTTATTGTAAAAGACATGATACTTTATAAAGTTATATTTCATAGTATTTAACTAATTATAAGTTTTGTGCACGGAGGCGAAGACAGATGTCACGGAGGCTCACCTGCGACGACTCTGGCTATCTAAAAGGATAGTCGCTCTTCGATTAGTCGACTCGTAATGTCAAGTCAGAAACCTAGATATACCAAAAAAAATGCACAAAATTTTTAAAACAAATTTTTCGAGCCTTAAACCTTAAAATTTACTGTAAACCTTAAACCCTAATTCTTAAACTTTAAACCCTAAACTACTATGTTTGGCAATAAGTTGCTTAAAACTTGAAATTTGAAATATGAAGGCATAATGATCAAAGAAAGAGATTAAAAAGACCAAAGTGATCTTTTGTATAAGTCGATCTTTGGATTTGTTTTCTTGCTTGACTATTGTATTGTACTTTCAAAGAACAACTTGACTAAATATAAATTAGTTAGATCTTATTCGCACGTTACATGGATGCATCCACCTACTAACAAGTGAGAAAAGAATTGTTTTATATCTCTCATTAATGCAATATATTAAAGTTATATTTTTTCGTCTTATAATTATTGTTCATCGTATGATATTTATGTCTTTAAACCAAGGAATTTATATATTTGTTTTTGTGTTACATATTGTTTGATGAAAATTATATTAATAAAAATACATTAAAAATCCAATCGATTTATATATTTTGTACCCAGTTTTGTATAAGACAATAGATAACAATTAAAGTCAAAGTTGTAAAATAAAAATTTTAATTGTCAACACTGAACAATAATTTTAAAACGAAAGTAGTAGTTAAGAGGTTAAACGTATTCCTTCGGGCTTTTATAAGCATTCTAAAACTATTACACGTTCTGAAACATCAAGTTTTGACAAATATGTCACACTCGAGCAACCTAACTTCCACTGGGAAAATGGGTATATAAGGCCGGTGGGAATGAGAGTTTTTTCCACGGGTGACTCCAACGTGGCCAAAACTCACTTTCAATTTTTCATTCCGTCTCAAAAAATCTCACGCGTAGGTTTAACATTGGTACCAGCGAACGGTAGGAAACTTACTAGTAGTAGGTTTTAGAAATTATAGGTCTCACTGTTTTTTTTAATAAGGTTGTGAGTGTGGTGTATTTTAGTGGACTATATTTTTATATAAAATGGGTATAAAATGAATGTGAGTTTTTTTCTCTTAGTATCCCTGAAAATTGAGTTTTTTTTGAGCTAATGAAAGGAGAAAGAAAGCTGAGGTAACGATAAGATGACAGTAAGTTTTTTTTAATCCCACTCCTCAGTCTAATGACGAAGATTCTAATGACACAAAAAATGTGTCACTGAAAGTCTACACTTTTTTCAGATCACATTTTTTAGAACGAAAAATCTAACTAGTGTGTCTCTTTTCACTAACATGTTGAAGCCATTAGGCGTGCCTGCAAGTTTACAAACCAATAATTTATTGTCATATCTATTAAACATATAATAGTTCAGTGTACGATTAGTCTATGGCTTGAAGCCATTTCACCAGCCCGCAAATCCTCGTGTCAACCAAACAATTTCTCGCGCCATGATGTTTGGGCTGGTATTCTCTAGCTCACGTGAAATTTTTATGGAGTCACTTTTGCGGCGCTAACCACCAGGCCTCGTAACACTATATTTTGTGTCGTAGTTTTAGATATTTGGACCCATGATACCACATTTTATGGTATCAACGAGGAAAAGATTTTAATGTCATGTAAAAGATTCATGAGAAGAGAATTTTTGCTAATGTGATATCACTTTTTATTCATGATTTATACTCATGAGTCGACGCTATCTGGTACGCTAATTTGTCTTCCTTTATTAACATCTTAATCATTTTCATAATAACTTTTTATGACAATTTTTGTACTGATAAGACAACTTTTTGTAGTGTTTCTAGTATATTTCAGATAAAGATATGACTGATTATGTTTTATATTTTCATATTCCATTTTGATGAGATCGTACATGGTTGTTGTTAAGACTAGATTCTCATATTTGATAACTAGTTAAGGCTGGTGAGAGTGAAAGAAAAGCCACACGCAACTTAGGCTAACTCGTGCGTAGCCTTTATTTCTCCATCAATCTCTCCATCAGAATTTGTTGGGGTTTAGAACTAGTTAAACCATTAACTACGAGTGCGCAGCGGAATGGATCTAGTATAATATTCATGATTAACACATAATAAAACAATATTAAAACCAACCTTTTAATTAATTGAATAAATCAATTAATGGATCTTGATCTTGAATCTACAACGGTAAAGTAACCGTCCTCTAGCGATTGCTCACACGACACGTCAAACGAACACACCACGATGCTAGTGGTAACTTCACTTCGATTATCTTGCAACTAGAAACCCTAATATCCAAAACCCTAATTTGATAGGTTATGGATACGGTTTATAGATAGTAACAAGATACTTGGAAAAATTCACCGGAAACCCTAATTAGGGTTAGGGTTTGGACGAACCACAAGGGGAACCAAACAAGAGACCAAAACTTTGATACGAGGATCAAAGGTTTAGTATAAGGCTAAGAAACTTCACAAGTAAGTACCCTAAGGTAGTTGATCTTGCAAAGGTTTACACTTTAAGTGAATTTAGGGTTAAAGGAAAAGTTCGTAAGGGTTTGGTGTGGGGTGTTTGTGTCGATCGGCTACAAAAAACAAGAAAGAGGGGATGATAAATTATGAGGGGTATGGGATTGTATTTATACACATCCTTGAACCTCCTCAAAATTAATTAGGCCCAACCCAACACCTAAATTAAGTAACTTAATTACTTGTTCACCAAACAAAGGATCTTCTAGACCCTTAATGATAATCGGCCGCCTATATGGCACCGGAGGGTTCTAGAAGTCGTTTTCCTTCCTTAAATTTAAATAACGCACTCGCCTTTAATTAATTAAATCCCGTAATTAATTAAACCACCGTTAATTAAATAAAACGTAAAGTTTTTATTATACGTTTAATTATAAATAATAAAACGTAAATAAACGTGTGTTCTCCGTATTGAGTGTGTGCCCCCGATAGGCTCACGCATTTACCGATGGCTAAACGATCGCATATCTCAACAGCTCCCACTTGTGAGAGTTTAGACATACAGCGTCCATAATGAAGCATCTAGCAACACTTCATTATAACCGGAAAATGTTGAGTTAAATAGTTTCAAGAATAAGATCTTAAAGACTAGCAATGGTGTACGATTATTTGAGCTTGCTGATAATCATCCCTTCGTTACAATGTACCGGTTAAACCATGGATATGGATCCTAACTCATTCCATATAGTTTAACTTTAATTCCTCGTTTACAAATTAATTTAGATAGTCCAAATTGTAACAAGCATCATCTTGATTACATTTTGGGTACGGCCATACAATTACCTAATTAATTCTGGAGGGGATCCAGGGTACTTCACTGCACTATATCAGAGTGGAGGAACGAATTCTATATTGACTGCAAGTGTCTGTGGATGCTGCTTCACAACACTTCCAATTAGAGTCGTTATAGCTAGATCTTCCGAACTAGCGTTGGACATAAAATCAAGAAGCGATATCCACACATGCACAACTTGTTTGCATCTCAAGTCTAAGGATGACCTAATCCTCACCATTTATGTATTCGAATTTACTCATGACAACGGATCCAAAAGTAACCATTCGAAAGTTCGGGGTGTCCAATATTCATATCAATGAATAACATATGAGTTTGGTTGGAAACCGTCCACCATATATACCAGTATATATAACCAACACTCATAATTGTCTTAATGTGTACAATATTCCCATATTGTTTAACCGACAATGGACATGTTTAGAATAATTAAATTATTCAAGGATTTAAACATACAAACATAGGGCAACAATAATTATATGAAGATAAAAAACATCAAATATCTTTATACATCAGAAAATAATTAAATTGTCTTACAATCCCAAATTATCCAAGTACTTCGATTAACACAGATTACATGAGACTATTAGCTGGAAGCAAACCAATTCCATGAGTCAACATGGAATGCTTTTTGAGATCCAACGCCTTCGTGAAGGGGTCAGCTAAATTGTCGTCTGTGTGAACTTTCTCCAGACTAACATCACCAAGTTCAATCACTTCTCTGAGGTAGTGAACTTTGGAACGATAATGTTTCGCACCTTTAGTGATTCCTGGTTCATTAGCTATAGTAATGGCTCCGGTATTGTCACAATACATCGTCATAGGTTCATTATTTGTGGGAACAACACCAAGCCCAGAAATAAACTTCCTAATCCAAACTGCCTCTTTAGCAGCCTCCGAAGCGGCTATATACTCAGCCTCTGTAGATGAGTTTGCATGGATGGTCTGCTTTGCGCTTTTCCAGCTTACAGCACCTCCGTTCAGCATGAAAACATATCCCGTCTGAGACTTCGTGTCATCAGCATCCGTAAGATATCCAGCATCAGTGTAGCAAGCAACCCTGAGCTCTCTTTTCATACCTCCTCCATAAACAAGAAACATGTCTTTGGTATGCCTAAGATACCTCAGAATGTTCTTAACAGCGGTCCAGTGAGAATCGCCAGGATTCTGCTGAAATCGGCTAGTCATGTTCTGAGAGAACGCAACATCAGGTCTCGTACATCTAACAGCATACATGATTGATCCTATTGCCGAAGCATAAGGAACTCTCTGCATGCGTCTCACCTCATCAGGTGTTGATGCTCCTTGAGTCTTAGATAATTTTGACTTAGTTTGCATGGGAACAAAGCCACGTTTGGAGTTGTCCATGTTATACTTCTTCAAAATCTTATCTATGTAAGCACTTTGACATAAACCAATTAACCGTCTAGGTCTATCACGTATGATCTTGATTCCAAGAATATACGCAGCATCTCCCAAATCCTTCATGGAAAAACACCTTCCAAGGTAAGCTTTTACACTTTGCAACATTGGAATGTCTTTTCCCATCAACAATATGTCATCCACATACAGGACAAGAAACACTACGCTACTCCCACTAGCTTTGATATATACACATGGCTCATCAGGATTTTGACTGAAACCAAATTTCTTGATTTCATCATCAAACCTCTTGTTCCATTGCCTTGATGCTTGCTTAAGTCCATAAATGGATCTTTGTAGCTTGCATACACGGTTTGGATACTTTGGATCTACAAAACCCTCAGGTTGCTTCATATAGACTTCTTCGTAAAGCAGTCCATTGAGGAAGGCGGTTTTAACATCCATTTGCCAAATCTCATAGTCATAGAACGCAGCTATGGCTAAAAGAATCCTTATAGCTTTGATATCCGCAACAGGAGAGAAGGTTTCTTCATAATCAACCCCGAAGGTTTGAGTGAAGCCCCTCGCTACATATCGAGCTTTAAAGGTGTGTACATTGCCATCCATGTCGGTCTTCTTCTTGTACAACCACTTGCCACTAACAGTTCTAGCGTTAGGGGGAAGGTCAACTAAGATCCAGACATCATTGTCTTTCATGGATTGCATCTCCACATTCATAGCATCCAGCCATTTGTCAGATTCAGGATCTGCTAATGCAGCTTTGAAGTTAGTGGGTTCATTATGATCCCCTAACTCATGTTCCTCAGCGTCAATGTATAAACACATACGGTCAGGAGCACGCTTAGTCCTTGTAGACTTTCGAATGGGAGCTATATCACTTATAGGTTCATCAATTTCTTGATCATCCTCTTCATGATTGCTAGTGTTTTCAGAAGGATGTATATCTTCATCTTGAATTACTTCAAGATCCTCTATACTCCCACTTGCTTCTTGATTCATAAGATTGCTCTCTAGGAATTCAGCATTACGAGCAACAAATACTTTGTTCTCGGGTGGGTAGTAGAAGGAGTAACCCATCGTTTCCTTTGGGTAACCTACAAATATACACTTAACAGATCGGGGCTCTAGTTTGTCAGGTTTGATAAGCGTGTCACGCTAGCCTCACATCCCCAGACCTTTAAGTAAGACAGCTTAGGGGCTTGCCCATACCATACTTCGTATGGAGTCTTTTCAACCTTCTTAGTTGGAACCATATTGAGTATGCGAGCAGCAGACTCAAGAGCATAATCCCAAAAGGATTTAGGAAGAGTTGTTTGAGCCATCATGGAACGAACCATATCAAGTAGGGTTCTATTTCTCCTCTCAGACACACCATTGTGTTGTGGTGTATATGGAGGAGTTCTTTGGGAAACTATCCCATGTTCCTTAAGATGCTCCAGAAATTCATAACTCATAAATTCACCTCCGCGATCCGATCGTAGTGCCTTTATGGTTTTACCGAGTTGATTTTCTACTTCCTTTTGAAACACCTTAAATGTTTCAAACACTTCATGTTTATGCTTTAGCAAGTAAACATAACCATAACGACTATAGTCGTCAGTGAAAGTGACGAAGTAACTTGCACCTTGTCTTGACACGGTTCTAAATGGACCACATACATCAGTGTGGATTAGTCCAAGTAGATCTTTAGCCCTCTCCACTTGATGTGAATAAGGTTTACGTGCCATCTTTCCAGATAAGCATGAAACACATTTGTCAAAGGAATCATCATCTTTTGACTTGATCAATCCATCAGATTGTAATTGCTTAATGCGCTTTTTGCTTATGTGGCCAAGGCGACAATGCCATAGCAATGTAGAGTCCAAATTAGATTTGGCCCTTTTGTTGCTCATAGCATACATAGAACTATTGTTTGCATTAGAATCACACATATCAATTTCATAAATACCATTACTAGGAACAGCATTAAAATAAAACATATTATTTTTCGAAACCGAAATAGTTGCATTATTCTCAAAACGATTAACAAAACCATCGTCATACAAACATGAAACTGAAACAATCCCTCTAGAAATAGAAGGTGCGTAATGACAATTATTCAACATAACAACCAGTCCACTAGGGAGAAATAATTGAAAAACACCAATGGCTTCAACAGCTGCACGATGACCATTGCCCACGTACAGATTCAAAGCTCCTGGCTTCAGCTTCTTACTTATCCTTAGACCCTGAGTAGTATTACAGATGTGAGTACCACAACCAGTGTCATAAACCCAAGATTTATTAGGAAAAGTAAAGAGTTCTATCGTGAAGATACCTGAAGTGCTAGCTCCTTGCGAGGACTTCTTTCTCTTCCACAACTCAGTGAGATACTCTGGACAGTTTCTCTTCCAATGACCAATTTCACCACATTGGTGACAAATGGCATCCTTAGCAGGATTCTCTTTCCTTGGTGGAGGGGGAATCTTGGCTCTGGGAGTAAAGTTAGCTACTTTCTTCCCTTTACCACGATTTTTACCCTTTGTAGCATTAGACGGTTTAGCCTTGTTAGGCTTTTGAACCCTTCCTGCCCTAATAGCATTAATGGTATTAGGAGTAGCAGGTGCAACCTTCTTTGGCAACGTTTTCTCATGCAACTTAAGCATGGCATGCAATTCAGGTATTGTCTTCCCCAGGCCATGCATGTTATAGTCTTGCACAAACCTATCATAGTCTTTATTCAGTGAGGCTAAAATTAGGCTGACCGAAAGTTTCAAAGACATGGGGTGACCCAAACGTTCCAAATTCTCTATGAACCCCTTCATCTTTAAGACATAGGAGCTCACAGATTGTCCATCCTCATGTTTACACGCGTGAAAGGCACGTGCAATATCAAGGAGTTCTTGATCAGCTTGTTCAGTGAACATGGTCTTCAACTCTTCCATCATAGACCATGCGCCGTGACCCTCCAAAAGTTTCTGGAGTTCAGGGGACATAGTCATGAGCATAAGGCCAGCGATTTCTCGTGACCTTCTGACCCAAGTTGGATGTAAATCCGGGTCTTGCTCTGGTCCTTCATGACCATGAGGCAGAATTGCAGGTAGATCAGGAATTGGTTGCTCAAGGTATTGAACTAAGTCATCAGTTTCGAGCGCTATCCGAAGAGCACGATACCAATCAACAAAGTTATTCTCAGTCAATTTCATCTTTTCAAGGAATGACTTAACAACCGTGCTGTTTAAGCAAGAGTTTTGGTTATTCATCTACAAAATAAAAGTTCAACGATTAGTATTTTCGATAATTACATTCTCAAAGAATTAACTACCCAAATTAATCATGTTGAGACTAAGATCCTTACTTGCACTCCCACTTAATATTAGAGGTCCGACCATCTAGTATTCAAGTGGGCAAGAGGTAAGCGACGGGCGTTAATTGCATTACAAGTGCAACTCTTAGTTTGTATGAGACGATTCATGAAGTTTATTTTGTCGTAGAGTGTTTGAATGGGATGTTCTCTCATCTCTTTCGAGAACCTTTGAACATCTCAAACAAACTTGTTCTACACTTAATAAAGTCATGAGTATGTTTCATCTCATCTTTATGCCTCGGGTTCCGAATCTGACCGGGAACTCGACTTTAAGTCGTACCAATTTGAAGCTGCAATTATTGGCAAAGGTCTGACCAGTGACAAAGATCGCCTTGGGTATGTAATTCGCCCTAGGTCTGACCAGTTGACGAAAAACAACTACAAGTGCTTCTAAATTGGGTGGCATAGACTTAAAAATTACAAATAGGTATCACATAAGTTTTTAGAAAAACAAATGTCAAAGTGTGTAAAAGAATGCATGCAATTCATTCTCTTATCACAAGTTAAGAAAACAATTTGTTAACTTTTCAGTTTTTAGGCGTGTTCTACCACGGGAGAAGATTAAAGAGAGATCAAACCCTATATCCTACTCTTCATGCACCCGAGGGTGCAAGTGCTTGGGATAATTATTCCATAGGTGTCAAAAACAACTATGGAACACGGGAGAAGATTAAAGATTTCTCAAACCCTAGATAGCTCGACTAGAGCACGAAGTGCAATAGTAAGTCCATCATTAGTAAAGACACAAAACGGTGTTGTAATTTAAGTATTATAAACTAATTGATTTTGCAAATCACGTCGTTGAGAAGATAGTTTATAAGCCATCATTACGGTATGTAAGCCCAACTCGAGTGACAATATGATTTCGCAAAACAATTAGAATACAATAAAACCAAGTTTCATAGTTCTTATGTCAATATTAATATTTGTTCAAAAAATCAAGATTTTAACAAATAACACATAGCCGATTCGCAAGGAAAATATGGTGTATGACATAGTTTTAAAGCTAGTTTCGATATAAGTACCATCCGTTTTTATGATTCCTAGAATCTTGAGTTATTACGTTTTGCAATTCATAATGGAAAACAAATAAGCACATAAAAACAGACAGAAGGGGTAGAAGCAGAAGACAGACTCTATATGAAAGCGGTAAATCATATAAGATCCAAGTCTCGAATGAGTCTACCCCAAATTGAGGACCAAAGACCCTCATCAAGTTTTCGAGCAAGGTACTTGATGACGTGCAAAGTATCACAAAAGTGAGATGCAAGGGTCTTTGACGGATAATAAAAAACAAAAGTAATTATTAACCGGTTCAATTTTAACCTACCCAGTTTTAATAGATCTAGATCAAGATTAAAACTTTATGACAAGTATGCATGTAGTTGTCATAAAAACATAAATAAAAGAGATTTTAAAGCGAAGCAAGCGTGTTTTATTCTATGTGTAACCCATGAATGCCATACGATTTGACTCGTGATGCCACTGTTGGGATTTAGAACTAGTTAAACCATTAACTACGAGTGCGCAGCGGAATGGATCTAGTATAATATTCATGATTAACACATAATAAAACAATATTAAAACCAACCTTTTAATTAATTGAATAAATCAATTAATGGATCTTGATCTTGAATCTACAACGGTAAAGTAACCGTCCTCTAGCGATTGCTCACACGACACGTCAAACGAACACACCACGATGCTAGTGGTAACTTCACTTCGATTATCTTGCAACTAGAAACCCTAATATCCAAAACCCTAATTTGATAGGTTATGGATACGGTTTATAAATAGTAACAAGATACTTGGAAAAATTCACCGGAAACCCTAATTAGGGTTAGGGTTTGGACGAACCACAAGGGGAACCAAACAAGAGACCAAAACTTTGATACGAGGATCAAAGGTTTAGTATAAGGCTAAGAAACTTCACAAGTAAGTACCCTAAGGTAGTTGATCTTGCAAAGGTTTACACTTTAAGTGAATTTAGGGTTAAAGGAAAAGTTCGTAAGGGTTTGGTGTGGGGTGTTTGTGTCGATCGGCTACAACAAACAAGAAAGAGGGGATGATAAATTATGAGGGGTATGGGATTGTATTTATACACATCCTTGAACCTCCTCAAAATTAATTAGGCCCAACCCAACACCTAAATTAAGTAACTTAATTACTTGTTCACCAAACAAAGGATCTTCTAGACCCTTAATGATAATCGGCCGCCTATATGGCACCGGAGGGTTCTAGAAGTCGTTTTCCTTCCTTAAATTTAAATAACGCACTCGCCTTTAATTAATTAAATCCCGTAATTAATTAAACCACCGTTAATTAAATAAAACGTAAAGTTTTTATTATACGTTTAATTATAAATAATAAAACGTAAATAAACGTGTGTTCTCCGTATTGAGTGTGTGCCCCCGATAGGCTCACGCATTTACCGATGGCTAAACGATCGCATATCTCAACAGAATTCGCGCGTGATTTTTTCCCTGGCAACAAAAAAAACATAGCCATACTCACCTTGAGTGAGTTTATATAAATGGGTCTCACCATTATTTTTTGACCGTTGGTTTTGTAAATAAAATTAAAAAAAAAGTTTAACCTAAAATTTACTAATAAATACTCCTATCATCTTTTTCAATTTTCACACACAAAAAATTAAACCTCTCATCTCCGTCTCCTCCAAA
Source organism: Glebionis coronaria (assembly GCA_025667525.1). NCBI lineage: Eukaryota > Viridiplantae > Streptophyta > Magnoliopsida > Asterales > Asteraceae > Glebionis > Glebionis coronaria. The sequence continues at coordinate 587,870,770 of CM046880.1, read as the reverse complement.
TCGTGTCTCAAGAAAACACACTCCGATCCACCAACAAACGTCGAGGTAGGCCAAATACCCAAAACTCGCAACCCACACCGCGAGGAACTTTCGACCTAGAAAACCCGTCACCCGATCACGTTAACACCATACGACCACCATCATTCTATCACCCATAATCTTACCAAAACACATCTTACCGTTGCCCGGATTGGCGCGGGGTGGCGCCGGGCTCAGATCAAGGAGGTCTACAATATCCCTTTTTAGTTTTTTTTTTTAAATGTTGTTTTTTATTTTTCTATGTTTTTATTTTCATTTTCGTACTGTGTGTTAATTTTCTATATACACGTGTTTTAATAAAATGTATTAATAAATGTTTTAATTGTATGAATAAAAAATATTTAAAAAAAATAGGGGTGATGTGGAGTGAGTTTGGATGAGTTTGGGTGATTGTCATTACCTCCTATAAAAAGTTCGGATGAATTTAAGTGAGTTTGTTAAAAAACTAAAGTGACACTAAAATAACGATTAGTGACTTTCATTCCACTCCTACCAGCCTAAGATAATAGTTATCCAAACACTGTAGAAGAGGACACACAACATATGAAACAAATAGAAATGTTGGAGCAATGATCCCATTTTTAAGGGATTTGGACCTTCTTACTATTTTGCTTTGCTTTTTCCTCATTGTCGGTAAGTCAAACTGCTCCTATTTTTAAGGACACTCATCCTACTTTTATCCCTTAGCTTTTTTCATTTAAAAAAAAAACTTAGAATTTACATGAACAATCTAGTTTCTTACTAATGAAAAGAAGGAATTGAAGAAGAACATAAAGATGAAGGTGCAAGGAAATATGGATACAATACAATAATTGAAAGTTACTTTTTTTACCCATAAACTATGGCACATGAAGAGCAATTTGCATGACTTTCATAGAGTTTTTGTATTGGAGTCAACAACATCAAGGTTAAATATTTGAAAATTGTAATGATTTCTTCTTATAAAACTAAATGGATTGATTAATTTGGAGCTTAACTATCACCAAAGTGGCTTAATGTGGATTTCCTTACAAGAGGTGCTATAGTTAGCACACTATTAGGTTATACATTTGGATGTGACCAGAGAAACTTCCGTAAACGGCCATAAAAGTATGCTAGATAGTCTCTGTATGTCCGTGTCAAATATTCGTCCTTCTCAAGTAACGTCAAGTAGAAAACACATGATCTATCTAGGACATTATGTGTATCTCTTTCCTATCGTCGAGTTGAGTCTCTATCGGACGATTTTGAGATCAAAAGTACAAATAATCAATGAGATATCTTCTAGTTGGTTCGAGATTCATATTTAATATATCTGTTTAAGATTTAAACAGATACATTAAAAACCAATCTCGAACCACCTAATAGGTGAAAATTTGTTATTAAGAGCATATAAACGAACTACTATATACATGTTGAGAATATTTTATGTAGGGTTTATTCCCTACAACCCTGATTACTAGATGCGGAATCACCGATCGAAGAACACACACACAAGCAGAATCGACAGAAAAGCGACGCCCACAAGGTAATCCCTAATCGTTCCCGATTAGTTTTATTGAAAGAATGACGTAATTGGTTTGTTCCCCCTCACCTCCTTTTATAGAGATGAGGGGGAACCGACTATACAAGTCTTACGGGTCGGGTTGGGCTTAGACATTGCCAACCGACCTTTATTCTTAGCTATTAGGAAACTAGGCTAATCGACACTCTCCCTAGACACGACTTTAGGCGAATATAAGACTAAACATAACAATTTCCACCTTAGGCATATATTAGCCTATCCCAACACTCAGCAACTCCAAACAGTGTTGTAACTTGCGTCCAGGTACCACCTTCGTCAAGGCATCTGCAGCATTGTGTTCAGTACCCACTTTCAGAACTTCAACCGTCTTTGCTTCCAAGACTTCTCTGATAAAGTGATAACGCACATTGATGTGCTTAGTCCTTTCATGAAAAACATGATTCCGCGATAAGTGAATCGCGCCCTGATTATCACAATTAACTGCAACATTGTTGAGCTTCAAGCCCAACTCTTCCAAGAGTCCCCTTAGCCAAATAGCTTCCTTAACAGCCTCCGTAAGGGCCATATACTCTGCCTCTGTAGTTGAGAGAGCCACCACATGTTGTAGCGTTGCTTTCCAGCTTACAACACATCCTTGTACTAAAAATGCGTAACCAGTGAGAGACCTACCTTTATCCGGATCTTTAGCGTAGTCTGAATCAACAAAACCTGTTACGTCCACATGGTTGCCACGATTTGTCCCATACACCAAACCCACGTTTACAGTGCCCTGCAAATATTTCATAATCCACTTCACTGCTTTCCAATGGAGTTTACCCGGATTCGCCAAATATCTGCTAACTACACTTATTGCATACGCTATGTCTGGCCTCGTGCACACCATCAAGTACATTAAGCTCCCAACCGCATTTGCATACGGCACCCTACTCATTCTTTCAACATCACAATCCCTAACCGGGCAATCCTTCAACGACAGCTTGAAGTGCCCACCCAATGGTGTTTGAACCGACTTCCCATTGTCCATTCTAAACCTTTTTAAAACTTTAGAAATATACCCGGATTGTGACACCCTCAGAATCTTGTGACTCCGATCCCTGAAGATCTCCATACCAAGAATCTTCTTTGCTTCCCCGAGCTCTTTCATGTCGAACTCCCTTTTAAGCAAAGACTTGGTAGCCGCGATCTCAGCATTGCTTTTACAAGCAATCAGCATATCGTCTACATATAACAATAGATAGATATACTCCCCTGGTGCATAACTCCTGTAATATACGCAGCTGTCGTAACTGCTACGCTTAAACCCGTTGCTCAGCATATACTCATCGAACCTCTTGTACCATTGCCTAGGTGACTGCTTCAAACCATAAAGAGATTTCTTTAACAAACATACCTTGTTACCTTGTTCAAATCCCGGTGGTTGCCTCATGTAGATCACATCTTCAAGATTTCCATGTAAAAACGCCGTCTTTACATCAAGCTGCTCCAGCTCATAATCTTTACACGCAGTTAATGCAAGTATAACCCGAATAGATGTGTGTCGAACTACCGGTGAAAATACTTCATTGTAATCAATACCTGCTCTTTGTGTGAATCCACGAGCCACCAGCCTTGCCTTGTACCTAGGCTTTTGAACACCTTCAATCCCTTCCTTTATTTTGTACAGCCATTTGCAGCTCACCAGCTTTTGCCCAGCTGGATGATCTACTAACACCCAGGTCTTGTTCTTCTTCAGAGAATCCATCTCTTCTTTCATAGCAGCTTTCCACTTAGAACTGTCTTCACAAGCAACTGCTTCCTGGTATGTCAATGGTTCATGAGTATCTTCTTCCTCTGCTACAGCAAACGCGTAAGCAACCATATTACTCTCATCCCGAAACCTTGTCGGTTTCGTTCTTGTCCTTGGTTCTCTATCCCGAACCAATTGATAATCTGTGAGATCCGGTGGATGATCAATCTCTTGAACCCCTGCATCTTCATCATCGCCATCTTCCTGATCTGTCTGGTCTTCCTGATCTGACTGATCTTCCTGACCTGTTTGATCTTCCTGACCAGCCTGGTCTTCCTCAGGCGTATGATTATTTAACCTCTGCAGTTCCACCTCAACTTGTAGTTCCTCAACAGACTTATCTTTTCCTGCACCAGTATCCTTCAACGTGTCTTTGTACATGACACTTTCATTGAAGACCACGTTCCTGCTTGTGACTATTTTAGGCGATTCATTATCAAGCCTATATAGTCTGTACCCCTTCACACCTTCAGGATACCCCAAAAGAACGCATTTTACCGCTCTCGGCTCGAGCTTACCTTGTTTAACGTGTGAATACGCGACACAGCCGAAAACCCTCAACATCCCATAATCACTAGGATGTCCCGACCACATCTCCATAGGTGTCTTCTTCTCAATCGCTGTTGATGGTGACCTATTTATAAGATATGCGGCCGTACATGTCGCTTCCGCCCAGAAGGTCTTGGGCAATCCAGACTGTATTAATAAACAGCGTACCTTGTCCATGAGAGTTCTGTTCATCCGTTCTGCTAACCCATTTTGCTGCGGCGTCCCGGCAACCGTCAAATGTCTAGCAATCCCACTCTCAGTGCATAGCTGATTAAACTCCCGGTTACAGAACTCAAGACCATTATCCGTCCTAAGCTTCTTAACCGTCCTCCCAGTCTGATTTTCTACTAACTGCTTCCACTCTTTGAACTTCCCAAATGCTTCGTGTTTGAACCTGAGAACATAAACCCATACCCTTCTGGAATAATCATCAACTATAGATAAGAAATACCTCTTACCTCCCAATGATTCCACCTCAGACGGACCCCATAAGTCTGAATGAACATAGTCTATCACTCCCTGAGTAGTGTGCCTTCCTACACCGAAACGGACTCGATGTGACTTTCCAAGAACACAATTCTCACAAAAATCGAGCTTACCTAGACTATTCTTGCCAAACAAACCCTGCTTTTCCAGCACGTGTAGTCCCGCCTCACTGATATGTCCCAGTCTTTTATGCCAAACCTGCACAAGACTGTCTTTTTCTTCAACACTAGCATTAAGCTCACCGGCCAATGCATGGCCATCCAAAGAGTACACGCAGTTCTCCCTTCGGGTTCCAGATATAATAACCCTAGAACCATTAATCACCTTGACTTTGCCCGACTGCAATTTTACGGTATATCCCTCTTTTTCAAGGGTTCCCAGCGATATCAAGTTTCTTTTCAATTCAGGAATGTACCTGACATTGTGTAACACAAAACTTGACCCATCTTTCAGTTGTACCTTTACCTTGCCAATACCCCTGATCTTGCACTCCCTGTTGTCGCCCAACAGTACGCTGCCCCCATCGCATTCCAGAAAATCAAAAAATACATCTAACCTGGGTGACATGTGATATGAACCTCCTGAATCCATGATCCAGTCTTGCAGTCTTTCTGCACTCATCACCATCATCACCTCAGAATCATCGTAAATCGAACCACTGGAGCTTGGTTGATCATCTTTCTTGACGTAACCTTTTGACTTCTTGCGATTATTCTTCGGACAGTCTCTTCTCAAGTGCTCCTCAGATTGGCAAATAAAGCATTTGAGTCTTCCACCTCGAGACTTCGATCTTGACTTTCCCTTTGACTGATGCGAATTCCTGCGATCAGTTCTTCCCCTCACATATAACCCTTCACCATCATCCCCCTTCGCCTTGAACCTTTCTTTGATTTCCTTTGAATTTAGTGTGGCCATCACGTCCTCAAAAGTCAAATCTTCCCGTCCATAAAGCAAGGTATCCACAAAGTGTTCGTATGATGCTGGTAAAGACGTGAGTAACAATAAAGCAAGATCTTCATCCTCGAATTTTACCTCAATATTTGCTAAATCAACAACGATTTTGTTGAACTCATCTATATGCTCGGAAATCTTTCGTCCAGTCGGCATGTAGAATGTATACAACTTCGTCTTCAGGTACAACTTGTTGGCCAATGACTTTGTCATGTACAAAGACTCGAGCTTTGACCAAACCCCCGCTGCAGTCGTCTCCCCGGTAACCTCTCTCAGGACCTTGTTACCTAAACACAAAATCATGGCACTGTGAGCATTCTTGTCAAGCTTAGATTTCTCTTCAGCTTCCATATTCGCGGGTAAAGCCTCCAAAGCTGCTTCACATCCGTTCTGGATTAACAAAGCACGCATCTTGATTCTCCATAACCCGAAATCGCCAGTTCCATCGAATTTTTCGATGTCAAACTTGGCTCCCGTCATTCTTTATCCTTTTGTTGATTTGCTAAACCTTGTGAAAACCTCACAATCACAAACCGACAAAATCCCTTCGGTAACTCGCTAAACCTTGTGATACGTTAAACCTCACAATCACGAATTACGAAGTATCCTTGTGTAAAAGTACTACAAAGTATAAATCTTTTTGTTTTATTTGAAACAAAACAAAAAATAAAAACAATCAGGTTCAATCACTTAATTAGCCCAAAACCTTGGCCCAATACACACCCTGATTATCAAAACCCTTTGTAGTATTGTTGACTTTTATATAACAAAAAATCAACTTCGTCTTCTTCCCTTAGAACAATGGCGGCAAAACAGCCTCCACCACCAAACCTTCAAAGAGAAGACCAAACCTTTTTTTTTTCTTTCGATGCTTACTGCAACCTTGTTGATTACGAACCAAATCAACAAGAAACCCCTCTTCGATCGATCCTAGATAACCAGCGCTCGCGAACCAAGCTCTTGATACCACTTGTAGGGTTTATTCCCTACAACCCTGATTACTAGATGCGGAATCACCGATCGAAGAACACACACACAAGCAGAATCGACAGAAAAGCGACGCCCACAAGGTAATCCCTAATCGTTCCCGATTAGTTTTATTGAAAGAATGACGTAATTGGTTTGTTCCCCCTCACCTCCTTTTATAGAGATGAGGGGGAACCGACTATACAAGTCTTACGGGTCGGGTTGGGCTTAGACATTGCCAACCGACCTTTATTCTTAGCTATTAGGAAACTAGGCTAATCGACACTCTCCCTAGACACGACTTTAGGCGAATATAAGACTAAACATAACATTTTATATGAATTGTGTGTATGATGGCCAACAAAAGTTGTTTCTAAAACTGGAAAGCAACAGAAACCATAAAGAGGATTGGTTGTTTCATAATCTTTTAATTGGTTATGCGTTTATTTAAAAATAGTAATATTTGTATTTGTTATGGCAAACATTCACGTGGGTGGTTTCTATTCATGTTAATCAAATTGTCTATCACTTTTAGAGGTCAGGAATTAATCCAACATTCTATACTTTCTAAATTATTCATCTTACAAAAGTCATCATATATTCTTTTTATGAAATTCGTATGAGGATTCTTTAAACAAAATGTAGCATATGTCAAGTCATTCTACTCAATCTCGTATACCATGAGTAATAAGCCTCATTTGCGCGCGTCTTGCTTAAACGGTCACCAGTGAAGCAAGCGTCTCCGGCCAAAATCTGGAGAACTCGGGAGTCCTAGGAGTCGAGTTTGGGTGGGTGTGTGAGTATGATTTGGTTTATGTAGGATATGTTTGTGCTTAATTGAAACACATATACGGAGTACTAATATAAAAGATTTTGATTACGCATAAAAAGATTTATGATGATGTGGTGGAAATTTGGCTTGAAAACGATAGTGTCTAAAGTAGAAAAACATGATAAGACCATTCATAAAATTAAAGAATGATTAGAAACATCATCCTATGGAAAAAGATTGAGGACTTTTAAAAGCACCAAATAAAAACACACAACACATATATATGCATGCATTAGACCACCTTAGATTCTCTTTTTATGCATAATTGATCTCCTTATTCGTTAACCTATGACACGGTTAATAGACAAAGATGTCACTAAACTTTTCATAAAGATACGTCTGACGTACTAAACTTTTATTTTGTTCACTTAAAAGTGCGTCTAATCGTTTGTTGTCAAACAAGTTTTTATGATCATAGTGTGAAACGTAGGTACTTAATGTGAAATCTAATGGTGATTTTCCGTACTTGATTGACATGAAGATGGATTAAAGTGCAAGAAACGAGATCTAACATCTTTGATATTTGGTTAAGAATATTATTATATTTGTTAATGATATTTAGTGTTCCCTAATCAAATGACAAAGTAATATAATTACTGTGTATAAAAAGTGATAGTGAGGGTAAACTTTTAGCCCATCGTTTCATGTCCCCAAGATAGGACCCAATTGTAGCGAACATCCGCTTGGCCACTAACCTCCAAAAGCTTGGTCAACTACACTAGCTAAGTACAATAATTAAGTTTAATAATACTTTAACTAACTTAGAACATCTACAATACTACAATACTAGCTTCTTCAAAAACTTTTAGCATTAATGACATTAAATTTCATAACACTACAATGCTTGTAGCTTTTATTAAAGACTTGGTAAGTCAAGTCTTTCTTAAAAAATCTTATAAAAAACCCTTCACATAATGCTAAAAAAACCTTTTATAAAGCCTTTCAAAATTGTGATAATTTATCCACAACTAGGGCTGTAAACGAACCGAACGCACACGAACGAAGTTATGTTCATGTTCGTTTATTTAGTTTTAGCCGAACAAATAAACGAACGCGAACGCTTAATCGAACAAAAAATGTTGTTCATGTTCGTTTATTTAGATTTGAACTTGTTCATGTTCGTCTATGTTCGTTCATATAACTTAAGCGAACGTAATCGAACGAACATAAATGAACGTAAACGGCGATATATAAATATAAACGGGCTAAACGACCATATAACTAAGGGTGTTACTTTAGATGATGTATATCATCATTTTATATATTATTATTAGACATTTTAAAATATTTGATAAATAGTTTATTATTTTTATTTAACATTTAGAATATTAATCGAATGTAAGCGAACAAAATAAATGAACGTAATCGAACGGATATAATCGAACGTTCACGAACGTAAATAAACGAACGAAGCCTTTGTTCACGTTCGTTTATTTAACTAAACGGACCAAAAATCTTGTTCATGTTCATTCATCTATTAAATAAACAAACATAAACGAATTTTTCGTCGAACGATCGGCGAACAGTTCGCTGAACGTTCAGTTCGTTTACAGCCCTACCCACAACTTAACTAATTGTGAATGCTCTTAACTCATTGAAACTTTTGCGTGAGATTAGATTAATGATAGCTAAATTGGCCAATAGTCTTGGATATTGAAAATTAAACAATGAATTAGGACCTAGTGTAATAAAGAGATTTCCAAATCGAAATTCACCACTAATATATTAGCTTTTTGTTTCTGTAATTAATTAACTTCATCAAAGCAACTAACTTCAACACTAGAAAATATCTCATGAAATCATTTCTAAAAAACAACAAACTCATACACACAATTATTTGATCAAAGACGCATCATGGGTATAATAAGATAACACGTGTGTTAGGGTTTAGGGTTTAAGGTTTATGGTTTAACTTTTTGCAAGCAAGAACGAGGGCCGGGTCTTTAAAGACTTATTACGCATGCTCTAAGATACTGTAAATGCAAATAACCGGTGGTTCCTGAAGTGCCCGTGATGCGCATCTTCAAATGATGGTAATTCACAAAGGTATTTTCGGAAATAAGCACATAAGGTAACTTTGGGGTTAAGTGTGCACTGAATGTATATCTGTAACTGTGGTAGAGAAAAGATTATTTAGAATCAAGCATTGTTCTTAACTTCATTCTAAGTGGGAACCTAGTGGAAAACAAAGTACAAGTTTTTGCATGTGAGCTTATTGATTGTGTATTACAAAAGTAAATATGCAACCTAGCTAGCTAGTTGATAAATTATTGAACTTATTGATTGTGTATTACAGAAGTAAATATGTAACCTAGCTAGCTCTTAAACATAATATCTTTGGATGATAGGAGAAGTTTTTAATTGCAATGTCTTTTAGAAGAGTAAAAGGGTACCAAGAACATGCACATGAAAAGAAGATAAAGCTTATTTAAGAAAACTACTTGACTTTCAAAAGTTTAGCATTTTTAATTAGCACCAATCAACCACTCCTATTCTCTTAACATGACAAAATCAACAAAAACTGATTACTTAGTAAAAATTTTAGGGAAAAAGACGCATATGGTTATAATCATATGTCTCTAGTTAAATATAAGTCAAGTGGAAAAAATTTAACAAATTTGATCCTATATAATTGCACAACTCCACTAACTGGTAATGATCAAATCTGTCTTTTCCCCAAACATTTTGTATGATAATGATCAAATCTGTCAAATTCTTTCCACTTGACTTACATTTGAATACAAAGTGCTCAACTTGACCAAATTCGTCTTTTTCCCAAGATTTTATTAGAGTACAATAGAGTAAATTGCTTTTTTGTCCTATAATTTAGCCAAATTGCAGGTTGACCCCATCTTTTTTACATAAGTGCAACAATAGTCGCCAGTTTAAACTTTGGATCGTATATTCAGTCTTTGACAATCTACAATGACCAAAATACTTTTGTCTTCTTCCTCTATGAAGCGAAGAAGAAAATGGGTATTATAGTCATTTAACTTTGACCAAAGACTAAATATGCGATCCAAAGTTCAAAATTTTGGATTACCGGTGCTCTTCCTAAAGAATTGTGATCAAACCTGCAATTTAACCAAATCACAGAGACCAATAATCCAATATACGTAGTATAATATGATGTTAAGTATCAACCCGTTAAAAATATTTTAACTTAGGTTAGATTTTATCTAATGGAGATATTTATAGATGTGCTCCGTTGTGTGTCGCACTTCGTACGTTAAGTTTTTTAAGTTACGCGAACATTCCTCCAAATTATTTTCGAGACCGTTTTTGAAATCTATCAGTGATTACGAGGGCTATGTATGTAAATTTCCGTTACAAACGGGCCTTAGTGCATAACTGATTGAGGAGCATAACAATAAACTTGTTATTTTGTTTCCTTAGTTAGTGATATTTTTTATTTATTTTCTTATTTTGTGTTTTCTAGGAATAATATTCTTATTTTTTTCCCATGTTTAGTTTTTATATAAAATTAAGAATTAGGTTTATTGTATGGGGTTATTATTGAGCTACGAATAAAAATATATGAATTTTTAGTCTTCTGTTGACTTAAATCCGGGTTAGGGTTTATTGTTCGACTTTCAACCTAATAATTAGTATTCGTGTGAATCAACGATTGTTGGAAGAGTTGTTGCTGATATTCTTTGAAATCAACAGATTCAATTATTTATCTTTGTCTTTTAGTGTACATCAGTTAGTATCAAGAGTCGAAGTTCCTAATTAAGATGTTTTCAAGGAGAACTGAAGGCGAAGAGTTAGAATATCCGTTTTTTGAGTGTGATGGTTCACGTTCTGATGAATGGACAGATTATTGCATGGAGAGTAATGATTATGAAGGACCTCCAATATTTGATGGTGATCAATATGAAGAAGAATCAATGCTAGTTTATGATACCGATCTTGAAAATGTCATTGAGGAGGACGAAATATTTGTTTGGGAAGGAAGATTCGGCGGCAAAGAAGATAAAATTAAATACGTTTTAGTTGTGGTTAATGATCTTTGTTCTTTAATGATCCAAACTACATTAAGTGTTGATTACTTAAAACTCGTTGTTTCAAATCCTCATGAGTTAATTTGGTTGCAAAAGCTAAATGAGTGGATGTTAATATCTTGATTGAAAAAAATATATACCAAGAAGCCACACCCATGATCGGTAAGTTTGGTTTTAAGACGATCAAGGTTCGAGGTCGATTCATTATAAATAAAGAGAATTGGATGCAAGAGATACAAATGTGGATGTTATGAGTACAAGGGACAAGTGAGACAAACTTGAGGACGAGTTTTTTGAAGTGAGAGAGAATGATGGAGGAACATAAAAATAAACTTGTTATTTAGTTTCCTTAGCTTGTGATATATGTTATTTAGTTTTCTTATTTTTCCCTAAGTTTAGTTTTTCTATAAAATTTGTACTTGAATTTATTGTATACGATTATTATTGACATATGAATAAAAATATATGACTTTTTAGTCTTTTGTTAATTAATTTAAATCCGAGTTAGGGTTTATTGTTCGATATTCAACCTAATAATCGGTATTCGTGTGAATCAACAATTATTGAAAGAGTTGTTTCTGATATCCTCTATAATCAACAGATTTAATCATTGTATAATTGTTGAGGCTATCATAATTCAGAAGTCACATGCTAAAAATCATTTAGTCGAGGAACTTCTTTTACAATCAAGAGTAAACGGAATGAACCTTGTTTGAAATTTTTGGAAGTAATGTTGGTAATTAAACCACATGGATCATCGTTTTCCATTTTTATTGGATGTTTACTATTCCGTTAGGCTTCTCGATGGCTCATTGCGAGAGGATGCAATGTCGAGCCTGATGAATGCCGACCATGAGCAAAAAACTCATTATTGCGTATACTTTACATGCGAACACACACTACAAAATTTGAGCCTTTCCCTGGCGAAATTTCGACCCTTTCTCTGGCGACATGTCGTCAGGGAAAAGTCGCCAAGGAAACCTCGTGCGGGAAAGTTTTCCTGGCGACGATTTAAATTTTCCCTGGCGACTAAGTGGACCCTACTGCATTTTGGTCATAAAATTGGTGCCACGCTGGATTTTGTGAGGGAAAGTTTCCCTGGCGACATATGTCGTCGGGGAAAACATGGGTGATTTATACAGTTAAGTAAATATGATAATTAATCTCGACTTTTCCCTGGCGACATGTCGCCAGAGAAACTTTCCATTACGTTGACAAGTCAAAGCCTTACGTTGACAAGTCAAAGTCGTACCAAAGTTTCCTTGGCGACATGTCGCCAGGGAAACTTTCCATTATGTTGACAAGTCAAAGCCTTGCGTTGACAAGTCAAAGTTGTATCAAAGTTTCCCTGGTGACATGTCGCCAGGGAAACTCTGCTGACTTTTTAAAAAGGTCAAATGAGCCACAGTTTTCCCTGGCGACATGTCGCCGGGGAAACTTTGTCATTTTTTTTGTACAGCCTGCACAGCAGGCTATTTTCATATTTTTTTCCGGAAAAAATCTACCAAAACCTGGGAATACAAATACAAAACCTGGGGATACAAATACAAAAAATGTACCACAAATCTATTACCAAAACACAATAACATGTAACCTCTCGATCGATCAACTCGATCAATACAAATACATATGTCACAACTTAAGTACAAATATATTGGTTCCTAGTTACACTTAATAAACTTGCAATTCGGGGTTTACAATTATTAAACTTGCTTGCTAAGGTAGGAAAAACAAGACATACTAACCATTATTGCCATTCTATCCATCGGCATTCTCATTACCACTACCGCCACTCCCACCGGCGCCACTTCCGCTGCCTCCCTTGCCACTCCCGCTAGCACCAGCCGATAGGAATGCTGAGAACGCATCGGCGAACCTATCGTCACTTCTTATAAAATCATACACTTGAAACGCTTGTTCCAATCCCGGGTCGACGGCAGGTGCAGGAGGAGGAGTATATCGAGTAGTTTGGCGCCTTCTCGGCACTATCTGACCGACACCGGGCATTTGGTCGCGCTGCTTTCCGCCTCTGACGATACGGTTGATCTCGTCGTCCGTATGTTTGCCGGCAGCCCTCATCGCAAGCATCTCCTCCTAATGAAGTGACAAAAACAAACGATAGTTAATATATTATTTATTAGTCGGGTTGGTACATTATTCCTCAGCAGGGAATAGTTGAAAACCAAGGTATAACAAAAAAAAATTAATTAATTTATTTAAAAAAAAAATACTTACATACATAAGGCGGTCCGCCTCGCAAAAAATTTCCCATCCTTGTCGGTGTGCGTCAAAAAGAAGTGATCAATTACAGACGGGGGCGGTATATCAGTTGCAGTTGCAGATTGCGTTTGTACATACATAGACACGCATATATAGAATGAAATAAATTCAAAATAAAAAATCACAACACACCAAAACATATAATCAAAGACATATATGTATGTAAATTAATTATAGAATTTCTCACCACTTTGTCTCGAAGGAGTGCTAACGATCGGGATCCTGCCAACTCGGTGTCTTCTACTTAAACCGATTTTGCGAGTTTGTCAGGCATCTTTTTTCGTAATCCGGATCACTCCAAAATTCGATATTTGTTTCCCACTCCTCGGCAGTAATTTCCTCAGGACGCTCCCTGCGAACTCTGTCTATGTCAACCCTAACGGTATCGATGTCTCGGCGCTAATGCTTTGTCTTGAACTGATTTTTTCTGGAATTGTAAGTCTTTTGAAGCATAAAACCGATGCCGCCACTTACACCCTCCCATGTGCTGGCATCATGCTTGTGGGGTGTCAGATTAAACTTAGACTGCATTCATATATAACAAATATAACAAACACAGAGTTAGATTTAGAGATATAATTTATACATTATTTTGTTTATTTATTTAATTGCTTATATATTTATTTAAAATTTTATAATAAAAATAACTTATCCTGATAAGCATAAGCTTTTTGAAAACAGCTAGTTTTGATAAGCTTATCAGGACAAGCTGTTTGAAAACAACTTATCCTGATAAGCTTATCAGAACAAGCTGTTTGAAAACAGATTATCCTGATAAGCTAATCAGAACAAGATGTTTTCACACAGCTTGTTCTAATAAGCTTATCAAGATAAGTTGTATTCAAACAGTTTGTTCTGATAAGCTTATCAGGATAAGCTGTTTGAAAACAGCTTATCTAAAAATTACCTTATTCTCATCAAATATATATTTATTTAAATTTTTTTTATATTTATTTAAAAAATATTTGTATGATATAATTAAATAAGATACAATTTGTATATTTATTTATATGATATAAATAAATAAACAAATTTATTTAACTATATACACCATTAAATAAATAAACACAATAATGTCATAAACATAAAAATGATAACTGACCTCTATGTCCGCCCAAACGCTCGTCTCGAGCTGTCTAGGGACCTTATTCCAACTTGATTAGTACATTGGCACGAGCCTCCTGATAGAATCCCCGATGTAATTAGCAAACTGCTGAGCATGCTCGCCGAGAGGTCAAAAAGAGGGTGGTGCACCCTCAAAATGTATCGGGACAGGGCCATGCATGTCAACGGTGCTCAACAAATTAAGACATCGGGTAATGCCCCGAGTCTTTGACCTACCGGCCGGTCTGCCGTCCAAATTTTCTTTTCTTTTGCCTTTGCCTGCAAAAATCAAGTGAGTGACAAAGTTATAAAAATTCAAGGCAAGCAACATATATATATATATATATATATATATATATATATATATATATATATATATATATATATATATATATATATATATATATATATATATATATGCACCAAATTTATGATTGTGTTACAATAATCCAAATATTTTTACCTTTATTTCTAAATAAGGCAAGGCAACCGTTGCAGATGCTTGGCGTAGGAGGTTCATCCTCAACACCACCGTGTGATCGTGCAAAATTTGCTGACATCTGTACAAGTACAATTAGCATAACATAGACAAATTCATGAACAAAATAATTTAAGCATGCACATGGGACTTTCCGAAGTTAATTCCTAATAAATTAACATCGGACGGGTTTTCTATAGGTTGATCAATTTCAGACAGGAATTTTTCGAAATTAATCGCTAAAATCCTAAAACATTCCTAAGGTTTAGTTCAATAAAACATTTATATCATATAATAAAAACAACTTATTCTGATAAGCTTATCAGAATAAGCTGTTTGAAAACAGCTTATCCCGATAAGCTTATCAGAATAAGCTGTTTTCAAACAGTCTATCCTGATAAGCTTATCAGGAAACTTATTCTGATAAGCTTATCGGGATAAGCTGTTTCAAATAGCTTATTCTGATAAGCTTATCAGGATAAGCTGTTATCAAACAGCTTATTCGGATAAGCTTATCAAGATAAGCTGTTATCAAACAGCTTATTCTGATAAGCTTATTCAGCATAACCTGTTTGAAATCAGCTTATCCGAAAAAGCTTATTATCATCAAATAGGTAACATAAGGAGTGTCTGGATTTACGTTTAACAAAAATTAACAAGTTTAGACATCTCCGACGACATGTCTCCGGGGAATCTAAAAAAAACTAAACTAAAAACATTACGTATTATCAATTACAATTAAAAATTAAAAAAAACATACCGTTAAAGAGTGGTCGGGTCTCGACTGTGGTCGAGGCGAGGCTGTGGTCGGGCCTCGGCTGCGGTCAGGGCTTGGCGGCGGTCGGGTCTCGGCTGTGGTCGGGCTCGGCTACGGTCGGGACTCAGCTGCGGTGACGGAATATGTAAAAACAAAACCAATTATATTATTATTATAATATAATTTATATAATAAAATCAATTACAATATAATTATAAAAAAAATAAAATATAAAAAACCCTTAATAGGGGACGGAGATGGAGTGGTGGTGGTGCCGGTGAATGAAGATGGTGGTGGTGGTGGTGCCGGTGAATGGAGATGACGGGGTGGCACTGCATGTGTGCAAGTGTCGAGGTGAGTGGTGGTGGCGATGATAATGATGATAAAGATGGTGGTGTTGGTGGTGATAGTAGCAGGTGTGGAGGTGTGGTGGTGATAGCAGCAGCGAAGCAGGAGAGGTGGGTTTTTTTTTATAAGAAAAGTGTTATGAGAAAAGTCAAGGAGATCTGGTCAGAAAGGTCTAATTTTCCCCGGCCACATGTCAGAGGAATCCCTGGCGACATGTCGTCGGGGATACTTTTTACTTTGACGTCTAGCCAAAAGCGCGTGTGATTGAAAATTTTTGGAGGGAGGTGACCAAGTTTCCCTAGCGACATGTCGCCAAGGATTCTTTTGACTTTTCAACGCATATTCACGTACCTAAACTCTTTTGTCGTTTCTCTCAAACCCTCCCTGGTGACGTGTCGCCAGAGAAACAATCCCTAGCGACATGTCGTCAGGGATAGGTGCAAATGTCGTCGGGATACATTTTGTCAAAATAAAAGTTATTATTGTTTATATATTATTATAATTGGTTATATAATAATAATTATTATTATTATTATTAGTATTTATAAAATAATTATTATTATTTATTAAATAATAATATCATCCCGGTCAGTTTAATTTTTAAATTCATTCCGGTCTAGTCCGTTTAGTTTCTAGATTTATTTTAATTCAGTAACCATTGAACATCTAACGTGTAACCAAGACATACCGACTCATCCATTAAACATCTAACGTGTAACCAATACATACCGACTCATCCACAATTTCCCTCACTTTTTTAGCATAAAAGGAGAACCACACACACTCTTTATCATCACAACCACCAGCATATCACACACACTTATCATCACAAACACGTTGTTATTACGAAGATGTTGAAGCATGAAGCTTTTCCGTGTAGGTGTGGACGTGGAGATGTAGTTCTTCGACAATCGTGGCAACATGATACCTTTGGTAGACAATACTATGCTTGTCCACGTTCAAAGGTCGAACCTCCAGTTTCATATGGATGCGATTTTTTTTATGGAAAGACGAACGAGTCAGACTACTTGCCAATTCTCTTGGAGGTTCAATGAGCTTTACTCCAGCAAGCTCTTCTTCGAGACCTTCAACGAGCTTTTCTCCTCCAAGCTCTTCTTCGAGACCTTCAAGGACTCCAATTTCTTCTCCAAGCTCTTCAACGTGTGCAAATTGTGTGCTCTTGAATGAAAAAATAAAGGTACTTGAGAGTACAGTAGGGTTGTACCGCAATGTCGATAGGCACACAGTGGATTCAGCTGCACTACTTCACGACCTTTACGATAACATGGGGAGCCTTAGTTTGAACGAGTTTGTGATGTGTTTTTTTCGTGTTTACGAGTCTAATATCGTTGTAATATCCATGTTTAATTGAGCGCGTGGTTAAGTGTCCGTGACGAATAAAATTATGTTTATGAGTGTCTGTCTGTAAGTCTCCTATGTGATATTACAAAAGGTTTTATGTAATATTTGAAATAAATAAATATTTGTTTTACAGATGTCTCATTTTTTATTATATAAACGTTGCGAAAATAAAATAACATCGGATCGATAGTTAAAATAATAATTATATGGAATAAATAATTATATAGTTTTTTAGTAAACAATAATTATATCTTAAATAAGTAAAAAAACTAATAATAGTTTTATATTTTTTCATAATAAGCAAAAAATAATAATATATTTGACAGGGAGTTTCCCCGGTGACATGTCGCCGGGGAAACTTTTGTGATTTGGCGGGTAAAAGCCCGCCACAGATTTTCTGCTAAAGTTCGAAGTTAATTACGTTGGACGAAGTATCCGTGGCGGTATGTCGCCAGGGATAAGATTGTCAGGTTATTATCAAAAAGAGATTAAGGTTAATTACGTTGGACGAAGTTTCCCTGGCGACATGTCTCCTGGGAAAAGTGGGAAGGAAAATTTCCCGTTTTTTTCTTTGGCATCTGATTTTGGACGATGATTCCCCGGCGACATGTCGCCAGGGATACCGTGGTCAAACTTTGACCAAAAAGTTTATCTGCTTTTTTGCCATATCAACGAAATCGCCAGGGCAAAGAGATTATCCTTGACGACATTTTGTGCCAAGAAAACCCGGTCACCTAATCTCAATGTTCTTGTAGTGACATAATTCTGATCATTTTAACTATAGAGTATAAAAGTTACTATTTCCAAAACTTGCATAGACCGACCACGCGTTTTACCCTCATCGCCACGTCAAGCTTCTTCTTAGCCAGTCTCATCCAACTATCAACCCCTATCTGTCGAACACCACTAAAATACATAAGAACATGATGATGCATTTGTTACTTTTAAGCAAAACTGTATGAAACAGAAGTATTATTTACTAAATGTGAGGTGACAATGTAGAGACCATGCAATGTGGGAGACAAATTCATGCACTTATTAGTTATAAAAATTGAAAAAGGGAATTGGATAACGAAACATAGATCGAGTGGCAAATGGTGTGGTCTTTGGATGTCAAAAGGGCCTATTGTCTATTAAATTTGGTCGTACAAACATGTCTAAAAGATACATTCATGGGTCCATATGCACTTACCAATTTATTACTTGTCGAGTCATAGTGTTTTGCAAAGTCATGACGTCAATAGTTACGACCTCTTTTTAATACGATATGGATTTTAACTATTCACAAATGTGTTAGTGGTAAAAGTAGTCTA
Organism: Glebionis coronaria; assembly: GCA_025667525.1. Taxonomy (NCBI): domain Eukaryota; kingdom Viridiplantae; phylum Streptophyta; class Magnoliopsida; order Asterales; family Asteraceae; genus Glebionis; species Glebionis coronaria. The sequence continues at coordinate 587,852,011 of CM046880.1, read as the reverse complement.
CTTAGACTAGGGGGAGTGGTGTCATACTTATCGCCATCTCATTTTTTTAACAAGCTCAGTACAATTCACTTAAACTCCTTAAAAAAGGTAATGACACTCACTCAAACTCAGTACAACTCACTACACATTACTTCCATTTTTTTATTAAATATATTTTATTCATATAATAAAAACCTTTATTCATACATTTTATTCAAACACGATATACGCGAGTAAATGAAAACGATACACGGGTAAATAAAAACAATACAAGGATATTAAAAACAACACATGCATAAATTAAAACGATACACGGGTAATTTAAGAAGGAAAAAACCGCGGATAATTTTTCAAAACCTCCCAACAATTAAGATACTTAAACCGACACATAGTATCGGCTTCAAAGTTTTGAAAGGCGTTATTCATTACGTACTCGTCAGTTGCTCCAATTACCCGTGTACGATTTGCGTTGCGGTAACAAGCATCAAACCTACAAACGGTAATCCTTATGGTCTTCCATTTTCCGTGTATACTAGAGTATGTTCGTTTCCTTGGATTATCTAAACGACCCTCCATGATTTGCAAATATCAGCCCAAAAACCACGACCGCCTATATCGTTACTTGACACTTGGCTTTCAGCAACCAAGCCCCAAGCGCGGCACAACGCTATTTCTTCCTCGGGTGTACATACTGGCGGCACCATTAAGAAGATGGTGTTTTTGTGTGTGAGGAGGAAGAAGCTGATGTTTTTGTATGTGAGGAGGAAGAAGATGTGTGTATGAAATGAGAAGTAATAATGGTATTTTATAGGAAAAAATTAGAATAAAAGTTAAATAAAAATAAAGTAAAATAGTGAATATTTAAAAGTTAGATAAAAAGGAATAAAAGTTAAATAAAAACTTAAATTCGTTAAATAAAAACTTAAATTCGTAAATAAAAACGTAAACGTAAACAATTTTTATTCGAAAATTAAAACATTTATTCCATACTTAAAACATGAAAATACTGGAATTCGAATATAATAGAAAAGGAAATACACTACTAGATAGATAAAATAAAAATACACAATCCGATTAGTCAGTTCCCAGATCCGAATCCGAAAACTGACCAGGTAACTCCCAACGCATTGTTTCTTCTTCATCTTCTTCGGCCATAATTTGGGCCTCCATCTCCCTTCGTTCCCTTTCTTCTTCTTCTTCGAGTGTTTGTCTTAATACTTTATGATCTTGGTATAGTTGATACACCTCATTATCAGTAAGTAAGCCATTTGAGTCGTTTGGAATTGGAAAAGGTAGATCGGGAGAATCATCTCGGCGTCGGTGTTGCTGTGACGAAGAACCGATATGAGTTGTTTGAGTTCGAGATGAAGAACCGATATGAGTTTGGGATGAAGAACCCAAGTTATTCAGTCATTCAGTATTTTTAATAATTCGAACCTCCAATTTTGCCAAATTTTAAAACAAAGATCCGCAGATGTTGAAATCGGTATCAGGTTGATTACTTAGAAACGTGTCGATTAAATGAAGTTTCTGTGGGGAAAGATCACGACATCTCTCACATGCTGTGCGCAGTTTCGTATTTTCTTCGTACGCAGCATCGAAATCTTCAGCTAACTTCGTAAGCTCATCGTAACGACGTTGTTGTTGAATTATTTGTTTTTGAATCATAGCCTTAATCTCGTCATCGTTTTGTGGGAAAGAGCATGCCATTCTTTTATTTCTGAAAGTGTGTGTGAAAATACAGAAAGTTGTGTGTTAAAATACTAAAGCTGGGTAGTGGTTTATATAAATAAATTAGGGATTTTTTTTATTTTAAATAATCAAACGGTAATAAAAAACAAGTGGGTCCCAAAGATATAAAGTCACGCTGGGTGAGTTTGGTTTTGTTTTTTTTGTTGCTAGCAAGTAAGTCGCGCGCGACATATGGTGGTGGGAATGGGACTCGCGCGCGAGTAAGGGTTAGTCGCGAGTGGCTTCTATGCCACTCCCTTCAGCCTTATGGTACATATTGAGAAGTGAAGATAGTTGATCGTTTAGTTTCTCATGTTTTGTTAGGACTTTAAGGTATGACTGAAATTCTAGATTTAAGGTAACATTCTGTAGAGAAATTATAACACTTTTATTAATAAATCAAATTCGTAATATTATTTAAATTAACATAAAGTAAATAAGAGAAAAAATACAGACGTAATTAAAACGATAATTAAATAAATCAATAAAATAATAAAAAAGACTTATTAAATCACCAGCAAGTCGAGGCACATGTTAGACACGCTTAACACTAAAGAGCCAAAGCACATGTGTGACATGCTTCCCTTAAAATAGATTCACCGTCTGTTTCCCAGGGTACAACAGCCAAAACAGTAAGTTGTACTATCAGACTTAACAAAACTACCCGAAATTTCACCTTTTTCAAATGCGTACTCCATATGTTGAAAATCAGTAATAATACTTATTGATTTGACACAATAGACTCCCTTCAAGTTTACTCATCGCACCGAAGTGAGATAAAAAATAAGCTAGGTTTCCTCTTTAAGCATGGTACTAAATGCCTAACTTTAAGACACGATATCTCATTCACATCAACTTCATTTTGGACACATAAAGACTCATTGCGAAGATCTATTCAAGGAGAACGCAACCTACAAAGTATCATTTATCTATATATGATACATACATATACATAATTGTGTCCAAAGTTGGTCAAAAATCATTTTGCCAACAATATTTTCCAACAAGCCCCCACATGAATAGAGATCGGCTGTAATACACAAAAGTTTCGATAAAATTCCAACAGTTGAATCTTGCATAGGATAGGTAGGTGTGACCCTTTGAACCTTCCCTTGTGAGATGCACTTAGTCTCCTAGATCTAAGTAGACGCGATGTCTTTGAACTCAGCCTCTGTTTATGTAAACGACAATATACACTCACACAAGACTCTCCCTAACATTGTCAAGTCCTCATAGTCGTATTCGTTATGGTCATGAACACTAGCCTCGTTCTGCATGAGCTCTTAGGAATTGCGCCCCCAACATTTCCTTTCGAAGCGACCCTATTTCTCTCTAACATAAGTGATTTCATCTCGAATCATTAAAAACATATGTTTGTGATTTCATTTTGAATCTTTAAGCCATATGTCTAACCTCTCAACAAGTCACATTATTATTGGAATGGACTAGGAAAGTTACTATTTTAAGTAACTCCCCCACATTGACGTGATTTCCCTCACATTTTTATGATTAGGTTGTCCTATTGAACCTAAATCTTAGGATCTCCAGTCAACTGAGTTAGATTTTCCTTCATAGAAACTTATTCTTTCAAGGGCTTTAGTCTCATTCCTTTAGACGACTCATAAGTAACTATCTGCTTAAGCCTTTCATAAGCGGATCCGTGATGTTATCCTTTGACTTTACGTAGTCAGTCGTGATAACTCTAGCTGAGAGGAGTTGTCGAAACAATCATAATCTATGATGGATATGTCTCGACTTACCGTTTTACATTGTGATATGAGCTCTGTCAAATACTATTGACTATCACACTTTATTAAAATTATCGTTACCGGTATACACCATCTTGATATGTCCTTTACAAATTAGCGTAAACTTTCTCGCATATTCTATAAATTTATTTCAAATAATAAATTCATATTTCATCATAGATTTAGCTATAACCGTCTCTTTGAAATACTTTCAAGATTTCTAAGACATAGCTTTTCACTTAGCATAAATACATCTGAGCTAGTGGATCTAGATTCTTATATGTAATAATCTATATTTGCATTAATCTATCACTTGATAGTAGTCGGATATTTTCCACAATGCAATGTTATTAGTATTATAGTACTAAAGTAATACTTATTCAATGGTCATCACTTGAATTACTAATATATTTGTTTAACCTGATTATATGTTCTATATCAGGTCACACACACGTCGTTAGACACATAAGATGCCCAATATTTTTTGAGTATTTAAAATGGGCAACACATTTACCTCTATTTCAAATAGATTTAAAAAGATGACATTGGAATCTAGCTAGGCCGAAATCTCCCACATTGAACCTCCCAATAATATCGTTTTCTTAATGTTTGACTTCAAAACAAATCCATATGGGTTCAAAATAAACCCAACAACTAATAAAGTTCCTATCAAATCTTGACTCCAACATATTATTATTGGATTTAATCATGTTGTTATAACTTCTAGTGATAAGTATATCATATCTGTATTAACACAAGAGTACATATTTCCTATTGATCACACATACATACATTACTTTTGAATTCAAATTCTAACATGATATGGTCATAAAGTTTGATGTCATTTTTTGGGAGCTTACCTTAAACCATATGACTTAATTAGCCTATAAACTTTTCTTTCTAGTATAGGAATCCATGGTTTAGGTCCAATCTTTTGAACCATGAATTTCATACGCATATCTTAGCTAGATATCCCCCACATTTGTAAGTACTTATAAGATAGTTTTCTTCTCACCCATAGTTCATAAAAGTATCTTATTTTATTTACAAGGGATCTTATCTAAAAGATAAGTAATCGATATAATCGCTTTCCCCCACATGCCATAGCTTAAACCTGGACTTGATAACATGGCATTAACCATTTCTTATAAGGCACGATTCTTTTCTATATCAAGAACAATGAATTTATGTCTTATTCTAAGTTTAGCATACAAATTTAGAAATAAAGACACATATTCACCTCCAATTACTTCAAATCACCTTGTTATCGATAATAAGTTGGTTCTCAACTTATGTATATAGATCAATCTTGTCTATATCTTTACTCTCATGTAGGTGTAAATAGCAATATTTTGTACCACATTCAGCCAATATAATGAAGTACACGATATTCACTACCTTTGTAGGTATCAATTCCAAATCACATAAAATCATGTAAATCATATCAAGTTTTTTGGTTATTTATGTTCAACCAAGAGAAAAGACTTGTCAATTTGGCTTCAACGCAAGTTTTGATTTTGTAGTCTGTGTCAATACAAAATGGATATCCAATTTGGTTTAGTTGGACAACTTGTTGATTAAAATTTAAAACATGTCAAAGTAAGTCATATTATACATTTTAAAAATTAAATAAGCTGAATTCACCGTCATTTTCCTAAAATGATGATTAAAAAACATAATCAACTTAACCATTTTAAAGGCGTAACCGAAATGAACTTAATTTATGTTTTTCGTTAACTCGAATTTTATTTGATTCAAACACAAATGAAAAAAAAATTCATTAAGCAACCATCCGGACACAAGATTCCTACGAATCACCGGCACACACAACCTTGGTTAACTTAGTGTCTTTTTCAGATTTGAATCACATCTTTTTTTCCTTGATATTTGCAGTTGGAGAGTTGCTCAAACTCGTTCTCTCCATTCTCAACTGCATTATAAGAGTTAATCAAACTCTTATCACCATATACATGACATGATACTGAAGTGTTAATGCACCATTATCTATGGTTGGATTCACTCATGGCCTCTGTTTTCATGTCATTCAGATCATATAATGCATAGTTATGGCACAACAGGTTTCTGAATACTCCTAAGCATCAACCATTCACGTAAGTGTCAGTGTCCTTTTTAATAAGTTTGGATGCAGATCCTTTGATGTCACTCGTGACATTTCAAATGTTAATATGAGGTCCCATGATTAGTTTGACACTAATTTCAGTACTATTAACAACGTGCTAAATCACATAGTGTTTCTAACCAAAAAATGAATAACATCGACTTTTGTTTAAAATACTAACGTTTTGTAAGATCTGTGTACAAAACCGACTTTAGAGGAAGTCTTTCGACTAAACAATTAAAGACTATCAGCTATAACATAATGTTTTTACCAAAATACACATATGTAATATGATGTTGTCAATTTTCATTAAGAAGATCTTAACTTCACATGATCTATTTCTTCAATGAAAATTAACAAGATTTCAGTAGACCTATTCTTCTAAAGAAACTCAACAAGGTTTCTATTGATATGCCTTTAAACTCAACAAGGTTTCTATAGATATATCTATAAACTCAACAAGGTTTCAAGAATTATATATGGTTCATAATTAAGCTCGGCCCAATTTAAAATGAATTACACAAGTCAAACAAACACTTCCACTAATTTAGTAAAAATAGTGTATGTAATCTGATATCTAATGATAACCCGTACCATTGTCAATATCTTGTTTCAAAGAAATTCTTCTTGATTCCATTGGACATGTTCCAAAAATTTAATAAAATAACAACTTGCATTTTATGAGATCAATGAAAACGTTCTAATAATCTGATAAACTAGTAATTTATATTTTACGAGATTTGTGTCAAAGAAACTTCACTTGGTTTCAATGAATATAAATTCACCATGATTCCAATCATGTTGTAACTGGCGTACCAATTACATTTACAAGATTCACCAAGGTCACAATTGGGTTATCACACGTGAAGTTGTCAATATTTGAACGCCGTACAATTAAGAACTATTAAAACAATTTGGTATCTAATAAACTCGGCATGGTTTATATAAACTTGTACAAAATCTGATTCAAAAAAACTCAATTGTGGCTTAAGTAAATCTAGGTTAAAAGTATAACATATGTAATAAAAAACTAAACGATCAGTTTAAAAACAAACTTATCATGGTTTCAATACAAACTGATACGATAAACTGTATTTAAAAATCGTTTATAGATCTGTCACACCAGATCAATAATTAAAATTATGTTTTCTTAAAAACTGGTTTTCAAAAGAAACACAATCTTGGTTCCGAGAGAATATCAATTTGTATAAAAAGTTGTTAAATAAATTAATATGATTTTAGCAAAATTATGTTAAATTATGTTACACATAATATGTTTTATGACTGTAAGAAAATTATAACACTTTTATTTATAAGTTAAATTAATCAAATTAATTAAATTATCTAAATTATGTAATTAATTATATTAATTAAATTAATTAAATTAACATAAAATAAATAACAGAATATAAATAAGAGAAAAACGAATACAAACATTATTATAAACGATAACTAAACAAAACACTAAAATAATAAAAAGACTTATTAAATCACCAGCAAGTCGAGGCACGTGTTAGACATGCTTAGCACTAAAGAGCCGAGGCACGTGTTTGACACGCTTCCCTTAAAACAGATTCACCGTCTGTTTCCGAGGGTACAACAACCGAAACAGTAAGTTGTACTATCGGACTTAACAAAACTGCCCGAAATTTCACCTTTTAATATACGTACTCCATATGTTGGAAATTAGTAATAATACTTATTGATTTGTTGTGTAAAAAAACTATGGAATTAGGCCTCTATTTATATACAATAGACTCCCTTCAAGTTTGCTCATCGCACCGATGTGGGATAGAAAATAAAATAGTTTTCCTATTTAAGCATGGTATCAAATGCCTAACTTTGAGACACGATATCTCATTCACATCAATTTCATCTTGGACATACAAAATCCTATTTTGAGGCTCTTTTCAAGGAGAACGCAAACTTATAAAGTATCACTTATATATATGATGCATACATATACATAATGATGTTTAAAGTTAGTCAAAAGTTTTTTTTAACAATATCTTCCAACACATTCACGATGCGATTAACTAGCGTTATATTTAAGGTTTTGTTTATTCCATCTATGTGTTTAAAGGTTGAGGATGTTCCACGTGGTGGACATCCAAAGAAGGAAAAAAATGGCACCGACATGTGATCTTTCACTATGTGATGTTCATGGATTGCTTCATGAACGTCATCATATACTCAACATAATGTTCGTAGTATTACCTCATATTCGAATGAAGTAGTGACACGTTTTGTCATTTATAATGGCCTCTTGCGATAAGATCGCAACCTAACCATTGCCTCAACATGTTTACTAGTCTTGACCTTGTTGCCTGGAAAGTTGCTTTTCAGACGAGTTTTGACGAGCCTTAGATAGGCTTATTATATGGATGGTAATCAGGGGTGGACCGAGGGGTTTTCGGGAATCCACAGGAACCCGATGGCAGTTTGTCACATAGTGTAAATTTTCGCCAAAAATCGTGATTTATTCAAAATGAACTCGGTGCTAAATATGTGTGTTACGTAAGAAACATTTGTAGACCTGATGACTTATTGTTCTAGGTCTGCCTGTGATGGTAATCAAGAGATCACAAATATTATATAGTATAATGCAAGAATGAGTTTGTAACGTGGGATGAGTGGTGTTGAAAGATAATACGTAGTAGAGCTAGAGAGATGGTGTATGGGGTAGCAACAATCAAACAAGTGAAAGTAAAAAAGATAGGAGAATAATGTGTCATGTCTACCAAAAATTGACCTTTCCATTTCATTTATCCATCCAAGTTTTTTTGACATCTTTTATAGAAGTGTGGTGTATGATATCTTTCAAGATTAAATACGATATATGAAATACTAGTCAATAAGATGTTGAAATGATGCATGTAAACAAAAGTTGGTACAAGTATTTAATAACAACATGTTATAACTTTTTTTTTCTTAGTTAGAGGCGGACCTAGGATTTATAATAGGGTGTTACACAATTTTTTTTGGATTATTAGTATAAAAGTTGATGCACGTTTCGTAAAACTGGGTGTTGCACGTGTCGAGAAAACCCTTATTTTATATAAAATTTATCTTTTGTGACTTAAACATGAGTATATCCCGTGTCACACTCAGCTCCCATATAGATCCGTCCATGTCCTTGACACCTTAGCTAGGTGGTTTAGGAGTTATAATCGACCTTACTTATCGGTATGGAATTCTAGATGTGAAAGCAAATGAATTGGACATTTTTATATCTAAGCCAAAAAACTTTGGATGAATAATACCCATCGATAACAAATGTTTTGAAATGAAATACTATTCGATTTTAACAAAAACAAGAATCAAGATGATTCAACCAACCTCCCCTTATTATTTTTTATTAACTGCGTTAGGCAATCACTTCAAATGTGATTCCTAGCTTTTTGATAAAACTTACAATACAAGAAGAAAGAAAAGAATACAACCAAATGTGTTACAATGATCTTACAAGCAAGATCAATGAACACTTAATCAGTCTGAACAAACCAACTCAAGATCGTATCAACAATGGCGACCTTAACAATGTGAGAGAAAATATAACAAAAACGATTAACCTTAATAAGCTAATATGAGTCGTATATATAGCTCTTGAGTCAACAACGTATTTGTAAAATAATGTAAAACCAACTTACCTTACTTACCCTTGAAGATTGAGCTCTTTGTCAAACTCAGCTTAAACTTTTAATACCCCCTCTTAAGTTGAGTTTTGGTATAAGTCAATAAGCTTCAGTTTCTCACAAAACCACTTATGATCTTTGATAGATAATCCCTTAGTGAATAAGTCAGCTATATTATCTTCAGATTTGATTTTACAAGTTTTAACCAATCCTGCTAAAACTTTTTCTCTGAGGAAGTATAAATCTATTTCAAAGTATTTTGTTCTCTCATGGAACACAGGATTAGCTGCAATTTGAATTGCAGAACTACTATCACAGCTGATAGGCACTGGTAGAGTAATATCAACCTTAAGATCTTTCATGATCTTAAGGATCCACATAAGTTCACAAGTAACACTGTTCATAGCTCTATATTCAGCCTCAGCTGAAGATTTAGCTATAACAGATTGCTTCTTGCTTTTCCATGATACAAGATTTTCACCTAGATAAACAGTATATCCAGTAACAGATTTTCTAGTTATCTTACACTTAGCCCAATCTGAATCAACAAAGGCATTAAGATTCAAACAATTATGCTTCTTAAATGATATACCAGTTCCAGGTGAATTTTTAAGATATCTAAGCACATGAAAAACAAGTTTAAGATGTGATTTATAAGGAGCATGCATAAACTGACTTAGACAATGTACTGCATAAGCAATATCAGGTCTAGTCAGAGTAAGATAAATAAACTTGCCAACAATTTTCTGGTAACAAGTTTTATTATCAAGAATAACATCCTCTTCACTATCAACAACAACTTTCTTTTTCTTAGAAGGATCAGGAATAGGAGATTTAGCTGGCTTACAAGCTAGCATACCATATTCATAGAGCAATTCAAGGCAATATTTCCTTTGATTAAGACATAGACCAGAGTCAGTATCAAGAACTTCAATGCCTAAAAAATATTTGAGTTTTCCAAGATCTTTTATTTTGAATTTAGAACTCAAATACTTTTTAAAGTCATTTATCATATTATCATTATTTCCAGTTATAATGATATCATCCACATAAACTAATAAAGCTACAAATGCCTCATTCTCAGTCTTAGTAAACAATGACACATCAGTTTTACTTTGACTAAAACCATTATCAGTTAAAACACTAGTGAGTTTTTCATTCCATTTTCTAGGTGCCTGTTTTAACCCATATAAAGATTTAGTCAGCTTACACACCTTATTAGAATCTGAACCATATCCTTTAGGAAGATTCATATAAATTTCTTCATCTAAATCTCCATAAAGGAATGCATTATTAACATCTAATTGATATACTGTCCAATTGTTATGCACAGCCACAGAAAGAAGACATCCAACAGTCATAATTTTAACAACAGGAGAGAAAGTCTCTTCATAATCTATGCCTTTTTTCTGACTAAACCCTTTAGCCACAACTCTGGCCTTAAATCTTTCAACATCTCCACTAGACTTGTATTTAACTTTCCACAACCATTTACAAGCTACAAGTTTTCTACCAAGAGGTAAATCAACAATAACCCATGTATTATTTCTGTTAAGAGCTTCCATCTCTTCATTCATTGCCTCAACCCATCTAGGGTCTTTGGCAGCCTCATCATATGATTTAGGCTCATGAATTTTATTCAGATTATTAGAAAACACAAAGTTATGCATAGACAAATTAGTATAACTCACAACAGTATTGATATCATACTTAATTCTTTTATCAAGCACATAGTTATCAAATTTAGCAGGAACTTTATGTGGTCTAGTTGACCTTCTTAACTCAGATCTCTCTGGACTGTTTTGAAAAAGTTGATTAAATTCAATAAATTCCTCACCCTCAGATTCATAATCATCATCACTTAGGGCAACATTTTGATCTATAGGACTAGCCTCACTACTGCCTAGACCACTCTGGCTTCCAACACTATGATTCTTATCACTCATAGAGTCTGACTCCTGATAGTGACTGGTAATAATGGAATTAGTATCAGTAGACACTTTATCAGCTAAGTCAGATCTATTTGAAATGCTACCTCTATTTCCTAAGTTTACATCTCTCACTTCATCATAGGGATCATCAGACTTGTCTGCTACTAGGTCAAAAATATTTAAACTACTTATACCTTGTTCTTCAAAAACTAAATCACCTTTACAACCATCATTTTTGAAAGGGAACATAGTTTCATAAAACTTTACATCCCTAGAAAACAACACAGTTTTAGACTCAAGACTAAAAAGTTTATAACCTTTTTTTGTAAAGGAATAACCAATAAAACACACTTTTCACTCCTAGCAACAAACTTATCCATAATATTAAGTATAGTACTAAAACACATACACCCAAAAGTTTTAAAATGAGAGATATTAGGTTCAAGGTTATAAATCATTTCATAAGGACTTTTTCAGAGAGAACTGAGCTAGGAATCCTGTTAATAAGATAAACAGCAGTAAGAACGCATTCAGGCCACATATTTAAATGTAATCCCCCCTGGAACATAAGAGCTCTTGCAACATTAAGCAAGTGCCTATGTTTCCTTTCTGCTATACCATTCTGCTGTGGAGTATACACACAAGTAGTTTGATGTATTATACCTTTACTTTTAACAAAGGTTTCAAAATTATGATTTATAAATTCAGATCCATTATCACTTCTGAAAATCTTAATAGATACATCAAACTGAGTTTTCATGAGATTATAAAACTCAACAATTTTGTTAAAGACTTCATTTTTCCCTTTTAGCATGTATAACCACACAGCCCTAATATAGTCATCAACCACAATAAGAAAATATCTATAACCATCTCTACACTTAATCTTATATGGACCCCAAACATCTAAGAGAACAATATCACCCAAGGACTTGGTTTTATGTTCACTTAAAGGGAAAGGATCCCTTGTCTGTTTAGCCTTATGGCAAACATCACAAGGTTGAACATCATTAGTAGACTGAATTTGAATTTTATCTTTTAAGATGGCTAAAACTTGGTCAGAAGGATGACCAAGTCTGTTATGCCAAATACATTTAGACAAACAACAAGTAGTTATAGAACTATTAACAAATTTCCTACCTGAATCAAACAAATAGAGGCCATTGCATTCACTACCAGTCCCTAGAAGGGACTTTTGAAGAGAATCCTGAACAAAGCATTTTGCTTCAGTAAATGACACAACAAATTTATCATCTTTGGCCAACTTGTGAACAAATATAAGGCTAACCTTGTAGCCTGGAACAACCAACACATTTTTCAACACAATTTTATCAGAAAGTTTATAATTCCCAATATGTTTAACATGTTCAACAGTTCCATTAGGGTGAGACACAGATATGTTCAATTTAGAAACATCAATTACATCGTATAAGTGAGCAGTAGAAAATGTCATGTGTTGAGATGCTCTAGAGTCAAAGATCCACCCAATATATGTACTATAAGTACTTATGTTAGAATTGTAGTTAAAAAATCTATAAGTAACAAAACTAATTATGTGATTAGACCCATAAACCATACCTGCAGCACAAGACTGCACATCACCAGTATCAGCTTTAGAGCCTATTAAAGCCACAAGTCTATTAATTTGATCAGCAGTAAAGGGAAGAGAGTTCCCAGATCCCTGACCAACATTATTACCAGAACTAGAAGCATTATTAGAAACATTAGATCCTCCAGGATTTCGTTTCTTGAAACCTGGAGGATATCCATTAAGCTCAAAACATCTGTCTATGGTATGCCCATTCATATTACAATGAGTGCAAACAAACTTATTATTGTTTCTGTTAGAACCTCTGCTTTGATTATTTCTATTATTAGACCAATTATTTGGTTTAACCACAAAAGCAGTAGCAGTATTATTATCATTACCATTATGCACATGACTATTCTTATGAGACTCAACCCTTGACAAAGTAGCAAAAGCAGATTTAACATCAGGCAAAGGGTCTGCAGTTAACAGTTGACTCCTAACAACACTGAAAGTGTCATCAAGACCCATAAGAAACTGCATAAGTCTCATAAGAGCATTATGACTCTTCATTTGAGGAGCACCATCACAATTACAAGAATGAAGATTGACAAGGGAGTCAAACTGCCTCCATAAGCTATTGTAATTATGATAATACTCAGACAAAGAAGACCCAGACTGGGTGAGAGAGCAAATTTTAAAGTGCAAACTATAGATAACAGATCCATCTATTTTATCATATGTTTCTTTAAACTCATCCCACACATCTTTAGCATTTTTAGAAAAAATTTGTCCTTGATATAACTCAAAAGAGATACATCCAAGAAGCCAAGATAAGACCACAGCATTACACCTATCCCATTGATCAGCCAAAACAATATCATCATTATTTTTCTCACAAGTACCATCAATAAAACCCAATTTATTCTTAGTATGCAATGCAAGTTTAAATGCAGCAGCCCAAACTTTATAGTTTTCTGGACCAGTGAGTTTAACACTCACAATGGGCTGCTCATTTGTGTCAGTAGGGTGTAAATACAAAGGGTCATTAGTATGAATGACAGTTTCACTTTCAGTTTCAGTATCACTAACATGATTATCATCCTGGTCACTTTTATTTGAAATAGACATAATGAAAACACACAAATATCACACAAAACACAAAGAACCCCTCGTACCTCCTCTATAAACAACAACCAACTAGCACAATTGAAAACTGAATCAATCCACCAAAAACTATCTAATCCCTTCGACACCTAAATCCCCTTCTAAAAAACATAAAAAACAAGAGGGAGCAAGAGAGGCGTTACAACACGCGCAACTACCAGCAAAAGTAGCCAAGAACCAATGAGATCAAGAAGATCTCACCACAAACAACAAGCACAACGGAATACCAACCTGAAAAATGTTAGTTATAACAAATAACCAACAAAAAATAACAAATCCCCAAAAATTGAACGAAACCCTAATTTTTGAAATTTAGGGTTTCTTCAATTAACCTTACCAGAGATGCAATTAAACTCAATTAATCAATAAAGAACTCAATTAACCACCACAGAACACCAAGAATCAGAAAACCCCCAAATTTTAAAACCCTAAAAAATTTAATTGATCAAAAAACTTGTAATTAATCACAATTAACACAAGATTAACCACAAGATTAATCAAGATCTTCAATAAAAACGGTTTAAAACTCAGATATCAAGAACCAGGCTCTGATACCATATTCGATTTTAACAAAAACAAGAATCAAGATGATTCAACCAACCTCCCCTTATTATTTTTTATTAACTGCGTTAGGCAATAACTTCAAATGTGATTTCTAGCTTTTTGATCAAACTTACAATACAAGAAGAAAGAAAAGAATACAACCAGATGTGTTACAATGATCTTACAAGCAAGATCAATGAACACTTAATCAGTCTGAACAAACCAACTCAAGATCGTATCAACAATGGCGACCTTAACAATGTGAGAGAAAATATAACAAAAACGATTAACCCTAATAAGCTAATATGAGTCGTATATATAGCCCTTGAGTCAACAGCGTCTTCCTCTTTCCAAGTTTGTCATATATAACCCCTGCACTTACATAAATAGCAAAATAAGGCAAAGTATTTGTAAATAATGTAAAACCAACTTACCTTACTTACCCTTGAAGATTGAGCTCTTTGTCAAACTCAGCTTAAACTTTTAATAAATACTTCCACTGCAATGTCAAGGAATAATTTGTGTGACTAGACTAGCTTGTTAGATACATATGAATGATAAACGAAAATCCTACGTTCAGCTTAAATGTCAATATTTGTGCTTTAACGAGGATGGTAACTCACGTTTTTCTGCGTGCACGAAGGGTTAACTTTGTAACAGACTGCTAGCCAGTTAACTTTTTTTCATTATCTTTTTTGAATATTTATTTATAAATGAAGGACCGTAACGATCATTAGTGTTATTAAAGTTGAGAAAAAAAAGTCACAACTTTTTTCTCATAAAAAATTAACGACCGTTAAATAATGATTCCTACTTAAATATCATTAAGTACTGTACACTTTACTATTCATTCACCTGTTATTGTAGGAAATGCCAAATTAGTTGACTTTTCACACTTATTATTACACTTGTTCACATTTTAAAATGTCTGAATTTCAAAAGTTCATTTTTTTATTAGTGTTTCTTGTGTGAAAAAATTGGATGTAACAAATAACTTTACACTTTTAAGTGTGAAGTTTTTTAGTACTTCACACTTTTATTTGTGAACTTTTTAATACATCACATTTTTATGTGTGAATTTTTTAGTACTTCATACTTTTTAATATTTTACACTTATAAATATAAATATTTTACAAATAAAATTAATACTTTTTAAAATGCGAAGAAAAAAGTGTGACCAAACTTTAAGTTTGTTGTAGTTGTAAAGTGTGAGAATAACAATGGTTTACTCACATTAATCCTACTTATTGTAATGTTTAGGTCAATTATATGTGAATGATTGAATGCTATTTTAACCTTTTTATTGTAAGTAAACAAGTACTCATGGAAATATTGCAATTGGAGTAGTTGACCATAAAATGCGGGTGACTGAAAAATGGAAGTTAGAATACACGTATTCTCAAATCATTATAAAATACAAGCACATAATGTTTTTATTACATGTTTTCACCTATTACTTAGTATTTATCAATGAGATTTAACGGAAAAGCTATTTTAGTTTGTCGAAAACCCTAGGCGGCTTAAGATTATAACACTTCAAACTTACTTATTTTACTAAAATCCTTTATATTCAAATACAATGTGATGCAATCTTACTAAATAGTGCGAATAACCTACCTTGCCAACTTATACGCGAAATTTATTAAGAACAATATCATGATATCGATGCGGCATACTTTCTATGGACCAAGGCTAATAGACCTGTTGTCTAGTTATACATATACGTATTGTGATAATCATAGTGATTAAGATAAAAAAAAATTAGTGCAAAAAAGAGGATTAAGATAGATATAAATCAAATCTAAATAGAGTTATAGTCCAATAAATGTAGTCAAGGCCCAATAGATACATAGTCTATTAAATCAACAAACCTACAAATTATAAAACCAAGGCCCATCTTAATATTTAACTAGTTCAAGCCCAATAAATAGCTGTCACTCAATTTGAAATTTACCATATCTTCACGAGTTAAGGGAGCAAGTTTTAATGTTTTAGCTAATATAAAACGAGACATTGTAAGAAAACTATCAGTGTATACTTAATACTTTATCACTTAGATGGTCTTAGTTAAAAATCAGACTGTTCATGCGCAATGAAACAAGTAGAAAATTGTTGATATAATAACCCAAACCAACACGTACCAAAATCTTAATACTCATGAATCGCGGTTGTTTCCAGTTCTACTCAACTGACCTAATCCCTTAAAATAAGACCGATTTTTCGAACTAATAGACTTGGTCTAAACAAAATCCATTTATAAGAGATTAAGTTCGACTTGACCTAAAGTAAACCTATATCTTAAGGGTTTTTTTTTAAGATACGTGTAGTTTAAAGCTTAAATGAAATGAAAGAAAAAAGAAATAATGGTCCTGATGAGAAAGACATATTCCACTAAATCGTTTGTCAGTCATTTATCTATCTGTATATACTAAACTTTTTGTATTTTGTTTGGTTTTAATTGATTGATGTAATACCTGGTGAATGAAGGTTTGAATATAGAGTTTCGCAAAGGATGAAAACTAATTGGGTTTTGCATGATATGGTTAATTTGGACGACGAGAAATTATCTCATCTTCAATCACAAAGTATCTTGATGGTCTAAGATGGTAACTAATATCAAAATAAAAATCTTCTAGTGAGCGTTGAATGCAAAGATTTTTTCATTCAACGATTTTCATATTTGGTTGATTGATACACGAGTTTTATTTACTAATTTTGTCGTCAATTGTTAAGCTAAATTATGTTAGCATTTTCAATTGTATTATGTAGTGTTGAGTTGATCTTCGAATGGTTTTGTTATTTGAAGTTGGTCTTTTCTTATTGTATTTTTTCTTCAACAATGATATAAATATGTTTTCTTTGCTAAAAACAAGTTTGAAAAACAAACATGGCATGATAGTTATTTTTAATTTTTTTTAACATGTGTTTCGACTTAACATTGCTGGCCGACTATTCTTGTTAGTAATCAGGTAGACTGTATGGTTTCATCTATTACGAGAAAGTTTGAGAATGTTAGCAAAATCTATGTTTAAGGTTACATCAGCCATCGCTAGAGTTAAGAGTGTTCTTCGTGTTCGAGTTCAGTTTTGATCCGTCCTTGTTTTGGTTGGATGTAAATTAAGCAGCAATCACTATTTGACGGTCTAAAATGGGTGCGAGTAATTGCAAATTATAAAAGATAACATCTAAACAAGAGAACAAAAGCCATCAAAAAATTATCAAATTTTATTTAGATATAAAGAAACTAAGCACCCTAAGTCGATTATTAAACTCAAAACCTATTTTCACAATTCTTTTAAATATTAATATTTCTTAAATTGATAATCGTTAAGCGAAAAGAATATATATTATCACAAGGAATATTTAATTATTTTTTTTATAAAAGTGTAGTATGATATACTTTTAACAAACATTTTTGTCTTATTTTTAACATGTTTTTTTATTTCTTTTTATGTTTAAACTTGCATTAATAAATCGCATATGATATAACACTTATCAAATATTCATATAGAATCATATGTGATATAAACATATGTAATATAAACGTGAATTTTAGTTAGAACTAAAAATATAAACCTATATTTTAACATGTATTATATGGTCTTGAAGTAATGTAGAGCCATCGCGCCATCATATGCCTATGTTCTCAAATACATAAGTTGCATTATGTAGATTTGTATGTGAAATTTTGATTGCAAGTTATGCTCAACATAATTTCGTGTTTTTGTTTATGGTGTTGCACAATTTTTTTTTATAATTTATTATTTTAAAAACAATTTAATATATTAGATGAGGGTGAGTTATATATCTTTGTCTATTACATAAACAAACTACTTATTTAAAAAGAAATACACATATTGACTAGATTACAAATGACACAAAAATATTAAGTAATCTCATTCTTCATACAACCTCGTATCTTGATGTCCAGATTATTGCATAAAGATCGATATTATCAGGAATATCATGGCGTTCTTACATACGATCATCACAAGGATCGTAGTCATACTCACAATTCTCATAAGTGTCCCTCTATTATTCAAGCAAGCTATTAGTACCATAACTAACCCTCGGCGGGTTTGAAGCCAAAAAACGCGTCATTTCATTGTCTATAGGTTCAACTTTATCCTCACTATCATGATTAATCGAATAGTCAAACTTTTCAATAGGTTTACCCTCATCATCCAAAAATATAAGTTTATCAATAATAAGTTTCTCAAGCTTAATTTTTTCAATAATATGGGTAATTTTAGTACTAGCACTAATAGTTTCCACATGAACAAAACCATGATCACACAAAGACCATCCATAATTGGCCCATATACAGCTGAATTTGAAGTCTCTCCATTTGTACCTAATTCAACATCATTTTCAATCAAATTAAGTGCATTAAATAGATTAGGGTTACTAACCTCTTTTTTAGAATTCACATCTTTCTTTTTATTGCTAGTAGTGCTTGCATTATGATTTTTAGAAACATGTCTATAGATTTGTTTGATTGGTTTGAAGCCCACCTTCGCACCAACCAGAACACCTTTAGTAGCTTGGCTAGGTTCTTCATGTTGTTCGCCACATGTGAACCAATATTCTTAGGACACTCATCTAGAACATGAATAAAACCTTGTACACGCACACGTAGAGGGTTGTCACTCATACTCAACACAGATAGAATCATTTACCCCTAAGTTTAGGTATAACCACCACGATATTATCTTTCAACTCTTTATGGCCTGAAACTCAATCATCACTCTAGCATAACTTGACCAGATTTCAAACACATTTCAAAGGTATACGAGTCAAGCATCAAAGGAGTACCAAGTTTATTAGCAATGACACTTAAACCATCATCACTAAACGTCGTCATATGAAAGCCTTGAAGTTTAACCCAAAACCAAAACATTACGAACATCTTCTTTTAATAAATTCACATCTAAACCTCACTATTTCAGGATAATTGAATTATTGCGAATGAACCAAAGACCATTCTCAAGCATAACATTCATACCATCTTTAGAGCTAAACAGGAAGAAAAACAACCCATTAGACGAGTTTAGCATATATTTAACTAGTTCGTAATTACTCTAAATATTCCTAACATAGTTAGCAACAAAAAGGTAAGCCACCCTCTTACCCAAAACAAAATCATAAGTTGTATCAATAAATAATACGCTATTAGCTTGAATAGACTCCAACGGGACAACCACATCAACCCCATTTCCTTTCGATGTAATTAAAGTGCGGTAATTGACATTTTTCCTACTTGGTTCACGAGTAACAAATTTAGCATAAGAAGTAGTCCCATAAAGAGTCGGACCCGTATTATTAAGATTAGTATTAGACAAATCAGTAACATGAATCAGAACAAAACATGTATTCATACTTGATGTCCAACTTCATCTGCATAAACCATCATATAAATGGTGACGGGTTTTTTCGTGTAAAAGATGTTCGTAGGATGCTTGATGATACGCTTGTGCCTAAATCTGATGTTTCGTCTAGATGGGTCAAGCAGATCCCCACCAAGGTTAATGTTTTGGCGTGGAAGATCGCGATAGATCATCTTCCTGCTCGGGTCAATTTGCATCGGCCAGGAGTACATGTATCCCCTATTTCTTGTCCTATTTTCTGTGAGGCCCTCGAGAATCTGGATTACTTGTTGTTTTGTTGTGACTTGGTGAAAGATATTGCTCGGTCTATTTGTAATTGGTGGGGCTTGGTTTGGGACCCTGTTGATTCGTACCGATCTTGGTTCTCTTGGTTTAATTTGGTTCGATTACGATCAAGCTCAAAACAGGTGCTGGAAGGAGTGTTTTACACATCATGGTGGAGTATCTGGTCATATAGAAACCATCTCCGCTTCTCTGATTCAAATCCTCGAAAAGATGTTTTTTTGAAGACATAGTTAGGCGTTCTTTTTCTTGGTATATTGTTAGGGGTAAAAACTCTATTAGTTGAGATAGTTGGATTCAACACCTATTTTTTATTTCTTTGTAACTCTAGCTCATTGCTAGTTTTCATTTAATAAAGTTGCTGTTAAAAAAAAATTCTTACCCATAGCCAAAGCTTCATTCAGACTAGTAACATCCGTAACACGAGTATTAATAAAAGTTGTACCATGTTTATCTTTTTTCTTAACGTATCTCCCTCTCCGACCTAAACTCAAAAATCATCTTTCCATATT
Organism: Glebionis coronaria; assembly: GCA_025667525.1. Classification (NCBI taxonomy): domain Eukaryota; kingdom Viridiplantae; phylum Streptophyta; class Magnoliopsida; order Asterales; family Asteraceae; genus Glebionis; species Glebionis coronaria. The sequence continues at coordinate 587,831,449 of CM046880.1, read as the reverse complement.
CAAACAACGCCAATCATGCACAAACTCACAAAGCAACCAATAGCCATCTGACTTTTACAAGCAATACCAATTAAGAATATTATAGGCTTTAAAGAACCAACACCAAATCAACAATGAAAATTAACATAACCAAGACGCATGTTAAGAGCACAATCGACTAGTGATAATTATTCAATACAACCAAAACGAATGCGATGAATTGTAAAACGTAAATAATTGATTCAACCTATACATATATGTGACCTATTAATGAATTGTGTATATTAATGAACAAACCAAAGATACAAGAGTGAATTAATTAAGGGTTAATTCTCAAAAGGGTCCAAAAAACTTGGGCACCCATTCTAGACTATTGAACATGATTTTCCCGTTTTGGTCCAGGGAAACAACGCATATTGGGCAACGACAGAAGAATTCGTCAAGTGTCGGTATAATGTATAAATGAAGGACGTATTGTGTAAGAGTTGTCTTCTGGAAATTTTACATTCTTGGGCAATTGGCTTTTTGGTCATTTCATCAAAAAGTAGCATAATATTTTATACCATAATTTAGAGCAATTGTACTCTGGGCAACAAGGATAATAGGGCAACTGAATACTTTATTGTTACTTTTACCTTTACTATCCTCTTTCAAAACTCATACACTTGCACTAACAAAAATCAAAATCATCTATGTTTTCTTCAATAAACCAACCCCATCATATCAACACCCACTCCAATTACGTGGGGGTAATCTTATGAAAAGCCACTCTGTGATCATCTGCACGCCACTGTCTTATTTCTTTGCTTATAGGTAAAAATACAATTTGTATGTTTATGTTTTTGAATCTGGTTATATGTTTGTATTATCTGTTAACACCTTATTATTTTGTTTTTTTTAGGTATTAGGCCTTGCATATGTGATTTTAGTTTTTGTTATGTTATTATTGTTTTTTATATGATGTTTATACATTTAAATAAATTTTATTGGTGATGAATTGTATTAAAATGTTAATTATGTTTTTGAGAAAAAAGGGGAAATGATCCTTGCTGTGAACATGAGGTATCTTATCTGCAGTATGGGCTTTTTTCCAATTTTTACTCATGGCCCAAACCATAATTCAATCAACTTTCTTCTCATACTTTTCTTTCTTGATAAAAAAGAGCGGGATCCCATTACTTGGCGCCAAACAGTTATTAACACTAAAAAACTGAGATCCCTTCAAGTTGCAATTATTTCAATAATTTTCGATTAAGGTGTAACATATAATCAAGATGATGATGGCATGTTGATCAACAAGCATGCCCAAGTACTTGTATGTAATGAGACTCATTTTCGGTTCATATAGGTTTCCCACTATTTTGTTTTTTTATATTCTGTTGCATTATTCCCACATTTCTGGAATGTAGTTATTGACTTATGCATTTGTTTAGTGTTGAATCTTTTATCTATGAAAAGGGATGTTTGAATATGATGTGATGTGAGATGTGATGTAAAAAAGGGGCGTTTGGTACTTGACAAACGACTGACAGTGTGATTTTCTCAGTTTGGAGTTCTTCATGCAGTTATGCTACTTTATGTGTTTTCTATGCTTACGTGGTTTCTCCAAGTTTGTGGCTCAAGTTTGCAATTCGTGTGTGTTTGTGATTTATGCCTGCAAGTTTGAAAACTGGGCCTGTAAGTCTGCAATTTTGTTATTGTAGTAGACTTGAATATCACTCTTATAAACTGAAACAAGATACCATAGAAAAAATACAAACTGAAGAACAACTATCAATACATACAAATATTTTAGTGTTAGATTTGATGCCAAGTTATTATAACTGTCATTTTTTTTTATTTATCAAATGGGCCTAGGAGTACTAGTAATGTAAACGGGCCAACAAGGAAGTAAAAATTGGAAAAAAAAGCCCACACTGTAGATATGTTTCTTGCTGTTCACAACAGGGATCATTTCCCCGAAAAAATAAATGGTGTTTTGTTGACTTTAGGTAATAGTTAAGAGATTGTAGACAAGTTTTTTTGGCGCGTTTAGCTTCTATAGTATGATGCCTGTTTCGCAAGGAATGCTCTGATAAAATAAATGTTTGAGGTTTGGTTTACGTCAGTTTAGGCTTTGATACAACTACTCAGGGAGGCACACCTTGGACGCTTTTTGGCGTCTCTATGTATATTAGGCGTTAAAATATGAATTTAAATTTATGATGTATATTCTGCTTCTTTAGATGGACTGATTGCTATTATATGTAAGTTAAATTGATAGCTGAGTTTAGACTAAATTAGCTAAAAAAACATATATGACTTTGAACCTAGATGTAAATTGATTACTTTTAGCCTGAACTCCGCTAACTATGTATGAGATGTCATTTCTTTGTAATTTGGTTGCGGTTTTCGCTCAGTTAATATATAGCGTTTAAAAAAACCGAGATGGCTTGCTTTTTGTCGTTGTTAATGATGTATCTGTGTGTCAAAATGTAGTAAAATTAATTAAAATGTGTACGTAATAGGTATGTGCCTTGCCTATGTAAGGCATGCGCTTTCGCTCTGTTGCTTTGCGCTTCGGCTTTTGATCCTCACTCTTTTTGAAACCCAGGTTATGAAACAATTTATAAGAACAAGCAATTAAAGATATGTTAATACCAGTTTTGCCTAACATGGTCTAAATTGAACTATCGTAGTATATTTTACTACACCTGAAATGATTATGATTAGCTATCAATATCCTTTACGTGTATGATAATAGTAATGGATTTTTGTACCGTACCACTATGAAACAACAAGATCAAACATTATGCAAATGATACATCAACTTTGAAGATATAAAGTGTCTTACCTTTAGGTCATTTGGTTGTAAATAATGATAAACATAAGTTGCTTGAATTTTAGATTTTCATTAGTTCATTCTTTGAATATCCTTTTTTTAGGTATTAGTTATCTACAATTATTAACTGTATCGTCACACTGAACTCCTTCAATGGAAGCTAAGCTGGAAATGGAGCAACAAAGAAGTGATTTGGGACATGAATAATGATTAGGACGATTTTGTATTTGATTTTTAGACATTTTGTATGCTAGTACAGTATGTCTAACCCATTGTATTCTACTAGTCAAATAGGCAGCCGTAGAAATGTCCAAACTTCCTCCCTTTGGTTAACCTGAAAGACCAAGGCCAATAGTACCTCCAGGTATTGCACAAAGGTTTAGGGAAGGAGATGTTACAAGGTAGTTAATAGGCTGGTATAGTTATGAGGATATACTTGAGTATTATGAAGATGATTACTTGGATACCCCAAGTTCTAGTAGTGATGATGGCAACACAATGTGTTATGGAACCAAAGTCGAGCATGAAGGCAACAAAAAGAGTATTAGCAACAAAAAGAGTTTTGGCAGCACGAATAGTTCTAAAAGTGATCAAGGGAACAAAAAGAGTCCTATAAGCAAGAATGCAAGATCAATGCCTAATCTCAATGGCAAGGATGCACTGTCACACCCCACCATGGCAGAATATGGGGCGCGACGTATGGATATCATCACAACATGGCGTGTCTATAGAGATAACTATATGAAATAAGAAATGTCATAAAATAGAGACACAAAGTCATGACAATATCTCATCAGACTCAGGAGTCTAGGTAAGTAGGTAACAGTCCTACCGCTTACCCAAGACAAACAAATAACATAACCAAACAAATATATGTGTGCCACAGTATCACTTATTAAAAGAACAAATAAAAACTAAGAAGGAAACGGGGATTCTCCTTCTATATGCATTCCTAAGCTTCTCCAATCCTAGCCACTTATGTTCTCATGCTTAACCATAGTATCACCTGAAAGAGACACTAAAACACGTCAACATAAAGTTGGTGAGAGTCATAGGTTTAGACTCCAACGCTAAATCAATTACAAGCTGTGAATAACAACCATCAACACAATAACATATGGACAATGTGCTACAATTATGTATTAACAACTAGCATTCAAGATCAATCATTCCAAACCAAAATCCAAGGCTCCTACCTTGCCAAACAACATCATGGTACCATAGATGATCACACTATGTACCTATCCCAAGGCCACTACCTTGGCAAACCACAATAACTGAGACGGCACGTGTCCCCCGATCCAAATCATACACAATCAAAAATCACATAACAGTTAATCACATAATGTACACACAAGTCCATCACAACCATAAAAACATTCACAACATCAATTTATAAATAACTCAACACAGTGTCTCTTCCATCCCATCTGGAAGTCAAAATCAATATTAAACATGGGACTATGAAACTCACCTGATAGCTCCTTCACAAGTCCTCGCACTAGCAACAAGCTAACAAACCAAAAATACGAAATCAATACACGAACCAATCACTAAGATGGCTCATCAACCTATGATGGACATCTAGTCTATTCCCGTATAATTACCTCATTGTTAAGCTCTAATCACCCCATTACCCTTCTTTAACAAGTCCCTAACTTGGTTAAGTTTAATAGCTATCCCGTTCATAATATTACACAAAACAGTCCCAGTTTTAGGTCTCAACACATTAAGTCAAACGTCCACCTAAACATACCCATGGTTTCTGTAAAAGGAAAATTCACACTTTTATACATGTTAGCTAAAACCTCCCACTTTCCCTAACCTTAAAGCTACTGTTAAGGCCCAGATATATGTGTATATATTGCTACCTATCCAGAATTCACTGATTTTAAACGTATGAAAAGTTCATTACCATTAGAGGGTCTTACCCTAAACCACAATCTTAGCCCAAGTGCAGATCCTTACTACAATATATAAACCATCTCTCATATTCGTGAGAAGATCCCAATGCAACCCTAAGTACCCCAAACAACCCAAAACTTAAAAAGAAAACAGGCTGAATTCAAAACTGTTTTGACCTCCAACTGTTGTAACCTGTTTTTGACCCACTTCCCTACCTCCAATTTAGTTCTCGTTTCTTGATTTAGAAAGCCAACTCAATTACCTATCCAGGGCTAGTTTGATCGCATCTTGAATGTTCCTAGAACTCGAGATATGATCAAAACAATAGACTCAAAATTTTGCAGAGTTTAAAAACGGGTTTTAAACAAATTGATCTAATTAATCACCTATAACCCTTCTAATACAAGCCCTAGATTATATGATCATCATATTATGATTAATACATCATTAATCTACTGTTTTTATATAAACCCTAACCCTTAATCCATCATAAGAATGATTAATTAAACATAAAAACAGTTTAATTAAAAAGGTTAATGAAGGTTTTTACCTTAAATCAATGGAAGATGAAGAAAACCTAATTTTTTTGAAGAACCCTAATTCTCCTCTATGAAACCCACGAATTTTTCTTTGTCTCCAGGATTTATGCTTTTATTTATTTATTAGATAACCTTATATAGTGTGTACATAAAATCCTAGTCCAAGTATAACACCCAACTTTCCTTTTTTTCCCTTTTTCCCTTTTTCTCTTTCTTTGGTGCGTCTAAACCGACCCAAACACCCAATAAATTCGTTTTTTTTTATTATTTAATATTATGTTAATAATATTACCTTAATTTTCCTTAATTTGTTTCAGCTCCTAAAGCTTCCAAAACCTCAAAACCGTAAAACTAGTCAAATTTACGCGTTTTACCGTAAAAGACGTAAAATATACACTTTTATAAAAAATCTCAAATTTTGAAATAAACTTTATAACTAAGTCCTAAATGACTTAAAACCATCCCGAAAAATATTCATATGACTAATTACCTCATTCGAGACCTCTAAATGCTAAACCCTAAATCCTAAAAAATACACTATTACTATAATACTTATACGTATACGTAAACACCAAAATAACACCATTTCATTTCATAGTCACTAATTGTGAGCTCATGAACATGAAATAACCGTTCCTCAATTTACTTATGAGTACTTCTATACTCATAAATGGTAACCACACCAACCTCAATCACACAAAACAAACACGTAATCACACAATTCAAGTAAGCACACACAAAATAACCTAAAAGTAAGACCAAGTGACAAATCCAAAACCTAGGGTTGTCACATCACTCCCTCCTAATAGAAATCTCGTCCCGAGATTTACTCCCAAACTCAAACTTACTCTCAGCAACCAAACGAGGATACATATCCTTGATAAAACCTCCACGTTCAAACGTGAACTCAGTTTATACCAAAATAATCTCAACCAACAACACATGAGCCTTAACCGTCCGCGAGGAAACTTACTAAAACCATAAAGTTATGTAACCAACCTAACTAAATCTCGCAACTCATCAAACAAGAACTGTCTTGAAACCAAGTTAGGAGCCGTCACATAACTCAACGGGTTTAAAACTGTCACCCCGATTTCAGTCTTATTCATAAATACCATAAATCAAAACTCATCAAAATATAACCACGTATAATAAGGTCTAAAGAACTCTCAAATTCCTTCCCAACTCATCTCTATGTTAACCCTCCAAGTGTTCATTACCGCAAAATACCCAAAACACGAGTTTAAACCATGTTGTCCGAAAATTAACCTTGAACTCAACACTTGTACAATTAATTCGACCAAACTACTGACTTCCAATTACGAAACTTTCTGAATATTTGAAAAGTATGTTCTGAGTACATAATTTTAGGCTTTTGAATCACCCAAAAACCTTTAAAAACGAATAAGTTATGACCAAAACGATTTTTCTCAAAATCTGCCTAGGCATTAGCGACAGTTTCTGACAGTTAGCGACATATTTTGACAGTTTAGCGAAAGTTTCTGCCTACTCCGATTTATACCAAAAAAAACGATTTTTAAACCCTAAAACCCCCCATTAATTACCAAAACTAGAACCTAATTTATTTTAATTCCAGAAAATTAAAACTCTATTAATTACATGATTTTAACATATTTCACTAAATAAGAACAAAATTTTTAACTTAAGAACAATAACTTTAGGTGATCAAAACCAAAATATTTTAAAATAACCGAGTCATGCTTATATGTTAAAGAATTTATATTCCACCTTATTTGAAACATGATCCCGACACTTCCTTATTTCATCGACTACCAACAACTATTTTTTTTTCAATGTGCAATTTCTATTTTTTTACCATGTATAACTCGAAACAAAAGACATCGTTACCCCAAAAAGAAATCTCCACCATCTCAAAATCCTTCACGCCAAAAGTACCGTACAAACAAACACGTGAAATGAGGACCCGAGAAATGCGCTACTACAGAAGTTGAACATCTCAAAGAGAAACGAGCTAGCAACCATCCCAAGAATACAACCGGTAAGTAGAAAATAATTTTACATACATAGGCATAAGCGTACATACACTCAAATCCATCCAACATATACTATACAAGCATGTATTAACTCTCTTTCATGCAATCATACTTGAAAGTCCAGTGGTGTTGTGGCACATATATAATTATGTAGGCCTCCATAATTATACATGTTCCCTTTCACCAATGTACTCCCTCCTATGATGACACTTATAAGAAATTAATACTACACATAACACATAATCCAACAACTCACCAGCACATAACCACACAAGATAAGATCCAAAACCCCATGTATTAAAATAACATAGCCAATGCACGAAACACATAAACTCGTAGTCCAGCTGAACCAGCGTAGACAAAATTCAAAATGTATAAAGAACATGAAAACATAATTAAGCGAAATCCAACAATGACTAGCGTATACGACCATGGTTCCACCCCCACTAATCAAAACTCGTAAAGAAAATAACATGTAGTTAAGTATGAACCATAGTAGTTCATAACCTAACAAATACAGCGAAAATAATATTCAAACACATCAATTACTATAAAATGCACACATACTCGTATGACGCCTATATGCAGGTACCCTTAAGCTATAGACTAGGCTACACGACTAGGCAACCTAATTCTCTATAACCATTGTCTCTGATACCATTCTGTCACACCCCACCATGGCGGAATATGGGGCGCGACGTATGGATATCATCACAACATGGCGTGTCTATAGAGATAACTATATGAAATAAGAAATGTCATAAAATGGAGACACAAAGTCATGACAATATCTCATCAGACTCAGGAGTCTAGGTAAGTAGGTAACAGTCCTACCGCTTACCCAAGACAAACAAATAACATAACCAAACAAATATATGTGTGCCACAATATCACTTATTAAAAGAACAAATAAAAACTAAGAAGGAAACGAGGATTCTCCTTCTATATGCATTCCTAAGCTTCTCCAATCCTAGCCACTTATGTTCTCATGCTTAACCATAGTATCACCTGAAAGAGACACTAAAACACGTCAACATAAAGTTGGTGAGAGTCATAGGTTTAGACTTCAACGCTAAATCAATTACAAGCTGTGAATAACAACCATCAACACAATAACATATGGACAATGTGCTACAATTATGTATTAACAACTAGCATTCAAGATTAATCATTCCAAACCAAAATCTAAGGCTCCTACCTTGCCAAACAACATCATGGTACCATAGATGATCACACTATGTACCTATCCCAAGGCCACTACCTTGGCAAACCACAATAACTGAGACGGCACGTGTCCCCCGATCCAAATCATACACAATCAAAAATCACATAGCAGTTAATCACATAATGTACACACAAGTCCATCACAACCATAAAAACATTCACAGCATCAATTTATAAATAACTCAACACAGTGTCTCTTCCATCCCATCTGGAAGTCAAAATCAATATTAAACATGGGACTATGAAACTCACCTGATAGCTCCTTCACAAGTCCTCGCACTAGCAACAAGCTAACAAACCAAAAACACGAAATCAATACACGAACCAATCACTAAGATGGCTCATCAACTTATGATGGACATCTAGTCTATTCCCGTATAATTACCTCATTGTTAAGCTCTAATCACCCCATTACCCTTCCTTAACAAGTCCCTAACTTGGTTAAGTTTAATAGCTATCCCGTTCATAATTTTACACAAAACAGTCCCAGTTTTAGGTCTCAACACTTTAAGTCAAACGTCCACCTAAACATACCCATGGTTTCTGTAAAAGGAATATTCACACGTTTATACATGTTAGCTAAAACCTCCCACTTGCCCTAACCTTAAAGCTACTGTTAAGGCCCAGATATATGTGTATATATTGCTATCTATCCAGAATTCACTGATTTTAAACGTATGAAAAGTTCATTACCATTAGAGGGTCTTACCCTAAACCACAATCTTATCCCAAGTGCAGATCCTTACTACAATATATAAACCATCTCTCATGTTCGTGAGAAGATCCCAATGCAACCCTAAGTACCCCAAACAACCCAAAACTTAAAAAGAAAACAGGCTGAATTCAAAACTGTTTTGACCTCCGACTGCTGTAACCTGTTTTTGACCCACTTCCCTACCTCCAATTTAGTTCTCGTTTCTTGATTTAGAAAGCCAACTCAATTACCTATCCAAGGCTAGTTTGATTGCATCTTGAATGTTCCTAGAACTCGAGATATGATCAAAACAATAGACTCAAAATTCTGTCCAGTTTTTAAAAACGGGTTTTAAACAAATTGATCTAATTAATCACCTATAACCCTTCTAATACAAGCCCTAGATTATATGATCATCATATTATGATTAATACATCATTAATCTACTGTTTTTATATGAACCCTAACCCTTAATCCATCATAAGAATGATTAATTAAACATAAAAACAATTTAATTAAAAAGGTTAATGAAGGTTTTTACCTTAAATCAATGGAAGATGAAGAAAACCTAATTTTTTTTAAGAACCCTAATTCTCCTCTATGAAACCCACGAATTTTTCTTTGTCTCCAGGATTTATGTTTTTTTTATTTATTAGATAACCTTATATAGTGTGTACATAAAATCCTAGTCCAAGTATAACACCCAACTTTCCTTTTTTTTTTCCCTTTTTCCCTTTTTCTCTTTCTTTGGTGCGTCTAAACCGACCCAAACACCCAATAAATTCGTTTTTTTTATTTTTATTATTTAATATTATGTTAATAATATTACCTTAATTTTCCTTAATTTATTTCAGCTCCTAAAGCTTCCAAAACCGTAAAACTAGTCAAATTTACGTGTTTTACCGTAAAAGACGTAAAATATACACTTTTATAAAAAAATCTCAAATTTTGAAATAAACTTTATAACTAAGTCCTAAATGACTTAAAACCATCCCAAAAAATATTCATATGACTAATTACCTCATTCGAGACCTCTAAATGCTAAACCGTAAATCCTAAAAAATACACTATTACTATAATACTTATACGTATACGTAAACACCAAAATAACACCATTTCATTTCATAGTCACTAATTGTGAGCTCATGAACATGAAATAACCGTTCCTCAATTTACTTATGAGTACTTATATACTCATAAATGGTAACCACACCAACCTCAATCACACAAAACAAACACGCTGTTATATCTAGTCTTATATTTTCGCCTAAGTCGTGTCTAGGGTAATCAAGAGTCGAGTAGCCTAGTTTCCTAATAGCTATGAATAAAGGTTGGTTGGCAATGTCTAAGCCCAACCCGACCCGTAGGACTTGTATAGTCGGTTCCCCCTCATCTCTATAAAAGGAGGTGAGGGGGAACAAACCAATTACGTCATTTTTCAATAACTAATCTAAACGATTAGGGTTTACCTTGTGGGTTTTACTTTTTCTGTCGATTGTCGATTCTGCTTGTGTGTGTTCTTCATAGATCGAGTATTCCGCATCTAAGTTAACCAGGGTTGTAGGGATTAAACCCTACAAGTGGTATCAGAGCTCAGTTCGCGAGTGGCTGGTTACTAGGATCGATCAACGAGGGTTGGTGTTCAGGCTTCGTGAACATCGAGGATCGGCAACAGCAGTAATCGATAATTGAAAAGGGTTGTTGGTTAGAGATCGATCAATAAGAATCTGCCATTGTTTTTTTTCTTGTTTATGTCGCAGACTTACAGGGAAAGATAACAAGAGGATAAGACGAAGATTAAGGTTTTAAACATTAGTGGGTCATTTTTAGTGGGCTAAGATTTAAAATCTAATTATTGGTTTGTTTATTCATAACCAAAAATTAATACTTCGTCGAGATTATACACAAGGGGACTTCTTAATTCGTGATTGTGAGGTTTAACGTATCACAAGGTTTAGCGAGTTACCGAAGGGGCTTTGTCGGTTTGTGATTGTGAGGGTTTATCACAAGGTTTAGCAAATCAACAAAGGATTAAAGAATGACGGGAGCCAAGTTTGACATCGAGAAATTCGATGGAACTGGTGATTTCGGGTTATGGAGAATCAAGATGCGTGCTTTATTAATCCAAAACGGATGTGAAGCAGCTCTGGAGGTTTTCCCCGCGAATATGGAAGCTGAAGAGAAATCTAAGCTTGACAAGAATGCTCACATTGCCATGATTTTGTGTTTAGGTAACAAGGTCCTGAGAGAGGTTACCGGGGAGACGACTACAGCGGGGGTTTGGTCAAAGCTCGAGTCTTTGTACATGACAAAGTCATTGGCCAACAAGTTGTACCTGAAGAAGAAGTTGTATACATTCTACATGCCGTCTGGACGAAAGATTTCCGAGCATATAGATGAGTTAAAAAAAATCGTTCTTGATTTAGCAAATATTGAGGTAAAATTCGAAGATGAAGATCTTGCTTTATCGTTACTCACGTCTTTACCAGCATCATACGAACACTTTGTGGATACCTTGCTTTATGGACGGGAAGATTTGACTTTGGAGGACGTGATGGCCACACTAAATTCAAAGGAAATCAAAGAAAGGTTCAAGGCGAAGGGGGATGATGGTGAAGGGTTATATGTGAGGGGAAGAACTTATCGCAGGAATTCGCATCAGTCAAAGGGAAAGTCAAGATCGAAATCTCGAGGTGGAAGACTCAAATGCTTTATTTGCCAATCTGAGGAGCACTTGAGAAGAGACTGTCCGAAGAATAATCGCAAGAAGTCAAAAGGTTACGTCAACAAAGATGATCAACCAAGCTCCAGTGGTTCGATTTACGACGATTCTGAGGTGATGATGGTGATGAGTGCAGAAAGACTGCAAGACTGGATCATGGATTCAGGAGGTTCATATCACATGTCACCCATGCTAGATGTATTTTTTGATTTTCTGGAATGCGATGGGGACAGCGTACTGTTGGGCGACAACAGGGAGTGCAAGATCAGGGGTATTGGCAAGGTAAAGGTATAACTGAAAGATGGGTCAAGTTTTGTGTTACACAATGTCAGGTACATTCCTGAATTGAAAAGAAACTTGATATCGCTGGGAACTCTTGAAAAAGAGGGATATACCATAAAATTGCAGTCAGGCAAAGTCAAGGTGATTAATGGTTCTAGGGTTATTGTATCTGGAACCCGAAGGGAGAACTGCGTGTACTCTTTGGATGGCCATGCATTGGCCGGTGAGCTTAATGCTAGTGTTGAAGAAAAAGACAGTCTTGTGCAAGTTTGGCATAAAAGACTGGGACATATCAGTGAGGCGGGACTACACGTACTGGAAAAGCAGGGTTTGTTTGGCAAGAAGAGTCTAGGTAAGCTCGATTTTTGTGAGAATTGTGTTTTGGGAAAGTCACATCGAGTCTGTTTCGGTGTAGGAAGGCACACTACTCAGGGAGTGATAGACTATGTTCATTCAGACTTATGGGGTCCGTCTCAGGTGGAATCATTGGGAGGTAAGAGGTATTTCTTATCTATAGTTGATGATTATTCCAGGAGGGTATGGGTTTATGTTCTCAGGTTCAAACACGAAGCATTTGAAAAGTTCAAAGAGTGGAAGCAGTTAGTAGAAAATCAGACTGGGAGGACGGTTAAGAAGCTTAGGAGGGATAATGGTCTTGAGTTCTGTAACCGGGAGTTTAATCAGCTATGCACTGAGACTGGAATTGTTGAGTGTTGGGATAGGCTAATATAAGCCTAAGGTGGAAATTGTTATATCTAGTCTTATATTTTCGCCTAAGTCGTGTCTAGGGTAATCAAGAGTCGAGTAGCCTAGTTTCCTAATAGCTATGAATAAAGGTCGGTTGGCAATGTCTAAGCCCAACCCGACCCGTAGGACTTGTATAGTCGGTTCCCCCTCATCTCTATAAAAGGAGGTGAGGGGGAACAAACCAATTACGTCATTTTTTCAATAACTAATCTAAACGATTAGGGTTTACCTTGTGGGTTTTACTTTTTCTGTCGATTGTCGATTCTGCTTGTGTGTGTTCTTCATAGATCGAGTATTCCGCATCTAGGTTAACCAGGGTTGTAGGGATTAAACCCTACACACGCAATCACACAATTCAAGTAAGCACACATAAAATAACCTAAAAGTAAGACCAAGTGACAAATCCAAAACCTAGGGTTGTCACATGCACAACCTGAAATAGAAGTCCCAGTTGGTAAGTACATCCCTGTATGCAAGAATTCATGATCAATGCCAAATATCAAAAGCCTAGAAGCCATATCAGGAGTCGCCATTGGACTTTGCAATCACAAGACCTAGTCTGTGATTGAGGAAAAGCTAAGAAAGATGCCTTCTGTGACTCTCAATCAGGATGACAAGTTGAAGGGTAAAGCAAAGTTTCATGACCTGTTGTATGTTGGTTTTGTGTTGTTAAGTACTCTCTTTATGTAATGTTAGTTTTATGTTTATGTTTGTTTCATTTTTATGTTTTGTCTGCAAATGACGTTTCCTTTTGGATAATCCTCTAATGATGGTTATGTCTACAAATGATGTTTTATTTTGGATTAATTATGTACTGATGGTTATGAATGAATGTATTTGCTTATCTTATTGTGCATAATATAGTCCCTTTGGTGACTCCCATGCTTTTACCCTTTAACTAACCTTCATTGTGCAAACTATAGTCCAATCATGTTGAAACTTTGAAATGCTAAAAACTGTAAAGATGTGTTCACATTTAAAGATAAATTGTAAAGATTCTTGTGCATAACCTACTTATAAAACAACAAGATTGGACTATATTCTGTAAAGCTATAAACTGTAAACATGTGTGCACATTTACAGATGCTTGTGCTGAACTTAAATACATTTGTAGCACAAAACAATAACATTTGTGCAGAATTTAGTTGTAGCACAAAACTGTAAACTGTAAACATATTGTAACCAAAACTAAATCTATTAAACTGTAAACTGAATAGGTACCAATTACAAACATAGATGAAATTGTCAAATTAATACAGCTTGTATAAAGTTGCCAAAATTTACGAGCCATGCCATAAATTACTACCATTGTGCACATACAAAATAAAATTCTACTACCATAACTTATTAAACAAGATTCTGCATCATAAGGACCACTACAGCCTCAACATTATGCTTTATTTTTCCCATGCTTTATATGCTCCTAAGTTTTCCCATTTGATAACCCTAGCACAACTCTTGTCACGAGAATAGGGCTTTTGCCAATTCCATAATCTTTGGCTCTCTTACCCAAGCAAACATATTTTCCTTCAAGCAAATCATCAAATTCCTTACAACTGAGTGATGGACCACTACTTGCCTATGAAACAAAAACAACTAGGATATAATAGAAACAAAATAAAAAGTCAAGGATGAAGAAAATATGAACAAGATGAAGCTTGATAAGAATCATACCTTGGCCTTTATCCATAAAGCTTAGGGTTCTAATTGAGAGCAAAATGAGTGGATGATGCGTCCGTCGTGTGATGGATTTGTAGAACAAGTTTTAAATTTATAAACACGAATTACCGGATTGACTAAAAACGCACGGGCAAGTATAACCCTTTCGTTTGTGTATAGCTTTTATGTGGTAATACCGAGATCGTTCACTGGGATTTGGAAAACCTATGATCATTCAAAAATAAAACTATAATCGTTGATTGTAGCAATTGTTGACAAACAAGTAACAAGTAAAATGATGAGATTAATAATAAGATTAAAAGGCAACACTTGGTAAGGAATAGTTTGAGCATCCGTAGTGTTATGATTGTGATGACACGTTTAACAAATATGATTATGATAATTAGATGGATAATCCAATCTATTGTTTTCAAAAGCTTCAATCCTCGTCAAGACTTTGGTTAAAGAAAACAAGCATTAGACTCAATCACTCAATTCAAGACTTAATCCAATTTCAACACATTCGATTCACGGTCGTTTCACGGATTTGCTAACACTTATAATTATGTTTCTTGATAATCAGAACTTCTTAAGAAATGATCAATACAAAAGATAGCCAATCATAGACAAACCAGCTATGACTTGTTGATAGAAAATAACCCTTTTGACCTATGAATCTTCACCAACAAATTAAGTTTTGATAACAATTGTCACATGAAACATAAGTACTAGTGGTTCAAAGGAAATCATGACATTGAAATAAACATAAATCACAATCACAACCACTACTTCATACCACAAACATCATCCTACCAAGTGTAGAATGAAATTTAGCTACTCATAACAAATGATGAAATAAACTCTGAAATAATAGTCTTACAAGTCATAATCTAGAGTCTTACAAAGTGAAAATATGTTGCTAATGATTAGGGTAATGATCCCTAAGAGTTTCGTGATGTTAACTTTGCTTTTCGGACTCCAAAAGTGACTTTTCTTGCACCACCTTGCTCAAATCCGGGAATGGAGGTTTGGACAAGGCTGAGAGAGTTATTTATGAGATTATATAAAGAGATATTTAAGTTGTGAAAAGATATATGATTACAAGACCCCAAGGGTCTTATTTATAAGCAAAGTTGATGGCATGGAGTGAATGCATGGCTTGGAGCCAAAGACAAATACTTGGAGCCAATGACAAGTGCTTGGAGCCAAAGAGAGTCTAGATGCTTCTTGTATGAGCTTGCATGAATGTAGACACAATTTCTGCCTACACAAATGTTGGTGGCATCTTCATCCTGCTGGTGGCATCTTTGATGATTTATGCAAGTGGCAACTTGATGGTGCTGGTGGCATCTTCATGATGAGTGACTTGTATGCTCCTTGGAAATAGTTGTTCTTGCAACCGAAATTGATCTTCAAAGGCTTGTAACTTGTACACGGGTCTTGAACTTGACTAGGATTCTTCGTACTCGTACTAATCTTCACATTTGCGTTGTTTTACACTTCATTCCTAAAATTGGCTACACAAAGACTTGCAAACACAATTGGGCACAAATATGCACAAAAGTATTATAGATATAACCAATATACATGTACAAAAGTACGGATAACGTTCCCAAAAACATGTTGGATTTGGGCGTTATCAAATCCCCTCACACTTATGTTTTGCTTGCTCTCAAGCAAGAAGAAAATAAAATTAAATCCAAAGGTACATGTATTTTATAAAAATTCGATGCAAGTCTACCAAGTACAAGAACAAGATAAAACTCATCGACTTAAGTTTTTAAGGTTGAAAAATTGAGATATAAAGTCAATACTCATAAAAATCTAGAAAGTCTTTTATTTCTAACTATACTAATAACATATGAATTGAAGCAACATGTATTCCGACTTAGCACATTGGCTAATTGATACCTTTTATTTCTTCTTCTTCATTCATCTTCATAACGTTATAGCTCATTGGCTATTTATTTATGTTTTTGACTTTTTCTTTCTTTTTCTCTTTTTTTTATATATCTTTTTTCTTGGCTAAAACTCCTATCCATGGATCAACATACTTACAAAGTTCATGTTGTATTGACAAACATGGAACTTGCAACTTTCTCCTATTTTTGGATTTTTCTTCTACTATTATATGAGAGTTTGACTTGGGTAAGTTTGACACAAAAATATATCTCAAATTTTCAAAAATTACCGATTGGATAATTTCTCGATTATTTATATACATTTGCTTGAATTTTTTTATTTACGAGGGCAAAACATAACAAAATTTTAAAATAGCCCCAAAATATTGCAATTAAGCATCTTTTTTCTCGATTTCCCTACAACCTCCTCACACTTAAGTTTAGCATTTTCCTCAATGTGATAAAACTGAACAAAAGTATAGGGAATAAGAGAAAAACCAGATCACGGGCATATCGTGCATCATACAAGAGTCTTGTCTTCGCCTTCAACTTGCGGTACCTACAAAAAAGATAAAACACATAAAAATACAAAAACACTCTATTTTTGGTTTATATAGGTTTTTATAAAAGCGACACATGCTACACCCCCTCACACTTAAGCAAAACATTGGTTAAAAACAGTGGGGTGTAAGCATGAATTAATTTTAAAAAGGAAAATCACACTTTAAAAATTTTAAAACACACGGGTTGCCTCCCGAGAAGCTCTTATTTTATTATCGAGTCATCAGCCTGACTCGTACTTCTTTTTATTTTCTTTATTTTATCGAGCGGAAAATGTTCACTCCACTCATCATGGTATAGTTTAGCACGGTGTCCATTAACAATGAAGCTTCCTCCGTTCTTGTCATACAATTCAACATAACCGGACGGGTATCCATGTTTTACTATAAAAGGACCATACAACTTTTGTTTAAGCTTTTGAGCTTTGAATTTATATCGCATATTAAACAAGAGAACTTTGTCTCCCTTCTTGAATTCTTTTTGGATTCGAAGTTTCCTGTCATGATAAGCTTTGGTACGTGCTTTGTATAATTTGGAATTCTCATAAGCTTGGAGTCTTAATTCATCAAGTTCATGCAATTGCAAGAATCGGTTTTCTCCAGCGATTTTGAGATCGGGATTACAGCTTCTCAATGCCCAATAACCACGGTGCTCAATTTCAAAGGGCAAGTGACACGTTTTACCGTACAATAAACGATAAGGTGTTGTGCCAATTGGTGTCTTATAGGCTGTTCGGAATGCCCACAGAGCGTCGTCAATTTTCCTTGACCAAATGGAAGGATTGTCCTTAACCGTTTTTTTCGAGTATTCGTTTTAAGGCTCTGTTGGTATTCTTAACTTTTCCACTCGTTTGTGGATGATATGCGGTGGCAAAGCGATGGTTGACTCCATAAAGCTTTAGATTTTCTCCATTTGTTTGTTACAAAAATGGGAACCTCGATCGCTAATTAAAGCTTTCGACATTCCATAACCAGAGAAAAGCTTTTTTAGAAAATTGATTACGGCTTGTGAATCGTTCGTGGGTAAAGCTTCGGCTTCGTCCCATTTGGACAAGTAATCAATAGCGACTAAGATATATTCGAACTTATGGGATTTGGGAAAGGGTCCCATGAAATCAATTCTCCATACGTCAAATATTTCGCTAACTTGGATGCTGTTTTGAGGCATCTCATCTCTTCGTGAGAGGCTACCAGTACGTTGGCAAGCATCACAAGTTTCGACTAGAGTATAGGCCTCTTTAAAAATTGTTGGCCAATAGAAACCAGCATCAAACACTTTTTTCACGGTGGTGGAAGGACCATAATGTCCCCCAGTAGGGCCATGATGACATTCATCAAGGATCTTCCTTGTTTCCGCACCATAAACACATCTCCTAATCATGCCATCGGGGCATACCGTGAAAAGGTAGGGATCTTCCCAGAAGTAGTGTTTTAGGTCGGAAAAGAATTTACATCGTTGGTGATAGGTTAAACCTTTTCTTAGAATTCTTCCAACGAGGTAATTGCAAAATCCGCAAACCACGAAGATTCGTCCGTAGAGATTTGCATAAGAGTTTCATCAGGAAAATAGTCATCGATATCTTCATCCCTTAACTCTTCCATGTTTGGATTTTCAAGTCGCGACAAATGATCGACTCTGACGTTTTCAGCTCCTTTCTTGTTTTGAATTTCGATGTCAAATTCTTGGAGGAGTAAAATCCATCTAATAAGACGCGACTTAGCATCTTGTTTAGAGAATATGTATTTCAACGCGGAATGATCGGTGAATACAATCGTTTTTAACAACACGAGATAGGATCGAAATTTGTCAAAAGCAAAAGCTACAACAAGTAGTTCTTTCTCGGTGATTGTGTAGTTGAGCTGCGCACTATTTAGAGTTTTGCTCCCAAATGTATAGGACGGAAATGTTTTCCTTCGCGTTGTCCTAATACGGCTCCTACAGCGAAATCGCTTGCATCACACATAAGTTCAATCGTTCGCGACCAATCTGATGAAACAATGATCGGTGCATTCGTTAACTTGTCTTTAAGCTTTTCAAATGCCTTTATGCATTCTTCGTTAAAATCAAAGACTATGTCTTTTTTAAGGAGTTTGGTCATCGGTCTAGCGATTTTGGAAAAGTCTTTTAAGAATCGGCGGTAAAATCCCGCATGACCTAGAAAACTTCTAACGGGTTTAACGTTAGTGGGTGGTGGTAATTTGGATATCACTTCGATCTTGGCCTTGTCTACTTCCAATCCGGCTCCGGAGACTTTGTGTCCAAGCACAATTCCTTCAGTCACCATAAAGTGACATTTCTCCCAATTGAGCACGAGATTAGCTTGTTTGCATCGGATGAGCATGTGCTCTAGATTAAAAAGGCAAGACTCGAATGAGTTTCCGAAGACTGAGAAATCATCCATGAAAACTTCCATGGATACTTCGATCATATCTTGAAAGATCGAGATCATACACCTTTGATAAGTCGCAGGTGCATTGCAAAGACCGAAAGGCATACGTAATACCTAGATTTTTGCTATATAAAAAGTTATCATCTCGACTCGATTCGAATTGAAAAAGGTTAGATGTTCGACTCAATCGTCTTTGGTGAATAAAAGAAATTGGTCGTTGAGTATCTATCTAAAATAAAATAAAAATGGAAGCTTGAAAGTATAAAACTAAAAATTAAAGATTTTAAAAATTAAATGACAAAAGTTTCAAACTTTAATTAAAATAAAACTGAAAATAAAATAAAATAAAAGAAGAGTAAAAACTAAAATTTTCGAAAAAACAAATAATTTGGGATAAATAAACTATATTCAGATAAATCAAACTTTTTTCGGAAAATAAGGAGTTTCGGATAAACACTACTAATACGGATAAACTAGAAATAATCGGAAAAGATCAAAAATTTCAGAATAAAGTGCCTTCTTCGGAATAACAACTATTTTCGGAATATGTGAATTCTTCGGAATAAAAGGGATTTTTCGGGAAAATATATTAAATTCGGAATAAAGGGCTTTCTCGGATAAACTTGTTTTTTCGGAATAAGCCTATTTTCGGAATAACACTCTAATCTTCGGAATTACTAAGATATTCGGATAAAGCACTATTTCGGAAAAAAAAACATTTTCGGAAAAATGGAAAATTTTCGGAATAACTGAACAATTTCGGATAAAAAGAATTTCGGATAAGAGCTATGTTTTCGGAAAAATGGGGGTTTTTCGGAATATATAAACTTTTGCGAAGATTTGTAAAAACAGACTAACAGTAACAGATATAAACTAAAAACTAGGGAATAAGCTACGAAAAAGCTAAAACCAAATAAGCAATCAACTAAAACTTTAACCAAATAAAATTTAAGAAAAAGAAAATAAGCCACAATTTAAAAACTTAAAAAACACTAATTAATCTAAAAATCTAAAAGCCACTTTTATAAAAATAAACTATTAAAACACTTAATCCAAAAGAAACAATAAGCTATAAGATCAATAAAGCTAAAACATCAACACAATAAAACTATAAAGAACAATCAAATAAGCATATCAATAAGCAAATAAGCATAAAGATTAAACAAACAAGAAAGGTAGGATGAGATTTAATGAAAAGCTTGATTAAAGATAAAGATTCAACAAAAACTTACATGATAAACTTGAAAGGAAGAACAATAATATGAAGACAATATGAAAAGTGCTTGAAATTAAAAGTGGAGAACTAAAAATGAATTTAGCTAACACCTCCTAATGACACATTAAGAGGGTATTTATAGGAGGGGAGAGTTGTTGTGCTTCTTTTGTTTATTCCTTTTGTCTTCTCGTCTTTCGTCTTTGACAATAAACTCGTCATTCTCGACTTTGTCTCAGGATTTGTCGATAGATAAAATGAACTCGACTTCTAATTTCTTCATTAATTCGATTTGGTTCTTCGACTTCGTTAAACTTCCGTCTTTAGACTTTTTCTTCGATAAATCTTCAGAATAGGCCTTTAACTTCCGTTCTTTTTGCACTCTTGATCTTTTGACTTCGTCTTTTGTCTTTTTCTTTGATAAAAGCCCGTGAAAGCCCGTGTTTTCTTCCCTTTTCACATTTTGGTCCTAAATCACAACAAAAACACAAACCACACATAATTCCGACTTTTACGACATAAAATACACGTCTTAGTCTCGTTTTTATTATAATTAAGTGGTAAAAGGATAAGTGTTTTCACACTTATTAAATCCCCTACACTTGACCATTGCAATGCCCTCATGCAATTCATTAATTTCAAAGCACGATTTACATTTTCCATCATAATTAACCCACATTGGCCTTTATTAAACATAAGACATTAAGGAAACTTAAAGAGATAGAAAATGACAAAATATTTGTAGGAAGAAAACAAGTAAAGAGATCGAAGACTTACATTAGGGCTTTGGTTGTCATGAATGTATATCACCCTCAAGTTTCACGTTTCCCAAACCAAGCTTAAAAACGAGATCATTGTTATTATAAGTTAACAAACTAACACAAACTCATGTGGCTCAATTAATCACTTAGACCCCCTTATTCCTAGGTGTATCTCTTATATTTTATTGTTGTCTTGAATGATCACGAGGATGCATTGTTGACTTATTTCGATAGTTATCTAGGCTGAAAAAAAAGTAGGACGATTTAATCATTAGTTAGATAAAGGACAAAATCTTTTAAAACTGCTTCTCGAAACCTTATAAAGTTCATATCTTGGCATAACTCGCTTCACGGTTTGAGACCTTTCTCGGATCGATATTTGGCATTGACTTCATACTTCGAATCTTGAGAGATGATCTTGAAATAATGGTCTTCTCTTCATAAGAGGAATTTCTTCACTTGAAGTTTTGAGAGATTCTTCATACTTGAACCACGACTTCCTCATTTTTCTTCAATCCTTATTTTGGATTTTGATATACAACGATCCGCCTCCTTTTAGGACTTGGATCTATTTATCCTCATACCTTGCTAGGGTCTTTTCGGATAGACTTCTCCATGATCTTTAGGGGAGTATTTGCTTTTCATCGTGTGTCTTGATCCTTCATATTGATTTTTGATAAATGATTCTTCACATCACTTTGGATCTTTAGCAACAAAATGTAGCCCTCATGCCTTGTTAGGGCCTTTTCGGACTCGCCAATCTTCGCATCCCGCTTCAATAAGTTATGCCTTGGCTATGAACTCTAATTAATACCGAGAAACTTTTAAACGATCTTGTGCTAGAAGCTAAGTAACTTTTCAAATCGTACAACCTTACTTATTGCAATTATATTTATTAACAAGCGGTGGGAGAAAAAGCTCATAATTAGCTCACATAAATTCATGAAAGAATACCAAACTTATAATTGACTCTATCATCTCTTGTTCTCCATAATTTAAAATCTCAAGGAATGAGACTCGTGGATGCTTAGCCAATTAAATCAAAGTTTTGGGTTTTCAAGTCATCTATAGGATCTTGTAACTTCTTAGACTTTTTCAAGTTTAAAATTCGCATTTTAAAGTTCCCTTGATAAACGACTTTCTAGGATCAATTATAGGAACTTGCGAAAAGTTCTTGTTCTTAACCCGTAAGAGTTAAGACTTTCGCGTTTTAAAGTTCCCTACATAAAAGCCTAGCAAAACTTGATTTAAACACGTTAAGGATACTAGCTAGAGTACACTTAGATCAGTAAAATCGGGTTGAGTCAAAAGATTCATGGCGGGCCTAATATATCCAAGACATCTAAACTTATTAAAACCATTTATTAAAATTTATTCTAATGAAAGAAAATTAACGATAACAAAGGAAAATACTAATTGGCCAAAATAGATCAAAAATTTTGAAAAATATCGAAAAATCAATTTTCCGGTTAAATGAGGACATATTTATGGAAAAGCCCACTTAACTTCGATAGAAGTCCCCCCCTACACTTAATATAAACATTTTTGTCCTCAGTGTTTAAGCATGTGGAAGTAAACACACCTACACTTAGGACATTGTGCATGTTGTTCAAATCTTGCTATGGAAAGGAAAACTAAAGTAATTCCTATTTTAATATTGAAGAATATAAAATAGAGAATCAAAAGAGTTTAGGATAGAACCGGGAAGACGGGTACACGGAATCACGGATCGTCAAAAGTCATCAAGAATGGTTCTTTGATAGCTCGAATCCCTGCACATGATAAGAAAGAAAAACAACAAACACATACTAGGGTCTCCCCACTTATTAAAAAACGGATTAAAAGGATAGATAATCGGGTTGCCTCCCGAGAAGCGCTTGTTTTTGTTCACCGAGTCGTGAGCTTGACTCGACCTTGATTAGAATGGTAAGAAGCTTGAAGAACATCCACCGGGGTCAAATACATGGTTCTCATCCATCAAATAGCACAAGCTTAAGGTGAACAAGGCAAGCTAAAGAAGGGTAGGCAAGGTTCCCTTAAACAGTTGTTGAGCACGGTGGTAGAAAGTATGATGAAGTGCAAGCATATCTCCATTGTTTCCAAAAGTCTTTCCTTTTATTTCATCAGATGGATACTGAGATGGCTAAAGAATTATGATACCTGGATCGAACACCTTTTCCTTTAGGGGAAAATAAGACTTATACTCAGTAGACCTTGAAGATTCGCCCATAAACCGCACAATCTCATCTGAAGAAGGTGGATAGAGAGGTGTCAAGACATAGGTACTACGGATATTGGTGTCTTCCGGTTTCTTCTCCTTTGAAACGGGTTTCTTAACATCCGAAGGAGGATAGAGACCATAATCAAAGTCCAAGGAGGAGAATCATTCTCATTGGGGAAGTATGTATTGAGAAAAGTGGCAAAATCTTCCTCAAATGAGTAATCATCCAAAGTAGGATCAAGCATTGTTGGCGGAGGATCTTCATCAAAAATAGGATCATAATCATCATTTGAAGAATCACTCGAAAGAGTATCAACATCATCAAAGTCATCATAAGTTGGCATGTCTTTATACTCTGAAGAAAAATTATCATAATCATCCACATAGGAACTAGAATCATCATCATAATCATCATAGATCGGTGGAGAATCATAAATTGGTGGGGGATCCAAATTGGAGAGAGAATCATCAGAATCATCCACATTTTCTTGAAAAAGTGGATTATCATAGATAGGCTCGAAAAGAGGATTGTTGTAGACGATAAAATCATCAAGCTTTGTTCCTTCCAAAGAAGTTGTATCAAGCTCGTCTTGAAGCACATCAATCATATTCGCCGATTCTCTTCCATTTGATTTGTCTGTAATCTTCCCCATCTTAAAAATTTGTTGATCATTCCCGACCCTTAAGATTAGTTCACCTTCGGCAACATCGACTAAAGCTTTTTCGGTTCTCAAGAATGGCCGTCCAAGTATTAACGGAACACGAGGGTCCATTTCATAATCAACAACAACAAAATCGATCGGAAAAGTAAAGGTACCAACTTTAACAAACACATCTTCGGCAATAACAACGGGGTAAGCGAGAGTTCGATTTGCTAGCTCAAGAGTCATCTTTGTTGGTGTAAGATCGGGTAATGATAACTTTTTCCAAACACTTAATGGCATCAAATTTATACTTGCCCCGAGATCGTCTAAGGCAGTAAATTCTTCAACTTTGTTAAATGTACAAGGAAGCACAAAACGACCGGGATCTCCAAGTTTCTCTGGAAGTTCTTTGAGAAGGACTGCAGAACAGTTTTCATTTAAGCGTGTGTTGAAAAACTCAGCCATCGTTTCCTTCTTACTAAGCAAATCTTTAAACATCTTAACGAATTCAGCCATTTGGGCAAGAGCTTCAACAAGGCTAATAGTGATATTCACTCCCGAATCTTTTTCAAAAAGTTTGTCACTTGAATGTCATCCTTGGTGAGCAATTTGCACTTGTCTAACCGAGATGGATAAGGAATATTGGGCTTAGGAGGTGTAGTGTAGAAGGTGTAGGTGTAGAAGGTGAAGGTATAGAGGTTAAGGGTTGAGAGGTAGAAGGTGGAGAGGATGAAGGTTTTGTCTTTGGTACTTCTTCCGTAAGAGGTGGAGACGGTAATGTAGAACTAGTACTAGGCGTGGAAGTAGGAGGAATAAATGGGGGTGAAGGAGGTGTAGATGGAGTAAATGGGGGAGGGGTAGATGGTCCTACTAGAGTTGCTCCACTGCGTGTAGTAATAGCACTCACATTAGCTCTTGGGATGGTCACGGTATACGAAGGAAGAGAGCCTAAAGTAGAGGGTTGATTACTTTGGAAGAAACTAGCCATCATATTCCTCAAATCATTCGTTTGATTGCTTAAAGAAGTTTGCATATCATTTCTAAGCTCGGTTCGAATATCATTCTCTTGTTTATTAATATCACCTTTCAAGTTAATGATTTGACTTTGAAGATTCTTAACCACCTCTCCATGGGTCCTCATGAAAGTTTCAACATCTTGATTAAATGTAGTAGGTTGAGTGATGGCTGGAGCTTGGTGAGCGGGTGGGTGATATGGATTAGAAGCTCGAGGTTGGTTTGGATTGCTTCTATTGAAGTTGTTTGTGTAGAAACTAGAAGGGGGGGGGGGGTTGAATAGTTTCTTATAATTACTTGTTAAAATATGGTTTCCAAAAAATCCTTTTTCAAAAACTTAGGCTTGAGGAAATATGTGAAATCTTCTTATGCACAATATGAACAATGATAGTGTAGCTAAACTAATACTAACAAAAATATATCCACAAAGAATAAAGAATGATAGTGTAGCTAATCTAATACTAACACATGTATATGCAAAAAGAATATAGCTAATCTAATACTAACACATGTATATGCAAAAAGAATAAAGAATGTAAAGAGTTAAGGGTAAAGAAAGATCAAACCGAACACCAAGGATTTATAGTGGTTCGGCAACGAAGCGCACTCATCGCTCCTACTCCACTCCTCGAGTACTCCTTACTCGAGAGTTCACTACACAACAAGCTCCTTATGGTGGAGAAAACCGTACACGTCGCTTAACCAATTTCCGGCTCTAAGCTAAAAGTCGAGCCCTAATCGTAGCTAGGACCAATCTACACAACTATACTTAGTACATACACAACTTCCAAATAGACACAACTACTTGGATCTTCACAACTATGACACAACTACAAGTATATAAAATTTGATCTTCGATGGATCTTTGGTGGTGGACTCAACACTTCACTAGGATAGTGTTCTTCTCTTTGCACTTGGAGAGGAAGGGATGAAAGAACAAGATTTACTTCTTAAACAAGTAATAATCAAACAAATGATCAAAGATTTGAGTGATTAAAGAAGGGGTTTGAATCTGGAAATAAATGTGCAAAAGAGGTGAGGTGAAAAGCTGAGAATGGTCCACTATTTAAAGGATAAAGGAGCCAACGGCTATATCTGCCCGCGGTACCTTATCACAGCCCGCGGTACCTTATCGATAAGGTACCGCCTAGGCGCTAAGGTACCGCCGGACTAGACTCCGCTCCTTTTTGTCCTTTTGTGGTGGAGGTCTTATCTGGGTATAAAAAATATCCTGAAAGGATATTCTTAACAGAATAAGAATATGCCATTTTCAAATTTCAAATAATTAATTTAATAAAACATTTTCTTAAAAATAAAGTTTAATAAAAACTTGTCGCATTTAATAAAAAGTGAGTTTTAAGAAAAGATTAAATCACTTGATCACTTGATTAAGGTTAGTACTTGTTTATCCATACCTTAAGTGAAAATAGGTAAAATGAAAAATACTTGAACTCAAGATTCGTTTTTCGTTGTTTTCATAAATGCTTGTTTTTACATATTGTCGTAATCAAAACTAAGCGAGACCGAAAAATGCAAGTAACGTTTTTAGTCATTATTGCATTAACAATCTCCCCTTTTTTGATTCCGACAATACATAAACTCAATCACACAAAAACAAGATTTTCGAAGACGAGTTTATTCATTTCTCCCCCTTTGTCGAAGCAAAAAGGTTGCGTAAGCCGGTGTTGAAGAAACGGACTTTGCAAAGACTCCCCCTTGGTGCTTACTCCCCCTAGCTTGGGGCACCGGGGAATCGAGATATGGTGACAAGCTACATAGAAGGGTTAGTTGAACAAAAGAAACAACCAACAATATATAGCAATAGGTCACATAAAGAAAAATTAAAAGAGAAGAAAACACAAAGACAAAGATCCAAGATAGGTTACTAAAGGAACATCATACAAAGAAGTATGGAAAAAAGAAACAAGCCAAAAGCATAAATCTAATCCTAGTTATTCTAGAATTCTAAGATTTGCTTGAATTTGGTGTCTTGAGGATAAGCAATCAATGCTTATATGAAAGACAAGGTAATAGCGGAGGGTGGTGGTGGTGGCTTGTTGGAGATCTCATAATCAAAGTGAAGAGGAGGCTTGATTAAGAGAATCTTGATGTAGCTCAACACCTCATAGATGTGTGCCATAGCAAGATGTTGATATTGACAACAATGACAATATTTTCCATGGTGCATGACATTATCATGAGAAGGAGGAAGAACACTAAAGGGTGGTGGTGGAAGAAAGGAAGTTCCACAATCAACATTCTTGGTAGGAGAAATGTAATTAAGAGTGTTCTCGGGTGGGTTTGGATTGAAAGCAATTGGAGAAAATGGAGGAGATTCAAGGCTTTCATTGGGAGAATAAGACATTTTGGATGTGAAGTAATGCAAAATGCTTATGGTTTAAATAGGGAAGGCTTAGGGTATTTTTGGGGTGGTCAAAGGGTTTGAAACAAAGATTCTCAAAAAAGTTGGAGCAAATCTGGAGTTTCAGACAAAAACCCGAAAAAGGAAGGCCACTGTAGGCGGTTCCTTATCTATGGTGGCGGTACCTTATCAATAAGGTACCGCGATTCACATATGGAACCGCCTGCAGAAGCAGGGTTTGGTGTTTGGAGAAAGATTTTTCAGCAGATCTTATTTTTCTAGTCTAACTTATCATAGGGATGTGCTTAAAAGCAAAGATAGACAAAGAAAACATATGCAAACTTACCAAATAGAGATTTGACCAAAATACATGGATTAAGAAATCAATGTAGGAGGTGTGTAAGACAAGACCTTAAGTCATGACACAATGATCCTCCATGATTCAATCTTGTTCTTGCTATGTTTGAGAGAATCATACATATGAATTATGTAAGCTCTACATTAATAGCGAGAAACTATGAAAAATCGTTTTTAGATTGAATTAACAATGTCAAACGAATTTCTCAACCATTTTCGAAAGAGACTTTGAGAGTTTTGAAAAGGAGAGGAGAAGATTTTTCAAAAGGATTTTAAAAGACTCAAGGACTCAAAGTGGTAATAGAAAACACACAAGAAGAAAAGAATTTAAGGAAGATGTTCCATTAATCCTAGACCTAGACGCAAGTAATTAAAAGGTTCCCTCTTAAGTGGCTTAGTGAAGATATCAACTAAGTTGTCCAGGGAGGGCACCTTTTCAATAGTAATGTTCCCCTTTTGAACATTATCCCTAAGGAAATGGTGTCTAATTTCTATGTGTTTGGTTCGCGAATGTTGCACGGGATTCTTGCTTAGGTCTATAGCGCCTTTATTATCGCACATGATGGGAACATCATCAAGAAAAATCCCGTAATCAACAAGCGCTTGCTTCATCCATAGAGCTTGTTGGCATGCTTTTCCGGCACTCACATACTCGGCTTCCGTGGTGGATATCGCAAGAGCGGTTTGTTTCTTGGAGAACCAAGAAGTTAAACAACAACCCATGAAGGTACAAACTTCACTAGTGCTTTTCCGGTCCACATAGTCTCCCGCATGATCCGAGTCCGCGTAGACAATGGTTTCTACACCGGTCCCTTTAGGATACCATAATCCTAAATGTATAGTGCCTTTAATGTATCGGAAGATACGCTTAACCGCTTCAAGGTGAGAGGTTTTGGGAGCCTCTTGGAAGCGAGCACAAAGGCAAACACTAAACATGATATCCGGTCGACTTGCCGTTACGTACAACAAACTACCAATCATACCTCTATATTTGGTGTTGTCTACCGACTCACAATCATCATCTATGGTGAGTGTAGTATCTGAGGCCATAGGGGTCTTCATTTGTCTAGATTCTTCTAATCCAAATTTCTTTAGCATTTCTTTAGCGTACTTAGATTGACTAAAGAAAATACCATCGTCCATTTGTTTTATTTGGAGTCCTAAAAAGAAGTTAAGTTCTCCCATCATACTCATTTCAAACTCATCATGCATGATTTTGGCAAAGTCATCACACAATTCTTGACAAGTTGAGCCAAATATAATGTCATCAACATATATTTTTACGATTATGAGGTGAGGACCTTTCTTCTTTGTAAAGAGTGTATTGTCTACCATTCCCATGGTATACTCATGTTTAACAAGAAACGCTTTAAGTCTATCATACCAAGCTTTGGGTGCTTGTTTGAGTCCATAAAGTGCTTTCTTAAGCTTGTAAACATGGTCCGGTTTCTCAAAATCAATGAAGCCGGGAGGTTGAGCCACATATACCTCCTCATTGATCAAACCGTTAAGAAATTCACTCTTTACATCCATTTGTTGAAGCTTAATATCTAAGGCACAAGCGTAGGCTAAAAGGATTCTAATTGATTCTAATCTAGCTACCGGTGCATATGTCTCGTCATAATCAATCCCTTCTTGTTGATTATAGCATTGAGCTACAGGTTTTGTAACACCCCCAAATTTATACAACTCAATACAGCGGAAGACTAGTTGGTGTTAAGGGATAGCACATTACTCACATCATAGACAACGCATAAAAATCGCGTCGTTTAATAATAAAGCATTTCCATTAATAAATATCAAAGTTACATAGGTCCCAAGTCATTATAATTAATACAGGTTTTACAAAGCATTTGAATGGAAATAAGTATTTAGGTGCGGGCCATGAATTCTTGTTGTCTTCCCGAGAATTACCTTCAAGTACCTGAGATAAAACATGTTAAAAGAAAAGGTCAGCGATAACGCCGAGTGAATTCATAGAGTTTTAATAAACCATCAATATAACATCGGTATAAAATTATTACCGAAAATCATTTTATACAAATCATTTTAATAGGCCATAAAATAGCCAAAGTCATTTTATACAAATCCTTATCAAAATCATAATATAAGTATTTGTCTTAAAAACCATTATATGAATTATTGTCGTTAAAAACACCATACAATACGTTTTGCAACGTTGTATAGATTAAATAAAAACCGTTATATGAATATGGTTATATAAAACCAAAACACGAACATAATATCAATAGTATGACCCCATATTGCTAGTCAGGAAATACATCGTAATTCGGTGCGTCAAGTAGTATTTAGTTAGTTGGATTATTATAAGTCGCATGACATTGTTACCTTACTAAACCAAACAACGGGTAGGTAACCCGATACTCAATTTTCCCATCTAAATTAGCGTGTCGTCACAAAGGTCACGTTATGGAAATCTTCTCATACATAAATTCGCTTACCAATCAATGTGGCACGACGAGGATCAATCGTCAAGGCGCGAACTGGGGTGATCGTCCCTAAATAGTACTATTATATGCACAAGCGTCTACCAAATCCCGGTAGTTCACAATTCATGCTAATGGGACTTTTAGTGACATAACCTAACTTTAATAATCCATTTGATTTCATCTATCGGGTCCTTTAATCATTTATCGGGTCCCATACAATCATTCGGGTCCAAATCAATAAACAAACAATCGGGACAAATGGTGTCCTATTTTATAAAAACTAACATGTTATCTCCCTCGCGGGTTTATAAAACATTTATAAAAACATTTAAAAGAGTGTGAGGCTATGAACTCACGTTGATGTGGGAAGGCGGGTTATCGGCAATTCGGACGTACGGTACGTGCTTCAATCAAGGAAACCTAGACAAATAATATTCGTCTTAGACTCATGTCCAATGACTTTATAAACATAACAATTATGTATACATATGATGATTTTATATATATGATGATCAAGTGGGTTTACATATTCTCGTTTGCTCATTTTAGTGTTATGTGTCGGTAACGTTTATACTAGTTTACTAGTTTTACCTATTTACGTGTTTTAAGTCCAATAAACTTATTATAAGTTATTTAACTTGTATTAATCCATGTTATACTTATATTATCAGTGTCTACACTTTACAAGTTGGGCCTAAATGGGTTAAGTCCAATAAGTTCTTTTTATAAGTGTTTAACTTATTTAGTCCAATTATTAGTCCAATATGTTTACTTAGCTCGTTAATGTCCGTATGTCCTATAGTTCGGGTTTTATCGGTTTTTACTTGTTTTAGATACTTATATATCAGTATATGACTTTTAAAAACTTTACATTAGACGGGTTTGATCGTCTAAGTTTTAATTGGCGAAAAACGTTAGTTTTACGGTAATAGCCGAAAAAGTCGTAAAAATCAAGTTTATTGTTTTTATTACTTATAAGTATTATTCCACTACCATTTTTATAATTTATACACTTATTTAACCTTTTACATATTTATATAAATAAAATCCATAAGTTATTGGGTTTTTATTTTACATTTTATACAATAAAATTTTGAGTGCTTATATAATAATAATAAACATTAATTCTCAAAATCTGATTTTTATTTTCATATTCACCTAAACTGCCATATCTAGAGTTCTATACGGAGATAGAAGCTCAAATTTTTATCACATAAACTACATGATATGTGCTCCATTTAACTCTTCTATAGCTACTATTGAATCATACTCTAAGTATTTTCTAAAAATCGTCCAAAACAGTGAACTCAGATTTGTACTTTAAACTTGTTTTGATCATATCTCACTCATTACAATGATTCCATTGCATGGCCAACTCTCACATGTGTACAAGACCCATAGATTACTGTATATAAATTTATTCAAGTCATTTTACCAGTTTACCATATGATTCTTTACTGTTTTATACAGCCATCTAAATTAAGCAAGATTTTAACCTTGTTTCTTATAGTTTTTCATCTTTTTAAGCATGTTTATCAACACCAAATCCCCACACAATATTTTTAATCATAATTCATCATCATATACATATATATAAGTAAAAGAAATACAAGATTACATAATCAAAAATAACAAGAGGATGAGGAGGACAATCTTTATACCACCAAGTTGATGTAGGTTATGATTTGGACATGGATTTTGATGGAGAAACTTGTGAATAACCAAGACCATCTTCAAGACCACCAATCTTCATAAACTCCTTGTGGAAAATCAGCCCCAAGACTCCATGGAAACTCCTCCTTGGATGTTATAATCACCACCAATCAATAGGGTTTCAAAAGGGCTTCAACATGTGTATGAATAACATAGGATTTTGTGGTTAAATTTGATCAATGATGGTGTTTGATGGAGGAGAAGTGGACGGCATTTTAGAGAGAGGGAGGAGAAAATTAAGTTGTTTTCTTGTTTTGCATGTTGTGAATGAGAGAAAGTTGTTTTAGGTAGTGTTTTTGTAAGTTGGTGGTATATGTAAGCTTAATTGTGAAGCTAAGTTAGACAAGTGTTAAGTTACTAACTAAAAACTTGCCACCAAATTGGTGTGGTGGCTTCCTTTAGGCCGGTTTGAATGGGGGTGGGGCAAGTGTCCCACTTGTCTCATCCCAATTTATTTACGGGTACTCCTCGATTCTAGTTTCCTCGATTTGCGTGCCCTCGGGTCGTTTTACGAAAAACGTTTTTATAAATTATGAATCAACGTCACAAAATGAATCCAATAAAAATTGTCTCATCAAAAACGGAGTTCGAAAACGTAAATACGTAATCCTAAGGTTTCCGGTTTAGTCGTAAAGGACTTTAAAATAAAATCGTAAGTCCTAATCTCTTCTCGTAAATTTGTGAGTTTATGAACCAACTCAAATTTAAAACTCCAAAATAATATTCATGGACAAATTTATTTTCTGAAATGTCGGACTGTCACCAAAGACGGTGTATGTAACGTAAGCACGTAACGTAGAATCCTCCGGTTTAGACGTAGTCGATGCTACTTCAAGACGTAAATCCAAATTACTTCCCAAAAATAAGTGAGTTCATATTATAACATTAAAATAATGTTTTTAAATAATATCTGAGAATAAAATATCAATCATAAATTGACGGATTGTCACAGCATTTACCCCTAAACAGGATCTTTGTCCTCAAAGATCATCTTACCTTACTACTCGCTTCTTATAGAGTTAAAGCCATGTGGGTATTTCCTCCACATTCGGTCTTTTCTCACAAGTGTAATTCATTACAAAACACGAGTTTCATCAAACATAACTACGGGAGTAAGATCAGGCTTAATGTTGACTTACTTTCTCTATCCATGATGTTCACGGGTTTTTGATGAATGCAACTTTTCGCCGATCTAAACTTTATCAACAAGAATTCAGATTTTTAACTTGATAGATATTTACCAAGTTCGATTTACGAAACATAATTCACGCAGTCCTTGAAGTCCTAGGGTAGATCCAGCTTACATGCCTTTCAAACCAAATCTTTTACATCATCTCAATGGTCCCATACAACGGGGACTTATATCCCATGATTTGTCAGATCATTAATTCATTTTTCCAAGGTTAAAAATTTTGGCATAACTTCGCTACCCATCAGGCACTTCAAGATCTATATTTCATATTCACATAACCTCCTGCCCACTATCGGCAGTCAATAATCAAAATCCTAATTTCAACAATCATTTCAGATCTCGCGGGTCGAATATTTTGTAAGGTTAGGTTCGCCATCATAGGAAACCTTAAACCTAAAAGACATGTCCAACTCACAATGGGTGTATGTCGGGTGTCTTCACATCACCTCCCGCTTACAGATGCTCTAATATAGATCCTAACAAGATTCGATCTCAATCCTAATACGATGATTATCAATGATAATCCTTCCAAAGGAAAACGATTATACGGTTTATTACTAAAGGTCATTCATTCAAACATAAAACAACACTTATATTACTTTGTATCGTTACTTTACCTCGTCCCTTCGATTGGGGTGGTACATAGTACTCTCATCAAGGTTCGTTCTCAATGATTTCTGAGCAAATCTCTAGAAATTCGGTGCGAAGCGAGGATCTTGATAAAGATGTTCAATACAGGCACACTATGTTTACATAACTCTTTTGCATTTATCATTAACGGGAATGATATTAGCAGATTTGGTCAGTCTGTCGACGATGACCCAATCGAATCAAATTCAGATGATGACCTTTGCAATAGTTAGACGTTTACTAATGTATGAGGCGATGTCTGCCTTCATAATTGCCATCAGTACAACTTCTTCAGACAAAGATACTTTTAGTCATAAATGACATAAATAGAATACTTATACTTATACTTACAAGATTTCAGTATAACTAAATCTCAAAATCTCCATATTTAGGCAACCACAAGTGGCCTTTTATACATTTAACGCCATCGGCTTCTCAATCTTAATGATTCATATTAGTCGCGAATCCCTTTTTATTATCTATATTATCCTTTCTACAAACATTGTTTATTTTTGTATCGTTCGGCAATTTATTTTGCACCTTCATTATTAAGGAACATGTCCTAACTGGTTCTTTATCTTTTCTACATAATGTGTCGGTATCTATATTCACTTCTCATGATGATATAATTATCATGTCCACAATTCACTAAGATATTCTTTCTATATTATGCGTCAGTAATTACGTTCACCTTTCTTCATATTTTCTAAGTTTCAGTTTCGTCTCATCTATCATTTTTATCAGTTTTTCTCAATCCAGCGTTTAAAGCGTCGATAATTATTACAATTAATTAAATAATAATTAGTTAATTTTTATGAAACGTAAACGTAAAAAAAAAAATTTAAATTTCTTAGTTCGACCAATTATATAAAATGTTCAAAAATAAATTTGAATTTAATTAACAAGATTTTTGTTGATTTATCCAATATATTTAATAAGATCCGTAATTGTTCGAAAAATCTTTGGTGTATACTTTGGTAAAAATTTTCTTAGTTGAAAAGCAAAAATTGTCGTTTCAGATTTTAAGTCATGGTTTAACGGTTTTCCTCAATCCTTCTTAGGTTGTCTTAAGGTATGCAAAAACATTTACCCCTAAACAGAAGTTTAGTTAAATGTTTTGGTTATAAGGGAATAAACCCTCAAAAGTTCTTTGTTAAAACATTTGTCAAAATATATTTGCACTTTCTTTTTAGTATAACTCGAAGTCTTAAATGACTTCTAAATTTTGAAGAGTCAATTTATATTCTATTATCTATTAATCACACGGTTAAATCATGTAAAGGATTAAGTCTTAAGTCTTATGTTAAATATTCAAGGTACATGTTTTTACTTCTCAGTCATCTAAGGGCAATCTATTAATAATTATTAACTCATTATTCACTTCAAGCGCACCTCTGTATCGACTGAATCACTCTATTCTTATAAACAAACATATAGTTCTTAATGGTCACGAGCATGAATTTATCAAATTACAGCCTACACACGTGCTTCACCAAATTTATGAATACTACATGTGCATTAGTCAATCCAAACAACATCACGTGAAACTCATAATGTTCATTACAAGTACCGGATGTAGTGATTGGAATAGATAATCTTCTTCGCGGACGCGAAGTTGATAATAACCATGCCGTGGATCAAATCTTTAAAACATACGCTAGAACCTTGTAAATGATCGAACAAATCTTCCATTTCGAGTTATGGATATCGTTTTCGATTGTCAATTTACTCAGTTCACGGTAATCTATAAATATAAGGAATGATAACACCATAGCTCTTCATGATGACGAGCTCGGTAGAATAAAATCTTTCTCCGACAACTCTCTCAGTTGTACGGTAATTCCTTTAATTTAGATGGTGCTGACGTACAGTGCACTAGCCACAGGTGCAGCACCGGGAATACAATCAATACCAATTTCAATCTGCCTTAATGGCGAAAGTCTATGTAATTTACCAATAAATACTTCCTAAAATTTCAGATAACAGAAACATCTTTTAATAACTTCATATCAGGTTCTTCTAGATTACAATATTTATAACTAATTCACAACCATTCACGGTATAATTTCAAGTCTAAATACAGGATATGGTCATCATCACTTTTGATAATCAACATCTTATTATTTAGGGGAATTCTATTCGAGTTCCCATCAATTAAGACAATGTCGTCATGTCATAATCAATCAATCCATTCTACTGGCACTATCAACTTTCTAGTTTCATTGCCGTCGATAAGATGTGAACTTCTCAAAACACTAATAATAACTCATAATCCTTCACAAGTTCAAGGATATCTGGAGACATGACTAACCTTAAAAGAGTAAGGACAACGCATAATCTACGCGAGAGAATTTCAAATCAGATACAGACGAAAACATTTAACGAATATGAATATATCCCATGTTTTCATAATTTTGAGTACGCATTTGAAAGCTCCTCGGATCGTTACCCAGGTCGTTCAAATGAAATCAAATCATAAGAAATGATAAGAACGTCAATGCATCTTGTCGGGTATCAACACTCGGTAATCAGATACTTTCCTAAGAATCTCACTACGGGAGAATTAGACAAGAAAGAATTGTCAATTGTCAAATAAGACAATTTTCACAGATGAGTAAATTCGATTCAGAAGAATAGATGCTACAGGCACATATGTAGGTGTCCCTAACACTATGTCCTTATTTTTCACTTCTTGCAGATCTCATAAAATTTAATCTTTCACAATCTTCAAAGAAAATGTAGTGTTTATTCATTAGTTTTATGGTGACTACTAATCAGTCTTGCAGGGTCCATTCCAAATTGTATGTAGGCGCGCAACTATATACAATTTCAAGATTAACGATGCAATACTCAGTTCGTCAAAATTTTATCATCATGTTTATAATAAAAATATTTTCATGCTTGATTCTTAAATAAGAATCAAAAATAAATTTACGAAGATTTTCTTTGTTATGAAAACAATTAAGTTTTCCAAAGTGTTTTATAAATAACTTCATTTCGATAACGATCACTTACAAATTTCACTTTAAATAATCCATATGGTGATGAAAACCCAATTTTTCTCAAGGGATACTGTTTTATCTTATAAAAACAATGAGTGATCTGCAAAAGAGTGATGAAAAGTTGTTCACCAAGAACTAACTACAATATAATAGGAAATGAGCTTTTGCCAAATAATCATGAGGTTCATGACCTCGATGGCGCTCAAAAAGAATAATCCACAACGTAACTCAAATCAAGATGAGTACTTGTTCAATGGTTGCATCACTAATGCGAGCATTAGAAAGAAGCAAGACAAGATAGATAACATCGATACATGTAGGATTTGGCAATCAAATGTAGTCTTTTCATTAATCACAAACAAGTCAAAATTATACCGTAACACATTACGTGTCACTATGTCATACAATTCTCAAAACTCACCCTACCAACTGATGTCTCAGTTAATTTAGGGATTTTTAAAAGATACCACAATGAATACTAATCTACAAGAGTCATTAGGTGTTCCACTTGTCCCAGAAGATCCATCGGTCCCAATTCAGAAGAAGATTTCTTCAATTTATTTCTTGGACACTGGGCATCTTCGTCATTGGACAATGGTCTAGGAACAACCCTTAACACAAACCTACAATCAATTAAATCCTTATAATTCAATCACAGGGCTTAACGACTTCCTCTTAACAATTTCTTATTCCACACAAGTTAAATGTTACTTTTTTCAAGTTTCAACCAATTTTATACTCAATTCGATATCCTACCTCATTCTCCAATACTTACAACCTTATTCTTAGGCCTTAATAGGGCAATAAAAGCTCGATATGATCAACACTTAATTTCAATCTTATAGCTCTTACAACAACAATTATCAAATGAGTCACTAGCATGAGATGACTCACACATTCAATCAGATTTCTCGGAAAGGTACTAGTGGCATGAGGCTTTTGGGTAATGGTTCCAATGACAGCCTCAAGTGCAACATTCGCCCTTTCGATTTCAAATTAAGAATTGGGTGACAACGAATCAGACGACACCTTTCCAGGTGGTAACGTTTTGTCAAACTCCACTCTATAAGGAAAGATCGTCATGACATCGATATCAGATTTAATCTCGCCAATTCTTTTTCAAAATCACAATCAACTAATATCTACATTTCTACGAATATTAACCATTTTGTTGGGATCATAAATATCCACAACTTGGTTTAGATCTAGGATAGCTAGAATTCCTACGAGAATAGCTTTGATTAATTTACTAGGGGATTTAGGGTTTCTCGTGACAATCTACGTCGTATAAATATCTCGTATAAATATTAAAATAATCATCAAACAATCATGTAATAAAATTACATCATATATATAATCCAAGTTATATACATATATATTAAAATAACACTTCTTAGTCTGGCCTTGTCGGTAACTAGGGAATTCTTCAGCACCGTTATAGTCAAAAGATTTTTAGACTTTTTTTTTTTTTTTGAAAAATGTTTGTAGTTAAAAGATTTTGAAATGTTTTATTCAAAATCTTGGTTTTAAAAATCTTTCGTTCTCTATAACGAGAGCTCTGATACCAAACTGTAACACCCCCAAATTTATACAACTCAATACAGCGGAAGACTAGTTGGTGTTACGGGATAGCACATTACTGACATCATAGACAACACATAAAAATCGCGTCGTTTAATAACAAAGAATTTCCATTCATAAATATCAAAGTTACATAGGTCCCAAGTCATTATAATTAATACAGGTTTTACAAATCATTTGAATGGAAATAAGTATTTAGGTGCGGGCCATGAATTCTTGTTGTCTTCCCGATAATTACCTTCAAGTACCTGAGATAAAACATGTTAAAAGAAAAGGTCAGCGATAACGCCGAGTGAAATCATAGAGTTTTAATAAACCATCAATATAACATCGGTATAAAATTATTACCGAAAATCATTTTATACAAATCATTTTAATAGGCCATAAAATAGCCAAAGTCATTTTATACAAATCCTTATCAAAATCATAATATAAGCATTTGCCTTAAAACCCATTATACGAATTATTGTCGTTAAAAACACCATACAATACGTTTTGCAACGTTGTAGAGATTAAATAAAAACCGTTATATGAATATGGTTATATAAAACCAAAACACGAACATAATATCAATAGTATGACCCCGTATTGCTAGTCAGGCAATACATCGTAATTCGGTGCGTCCAGTAGTATTTAGTTAGTTGGATTATTATAAGCCGCATGACATTGTTACCTTACTAAACCAAACAACGGGTAGCTAACCCGATACTCAATTTGCCCATCTAAATTAGCGTGCCGTCACAAAGGTCACGCTATGGAAATCTTCTCATACATAAATTCGCTTACCAATCAATGTGGCACGACGGGGATCAATCGTCAAGGCGCGAACTGGGGTGATCGTCCCCAAATAGTACTATTATATGCACAAGCGTCTACCAAATCCCGGTAGTTCACAATTCATGCTAATGAGACTTTTAGTGACATAACCTAACTTTAATAATCCATTTGATTTCATCTATCGGGTCCTTTAATCATTTATCGGGTCATACAATCGGGTCATACAATCATTCGGGTCTAAATCAATAAACAAACAATCGGGACAAATGGTGTCCTATTTTATAAAAACTAACATGTTATCTCCC
This sequence comes from Glebionis coronaria, assembly GCA_025667525.1. Classification (NCBI taxonomy): domain Eukaryota; kingdom Viridiplantae; phylum Streptophyta; class Magnoliopsida; order Asterales; family Asteraceae; genus Glebionis; species Glebionis coronaria. Next base: position 587,791,789 of record CM046880.1, on the reverse strand, counting down.
TCGCGGGTTTATAAAACATTTATAAAAACATTTAAAAGAGTGCGAGGCTATGAACTCACGTTGATGTGGGAAGGCGGGTTATCGGCAATTCGGACGTACGGTACGTGCTTCAATCACGGAAACCTAGACAAATAATATTCGTCTTAGACTCATGTCCAATGACTTTATAAAAATAACAATTATGTATACATATGATGATTTTATATATATGATGATCAAGTGGGTTTACATATTCTCGTTTGCTCATTTTTGTGTTATGTGTCGGTAACGTTTATACTAGTTTACTAGTTTTACCTATTTACGTGTTTTAAGTCCAATAAACTTATTATAAGTTCTTTAACTTGTATTAATCCATGTTATACTTATATTATCAGTGTCTACACTTTACAAGTTGGGCCTAAATGGGTTAAGTCCAATAAGTTCTTTTTATAAGTGTTTAACTTATTTAGTCCAATTATTAGTCTAATATGTTTACTTAGCTCGTTAATGTCCGTATGTCCTATAGTTAGGGTTTTATCGGTTTTTACTTGTTTTAGATACTTATATATCAGTATATGACTTTTAAAACCTTTACATTAGACGGGTTTGATCGTCTAAGTTTTAATTGGCGAAAAACGTTAGTTTTACGGTAATAGCCGAAAAAGTCGTAAAAATCAAGTTTATAGTTTTTATTACTTATAAGTATTATTCCACTACCATTTTTATAATTTATACACTTATTTAACCTTTTACATATTTACATAAATAAAATCCATAAGTTAGTGGGTTTTTATTTTATATTTTATACAATAAAACTTTGAGTGCTTATATAATAATAATAAACATTAATTCTCAAAATCTGATTTTTATTTTCATATTCACCTAAACTGCCATATCTAGAGTTCTATATAGAGATAGAAGCTCAAATTTTTATCACATAAACTACATGATATGTGCTCCATTTAACTCTTCTATAGCTACTGTTGAATCATATTCTAAGTATTTTCTAAAAATCGTCCAAAACAGTGAACTCAGATTTGTACTTTAAACTTGTTTTGATCATATCTCACTCATTACAATGATTCCATTGCATGGCCAACTCTCACATGTGTACAAGACTCATAGCTTACTGTATATCAATTTATTCAAGTCATTTTACCAGTTTACCATATGATTCTTTACTGTTTTATACAGCCATCTAAATAAAGCAAGATTTTAACCTTGTTTCTTATAGTTTTTCATCTTTTTAAGCATGTTTATCAACACCAAATCCCCACACAATATTTTTAATCATCATTAATCATCATATACATATACATAAGTAAAAGAAATACAAGATTACATAATCAAAAATAACAAGAGGATGAGGAGGAAAATCTTTATACCACCAAGTTGATGTAGGTTATGATTTGGACATGGATTTTGATGGAGAAACTTGTGAATAACCAAGACCATCTTCAAGACCACCAATCTTCATAAAATTCTTGTGGAAAATCAGCCCCAAGACTCCATGGAAACTCCTCCTTGGATGTTATAATCACCACCAATCAATAGGGTTTCAAAAGGGCTTCAACATGTGTATGAATAACATAGGATTTTGTGGTTAAATTTGATCAATGATGGTGTTTGATGGAGGAGAAGTGGACGGCATTTTAGAGAGAGGGAGGAGAAAATTAAGTTGTTTTCTTGTTTTGCATGTTGTGAATGAGAGAAAGTTGTTTTAGGTAGTGGTTTTGTAAGTTGGTGGTATGTGTAAGCTTAATTGTGAAGTTAAGTTAGACAAGTGTTAAGTTACTAACTAAAAACTTGCCACCAAATTGGTGTGGTGGCTTCCTTTAGGCCGGTTTGAATGGGGGTGGGGCAAGTGTCCCACTTGTCTCATCCCCATTTATTTACGAGTACTCCTCGATTCTAGTTTCCTCGATTTGCGTGCCCTCGGGTCGTTTTACGAAAAACGTTTTTATAAATTATGAATCAACGTCACAAAACGAATCCAATAAAAATTGTCTCATCAAAAACGGAGTTCGAAAACGTAAATACGTAATCCTAAGGTTTCCAGTTTAGTCGTAAAGGACGTTAAAATAAAATTGTAAGTCCTAATCTCTTCTCGTAAATTTGTGAGTTTATGAACCAACTCAAATTTAAAACTCCAAAATAATATTCATGGACAAATTTATTTTCTGAAATGTCGGACTGTCACCAAAGACGGTGTATGTAACGTAAGCACGTAACGTAGAATCCTCCGGTTTAGACGTAGTCGATGCTACTTCAAGACGTAAATCCAAATTACTTCCCAAAAATAAGTGAGTTCATATTATAACATTAAAATAATGTTTTTAAATAAAATCTGAGAATAAAATATCAGTCATAAATTGACGGATTGTCACAAGTCTAGCCTTGTTACGAGACACAACACCATTCTCATCTAGCTTATTCCTAAATACCCATTTGGTTCCTATAATGGTAGAACTTCTAGGTGGAGGAACAAGTTCCCAAACATCATTGGCAACGAATTGATTCAATTCTTCTTGCATCGCAATGACCCAACTCTCATCCGTCAAAGCTTCTTTAACATTCTTTGGTTCAATCAAGGAGACAAAACAAAAGAAGTTGCTTTGGTTTTGGACTTGAGATCTTAGGGTCCTTTGATTTAAGTCACCAATGACATTATTGAGAGTATGATCCCTAAACTCCTTAATGTTTACTTCCTTTTCAACACTAAGGTCTTCAACTCCTATTTTTCTAACCTCTTTGGCTTTAACTACTTCTAATTCATCCAAGTCATCATCAACCAATGGTGGTGTCTTGGGTGAAGGAGGGGTTTCATCAAAGGTTACGTTGAGTGATTCTTCAATAACCCCTGAGGTTCTATTTAGGACTATGTAGGCCTTACTAGTTTGGGAATAACCTAAAAGGATACCTTCGTAAGACTTTGGGTCAAACTTGGTAAGGTAGTCTTTGGTGTTGAGGATAAAGCACTTGCTTCCAAACACCCTAAAGTATTGTAATGAGGGTTTTTTACCTTTAAGAATCTCATAGGGGGTCTTTCCTAGGAAAGGTCGAATAAGAATTCGGTTGAGAATATAAGTCGATGTATCCACGGCATTGCACCAAAACTTTTGAGGCAAAGATTGCTCGTTTAACATCGTCCTACTCATCTCTTGGAGAGTCCTATTCTTCCTTTCAACTACCCCATTTGATTGAGGAGTGCGAGGAGCCGAGAAGTTATGGGTAATACCATGAGCTTCACAAAAGGCACCAAATTACACTTCATTATCAAATTCCCTACCATGATCCGTCCTAATAGAAACAATTGAACATCCTATTTGATTTTGAATTCTTCGACTAAAGATTTCGAAGTGATCGAAAGCTTCATTCTTAGATGCCAAAAATCTAGTCCAAGTGAATCTAGAATAGTCATCAACTATAACTAGGGTATAAAGGTTACCTCCATAACTCCGTATGGCGGAAGGTCCAAAGAGATCCATATGTAGGAGCTCTAAGCACCGAGAGGTCGAAACCAAATTCTTGGCTTTGTGACTTGAGTGAACTTGCTTTCCAACTTTGCAAGCATCACAAAAGTGACTATCAAACTTAATCTTGGGGAGGTGTCTTACCAACTCCTTAGAGACTAAAGATTGAATTAAACGCATATTAGCGTGACCTAATCTCCTATGCCAAAGAGTAGAACTATCATCTATAGTCGCAAGACATATGTTGTCTTTTGACTTCTTATTAACCTTCATGACATAAAGCCCATGCTTTCTAACACCTTTTCCAATGACTTTTCCATCTTTTACGATTTCACTGTCATGTTCCGAAAAGATGACCTTACACTTATTATCACAAATTTGACCTATACTTAAAAGGTTAAAACCTAAGTTATCTACATGCTCAACATTTTCAATGGTCATGGAGTCAAGAGAAACTGTACCTTTGCCAATGATATTACCACGTAGACTACTAGCGAATGTGACGTTACCTCCATCATATGCTTTGTAATGCGAGAACAAACTTCGATTACCCGTCATGTGTTTAGAACATCCACTATCCTTAATCCACTCATCGGGCTCCAAATCAATTCCCAAGCATATCTAGGTAACAACACACAAGATCAAACATTTGGTCCCCAATATCTCATGGGTCCAAAATTGTTAGTTCCAAACATCCCTTGCATTTGGTTGGGATGCATGAATGAGGAGGGGATTCCCCATGGAGAACAAAATGGAGGAGGGTAGTAATTCATGTAACCATTTTGTTGTTCATTACTTCTCCTAGGTGTGTTTGATCTAGGTTTAGAGTTATTATTATTCCTTCTAGGTGTTGGAGTTTTACTTCTAGGTCGTGAGTTGTTTTGATTATTTCTTGTAGGCGTTGTCGTTCTACTTCTAGGCTTAGACTCATTCCGTACTCTAGGTGGAGTAGAAGATAGTCTAGATAAACTTCTATTTCCCATGAGAGGTTTACTTAACGGCTTATAGAACTTACCAATAGCATTGTCGTCAAGTATGGGTAATTGAACCTTATTAACAGTAAGATGCTTTGGTTTTTCATTTAACTTAGATTTTTCAGAAAGTTCAGAATTTTCACAAAACTCAACTTCTGGCTGCGGTACCTTATCTATGGCCGCGGTTCCATAGTGATAAGGAACCGCGCCATACAATGTGGAACCGCGTCCAGAGGATGTTTTCTGTGAAAACCTTACTTGTTTTGGTTCACTAGTTGAGGCTTCATTTGAGTTAAAACCTAGACCAAGTTTTTCCTTAGAATGAACTTGTTTGTTTAACATATCATCAAGAGCACTAGTACCTTTCATGAACTTTTCCAATTTAATGGAGGTGCTCTTGAGATCATCATTCTCTAATCTAAGTTTCTCACAACTTAAGCAACCTAAATCAACCTCTTTGTTTTTCTCAAGTTTAGCCAATTTCTCTCTAAGTTCATTGATCTCATTTTCAAGCTTAGTTTTGGTTGATTTTAAGGTTTTATTCTTTTCTATGAATTTAAGACTAAGTTTGTGTAAGCTATCATATTTGCCTTCAAATTCAATATCATCTAAAGTGGAACTATCATTGCTATAATATTCGGTTTCGGAATGTACCTCTTTAGAAGTGTGAGCCATAAGACATTTCTCCTCTTTGGGGTTGTCATCATCATCTTCACCGCTATCGCTCCAAGCGCCACTAACGAATGCCGTGTGGTTCTTATCACGAGTGGGCTTTGGACAATCACCAATGAAGTGATTTGGATCACCACATCTAAAGCAATTCCTATCACCTTTTTCGTTCTTGACAAACCGATTCTTTGACAATGGTTTCTTGTCATAGTTTGGTTGCCTAACGTGTTGACCTCGTCTCTTGAAGAACTTCTTGAAATCTCTCACCGCCAATGCATACTCCTCGTCATCACTTTCCGAGGAACTATCACGGTCACTTTGTGCCTTCTTGGCTTTAAGTGCAAGAGATTTCCTTTCACTCTTGGTTTTTACTAATTCCGAGTCCTTCAAAATTATCATCTCATGAACCTTCAAGTTTCCTATGAGTTCATCGAGTGATAAAGTTGAGAGATCTTTCGACTCTTCAATAGCCGTGACTTTTGCTCTCTACTTTGGATGTAAGGCCCTTATAAACTTCCTAACATTGTTCTTGCTAGAAAAACCTTCATCAAGGGATTTTAGACTAGTGATAATGGTGTTAAATCTAGCAAATGCACTATCAATAGTTTCATCTTCTAAGATGACAAATTGTTCATATTGTTGGACAAGAAGATCAATTTTACTTTCTTTGACTTGGCTATTACCTTGGTGGGTTACTAAAAGAGTGTTCCAAATATCTTTAGCGGTTTCACACATAAAAATTCTTTCATATTCTTTCTTAGGCAAAGCATTATAAATCACCATTTTAGCCTCATTATTTTTTGAAAGTTTCTTTTTAGTATCATCATTAGCTTTGTCAAAAGTGACTAATTCTTTTGTTTTAGAAACTTCATTAAATTGAAAGGGTAAAAAATCACCATTGGTAATAACATGCCAAAGATCTAAATCTTTTGATTTCACATAAGTTTCAAATCTATTTTTCCAATAAATAAAACTATCGGTTTCAAAAAGTGGTGGTCTTTGCATAGATTGCCCTTCTAGGTACTTGTTGGAATCCATAGATCGATTCAAGTTTTAAAATACAATATACTTTAAAAATTCTTGAGCAACCCGCTCTGATACCAACTGTAGAAACTAGAAGGGGGGGTTGAATAGTTTCTTATAATTACTTGTTAAAATATGGTTTCTAAAAAATCCTTTTTCAAAAACTTAGGCTTGAGGAAATATGTGAAATCTTCTTATGCACAATATGAACAATGATAGTGTAGCTAAACTAATACTAACAAAAATATATCCACAAAGAATAAAGAATGATAGTGTAGCTAATCTAATACTAACACATGTATATGCAAAAAGAATATAGCTAATCTAATACTAACACATGTATATGCAAAAAGAAGAAAGAATGTCAAGAGTTAATGGTAAAGAAAGATCAAACCGAACACCAAGGATTTATAGTGGTTCGGCAACGAAGCTCACTCCTCGTTCCTACTCCACTCCTCGAGTACTCCTTACTCGAGAGTTCACTACACAACAAGCTCCTTATGGTGGAGAAAACCGTACACGTCGCTTAACCAATTTCCGACTCTAAGCTAAAAGTCGAGCCCTAATCGTAGCTAGGACCAATCTACACAACTATACTTAGTACATACACAACTTCCAAATAGACACAACTACTTGGATCTTCACAACTATGACACAACTACAAGTATATAAAATTTGATCTTCAATGGATCTTTGGTGGTGGACTCAACACTTCACTAGGATAGTGTTCTTCTCTTTGCAATTGGAGAGGAAGGGATGGAAGAACAAGATTCACTTCTTAAACAAGTAATAATCAAACAAATGATCAAAGATTTGAGTGATTAAAGAAGGGGTTTGAATCTGGAAATAAATGTGCAAAAGAGGTGAGGTGAAAAGCTGAGAATGGTCCACTATTTAAAGGATAAAGGAGCCAACGGCTATATCTGCCCGTGGTACCTTATCACAGCCCGCGGTACCTTATCGATAAGGTACCGCCTAGGCGCTAAGGTACCACCGGACTAGACTCCGCTCCTTTTTGTCCTTTAGTGGTGGAGGTCTTATCTGGGTATAAAAAATATCCTGAAAGGATATTCTTAACAGAATAAGAATATGCCATTTTCAAATTTCAAATAATTAATTTAATAAAACATTTTCTTAAAAATAAAGTTTAATAAAAACTTGCCACATTTAATAAAAAGTGAGTTTTAAGAAAAGATTAAATCACTTGATCACTTGATTAAGGTTAGTACTTGTTTATCCATACCTTAAGTGAAAATGGGTAAAATGAAAAATACTTGAACTCAAGAATTCGTTTTTCGTTGTTTTCGTAAATGCTTGTTTTTACATATTGTCGTAATCAAAACTAAGCGAGACCGAAAAATGCAAGTAACGTTTTTAGTCATTATTGCATTAACAGTTTGGGTTGGGTTTTGAGGAGAAAAACCGGGTGAAAGAAAGTTGTTGGAACGATAACTTAGCAAGTTACGATCACCTTGAGGTCGGGCTTGATAGCCTTCCATTGAATAGTTACCGTTAGCCGCATACACGTTTTCCGGCTAGTCATGAGTGGAAGGACAATCAGTGTATGAATGAGGACCGCCGCAAGTCTCACAAGAAAGTGCTACAGATTTAACTTGTTGAAATTAGTTCGTAGCCATGGTTAAGAATTTTTTGTTCATCTCGGCTAGTTGGCGGGTGATTTGGGTGAGTTCGGCTATCTCGGGATTTGATGAAGTAGAAGAAACATTGAATCTCAGATTATTTCTTGAAGATGCGGATGAATCCCAATTTTTGTGATGAGTGGTCATGTTCTCTATAAGCTCTCTACACTCCTCGGGTCTTCTTTTCATAAACGTACCACCGGCGGCAGCATTAATCGCATCACGATCACGAAAAGTTAAACCGTTGTAGAAAATATCAATTAAGGTAACGGGGAGCATATTATGATTAGGACAACGATCGATCAAAACATTATAACGTTCCCAAGCATCGAAAAGAGACTCATCAGGTTCTTGCGTGAAACCAGTGATTTGATTCCGAAAGGCTGGTTACCATGGATGGTGGAAAGTAGCGCGACAAAAATCGTTGAGTCATTTCGTCCATGTATGAATTGAATTCTTAGGAAGACGATCAAACCATTTTTCGGCATGGTGGGATAAAGTGTGTGGAAATAGATGAAGGCGAAGAAAATCCATGGTAACACCGGGCAATTTCATGCTTTGAGTGACGGTAATGAATTTATCGAGGTGTTTGTTGGCATCATCATCCGGTAATCCGCGAAATGGACAAGTATTTTGAACTTGTTGGATCATGTGACGCTTCAACGAAAATTCGGGAGACGTGATTTGCATCGGCGCAATCGGTCCTCCACGTCCATTCATAGTTGGTTGGCATAGCTCCTCCATCGTACGAAGGTCGGGTTGAGGGACATGGTTGTTATTATTCATGTTGGGGTGAGGTGGATTATTATTTTTGTGCACACCGGCCATATCTAGGTCTTCAAGAGTCTCGGGCTCAGAATAAGACGAATATCGAGTACACATACACTAAAAATGAAATACAATATTTTTGGTTTTTTATCCTTTTTTTTTGGATTTTTGAAAATTTTATATTTTTTAGGATTTTTTTGAAAATTTTTATGCTTGAAAATAACGTTCCCAAGAGAACGGACCCCAAAATTCAACGCGTCTCCCACAAAAAACCGTTAATCTTTATGAAAAGAGCCGGCAGCGGCGCCATTTTAATACCTAGATTTTTGCTATATAAAAAGTTATCGTCTCGACTCGATTCAAATTGAAAAAGTTAGATGTGCGACTCAATCGTCTTTGGTGAATAAAAGAAATTGGTCGTTGAGTATCTATCTAAAATAAAATAAAAATGAAAGCTTGAAAATATAAAACTAAAAATTAAAGACTTTAAAAATTAAATGACAAAAGTTTAAAACTTTAATTAAAATAAAACTTAAAATAAAATAAAATAAGACTAAAAACTAAAATTTTCGGAAAAACAAATAATTTGGGATAAATAAACTATATTCGGATAAATCAAACTTTTTCGGAAAATAAGGAGTTTCGGATAAACACTACTAATTCGGATAAACTAGAAATAATCGGAAAAGATCAAAATTTCGGAATAAATTGCCTTCTTCGGAATAACAACTATTTTCGGAATATGTGAATTCTTCGGAATAAAAGGGATTTTATGGGAAAATATATTAAATTCGGAATAAAGGGCTTTCTCGGATAAACTTGTTTTTTCGGAATAAGCCTATTTTCGGAATAACACTCTAATCTTCGGAATAACTAAGATATTCGGATAAAGCACTATTTCGGAAAAAAACAACATTTCCGGAAAAATGGAAAATTTTCGGAGTAACAGAACAATTTCGGATAAAAAAATTTCGGATAAGAGCTATGTTTTCGGAAAAATGGGGTTTTTTCGGAATATAGAAACCCTTTTGCGAAGATATGTAAAAACATACTAACAGTAACATATATAAACTAAATACTAGGGAATAAGCTACGAAAAAGCTAAAACCAAATAAGCAATCAAATAAAACTTTAACCAAAATCAAATTTAAGAAAAAACAAATAAGCCACAATTTAAAAACTCGAAAAACACTAATTAATCTAAAAATCTAAAATCAAATTTTATAAAAATAAACTATTAAAACACTTAATCCAAAATAAGCAAAATAAACAATAAGCTATAAGATCAATAAAGCTAAAACATCAACACAATAAAACTATAAAGAACAATCAAATAAGCATATCAATAAGCAAATAAGCATAAAGAGTAAACAAACAAGAAAGGTAGGATGAGATTTAATGAAAAGCTTGATTAAAGATAAAGATTCAACAAAAACTTACATGATAAACTTGAAAGGAAGAACAATAATGTAAAGACAATATGAAAAGTGCTTGAAATTAAAAGTGGAGAACTAAAAATGAATTTAGCTAACACCTCCTAATGACACATTAGGAGGGTATTTATAGGAGGGGAGAGTTGTTGTGCTTCTTTCTTTCTTTCTTCCTTTTGTCTTCTCGTCTTTCGTCTTTGACAATAAACTCGTCATTCTTGACTTTGTCTCGGGATTTGTCGATAGATAAAATGAACTCGACTTCTAATTTCTTCATTAATTAGATTTGGTTCTTAGACTTCGTTAAAACTTCCGTCTTTAGACTTTTTCTTCGGTAAATCTTCAGAATAGGCCTTTGACTTCCGTTCTTTTTGCACTCTTGATCTTTTGACTTCGCCTTTTGTCTTTTTCTTCGATAAAAGCCCGTGAAAGCCCGTGTTTTCTTCCCTTTTCACATTTTGGTCCTAAATCACAACAAAAACACAAACCACGCATAACTTCGACTTTTACGACATAAAATACACGTTTTGGTCTCGTTTTTATTATAATTAAGTGGTATAAGAATAAGTGTTTTCACACTTATTAATACGCCTATAAGCATATGTTCCAAAAGGACACGTAAAAGTGGTCTTGTCTTGATCGGATGGTTCGATAGGTATTTGGAAATATCCGGAAAAGCCATCAAGAAAACAAAAGAATTTGTTCCCCGCTAGTCTTTCCAACATTTGGTCCATGAATGGTAGAGGAAAATGATCTTTTCGCGTGGCATCATTTAATTTGCGGTAATCAATACACACACGTCAACCGGTAACGGTTCTTGTAGGAACAAGTTCGTTATGTTCGTTGGTCACAACAGTCATTCCCCCTTTCTTAGGAACGCAGTGAATAGGACTAACCCAAGGACTATCTTCTATGGCAAAGATGATTCCTGCTTCAAGGAGTTTGATTACTTCGGTTTTTACAATCTCCTTCATGTTTGGGTTAAGTCGACGTTGCCTCTCAACAAAGGGCTTGGCATCGTCTTCAAGATTGATCTTGTGTTTGCAAAATTGCGAATCAATTCCCGGTATATCGGATGTTTTCCATGCAAACGCTTCTTTGTGGTTTTTGAGCATAGAAACAAGACGTTTCTTCTGATCTTCCTCGAGTGAGGCTGAGATAATCACCGGAAGGAGTGAATCCTTCTCTAGATAAGCGTACTCGAGATGTTCGGGAAGAGGTTTCAATTCAAGGTCCGTCGGTGGGTCATGAATAGATTTGTGAACTACAAAGTTCGACTTCGAAGGCAAAACTTCGAAGGGTTTGTTTTCCTCTTCTTCTAGAGTTACTTCGAAATCAAGGGCCATGAATTCTTCGAATTCACGATCACGACAGTATCGCTAATCTTTTCCGAAGTTGTTTGGAATGGTGCGTTGTCATCAAGCAATGCATCCAACTCTTCTTCCGTTACTTCATCGATAACATCCACGCAGAATCATGTGTCATCATTGGAGTGAGAATGTTGCATAGCTTTATCGACTAAGAATGTGACTCAATCATCACCAACTCCAAGGTTGAGTTATTTATTCTTCACACGAATGATAGCATCGGCGGTGTGCAAGAATGGTCATCCTAAAATGAGAGGGACGTGATGGTCTTCCTCCATTTCAAGGATTACGAAGTCGGCGGGAAATATGAATTTGCCAACTTGAACAAGCATGTTCTCGGTTATCCCAATGGGATATTGGTAAGTGTGGTTTAGGTTTCAAAGTATTGTTTGAAAGATTCTTGTAGGAGTATGGCATAAGATTGATACTCGTGCCTAGATCGGCCAAGGCGTGACATTCAACATTGTTGGCTAGGGTACATGGTATGAGAAAGCTTCCCGGATCTCCGAGCTTTGGTGGAAGTTTGCTTTGCAAGGATGCAGAACATTCCTCGTTCAAAAATGCAGCAGAAATTTGCTCCGTCTTACTATGGTTGCTTACAAGATCTTTGAGGAATTTTCCATAGTTGGGCATGCCGGTTAAGATATTAACAAGTAGGACGTTAATCTTAACTTCTTTGATCATCTGATGGAATTTGGCATTACGAGCCTCCATCTTTTCCTTTCGTAGGCGTTGAGGATATGGAATTTTGGGTGTATACGCCTTTGGTGTTGGTGTTGGAATGGGTGTGGTTTGTTTTGGTTTGGGTTTGGAAGGAGGAACGGTTTCTTCCTTCTCGGGCTCATCGGCTTCATCTTCACTTTCATCAGCGAAAGAGTGAGCATTGGTGTTTGGGTTTTGTGGTGGATTATAACTCAGCCCACTCCTTGTGAATACGGCATTCGCATGTTCATTACGGGTGGATGGTGGGCGGTAAGGTTAATCCGTAGATGGTTTTGGGTTTGTTTGAGTGTTGCTTGGCAACGAACCACTTGGTCGATTCGATAATTGGTCGGTGATTCGACCGATCTTGGTTTCGAGATCACTAATAGTGGCTGTGTGGTGCCTTTGTCCTCTTTTAACGTTGGCTTTGAGATCGAAGAATTGGTTCTTAATAAATGTGTTTATTAATTTTTGAGATTCTATGAAAGCTAACAAAGTTTTCTCTAAGTTTGATCCTTCGGGTTTCTTCTCGTTTAATGGAACTGAATTATCGTTCTCACGAGGTTTTGAGTTACGATTTTCATTTTTGGGGTACTCACGCCAAGTGCCGGGGTTTCTACCGTAGTAGTTACCTCGATAACCACCTACTCGGTATCCTTGGGCGTAGTTTGCTTCTTGTGGTGGTTCTCTTATTGGTGTGTCATCACACTCCGAAGATGGGTGTGGTCCTCCACAAAGAGTACATTCGCCTCGCATCTCTTTCATTTCGTCTTTGATAGTTTTGAATTGCGAGTCGAATTTAGATGTGAGAGCGTCCATCTTTTCCACGAGTTTAGAATTTTCGCTACTTTCAACGATAGCAACGGTTTTCTTGAAAGGTTTGGAACGGTTATCTTTGGACCAATCGAGTTTTAAGAGAACTCGGTCCTCGAGCAATTGATATGCTTCGTTGGGAGTCTTATAGAGAAAGAGTCCACTGGCGTCAAGGATTGCTTGAGTCGGGAGACCATGATAAAAGATTTGGATGATGGTTCCTTTTAATAAACCATGTCCATGAAAACTACGAAGTAGGTCTTTCATTCGGTTCCACGCACCAATGAGTGTTTTTTGTGGAATTTGGGCGAAACCTCGGATTTCTCCCATGAGTCTTTAGTACATGGCGGGTGGAAAGAATCGGCTAACAAAAGCGGTTCTCATTTGTTCCCATGTTTCAATGGTACCGGGCGTCAACTCATTATACCAAACTCTTGCATCTCCGGATAGAGATGATGGGAAGAGTTTGCGTTTTATAGCGTCTCCATCGACGTCGACTCCATATCGGAACATGCCACACATTTCTATACATTCGAATATGTGCTTATGCGGATCGGCCCCCGTACGGCCGTCAAATTGGCGGTCTTTGATCATTGAAAGGTGATGACCTTTCACGGTGAAGTTTTCTCCAAGCTCAACTTGAACAATAGCAGCCTCGGGGGTAGGTGCTACTACTCGGTTGGCTGCCCACATAGATTGATCGTCAGCCATTGGGAATGGTAGATCGTTAAATGGGTTATAGACGACAAATGCGTCTAAGAGATTATCAAATGGTGGGTTTTTGGTTTTTGGAATTTGGTTTTCAAAAGATACAAAGGGTTGCCTCTTGCGGTTTTTATTTCGAGATTGATGAATATAACATTCGGGATCGGTGTATGGACTAAGTAATTCTTGACCGGAAGAACGTGTGTTCATTCAAGTCTTGAAGAACTTTTGAAAAAGACTACAAGTAACAAAAATAAAAACAAACAAAATATAACTAATAGAAAAATAAGTAAATATAAAATTAAATAAACCAAACAAAATAAAAACATAAAATTATTTTATTTTATTTTTTTAGGGATGTCGGCGGCAAAGAGGGATGCCGGTCGGCAAAGTGGGGACTGTTTGGGAGACGCCGACGGCAACTATCTGTGCCGGTCGGCAGAAACCTTTCTTTTTGGGAGATGCCAGCGGCAGAAGGAGATGCCGGGCGACAAAGCTGATTTTGCTGCAAAAATTAATTTTGTTTTTACTTTTTGATTTTTGGGCTTTTTGGCAACAAGAACGCTACAATGGATTTGATTATAGGAAGATTTTGGAACTAAGAACACAATCAAATCCCCGGCAACGGCGCCAAAAACTTGATGCGTCCGTCGTGTGATGGATTTGTAGAACAAGTTTTAAATTTAAAAACACGAATTACCGGATTGACTAAAAACGCACGGGTAAGTATAACCCTTTCGTTTGTTTATAGATTTTATGTGGTAATACCGAGATCGTTCACTGGGATTTGGAAAACTATGATCATTCAAAAATAAATTATAATCGTTGATTGTAGCAATTGTTGACAAATAAGTAACAAGTAAAACGATGAGATTAATAATAAGATTAAAAGGCAACACTTGGTAAGGACTAGTTTGAGCATCCGTAGTGGTATGATTGTGATGACACGTTTAACAAATATGATTATGATAATTAGATGGATAATCCAATCTATTGTTTTCAAAAGCTTCATTCCTCGTCAAGACTTTGGTTAAAGAAAACAAGCATTAGACTCAATCACTCAATTCAAGACTTAATCCAATTTCAACACATTTGATTCACGGTCGTTTCACGAATTTTCTAACACTTATAATTATGTTTCTTGATAATCAAAACTTCTTAAGAAATGATCAATACAAAAGATAGCCAATCATAGACAAACAGGCTATGACTTATTGATAGAAAATAACCCTTTCGACCTATGAAATCTTCACCAACAAATTAGGTTTTAATAACAATTGTCACATGAAACATAAGTACTAATGGATCAAAGGAAAGCTTGACATTGAAATAAACATAAATCACAATCACAACCACTACTTCATACCACAAACATCATCCTACCAAGTGTAGAATGAGATTTAGCTACTCATAAAACTCTGAAATAATAGTCTTATAAGTCATAATCAAGAGTCTTACAAAGTGAAAATATATTGTTAATGACTAGGGTAATGATCCCTAAGATTTTTGTGATGTTAACTTTGCTTTTCAGACTCCAAAAGTGACTTTTCTTGCACCACCTTGCTCAAATCCGGGAATGGAGGTTTGGACAAGGTTGAGAGAGTTATTTATGAGATGATATGAAGAGATATTTGAGTTGTGAAAAGATATATGATTACATGACCCCAATGGTCTTATTAATAGGCAAAGTTGATGGCATGGAGTGAATGCATGGCTTGGAGCCAAAGACAAATACTTGGAGCCAAAGACAAGTGCTTGGAGCCAAAGAGAGTCTATAAGCTTCTTGTATGAGCTTGCATGAATGTAGATACAATTTCTGCCTACACAAATATTGGTGGCATCTTCATTCTGCTGGTGGCATCTTTGATGATTTATGTAAGTGGCAACTTGATGGTGCTGGTGGCATATTCATGCTGAGTGACTTGTATGCTCCTTGGAAATAGTTGTTCTTGCACCCGGAATTGATCTTCAAAGGCTTGTAACTTGTACACGGGTCTTGAACTTGACTAGGATTCTTCTTACTCGTACTAATCTTCACATTTGCGTTGTTTTACACTTAATTCCTGCAATTGGCTACACAAAGACTTGCAAACACAATTGGGCACAAATATGCACAAAAGTATTATAGATATAACCAATATACATGTACAAAAGTACGGATAACGCTCCCAAAAACATATTGGATTTGGACATTATCAGTGGATTATCAAATTGTTGAAATTTAAAAAGGTTAGGGTTATATTAATAATTTTGTTTTTAAAGTTTTGGGTTAATAATGTGACATTTTGCAATTTCAATCACAAATTTATTACTGTGCAACATAAACATTTCGAGAATGCATTTACACACGCATGTCAAAATTTTTTCTTGGAAGTTTACATATCATAATTGCATTCATGTATATGCATTACCGGAAACTGTTTGTATTCTCCAATTAGTGTATATAAACATGTTTTGTGCAATGGTTATCTGCAAACTTGAACATCCAAACCTACACTCTTTCTAATCTTTTTCAAAAATTCTAAACATGAGCTCATCTATAAAAAAGACCTCGCTTGTTGCTGATCTTAAAGACATCCAAGCCAATGAAAACAAGTAATGTTTTTTATATACTAAGAAAGGACATCGTTTGTTTATGACTAACAGTTTGTATTCTATGTTTTAGGAAATCGAGAACGGAATATTTAAAAGCCACAGTAATTGAAGATCAAAAGCTATTGCCTGAAAAACAGAGAGAATGCAAGGAGGAAGATGAAAGAAACGTGCGTATTGAACAACAACAAAGGGAGGAACGGCTTGCTGAAGTTAGAAGGCTGCTAGAGGAGGATGAGGATG
Organism: Glebionis coronaria; assembly: GCA_025667525.1. Classification (NCBI taxonomy): domain Eukaryota; kingdom Viridiplantae; phylum Streptophyta; class Magnoliopsida; order Asterales; family Asteraceae; genus Glebionis; species Glebionis coronaria. Next base: position 587,775,411 of record CM046880.1, on the reverse strand, counting down.
ATGAGGATGATGAGGGAAGATTTGAAGATGACGACCCATACGAATCTGACTAGGTCAATCGACACAGAAGAAGATGTGCATCAAGAGTTTTACGATTATGATATGCATCTTTCATTTGATCCTGAAAAGTCTCCAAAGTTCAATTTTTAGATTTTTTTTAACTTTGATATTGCATTATTATTTTTTTTCATATCATGTAATGGAAGTTGGATTGAAGGTGTTCAATCAAATTTAACTTTTCTTATGTAGTTAATATTCAAACATTTCAGACTTCATAAGATGGAGTGGTAAACTATTCCGCAATCATGTTAATTAAAGAACTAATCAATCCAAAAAAAAGATTACATAAAAATTAATTAACTAAGTAATTGAATATAGGTAAAATCTTATTCTTGAAAAAATCAATGATTTGATTGCAATTTAACTAAAACCACATCAAATTAAAATTGGCTAACAAGATTGAACAATGATAATCGAAAACGATAACAATACATTTTGGTTACCTTAACAAACAACATACTACGATTAGGATGTTCAATGTTCAGACGACGGGTTTGTTTTTCTTGTTTATGGTCGGCGTCGGAAAACGTATAGATGAAGACGAAGAAGATGATAGTAAATGTGTTTTTTTGTTTCAAAATGAGGCCCAAATAGCTAGTATAACAGGTGAAATTGTGTTAGTTGCCTTATTAACAAATGTTGTGTTGCCCTAAATCATATTGTTGTCCAAAAATGGATTGTATCCGATGTTAGTGGGTGAAATGACTAAAAGCCCAATTGCCCAAAATGTTGATTGCCTAATTTCTTTAGATTGCCCAGAAGATAAAATCGTATAAATACCTGACACCTACTAAAGAATTTTGACAAGTATCAAATTCTGCTTTAGTTGTCCTTGTTGCTCAAAAAATTAAACCATTTTGAGACTGACAATGTTTTTGGACCCATCTCATAATTTTAGTTTGGACAATAGACCTTTTTTTGGGAATTTTCCCATTAATTAATGAGATTATACACTATGGTGATTAGATGTAGGCTATGTTTGGCAAGAGCTTTTTTAAAGCTTTTTCAGAGCTGTTAGCTTTTTTGTTAAAAAAATAATCTAATAGCTATGTTTGGTACAACAATTTTTAAGAGTTGTTAGCTTTTTATTTTCACCAAGTAGCTCTTAAATAAAAAGTTGTCTGATACAGCTTTTTAAATTGTCAAGAGCTGTTAAAACAGTAGATTACTGATATACCCTTCAACCATATTATAATTTATTTAAATATGTCCTTTTAAGTCATTTTACATTATAATTTTTACAGTTAACAGCTAATATACCAAACACTTCTATTAAAAATAGAGCTTTTTAGTAAACAGCTTACAGCTAACAGCTTACAGTTAACAGCTTACAACTTACAGCTAATTTTACCAAACATAACCGTAGTCTTGGATGATAGGCCAATATACTTTTATCATTCCATCATGGGATTAAGCTGCACAATAGCAACGTATTTTTGCAAATGTACCATCTTAGTACGTGAACTATTTTTTGTTTCATATAATGTAACGTACTTTCATATTTTGTGTCGATTTGCACCAAGTTTTACAGGCTGCCGGTTAAAAAGTTTGGAAACCGGAAAAAAATTCCGTAAGGCATATATTTTAAAGAGATTATGTCGTATAATAGCAACGAACTTTTTCAAATGCACCGATTTGGTACGTGAACTTTACTTTAATAACGAAAAAATACGAAAAACTTTAAAAATATTTAAGATTACAAAAAACTTTATAATTTTTTTTTAATTATGAGAAAGGGTAAAAAAAAATCCTTGGTTTAAACTACAATTTTATTTAAAAACTCATTTTTAAAATATAAACCAGAATTTTAAAATTACAAATTTTATGTATAAAGTTTTTATACATAAAATATTTTTTTACGAAAAACTATAAAAATTTGAAAGCTTTTTTTAACATAAAAAATTGAAAGATTAAAAACAAGTTAAAAAAGTTGAGTTTTGTATAGTTATTTTAAATACATAAGCGATGGATTTTTAAAACAAGAACTATAAAAAAATTTCAGAAAAAATTTTAAAACCTTAAAATTTAAAACTTACCTAAAAGAAAAATTCCCAAAAAGTTTAAAACTTTTTGAGAGTTACAAAAAAATATTTTCAAAAGATTTAAACTTGAAGAAATTCAAAACATTTTTTGTTTTATTAAAATAAAAGTAAAATATAAAACTTTTAAAGTTTTTTGAACAAGCTTTAGTTTTATCTAAAAAAAATTAAAATGTGTAAAAGTGTTAGATTTTAATTTTTTTTGATGAAAAACGTTTAGTTATTTTTACCCTTTTTTTAAAAAAACGTTTTTAAGAAAAAATTCGTTAATTAAAATGTAATTTTGAAAAAAAATAAAAGAAGAAAAAAAATATAATGTTCTCGGTAAAACAAGTTTCAGTGTGCAAATAGATACAAAATCTGAAAGTACGTTACATTGAGTGAAACAAAAAATAGTTCACGTACCAAGATGGTACATTTGTGAAAGTACGTTGCTATTGTACGACCTAATCCCCTCTACCTTATGCTCTAAGTTATTAGCAAAATTTAGATTTTGTATAACCTGAGAGCTTAAGAACGGTTGGCTGATGGCTCGCGCCATGACCTTTTAGCCACCTTTTTATAGCGCACTGCTCTGAAGTTGGTGCCAAATAAAGCATCTCGCGGCGTAAATACCAACCCAAGAAAAGTGACGTTGTAATTTTTTTATATAATAAAATAAATTATATATGAACTCAGGATAGTATTTTTTTTTTTTTGACATCCTTTTCTTTTTTGGTTACAATTACTTACAAAATGTGTTGTCCTAGTATTTTTCATGTCATATCTTACGTGATTTCACATTTTCTCCAAACACCACATTTTTTAAGCTGCCGTTTTCAGTGCTCTAACAAAAAATGAAAGTAATGATACATTGAATACATTGAATATGAGAATGATTAGAGCATATAAGACGTGTGGAAATTGAAACTCCCAAATGTAAAGAAAGGGACTAAAAAGTTTTGAAGACTTTTTACTAAAAGTCAAATTTATAAGCACCACTTAGTTTGCACTTTGCAGCCAAGTAAATATCTAGCATCATAATCATTTTGCATTGACTATATATTGACTTGTAAAACTCTATACACGGTCCATTAGATGACCTAAAGTCAAACCCAACAACCCTAGTCTTTAATTAGTCAACTCCCTGTTTGATCTTTTCCTTTGACAACCATTTTAAACCACCAAAATAGTACAACTATCTACAAAGTACTAGGACTACTGTAATAATCAGTACTCCATCCGTCTTTAAATAAATGTTTATTTTAACTTTTTTCAATCTTTATTTTTCAAGTTTGATTATTAATATTTATATTTATTTATATAATAATTGATAAAAATTATATGAATGAATTGAGTTTTAAATGAAATTTCATTGGTATAATTTTCATAAAATATTATATAACACAAATATAAATATTTACTGTCAAAGTTAAACAAAAAAAGCTAAAAAAAATCAAAATAAAAACTTATTTAGAGAAGGAGAGTAACATAGTCTTGTTAAATGAACACCTTACTTAAAACCTGTTAATCTGTATTAAAAAACTAGTAATCTGATCCCTTGCAACTAATTAGCTTTATAAATACTTGTCATTATAAAAAATAAGCACACCTTAAATTAAATCTTGATGATATAAAGTAGAGTAAAGTGCAAAAATCATCCCTTTGGTTTGTCAAAAGTTTAAATTACATCCCTCGTCAATACTTTCCGCAACATACATTATTGTGGTTGTAAAATGGTGCACAATACATCCCTGAGGACGGATGATGCAAATGGTTTTCAGTTAAGGGTTAAAACTGTTTGTTAAGTTAAGGGTGTTTTATTCTTTTTACAACCGAGGGATGATTTTTGCACTTAACATTTATAAAAAAAACTAAAAAAAAATATTGGTTCAAAAAAATTTAAAAAAAGTTTTTTCTTTTCGAAAAAAAACTTTTTGGTAAACCTTTTTATAAAGACTATTTTCGAAAAAAATTTATAAAAAAGTATTTCGAAACCTTTTTATAAAAAATATTTTTTTTGAGTTTTTTTGGGAAAAAAATTTCGAAATCTTTTTGAAAAAAACACTTTTGAAATAAAAAACTATTTTCGAAATTAAAAAAAAAAGTTTTCGAAATTTACGGAAAAGTATTTTTTTTCAAAAACATTTCGCAAAAAAGTTTTTTTTTATTTCGAAAAATGTTTTTTTCAAAAAAATTTCAAATTTTTTTTTGAAAAAAAGTACTTTTTCGAAATTTTTTAGAAAAAAAATAATTTTTTGAAAAAAAAAGACTATTTTCAAAATTTATAAAAAAACATTTTTCGAAATTTTATTGACAAAATAATATTTTTCAAAATTCTTTTTTTTGAAAAAAAAAATTTCAAATTTATTTATTGAAATGTTAAGTGCAAAAATCATCCCTGGATTGTAGAATGACTAAAACACCCTTAAAGTGACAAACAATTTTAACCTTTAACTGAAAATTATTTGCACCATCCGTCCTCAGGGATGTATTGTGCATCATTTTACAACCACAATGATGTATGTTGCGCAAAGTATTAACGAGGGATGTAATTCAAACTTTTGACAAACTACAGGGATGATTTTTGCACTTTACTCTATAAAGTAAACACATTCAACACAAGTAAACATTTACATCTTTTTTCTTCTAAAACAACTGTTGCATATAACGGAAAAAGATCCTCATAAACCCTTGGTTAAGCATAGACTCAACCAATCAATCACAACCATCTATTTTTATCATGTAACAAAAAAACTCATTTTTTTTAAATTAAATATCTCATAAACCGTTCATCGTTACGTAAAACAAAACATATCATCACGACGAGAATTAAATCATCTATCTATCGAGGGGCACATGTATATACTTTCGACGAACTTTTTTTTCGACTTTTTTTCTTAAGTCTCGTCTGGAGAGAATCATATATGATTCGTCACGAAACATATATGATTCTCAGAAAATCATATATGATTCATATCACGAATCATATATGATTTTCTGAAAATCATATATGATTCGTGACGAATCATATATGATTCTCTCCAGATGTGATTTAAGAAAAAAAAAGTCGAAAAAAAAGTTCGTCGAAAGTATATACATGTGCCCCTCGATAGATAGATGATTTAATTCTCGTCACAATTGTGTATTTTTTTTCGTTTGACGATTTACCGTTTGTGAGATATTTAATTTTTAAAAAAGTGATGGGAAGTAGATTTTTAAAAAAATGAATGATTATTATTGGTTAGATGGATATATACTAATTTAAGTGTTTATATAGATCTTAACTCAGCATATAACTTGTCACATTTTTCTAGTGTATACGTAACTTTTAACTTCTTTTTTTGTATACTTAACTTTCAGTAATTCCTATTGCAAGTATCAATAAAGTGACAAATGACATGGAATAAGTTACAAGGGCGTTTGGCATTGTTTTGAAATCTGGTTCGACCTAGTCAGTTTAACCGATTTTGATCGATAAACTGGGTCAAATTTAATCAAGTTTTATATTTTCGAAACTTGGCTAATTCCATCGGATTTGGAGTGATCCGAGTTAACTGGGTTTTTGAGACTAGACCAAGTTTATGTTTTTTCGTGTTTTTTACAAATAAATCATGATAACATTACATTTTTACGACATAATTTTATTTTACATATTTTACTTTAAATAGTTTATATTCTTCATGTGAAAAAATTTCATTATTTATATATATAATTTTCTCTTATTGTTGCAATTTTTTTTTCAAAAACTAAATTGACTTGAATCGAACCGATTAAATCGTGACGATGATTTTACTGAATCGACAACAAAACTGATTTTTAAAACATTGAAATTTAGTCTTGTTACACCGCCATTCTCTTCATCTTTAGCCCTAATAATACAACAATAAGATCTGTTATAAATTGAGTAGGGTTTGGTTACTCGTACTTTCCCAAATATGTTAGCAATACCCTCCTTTCTCTCTAAACTTCTTAAAATTTTAATTATTTTTATTTTTATAATTTTATTTATATTATAAAACTGTGAAATAAAGAAAACGAAACAAAATTAATAAGTTTGATAGGTTCAAAATACTAAAACGTAAAAAATACAAAACATGAAACTATCTTCTGCTGTTGGTAAAGTTAGTAAAATTGTCAGTATAAAATGCAGAACATAGATTTTAAATTTCACAATTCAAAAGTTATTATATGTAAAAAATACAAAAAAAAAAACACTAAAAATTGTCTTGTTGTATCAATCCAACGAGTATTTAGGGGTAGAAATGATAGAAATGTTTAAAAAGGATACTAATAGTATGACCTATATAGCAAAAGAAGTCTAGCTCAGTTATATGGATGCATCCGGTTATGGTCTTTATGTGTGGGACTCTGAGAGGTTAGGGGTTCGACTCTTACAATTCCTTATGTGGGGATTTTTTTTAAAATTGGCAGCCGGGTTCCAATCCCAACGCAATGCCTTGAAACCCCTTAATGGAAAACTGAATGATTAGCATGAGGTTGATATTTTTTTCATGAGATGATTCGAATTCGAGCCAAGAAATTTGATGCCTCAATGACAGAAAAGATAATCCGCTGCACCAAACTGCCGTTAAAAGAAAATAATATGACCTATATAGCACAACGAAATTTTTTAAACTAGAATGCAAAATGACAAGTTAGTTTTAGACCGTTATCTTGTTATAAAAAAATCCAAATAGAGCGTCTTTGTTAATGCCGAAAGTATACAATTATTGGAATCGAAAGTCATATGATATGTTAACTAATTATTATGTCATGCTTAGACAGTGATGACGTCACTGGATATTGGTCGTGAAGCGAACCGTAGCCGTAGGATGATGGGTGGCAACTGAATGTGGGAGACACACCATTTCACTATCATTGACTTTTTTTTTTATTTTCGTTCATACATACAACAATAATATATATTACATTTAACTCAGAAATATCTATGCGATTTATGTACAACATTATTGAATCACTCGTTATCGGACATGTTAGCCAAAGTCTCGCATTAAGGATAGAGTCAGAGTATAAAGTCATAAGATGTATAAAAAATTTAATACGAGTATTTATATAGTACATAATTTTAGGACCGAGTTTATTTTGAAGAAATAAAAATTTTTTGTAAGCATATACATCATCCGACAAAATTCCATCGAGTTCCCGTATATCCATGAGAACCCCCTTAGCTCCGCCCCTGCTCGCATCTATCTATTGTACGGAACTCGTGTAAGTATGCTTCGTAGATTTTATTCAAGAGTATATCTCACATTCTCAATGAATGCCTGAATGGATCATGCCCAATCATACTGTGTTGGTAATCTAAAGTTAATGTCTGTCGAGTGAAATATTTAGTTGCGTTACAACAAAGAGGATAGTAATTATCTGTGGCTACGGATGTTCATTTACGTTGATTTCAGGCTATTTAAAAGAACAAGCGTCATCGAATTAATCAGCTCGTAATGTCGAGTAAAAACCCATATGTTACCAACAAAAAACCCATATGTTACCAAAAAAAATCCATGCACTTGTAGTTATTACTTATTGGACAATGGATTATGCACATTAGGTTTCGGGTTTAATGTACAATAGGGTTTTGTCTAATTCTATATTTTGTGGCATAATAAACTTAAATATCAAGAATTCTATATCTAACATGGTGTTAAAGCTCCAGGCTCATGTCTAATATTGAGACGCGGCTGACCACTTTGTGCACCACCACTAATCCACTTTGTCAAATCTCATCTGTTGCCGTTTATCTATTATCCAAAAATAAAAGCGTAGACAACTGTTTCGACCTGAAGTCCTAAATTGTTACTAGTTAAATAACGTCCCTAGTGTCATTGGCTTCGAACTTAAATTGCGTAGAAAATCATTTCTGAATGGTAATCCACTACAACAATTGGGTTCATTATTCACACTTTTCATCAAGAAACTGAACGCTTTAAAACGTGTAGAATATTAAACTCCACACTTTATATAGAATCATATTACTATACCATTTCAACCATAAAAAATTCACTTGAAACACACCAATCATACCTAACCTAAAAACATACTATACACCATTTCATATCTAATCGGTCATATATCTGTTCAAAAAAAAACCATAAAAAATTCACTTGAATATTCACGCTGAAAACCATTGAGAAAATACCTAGAAAACCACACTAAAAAGCGTGAACAAACAAGAGCTGCCAACCCCACACTTAAAAGTGTGGCAAAAATCACACTAAAAAGCGTGGATAATTTTTTTCTAATCTCAAGAAACAAATCTCTCTCTACATTTATATTTATAATATAAATAAATTAAAAATTTAAAATATATTTATCACATCAAATCAACAAAAATAGTCCTACATACAATTCCGTAAAACTATATTACTTCATTTAGATACAACATACACAAATTACTAAAAAGAATTCAGATACACAAGATGTTGAATTTAAAAACAGCAATGGGTCATTCTTTTGCTTATGATCTTCAAACCACTTAAAGTTACCCGTCGCGCCTTCAGCGGCCGTGGATACATAATAGAATTCGAAGAAAATGATACCAGATTTGCCGCAATAAAATTCCGAAGAAAATGGTGCTACCAGATTCGTCGCATCTACTGATGGTTTCCACTTGCAAAACTCAATGCAATGAAAAAACACTTTATACATATGAACAATGTAATGCATAAAAGTATCACTGAAAACTGCTTTTTTTATTAATAAAAGGGAGAGCTATATATAATCTTACACACAAAACATGGGGAATACAAAATCAAGATAAGATTAATGAACGTTACCACCTAAAGACTCGGTATTTTAACTGTCTCACTCTCCTAGTCTATCCTAAATACCTGGTCCTAGTACATACCAATTGATAGGGCTGAATTTAGAAGCTTTCTCACCGCCACTTCTTCTTCAAGCCTCGAACCAAGACTCTTAAATTTTGCAATGATACCTCCTATCTTACCAGCAAAGTCATTGATAGACTCATTATCCTTCATCTTTAACAACTATAGTTCACTCCATAGATTTTACAACCTTGCTTTTTGGACCTAATCTGCTCCTAAGTATCGAACCCGAATCGACTCCCATACATCTTTAGCATATTTGTTCTTTGCAAACTATAGGAGAATATCCTCTGGTAAAGTTTGAAAGATTATAGCTTTGGTAGTGTAATTCTTTTTCTCAACTACCGTTGTCTGGTCACCGGATCGATGGACTCCCAAAGACCATATACCCTCAACACCGTCTCAACCAAAATAGACCACGAGGTGTAATTTGTTTCGGTCAGTTTAGGACATTAGATTGATGCATTACTACCTTGCTCACGGATTGTCAACGTGCCTGATTTTTACTCTTGCTATCTTTTCTTGCTATCTTGCTTCGTCTTCCTTGCTCTTGCTGCATTTTCTTGCTATTATTTCTTGCTATCTTGCTTGATGTCTTACTTGTTATCTTGCTCTTGCTATCTTGCTTGATGTCTTTCTCTTTCTATTTTGCTCTTTCTACCTTGATCTTGCTTTCTTGCTGCGTTCTTGTGGTCACCTGCTGTGACCAAGACCTTGCTGCTTGCTTTCGTTCTTTGACGCCTTAGTACATAAAAGACATCTGGCCCTTTCTTCCTTGCCACACAAAATGTATGAGCCTTTGTGGCTCTGATACCACGTGAAGGTTTCAACTTGCATAACTCACTGTTGTGAGAAAACACTTTATATATATGAACAATGTAATGCAGAAAAGAATCACTGAAAACTGCTTTCTTTATTCAACAAAAGGGAGGGCTATATATAGCCTTACACACCAAACATGGGGAATACAAAAACAGGAAGATACTAATGAACGTTACCACCTAAAGACTAGGTATTTTAACCGATCCACTCTCCTACTCTATCCTAAATACCCGATCCTAGTACATACCAGTTCAAACTCCTCTTATATGATCCACTAACTTTAACTAAAGTACTAGAATACTAAAGTATAGAGCTGACCCAATCGAGATTATAACCAACATCTACCACCCTAGTGTGCCATCACGAGCTACCACACCTATTGTTGCAATAAAAAATCACTTTTGTGGGTTTAGACACTTTCCATTTAGGATCAAAACACCCTTCAATCATTACTTATGTCCTTTTATTTTTGTTAACTTCACTTGAGTACTAGATACGATAGTATGTGTTTTTGTTTCTGATCCAACTGTTTGGTTTTAGTTTTGGAGGGAAAAAGGTGAAAAATACTTTTACTTTTTGTCTTCTCTTTCATTGTAATAAAATTCTTTCATTCTTTTTTTTTGTTAAAAGAGACTCACTCCGGTAAAATATATTAATAACCCAAAAACCGATAAGTACAATTGAATGAGGCTGAAATACCCCATTAACCTCAAGCTAAGATTGAACAACTACATAATCATTTGACATGCCAAATGAAAACTAGCGAACCTAGATAAAGACCATTACATAAAAATTACATCAGGTAAACTCTAAAGTGACACAAACAGGTCACCATCCTTAGATTATTTGAAATGACACGATAGAAGCTTGAGACGAACCGAGCTCAAAATGCAGTCAACAAGTTGCTTCACCGACCTTTTTGTACCTTTAAACAACCGTTCATTTCGTTCTTGCCAGATAAAATAGGCACGCCGCCAAAAAAAATTTGGCGATGACACTTCAAAAAGAACTTCTATTTGCAATCAGAAAGATAAGAGCAACAATATCATTAAAAACCAGACGTCGAATTTAGACCAGCAAACCTTTTCATGTGATTCTAAATCTGTGTAGAAAATGAGCACTAAAAAAATAGGTGCTCATGTGAATCAATTTGCGTTTCACAAAGAGGGCATGAAGCCATAAGCGAACTAAAGTAGTCCCAACTGCTTAGCTTATGTTGTGTCTTCAACCGTTGCTTCATAATCAACCACATATTAACAGCATGTCGCGGAATACAATTAGAAAACCACATCACATCATACCAATGAACCATAGTACTCCGGGTCGTATAGAATTCCAAACAGAACTAACTGAAAACTATTTAACAGCCCCTGTTTCATTCTGCCACTCCAACTGATCAGGCCTATCAGCTCGAGCATTAGACATATTAATAAAAAGGAGAAATGCATGCTTACTACTCAAAACAAGAGGCCAAGATAAGACACCATTACTAATCATATCCCGAACCTTAGAAGAAAGATTAAGGCCCGCCCTAAATATATCACAAGTGGATATAGAATCAGCCAAAGGACTAACATCACACCAACAATCATACCAAATCGATGTACAGGAGCCATCGCCAATCTTATGCCAAATAAATTCTCAAATAACCGGACGAAGTTGCAAAATTTTCCACCATCCCCACGATATATTGCCACGAAATAGGAGATCCCATAAATTCCAACCTCTAAGCTTATATGCATGAACCCATTGAACCCATAACGATTCATTCAAAGAGACAAGATTCCAAATATGAGAAATCATCAATGCTTTATTGAAGTAATCTAACCTTCTGAAGCTGAGACGACCCTCCTTCTTCGGAAGACACACTACATACCATGCAACCACGATTATATTCATTCTCTCAAAAATTTATACCATCATCTTCAAAAAACTTTATTAAAACTGAATAATAAATTTAGAAGAACGAAAGATTAAGTCGTACAAAATTCAAGAAACATAATCATCTATGACCCAATGGGTATAATCGTGGTTCCTGATCTGGTCTTGATCTGTTTTACGAGGAGATTCACCACAAAGTTAAAAAAAGATCTGGAGACTATAGATCCACTATGAAAACAAAATCTTTCATTAAAAGGAGATTCACTAGAAACAAGATCTATCATTAACAACAAATCCGCAATGGTCGGACGGTTTTGGATGGCCGTGAAGGTTCGAAGGTGGTGGATGGGCATAATATTTGCAATGGTGTTTGATACATGTATTTGCATTGGGTTCTAGATTAGTTCTCGGTATCTCCTCGAATTGATCACGGCTCTAAGTGGAATGATTTGTTCTTGGTTAATGAAAAGGTGTTGGTTTGTTTAACTATTTTAAACTAATAACAAATAAGTAAGTGTCGAAGAGTAGAATTGATGCTTTAAAAGATTAAACTAAATTGACGAGTTAAAAATAAATGCTGGAAAATTTAGACACTCTATTAGAAAAAATACTTGAAAACTTAATGAAACTACACTTGGAAACTTTGTGAAAACTAGAAATTGAACAATTGGAAAATAGCTAAATCGGAATATCTAAAGTGCACTGATCGGAATGTAGCAAAGGAATTAAAATCGGAATAATCTAAAAACAAGCATAATCGGAATACCATAAAATAACAAGATCGGAATATTGATGCTCGCCGTCGGAATGTTGCACGACACTCCAATCGGAATACTGGAAATGGAGCTGATCGAAATATAGGGTTAGGACTCTAATCGGAATGTGCTAAAGGCCACAATCGGAATACATCAAAAATGAAGCAATCGGAATATCTAAAAACATGCAAATCGGAATATAGCAACAAGTGTCAATCGGAATACTAGAAATAAAGGTTCAAATCGGAATGCCCAAAATTAAGCTACAATCGGAATACTCAAAACCCTTTTCCGATCTTACGATCGGAATAAAGGGGGGTGTCTGCTCGGAATACACAAATCGGAAAAGGGTTTACCTTTTCCGATTACACACTATGATCCGAAAATTAAGCTAGACCAATAAGCTATGGAATTAAGCTTATTACCAAAGCTAGCTCGAATCCAACAATAAGCTGATCAAATAAGCATGAATTCAACTTATCTAAACTTCAAATAATCAATCTTATAAATCAAATAAATAATAAAAAGATGAACTTTTTATAAAACTTTAAAAGTAAATAAGCTAAACTAACAAATAAGCCAATAAGCACAAAGATCTTAAAGCTTATTCGTAAAGAAACTTAAGGGAATATAAAAAGATTAACTTTTTAAGCACAAAATCATTGATGAACAACACGGATCATACCAGATTTGTACCAAAATCAAACAAAATCAAAGAAAGGTAGAATAAGATTAAAGATTAAAGATTAAAAGGCTAGAAATTAAACTTGATTAATGAAAAATAATACAAAAGTTTGATCTTGAAAGAGAAAAAGATAAAAACTAGTGAGAGAAAGTTTAGAACTTTCTCTCTCTAAAACTAGAGAGAATGAAAAACTAAAAACTAACTAAGACTAACTAAGTGTCCCAAATTTGTGAAGTAAAGTCCTATTTATAGGCATGTCTTGTGGACTTTGTGAATGGGCTTGGTTTTGGGCTTCTTTTCTTCTTCCTTCTTTAGTCTTTACGTTTCTTTTAAATAAACGTTTCCGACTTTGGATTTTGAGAAGTGTCGGTGAATAATTCCAACTCGTCTTATAATCTTTTGTTTAATAGACTCGAGTTCTTCGACATATATGAATCTTCCATCTTTGGCTCTATTCTTCGATAAATCTTTAAATAGGCACAATGACTTCAAATCTTTTGCATCTTTTGCATCTCTTGGACAATAGACTTCGTCTTGAGTCTTTTTCTTCGATAAAACCCGTGCAATCCCATGTTTTCTTCAATATTCATCCGGTTGACTCTGAAAACACAATAAACACAAAAACCACGAGATGTAAACGAATTACCTCTTGTGGAACACCATTGAATTTGACCGTGTTCGTGAGTTGTAAGAATCTCTTGATGTGGTCATGTGGATCATCAATGGTACGCCCCAAGAATGGTTGAGTAGAGCCAATCTGGATAAAGCCGGATTTGAGCTCAAAGTTGTTGGCTGCAAACGCGGGTATGACAATTGGATCATTGTTACCATCTACATGTGCTTGCAGTAGTTCGATCATCGGGCGATTATCCGGTAGAGGCTCATTGTTGTTGTTATTATTGTTGTTGAAAGGTGGGTTGTTATTGTTATTATTATTGTTTTGAGGTGGGTTATTGTTGTTGTTTTGTACACCGGCCATGTCTAAGTCTTCGAGAGGCTCAGGCTCTTGATAAGACGTGGATCGTGTACGCATGCACCTGCAAAATAACTAACAAGGCAAAAACAAAGCAAACGTATTTTTGGTTTTTATGTTTTTTAATTTTTAGGATTTTTGAAAATTTTATTTTTTTTGTGTTTTTGAAAATGTTTATGAAAAAGTAACGTTCACGGGGAACGGATCCCAAAATCCAAGTTCTCGCAAAAAACTGTTGATCTTAACGAGAAGAGCCGGCAGCGGCGCCATTTGATACATGTATTTGCATTGGGTTCTAGATTAGTTCTCGGTATCTCCTCGAATTGATCACGGCTCTAAGTGGAATGATTTGTTCTTGGTTAATGAAAAGGTGTTGGTTTGTTTAACTATTTTAAACTAATAACAAATAAGTAAGTGTCGAAGAGTAGAATTGAAGCTTTAAAAGATTAAACTAAATTGACGAGTTAAAAATAAATGCTAGAAAAATTAGACACTCTATTAGAAAAAATACTTGAAAACTTAATGAAACTACACTTGGAAACTTTGTGAAAACTAGAAATTGAACAATTGGAAAATAGCTAAATCGGAATATCTAAAGTGCACTGATCGGAATGTAGCAAAGGAATTAAAATCGGAATAATCTAAAAACAAGTATAATCGGAATACCATAAAATAACAAGATCGGAATATTGATGCTCGGCGTCGGAATGTTGCACGACACTCCAATCGGAATACTGGAAATAGAGCTGATCGGAATATAGGGTTAGGACTCTAATCGGAATGTGCTAAAGGCCACAATCAGAATACATCAAAAATGAAGCAATCGGAATATCTAGAAACATGCAAATCGGAATATAGCAACAAGTGTCAATCGGAATACTAGAAATAAAGGTTCAAATCGGAATGCCCAAAATTAAGCTACAATCGGAATACTCAAAACCCTTTTCCGATCTTACGATCGGAATAAAGGGGGGTGTCTGCTCGGAATACACAAATCGGAAAAGGGTTTACCTTTTCCGATTACACACTATGATCCGAAAATTAAGCTAGACCAATAAGCTATGGAATTAAGCTTAGTACCAAATCTAGCTCGAATCCAACAATAAGCTGATCAAATAAGCACGAATTCAACTTATCTAAACTTCAAATAATCAATCTTATAAATCAAATAAATAATAAAAAGATGAACTTTTTATAAAACTTTAAAAGTAAATAAGCTAAACTAACAAATAAGCCAATAAGCACAAAGATCTTAAAGCTTATTCGTATAGAAACTTAAGGAAACATAAAAAGATTAACTTTTTAAGCACAAAATCATTGATGAACAACACGGATCATACGAGATTTGTACCAAAATCAAACAAAATCAAAGAAAGGTAGAATAAGATTAAAGATTAAAGATTAAAAGGCTAGAAATTAAACTTGATTAATGAAAAATAATACAAAAGTTTGATCTTGAAAGAGAAAAAGATGAAAACTAGTGAGAGAAAGTTTAGAACTTTCTCTCTCTAAAACTAGAGAGAATGAAAAACTAAAAACTAACTAAGACTAACTAAGTGTCCCAAATTTGTGAAGTAAAGTCCTATTTATAGGCATGTCTTGTGGGCTTTGTGAATGGGCTTGGTTTTGGGCTTCTTTTCTTCTTCCTTCTTTAGTCTTTACGTTTCCTTTAAATAAACGTTTCCGACTTTAGATTTTGAGAAGTGTCGGTGAATAATTCCAACTCGTCTTATAATCTTTTGTTTAATAGACTCGAGTTCTTCGACATATATGAATCTTCCATCTTTGGCTCTATTCTTCGATAAATCTTTAAATAGGCACAATGACTTCAAATCTTTTGCATCTCTTGGACAATAGACTTCGTCTTGAGTCTTTTTCTTCGATAAAACCCGTGCAATCCCATGTTTTCTTCAATATTCATCCGGTTGACTCTGAAAACACAATAAACACAAAAACCACGCATAATTCCAAACAAATGATATTAAATACGTGTTTTGGTCTTGTTTTAGCCAGACATAGGTGGTAAAAGGATGGGTGTTTTCACACCTATCAAATCCACTACACTTAACCATTGCCATGCCCTCATGCAATGCTTAGTGATAAAGCAAGTTTACATTTTTCTCATAATTAATCAACCTTGGTCTTATTAACATACTACTAAACAAAAATTAAAGTACTAAGAGAAATTAAAATTTTAAAGTAACAAAAGGATAGAAAACCATTTTCACTTGAAAATAGCTATATTGAAATAACTTGCAAAGAGATCAAGGACTTACATTAGGGCTTTGGTGCTGCGAAGATTTATCACCCTCAAGTTTCACGTTCCCTAAACTAAGCTTAAAAACGAGATCATTGTTATTATAAGTTAGCAATCAAACACTTACACACATGGCTTAATTAAATGCTTAAACTCCCTTATTCCTAGAGGTATCTCTTATATTTTATTTTTGTCTTAGAATGATCATGAAGATGCATTTTTGGACTTATTTCGATAGTTTATTTAGGCTGAAAGCAAAGTAGGACGATTTGATCAATAGTTAGCTAAAGGACAAATCTCTTAAAACTGCTTCTCGGGATATCAAAAAGTTCATATCTTGGCATAACTCGGTTCACGATTTGAGACCTTTCTCGGGCTGATATTTGGCATGTACTTCATACTTCATATCTTGAGAGACGTTCTTGAGATAATGGTCTTCTCATCGTTAATAGAGTTTATTCACTTGGAGACTTTTGAGGGGTACTCCAACTTTGTTGACCACGACTTCATGATTATTTCTTCAATCTCTAATTGGGATTTTGAGATACAACGATCCGCCTCCTTTTCGGACTTGGATCTATTTATCCTCATACCTTGTTAGGGTCTTTTCGGATAGACTTCTCCATGATCTTTATGGGAGTTGATTGCTTTTCGTCGTGAGTCTTGATCCTTCATATTGATTTTGGGAATAATGCTTTTCACATCACTTTTGGATCTTCAGCAATAAAATGGAATCCTCATGCCTTGTTAGGGCCTTTTCGGACTCGCCAATCTTCGCGCCCCGCTTCATAAGTTATGCCTTGGCTATGAACTCTTATCATTACCGAGCAACTTTTAAACGATCTTGGGCTAGAAGCTAAGTAACTTTTCAAATCGTACGACTTTACTTATTGCAGATAAATTATTAGCAAGTGATGGGAGAATAGGCAAATAATTACACCAAGTGAGCTTGTGCAAGAATACCGACTTATAATTGACTCTATCATTTCTCGTTCTCCATAATTTAAAATCCCAAGTAATGAGACTCGTGGATGCTTAGCCTAATAAACCAATTAAGGTCTACATGGTTAAGGATACTAGCTAGAATAAACTTGAATAAGTCTATTCGGGTTGAGTCAAAATAATCGCAACGGGCCTAATATGTCAAAGACTTCTAAACTAGCTACACCACTTTATTAATATTTTTGACTTTATTGCGGGATATATACATATGAAAGCAACGATAAAAATTTAAAAATTACGACTATATGGCCAAAGTTAATTAAAAATTTGAAAAATGTTGGAAAAGATGATTTTCTTGGTTAAATGAAGGCATTTTCATGGAAAAGTCCACTTAAAACATCGATAGAAGTCCCCCCTACACTTAAGATAAACATTGTCCTCAATGTTTAAGCATGTGGGAAAAGTCTCCCCTACACTTATGACATTGTGCACGTTGGTTAACTCAAGTTAAGGAAGAGACGACTAAAGTGATCAATTTCAAATGTGAGTATGAAGAGAATTGAATCACGATAGTTGAGAGATAGAACCGGATTTTGGATAACACAGGAGCACGGTTCTTCAGAGATTCCAAGTGTGCTCTTATCCCTGTAATCACATCACCACACAAATACAAACACCTATATAGGTCCTTCTACACTTAGGAGGTTAAAACAGAAAAGGATAGATACTCGGGCTACCTCCCGAGGAGCGCTTGTTTTTGATAACCGAGTCACGATCCTGACTCGACCCAAAATTAGTTCATGGGGAACGTGGTGAGGGAAGGAATCATCTCCTGAGAGATGTCCTCACCAAAGTACAACTTCACTCGTTGGCCATTCACCTTAAAATTCGGACCATTAGGTTGAGCGAGCTCGAGAGTACCATATGGAAAAATTTGGGCAATGGTGAATGGGCCGGACCAATGAGATTTCAGCTTGCCTGAAAAGATTTTCAACCGAGAGTTAAAGAGTAAAACGTTATCTCCAACTTGGAACTCTCGGTTTTTAATCTTGGAGTCGTGAATGAGCTTAGTCTTCTCCTTATAGATCAAGGAATTTTCATAAGCCTCATTACGGAGTTCATTCAGCTCATTGAGTTGGATCTTGCGTAGGTCACCGGCTTTGTTGATATCAAAATTAGCCCACTTCAAGGCCCAGTAAGCCTTGTGCTCCAACTCAATGGGGAGGTGGCATGCTTTCCCGTACACGAGACGATATGGTGTACAACAAATCGGAGTCTTGTATGTGGTACGAAAAGCCCACAAAGCATCATCAAGTTTATCAGCCCATGAGGCACGATGCTCTCCCACGGTTCTTTCGAGAATTCGCTTTAATCCTCGGTTGGATATTTCAGCCTGGCCATTAGTTTGTGGGTGGTATGCGGTGGAAAGACGACGATTTACACCATACTTAGCCATGACTCTTGCAAATTGTTCATTGCAAAAATGAGTCCCGCGATCACTAATAATGGCACGAGGCACACCAAATCTAGCGAATAGCGATTTCAAAAAGTTATAAACCATCCTTGCGTCATTAGTGGGTAAAGCTTTGGCTTCAACCCATTTGGAGACGTAGTCAACGACTACAAGGATGTATTTGTTTCCTTTAGAAGAAGGGAATGGCCCCATAAAGTCGATACCCCAAACATCAAAGATTTCACATTCCTGAATGAAATTCTGAGGCATCTCGTCTTTATGTGTGATCTTGCCTTGTTTTTGGCAAGCATCACAATGTTTAACCATCTCATGAGCATCACGGTAAATGGTGGGCCAATAAAATCCCGATTCAAACACTTTTTTGGCGGTGTAGTTGGACCAAAGTGACCACCGGTGGGTCCTTTGTGGCAAGCATCAAGGATTACTAAAGCTGCCGGTCCATCAACACATCGGCGAATAATCAAGTCAGCACATTGCTTGAATAGATACGGGTCATCCCAAAAGTAAGTCTTATTGTCGTTAAAGAACTTCTTTTTCTGGGATGTTAACCTGTCAACGAGAATTCCACCCGCCAAGTAGTTTGCAATGTCCGCTAACCACGAGGTTTCATCAGAAGTCGAGTTGATAGACATTAGGGTCTCCAGGGGAAAAGAATCATTGATTTCTTTGTTCGGATGATCCCCTTGATAAGGATCCTCAAGTCTACTGAGATGATCCGCGGCTAGGTTTTCAGCTCCTTTTTTATCTCGAATTTCAATTTTAAATTCTTGGAGTAGCAAAACCCAGCGAAGAAGTCTTGGCTTGGAATCTTGTTTAGTCAACAAGTACTTCAACGCGGAATGATCGGTGTAAACGATTGTGGTGGAAAGGACAAGATAGGGGCGGAACTTTTCAAAGGCATAGACAACAGCTAAAAGCTCTTTTTCGGTTGTCGTGTAATGAAATTGAGCCCCAGTCATTGTCTTGCTAGCGTAATGGATTGGTTGGAAGTGTTTGTTCAATCTTTGGCCCAAAACCGCTCCAATAGCAAAGTCGCTAGCATCGCACATCAACTCGAAAGGCAGCTCCCAATTAGGGGTAACCAAGACGGGTGCCTTAGTTAGCTTATCCTTAAGCAAGTTGAAGGCTTCAATACACTCATTGGAAAAGATAAAAGAAGTGTCTTTTTCCAAGAGGTGGGTCATCGGGCGAGCGATTTGAGAAAAATCTTTGATGAATCGACGGTAAAAGCCCGCATGACCGAGAAAACTTCTCACACCCTTCACGGTTGAAGGTGGAGGCAACTTAGCGATAACATCGACTTTAGCACGGTCTACTTCAAGACCGGCTTTGGAGATCTTGTGTCCTAGCACGATGCCCTCTTTTACCATGAAATGGCATTTTTCCCAATTAAGAACAAGGCGAGTGTCTTCACACCGCTTAAGCATACGTTCTAAATTGGCAAGGCAAGCAAAGAAAGAATCGCCATAAACCGAGAAATCATCCATGAATACTTCCATACACCTTTGGAACGTCCCAGGAGCATTACATAAACCAAAAGGCATGCGTTTGTAAGCAAATGTTCCATAGGGACAAGTGAATGTGGTCTTTTCTTGGTCCTTGGGATCGATGGGAATTTGAAAATACCTGGAGAAACCGTCTAAGAAGCAGTAATAGTCATTTCTAGCTAGACGCTCGAGCATTTGATCCATGAAGGGAAGAGGAAAGTGGTCTTTTCTCGTGGCATCATTGAGCTTGCGATAATCAATACAAACTCTCCACCCAGTAACGAGACGAGTGGGAATCAACTCGTTGTGTTCATTGGAAACAACGGTTATTCCGCCCTTCTTGGGCACACAATGGACGGGACTTACCCACGGCGAATCCGAAATAGGGTAAATCAAACCGGCATTAAGAAGTTTGATAACCTCTTGTTTGATGACGTCATGAATTCGAGGATTAACCCTTCTTTGGCTCTGGATTGCGGGTTTAAAGTCATCTTCCATGAGAATCTTGTGAGTACAAAAGTTCGGATCAATTCCGCGGATATCAAAAATTTTCCAAGCAATTGCCTTCTTATGATCTTTAAGCACGACGACGAGGCGAGATTTTTCTTCTTCTTTCAAGTCCTTCGCGATGATGACAGGCGACTTCTTGTTTTCTTCAAGGAAAACGTTATCGAGATGAGGCGGCAACTCCTTAAGTTCTAAATCTGGAGGATTTTCGATGGGAGGCGTTTTTAAAGTCAGAGCATCGATAGCAATAACCGTGGGAGATGGTGGAGAAAGATTGTCTTCT
Source organism: Glebionis coronaria (assembly GCA_025667525.1). Taxonomy (NCBI): domain Eukaryota; kingdom Viridiplantae; phylum Streptophyta; class Magnoliopsida; order Asterales; family Asteraceae; genus Glebionis; species Glebionis coronaria. The sequence continues at coordinate 587,754,419 of CM046880.1, read as the reverse complement.
TTGAGAAGGTTTTCAAAGAAACGCATGTCTTCATCCCAATCGGTGGGAGAATCGTCATTTGCTAAGTTCACATCTCCCATGGTGGCTTCAAGATCTTTCTAAAAGAAATCACTTTCTCCAAATAGAGACAGTGATGAATCAATAGAGGAAACGGTCTCAACATTGGGAAGAGAGGTAGGAATATTTTTACAAGCATCAATAAAGTGTTCTTCACAAGCCTCATCCAGAACGTCAATACAATTAACACTCTCGTATGAATAAGGTTGTTTAGACAACTTTCGCATGTTGAAGACGATTTTATCGTCGCCTACTCTCATTATAAGCTCACCGGCTTCAACATCGATGAGAGTGCGACCGGTCCTCAAGAATGGACGACCAACGATCAATGGCACACGAGGGTCCATGTCGTAGTCAACGACAATGAAATCGGCAGGAAAAGTGAATTTGTCGACTCCTACAAAGACGTCTTCGGCTATCCCCACTGGATAAGCAACCGTACAGTTAGCTAATTCCAGAGTCATTTTGGTGGGGACTAGCTCAGGGAGAGATAATTGCTTCCAAACGCTTAAAGGCATTAAGTTAATACTGGTACCTAGATCGGCTAGGGCCATGCAATTCTCTACTCCTGGGAAGTTGCAAGGGATTAAGAAACGACCCGGATCACCAAGCTTGGTTAGAAATTTCCTTAAGAGCACTGCAGAGCAATTCTCATTAAGTTGGGTGTTAGCAATATCAAGAATCTTCTCCTTGTCGCTAAGAAGATCTTTGAACATTTTCGCGTACTTAGGCATGTGAGCGAGAGCCTCAGCGAAGGAGATGTTAAAATTCAATTGTTTAAACATTTTTAGAAAGTTCGAAACCTGAATATCATCCTTGCTTTTGAGCTTCTCTTTCCTCAACCTGGATGGATAAGGTATATCAGAAGAAGAGGAAGGCTTTGGGAGAATAGGATCACTCACATCCTTGGGTGGAGGAGGGGTAGAAGTAAGAGGCGGAGAAATTGGGGAAGTAGAAGGATGAGGAATAGGAGTAGGTGACTCGTTTTCCTTAGTCATAATCACCGGTGGAGGTATAGGAAGCTCGGGTTCCTTGGTACCTTTGCCACTACGAGTGGTGATTGCTTTCATCTCCCCTCTTGGATTCGCAACGGTGTTACTCGGAAGAGTACCCGAAGAAGAGGGTTGATTACCTTGGAAGAAACTAGCCATCATATTCTTTAAGTCATTCGTTTGACTATCCAAAGTGTTTCTCATATCAGCTCTCAGATCGTTCCCTTGTTTCCCCAGGTCTGCTTTCAAGTTGAGCACTTCCCGCTGAAGATTTCCCACGATCACATCATTAGTCCTCATGTAGGTTTCCACTTCTTGGTGTAAAGCGGTGGGTTGTTTGGGAGGAGCATTGTATGCGGGTGGTTGATAAGCAGGTTGCTGGTAAACTTGATTGTTTCTTTGAGGTGGATGTTGTTGTTTGTGAGGTGGTATGTATGGTCCACGAGATTGTTGTTGTTGTTGTTGAGGAGGGCGGTTGAGGTTTTGTTGTTGGTTTTGGTTGTTAGGAGTAAAACCGGGTGGTGAGAGATAGTTGTTGGAGCGGTAGCTAAGCAGGTTGCGGTCACCTTGAGAACGAGCTTGATAAGCGGGTTGAGGATAGGTGTCATATGCTGCATTCACATTTTCAGAAGGGTAGTCTTGGGTGGCAGTACAAGTGGTGTAAGAGTGAGGACCCCCGCATATCTCACATGGTTGGCTAACAGCATTGACTTGAGCGTCTTTAGCGTTTTTAGCGTTGATGCTGTTGGTGTTGCTGGAGGTTTGGGTAGCAAGCGATTCAAGAAGCGCAGTGATTTTGTCAATTCGCTTGTCGCTGTCACTAGTACTAGCACCAGCGACATTAGTCCGCACACTCTTGGTTTGCACACGAGACTTATTCTCAATGATATCCCAAGCAGCATTGGAAGTCTTAGCCAAAAGATTACCCCCCGAGGCACTGTTTAGTGAATCTTGGTCATTCATGCTTAAACCATTATAAAAAGTACTAATTTGGTGCACTTTGGTAAAACCATGTTGTGGGCATTTTCTCAAAAGGTCTTTGAAACGGTCCCAAGATTCACTAAACGACTCATCGTACTTTTGTTCAAAATTGATAATTTCATTCCGCAAAGCGGTAGTACGAGAGGGTGGGAAAAAGTAGTTGATAAACTTGGTCTCCAAATCCGTCCACGTAAGAATACTCTGTGGCGGTTCCTTAGCAAGCCAATGCCAGGCTTGTTTTGTGGGAATAAATTAAGGCCAGATCACTTGAGCACTGACAAGAACAATTCAAGCATTGACAAGACCAAAGCAAGCGCTGACAGCTCAAGCGTTGACAAGTTAAAGTCAAGCGTTGACAGATTGAAGATAAGCATTGATGGAAGATATAAGCTACACGTTTATTATATTCTAAGATACTTCTAGTAAGGATAGAAACGACAATGTATTTTCTATATTTATCTTTACCTAGAATAGTTGATACGTAGCTTATTGTACAAGGCTTCTTAGTCTATAAAAGAAGGCCTTTAGGTTAATGTTTAATATCAAGTTTTACATAAGTTTTCATTCGTAAATATCTTTCATTGTAAGCAAGTTCGACATTCATAATCAAAGTGAAAGTTTTGTTTACATCTTGTGTTCTTGTTTAAGTGTTAAATTCCGCATAACACTTAGATTCACAAAGCATATAACAAAGGTTTCTCTACGTGTTATACTTGATCTAATCTCGTACACACAAAGCTAATCGATCTAAGTTTGGGATCAACAAGTGGTATCAGAGCTTGTTGAGGAACTTTTGATCTTTGAAGAACACCAGAACCATACACGAACACCAAAACCCTAATTTTCCCAGAAACCCTAAAAACACCAAAACCCTAAAAATATCATGTCTGAAGCAATAAACACCTCCTCTTCGCCCTTACCAAACATCAGGATTCCCATGCTTGATGCAACCAACTTTGACTTATTGAAGTTCAACTTTGAACAATATCTGGGGATCTTTGATTACACACTCTGGGAGATTATTGAATATGGAAACTCATTCAATAAGGCTCAAAAGATTCAGGATGCCATTACTCAAAGATCAGCTGTTGAAGGATGTCCTGATGAAGATAAGAAAGAAAAACCTGGAGATGGTAGAGCTGTAGGTGCTGAAGATATTGCAAAGAAAAGGGTTGACATGAAAGCCCTAAATATTCTGAAAGTTTCTTTGGGACAAGAAAACCAGCACACATATAGAGGCTATGAATCTGCTAAGGATCTTTGGGAAGCACTCGAAGTTGCATATGGTGGCAATGCAGACACTAAGGAAGAAAATAAAAAGCAACTTCTGCATGATTATGCTGTCTTCAAAGCTCAGCCCAATGAGAAACTGAGTAGTGTGAGAAGCAGATTGCTTGACATCACAAGCAAGTTGTCCTTCATGGGGACACAAGTTGGTGATGTTGACACCAATGCTACCTTTCTGAAAAGTCTTGGTGAGGCATGGAAGATTGAGGCAAGATCTATTCTTGCCAATAATACTTACAAGAGCTCCTCGTTTGATGACATCTACAACAAACTAAGACTGTTGGAAGATGAAACTCTTTCAGATCATGGAAGCAAATCTAGCACCAGCAACATGGCCTTGTTCTCTCATAGTGAAGGTCAATTCAATCAGAAGGACTCTTTTATGCATCCAGTTACTGGATCATCATTCGTCAGCGCTGGAACAAGTCCTGTCAACGTCTCCTTTTCAGACGCTGACACATTCATGAATGACTCCCCAAGAGTTAAACCTGTTGGTTTGGATTTGGATACTGTGTGTGCTTACATTGCTTCCTTGCCCAATGGTTCAGTGATTACATATGAGGGCCTTGAGCAGATAAGTGATGAGCACTTGGAAGAGATGGACATCAAGTGGAACATGGCTTTTGCTAGTATAAGAGCAAATAGGTGGAATAGAAGGTTCAAGAAGAAGATGGCCTTCAATGCTAAAGACACAGCTGGATTTGATAAATCCAAAGTTGAATGCTACAACTGTCATCGTATGGGGCACTTCATGAGGGAATGTAGATCTCCTAGAAGATCTGATGCTGGTAAACCCTCAAGTCAGGTTGTTAAAGCTCAAGATTCCAAAGCCATGGTTGCAGTTCAAGGAATTGATGGTACAAGATGGGATTGGAGCTATCTGGCTAAGAATGCTGAAGAGGACAAAGCTTTGGTTGCTGACATTGAAGAAGAAGAGCATGTTGAATATGCTCTCATGGCACACTCCTCCTCTTCATCTGATAATGAGGTATATGATGATGCCTTTTGTAGCAAAGGTTGTAGGTTAAACAATGATAGACTTAACAAAGAGGTGTTAAAATTAAAAGATGATATGAGCACTGAAAGGTGTAAATTGTCCAATTACCAACTAGCTCTTACTGAAACTGAGAAAACCGTTTCTGAATACAAGAAAATGGAATTTGACTTAAAAGATAAGATCAATATCTTAAAACATGAGCTAGAAGGTAGTATGGATATTAGAAATATCATGACAAAGGTCAATAGAGACCTACAGGCTAAGTTAGATGAGGCCATTAAGAATAAAGATAATGTTGACCTCAAGATTCAAAGATTTGATAGAGCCACCCAAACACTAGGATACTGTGTTGCTAAACAAAGGGATCCTAAGGACATGACTGGGATTGGGATGAATGATTACTCTCTGGTTCCACCACCAGCTGGTGACTTCTATGGTGTCCTTAGAAAGGATTTGTCTTGGACTGGTATACCAGAATGCCAAGAAGAGGAATTCTCTCCTCCACCAAGAGTTGTCACTCCAGTTGAAGAGTATCAACAAAAACTGACTGACCTAAATGAGTGGAAGAAAGCTAACCCTACTTTATTTGTTAAGGGAGGTTTGCTATGTGAAAGTCCCAATGAATCACCACCCATTAAGGTTACTAACCCAATCACTGGTAAACCTGTTGACCTAGGCTCAAACACTGTTAGAAGACCTACCATTAAATATGCAGAGATGTATAGGAATAATAGGTCACCCAAGAGCCAAGTTAGCAATCATGGAACAGGTTTCTTCTCTTCTAGAACTAAGAGTGTGTCTAAGAAAGCCTGTTATACTTGTGGTAGCTTTTCACATTTGGCATACAAGTGTGTCAACGCTCCCAAAGCCAGCGCTGACAGGAACAACTTCAGCGCTGATAGGAAGAAAGTCAACGTTGTTAGAAAGTCAAACGTTGTCAGACCCAAACCTTGTGTGCAGCAAAGTCCACAAGTGATTAGACCTGCCCCATTCTTTTCTAGAAGGTCTAACACTCATGGACAAAGACCTTTTCAAAAGACAAACACCTGGTCAAATAGGCAATGGGTTCCTGTAGCAAACCCTAGGTTCAACGCTGACAAGGGTAATTTCAGCGTTGACAGGACAAAATCCAACGCTGACAGAAACGTGACCAGACCTAAATATTTGCAGCCACAAGGTAAGAGGTCTAAAGCTTCTTCAAGCTTAACATGGAGACCCAAGAAAGATCAAAACCCTAATGATAATGGAATTTCAATGACTTGCAATAGATTTAATTACATTTCAAAGGTCATTACAAAACCAATTGGGGTTAACTGGGTAGTTCATCCTAAAAAGGATGAGAATGGGGTTGTTATGAGAACTAAGTCTGTTCTTATTGAACAACCAGATGAATCCAAGTCTTCTGAGACTTGGGTTCCCAAATAAAACTAATTTGTTTTCTTTATGTGCAGGGCATTCAAAGACAGATCAATGATTATGGATATTGGGATAGTGGATGCTCAAGGCACATGACAGGAAAGGAAGACTATCTGACGAACTTCACTCCTATTAAAGATGGTGATAAGGTATACTTTGGAGGTGGCTACGGCACCATTACAGGCAAAGGAACCCTTCTCACCAATAATCTGCGTTTTGAAAACGTCTTCCTGGTAAAAGAACTTGAAGATAATCTGTTTAGTGTATCACAAGTTTGTGATAACAAAAATAAGGTTCTTTTCACTGATACTGAGTGCTTGGTGTTAAGCAAGGATTTTAAGATCCCTGATGAGAAATATATTGAGTATAGAACACCTAAGCATAAGGACATATATAATGTGAATTTAAATGGGATTAAAATGAATGCAAATATGTCTTGTTTTTATGCTAAGGCCTTAGTAGATGAAAGTAATTTGTGGCACAGGAGACTAGGGCACATAAACTTTAAAAATATAAATAGACTTGTGAGGCTTGGCTTAGTTGATGGTTTGCCTGAGAAGGCCTTCCATAATGACCACTCTTGTGTTGCATGTCTTAAAGGCAAGCAGCACAAGGTCTCATTCAAGTCCAAGCAGGTGCATACTAGTTCCAGACCTCTTCATATGCTTCACATGGACCTCTTTGGTCCAACAAATATAGAGAGTTTGAATGGCAAGTCATATTGTTTTGTTGTCACAGATGACTTTTCTAGGTTTACTTGGACATTCTTTCTAGCTATGAAGAGTGACACAGCTGATGTTCTTATTGATTTTATCACTCAGATTGAGAAAAGGTCTGGAAATGAGGTTAAGATGCTTAGGAGTGATAATGGTGGAGAATTTAGGAACAAGAAGCTTATTGATTTTTGTGCCAGGAAAGGAATTACTAGGCAATTTAGCATTGCTAGAACCCCACAACAAAATGGGGTTGCTGAAAGGAAAAATAGAACCCTAATTGAAGCAGCCAGAACAATGTTGGCTGATGCTCACTTTCCAATAGCCTTTTGGGCTGAGGCTGTTAATACAGCATGCTATGTGTAGAATAGAGCATTGGTTAACAAAATTCAGAACAAAACACCTTATGAGTTACTTTGGGGAAGAAAACCTAATATTGGTTTTCTCAGACCTTTTGGTTGTCATGTAGTAGTGTTGGATACTAGTGATGCCTTAGGGAAATTTAGTGCAAAAGGTGATGAAGGTTACTTCATGGGGTATTCAGTCCAGAGCAAGGGTTATAGGGTTTATCTTAAAGAGGACAAACGTATTGTTGAGAGGGTACATGTTAGGTTCTTAGAGAATAAACCTAGTGATCCTGAGAGTGGTCCTAATTGGTTGTTTGATTTAGAACCCTTATCTAGAACTTTAAATTATATGTCTGTTACTAATCCAGACATTGTGAAGGTAACTTCAAATGTTGTGGAGGAACAAGTTGTTAATGTTTCAGGTACACAGGTTCATGAGAAGGTTGGATCACAAGCAGAAAAGGCATCTCCTACATTTGAATATGTCACAATTCCCATTTGGACAGATGCTTTTGCTGCTGCTGCTGCTACTGCTGGACAAGATAATGGTGGTTTCCAAATACCACCAGATACAAACATGCATGGTTCTTCAGGCGCTGACAAAGGCAAATCTAGCGCTGACAAGACCAATTCAGACGTTGATGGCTCAGACGTTGACAACAACAGTTCAAGCGTTGTTAGCCCAAGCGCTGACAAACAAGGTTCAGACGTTGACAACACCTTTGCACATCTTTTCTCTTCCACTTTTGAACAAGGAGAACCTTCCAATTCCAATGAAGAAGGTCATCCTTATGTTGACATAAGAGAGTCTGATGAAGAAGACATTGGCAACATGGAGCATGAGGTTGAGGACACCAGACTTTTTGAAGGAGGGGTTCTCACTTCCATAATGAAGAATCACCCCACATCTCAGATCATTGGTGATATTATGACTCCAGTTCAGACTAGAAGATCTCATCAAGGTCTTGGCGGGTTTATTGCCAATATACACAAGAAGGTTGATACCCCTCTTGTGTAAGCATGTTTGTTTGCATGTTTTCTGTCACAAGAAGAACCCAAGAAAATATTTGATGCTCGCAAAGAACCAAGTTGGGTGGAAGCAATGCAGGATGAGCTTCACCAATTTGCAATTCAGGATGTTTGGGAGCTGGTTGATTGTCCTAGATATGTCAGACCTATAGGGACAAGATGGGTTCTAAGGAACAAAAGAGATGAAAGAGGTATTGTGGTCAGAAACAAGGCAAGGTTAGTGGCTCAAGGTTATACACAAGAAGAGGGGATAGACTATGAGGAGGTCTTTGCACCAGTTGCAAGGATTGAAGCTATTAGGATTTTTCTAGCCTATGCTTCCTGCATGGGCTTCACAGTCTATCAAATGGATGTCAAGAGTGCTTTCTTGTATGGCACCATTGTTGAGGAAGTATATGTCATGCAACCTCCTGGTTTTGAGGATCCAGAACATCCAGATAAAGTATATAGAGTCAAAAAGGCTATGTATGGCCTTCATCAAGCCCCTAGAGCATGGTATGGTACTTTGTCTACCTATTTAGTGGACAATGGATTCAAGAGGGGCACCATAGATCAGACACTATTTACAAAGAAGAAAGGCAAGGATGTGTTGCTTGTGCAGGTCTATGTTGATGATATCATTTTTGGGTCTACTGATCCAAAGATGAGTGAGGATTTCTCCAAGCTTATGACAGACAAATTCAAGATGAGTGCTATGGGGGAGATGAACTTCTTTCTTGGTTTACAAGTTCAGCAGAAAGAAGATGGTATCTTCATCTCCCGGGACAAATATGTTGCTGAAATCTTGAAGAAGTTTGGCTTTTCTCCACATGAAAAGAGGGCTACTACTCCTATGGATAGAGAACACCCTTGGGGAAAGATTGGAGATGGGAAAGATGTTGATGTCAGGCATTATAGATCCATGATTGGATCCTTGATGTATCTTACTGCTTCAAGACCTGATATCATGTTTGTTATGTGTGCTTGTGCACGCCATCAAGTGACTCCCAAAGAATGTCACCTTTATGCTGTGAAGAGGATCTTTAGGTACCTAAGATGCTATCCTAATCTTGGTTTGTGGTACCCAAAGGATTCACCATTGGAGCTGATTGCATATTCAGACAGTGATTATGGAGGTGATAAGTTTGATAGAAAATCCACAACTGGTGGATGTCAGTTCCTTGGGAGCAGGTTAATATCTTGGCAATGCAAGAAACAAACAGTGGTGGCTAACTCTACAACTGAAGCAGAGTATGTCAGATTTATTAACTAAACCTTTTGATACTGGAAGATTTCAATACTTGGTAACAAGTATTGGAATGGTTAATCTCACTTAATATGTGTTTTGGATTTTTTTTGTAAAAGTATGTACAGGATGATGCATTATTATTATTAGTCTTATTGATGATTTAGATTTTCCACTATATTTTTCTAACACTGACAAAGGTTGCTTGTACACTGATAAGTGTTTTTGCAACGTTGTCAGCAATATTAATGTCTAACGCTGACAAAGCTTCCTTCAACGCTGTCATGTGTTATCGGGGCGTTGTGAGCAACAATGTTAGTTTTGTGGTTTTCAATATAAATGTGCAGATGGTGTTAGCAGTATACCATTGGATACAGAGTTGCTTATGGATCAAAGGAGAAGCATTTGGACAAGTTTTTATTTATGGATGGTGGTTGGAATGTTTTATTCCTATCTTGACATAAATTTTTATGTTCATGCATGTTTTTAGCAAACTTTTTGTATCATGGTTAAAGGGGAGGTTTTAGGAACCTTTAGGATGTTTGGGTATCCATATGATACTCTTATCACAATTCTAGATTGTGTCCACAGGTGAGTATGGGTTAGTTTTACTAAACCATGAGGCACTGTAGCATGCATAGTATATCAACTTTGCATGCTGCCAAGACATTTTTGGCCTAGAATTGGTTGTGGTCTGTTGGGAGACTTGGGAATGATTTTGATATGGGATTTACCTGGGAGTAACAAGGATTTTATAAGGTAACTTTGTTGTTAAGAATTTTGGTTAGCAAGGGACACTAGAGGACTGTTATGTCTATCTTGCTTATGCAAGTGTGCATAACTGGACAGTGCTTGCCGCCCTATGATAATTATCAGCTTTTGGTTATCTTCTCTAGGATAAATTACTTGTTAAGGTCATTTTTCACTTTTTAAAACAATTTTATTTTTGGACGCTGACAAGATTTTTCCAAGCGTTGTTGTGACCAAATTGGACGCTGACATGGCTTTAGGCGAACGTTGACAAGATTATAGCCGTTGGGCGTTGATAGGTTATTTTTGACCGTTGACACTCAATGGGACCTACCCAGTTGTTACTTTTTGACATATTTTCAAGCCGTAAATTTAGGAGTTGTTACTTTCATTAAATGCATGAGATAACTTATAAACTTTTTCAATATTTTCATGATTGATTTTTGAAAATCTTTGCCTATTTTTGGGCCAATCACATGCATTCTTTCACTCCTATAAACTTGGCTCCTATTTTAAACAGGGTATCTATAATTCTTGTCTAACACTTTTCTCTTATCAACTTCATCTTCTACACTTCAAATTAACAGCTTTCATCAATGGCACCAAAGTTTAACTCAGCAGAATTGGAATTGGGGTTCAAGTCTCAACACAACATGATTGCTTATCTTGTTGCTGATAATGATTTGTTTCCTCAATACACACAAATGGTGGCGTATTTGAACGCATCTCTACTTAGGTATGCTCTTTCTCATGCACCACTCATTCCAGTCACACACATTAAGCAGTTTTGGAACACTGTTAGTTCCTCAACAGTTAATGGAGTGACCACATTAACTTCTATTGTTCATGGGAGGTCTTGGGTGGTTACTGAGGCCTTGGTACGCCGGGCCTTGCATCTTGATGATGCTGATGGTGTAGCCATCCTTCCTATCAATGAAATAGAACAAAGGCTTAGGGCTTTGGGATATCCTTTTCCTGATGAAGGTACTCTTAATAAGTACCATAAGCAGGAATTTCCCCCAGCCTGGAAGTACCTCATCCACATCCTCCTTCAATGTTTGAGTCCCAAATGTACTGCACACAATGAGATCAATAGATCCATTGCCAGTGCTATTGTGTGCATTGCAACAGGGCAAAAATATAACTATTCTAAAATGATTTTTGAAGGGATGTGTAAAAACAAGGGGACAAAAATGACTTTAGCTTATCCCCGTTTTCTGCAAATGATTTTTGATGATCAAGGATACTGTTCAAGGGATCATAATGATTTTTATAAGATCCCTGAGCAAAAGAAAGCTATTTTTACAAAGATGAATTCACCACCCCATAGAGACTTACCTTTAACCCCAGCCATGCTTGCTGTTATTGCAGCAGCACAACCCCAACCAGACCCTCAACCTCAAATTGACCCTCAACCACAACTTGAACCCATTCCTGAACCTTTACCCTCACCTGAACAAATACAACTTGACCAAGAACCCTTTGACGCTGACACATCTAATGTTGGCGTTGCTGTGCTTATTTCCAACGCTGACACACAACCATCACAATCCCAAACACCCCTTCATCAACCCACATCTACTCATTCTTCCACACCATCTTCCACACCACCTGAATATAGGTTGATAAAACGCCAAAGGACTACTGGAGTGTTCTCCTCTGGTGGTCCTAGCCGTGAGGCAGAGAGAACCACCACCACAAGTGTGGCTGGTGACCTGGATGAGGCTGGGACTATTGGTTCTGGCTTAGATGCTGGCCAAGGCAGTCCCACCATAATTAAGTCCTCATCCTTGCCCAATGAACCTGACTTGGGAGGTCAAATCCCATTTCAGAGGAGGGCAGACTGGAACCAATGACTCTTTTGGAATTGACGGCAGTCTGCATTAGCTTGCAAAAGCAAAATGTAGACTTAGTACAAATTGTCAGCTCACAAGGCCTTGAACTCACGCAATTGAGGGAGAGGATTGTTGTTTTGGAGAGTGATCATGCTAGGAGGGGTATGGAGGAGTCTTCCAAAGGGGAGGAAGATCAAAGAAATCTGAGTGATAAGGGCAGCCAAGATGGTCAATCAATGGATGTTGCTGAAGCCCTTACAACTTTGAAGGAACAAACAGGTTTTGATACGTCCTTAATCTCTCCCACCAACCTAAATTTGTCATTTACAGCTATGTTGAGAGAGGTTACACAAGGCGCTGAGGGAAAATATTTGAGTGTTGACAAGGCAACTTTGGACGCTGATAGAAGTATTTTGGGCGCTGATAGGATAAATTTGGACGTTGACAGACCTGCACATGAAGGTGATGTATTCCAGTCGTCATCTATCATCAAGGAGGTTCCTACTCAGGTATTACCATCTACCTTACCAACCATTGCACCATCAGATAAGGGTAAGGGTAAATTGGTAGAAGAAATTATTCCAAAGGATGCAGCCCAAGTTGAATTTGATAGAAGATTGGCTGAACAAATGATGGAACAAGGTGAAAAGGAAAAGTCACCATTTGTTGTAACTTCTGAAGAAGAAAGTGATGGAGCTAGCTCAGACTCAAGTGTGATGATTATAGAACCAGAAAGGCTTGAGTATGGTGATGAGCTTGCTAGGGAAAAGTTGAGAGACTTAAAATTGCAGGTTGACTTTGACATGCCAGAGGTGGTTCAAATGTACAATTCTTGGGAAGAAAGTTGCATGGATAATCCATACTTGACCATTTCAGATCAAATATGGGGTTTGGAGCTTCTTCTTAGAGTTTAGAAGGATTGTAAGGTGATTTTGAAGCACAAGGCAAGCAATATTCTCTCTGAGTTGAAAAGGGATAGAAGGGAGCTCTACTTTATGTTGCTCAGATGTCATGGAGTTGGATGGACACATCAGAAGTTGAAGGCTTTGACATTTGATGAGTTGGAACATAGGGCTTATCCCATTTAGGTGAGAGTGCAGGAAGCAAACACTCTCAGACTTCTTTCAGATGAAAGAAGGGAGCAACTTGCAGAAGAAATGGAAATCAAGAAAGCTATCATGATTCCCGGGCCAGTGAAGAAGGGATTTAAATTTGAGTTTCCAAAAGATATGGATCCACTATATCCAAGTGAAGCAGTTATAAGAAAGAGCCTCAAGCTCTCCCCATTAGAAGCTTCAGATATGGTGCAGGTGTTACCATTAGATTCCAGGAATCCAATTGTGAGTTATGATGAGGATGAATGTGGATTCTGGAAGATTGGCAGGTTTGGCAAGGAGGTACACACTTTTACCACTCTCATATCTTTATTTGCAAGTTGTGATAGAGAAGACTTGGTGGACCTTTGGAGGTTGCTAGAGACCAAGTATGAGGCTGGAGCACCAACTTCAGCTAATGGAATAAAACTTTGGACCACATTCAAGAGAATGTGTGGGACAAATGAGGAAGATCCTGAGATATGGAAGGATCTTGAAGATGACCTCAGTGGTCTTCAATGGAGGTTATATTCAGCTGCTGGTGTATACCATTTGAGTTCTACAAAGTTTGCTGAGTATCTACTTGTGGATGCTCAATATTTCATATCCAAGGCTATTTTGGAAAAGATGAAGGACACTTAGCTGGAGATAGATTATTCAAGTGACGTGGCAAAGGATTTGATCAGATTTATTCATTACCAATATGATAAGATTTGTCAGACTCCTCCTAGTTCTTAATGCTTATTCAGAAACTTGATCATAAGAGTGGATATCAAGTTTAGGGGAGGATTGTTGGGAATATATTAAGGCCAGATCACTTGAGCGCTGACAAGAACAATTCAAGCGTTGACAAGACCAAAGCAAGCGCTGACAGCTCAAGCGTTGACAAGTTAAAGTCAAGCGTTAACAGATTGAAGACAAGCACTGATGGAAGATATAAGCTACACGTTTATTATATTCTAAGATACTTCTAGTAAGGATAGAAACGACAATGTATTTTCTATATTTATCTTTACCTAGAATAGTTGATACGTAGCTTATTGTACAAGGCTTCTTAGTATATAAAAGAAGGCCTTTAGGTTAATGTTTAATATCAAGTTTTACATAAGTTTTCATTCGTAAACATCTTTCATTGTAAGCAAGTTCGACATTCATAATCAAAGTGAAAGTTTTGTTTACATCTTGTGTTCTTGTTTAAGTGTTAAATTCCGCATAACACTTAGATTCACAAAGCATATAACAAAGGTTTCTCTACGTGTTATACTTGATCTAATCTCGTATACACAAAGCTAATCGATCTAAGTTTGGGATCAACACTTGTCCCTCTAAAGAAAAGGGAAAAAGTTGTAAACGAATTACCTCTTGTGGAACACCATTGAATTTGACCGTGTTCGTGAGTTGTAAGAATCTCTTGATGTGGTCATGTGGATCATCAATGGTACGCCCCAAGAATGGTTGAGTAGAGCCAATCTGGATAAAGCCGGATTTGAGCTCAAAGTTGTTGGCTGCAAACGCGGGTATGACAATTGGATCATTGTTACCATCTACATGTGCTTGCAGTAGTTCGATCATCGGGCGATTATCCGGTAGAGGCTCATTGTTGTTGTTATTATTGTTGTTGAAAGGTGGGTTGTTATTGTTATTATTATTGTTTTGAGGTGGGTTATTGTTGTTGTTTTGTACACCGGCCATGTCTAAGTCTTCGAGAGGCTCAGGCTCTTGATAAGACGTGGATCGTGTACGCATGCACCTGCAAAATAACTAACAAGGCAAAAACAAAGCAAACGTATTTTTGGTTTTTATGTTTTTTAATTTTTAGGATTTTTGAAAATTTTATTTTTTTTGTGTTTTTGAAAATGTTTATGAAAAAGTAACGTTCACGGGGAACGGATCCCAAAATCCAAGTTCTCGCAAAAAACTGTTGATCTTAACGAGAAGAGCCGGCAGCGGCGCCATTTGATACATGTATTTGCATTGGGTTCTAGATTAGTTCTCGGTATCTCCTCGAATTGATCACGGCTCTAAGTGGAATGATTTGTTCTTGGTTAATGAAAAGGTGTTGGTTTGTTTAACTATTTTAAACTAATAACAAATAAGTAAGTGTCGAAGAGTAGAATTGAAGCTTTAAAAGATTAAACTAAATTGACGAGTTAAAAATAAATGCTAGAAAAATTAGACACTCTATTAGAAAAAATACTTGAAAACTTAATGAAACTACACTTGGAAACTTTGTGAAAACTAGAAATTGAACAATTGGAAAATAGCTAAATCGGAATATCTAAAGTGCACTGATCGGAATGTAGCAAAGGAATTAAAATCGGAATAATCTAAAAACAAGTATAATCGGAATACCATAAAATAACAAGATCGGAATATTGATGCTCGCCGTCGGAATGTTGCACGACACTCCAATCGGAATACTGGAAATAGAGCTGATCGGAATATAGGGTTAGGACTCTAATCGGAATGTGCTAAAGGCCACAATCAGAATACATCAAAAATGAAGCAATCGGAATATCTAGAAACATGCAAATCGGAATATAGCAACAAGTGTCAATCGGAATACTAGAAATAAAGGTTCAAATCGGAATGCCCAAAATTAAGCTACAATCGGAATACTCAAAACCCTTTTCCGATCTTACGATCGGAATAAAGGGGGGTGTCTGCTCGGAATACACAAATCGGAAAAGGGTTTACCTTTTCCGATTACACACTATGATCCGAAAATTAAGCTAGACCAATAAGCTATGGAATTAAGCTTAGTACCAAAGCTAGCTCGAATCCAACAATAAGCTGATCAAATAAGCACGAATTCAACTTATCTAAACTTCAAATAATCAATCTTATAAATCAAATAAATAATAAAAAGATGAACTTTTTATAAAACTTTAAAAGTAAATAAGCTAAACTAACAAATAAGCCAATAAGCACAAAGATCTTAAAGCTTATTCGTATAGAAACTTAAGGAAACATAAAAAGATTAACTTTTTAAGCACAAAATCATTGATGAACAACACGGATCATACGAGATTTGTACCAAAATCAAACAAAATCAAAGAAAGGTAGAATAAGATTAAAGATTAAAGATTAAAAGGCTAGAAATTAAACTTGATTAATGAAAAATAATACAAAAGTTTGATCTTGAAAGAGAAAAAGATGAAAACTAGTGAGAGAAAGTTTAGAACTTTCTCTCTCTAAAACTAGAGAGAATGAAAAACTAAAAACTAACTAAGACTAACTAAGTGTCCCAAATTTGTGAAGTAAAGTCCTATTTATAGGCATGTCTTGTGGGCTTTGTGAATGGGCTTGGTTTTGGGCTTCTTTTCTTCTTCCTTCTTTAGTCTTTACGTTTCCTTTAAATAAACGTTTCCGACTTTAGATTTTGAGAAGTGTCGGTGAATAATTCCAACTCGTCTTATAATCTTTTGTTTAATAGACTCGAGTTCTTCGACATATATGAATCTTCCATCTTTGGCTCTATTCTTCGATAAATCTTTAAATAGGCACAATGACTTCAAATCTTTTGCATCTCTTGGACAATAGACTTCGTCTTGAGTCTTTTTCTTCGATAAAACCCGTGCAATCCCATGTTTTCTTCAATATTCATCCGGTTGACTCTGAAAACACAATAAACACAAAAACCACGCATAATTCCAAACAAATGATATTAAATACGTGTTTTGGTCTTGTTTTAGCCAGACATAGGTGGTAAAAGGATGGGTGTTTTCACACCTATCAGTGTTAGTGGCCGGATCTTAGCCGGATCTTGACGTTTTTGAAGATCTTTATGGATTCATAGCTATTAGATCTTGTTTTCAATGATTTTTATGAATTTTTTAATTCAGGATCTTGTTTTCAATATGGATTTATAGTTTTTAGATCTGGTTTTTTGGTAGTTTGAGGCGGTGTGATTTTGATCTAATTTGACGGTGTTGAATAGATGTGTGTGTGTGTGAGAGAGAGAGAGAGAGAGAGAGAGAGAGAGAGAGAGAGAGAGAGAGAGAGGAATTAAAAAAATAAAAAAAGCTTTAAAATACCGTGTTAAGAACATTTGACCAAAAGAAGAAAATGACCTTTGCTGTCTTTGTAAAACGTGGAAGATAAATTACTTTTTTTTAATTTAAAGTGTGACCTACATTATTTGCATTGCTTTTAAAGTCTGACTCACTGTGTACATGTTAGTGGTCTATAATTTTTGTTATGTCAGAGGTGTTCAAACCATATGAATCTTTTCATATTTGTGTATCCCTCGTGACTTGGCGCTATTTATACGAAGATAACCATAACCATTTTTATCTTTCTTTTATCTTCACTTTTTTAGTAATTGTAACGCTATTTTACAATACGAATAGTCTTCACGATTTTGCCGCTCGAACTACTAAGTTGTGGGTTAATGGTACGTTAGGTTTTTTCTATGAAATCTTTATATATTGTGCATAATAAACTTGTTAGTAAACATGTCATTAACCATTCGTAAAAAAACCCTAAGTTTCTTTTTAAAATGAACAAACATGAACAAGGTTTATATATGTTCGTTTAGATAAATAAACGAAAACAAACCGTTGCATCATTGTTTTCATTTATGTTTATAAACGTCTAACTATGTGTTCTTAGATGTCCATTTATATCATATATTTTTATCAAACACTTTTAACATAGAACCAATGATAAGATCGGGATTTTACAATGAATCAATTTTAACTTTGTAAAATCGTATTGTAAGATCATATCGAGATCAAAAGATTCTATTTAAATACTCAAATGTCGTACATGTCCGGTAATTTGTATATTAAAATGTTAATATAGAAATTTATCAAGCAATAAGAGTTCGTAGAGTTATAACAGAATGAAAATGAAACTCATATGGGTTCAAAATACTAACTTACCTCAGTAGGGATTCTGGATAGTTAATTTTAGTCTGCAAATCTAAATATGTTTATATGATGCTTACGGTTTCTCATGCTTGTTTTATTATTACACTTAACAAAATGCATTCCTATATAGTTAAATTAGAGTACTGCAAATTTCGTTCTTTAACTTTACAAAAACAGAAAATTTGCCACTCAGTGGAAAGGTTCTGCAATTTTGCCATCGAACTTGTTAAAATTGTGCGAACTAACCCATGAGTCGATGTTTTGTAACTTTCGGCCGTTATCCCGCGTTATCTCCCTCACGTGCAACGCATGTGAGAGAACTTTCATCATTTCCAGGCCTCACCATCTCGTCATCACATCTTCCAGCTTTCCCTTATGTAATTTTTATCCCCAAAACTTTTCCCCTACATTGTTAAATCATATGTGTGCCTACCATATTTTATACGAAAAAAAACCTTGCTTTCCAAAAATTATCAAAACAGTAATTTGATTTCATCCCAAATCTTGAATCGAGTACACATTTCTTAATTACGGAAATTGGAGAACCAACATTTGGTGTTAGTCGAGAAGATAATGCACATATCCTCCTTTCTGCTAGTGTATATGGTTAGGTTTTTATTACTTTAATTGTTTGTATAGTTTTACATGTTTACAAATTCATATACTGAGTTCAATGTAGTTAACTTGTAATTATACATGTTAGTGTTTATTTGTGTGATTATACTGGTGGGGTTGTTGTTTATGCCTTTTGCTTTGTTTCACAGACAATTATCCGAACTTGTTTACCCTAAACTCAGTCATAGTGGACATTTTTTAGCAATGCCTGCAAGGAAGTATCTCTATCTAACAATAACTTGGTACGATTTTGTAGATGTAGAAATATTTTCGATTGGTCAGTACCATGCCTTGTTACGTAATTTAGGTTTCAAGGATGTTAGGGTTGTCCACTCTTATTTTAGGATACCATGACAATCCTTAGATGAGGGATTGTTGTTACCCTTAGATTATGAGCAAAATTTAATAAAACGAAAGAACTACGTTACCACATCCAAAGAGATAGAGGTTTACATTGACCAAACAAATGTAAATGGCTTAAAAACTTTCGATTGGGATACAAAAGATGAAGTGTTCAATCCGGGTGCATCCCTTGTTGGTCAAGATGATGCTAACATAAGGATTATTGGATATAATGAAAGTCAAGCCTCAACCAGGTCATTGAGTTTTTCAAGAATACCGCAAGACATTGAATTAGGAATTCTAGGTGGTGTTATTGGGAATGAGCCTGTGGACAGCCTAGACGATTTTGTTGAAATTGCTATTATAGAAAACGATATGTTCCAATAAGCGCCTACTCATGATCCCGTCAACGATGATGTAGCCGTAGAGACGATGGAGGAACTTATCCAAGGGTGTGATGAACCGGTTGATGCAGCTGTATTGACCTTTCGATGCAAATGATGAGGTCAATGAAGAGGTTGTTGATAAGAAACAGGTTGTTGAAGATGCCGATGATGTAGACAGTTTGAATGAGACTGATGAAAGTGACTTTGAACAAGAAGATATAGCCCTCATTGAGCCAGAGGTGGACATGAAATTTTTTGATTTTAAACTTGATTTACTCCTTCAAAATACGAAAAATCAGGCTGTGAAGGGAGAGGATTAGATTTGTTTGTCTTGGTATTGTGTTATGTCCTGCCAGTTCGATAGATGCAACCAATGATGCAGGCCCTTTAAACTTTCCTTGTAGTTCAAAGTTGAAGGGCAAAAATGCAGAAACAAAAAACTTGTGTGGTCGAAAGGTCAGTAAGAAACCAATGGGCCCATGGTCCTTACACGCATCCAAAACCCAAAGCGATCCTTGTTGGAGTATCAAAACATTTACTGACGATCATAAATGCTTCCAATCAAAAGATGTTCCGATTTGTAATGCAAGATTCATATCTAAATAAGTAAGAAAAATCCTTGTATCAAACTCAGGATCCGAAACAACAATCTACATGTTCATTTAGAGAAAAAATACGATATCAAAATTTCCCAAGATAAGGTTGGCCAAGCAAAACACATCACCATGAATTCATTGTAGGGTGATTATGAAGAGAAAAATAAGAAACTTAGGGATTATGCGATGGAGTTGAAGAGAAAAACCCAGATACAACTATCAGGATCCAGGTTGAAACAGATACTTATTTAACCCTTAATTCAAGGGGTTTTAACGAATTTATGTTTGCCTTGGTCCACTAAAAGCATGTCTTAGAGCAATTAAAAGGGAAATTCTAGGTTTGGATGGAGTATTTATTAAAGGTCCATATACTGGTCAAATCTTAATGGCTATTGGTGTGGATCACAATAATGGTATGTACCCGGTAGCTTATGCAATTGTTGAATCTGAGTGTAAGAGTCATGGCTATGGTTCCTTACCCGCTTAGAAGATGACCTTAATTTGCAATCTAATTCAAACTTCACATTCATTTCTGACAGACAAAAGGAATAGTCCTTGACTAGTATACTATGGATATTGTTAGTGATAATGGATTAAAATATTGTTTCTTGACTTAGGGGATATTACTAGCCATTGCAGAACTGTTTTCTACAGGTGAGCATAGACTCTGTGTCAAACACATTTATGACAAAGAAAAGAAACTGAAGGAGCTTATTTTGAAGTATGCAAGGGCATCAACAATAGATTTGTTGGAGGCAACAATGGATCAAGTAAAAGTAGTTGACCTTAAAGCTTATGACCGGTTAAAAAAGATTCCTCCAACATCATGGTGTCGGACACATTTCTCAGGTATGTTTGTTTGGTTTGTTGAATATGAAATTTTAAATTTTAATACTTGGTTGCTCATACTAGGTATATTTGTTTGGTTGGTTGCATATGCAATTTCCAATATTATTACTTGACTTTTGATACTATATGTAACATTCTGTGATATCCTACTGAACAACATATATGAATCTTTTTACAGTAAGTTAGTAGATGGCAGAGATATGCCAATAATTTGTTGTTTGGAATACATAAGAGAGTATCTTATGAATAGAATTGTAAATGTTCAACAAGTGATAGATAGAAGTACTGGTCTGATAACCCCAACTGCTACACGAATTTTTAACTACATTAAGGCATATGCAAATGATTACAATGTTCTTTATAATGGTGGGGGGGAGGAATCATACCGGTGTAAGGGACCTAATGACGAGTGTGTTGTGAAGCTCAACCTTAAGCAATGTGATTGTAGGAGATGTGAGCTAACTAGCATATCATCTAGGCCTGTTGTTGCAGCAATGAACATCAAGGAAACTCATGGAGACGTTGTTTGGATACCAAAGGAATATGTGGCACCATGTTATTGGTTAAGGACATGGAAGGAGACGTATCAATATAAGGTTGAATATGTTAGTTGTTGAAGTTTCTGGCCAAGATGCTGGATCCTTAGTTTGTTACTACCTTCGCACCACCATGTTCCTATATGTAGACGAAAGAAGAAGAGAATAATTTCCAAGAATGAAGCTGCTGAGGAGGCTATAAAGTAAATGGCTAAGATGGGAAAGATGAAAAAGAGCGGGCATCCGGATGACTTGCAGCAAGTGTAAAGGATTGGGTCATGATAAGAGAGGGTGTACTAGTGGAAGTTGAGGGTGGGGAGCAAAAAAGGGTCACAAATCAATCCAAGGAGTCCAGATAGTCAGCCAATGGCATCAAAAACAACTCAAGTATCAGGAAAAAGTCCAGCTGGTAAGGGTATAAGGAAGAAGAGAGCAAGCAAGATAGGGAATGGTGGTTCTACAAAGCATAAGAAATGAGCTTGGAGCTGTGAGTTTTCATTAGTGAGATTGCAACAATGAGTTTGATGGTGCAAAATGTACATAGTTATTTCATTTTTGTGTGTTTAAGGACAAAAATGTTGTTCTTATACTTTTAAACAGTGTTTGTTTTAGACAGTAGAGATAATAGCTGTTTAGGGCATGATTTGCAATGCTAGTTGTTTAATTCAGGGGTTTTATGATAATTTTTTAAATCACTATATAGGTTCTTGTTTATCATTTTAGGTATAATGTTATGATTTTCTAACTGAATCAGTCAAAGTTTGGCCATTTTCTGTAGTAGGCTAGAGATACTGCATAGCACTCTTCCCATAGCAGATAGGCTTTAGACTTACATATATTTGAAAACAACAAAAAAACCATTTGTTGACTAATTAAAGTCAAACTTGTAGACCTGTGTTCCACACACCAAAAAAAATTATATGTTGACTAATTAAAATCAAGCTTGAATAGTTGTACCTAAACACACAAAAAACCTGTTTGTTGGCTGAATAAAGACAAAGTTGAAGAGCTATTTCCAAACATCCAACACAAATCACAATAATCAGCAACCCATAAGAAACATTTTATTGAATCATAAATCACTATTACGACATACGAAATATTTTTATTAACATAAAAAGGTCAATAAAACCAAGGATGACCTTATTCCTTGAAACATGAAACTAAAAGCTAGATAAACTTGTGTACAAGGAACATAAATATCTTGGAAAAAAGAAGGATCTTCCTTAGTTTCTTCACAAGAGATTCCTTCGCACTCAACAACATCAGTTGCTCATTCAGATCTTCTTCGAGCTCAGCCTAGGCCCTCAAGAGCCCATGAATCACATCAACTGCTTGGTAACACATTGGGGAGTCACTCCAACCAATAAAACCACAACCAGGACAACAGTAGAATCGTTGCCTCGGGTTCTTGTTAGTCCATGATGTTTTGATTATTGCGGGTTTGTCACATTCACATATGATCACCATGACTATAGCTGTGATGTGTTAAAGAGGATATAAAAGGTTATGACTAAAGATTATTGTTTCGATGTACCTATATATGCAAGCTTCCAACCACATTTGTAATGGCGGGAAATCGTTTCGGGGGCGAAAATTGCATGAGGGTAAGTTGGGAGATGTGTTGACGAGATGGCGAGGCCTGAAAATGACGAAAGTGCCCTAACGTGCGTTGCACGTGAGGGAGATAACGCGGGATAACGACCGAAAGTTACAAAACATTGACCCAAAGGGTTAATTTGTACGATTTTAACAAGTTTGATGGCAAAATTGCAGGACCTTTCCACTCAGTGAGGAATTTGCGTTTTTGTAAAGTTAAGAGACGAAATTTGCAGTTCACCCATTAAATTATTTAACGGAAGTAAAATCTATCGGATCATGATGTTACAATTCTATGATAAAATCGAGATTTCAAGTATGAACGTATGTCTTCAAATGTCTTATAGAGGATTCACTACTAGAAAATCCAGCATCAGCAACGAACGCTTTTATCGCTATTCCGTCACTAAATCCCTACAACGACGGAATACTGACGAATACATTCCGTCGTAAAAAAGGGCCTCGCAAATTTTTTGAGACAAACATAGCGACAAAAGTGTTTCAGTTCAGCGACGGATCGTTTGTCTCTAGCCCCCTCAGTAACGGCTTTATAAAGTTGCTTAAATGAAATTTAATTCGACCATAAAGTGACGACATAGTGACAAACTGTTGTTGCTAAGAGTAACGACAAAGCGGTCGCTAATCAGCCAATATATGATACGAGTACAATTTATTTTTCATTTACTTTTCGTATGTTCAAGATGCCACACAAACAGATACTTCACTTACAATAGTAATGAAATCCATATCCAAATAAAATAACAAACGTATCCAAATCAAATAACAAGCATATTCAAAAGAAAACTAACATTTTCTCTTCAACAACATAAAAAAAATTGTAAAGCGAAGAATATCTCTTACATAAAAGTGAGAACCTAAATAGATTAAAAGCTTTTCATAAAGTGTAATGGTTGATGTTCAAGATGCACCGCGCTTGCATTAGCTCGCTTTGTTTCTTTGGCAGGTAACACGACTCGTGATACCCTGATCGACAAGCATATCTTGAATTTATGCACGCGTTTCATCCTTGAGCCCTTCACGTATTTCTTCTTTTAACTCCCCACGCATTTCTTCCTGAGCTCATTCTTTATTTTTTTTCTTAAGCCCAACTTTCATTTCTTCCTTTTAACATTCATCAGATGATCAACTACAATCAACAAGCCAAATGAAATAGGTGTAAGGATTTCTGTCTGTTATAGTAATGACAGATTAAGATAATCATATGTTTAAAGGCTGAAAAACTTAGATTATTCAAAGATTGGGAGTTAAGTCTTTTTTATATGTTAATGGAAGGGGGTGTATACGTAATTTTATTTTACCCTTAGATAAACAGTTCCGTTGCACTTATCTTGTATGAAACTAAAATGATGGTAATAATCAGGTAAAAATAAGAATCTGTAGTTCCAAATAAAGAAAAGAAACTGATAATTCTAAGTTTGAGTCGTAATAATCAGAAAAGTCAACTTAAAAACGCAAATCCAACATCCCTTAAATCCCCCAATGTCAACTGTCTAATTTGATCAAATTAATGGAAAGATACCGGTATATCCTGACTCTCTGTAAGAGCTAATAAGTTGACAAGAATAGGAACCGTCCAATGAACTCAGGTATTAAACCATTAGCAATAAGATCACTACTTTCAACCTAATAGAAACATAACACCCAGAAAGAAAAAAATGACTACCAAAACACTAGATTTATGTACAAAATAGGAAACTAAATATTAATTCCGTGAATAATAATCGGCTGAGCTTACATTATCCAATAAGGTTGAAGTCATAGAAGCCATTGTAACACCACATGTTCTCAGTCTCATGTTTGCACGAACAGGTGCCCCAAACCGAATAGAAAAGTCCTGGCGTCTGAAAACAATAAAATGGTTTGATACTTTTTGGTTAAAAAAACACTCAAATACCTTCCATTGTGAATCTTTATAAAGTACACTATTCCTGTTAACTAAATCATCAAGTGGTTCTTTCTCTTTTTCCACCTGCAAGTGATGCATCAAGTCATCAAAAAGATTCAAGTAATGAATATACTATCTTATCAGAAAACTCAGTTGGATTTAGACTGCAGTATTCAAACAATGTTCATGTTTTTTTAACACTGATGGAATCTTTGGGATTACTTCATTATCATATAAAGTGATTATCGCCATACAGAGACGTAAGTAATATACTTCAGCATTAAATTACCAGATAAGCAGTTTTTAGCTGAACACTTGAAACCATGATATGTACATAAACATATAACCACTCATATAAGTAATCCCAAACACCCTCATAATCGGAAAAAGTACATGAATGAACCTTCCAGTCTAAACCCCTCAACTAAGAAACAAACTAATGTATTTTAAGGTTGCGTGTCACACGAACCGTAAATGCTATAGCAATCCTAACACTGATGGAGATATATCTATGAACGCTAGCCCAGACCCCTCAACAACTATGTACATAATTAACAACCACAAGACAAATGCTAAGGAAAAAAAGGCCATCAAGATTGCGCCATTTGGTGCTAAATTCAAATAACAGTTGTGAGACTAGAAATAAGTCCGACAGATAAACGGATGTCCTTAAGCCAGACGAGTACTTTCATACTCTAGCATACTACAGAACGAAAACTAGCCAACCCAGGGTCTCATCAGCTATGCAAAGTGTAAGTAGGTAAAACAAATAAACGGAGTTCCATAGTATTCCATCATCAATGGAAATTCAGAAACTAGCATGTCGACATATCTTGCAAGGCCACTACTAAAATGCGTAAGACGCGTTTTCATATCTCAATTTTAGGACAAACAGGGATGAACAATCATGTGAATATCATGTTACTACATAACCTAAATATTAGAGGCTTAAACTACTAGGTTAATTTACAATCAGAGCACACTGTTAGACGAGAAGATTAAAGTGACAATCTAACAGCTTTTAAGCTGCTAGAATTGCTTGCAAGTCCTTCGTAAGTCATGCACTCAAATAGTTGAATAAAATACTTAGGATTCTTTTCAGGCTTTGAGAAGCGTAAAATGGCCACATGCTTGTACGCTGTATGCAGAGATGCTATAACATAACATTCATCAACTTTATATAACCAAATAGAGCACAAACTAGACAATAAACCATAAGAGTAGCATAAGAAAATACTAAAAGTGTCTGATATTCCTCATACTCTATTGAATGTTGACTTCTAAGTCAAATGGGTTAAATTTTAACTTGGAAAAATTTAATAATAGTTTTAGAGGGTGTTTTCTAAGCTTACTAGATGGACTTGTGGGCTTACTAGAAAAACTGATAGGCTCATTTCTTATGAGCTTTTATAAGCTATAAGCTGAAGTTGATAAGCTCATAAGCCCATCAAATAAGCTAAAACAAACTCCCCTTAACATTAAGAAATTACGAAAATAACTACTCTAAATTTTAGAAAATTTTCACTACAAATTTTTTTGCTAGGCGGACGTGCCTATTGCCCCCGCCTCCCTCTCTCTCACTCTCTCCCCTCCGCCCATGGTTCAAACCCCGTAAATTAGTGTGTGTTTGATTTGGCTTATATAATTTAAGCCCATTTCGGCTTATATAACATAAGCCCCAATTTTGTGGCTTATTTGGAGACTCACGGGCTTATATAAATTTATTACATCATGGTAAACTTATATAAGCCCCTAAGTCCAAAATAAGCCACAAAATTGGGGTTTATGATATATAAGCCGAAAATAAGCCATATTTCGGATTATAATTTATAAACCTTTCTGAAATGGTTTCCTCCATATTTATAAAAGCACCCCCGCATATAAAGAGGATAAACATTCATAACTTGATTCATAAACTAGTAGAAAATGTTTAGAGATGGATTATATGTTGGAATTTACCTTAATGTTGTCGCCTCTAGGATGTTTTCTTGCACCCTTCAAAGGGACATCGACAATCTGGGATCAAGTAGTCAGAATAAGCAATTCCTCATTACACGCGAGATAAAATTTTTCTATCGTCAATATAGTGCACACTATCTTCTTCTTTGGTATAAACTAGAGGCGACTGTTTGGACCCATTTACTTACGAAGAGGTCGATTTCGGTGGCTACGATCAAAAAGGAGGCAGATGGTTCAAATAAATTTTTTGGCTAATAAGAGGGGAACAGGTCCGAACAGTTGAATGTCACCCGAAATTTGTTTTGTATGCATATAACTTTGTAGACCATTCTATCCAGATACTTATGATATTCATGTATTATTATTGTTTTTGTAATCATATTCAATGTATTCATTATGTATATATATTTAAGCAAATGGAATAAACATGTTGATGCGTCAACCAACCTGACCCAGCCCGTTTGGCCTGTAACTAGACCGACTTATTTCAACATGGCCCGTTTTGACCAGTTACCAAACTCGCCGATTATACAGCTATAAGTTTAAATAAGGATAGAAAGAACTTAACAAAGATGCACCAGGAACGTATGAAAAGTTGAAATTGATATACAGCTATAAGTTAAACCTTCTTTGTAATCTTGTCAACTTCATCTATATACACAATGCCCTGCTGAGTAGCTGCTATATTATGGTCCGCAACCTGAAATTACAAAAATTACTATCATTTAGCAATTTCAGTGTGAATATATCAAACATGCAAAATCTGGATCGCCAGATTGCCAGATAGATAACATCTATTGATTTATAATTGATAAAATGTCCAGATAACTTAGTAACAGTTATAAGGAACATACAGTCAAGAGCTTGTATAGAATGGATTCAACATCTTCTCCAACATATCTTGCCTTCGCAAATGACAAATCACAAAGAGTTAGATGCGCACACTATAATTAAAGGTCCATTAAGGGAAACCATACAACATAAGCTCTATCTACCGAAACCACGAATACAAATGTGCATGTGTGAGTGTAGTAGCATTCGCAATAACGAAGGAACATTCACCAAGAGTGTCAATGTTTTTGCAAGCAATGTATTTCATGTTATCAGTACAATCATAAA
This sequence comes from Glebionis coronaria, assembly GCA_025667525.1. Taxonomy (NCBI): domain Eukaryota; kingdom Viridiplantae; phylum Streptophyta; class Magnoliopsida; order Asterales; family Asteraceae; genus Glebionis; species Glebionis coronaria. Next base: position 587,726,915 of record CM046880.1, on the reverse strand, counting down.
TACATGTATTTATGATTGTTTGGATAACAGGGAAGATATTACAAAATATTTCATGGTACAACTAAAATTGTTCTTCAAGGGTTGTAAAATTGCTTCTTAAAGGGCTGAACAATCCTAAGTCATATAAAGATTATTAAGATTTTTTCATCACACAACGATTGCAATGTTCATGATATATATTGTCCTTGAGATTTGGGTTTATCGTAGCAGGTTTTCACATTCCGTTGGGTAATCTAGGTTGTGGCCCCCTCCTAATACTAAATACTGGCTCCGTCCCTGAATGCAAGTATAGAACAATAGACATGAACAGGTTCAATAGATATGGATTTAAATCACTTATCATATATTATACTAACTCATTTATACTAATCATGAATTGAATTGACCTAACATAATCATATCAACACAAATTCGTGATCTAAGCCTATCAGACAATAAACATTAAACACTAATTCATTATTTAACAAAACCTAATATAGATTTAAATCAGTAGATATGAATAAGTTCAATGGATATGGATCGAAAGGTTAGCGGAGATGATGGCGGTGGTGTCGGAGAGCCGACGGTGATGAATGAAGATGGATCAAAAATTGAAGTGAGATCTGTAACAATGGTGGAGATGTAAGTATTTTGAGTATTTTAATATTTTAGAAAAAGAAAAGTGTATAATTCTTCTAACCGCTATATCATCATCAATTGGAGATGGTTTGCCTTTGGGTTGGTCGCTGGCTTTTTGCCTATTTTTATAGTTTTTAAACTTTTAAGAGGTGTTTGTGCGTCGGGTTTAGGTTGGTCGATCTCGGGTTATTCGGGTTGAGTTGAAGTCGGGTTAAGACTAAAATAATTTATTCGAATCCGACCTAATTTCATCTCCAGTTAGTCGCGTTCAGGTCTATTTAGATCGGGTTTATTCGGGTTCGGGTCAACCCGAATTCGAGTAAAATATTTAAAAAATAGTTTTTTACCCTTTTTAATAAAAATTATATTTAAAAAAAAAAAAAAAAAAAAATCTTATTCGGGTCAATCGGTTGACCCGAACCCGAATTAGATATAATATTATACTTGAGTAACCTGAATTGAAATTTGAACCAAACTAACCCGACCCGAATATGCTAGGGTCGGGTTTGATCGAGAATATTGACACACTTATTTGTGATTGCTTATTTAAAACTAGCATGGTGTCCGTATAATGCGGCGGCAAGTACTCGATTATAATTGTTGAAACAAACAAATGTTAATATTTATATATCAAGTCCATATTTACATTGATGTTAAAGGGGTAAAAAGGTGAAATCAAAATTAAATTGCTAAAAATTAAAAGTTAATAAATTTATCAAAATGATATTGATTAAAAAACGCAAAAATTTATAAAATATGGTGAACTTAGGATATAAAAATAATAAATAGATATTTTAATTTAAAATAAAAATGTTATTTTAATAAATTGTTACCAAATGTTGTTACAAAAGGTCATATGGTATACAATATGAGAAAGACACCAACAACTTGGTATATTTTGTAAGTAAAAATAGATGAAAATTCAGTCTTGCTATTTTTAAAATGTCTCAAATGCTTTATAATGTAATTATAGATAAATTATGTATTTTGAAATTTTTAGATAATTATTTTTTATAAAATGTGGTTTTGCAATTTTGTGTTCGGATTTGATTATGCAGTTTAGTAAGGCAATAATCAAATAACCAATTTTTTAAAATATTTGGCTTGCCAAATTTTTTATAACTTAACATGTACAATCATAAAAATAAACATTCATACTAACGGAGGCCTTAAGAGATAACATATACACACATACTCTTCTTTCAATTTCATTATCTCATGTAAACCAGTCCTCGCCCCTTCTTCGTATGTGTGAACTAAAAAAATCCATAGATACATCGTCATAATTCTGTCACTAACAGTTGCAACCTAAATTCGTCGCTAACTCCGTCTCTGTATGATCACAATTAGTGATAAAATTGTGATAGATGTGTCATTCGTCTCTAACTTTGTTATTAGTTTGTCACTACTTTGTCGTTTTTTTATCAAAGATAAATTTGTAGCTAATTTATCGTTAGTCCGTCACTGTTAACCATTATTTTGTGACGGACTAATTCGGTCGCTAATTTTCGTCGCTGTTGTTCATTATTCTAGTAGTGATTGACTCGTTTTCACTTAGTAGAATCATAAACTAGTACGATCCTAAGAGTTGTATTGCGATTTTATAAGCTACATATGTAGATTACAATTATATGTTCATTCTGACTATTTAGTTAAATGTCTTGATACTAGAATGCGATCCCTTATTCTCTTATGAAAGGAATCTAAGTAATTATAATTTGTGCATTAAGGCAATCAAATCCTTCCAACGAACAAAATGAACAAAAGCTTCGTACGAGTCTATCGGCAACTCTACTTGCAAGCTTGTTTCAGTTTTACATAAAACACATTTCTCGAGTTTCTCATAGTGTAAAAATTGAAAGTTTTCGTAGATGCACTATCAGTTAAGTATTTAAAACCTTCGATACATATGAAACTCGTACGTTCGAAAATAAAAGTTAGGGATAGAAAAGTGTCACATTCAGGCTCTGAAAAACAAGAGTACACGTAAGGACCCATTAATATAGCACGCGCATGCCTGTGGGCCCTCTTCGTTGACTGATATTTATATTTTCAAAAATAAATAAAAAGTCAAAGCCAAGTATAAATCGACTACCTAGTGACGTAACTAACTGACAAAAGTCGTCCTCCACTGTCCACGTCAGCTCACCACCACCGCCTGCCGGCTTCTAAAACATTCCATCTTATTTTTGTATAAATATCTGCGAGTCAAAAAGCATTCGGGTGATTGTGAAATTCACCAACATTTTATCCTATTTGTTTAATTCATAGATAGACATGCATAAGCAACACACCACTTTTAAAGTTACGTATGCAAACACCTAGGTTGCACGTAATGGCTTAATCTCAAGGACAAATGCAAGATTTTTAGTTAAAGAGGCTAATTATATTTAAAACAAATAGCAATGTACTTTTCAAAATGTACCGATTTGGTACGTGTACTCTTAAAAAGTTGTACAATAGTAACGAACTTTCATTAAGTGTTCCGATCTGCACATTTGGGTGACGTGTCACGTTATTAATGGTGACACGTGTTAGCCTTTTCGGGATGACACGTCATCAAAATGTGCATAAGGGAACACTTATGAAAGTTCGTTACTATTGTACAACTTTTTAAGAGTACACGTACCAAGTCGATACATTTCGAAAAGTACATTGCTATTCTATGACTTAATCCCAAATTTATAATATTAAGTAAAGTTTAATATAAAAAAAATAATAAAAAAATAACTTGTAATAAACATAAATAATAGAAGAAATTGGTTGATTGGGATGACTCAACACCCGCTAGTCCCCCTACTAGCTCACGTCTCCTTAATCTCCACACGTGTGAAGGATTGGTCATACGCGAGGCTTGTTACCGAAGGAGATATCAAGATATATGGCTCATTTTCGCTTCGAACGCTCAGGGCGTTGTCGTTGAGAGCTAAAAGGAGTTATATATATATATATATATATATATATATATATATATATATATATATATATATATATATATATATATATATATATATATATATATATATATATATATATATATATATATATTTATGTGTGTGTGTGTAAGACTATATTGTGTTTATAATTTAGAAGCTACATATATGATAACTAAATAGTGTGTGATTGTAGACTGTTACATGCTCAGAGGTTACTTATGATTTGTTGTGACGCTGAGGTAAAAGTAATTTCAATGATTAAGGGAAGGGTAAACTGAAAATCTTGTCTCTCGATTTGATAAAAAACGATAATTTTGTCATCGAATGCAAATTTCAGGTAATTTTATCATTATACTTGTCATTCCCATGTAAAACAACCATTGTTTTTTTTTTTAACTTTGAACCGTTTTCCCCGTTAACTCCCTTAGTGCCATGCAAGTGAGGGTATTTTCGGCATTTTCTATCGTTGATAGCCTACCCACATTTCGTTTCATGCAAAAGCCATCCTCGACAGGATTTTTCCGCCATTCAAGGCACAACCACTGGTTTGCACAACAAGATAATGGTCGTTTGACACTTCGTTTTAGCCAGTATTAAAATGAATTCACCATAAAATGATGATTATGATTGGGTATTATCGTTTGATATAGACGATTCCGATCTCAGACGAACATCCTTCATCCGTCCCTACAACAGCCAAAATTATGTTGCCAGCACCACCCACCACCAAACTCATAGTTGCATCAGAAAACCCAATTATTGATAACCCACATGTTGATTATTGTGCTGAAAATCTGATTAGGACCACAACCACCGAAACCATAGTTTCAGCACAAAACCCAATTGTTGATAACCACAATGTTGATAATTGTGATGAAACACCGGTTAGGACGACCACCACCACCGAAACCATTGTTTCATTGCAAAACCACATTGTTGATAATTCAGATGCAAAAACGGTTAGGATAATACTAGGCCCCGCTGATGCTGTTCAAGCAACCAAAATCCGTAATTAGCGGATAGTCGGGAATGTGCTCAGGAGGTCGTGATGTCCACACAAGAGTATATTAGGAAAGTTATTGAGGATGTTGGCGAGGATCAAGATTTTAGTCTTGGCTCGTAGGTTAGTGCTATAGAGTTTGTGAATTTAATGGGGGTATTGTGAGTTGGTATTTAGGCAATATCAATAACTTCTTTAACAATGGGAAACTTGAGCAAGTGATGGCGATAATCAAGTATTGTAGTCCGAATGCTTTGGGTGATTTAACAATAACACTCAAAGACCTTTTGGGGTCTCTTTCTGTAGAAATTCACCACAAAGTCCTTGTCGTGGAGGATCTTAAAAAGGATATTACTATAGGAGCTTCTTTGATTCGTCGTAATGTCTCAGTGTTCACTCCTAAACCATCCATCCATTATCTTAATATTACTAAAAAACCTAGTTAAGGTTTTATAGAAGGACACATTCATTGGGAATTGTAGTGGTGTAAGTGGTAATGTAAGTTGAGTATCATGTGTTGTTTGTTGTTTAATTGTTCTAGGTTTTAGTTGCTTATTGTTTTCTTGTTAACAAAATCAATGTTTTGTATGAAAATCTTTGAATTTACCCTATTAACACTCATATATGTTGATTGCTTTGCTGCTCTTAAGGGCTTTTTGGATCATTGGTTAGCAACCAAAAGCTTAGATATCCCACTTAAGGGTTTAGATTAAGCACAATAAGCCATAAGCAGTTTGGAAACTTATTAATAGAAACAGTTAATAAAAGAAAAGGAAGGAATATAAGAAATTAAAAAGTCCCAAGAGGCAACTGGTTCAAGTGAGTGTGTGTTAAGCTGTGTGGTGTGAGGAGGTCATAAGGTCGAATCCTTGTGTCTTTTTTGCTTCACACAAACTTAATTTACTTTTTGGAGATAATAAGCTTGACTATAAGCAGTTTGCTTATAGCTAGTATAAGAACAAATATAAGCGCAAGCAACAAGTTAACACACACAGATACACTCAAATAACAAATAAGCTAGAAATCAAATATGAAAAACCTCAAATATTACTAGGAGTACAAATTTATTACCACTGCTAGTACTAATCATATGGTATAGTAGTACTAATAGTGAACTTTCAGCTTAATTATTAGCTACAATTCAGGTCTAAAATCCAAGGAAACCTCAAACAGAATTACTTCACCACATATTCTAAGAGTATACCAAGTTTCAATTCTTAAAACCTAGGTTTGACCCCTTAGAACCTTGCTGGTGTTAAATGTTTGGTCAATTTTGGCCAAGTATGAACTAGTAGATGACTTAGTTTGATGAACTAAAGCAAGTAAGCCTAACACCTATATGCAAGTAGTGAAAAATTATGACCTAAACCTAAGCACTCCTTAAAACCTTATCAGTTCCTATATTGCTGCTTTTCACTTGAACTTCTATACACACACTATCACAATTAAAAGAAAGACTAAGCAGTGATCATTTAGACAAAAAAAGGGTTAAAATTTATAGAAGGTTGACTTATAAAAGGCAAAATAAAAATACAACCCAAACATAAGCAACATCCGAACTTTCTACAAAATATGCAAGACAAAATTTTCAATCGTTTTTACATAGATTGTTTAGGATTTTCCAAATTCCTCTACACAATTTTGTCCCATGTGGTCATTGATGCAAGCCCTAAAATGAAATTCCTTATTACAGGCGGCCTTTTTCCTAGAACAACAGGTTCTTCAACTTTCTTATTGGACCTCAATTTAGATTTATAATTATTAGAAGTTGAACATGGCCTAACATGATCATTCACTTCATGATTTTTAGTGTCGAGGTCCGACTCAACTGTTATTAATACTGCAATAAAGATATGATTCTAGGTTAGAAATCAAATGCTAAAATGGATGTTTGGAACAACATAAATTTTTTTAAAAGCATATATTGATTAATGAAAAGTTCTAAGACAATATTTTTACCTTTCTTTAATAGCGTTCGTTCCTTTGCTGCATGAAAAAATATTTTCTAACTTTTGGATCCTGATTTCAAGATCATGGAAGCCCTTTTCAAGATCTTCAAAGTCTGCCATTGATGCATAAAAATTAGGATTTTTTTGTTACGCGTCATAGTTGTTGTTACTGGCGGTTGTATTTATAAGGGTTATGCCCTAAATGTGATCGGCTAGACCCACTTGTATGACAAATGGACTTTTGCAACCCTGTACCAAACAATAGTTTGGTTACAAAACGACATCCAAACACCCCTTAACAAGAACCACAACCATATAATTCACGTCTATGACTACATCTCCAGTTATCCTTACAATTCAGAGTTCATAAAAGTTCATTATCAGTTCATAAATGAAAACCATAGTACATTAGATTATGATATCAGATTACAAAACATGTGATAAACACACCCAAACAAACAACACTTAATCAGTTTGACGTGAAAGCATTCTAGTCATGAACAAAGTGTTGGATATTACGGCATGAGGGACTGCTATCACCAGCTCGTTAAACTTCACCACCATTTCCTCATTATGCACACGATCATCTTTCAATTCCACGGTACCATCAACCGCAGGAATACAGCACGTCCGAATTCCCACCTCATTGATCAAGAGCTTCTAATGGTTGACCATCTTCTGAATTTCATCATTTAGGACCTGAAGGTCCCTAGCATCTACAAGATTATGATCCCTTTCCCTGCCAAATTGAACAAACAACTGTCTCTCCATGCGAGACGAGTTTGCATCATGACCCAATCTATCACACAATACCAATCTCCTAGTACCACCGACTTGGTTTGCCATTGAATTATTAACTTTTTAAGTATAAGTTTGGGTTTGAAATTATGGTTAGGGTAGTGATATTTATATGGTAGAGTGCAACTGACTTTGATGTTCATGACCCGTTGATGAGACTGCTTTATACATAGTCTCATCGTCCAAATTGGGCTTAAAATACATTAAATATCATCAAAATACCCAAATATATGCTTGTGTTTGTTGCTTGTGTATTTTAGGTACGGATATTGAGAAAATGACAAAAGATCACAAGAATCAAGCAAAAATGAACACGGGAAACGAAGCCGCACGATGAACCAAGCCCTAATGAAGAATTTTCCAAAGAAAACCCTTGAAGATTTGAAGAATATTGAAGATTGGTCCTCCAAGTTTGAAGAATTGACACTTTATACCCTTGTATCTTCATAAATTACAAGTTTGGTCCCTAAATTTTGTCAAAATTACAAAAAGGACCCATAACTTTGAAGAATTGGCAAATTTAGTCCCTCAACAAAACTAAATTGTCAATATTGCTCCTCCAAGAAGTCAACAAACAAGTCAAAGTCCTTGAAGTTTGAAGACATTACAAGAATGGCCCTTGAAGAATACAATTTGTGCATTTAAAACCCTTGGAAAAAGTTTATAACAAGTTGTGCCAAAAGTGACAACTTTGGCAAAGTTGTCACAAGTTAAAAAAGGCGTTGATGGCTGTTTAATGCAACATAAACAAAACATGAAACATGAGGGGCATTTCTGCCAAGACATTCAAACACCCCACAACCTATCATCATGCCACATCACCCACCACCACCAATCAGAAACCTCCACTTCATCTCACCCCCCCCACATCAACCTCCACTATCTAATAACTGATTTTATTAATCAGTTTAAAATTTGGGGGCAAACAAAGATTTTAAATTAATCCATCCCTAATCCTGCATCAAACCCAACTATTCAACACCTTAATCCCATAAACCCTAAATTTTTAATCACCCCAAAACAAAGGGTTTTACCCCCATAATTTCCAGAACTCTGATTTACTACATCTTAATCACATCCCACCTCCCCAAAATGTCACCATCCCCTCTTACATGTCCCTCCAACCCTCCCCTGCACAAGAAAACAAAGTGTACAAACCCATCAACGGCTAAAAGACTCATTCTTGCTCCATAAGTGTCATCCAACGCTCCAAAAATAGTTTGACACCTCTGGCACCCCCACATCAGTCCAAGAACATCACATGGAGCCTTTTGACCTAATTCAAAAACAAGCATCTTCATAAGAATATCCGAATTTCCAAGGGCAATGAAGGAAGTTTACACATTAGGGTTTTTAGGTTTCTTTCAGCTTTCTAGAACAAATGTAAGCCTATATAAAGGCACATAGGACGTAGCATTAACTTGTTCTTGATTTTTCTCCTTTTTTCAAAAACCTTGTAAATCCAGTTTATGAATTAATATAAATGGTATTGAGTTTGTTGATGAGAAATATTGAGTTCCCTTTACATTTATGTTGATTTAAGTTCATTGTTTGAGTTTGGTTTAAATTTCAGTAAAAAGTTTTCAAGTTTTCAAAGTTTCTGTTTCTTTTTTTTAAGGTGTTCTTATATCTTAAATTTCACTCAAAACCTGTTAAAATGGTGATTAATTGTGTTGGTATGATGGTATTTGAGCTTGTGTATGTCCATAACACCATGGCTTGTTCTGGTGTAGTGGGTACCCAAGTTTGAAATATCCATTGGTTTGGTCATTTCCTATTCTTAGCTTACCATATCTTTACCCACAAGCTAAAGCTCTCTTCTAGCTTAATCTATAAGCTAGAGGCAAGCCTTATGCTTTTTACACAGCTTTTCCTTCTTTTCTCTTAGCAGATTCAAAAAAAAGGGAGCCAATCTTATTCATTTTTGTTAAACAAAATTTCATCAAAATCTCAACCAAGTTCAGCACAAGCCCGGGCTTGTTTGGAGGTGGTTTTTCAACCACTAAGGGTCCTGGATGTAGGACCCTTGAGGTAGTCTCTTGTCTTCCATTTCATTTTTAGTAATCTGAAATTTTATGTGCTTTATGTGATTCTGCTTGTTAAGTGTTTAAGTGTAAGTTTGAGTGCTTAAAACTGCTTAAATAGGACTTGTATGCATGTTTAGACAGCTTAGGTTTAATTTGATTGAGTTTTGTGTTGAGTTGCTTTGTTAATTTTGAATTAAGTAAATTTAAGGGGTGTTTGGATTAGGGTTTTAGTTGGCCAAATTGTTGTTAATCTTGTGTGAAACTTTGTTAAACAAACTCCCTTGGTTGCTAAAAGATGATACATGCTATTGGTTTTCATGTTGGAAGGGTTTAAAACATTTTGCATGCTTAAAATTTTGAAAAGATTGCCTTAATCATAAAACTGCCTTATCTGCCTGTTTTGTTGAATTTGATCCATCAAGTTTGATAATCTGCTAGGATATAGGTTGTTTAAGGGTTTGTGTTCTCTTGTAAGCCATTTAATACCTTTGTGTGCTTTGTTTGAAGTGTTGAAACTCACTTGTGTGTCAATTGAACCAGCAAGCATCTTAGTCCTATACAAAGCCTTATCAGAAACTTTCTTTGATCTTTTGTGCTTGATATTGTGTTTATACTTGTCTGTTTTTGAGATTGATTCCAAAGAGTATAAGGGTGCCTTTGTCCATCATAAACATCCACAAACAAGCAAGTCAAGACCTCTTGACAAACATTTGCACAAGTGAAGAAACTTCACTTGTGTTCATCAGAAAGTTGTGCTTACCGGGGCACGTTTTTGGTTCTATTTGGCTTAATCTTGGTTAATTTTGGATTGTGATTGAGTTTTTGTGAGTTACAAGGTTACTGGATTAAGTGTTAAGAGTTTAAAAAAAAAAAGAAAAAAATTTGCAAAAAGCTCACCCTGCCTGGACTCGAACACGCGACCTTGCTTTCCAAGGGCTAGCGTGTTAACCAGTGATCTAGATGGCTTTTTACGTTTACACTTCATTTCATTAGTTATTTAAGGTGTGTTTGTTTTATAGCTTATTTAGATAACAGCTTGTAAATAAGCTGTTTCTAGCTTATTTCCTTAAGCTTTTTCTTGTTTAAGATTTTTCCTAGGATTGTATAAGGGTTTTTGATTTTTCTGAGCAAAAAGTAGATTTTTCCCATTATTATTTTATTTATTAGGATTATTTTAAGTTTAATTTTTAGAAAGTCGTTTAAAAATAGTAAAAAGTAATTTAAAAATCTGGAAAAATAGTTTTTAGGTTTTTAATCATATTTTTGAGGTTTACAGCTTATTGGGTTTTCAATTTAGCTTATTTTTGATTTTATTGGATTTTAGGGTTTTTAGCTAACTTTAAAATTTAATATAAAATTATTAATTAGGTTTCAGAAAAATTGGATTGCATTTTTGTTTTAGTTACATTATTTAGGATTTTTGGTAATTTTTTAGAATTTATTTACAAACTTTTTATTTTTTTGAATATTTTAATATTATTTTATTATTAAAAATTGAAGTTTTATTTTTTCTTGTTTTTACATTTTTCCTAAGTTAAGGACACTTAATTAGGAGTTTTGTCACTTTCCAAATAATTTTTAGACTTTTCAATTAATTTCTAGAATTAATTTAAGATTTAATAGATTTTAATAGTTTTTAAGGGTTTAAAAATAGTTTAACTTGGTTTTAAAATTTTTAAAAATAGTTTTTAGCTTAATTAGGATATTTTTGAGGTTTACAAACTATTAGATCTTGTTTAGGGCTTTTTAATATTTAATTGTGATTTTTAGGGCTTTAATTAGCATTAAAAAGTCATTATTGAATTGATTAAAAGGTTTTAGCAAGTTTGGATTTTTTGTAAACTCTTAGAATATTATTGGGGATTTTTAGAAATTTTTAGGAATTTTTAGGTTAAAATTTTAATTTTGGCACTATTTACGGTTTTACGTGTTCGCCTTTTTCGTCATAGTTTAATCCGTTTTCGTAACCGTCTTTCTTTTCTAAATCCCATTTCTTTCTCAATCAATATAATCACAAATCAATATCAATCCAATACACAACGCACTTGCCTCCTTGAGAACGAACTCACTTAGGGTCATTCACACACGGTTTTCCTAAATCGTCGTGCACACTTGCCCTACTTTGCGCATCCTTTTCCTAAAGGTGTACAAAAACTCCAACATCATTTTGGCGCCGCTGCCGGGGAGGCGTGTTGTGTTTTGGTTGAACCATTGTTGTTTTTTATATAGCCATAAATAGCTAATTGTATTAGTAGCAATCTACTAATACGTATTATCGGTTTTTCGTTTTTTTTTTGTGAATACTATTACTATATTGTATACGTAGAACAATAAATTTACAAGTACTCCAAATACGTGAGAAATCACAACCTTGACTTGGGAGGTCATTACCCAATCATTGTATTCGAATCTAAAACCAAAGAAAAAGGCAAAAATAGATAAATACTTTCGAGAAGCTCGATTTTGATAAATACAAACTATAAGGTGGGTATAAGGCGGTTGTATTTCACGACCTAAAGGAAAAAGGCTCTTAAGTGCTTCGCGCCGCCTCGTTTCCTCCGCTTGCTTGTGCGTATTTTAATTTTGAAAGCTAATCGAGGGTTTTGCCGCCCAAAGTATTACTTAAGTATCATATATATTTTCTTGGTTTCTATTGATTAAACCCTCTTGAACGATTTGGTGTTCCACCATCGTTCTAAAGTCATCGAAGGCGTTCACTTCACGTGATCGTTTTCATTCCTTGAGGCTTCTTTAATCGAGAGATTTGATTAAGGAGGAGATTTGTAGATTTGTGTCTACTAATACATTCCAAAAAATCCAAAAAAGTTAAAAACAATCAAAAAACCACAAAAAAATTGAAAAAGTAAAAACACCAAAAAGAATCTTCTTTGCTCGCCTTCTCGTTGTACGTGACGTTTATGCAAACTCGCTCCAAAGCAAGACGTGCTCGTAAACGAAGAAACAAATCCATCACTCCTTCTAGTGAGGAGTCTCCTATTGACGAACCCATTGTAGTGAAAGAAGCACCCATGGCTAATCGAACTATGATGGAGTTGCTTCAAGTACCCACCGAGGGTTATGGAGAAGCGATTGTGATTCCCGCTATCCTTGCGGAGAATTTTGAGGTTAAGACGGGTTTGTTGTCCATGATTCAAAACAACAAGTTTCGAGGGGACGAAAAGGACAACCCTCATAACCACATTCGCCAATTTAATCGTCTCACCGCCACATGCAAGTTTAAGGACGTCTCAAACGACTCGATTAAGATGATGTTTTTCCGTATTCCTTAGCGGGGCCCGCAAAAATTTGGTTAGAGAAAGAGCCACCCAATTCTATAATGACGTGGAAGGATCTCGTTTCAAAATTCGTGAACCAATTTTTTCCGCCCTCTAAGACTACGCACTTGAAAAACGAGATTTCAAAGTTTTCACAAGAGTATAATGAGAGTTTTTCAACGGCTTGGAATAGGTTTAAGGAAATGTTGCACGAATGTCCTCATCATGGTTTTTCCGACTTGCATCAAATTGACACGTTTTACAATGGCGTGAACGATCATGAGCGTGATTATCTTAATGCCGCCGCGGGTGGTAATTTTTTGTGTAAGACGGTCGAGGAAGCATTGTTAATCATTGAAAATAGGTCTAAGGTGTATAGTCCTCGTAGCACGTCGAGTGTTCGTAAGACTTCGTCTTCGTCTTCGCCTTCATTGTCACACACCGTTGATGCTTGTCAAATCGAGGCTAATTTGGAGAACAAAATTTTTGATATAGTGAAAGGATTGTTAGTTGAGTTTAAAGTTGGTGAACAACCCGCTCCCGCTACGATTAAAGCGGTTGTGGTTTCTTGTATGTATTGTGGTGGAGCTCACGATTATTCCGAGTGCATTACCAACGGTGGTAACACTTCGAGTGCCTTCGCGGCCGCGGGAACTTATAACCAAAACGGTCAAGTTCCTCGCACTAATCAATTGACTCCACCGGGTTTTCCACCAAATCAAAATGCTAACAATTATCGAAACAATCAAGTTGGTTACCAAAGCAATCAAAGGAACAACTTTAAGGGTAATAACAACTATGGGAATCAAGGGAGTAGTAGTAGCCAATTGCAAAACCAAAACCAAAACCGTAATTTTCAAAACACGAGTCAAGGTCTTCAAAATGTTTACACTAAAGAACTTCCAATGGACTTTGTGAATTACGCCACAGCAAATGATAAGATTTTGGAAAACATTCAAGAGCAATTGGCTAATCAAGCTAGGGACACGGCTAAGAACACTAAGGAATTGGCTAACTTTGTGAAGAAAATCTTAACATGAGGAATGAATTGAAAAATGATTTTGCTAACCAAATTCGAGGTCAAAACAACAAGATAGAGCAAAGTCATGCTAGGCTTGAACAAAGAATTGACCAAAAAGCCGCTAGTCAAGATTTGAAGTTTAATAGTTTTGATGCTAAGCTTAATGCCATTTTAGAAGCCGTCATGGGGAACAAAGCCTCTACTTCGAGTAGTTTGCCTAGTAACACCATTTCAAACCCGAAGGAAGAGATGAAAGTGATTACCACACGTAGTGGTAAGACACTTAAAGAACCGACTCCTCAACCAATTACTCCAACGGTGGAGGAAATTGAGGAAGAACCCGAGGTGGTGGTCGAAAAGGAACATATTTCAAGCCCACAAAGTACCGCTCATGCCACACCTACGGTTGACCCATCACCAACATTGGAACCCGAGATTCCAAAGGCTATGCCTATGCCCCAACCCACACCACCCTTGCCTTACCCATCGAGACTTAGGAAGGAGAAACGACAAGAGCGCGACAACTACCAATTTGAGCTTTTTATGAAAATGTTTCGTGATTTGCACTTTAATGTGAGTTTCGCCGATGCTTTGGTCATGATGCCTCGATTTGCCGCTAACTTTAAGAGTATGTTGAACAACAAGGAGAAATTTCACCAAATGTCTAGTTGTTCGTCGGTTTATCTTAATCGCATACCTCAAAAAGTCGGTGATCCCGGTAAATTTTTGATCCCTTGTGCAATTCAAGATATGGAAGAATGCTATGCCTTGGCTGATCTTGGTGCTAGCATTAACTTGATGCCACTTGCAATCTTCAAGTCGCTCAATCTTCCTAATCTTACTCCTTCACGAATGTCTATTGAGTTGGCCGACCATTCCACAATTCTTGCATGTGGTTTGGCGGAAGACGTTTTTGTGAAAGTGGGGAAGTTCTACTATCCCGTAGACTTTATCGTTGTTGATATCCCCACGGATCCTCAAGTTCCTCTTATTTTAGGTCGTTCGTTTTTAGATACGTCTATGGCTTTAATTGATGTGCATGCTAGAAAGATCACCTTACGTTTCAACGACGAGGAACTTGTTATAAACGTAACTCAAAATTCTCAACTTTCTCATGTTTATTCCGTTGCTACCATAAACCTCGTTGATATGATCGACGTGGTTTGCGAGGAATTTTCACAAGAAGTTTTAGGGTTTGGTGATGAAGAAACTAGTGGCAATCCCACTATGTTAGATCCAATTCTTGATAATTCGACACCAACCTTCACTCTTTTCGAAGGTGGTGGTTTTACGTTGGAAGAATTCGATGTTCCACGTACTTGTGACGAAGACCTCGACAACGATGAGGACTTTTCGATTATCAAGGATTTTCTCAACGATTTCCCATTTCCTCCACCCGAGGAGGTTATGAGTATCGAGCCCAAATCTTCACTGAGGAACCACCTATCCTCGAATTGAAAGATTTACCTCCTCACCTCGAATATGTCTATTTGGAGGAGGACGACAAGTTGCCGATTATTATTGCGAAGGATCTTTCGAATGATGAAAAAACCGCACTTGTCGATGTTCTTAAGGACCACAAAGGGGCGATTGCGTGGAAGTTATCCGACATTAAGGCAATCGATCCCAAGTTTTGTACCCACAAAATCTTAATGGAGGAGGATTTCAAGCCAACAATCCAAAGTCAAAGGAGGGTGAACCCCAAAATTCACGATGTCATCAAAAAGGAGGTCCTTAAACTCCTTGACGCGGGAATGATTTACCCTATTTCCGATAGCCCTTGGGTGAGTCCTATTCATTGTGTCCCTAAAAAGGGAGGGATGACCGTTGTGCCAAACGATGCCAACGAGTTGATTCCCACTAGACTCGTGACCGGATGGAGAGTGTGCATTGACTATCGAAAGTTGAATGAAGCCACTCGAAAAGACCATTTTCCCTTGCCCTTCATGGACCAAATGTTGGAGCGTCTTGCGGGAAACGATTTCTATTGCTTTTTAGATGGTTTTTCCGGTTACTTCCAAATTCCCATCGATCCTCGTGATCAATAAAAAACTACGTTTACGTGTCCATATGGAACGTTTGCCTATCGTAGAATGCCATTCGGACTTTGCAATGCACCGGGAACTTTTCAACGATGCATGATGGCTATTTTTCATGATATGATCGAGAAGACGATGGAAGTCTTCATGGATGACTTTTCCGTGTTTGGTGATTCTTTCACTTCGTGTTTCTCGAATCTAGAGAGAATGTTAAAACGTTGTGAGGAAACCAACCTTGTGCTCAATTGGGAAAAGTGTCATTTTATGGTTAAGAGTGGAATCGTCTTAGGGCACAAGGTCTCGAAAGCGGGGATTGAGGTGGATCAAGCTAAGGTAGACGTCATCGCCAAATTACCTCATCCCAAAACCGTCAAGGGAGTTAGGAGTTTCCTAGGCCACGCGGGCTTTTATCGTCGATTCATCAAGGATTTCTCGAAGATTTCTCGACCCATTACACATTTTCTTGAAAAAGAGGCACGTTTTGTCTTTGACGAAGATTATGTACGAGCCTTTGAGATCCTTAAGAGGAAACTTAACGAAACTCCCATTCTTGTTGCTCCCAATTGGAACCTCCCCTTTGAGCTTATGTGTGATGCTAGTGATTACGCTATAGGGGCCGTTTTGGGGCAACGTCATGATAAGCACTTCTTGCCTATTCACTACGCTAGCAAGACGATGACCGAGGCTCAACTTAAATACACTACAACGGAAAAGGAGTTCCTTGCCGTGGTGTATGCGTTTGAGAAATTCCGACCTTATCTAGTCTTGACGAAATGCATAGTGTATACGGACCATTCGGCTATCAAGTATCTCATGGCAAAGCAAGATGCTAAGCCTAGATTACTTCGTTGGATTCTCCTCCTTCAAGAATTTGATCATAAAATCGTTGACAAAAAAGGAGCCGAGAATCTAGCGGCCGATCATCTCTCTCGTTTGGAAGATCCTCACCAAAGTGTTTACGAGCCCAAGGAAATCACCGAACATTTCTGCTCGAGACACTTGGTGTAGTGAATTCTAAGCTTGATTCTTCTACCCCATGGTTTGCGGATTTTGCAAATTACCATGCGGGTAACTTCATCATTAAGGGTATGACGACTCAAGAAAAACGAAAATTCTTTCGTGACGTCAAGTTCTACTTTTGGAACGACCCTTACTTGTTTCGAACTTGTGCGGATCAAATCATCCGACGTTGTGTATTTGGCACCGAAGCTTCTAACATCCTTAGAGCTTGCCATGAGGGACCCACGGGTGGTCACCACGGTGCTAATCTCACGGCTAAGAAGGTGTTTGATGCCGGCTTCTTTTGGCCTACTATTTACCGAGATGCACAAGATCTTGTGAAGTCATGTGATGCATGCCAACGATAAGGAAAAGCCTCACAAAAAGATGAAATGCCACAAAATATCATTCAAGTATGTGAGATCTTTGACGTTTAGGGCATAGACTTTATGGGGCCGTTCCCATCATCTCGTGGTAATAAGTATATCCTTGTTGCGGTTGACTACCTTTCTAAGTGGGTGAAGGCCAAGGCCTTGCCCACCAATGATGCTCGTGTGGTAGTCAAGTTTTTGAAGCAATTGTTCTCTCAGTTTGGAACCCCTCGTGCTATCATAAGCGATCGTGGAACCCATTTTTGTAATGACCAATTTGAAAGGGTTCTAAGGAAATATGGGGTTACACATCGTCTTTCTACGGCTTATCACCCACAAATGAGTGGGCAAGTCGAGGTTTCAAATCGAGCTTTGAAGAGGATCTTGGAGAGATCCGTTGGGGAAACCGACAAACTTGGTCGGATAAGTTGGACGATGCTTTATGGGCCTTTAGGACCGCTCATAAGACGCCCATTGGGTGCACTCCCTATAAGCTTGTGTATGGAAAGAATTGTCATTTGCCTATCGAGTTGGAACACAAAGCTTATTGGGCCCTAAAGCATTGTAATGATGACATGGAGACCGCGGGAAAACACCGGAAAATGCAATTAAATGAATTGGATGAATTGAGGGATATTGCTTATGAAAATTCATTGATTTATAAAGAGAAAACTAAAAAGTTGCATGATTCTAAAATTAAAAACCGGGTTTTTAACATTGGGGATCAAGTTTTGCTTTTTAATTCAAGATTGAAAATCTTTTCCGGTAAATTGAAATCCCATTGGTCCGGTCCATTCACCGTAACTCAAGTGTTTCCGTATGGGACCATCGAGCTAGCTCAAGATGATGGTCCTAACTTCAAGGTGAATGGACATAGGTTGAAGCACTACTTTGGCGGGGAAGTTCCATCCTTGAACTACCTCGACCAAGTCACCTTCCCCAATGATAATTAGTATTGAGGGGATCGAGTCGAGCTCATGACTCGGTAATAAAAAACGAGGTGCCTCGTGGGGGAGTCCCATGCTTATCCTATGTACATATTATCGCTTTCTAATGTAGCTTACGTGTGGGGATTTGTGCCCTTCCAACCTTTGTTCCGTGGTTGTTTGTGAATTGTGGTTTTTAGATCATGATCTTCACGATTGGAGCCTCTCGTGTTCGTTTTATGGGAGCACTCGATCGTTTGTTAGACATTTCTCAATATCCATGATATATCCTTTTGATGTTCTAACCTTAGGTTTATAGCACACTTCATAAACGGCTATTACTTATTGGTTACACCCTTTCCATGCTAGATTAGGCATTCGACTACGTCTCTAGTATGGGGGTGTTTGCACCCCTATACTCGAAACATTGAGGACAATGTTTAACTTTAGTATGGGGGGGTGAATAGATACTTGCCTTGCCAAACCTTCACACTTTCCAAAGTTTATGTTTTGTTTATCGTTTTGTTGCAAAATAAGGCTAAAAATGACCAAATTTTAAATTTTTCTCATGTTTTATAAGTGTTTGAAGACACGAATGTAGATTTTCCGATGGCGAGAATAAGAGTAATTTTTGACTCGACCGTGCATGTTGAGCACTTAGCTTTGACTCCTTAACTACACATTAGGCTAAGTCTCTTAAATGAGGATGAGAAATGATAGAGTTAATTATAAGTTACTATGCTAAACGTAGAGTACTCGTATTCTTTCAAAAACTCATGTGTTCTCGTTGTTTGCTTATTCTCCCTTCGCTTGTAAATATTTTTTGCTTAATAAATTGACTTAGCGGTTTAGTTAGGATTGTTGGGTTTCTAGTCTTTTCTAGTAGCTTCCGTGTAATTAAATTGGGAAGACATTAAGGTATCGCCAGCGTCACGGTTTCGAAGTATTGGCACCCTAATAATCGAAAGCTTCACCCAATAATAAGATTTCAAGTGCTCACCTAAATCTAGCAAACAATTTGAAGCCCCACAAGGCCGAAAAATCTATGCAAAAATTGAAAGTGAATCAAGCCTTAATCTTCGAAGTTTTAAAGATCCAAAATTCGCTTTAGCGTGAGGATATACGTCTTTGGCTAATAAAACCACCGATGATGGCGGATAATAAAAGGCAAGGCAAGACCGAAGTCATAATAAAAGCTTCATGGCGAAGTTGAATAAAAGATGGAGGTAAACCAAAGATAATAAGGCCCTTCCGTTAGGGGGCGTATAAAAGTCTTGGTAATAAGTCTCATGTTCAAAACCGTTATAAAACCGTGTTTATCGATTCTTCTTGTCAACTTAATTTTTTGACATCGTTGTCTATTAGGAGGGGTTATTGATTTGATGGTCTTAGTTACACCGTTAGGACTCTATTTTTAGACCTAAATCTCTATTATCACATAAGTCAACAATGTATCCTCGTGAAACATTCAAGACAAAATAAAATATAAGAGATACAACTTAGGAATAATGGGAGGATAAGTACGTTATTAGGGCATATGAGTAGTGTTAGCATGACTAACTTATAATGACAATGATCTCGTTGCACGCTTGGCATGGAATTGGAGTGAAAATCGAGGACGACGAAATTATTTCTAACGAAGCATTCACGTGTTCTTATTCTATGAACCTAAACGTCCCATTTTGCGATGAAAATCATATATTATGTCTATAACACAAGTAGTAGTAATAGTAGTAGTGTAGCTAGTTTATCATTCAATAAAGTGAATAAAAATGAATTTTGGAGATGCTACGATACTTTATTCTAGCATTGCGTGAGGGCACGGCAATGGTTTAGTATGGGGGAGTGATGAGACTGCTTTTATACATAGTCTCATCGTCCAAATTGGGCTTAAAATACATTAAATATCATCAAAATACCCAAATATATGCTTGTGTTTGTTGCTTGTGTATTTTAGGTACGAATATTGAGAAAATGACAAAAGATCACAAGAATCAAGCAAAAACGAACACGGGAAACGAAGCCGCACGATGAACCAAGCCCTAATGAAGAATTTTCCAAAGAAAACCCTTGAAGATTTGAAGAATATTGAAGATTGGTCCTCCAAGTTTGAAGAATTGACACTTTATACCCTTGTATCTTCATAAATTACAAGTTTGGTCCCTAAATTTTGTCAAAATTACAAAAAGGACCCTTAACTTTGAAGAATTGGCAAATTTAGTCCCTCAACAAAACTAAATTGTCAATATTGGTCCTCCAAGAAGTCAAAAAACAAGTCAGAGTCCTTGAAGTTTGAAGACATTACAAGAATGGCCCTTGAAGAATACAATTTGTGCATTTAAAACCCTTGGAAAAAGTTTATAACAAGTTGTGCCAAAAGTGACAACTTTGGCAAAGTTGTCACAAGTTAAAAGAGGCGTTGATGGCTGTTTAATGCAACATAAACAAAACATGAAACATGAGGGGGCATTTCTGCCAAGACATTCAAACACCCCACAACCTATCATCATGCCACATCACCCACCACCACCAATCAGAAACCTCCACTTCATCTCACCCCCCCCACGTCAACCTCCACTATCTAATAACTGATTTTATTAATCAGTTTAAAATTTGGGGGCAAACAAAGATTTTAATTTAATCCATCCCTAATCCTGCATCAAACCCAACTATTCAACACCTTAATCCCATAAACCCTAAATTTTTAATCACCCCAAAACAAAGGGTTTTACCCCCATAATTTCCAGAACTCTGATTTACTACATCTTAATCACATCCCACCTCCCCAAAATGTCACCATCCTCTCTCACATGTCCCTCCAACCCACCCCTGCACAAAAAACAAAGTGTACAAACCCATCAACGGCTAAAAGACTAATTCTTGCTCCATAAGTGTCATCTAACGCTCCAAAAACAGTTTGACACCTCTGGCACCCCCACATCAGTCCAAGAACATCACATGGAGCCTCTTGACCTAATTCAAAAACAAGCATCTTCATAAGAATATCCTAATTTCCAAGGGCAATGAAGGAAGTTTACACATTAGGGTTTTTAGGTTTCTTTCAGCTTTCTAGAACAAATGTAAGCCTATATAAAGGCACATAGGACGTAGCATTAACTTGCTCTTGATTTTTCTCCTTTTTTCAAAAACCTTGTAAATCCAGTTTATGAATTAATATAAATGATACATGCTATGGGTTTTCATGTTGGAAGGGTTTAAAACATTTTGCATGCTTAAAATTTTGAAAAGATTGCCTTAATCATAAAACTGCCTTATCTGCCTGTTTTGTTGAATTTGATCCATCAAGTTTGATAATCTGCTAGGATATAGGTTGTTTAAGGGTTTGTGTTCTCTTGTAAGCCATTTAATACCTTTGTGTGCTTTGTTTGAAGTGTTGAAACTCACTTGTGTGTCAATTGAACCAGCAAGCATCTTAGTCCTATACAAAGCCTTATCAGAAACTTTCTTTGATCTTTTGTGCTTGATATTGTGTTTATACTTGTCTGTTTTTGAGATTGATTTGACTCCTTATACTCCAAAGAGTATAAGGGTGCCTTTGTCCATCATAAACATCCACAAACAAGCAAGTCAAGACCTCTTGACAAACATTTGCACAAGTGAAGAAACTTCACTTGTGTTCATCAGAAAGTTGTGCTTACCTGGGCACGTTTTTGGTTCTATTTGGCTTAATCTTGGTTAATTTTGGATTGTGATTGAGTTTTTGTGAGTTACAAGGTTACTGGATTAAGTGTTAAGAGTTTAAAAAAAAAGAAAAAAATTTGCAAAAAGCTCACCCTGCCTGGACTCGAACACGCGACCTTGCTTTCCAAGGGCTAGCGTGTTAACCAGTGATCTAGATGGCTTTTTACGTTTACACTTCATTTCATTAGTTATTTAAGGTGTGTTTGTTTTATAGCTTATTTAGATAACAGCTTGTAAATAAGCTGTTTCTAGCTTATTTCCTTAAGCTTTTTCTTGTTTAAGATTTTTCCTAGGATTGTATAAGGGTTTTTGATTTTTCTGAGCAAAAAGTAGATTTTTCCCATTATTATTTTATTTATTAGGATTATTTTAAGTTTAATTTTTAGAAAGTCGTTTAAAAATAGTAAAAAGTAATTTAAAAATCTTGAAAAATAGTTTTTAGGTTTTTAATCATATTTTTGAGGTTTACAGCTTATTGGGTTTTCAATTTAGCTTATTTTTGATTTTATTGGATTTTAGGGTTTTTAGCTAACTTTAAAATTTAATATAAAATTATTAAATAGGTTTCAGAAAATTTGGATTGCATTTTTGTTTTAGTTACATTATTTTGGATTTTTGGTAATTTTTTAGAATTTATTTACAAACTTTTTATTTTTTTGAATATTTTAATATTATTTTATTATTAAAAATTGAAGTTTTATTTTTTCTTGTTTTTACATTTTTCCTAAGTTAAGGACACTTAATTAGGAGTTTTGTCACTTTCCAAATAATTTTTAGACTTTTCAATTAATTTCTAGAATTATTTTAAGATTTAATAGATTTTAATAGTTTTTAAGGGTTTAAAAATAGTTTAATTTGGTTTTAAAATTTTTAAAAATAGTTTTTAGCTTAATTAGGATATTTTTGAGGTTTACAAGCTATTAGATCTTGTTTAGGGATTTTTAATATTTAATTGTGATTTTTAGGGCTTTAATTAGCATTAAAAAGTCATTATTGAATTGATTAAAATGTTTTAGCAAGTTTGGATTTTTTGTAAACTCTTAGAATATTATTAGGGATTTTTATAAATTTTTAGGAATTTTTAGGTTAAAATTTTAGTTTTGGCATTATTTACGGTTTTACGTGTTCGCCTTTTTCGTCATAGTTTAATCCGTTTTCGTAACCGTCTTTCTTTTCTAAATCCCATTTCTTTCTCAATCAATATAATCACAAATCAATATCAATCCAATACACAACGCACTTTCCTCCTTGAGAACGAACTCACTTAGGGTCATTCACACACGGTTTTTCTAAATCGTCGTGCACACTTGTCCTACTTTGTGCATCCTTTTCCTAAAGGTGTACAAAAACTCCAACATCACCCGTCATGAATGTTGCAAAAAAGTTGGCAACTTTCGTCCCTAGATCGAAGAGTCTAAGGAGTCAAGTGTTGTGAATATTTTAAAGGTCGTGCAAAATACGTCCTTGAAAGTGTGTTAGAAAGGGGACTACCAAGTGTTTTTTTGGGAAATTTAATTTCAGTGACGAAATTTGTAGTTACAAATGGTGGCTGTTGAAGTGTCAGGTGGGAAAATCCTTTCGATGACGTTTTTTGAATGAAACAAAAGGTGGGTAAAAGGCTTAGGCTGTAAACGATGGGAAATCCCTCATGTGCGTGGCACGTGTGGGAGTTAACGGGAAAAAACAAGCGAAAGTTAACTCGGGGGCTGTGTTGCATGAAAATTGAAAGTATAGTGGCAAAATTGCCAGAAGTTTGCACTCAGTGGAAAAATTGTTGGTTTTGAAAAGTCGAGGGACAAAAGTTACAGTTTACCCTTAAGGGAACAAACCGAGTAGCCTTGTTAAATCATTCACATCATAATCTTGATCTCGATTGTTTTATTGTTTTGAACGCAATGGCTGTCTCGAATCATGGCAATATTTTTTGTTGGTTTCACTATTGCTCGTAATTTGGTAAATTGAAGCAACCGTCTATGATAGATTAAAGTTTCATTTTCGGTCCTTATCTTTGCAAATATCATCACCAATAGTCCTTCACCCTAAAGTATAAGGGACGATAGATGCCGTTTTTTTTATCAAACTACAAGGACTATCGATGTTAAGGTGAAGGAATATCGTTTGCAAAGATAACGACCAGTAATGCAACTTTAAAGTATCATGGATGGTAGAAGCAAATGTCTCCAAACCACATGGACCATTTATTTAATTTTATTCTGATTTAATATCTTGAGTTTTGCCAACACTTTTTAGTAGGTGTTTATATAAGCTTATTTTAAGGTTTATCTGCTCCCGGCTTATATTTCATACCTTTATCTTTTCTTGCTTATTTTGAAGCTTAGTCGTTTGCATATGCTTATTTTACTATGTTTTTTATGATATGATGTACAAAAATGAATTTTTATTATGTAAAAGAACGAAGAGATAGTTTATAATTATTTTTAACTTAAAAGACTACTTTTACAGATATAATATTAGATAAGGACTTAAATATAGACACTTAAATAGTTTGTTGTCTAAATCTTATAAAGTTATTACATTTCACACTGAATGAAAACACAACCGTTTTTTACCTACAATCATCTACTATAGTAAAAAAAACTTCCCATTAGTTGGAACTGTATACGAATGCCATATATCAATATGAATCAGATCAAATACATTAGTATTATGAGACTCACTTAAAGAATATGCATGTTTAGTAAAAAATTCCACGTGAGAGTATACGCAAGAATCAGTATTAATATGTTAACAAGTGTATTCACAAAATTCAAAGTATATGAAGCTGAATGATAACTTCTTATTTGTAGGTTTTTCCAAGGTTATAAACACATTGTCAACCTTAGCAGATAGAACATTCACTAGATGATACAACACGACCTTCTTATTACCTAATCTTATCACATTCTTCGTTGTCAAATTGTGAACAACACAACTAATTATTCGTAAAACGAGACAACACATTCACTATCTTCTGTGAGTGTGGGCATAAACAACATACTCAAGTCAAAAGATGGTACCAACACATATTTTAATGGAATTTTAATATTTGGTTTTACTTTATCCACATGATAAATCACATAAGTATCACTATTCGAAAGTCTGATTTAAGGTTTAATTTATAGAAAACGCGGATAAAACACACATTTATTGTAACACCTCAAAACCGTGGTTTCAAGGATTATATTACGAGTATACTATTAAATAAGTTCGACTGCGACTCTTATTAGTTAAAGGCGTTACTCAATAGGTCAACCAATGTTTTAAGTTGAATTTCAAGTTTGTTAATTAAATTCGATAGTCAAATCAAAAGTCAAAATATATTTTTTTAAATGGTTTTATAAAGTTTGGCGTGCTACACATAAAAGAGAAAAGTACTTGAGAGACTATAATTACTAAGTAACTAAACCTATAACTAATCCTACCATCAACTAGTTAAGTATTGGTATTTTTTTAAGCATCTAAAATTTTCAAGGAGGTTTTATGTGTATGGACATAGAGAAAAAAAAGGGAAATATGAGACCGGACTTTGTTGATTTTTAGTGAAGAAGTTAGGCTTCTGATTCAAGAGTTAAGCTTTAGAGATGATCCTACATATAAGTATTCTCATATCTAGAGTTTAATTGTAAATTAGGAATTGAGGTTCATGTAGCAATTTTAGAATTTTGGGTAAAATATGTTTTAAAGTAATGAAATAATGTTATAGTGTTAAGGGATTATGGTAATTCAATTGTATTGAAAAATAGTGCTTTCAATGTTGTTATCATATGATTAAGATATAATCATATGACGTTAAGGAATTTCAAAGGATTTTTAAATGAGTTGTCTAAATGATTCTTGTAGTATTTTATCGATGTGTTAATAATTGATGATGATTGTTAATTAGGAATCAAGAGATGATGGTAGTGATATTTTTGGTAATTAACTTGGATTAAAGGTAACTAACTTTGGGTGTTATAATATTTGAATGATCATGTGTTATATTTATAATGATTGTTTAAGTGTTTAAGTAGAAAGTAAATGGTGATGGCTTGAATCTCAAGATAGAACAAGGCCTGTTAAGCTCTAGTTAAGGAAGGATCTTGGCTTAGTCATTGGACTAATCAAGGCATGTAGATACTTGTGATTAGTTGTGATGTGTTAGTATGTTTGATGTGGTTAAGATGCCTTATTGCAAATGATGTAATGTATGTGATGTATGTAAGTGACTACATATATAGTTAAGTGAAATAACTATGATGTACATGTCATGTATTTGGCTACGTCTTATTTGATAATGGCTTTTTATCGGTTATTATAAAGCATTCTCTTATGGTTTAGTGTTTAACCGTTTTGTAGGTTTGTATGATTTAAAGGATGTCTTTGATATAAAGGCCTATGAATATGATGTAGAAGGAATGAAAGTATATTGGAATAAGAGCTTATTACTAGACACCAAGCTCAGATTAAGGTTTCCCCCGTCTCCCACAAGTGTCGAAAATGATTTGTTGGTAATGTTGTTAAGTGTTAAAGTATCTTGTAGTTGTGAAGTTGAAATGTGTCAAAGTTATTTGTTATAGTTAGGAGTTATAGTGTATGCATATGGGTGTTTGTTAAACCACATAAAGTATGTATTCATGGGTCATTTAGAAAAAAAAATGTTTTTGAAAATAAAGTTATAAGTTGTTGTGAACATTCTTAAATGTTTCATAATATTCTGAGTCTGAGAAGTTGGTTTTTAGTATATAGAGCAAATTGTAAATATATGCCTTATTGTAAAGTTTCTACAATCTCCATGCATATGGATATATACACGGCTCATAAATTTCTCCAGCGGCATATGGTATTTCTGCATATGGTCATATGCTCGTGTCAAGCGGCATATGGTATTTCTGCATATGGTCATATGCTCATCTCAAATGGAGAGTTTTTTAGTTATTTTTGCCAATCTTCGAAAAATCATATCTTTTAAATCGTAAGTCCGTAAAATTCGTATCACCCTCCATATTAAAAGTATTTAATTCTAATTATTTAAAAATACTTCATGGGTTGGTTTGTAATATTATTATCTCAGTTTATTGAAGAGTAACTTATGGTCCGTTTGATAATTTTGTTTTCGTAAAAAGTTTTTAAAATGTTATCGAATCTGGAAAGGGGTATTTTAAGTATGCAATAGTGTCATGTGGTCAATTGGAGCATAAATATAATCCTCCAAAAGTTTAACACATCTCATTGAATATAAGGTAAGTAATACCTACTACTAAGTGATGTAATCTGATGATCAATTTCCTCGTATGCACTCATTATTTTCTTTTATAGAACATTTCTAAACAACTGTTCAAACTATTGAGTAAAGTTGATATTTTAACTCGCCATATGAGCTACAATCATTATCACTTATTGATCTTTACACTGTATGTTACCTTCTTTATGTCTAAAATACTTTGAGTGTGGATATTTGTACTTTGAATGCCAAATAGAGTACACAACGTGTAGTGAATCGTTCACTACAACCCTGGAATACTAGATGCGGATAACTCGATCGTGAAGAAAACCCAGCAACGATTATCGACAGAAAAGTAACACACAAGGTAATACCCTAATCGAACCGATTAGTTTAGTACATTGATAAAGAAGCGTTGTGAATCTCGTTCCCCCTCAAATGCATGATCCTCCCGATATTCCACCTCAAACTCAACTCCTTACAACACCTGCACTGAACTTGTACATACACCAGAACCAATGAAAGTTTTCTTGTATTGCCCACTTTCATTGAAACCCATATTCCTGTAAAGCACTCCCTTTGAAGTAACGTCATCTAACCTCCAAAGTTGATAAACATTCATACCTTTACGGTATCCCAGGAATATGCACTTGAAATTAACCGGTTCAAGCATCCCTTGCTCAATACTAGCAAGCCAACCAAAAACGCCAAACATATCTATAGTATTCTTGAATCCAATCGCTGCTGATGGTGACCTATTATCTAGATATGTAGACATGGTTGTATCCTCTGTCCAAAAAACCTTGGACAGACCAGACTTAATCAGAAAACAATGTACCTTATCCAAGAGTGTCACGTTTGTCATCTCAACCAACCCATTCTGCTGCTGTAACCCTGTAACATCCAAATGTTTGGCGACCCCACTCTTCATACATTGTTGTGTAGACTTCTGATTACATGAATCAAGAACATCACCTGTCTTGATCTTCCACCCAGTCTGAAATTTTCCTAACTGCTTCCTACCCTTCATTGTTTTCCCGGTCATAGCCTGACCGTTCAGGGTATATACGCAATTAGCCCTTCTGGTTCCTGATAGTACCACCAGTGAACCCTTTATAACCTTGATCTTGCCCAACTGCATCTTCACGGTAAAACCCTCTTTTTCAAGAGTGCCCAGCGATATCAAGTTTCGTCTTAATTCCGGAACATACCTGACGTTGTCCAACAAGAAACTTGATCCATCCCTCATTCGTACTCGAACCTTTCCTGTCCCCCGTACACGGCATTCCCTGCCATCACCTAGCAGTACATTACCACCGTCATACTCTTTAAAATCAACCAAGTAATCTCTCCTGTGTGTCATATGGTATGAGCCCCCTGAATCCATGATCCAGTCCAAAAGTTCATCAACACTCATAGCCATCATAACATCAGCATTGTCATACCCATCAGCTCCAGAACCGGATACCTGATCTTTACTCCTGACAAAACCTTGAGATTTCTTGTGATTATACCTGGGACAATCCCTCTTCAAATGATCCTCAGACTGACATATATAACACCTGAGTTTGTTGCTCCTTCCTTGTGACCTTAACCACGAACTATTTTCACCCTGCTCCATATCTCTCTGATTAGATCTCTCCCTCACATACAACCCTTCACCACCATCACCCTTTGCTTCCGTCATCTTCTGAAGTTCCCTAGAATTAAGTATCGCGAGCACGTCTTCTAGCTTCAAAGTATCCCGACCATATAGCAAAGTCTCCACGAGATTATCGTAAGACGATGGTAAAGATGTGAGTAATAATAATGCTTGATCCTCATCTGATATAGCAGTATCTATAGCCGCTAAGTCACCTACGAGCTTGTGAAACTCATCAATATGTTCAGACTGACTCCTACCTTGATGCATTTGAAAAGTATATAACTTTTTCTTCAAGTACAAACGATTAGCTAAAGACTTTGTCATGTATAAAGTCTCTAACTTTTTCCAAATCCCCGCTGCAGTCGTCTCCTTGGTGATCTCCCGTAGGACCCGATCATCCAAACACAAGATCAATGCGCTGTAAGCCTTTTTCTGAATGACGTTATCGTAAGCCACTATTGTGGTGGCGGGTAATTCTTCCAATGCTGCATCTAATTCCAGATGTTCCAGCAAAGCCTTCATCCTTACCTGCCATAACCCAAAGTCATTCTTCCCATCGAATTTCTCGATGTCAAATTTGCTCAGCGTCATCTTATTTTAACCCTTTGCTAACCAATTTAATCTTTTGTGAATTTAGTTAACACAAAAAATACGATCTAGCAAAGTTCCTGTGTGTAAACACTACCCTTGATTTATCGATATAACGCTAAGATAAAAATCTTATAAATCGATCAAACCAAGTAACCCTTCAAAAGAAAACCCTTTCTTACTCAAATATCGACCGGACCTTGGAAATTAACCTATCCAACAAATCGACAACCCTTGAATCAAGAAAGTACCCGACGTCTTTTGAAGTAACCCTTGTCGTACTTTTAATTTTGCAAACCGATTTCTAATAACCTAAGAAATCTTGCAACCTCGACAAGTCTTGAACGCTTCTTTATCCCTTTGTTGATTTGCTAAACCTTGTGAAAAACCTCACAATCACAAACCGACAAAGCCCCTTTATTAGTTTGCTAAACCTTGTGAAAAAACCCCACAATCACAAACTAACAAAGTCCCCTTCGATAATTCGCTAAACCTTGTGATATTTTAAACCTCACAATCACGAATTACGAAGTCCCCTTGTGTTTAGAAAAAAAAAAAATTCCCTACAAAGTATTCACCTTTTTGTTTTATTTAAAACAAAACAAAACAAAATTATAAAAAGCCTATTATAAATTTAGTCAAAAGACCAAATTAAAAGTATGGCTTATATAAAACCTTAGGCCAAAATCTGGCCCAATCTCCTTTGTAGTATCTGTTGACTTTTATATACCAAAAGACCAACAACGTCTTCTTCTTCCCTTTAGAGCAATGGCGGCAAAACAGCCACCACCACCAAACCTGTGAAGAAGAACCAACTTTTTTTTTTTTTCCTTTTCTTTTCGATACTACTGCAACCTTGTCGATCAAAGAAGAACAACGACTCTCTTTTCAATCGAACCTAGCTGCTGCTCCTTGATGTCCACGATCTGAACACCAATCCTCCTCGATCGATTCCTAGTAACCAGCGACCTCGAGACCTGAAGCTCTGATACCACTTGTAGTGAATCGTTCACTACAACCCTGGAATACTTGTGCTCGATACAACTCGCGATCTAGCGGTTCCGCGTTATCGAACTTCGGGTTTGTTGTCGGTTGTCGTACAACACAACGTTTCTTAGGTGGTTTCCATTTGAAACCACAAAGAGCATATTATTCTTTAACACTTCATTTGCTAGTGCATCAGACTCAACACCAAATAATCATTAAAAAAAAATTCTATGTTCAATTTTCATATTTGTAAAATGTAGAAAAAAAAACCTTTTTGAATGGTCACCTTAGCGAGGATGTTTATATGGTGCAAACGAAAGGGTTTGTTGATCCAAAATACTCCAGAAAAGTTTATAAGTTGTAGAGATCCATTTATGTATTTAAGCAAGCGTCCATGAGCTAGAATAAAAGGTTTGATAAAGAAATCAAGAAGCTTGATTTCATTCAAAATCCTCATGAGCCATGTGTATACATCAAAGCTAGTGGGAGTAATGCATAATTCTTCGTCTTATATGTCGATGACATATTACTTATGAAAAATAACATTACAATGCTGCAAGAAGTAAAATCTTGGCTAAGTAAATGTTTTTCTACGAAGGACTTGGTAGAAACTGCATATATTATGGGAATCAAGATCACAGAAGATAAATCTAAACGGTTGTTATCTTCATGTCAAAGTGCTTTTTTTGAGAAAATCCTAAAGAAGTATATGAAGGATAAATCTAAGAAGAGATTTACTCCAATGCAGGAAAGCAAGACTTAATTAAGTCACACTGTGCACTCACCCCTAAGTAGGTGAAACACATGCTTTGACAATAGGTTCTATTATGTATGTGGTTAGATGCACTAGATCTGATGTTGTCTTTGCATAAATATTGTGTAGTCGATCTAGCAAAATCCTAGTGAGAAGTACTAGACTGCTGTAGTAACTATTCTTAAGTATATTTTTAATACCCCCAAATTACATTGCGCAGCGGAAATACACATTTAGGGTGCTAAACTCAAACCTCATTACTAAAAACACTTGGTACGATCTCAAAATGAGACATTAAAAATATAAGATAAAATAGTACTATCTTTTAGTCTAAAACTCTCAATCCCAATAAATTGATTTCCTAAATATCAGAGTAGCGTTTCGGTCCCCCAAAGATATCAACCCAATAACAAACTTTTTATCAACTACAGAATACTCAAAAATGATTTTTATATTTTCCTGAAGTCAAAAGTAACATTTTATAATGACAGGGAAAGAAAACTGTTTCAGACTGAACCACTATAAAAGTTGACACCGCAACCTTCCCAAGCAAGCTCCTTGATCAACACATAAAATTACCTGAAATACATGCTTAAACAAATCAACAATAATGCTGAGTGAATCTATAGGTTTAACAAAACACATTTGAACACATGATAAAATCAATCATAATCGTTTAATAGCATTGTGGCCATACAATCTATTAATCAGGCATTTCATCTTATGGCAATAGCTAATTGTATTAAGCTCATGACACCGACCCCTTAACTTAGTCACCCACGCCAAATGCCATCATGACTATATGAATTACACTTCCCATACTTGGGTATCAGTTGTAAGTTATACCACTAATTCTCATTCTCATAAATTATCCTTCCCATAGGTTACTCAACATAAAGCCCTGGTCTCAGATAGGGTCGTCAACACAATAGTACTATCATTTGAATAAGCGCCTATTCCTAACTCACAACAAAGAGTTATAAAATAGTTAACGGTTCATGAATTTAGGGACTTTTACAACTTAGGTACTCATACAATTCAAGGCAACATTAGGCAACATAGGCAACATTTGGGTCCAACAATTATTTATGACATGTGTTCATTTTATTTCAAATAGCATGTATCCCCCTCGCGGGTTTTAAAATCATTAAAAAATAAGTATAAAGCGAGGCTATAGACTCACCTTGAGTAATAGCAATAGTAATACGACTTTCAACGATTGATGATGCCCGACGAACACAAAATTCACAATCTATCAAATGAAGCACGCACCTTTAATAATATATTCAAATAATAATTTATACTTAATAAAATCAAATAAATAATTCAAAATTAAAATTAAACTCCCACCTTCCCATTCAAATGATTCCTATAATTTTATATCTTTTACACTTTTACTTTATTTATTTCTTTTGTTAAAAATCTACCGATATATACTAAATGTCCAAACTGTTTTTCCCTACTTAAAAATATCAACAACTTACGATACTACTTGAGTAACTCATTTACTATATATAGAAAGTCCTCAAAAGTGTTATCAAAAGTTTTACTTCTAAGTCCTCCTGCCTGACACATCTTTAAACTACAAAAACCGGACAGTTTTACGTCATCGATCCATATAATCATTTTGACCTCTATAAACGACTCTATTTGCAAAACTAACACTTAGGTTTGAAAATATAATCATAACCTAGGGTTTACCCTTTTACATCAGTCCTTGACTCATTTCAAAATTCTTTCTATAGTCCCCGAGATTCGATCCAAATATCGACAACAACTATATATTGTGCCGACACTGGTCTCCCGGTACACGAATAATCAAAATATCATAACTTCTCACTCGTTTGGAGTTAGAAGCTCTACTTTATATCAAATCGAAGCTTATGAAATCCTCTCCAACAATATCTAATCAACTCGTCTCATATTCAAACTTAAGTTTTCCAAAATTGGCCTATAAGCTGCTGGTCTAACCTAACTCCTTATTTTTATCCCATTTTAACGCCATTTTTACATCTATTATCATCTTAACATCATTAATTCCAATCCTTACATCCTATATTTGCTTAGATGATCAAATAAAATAAAACCCAATTCAAAAATTTAACATGCAACAAATAAAAAATCATACATAACATCATAAACACCTACATACAACAATTAAACAAGATCAAAACATAAGGTTTTTCAAGAAAAATGGGTTTTTAGAAAAAGTTCATGCATGTAGCTAAATTTTTTACCAAAGTGATGAGAAAGATGAAACTAAGATGGGCCTTTCTTTACTTTTTAAAGATTCAAGATAGAATTTGAGATGATGATGATTTTAGGGTGGTGGTGGTGGTGGGTGGGTGACCGAAATTATGAGGGGAGAGGGAGAGAGATGATGATTTTGCTAGTTAGTGGTTTGTGTGTGTTTTTGTTGTATATTTTTTCTTTTATATGTAGAAAGTTTAGGGTAGTTTTTGCCAATTGTGATTCTTGTGGACCAAAATACAATACTTGTTTAAAAAGCGGGAAATAACTATCAGTCATTTTTTAAAATATTTACGGGTCTCGGGTTTCATAAAAATACTTCTCAAAACATAAAACGCACACAAAATATGGTATTATATAGTCCCGACACGACTTAATACGAAATTAAAAATAAAAACGTCAAAATACCAAACATCGACATGATTAACAATAAAACATAAAATTTCGGGCATCCGTTGATATCGCGATCACTAATAATCCTCGCAACTCGCCAAAACGTAAAAATATAACTTTCAACATTCGTTCGACTAAAATCACCAAACATCATGACATTCAATCTCGTCAAAATTTTCAAAAATATATGTAAAAATATAATTAAATAATGACCACGGGTTTGGGTTATCACATCCTACCCTCCTTAAAAAGAGAGACGTCCTGGCGCTCGACTCGCCCCACACTCGCACTTTCGCACCTCTAGAATTAATGAGATCTCTTTTTCAATGAAATCCTCACATCTTTCACACTAGTTCAAGTCAATTACTATAATATCACCATAATAAAGAATACTACTATTATATTTTAGTCTCCAAAGTTCACCTTCCAATAATTCCAATCTTTCATCATTCATAATTCTTCTACATCATTTCTTCAGTTCTGTTTCCTACTTCAATACCCTAAAACCTAGCTTACAACCTTGTAAAACCTCAAGTTGCACATCCAAATTACTAATATGACGACTACCATCGCATAAAGACTATCTTCAATTGATTTCGTTTGGCCTCATAGTAAAATATTTAAAAATAACATCATACCAAGTTTCAATCGCATCTACACAAGTTCAATTACCATTGTTCAAATTATCCTCTCATCTTGTCCATTGGTTTCTAAAGAATACGTGATATTCATTCTTGACTCAATTTCTCTCGCTTTCTGTAAAGATGTCTAAAACTTAAAAGTGAATTTCAGTCTCTGGGTTATATATATTATGTTCGGATCTTTATTCCATTCTTATTTCTCTTTACATCGATTTCAAAAAAATTTAAAATACTGACACCACGACCCGGGGTTATCGACAATTTCATCACTAATTTCTTAGTGATTTCCTTATTTTCCATTCACAGATTGCATCTCATAACAGTCACCTATATAATTTCCTATGCTCATCTTCTACTTTTATCCTATCAAGCAATTACTAACACACTAAGCCACTGAATCATTCATATTACATCATTACATCTTTGTTATATCATATATTGTTTAGATAACTCCAGTGATTTTCTATACTCAAATCTGACCGTTTATACGTCTTCTTTATGTCATAATACATCTTACCCCAACCAGAATGTACCAATACTTTAACTTGTGAAATTCCTTTAATATTAAATATAACACTCTCAGCACTCTTCGAAAAACTGAATTCTCTCTGATTTGAAAAATTCATTCACCACCGACTCTCGTATTCCTAACACATCCTCTTCAAATGGATAATTATAATAATCAGTTTCGTTCCTCTAAAATATTTCGTCTCAATCTTCCTTGCTACCAATCCATTCCAAAATTTTTGACAACCTGTTGATTTACTTTCCTTGAAATTTCTTTCCATTAATTCATTAATTCAATCTTTTAAATTTTATTCCATTTAATCCACACTCCTCGTTATTATCAAGACTCAAAAATCTCAAAACTCAAGATTCAACTCTCAAATACTTTAGAACTTTATAAGCCTTTTTCCTTCTCCTTCCCACTGAGTACCTTAACTACCACACTCGTCCTACAAAACTATAACACATCTCGTGATCATAATCACTTCCGATTAAATATTACTGATTATCATCTTCCATTCAACACTAAATAATCTTTTACTCATCTCTATTGAAATTCCGAGATGTTAAATATGAGTAAACCTTTATTATTCTTAATTTCTACATACTTAATTCCATACAAGTAATATTTCACAAATCCAAAATAGATACCACATCGGTGAAACTCAAAATTATATAACTCCCCTTATACTTATCTAATTAAGTCAACACACCACTTATCACTTTCTCCCACCATTTGATAATGTTGAGATATCATCACCGTAGCTCTACAATTTCTTCAGGTTCCTCCGATACTGACAATACAGGCACTAGACTCAACCTATCCTCAGCGTTCATAAACAACTTCCTTAGCTAACGAAGATCAGATCTCAAAACTACAACTTGGATGCGTGAATGGGTTTCACACATTTAGTTCTTCTTTGTCAGCTTAATCAATTGTTCAACAATCAGTGAAAACCTTTCGATAAACCTCCAACAATACTCAGCTTAGACAAAGGAACTAACAAGCTTCATTCGGCTTCGTCGGTATCGACAAATCCTCAATCGCTTCAATCTAGTCAAGATTTTAACGAATACCTTCCTTACTATTAACCAAACAAGACATAAATCATCAGTAATGGATATTGATTCTTGGTAATCAATTTGTTCAAGCTCATAGCAATCATTTTATTCCAAAAACATCTAGCTTCTTCTCTTGCTTTCAATAATATGTTTCTTATGACTTACCCTTCCAGTTTTATTAGATTAGCTTTGTTGTCTCATCCACCTATTTATTACAATTGATCAAATAACCATTCTCAGTTTCCTAGTAATGTCAAATGACAAAACATACAAGCAACTTTTATAACTTTCAACACTAAGCCAACACAAAATTTCATTTCACAAGACGACAATGAACTCTACGATTCCGCAAGATAATTACAAAAGACTCTTGAATATGAACTCGTCTTCTCATTCCCTTCAGACTACTACTAATGAAGTGCACTGAGAATTCGACATATTATAGTTTCCTTCTGCATATCTTCTCATCTTTGACCAAATAAAATCCTTAAATAGAAATTTCAATTATTAGTTCTTGTAATCAGTACTCAATTCTCAGCAAAATTTTAAACCAATCATTTCCACCTTTACTTATCATTCTCTACAACTTTCATCCTCTTTTCTAGTAAGTCCCAACACAACCCTAGTTCGGTTAATTGTGTGATATCACTTAATTTCGTAAATCCAAAAAATATTTCTTTAATATATAATTATTTATTAACCATCTTTTTATTAGTTAATTTCTCATCTCAATTAATTGCTACTTCTGGCTGATCTCTCACCCTCAAGTCAACTAAATCTAACATCTTCAAATTTTATCGGATATATTATTCAAACAATAGACTAACTTAATGATTATCAAATAAGAATATTTAAATTACAACATCTGAATCTCAAGACTTATCAACATTTCCAAAAATACAGGATGAAATAATAGCAACATTCCTTTCCTATTGATTTCCATAATCTGAACAATTTCTTCACCCATACTCTTTTACCATGATGAAAATATTTCACTTTTCCAGGAATACTAATTCCTATAACTACATTCCTTATCCTTCCTTCAACAGCTCGACATCCAGCTAATCCGTACTTGCGACAAGTAGATAGACAATTACCTATGTGGTGCAAACTACATCGTTTACACATTATAATTCCTCTTGCTTTCATAATTTATAGTAACAGCATGAATACCATCTTTCCTTATCTTAGACTGTTGAACTCCGAATTTATCTTCTGTTAGAGGGAATAAATTTTCATTTCCTATTGTCACTTGCAACAATACCATCCTTTTTATCTTTTCTGCTACACTTGATTTTCGAGCCAGGATCAATCTTAAAATTCCTCTCCATTTCGTCCATTTGTGTATTTCCAAATTACTACTAATATTACGATATATCCATCAGTTACTCAAACCTATTCATCTAATTGTACATTTCCAAACACCATTGGTGTCGTAAGATACTCTTTACAACATTCCTTCTCATTCTTAGGAGTCTAGCATACAATCATCCTTTACAATCTTGCAGAATAGCAGCAGCATCTCCAACTGAAACACCAGCATCTTCAGTCTCGGCACCTTGATTCCTTGCATCACAATCAGCTTCAAACGTTCTAACGATTATTTCCATAATCATATAATCTACCCTAGAGGTTGTTAATTCTGGAGACATATTTTAAGAAACTTAGTCACGTGGGGATCCACTAATGACAGAAAATATCTCACTCGATTCTTTCTACTGCTACCATAGATGAAAGAAACATGATAAGTATTCACATCGAGATAGAAAGAAGGATCTTTTTATCAAGATATATCATGGATACTACATTTGCAAACAACACAATACTACCTAAATTCACCAATCAACTCACAAAAGAAAATAATAAAGACACATCAAGATAATAAAGGGTGATAGTAGATTGCATCCATAAAATCCGAGAAAATCGTGACAAGATCTATCACTACGGTCACTTACCCTTATCTACCTAAACAACAACATGTTCCACCATAGTACTACATCATAGAGTCTAAATAATCCAAATACAACACAACAAGTACATAAACTGAAATACAAGAAAGGTTCATTAACTTATCACTTCATAGGACATGGCACATCATTTTCTCCAACTTGACTAGTCTCTGCTTCGTCCTCGTCCGCATCCAGCTTGCTGCACCTTCCTGTTGGGTACTGGCACGGCGAATCCTCTAATCCATACTTCAGATACGTACCTTGGCACGACGGAGATCTCATGTAGTGTGAATCAACATACTTCTCATTTTCCTGAAACTTCCAACCCTGTCCAAGATATGGTCTAATGTGGGCTTCATAACCACTCAACTTGCGTAGCCTATCTCTCTCTTCCTGAAACGCCCTAAAGTCAGTACCATAGCTTCTTACCTCAGCTCTAATCTCAGTCTTCCCAATTTCACTCTTAGTCCTCAAATTATCACTCTCAGTTTCCACAAAGTCATTCTTATCGTCCTCATCATCTAACCATCCACCTTTACCCTACGGAAATAGAGCACCGGTTTGCCTACAACATATCCCTGACTACTGCTATTAGGTGGTGTATCGGCCATTTTCTGCAATCACATAAAATTCAAGAGTACATAAGGTCATTATTCAAAAATATATATGAAATGCATGGTCATGCAAATGCAAATGATTTACGTAGGTCAGTATATATGTATGCGATGCAATGCAATGCAAATGATAATTATGCAATGCTCACAAAAAGAAATTATGATGAAAGCACTCTGCGTTCTTTCATTAATACCAATACCTTATCATAGTATTTACTTAATAAATACTCAGGGATTAAGAACAGTTTTGAGGGATACATCTATAATATAAAGTATAACTAAAAATAAATAATCTTACCGGAGCCTTGCAGAGAAGTTGCGTTGCTTTTAAAAAATACTTTCGACACCAAAGTTATAGTTTATGATATTTTCAAAAATCGACCTAATTCGCTATGACTAAAATCTCTGATACCAATCTTTAACACCCTCAAATTACATTGCGCAGCGGAAATACACATTTGGGTGCTAAACTCAAACCTCATTACTAAGATTACTTGGTACGATCTCAAAATGAGACATAAAAAATATAAAATAAAATAGTACTATCTTTTAGTCTAAATCTCTCAATCTTAATAAATTGATTTCCTAAATATCAGAGTAGCATTTCGGTCCCCTAAATATATCAACCCAATAACAAACTTTTTATCAACTATAGAATACTCAAAAATGATTTTTATAATTTCCTGAAGTCAAAAGATAACATTTTATAATGACAGGGAAAGAAAATTGTTTCAGACTGAACCACTATAAAAGCGACACCGCAACCTTCCCAAGCAAGCTCCTTGATCAACACATCAGATTACCTGAAATACATGATTAAATAAAACAACAATAATGCTAAGTGAATCTATAGGTTTAACAAAACACATTTGAACACATGATAAAATCAATCATAATCGTTTAATAGCATTGTGGCCATACAATCTATTAATCAGGCATTTCATCTAATAGAAATAGCTAGTGAATTGCATTAAGCTCATGACACCGACCCCTTAACTTAATCACCCACGCCAAATGCCAGCATGACAATATGAATTCCACTACCCCTACTTGGGTATCAGTTGCAAGTTATACCACTAATTCTCATTCTCATAAATTATCCTTCCCAGAGGTTACTCAGCGTAAAGCCCTGGTCTCAGAAAGGGTTGTCAGCTCAATAGTACTATCATTTAAATAAGCGGCTATTCCTAACTCACAACAAAGAGTTAGATCATAGTTAACGGTTCATAAATTTAGGGACTTTTGTAACTTACGTACTTATACAATTCAAGGCAACATTAGGCAACACAGACAACATTCGGGTCCAACAATTATTCATGACACGTGTTCATTTTATTTCAAATAGCATTTATCCCCCTCGCGGGTTTTAAAATCATTAAAAAAATTATACAGCGAGGCTATAGACTCACCTTGAGTAACAACAATAGTAAGACGACTTTCAACGACTGATGATGCCCGACGAACACGAAATTCACAATCTATCAAATAAAGCACGTACCTTTAATAATATATACAAATAATAATTTATACTTAATAAAATCAAATAAATAATTCAAAATCAAAATTAAACTCACACCATTCCCATTCAAATGATTCTTATATTTTTATATCTTTTACACTTTTACTTTATTTATTTCTTTTGTTAAAAATCCGCCGGTATATACTAAATGTCTAAACTGTTTTCCCCTACTTAAAAATATCAACAACTTACGATACTACTTGAGTAACTCATTTACTATATATATAAAGTACTCAAAAAGTTTTATCAAAAGTTTTTACTTCTAAGTCCTCCTGCCGGACACATCTTTAAACTAAAAAACGGACAGTTTTACGTCATCGATCCATATAATCATTTTGACCTCTATAAACCACTCCATTTGCAAAACTAACACTTAGGTTTGAAAATATACTCATAACCTAGGGTTTATCCTTTTACACCAGTCCTTGACTCATTTCAAAAAATTTTCTATACTCCCCGAGATTCAATCCAAATATCAACAACAACTATATATTGTGTCGATACTCGTCTCCCGGTACACGAATAATCAAAATATCATAACTTCTCACTCGTTTGCAGTTAGAAGCTCTACTTTATATCAAATCGAAGCTTATGAAATCCTTTACAACAATATCTAATCAACTCATCTCATATTCAAACTTAAGTTTTCCAAAATTGGCCTATAAGCTGCTGGTCTAAATTAACTCCTTAAAAATCACCTAAGATCATATTTTTAACCTATTTTAACACCATTTTTACATCTATTGTCATCCTAACATCATTACTTTCAATCCTTACATCCTATATTTGCTTAGATGATCAAATCAAATAAAATCCAATTCAAAAATTTAATCTGCAACAAATAAAAAATCATACATAACATCATAAACACCTACATACAACAGTTAAACAAGATCAAAACATAAGGTTTTTCAAGAAAAATAGGTTTTTTGAAAAAGTTCATGCGTGTAGCTAAATTTTATACCAAAGTGATGAGAAAGATGAAACTAAATGGGTCTTTCTTTACTTTTTTAAGATTCAAGATAGAATTTGAGATGATGATGATTTTAGGGTGGTGAGGGGTGACGGAAACTATGAGGGGAGAGAGAGAGAGATGATGATTTTGCTAGTTAGTGGTTTGTGTGTGTTTTTGTTGTATATTTTTCCTTTTATATGTGGAAAGTTTAGGGTAGTTTTTTTTTACCAATTATGATTCTTGTGGACCAAAATGCAAATAGTTGTTTAAAAAGCGGGAAATGACTATCAGTCAATTTTGAAAATATTTACGGGTCTTGGG
The DNA here is from genome assembly GCA_025667525.1 of Glebionis coronaria. Classification (NCBI taxonomy): domain Eukaryota; kingdom Viridiplantae; phylum Streptophyta; class Magnoliopsida; order Asterales; family Asteraceae; genus Glebionis; species Glebionis coronaria. The sequence goes on along the minus strand of CM046880.1, from coordinate 587,685,869 downwards.
TATCATAAAAATACTTCTCAAAACTTAAAACACACACTAAATATGATATTATATAGTTCCGACACGACTTAATACGAAATTAAAAATAAAAACGTCAAAATATCAAACATCGACATGATTAAAAATAAAACGTAAAATTTCGGGCATCCGTTGATATCGCGATCACTAATAATCCTCGCAACTCGTCAAAACGTAAAAATATAACTTTCAACATTCGTTCGACTAAAATCACCAAACATCATGACATTCAATCTCGTCAAAAATTTCCAAAATATACGTAAAAATATAATTAAATAATAACCACGGGTTCGGGTTATCACAATATTTGAAGTACTAAAGACATGGTTCTTGTTTATGGGGTGAAACTTGAAATTGAGTTGAGATATAAATGTTATATCGATGCTAATTTTTAAACTGATAAGAATGACACTATATCTCAAACAGGACTAGAAGAGGGCTAATCAATGCATTACTGCAATGTCCTCTACAGAAGCTGAATATGTCGTTGCTGTTGAAGCATCAAAGGAAGTTGTGTTGATAAGAAAGTTTGTTAATCGACTTCGAGGTGCCGTGCCATCGAATAACGAACCTATGTAAATGTTATGCATAATTATGTTGCCATTTCCATCGCCGTTGATCATGGAATCATGCGGGGTGCAAAGCATTATCAAAGGCGATTTCACTATATTCGATAGGTTATCGAAGATGGAGATTTTGTTATTAATAAAGTTTACACAAATGAAAACATAGCATATCCGTTTACAAAACCAATGTCGTTAAATAAGCATTTTAAGAATGCTATGTCTATTGGTCTTTGTCGTGCTAGTAGTCTCATGTAAAATATGTGATAATATATTTTATGTTATTAGTATTTGACATTAGATGTTTAAACAATTGTTATTTACAAATAAATGAATTTTTCTAGGAAACTATTGTTTTTATTTTTAAATAATTGTTTCTTATATTCATGTTTAATCCATGAATGTAGTATCTACACACTTAGTGTATTATATACGTTCTAAATTTATCCATTGTCGATTAACGATATGTGAGTGTTGTTAAGCTAAGACAAATGTAAGGGTTAGTCGTATTATGCTGAATACATAAAGATGATTCTTCTAGATTCATAGGTTATTCAATGTGGTTGAATAACTAGACCACCATACCTAGTGTAAATATACATTATGGATTGCCGTCACTAAGAGATTACACATATGGTAGGTATTTCTAGTCCTTCGACTTGAGATGCAAACATGTCTTTACATGGATGGATGACATTTCTTGATTTAGCATAAACGATGATTCTGTACTAAGGGCAGTTATAAAACCTACTTTCTGAAATGTCTTTGACATGTGTGATACTTGTTCTATAAATAGGATTATGTCCCTCCACTAGTAAAGGAGTATGATACATATTGGGCCCCTCGTAGGGTGGATCAAATGTTTGCATGGCCGTGCCCAAATGGTAGTTGAGATGAATCTTTCAACATTTTGTAATCATTATCAATACATAAATGAGAAACAAAATCGTTAATTCTTGAAATGAATTTTGGTCCATATTCATAATTAACAATTCATAAACAAAAGGGATGACATAACTTATACAATAAGACCAAAATGTTTACTGAAACCAAACTTAGGTATTTTTGGAGCATTGCCGGTGTTGCTAGGCTACTTGTCGATGTTATTATAGTTTATACTATGACAGAGACTTTCACAAGTAGGACTGTTGGAATGTGCGTTTGTCATAGCGATATTTATACGGGTAGAAGTACGTGGGCCTAAGGGGTCACACAGTTAAACATTTAGACTACTATTTATTAAGATATACAAATATATATGTATACTTATTGTGTATACTTAATTTACCACTAATGAATACTTAGCGGTAGTTAGTAAAAGGTTAAATGGTTTAACTAAGGACTAACTAGAAAGGCTTTAAGACTTCAAGATAATTAGTGTAATTACCATAGATATATATAGAAGTCAAAAAGTCAACATCAAAGGGATAAAAACCCATATGGTGGACAGTTAGACAAGGGAACAAGAGGAGTCAAGAAAAAGATTTTGTTGTCTAGAATATGAGTCTTTAAACTTATCTATAGGTTTATCCTATAAAATAAAGAAGACGAGGTCTTCATTTCTTGCACTTAGAAAACGTAAAAAAAACAACAAAACTCTCTCTCTTTGATTTTTTTGTGGCTGAATACTACAAGGAAGAAAATGAGGGTATTTGCTTTCTTGGTTCAAGTATTTTACAAGCGGTAAGACCTAATAATCAAGGATAGTTGCTTAAGGTGTTGTGTTAAAATACTATTGGAGAGACCATACATTTGATCTTGGAGGTTTTGGAAGCTTGGTAAAAACGTGTAAGCCATACGAGGGTTCTTGATTTAGTGTTCTTGATCTTCACTTGATTTTAACCATGACGGTATGAATTCTAGTTGTCTATATGTTAATTGTATGTACATACGTGATCATTTACTTTCATTGCGTTTCTCTTAATGTCTTGATATATATGGTAAACAACTTTTGTTCTTCCTTTTGCTTATTCAATGCATCGTGGAACATAAAAATCTCAAGTGTAATTGTACTTAACACATGTAAAACACTCATATAATTCAAAATACATTTAATCTTTGTATAATACTCACTAGTTGAACTAACAGACTGTTTAATTTTAAGTATTGTTGTTCAACTTGTACTTTCTAAATCCATCACTCAAACAAAACATTCCTTCCTATTCTTTCCAAAATTCATTTGGAGTTCTAACAAACATAATGGAGACCTAGCAATAAATTTACTAACAGGCCCCATAATTTAAAAAATAACTATATTGTTACACGTATCCACAACTCAACAAGTTCCATCGGTAGTTGAGCGAATATCAATACATTTCTTGAACCCTGATTTTTGTCCCTCATAGTTTTGAGGACCAATAAGTTTCTCTTGAAACGTTAACGAACAAGGGACTTTAGAAAGATGCTTTAGAAAGATGAAGCTACAATAGATTTTGAAAACTTGATAGTTGTGTCATCTTGATTGAACAATAATCATTAGAAATGAACTAAGATTGAGTGGAAATGTAAAAAACGTGGTAATCGAACACACTAGACACACTTTAGCACACTTGTGTAACGATTAACCATTTTTAATGAATTCTAACAGTTAACGCTATATTGATAGAGCTCTGATACCATGCGAAGAACAATGGAGATTGATAGGAATATTAAAGGAAATATCGTTGTGTTAAGCGGGAAATGTAATACTAACCTTACAAAATTTTAACTATACAAATTATCTAACTGGTTACAACTAAGTCCCTATCTAAAGTACATTCATAAAAGTATTCCTTCAAATATTTAACAAATACAAACACTACAAAATAAATAACATTTACTTATTAAAAGTTTTGCTTACTAATAAGATTTACAATTATTTAAGTTATTATAACTTTTCCTTTGTAAAACACAATGAATATAAAAGTAAGCAATAGAAACTCACAACTTTTGCTTACTCTTTTTCCTATTATAAAGAGAGTTATTAAAAGTTTTACACTTTTATTTACTCTTTTTGAGTAAGAATATACTTTTAGTGATTCCTTCTATTAATTACTCTTTTTCTTAAGAGTAGGAGTTGATAAAAATAACTTTTGATTACTCTTTTTTATAGAAATTGATAGAAAATATTTTTAGTGCACCCCTTATCTCTTATCACAATTAATTTAGTAAGCAAATATTATAAGTTTTGTAATGAGACTACCTTTTTCTAATTTACACTTCTACCCTTGGATTCCTATCTAGATTCTTACACGATCGAATACAATTTTCAAGAAAACGAATTGATGGAAGAGATTGTAACATGACTAATAAAGTTTGGAAAACACCTTTTATATTGAACACACACACATATTGGGGACTTTAAATACGTTGATATGTGACTTGATTAGCATCTGTTTATATATTTGTAAACATAAAGAGTTATATTCAAAGCAAAAAAAAAAGCATAACTGATATGACGTGTTATCTTTTTTGTATTCACTCAAATAATGTATCTGGTTGATGTAACTCACAAATCTATTGATGTTTACATTAAACATGCATACAGTGAGTGTCTAGAGATAAAACCAAGTAACATAATTAATTTTTGTTAATTTTTTTACCTGTGTAACTGAGCATTAGTCCCAATTCGAGTTAACGACCCTGAACCGGCCTTTTTTCGAAAGAAAGTCATCCGTTGAATACATTAGAACACCCTAGTAACAAACTATGGAGCAAGATTACACAATGATGGATGAAACATTACAAAATTATTGAACCATACTATCCAATATAAAGAGGTTTTCTTGGCTCTAGTAAATATACATGCATATTTGTATGAATATATTTAAGTTCCATTTGCTTTCTAATTAGAAGAAAATATTCTTAAATTGTTAAAGCTCCAAATATAATCACATATGTTTGTAAAGAATCAAGAGGAAGGAAAAAACAAAATAGAGAGAATGAAATATCTTGAATTGATAGAGATGACTAATTGAAAATACGATTTTCAACAAGAATTTTATGTTGTCTAGTGTCTACTACTCACTCTCATTTGACTAATGTAAAGTCAACCATATTCTAGTCATTTCATTCATTTGTTTAGCCTTCAACCACATCATATAAATACCAAGATCAATCAAAACCCTTTTCATTTCATTTGATAAATTATTTGGTATCTTCAAGTGAAGCTAAAGAGACATGGCTGATAATTGGTGGGATTCATCTTCAAGAACAAGGCCTTCTTTGGATTCACTTTCTGCCTCCAACTCCATTAATCTTTTCCAAGATGATACCGAAACCGTCCCTGCCGCCACCACAACCACCACAGCCGCTACTACCATGGGTGGTGGCACCGGGGCAAGCGCGAGCTTACCTATGATGGGGTTGGGACTTTCATCACCATCACTTCCACAATCGTTGGATTGGAATCAAACTTTAGTGTATGTCCACTAATATTTCATGATAACTTTCTTTATCTTTTTGCATTATTTATCATGAAAATTTTATTCTCTTTTTCATCCACTAAATGAAGGAATATAATCATATAATATATATGTATTTATGTTAGTATATGTTATTTAGTTACTTGTTGGAATTATTTACCTTGGTGTAAACTTTTAGTAGGGGAGATCAAAAAGGTGATAGTGGTTTTCGTAATCTACTTCAAGATCATGATCATAGTTTGAGCTCAAGCACGGACAATTTTTCGGTTGATAATAATCAATGGAGGACACAGAAGATGTATTCGGCTAGTTCACAAGACTCACCATCGGATTTTATGCAAAAAAATGTTCGAGGTTTTCAGTTAGATCAACCGATGCATGATAGCGATAACGAAAGCATAATCACATGCCAAGGGCTAAATTCAAGCTTCCAAAACATGGATTTATATGGAAGTCCATCTACTATAATGCAAAGTTTATTTGGTTCAGATAACAATCATCAACAGCTAGGATCACGTCTAGATCAAAATCAAGGAATGAGTTATTCTATGTATCAATCAAGCTATGGTGGCATAAATATGCCTGGTGGCAACGGAGGTGGAAGTGGAGGTATCGCGGAGTTATCAACATCTAATTGGTCAAAATTTCCGCCTCAATCTCAAGAGTTTGTGGTGAATTCACCTTCAAAAGTGCAGTTGCCTGACATAAGTGGCAACCAACTGCACTTTGCTAACAACGCGCGATTTTGGAACCCATCAGCTGGAGGTGTAAACGATATCCGACCTCCCTTTTTCCCATCTTTGCAAATGCAACTACCTTCCTCAAGCTTTGAAGATAAACCTAAGGTGACACAAAACGCCATGAAAATAGCCACCAATAGCTAGGGTTTCACTCAAACCCTAAATTCTTATTTTATTTTCCTTAATTTATGCTTAGATTTTAATTTATTTCCGCGACAGATTGCACCCAAAGTAGTCAAAGAAAGCACCAGTGAATCCTCATCATCATCAACCAAAAGACCCCGAACTGAAAACCAATCACCTTTACCCGCGGCTTTTAAGGTATTACTTGCGTGTGTAATCATCATATATCCTTGTAACTTAATATATACTGTAACAACTTTAACCAAGGATTGAATTCCATGTTTAAAAGCAACATAGTTAAGAAAGAAACTCTAAGTATGATTGGTTAAAAAAGTATCTTTAAACATTTCAAACTTTTATTGTTTCTTTTTTGATATCCACAAAGATGAAAGAAATCTATGTTTGGATTTTTCAGGTGAAAAAAGAGAAGATGGGGGACAGAATCACTGCACTCCAACAATTAGTTTCACCTTTCGGAAAAGTATGATCAATCTTTTGATTGTTTGTATGAATTTTGTAGTTTTCTTTATAAAGTTAAAATGACAGGTACTAAAAATTCTTTACTTTCAAATAATTTTTCGATTTTCCTACTAGTTTACTTTTTACATGTAATGTGATCATCAATTTAAATAAAGCAACGGCTAGTTATGTACGCGTCACTTGATTATCAAGTGACGTTACTACAATGGGCTAGCTACTTAAACGGTCACGCTAAGCTAATTTAGTGAGCCACATTACATGTAAACTAGTAACGAAAAAGGTTTGCAAGTAAAGAATTGTATGTACCGGAGAATAGCTAAGTCTTAATTACTTCGTTAGTTCGTTGTGTAACTGGTTTTTGATATGAAATACATACATGTTTTGGTTTGGTTTGATTTGATTGCTCGTTCTATAACAGACGGATACGGCATCTGTGTTGTCTGAAGCTATTGAATACATTAAATTCCTGCATGAACAAGTTAGTGTAAGTATTTCTTAGTGCTTTCAATTTTTTTGTAGAACATTATTGTTATTAGAAACTATGTAACTCCTTTTGGACATTGACATAATCACTTTTTACAAAATTACATTATCAATTACATATAGTTTTGTTTATTCTATACAGGTTCTAAGTACTCCATATATGAAAAATGGAGCTGCCATGATGCAACAACAATCGGTATGTAGTAAGACAAGTTTAATATTTTTATGTACATACGTATTTTGTCGGCTAAATTTGAATTCGGGTACTTGTGTAGACAACTGAAAAACCACCAGATGGACCTAGACAAGATTTAAGAAGTCGCGGGCTATGTTTAGTGCCGGTTTCAAGCACATTTCCTGTTACACACGAAACAACGGTTGATTTCTGGACACCTACGTTTGGTGGAACGTTTCGATAGGATTAACTAATGAACCTGAAATATTGTATTAGGGGGGTGATTATAAGATTGCTTATTATAGCTGCTTATATATTATGTTTATTAGGTTTCGATACGTTGTGATAAGCGGTTATAAAAGTGTTTTAGATTGCTTATTGAAACTGCTTATGTGATTATTTACGAGTGACATAAGGTACTTCTATATAATTTACTTGAAACCACTTATTTCAATACAGACAATTTAAACAAATAATAAGCAGTTTTAATAAGCAATCTCAAAAACACTTTACCAAAAGAGTAAGTGGGAAATGATAAAGATAGAAAGGTAAAAAGAGAAAGAAAACAAATGCTGATAGAGAAAGAAAAGAAAAGAGGATGAATCTTTGATGTTGGGGTAGCTACAAGCAAAATGATGCAGCTTTAGCCAATATCTTTGTACAAGAATATTATGAGTCTTATTGTAATAATTGTAGCCTTCTTAATCATTAATTAATTAATTAAAGTTTGGTGTAGAATATCTCTATATACACATGATCAAACTTTTCTAATGACAACCTAGGTAGCAACCAAGTCATCAAGTCAGTTTCATTTTTCTTTTTCTTTTCTAGCAACCACTATGCAATGTTGTTCACTTGTTTGCTATGTAGCAAATTGAGTTTATGCATATACAAGGAGGGTTTATTTTTTCTAAAAGGACACATACTAGGTTTATACTTGGGGAGTATTACACTAAATGTAACAGTGACCATTAAATGATCAACATTTTTACTAGTATATCAGCTTTTTCTTTTCAGAACAACTTCATGAACAACTTAACGGTTCAAGAAGACCGATGACACCATCAATAATCTACCCCACGAAAACAATCAATAAATTCTCTCCACAAATAAACATCGTCGGTCGCATAAACGATAGATTTAACCATTTTATCATTGTGAGAAGCGTCCCCTTTAAGACTGTGTAGAGTGGATTGTGACGCGTCGGGGTATGGAACTGACCGAAAAGTCGACAGGCTTCCCTTTGACTTCGAAAATGTTTAATGTTAATATACCTTTGTAATAACTATTATGTAACCAATATTGTCTTTAGTATTGTAAAGAGATGGTGTATTTTATATAATCACATTTTAATAGATTGAACTTAGGAGAGTGGTTAAAATTTATAAACTATACTCGCAAAATGTTTAGCTTTAGTTCTTATTCTTCTTTGGAGAAAGAATTAAAAGGATACAGTATACATAATTAAAGAAATGGATATATATCGAAATTATTAAAGTTCTTAGATAAATTATGTTTAGTTTAAAGTAAACAATAGAAAGACATTCTTTGGGGATTAGTTAAATTAATCAATAAATTAATTAATCGATTTTGGTGATGATGATTGAGAAAAAGGTTGGGGAAGGGCATGGGGTTCTTAGAAATATGATTAGTTTTTTTCTTTGAATAAAAATGAATAACAAATTGTAAATTTATATAGATATAAAAATAAAAAGGTGGTAGAAGTGAGAGAGTAAATGGTAGGGCATACATCTTTTTCCCACTTTAAGTAAATTAAAATAGATGTAAAATATTCCTGAAAAAGAAATTATAAAAAGAGGGACGATGAGAAGAAGTATATATCCTATTATTGTGCTTTTCATCCAATGGTCACCTCCTATTCCATAAACAATATAGAGCAAAAATTGTACTACCTTCTAAGAGACTCCAAAAACCAAGTTCAATGATTAGGTGATAGTGTTCATTGTTCAATGACGTGTTGCTAGACGAGACTAGCATCAATTATGATTCATTGTCTTGATCCTTTGAAGTGATTATAACGCATAAAAAACTAAGCTACGTAAAAACAAATTTAACACAACAAAGTTTTCAACAATTAATTCTTATTAAAATATAAATCAATTTATTGTAACCGTTTGCGTGTTAACAATCAAAGTTGAGATAATTGCAAAAATGATCCATATGGTTTGGCCAAATTGTAATTTTAGTCCGTGGAATTTCAAAAGTGCCAAAATTGTCCGGATGACAAACCTTGGGGTTCGTTTCAAGTGGAGTTTAATTGCTTTTACACTTTAAAAGTTGCATTAGAAGGACTTGTGTTGTAATTTATGATAGTACATGTTTTTTCAATAACACTTTACTTATGTTGGTTTGCTGCCTAACAATTTTCTCACTTATTTTCCTCTTGTATAAAACCATATGTAATATCTCATTTTCACTTAATAATCACTTTGTGTGTGTGTGTGTGTTTGTGTGTGTGCGCGTGTGTGTTTCTTTCAATTCAACGCTGTCAACATGGTCCTGGTACTCTTTTTGATGAAAAGTTGTTACGATTGTTCTTGGAAGAGATCTGTTAGGATTGCTCTGTCCACTAAACAAAAATTGGGGTTTATTAGAGGTACAATACCTAGGTCACCAGATGATGTATCTTTGCAAGAACAATGGGATACATGTAATAATTTTATGAGAAGTTGATTAATGGATTCAATATTTGAGTAAATAACTAGGTCTATTATGTTCATTGGTATAATTACTTATGCTATTTTGCTTTAGTTAGACACAAGATTTACTTTAAGCAATGGAGCACATAAGTACAAGCTCGATAGGGAAACTTATGATACTATGAAATTAGGAAAATTAATCATTGAATATTACACTAAGGTATGTATTAGAGGAATTGGATTTCATGAATGAGTTTTCTATAATTGTTAAATCACCCCTGGGATTGTAGCGTTCTTGAATGCTTCAAATATCTAAAAGGAAGAGCAGAAGTTGTTTCAATTATTGAATGGCTTAGATGATCATTTTTCAACCCATAGAACTCAGTTATTGCATAATTCACCCTTACCTATTGTAGAGACAGCTTGTGCTTTGTTACAAGAAAAGAATTCTCAAAGGGGAGTGTTTAGGTCTACTATGTGTTGAATTAATTGCTTTGAACAACAAAGGTGAAGCAAAAGAAAAGTGTACCATCTATGAATTTAAGTGGTATCCACCAGAAAAGTGTTGGGAGAAATTTGGCTACCCTAATTGGCATTATAAGTACAAACAAACTCAAAAAGAAAAACATGTGATGAAGACTAGAAAGCTTGGCAATAGCTCTGTCAAAATAACTACAACATTGGTTGAGAATAGAGGTTATGTGGCGTTTACTTCTAAGAAGTTTGAGAAGCTAATGAAGAGTTTTCCTCACTGTAATCAAAATGGTCAAATCATTACAAGAATGGAACATCCTTTTAGAGAAGGTATAGTTTATTACTTTTCTTGTGTTAATGATGTGATTCAAGGGCGGATTATTGTTGATCCCTTATGATCTCGTTAGTCTAGCTTATAGACTTAGACTATGCAGTATAAATCCTATATATTCTTAGTGGAAACTCTGAGTGACTATCAAATAGTATGCGGAATCTACTCTTTGATATTATGAAGATTAAACAATTTGTAAGCGACAAAGTATTTCACCAAAAGCTTTAATATTAATGATACGAGTACTCTTTGTAAAAGTAATAGGGTTACAAAACCTTAAAGTAAATCATAAAGACGAGAGAATGATGTATCTCAAACTAAACGTATGACCTCGTTTTATAGTACAAGGAGTCATTTACACGATAAGCATAAAGTAAACTATGAAGATATACATTAATATATTCTCATGATAACTAATACAACTTCAGCCTTTATCTTGAACAAGAATATCTTTTGTCAATATAACATGCGTCTTTAGTCTTTATCTCTTTAACAACATTGATTACCATAATTAGCATTAAGAATCATTCTGTCCATTTTGTCCAAGTTTATCCAATCACTACTAGTACTAATAATATTACTACATGAACTAATCAATCATATTACTGGTAACACAATACATTATCAGTACTAATTTTATTCCCAACAATCATCTCGTAAACTTGTGATTCCTCTGTCAACTTCACAAGTTTCAACAAGAATACAAATCTCTTAATTAATTACTCCTTTTAGTTGATAAGACGGTTGTCAATTCCTTCCCTTAGTTGATGAGAAGGTCTTCAATAAATCCTCCCTTGAATTGATTAGGAGGTCTTAAAAAAACAGAACATGATTTGAAACCATCAATTCCATAAGTAAAAACTGTCCTTACCATGTTTTAAATGAAGTAACCCTTAAAAATGAGATCGTAGGACCTAGACAAGGACTTAGAGATGATACACCTCTCTTGTTCTAAATTAGAAACAATAGATGAACCCTTTCCAGTATGATAATATGCTTATTACTATCATTCCTCCCTTGAATCTTAAATATTTTGGTCTTTTGATGCACTAGTCATGTGCCTTCGAACTCTTCCAGTAGCATTCAGCAAAATTAATTTTCCTCCAATAGCATTCAGCAACCAAGAAACATTTTATACAACCTTATTTTTTTATATTTTTTATATTTTTTTTATCCCACACTATAGTAGGAACTCACATTCAAGAAGAGATGAGATAACTTCAAAGTCTAAGCAAGTCGTCAAAGTATCCATTGCACTCTCACATACATGAGATATGCACTGAATCCTGTACGGTTCCTTGCTCAGAAGTATCTATTAAGCCAAGGTCTTTCCTGTATACACAAACAGAACACTACTAAACACTGAACACTTGTAGGTTGCTATAACCTCTGGTTTGTGAAAACCATTACCAGTACTAGGTACTGCATGTGAATAGATAATCTTTATAGGAAAATGCTTCTTGACAGAATTTCCAGCAAAAGCTGTTCTCTAAGTCAGATGTCCAAAGATTTACACACCAAAAATGGAATGGCAAAGAGTGAGCCAACTAGTAAAAACTAATTTGCTAAGAAGCAACCAACAAGAAAATATTTTCCCAAAACAGATTTGACTAGCAACATTTGTAACACCCCATTTTGATAATGGAAATGTCACATGCAATTATGGCGTGTCATCAAAGCATACAAGGAAAAATGTCTAAACATTACTTGACCATAAAAGGAAAATACCAGAATCAAACATCGGTAGTCCAAATGTAAAGCTCATCACACACAAACATAGTATAATAAAGGAAAAGGAATAAACAATGTCCAAAGCAAAAGTATCATAAGAAAGGAAATGCATAAAGTAAAGAAGGCTAGATAGCTTCCAGTCCATATGCACGTACTCTTAGTGTCTACGAGCGTCCCTGAGTACCTGCCGTTTTGGGAACATAGAAAAGGAAAACGGCTGAGCAAATACGCTCAGTGCACGGATGTACAATAAAGCATGAATAGCATAAGCATATAACATATAACAACGGAAGAAAACTAAGTCTCGAGTAACCTGGTTAAGTCTTGATAAAACTGGTTTAATAGTTTGAAAGTCTTATGCTTATCTTATAAAAACTGTTTATCATATTTTACCATTAGCCAATATAGGTCATGAAAATCCACCGTGCATGAATACTTGGAGGGGTGACCTCATCATGCAAATTAGAGGGGCTGTCTCTAATTTAATATACTTGTTTTTGGGTAGGAGGGATCAGCTCCTTGTGAAGGATGCAAGGCACACACCACATTCACCATGAAATCCTGAATAAAAACATGTAACTAGGATACACCCATACGCCCCACATGATAAATATAATATAGATGGCCAAAAGCTGAAGGGACGCCACGATCAATAACTCCGCCATGGTGAAGTCATAACATCAGTGCCTCTAATGTTATGGTCATGGTACCTCCATAACTAGGTGAAACTGGTCATGCATGTATATGGCTATAGGTAATCTTAATTAAACATAAGCAATCAAACACGTAACTTATACTACGGGAAAACAGTTGGCTGCATACGGGGAATCCTAATAAGGAAAGAATGTCCATACTGAAAGGACGGGAATCCGTACCTTATGTCCAGTGAACAAAGAAGATGAACTAAGAGGAATCCTACTTCCGAATCACTAGTGCTACATAAATACATACATGAATAAGTATTTGCTTACTAAATACATAACTGGTTTTATGTCATGACTTAGCTTATTTTATGTGTTCTTACCATGTTTTACTGTTTTTAAGCCGTAAACCGTGTTTATCTTATATTCTGTTTAATCTGATTAAGTATTTCTGGTATTTCATGTGTTATTATACTTACTTTGTAATAATAAGTAACTTTCCAAAAATAGCAGGTTTCCTAAAATAGAAAGTTTCCAAAAATAGAAAGTTTCCAAAAATAGAAAGTTACCAAAAATAGAAAGTTTCCAAAAATAGAAAGTTTCCAAAAATAGAAAGTTTCCAAAAATAGAAGATTTCCAAAAATAGAATTACTGCTTAAAATAGATAAGTTTCTAAAAATAGAAAGTTTCCATAAATAGATAAGATGCCTTAATTAAATAAGTTTCCATAAATATATTAGCTGCCTGAAATAAATAAGTTTCTAAAAATAGAAGGTTTCCATAAATAGATTAGCTGCCTTATTTAATTAAGTTTCTAAAAATAGAAAGTTTCCATAATTAGAAATAAGCTGGTTAAATAAGTTAAGTATATAAGCCTAAGTGTTTTCATGATTATTTTCTAAGTCATATGATATAATGTATAGTTTAATAATTATTCCATGTAATTAAATTAAACTATAGGTTAAAATATTTAATTAAAGTATAACATGTTTTTAATTAAATAATGTTAAATAATTAGGTTAAAACATATATTATTATATATTAATAATATAACCTAAGTCATGTTAATTAATTAATTATAAATCATGGTTTTTAAATAATTAATTAATTATAAGTCTAAAATATAAAATACTTAGGTTAATTAATTTCATGATTATTAATAATTAAAATAACCTAAGTCATGTTATTAAATTAATCATGTCATTTTATTAATTTAATTTTTAACATAAGATCATAAAACATAAAAAAAACTAAACATACACCATGAACCAGATCTAGAGTTTTTAACCAACTTATGGTACTTTTAAAAAGTATTTACCAAAACATAGTGTTGTTAAAAATATTTTCCAAATCATGATAAAACACGATTGATCTGTTCTTTTTTTTAAATATTTTTCAAATAACAAGTTTTTTTGTAACCAATCAAATGTCATATCCATGCTTGTGAATGTTTTAATGGCATGATTTATCAACTTTTTATGAGACATTTGAAAAATAATAAAGATTAATTAATAGTAATACAATAGCGTCGGCTATCATTCTCGCTTATTACGTCTTCGTGACCTGATAATGGATGACTTAATGGATGACTTGATTTGGATTTCATTACTCAACAACTAGAAAGACACATCAAATTCTATCGGAGTTATACTACATATAAATTGTTTATCGTAGAAAACGAAAAGGAATTTTTAACTTTTTTAATGTAAATCTTTTAAATATTATGGGTTTAACCACTGAGCAACCGGTTGAGTCACGAGATTACGAAAATAATCATCAGGTCATTCAGATCGTAGTTACCGGATAACAGGTTCGACTATCGAGTCAACATGGTGGTATCACTGGTTTACTGATTCGACAACCAGGTCAATCAGGTCGAGTCAGCACGTTACGGGATCGACTACTGGGATCACTGGTTTACTGAATAGACCACCGGGTCGCCGATAAGCCGTCTAGTCAAAGGTTCGACCATCAAATTAACTCGGTCGAGTTACCGATTCACTGATTGAACTATCAAATCAACACAATGAAATCACTGATTACCGATTCAATCACCAAATCGTTTGAAGCGCTGAACAATTTTTACAATACACGGATACATGTTTAGTTTTTAAAATACACATGTTTTGTTAAATGGATTACCGCGGTTTGAAAAACCGTTGAAAAGGTATATAATTGGCGTACTTAATATTGATCCTAATTTAATACAGTAATAAATTTCATGATTTATTTAGAATTTACTATGATTTAGAAAATATTTTTAAAATCACTATGTTTTGATAAATACTTTTTAAAAACACCATGATTTGGTTAAAAACTCCCAGATCTAGACTAAAAACAATGAACCGGACATGAAATCGACACCGTACCCCGAACCAACTCGGGGTACCCCGTGCCTTGATGCTGTCGTGGGACCCACACACACCAACCAAGACCATATAGTCTTGGTGGTGGTCGGTTTGGCCAAACCGAAACCCCTTCGGGTTTGGTGCAGCCTGCGGCCAAAAACAAATACCCCTTAAAACATACTTTTGATTTTATTTAACCCCAAATCATGTTAGATCCATGTTTATTTATTAGGTTTTTGTAAAAACATAACATGTTCTTGATTTATTAAATGATCAAATCAAAAGAAAAGGTTTAAAAAGGATTTACCGAATTCGTGGATCAAAAGGATGAAGAACAAACACGATCACCAACTACAATTCCAAGATCCAAGATCACAAACCACCTCCTTGTGGTGGTTGTAGGGTGGCGACACAAAGAATAAAGGGAAGGAGGGTTTTAGGGTTTTTTCTAAAATCTTATGTGAATGAAAATGAGTAGTGAAAAATTATTAACCCCCCTTTAGTAAAATTTACAAATGGGCTTGGCCCATTTGTCCTTGTAGCCGCGGGTAGGGGCCCCACTTGGGGTACTCGTACCTTTTTCTGTATCTCGATGTTAAGTTATATATTCGTGATTATTTGTGTTCGCGTTTTTAGTGTTCTCGTTTCGTACATACCGTGATTTAATATATTTAATTACGCTCGTAATAAATATATATACGTAATTACTAATAGTTCGTGTTTTAAATACGTTCATGATTTCATGATCGCATGCTCGTGATTAATTATCGTCAAATAATTATTACGTGATCGTGCGTAGTAAATACTTATCGTGTTCTAACACGTACGTAATACGTAAAATCCTAACACGTAATCGTAATCATGCTATATTAGGAAAGTTTTAATCTAGTACGTACGATCTTAAGGGTACTATTCATGGTAAAAGCATGCGGGTTTTACAACTCTTCCCCCCTAAAAAGAATAATTCGTCCCCGAATTATAGATAAAGTAAACTGGAAAAGAAGAACATACCCGAATTCAAGATATGAAATGAGGGTAAGAAGCCCGGATAGACTCCTCTATTTCCTAAGTGGCTTCCCGCTCGGTATGATCCCTCCATAGAATTTTTACGAATGGAATCGTCTTCTTTCTCATGACTCGTTCGGGTTCTTCTATAAAAGTGAGATCTTCACGTATCTGTTCCAGTGGATACTGAACCATGTGAAGGGGATGATACTGGTACCCTCTTAGTAAGGACACATGAAACACATTGTGCACATGCGAAAGCTGCAGAGGTAACGCCAATCGGTAAGATACTTCACCGACTCGTTCAATGATATCAAACGGTCCGATGAAATGAGGACTGAGCTTCCCTTTAATCCCGAAGCGTCTAACACCACGTGCCGGCGAACCCTTAAGGAAGACGTGATCTCCTACGTTAAAGTGTATATCCCTACGATGCTTATCGGCGTAACTCTTCTGACGTGACCGTGCCTTCTGAATTTTCTCCTTAGCTACTGCGATCTTCTCATTGGTCATCTCTATGATTTCTGGTCCTTCAAGTGTTCGCTCGCCAACCTGATCCCAGCAGATTGGGGCGCGACACTTTCTGCCATACAACATCTCAAATGGAGCACACTTGATACTTGCGTGCCAACTGTTGTTGTATGCAAATTCCACCAAACAGATGTAATCGTCCCAATCACCCGTCCATTCCAACGCACATGACCTCAACATATCTTCTAATGTCTGAATGGTTCGCTCCGACTGTCCGTCCGTTTGAGGATGAAAAGCCGTGCTAAGCTTAAGTTGTGTACCCCAAGCTTTCTACAGACTTTTCCAAAAGCGCGAAGTGAATCAAGGATCTCTGTCTGAGACGATGCTGGATGGTGCACCGTGGAGTCTCATGATCTCTCTTCTGTACGTATATGCGAGTTTACTTACCGGATCTTCCTTGCGGATCGGTAAGAAATGAGCTGATTTGGTAAGTCGATCTACGATAACCCAAATTGCATCGTGCTTCCTCTTAGTAGGCGGAAGACCAGTAACAAAATCCATGGTGATTTTGTCCCACTTCCACTCTGGGATATCTAACGGTTGAAGGAGACCGCCAGATCGCTGATGCTCGATTTTAACCTGCTGGCAGGTAAGACATTTGGAGACGTAAGTGGCCACATCCTGTTTCATACCACTCCACCAAAAGTACTGCTTGATGTCATGGTACATCTTAGTCGAACCAGGATGTATAGAGAATGGGGAGCTATGAGCTTCAGCTAACAAAGCTTCCCGGAGTTCTTGGTCATCAGGAACACAAAGTCTCGTGCCCTGCCATACGATACCATCTGCATCTACTCTGAATTCTGTCTGCTTCTCCAAATTCTGTACTATCGCCCAGATTTCTCCGTCATCCTTCTGAGCTTCCTTGATCTTAGATAGCAACTCGGGTTCTACTCTAAGATTAGCCCAGTAACCGTGCTGTCCACGTACCATGATCTCGATGTCTAGTCGCTCCAAGTCTCTGATGATTTCCTCTTCGATTTTAATGCCGTTGATCATTCCGGACTTCCTGCTAAGAGCATCTGCTACTACATTTGCCTTTCCGGGATGATACTGTAGATTAATGTCATAATCTTTCAACAGTTCTAACCATCTCCTCTGCCTCATGTTTAATTCACGCTGAGTGAAGATATACTTCAAGCTCTTGTGGTCCGTGAAAATGTCACATGATTCTCCATATAAGTAGTGCCTCCATATCTTCAATGCAAACACAACTGCAGCAAGTTCCAGGTCGTGCGTGGGGTAATTTTCTTCATAAGGCTTAAGCTGCCGTGAAGCGTACACGATCACTTTCCCATGTTGCATGAGAACACAGCCAAGTCCCTTCCCTGATGCATCGCTGTAGATTTGAAATCCACCCGTACCAGATGGTAGAGTAAGAATAGGTGCAGATACTAGCTTCTGCTTCAGGTCTTCAAAGCTCTTCTCTCGATCTTCAGTCCAGACGAATTTCTCCCCTTTCCGCATCAGTTTGGTCAATGGTAGTGTTAGGCGGGAAAAGTTCTCCACGAACCTACGGTAATAGCCAGCTAAGCCTAAGAAACTGCAGACTTCCGTCGCTGATGTCGGCCTTGGCCACTTAGTAATGGCCTCAACCTTCGCTGGATCGATAGTGATTCCTTCTGCTGACACAATGTGACCTAAGAATGCCACCTTGTCTAACCAGAACTCACACTTGGAGAATTTAGCATACAGCTGCTTCTGGCGAAGAATCTGTAGTACTGTACGAAGATGGTCTTCGTGTTCCTCCTTGGACTTTGAGAAAATCAGGATGTCATCGATGAAGACGATGACGAACTTGTCCAGAAATTCATGGAAGATTCTGTTCATCAAATCCATGAACACTGCTGGAGCATTTGTCAGACCAAATGGCATAACTATAAACTCGTAGTGGCCATAACGGGTACGATAGGCAGTCTTAGCGATGTCCTGCTCCTTGACCCGTAGCTGATGATAGCCTGACCTAAGATCAATCTTGGAAAAGTGTTTGGCCCCTTGGAGTTGGTCAAACAGATCGTCAATGCGTGGCAGTGGATACCTATTCCGAATGGTAATCTTGTTGAGCTCGTGATAGTCTATGCAAAGACGCATACTGCAGTCCTTCTTCTTAACAAAAAAGACCGGTGCGCCCCATGGAGATGCGCTCGGTCGAATGAAACCTCGTTCAAGAAGTTCTTGCAGTTGATCCTTCAGCTCCTTCAGCTCTATGGGAGCCATGCGATAAGGAGCCTTGGAGATTGGTTCAGCTCCTGGAACCAACTCGATTCTGAATTCCACTTCTCGTGCAGGTGGTATGCCCGGAAGTTCTGCTAGAAAAACATCTTGGAATTCCGACACGATAGGTTGATCCTGAATCGATGGGGATTCAGCATCCATGCCGTGAACCGTAGCTAGATAACCCTCGCAGCCATGTGACAGTAGTGCACGCGCTTGCAGGATAGATATGACTTGTACAGACCGTCCGGGTATGAACCCATTATGAATGTACTCTGGTGCATTAACATCACCGAAGATAACTCGATATGAATGGCAGTCTATGGTAGCATGATGCTTAGATAGCCAATCCATGCCCAAAATCATGTCGAAGTCATTCATGTCCAGCGGAAGTGCGTCGACAGGTCGAACCTTATCGTCAAATTCTAGGGGAAGAATCTTGTATACATGGGTGATTAATACAGAGTCCCTCAAAGGCGTAGAAATAGTAAGCCTATTTTCTAGTGGCATGGGGAGCATCCTAATGTTCTTAGCATAAGCAGTAGAAATAACCGAGTGAGTAGCACCTGTATCGAAAAGAACACATGCAGCTTGACCATACATATACAAGATTCTAATGATGGTACCTGTAGACTTGTTGGCCTGGTCTCGAGATGTCGTGTAGACACGCCCGGCAGTAGGAGGCGGCTTGGTATCAGCATGTCCCGATGTACCCTCCATCTCGCCCTTACGGCAATCCTTCATAATATGGCCAGGAAGACCACACTTGAAGCACGCATCAGTATTACGGCGACATGGTCCTGGGTGCCTACGGTGGCAAGTAGAGCAAAAAGGATGAGTGTATCCTCCAGCAGGTGCTTTGGCTGGCTGGGAACCTGATGAAACATTTTACATAAGACATGGTAATTGGGTACAAAGGACAAAGCGGATAATCGTAAGATTGAATACCAGTGATAGCTGGACGGCTAGGCTGCGAACCTCTCTGGTTCTGGTCCCTACCGTTTCCATGGTTCCTGGTAGAAGTTTTGTTAAAGTGTCAGAATATGAGTTATAACATGAAACATAAGGAAATGCGTAAGTATTAGGACCTGCTGCTGTTGGAGTGCCCAGCGTTGTTACGGTAATTATCATTACCGCCACGCCTATCCGTAGCAGAACGGTCGTTAGTCTGAAGGTTTCCTTTGGGCTGATGAGGCTGCTGCTGAGTAGCCGGCTGAGACCGGTCCCCAGTTTTCTGTCTGAAAGATACATTTAAAGAGATGAAAAATTGACATATGGAAAGTATACGGATTGGTCACCGCTTGAATACGAAGGTTTACCTCTTGTCGGGTCTTTCAGCTTCCCCGAACTCATCTCTCTCCTGCAGCATCTCCAGTTTCGTGCTGCATCGGCCACTTGTGCTACCGTATCCAACAGAGCACCTAATAAGTTATTGGCGATCCTTGGATGAAGAGCCCAACGAAAATTTAGTGCTTGTTCCTCAGTGGTGCCCGCAGCTGCTCTCAGGACACCAGCATAGCGAAGGAAACGATGCATGAAGTCATTGTTGTCTTCGTCAGGTTGCTGTCTAAGGCTATAGTATTCCCTCATGAGCCGATTCCTTCCTTCCATGGGGAAGATGTTAGGCGGGGGAGGATAGCCGTCGTTCTGAAGAAGGGCGTCTTGCATCTCTGCATCAGCAGCTGCAAAAATTACCCAGAGATTGTCTGTGTTTTCCATCTGACAGTATAACATAAAACATATGATTAAACAGATCAAAACATAAAATATATATATACATGAAAAAAATTTTATACCAAAATTTCACGAGAAAATTTTTATGCAAGAAAATTTTGTGTATGAATGCATGATGCAGTTTTATGAAAACTTTTGTATGCTCGAGAGTGAACGCCTCTAGTCAGTTCACCCAAAACAAAAGACATAGCGAGGGGATGCCTATGGGTCAGTCCCAAATCTAAAAGTTTCGATAAAACACATGCGACTAAATAGGGCCAGTCCTGTACCAACCATTACTTAGTCAAAAATCTGCGACAATGACATGTATATGTATGCTTAAAAATGATGAATGTATGAAAACAACTGTCAGTTCTAGGAAGACCGTAATGACTACCCACTAATCACAGGTCATATTTGAGAGCCTACAGGTCGAAGCCTTGGCTCTGATACCATAATTGTAACACCCAATTTTGATAATGGAAATGTCACATGCAATTATGGCGTGTCATCAAAGCATACAAGGAAAAATGTCTAAACATTACTTGACCATAAAAGGAAAATACCGGAATCAAACATCGGTAGTCCAAATGTAAAGCTCATCACACACAAACATAGTATAATAAAGGAAAAGGACTAAACAATGTCCAAAGCAAAAGTATCATAAGAAAGGAAATGCATAAAGTAAAGAAGGCTAGATAGCTTCCAGTCCATATGCACGTACTCTTAATGTCTACGAGCGTCCCTGAGTACCTGCCGTTTTGGGAACATAGAAAAGGAAAACGGCTGAGCAAATACGCTCAGTGCACGGATGTACAATAAAGCATGAATAGGATAAGCATATAACATATAACAGCGAAAGAAAACTAAGTCCCGAGTAACCTGGTTAAGTCTTGATAAAACTGGTTTAATAGTTTGAAAGTCTTATGCTTATCTTATAAAAACTGATTATCATATTTTACCATTAGCCAATATAGGTCATGAAAATCCACCGTGCATGAATACTTGGAGGGGTGACCTCATCATGCAAATTAGAGGGGCTGCCTCTAATTTAATATACTGGTTTTTGGGTAGGAGGGATTAGCTCCTTGTGAAGGATGCAAGGCACACACCACATTCACCATGAAATCCTGAATAAAAACATGTAACTAGGATGCACCCATACGCCCCACATGATAAATATAATATAGATGGCCAAACGCTGAAGAGACGCCACGAGCAATCACTCCGCCGTGGTGAAGTCATAACATCAGTGCCTCTAATGTTATGGTTATGGTACCTCCATAACTAGGTGAAACTGGTCATGCATGTATATGGCTATAGGTAATCTTAATTAAACATAAGCAATCAAACACGTAACTTATACTACGAGAAAACAGTTGGCTGCATACGGGGAATCCTAATAAGGAAAGAATGTCCATACTGAAAGGACGGGAATCCGTACCTTATGTCCAGTGAACGAAGAAGATGAACTGAGAGGAATCCTACTTCCGAATCACTAGTGCTACATAAATACATACATGAATAAGTATTTGCTTACTAAATACGTAGCTGGTTTTATGTCATGTCTTAGCTTATTTTATGTGTTCTTACCATGTTTTACTGTTTTTAAGCCTTAAACCGTGTTTATCTTATATTCTGTTTAATCTGATTAAGTATTTCTGGTATTTCATGTGTTATTATACATATTGTGTAATAATAAGTAACTTTCCAAAAATAGCAGGTTTCCTAAAATAGAAAGTTTCCAAAAATAGAAAGTTACCAAAAATAGAAAGTTTCCAAAAATAGAAAGTTTCCAAAAATAGAAAGTTTCCAAAAATAGAAAGTTTCTAAAATAGAATTACTGCTTAAAATAGATAAGTTTCTAAAAATAGAAAGTTTCCATAAATAGATCAGCTGCCTTAATTAAATAAGTTTCCATAAATAGATTAGCTGCCTGAAATAAATAAGTTTCTAAAAATAGAAGGTTTCCATAAATAGATTAGCTGCCGTATTTAATTAAGATTCTAAAAACAGAAAGTTTCCATAATTAGAAATAAGCTGGTTAAATAAGCTAAGTATATAAGCCTAAGTGTTTTCATGATTATTTTCTAAGTCATATGATATAATGTATAGTTTAATAATTATTCCATGTAATTAAATTAAACTATAGGTTAAAATATTTAATTAAAGTATAACATGTTTTTAATTAAATAATGTTAAATACTTAGGTTAAACATGTATTATTATATATTAATAATATAACCTAAGTCATGTTAATTAATTAATTATAAATCATGGTTTTTAAATAATTAATTAATTATAAGTCTAAAATATAAAATACTTAGGTTAATTAATTTTATGATTATTAATAATTAAAATAACATAAGTCATGTTATTAAATTAATCATGTCATTTTATTAATTTATTTTTAACATAAGATCATAAAACATAAAAAAAACTAAACATACACCATGAACCGGATCTAGACTAAAAACAATGAACCGGACATGAAATCGACACCGTACCCCGAACCAACTCGGGGTACCCCGTGCCTTGATGCTGCCTTGGGACCCACACACACCAACCAAGACCATATGGTCTTGGTGGTGGTCGGTTTGGCCAAACCGAAACCCCTTCGGGTTCGGTGCAGCTTGCGGCCAAAAACAAACACCCCTTAAAACATACTTTTGATTTTATTTAACCCTAAATCATGTTAGATCCATGTTTATTTATTAGGTTTTTGTAAAAACATAACATGTTCTTGATTTATTAAATGATCAAATCAAAAGAAAAGGTTTAAAAATGATTTACCGAATTCGTGGATCAAAAGGATGAAGAACAAACACGATCACCAACTACAATTCCAAGATCCAAGATCACAAACCACCTCCTTGTGGTGGTTGTAGGGTGGCGGCACAAAGAATAAAGGGAACGAGGGTTTTAGGGTTTTTTTCTAAAATCTTCTGTGAATGAAAATGAGTAGTGAAATATTATTAACCCCCCTTTAGTAAAATTTACAAATGGGCTTGACCCATTTGTCCTTGTAGCCGCGGGTAGGGGCCCCACTTGGGGTACCCGTACCTTTTTCCGTATCTTGATGTTAAGTTATATATTCGTGATTATATGTGTTCGCGTTTTAAGTGTTCTCGTTTCGTACATACCGTGATCTAATATATTTAATTACGCTCGTAATATATATATATATATATATATATATATATATATATATATATATATATATATATATATATATATATATATATATATATATATATATATATATATATATATATATATATATATATATATATATATATATATATATATATATATATATATATATATATATATATATATATATATATATATATATACGTAATTACTAATAGTTCGTGTTTTAAATACGTTCATGATTTCATGATCGCATGCTCGTGATTAATTAATGTCAAATAATTATTACGTGATCGTGCGTAGTAAATACTTATCGTGTTCTAACACGTACGTAATACGTAAAATCCTAACACGTAATCGTAATCATGCTATATTAGGAAAGTTTTAATCTAGTACGCACGATCTTAAGGGTAATATTCATGGTAAAAGCATGCGGGTTTTACAACATTAATCTTAATACCAGCAGAAATAATCTTGACCATTACCAGTACTAAATTTTACACAACTGTACATAGCAAAAACTTTAGAAGAAGAACGTTAAATGTTAATCACTCCAACACTTTTCCTCAAGTACTAGAATATTTTAACATCAAACCCTTTAGTAAAAAGATCTACAAAATTCTTTTAGTATCAATGTTAATCACCTGAATCAGCTTTTACAAGAAAAAGGGGCTTATAGGACGCCTGTTAGTGTCCTATAAAGTTAGTTTATAGGACCTCTCGCCTTATAGGACCAAAATAAAAGTGTCCCATAGGAAGGGGTTGTAATAGATATTTAGGACGCTTATCTGCATCCTTATAAAGTCGAACATTTTAAAACTAATTCTTTGGTCCCATAACGGTGTTTATACGACCATAATGGTGTCCTAATAGACCACTTAATAAGATGCTATCTGGTGTTCTAATATATGCTCACCTCTCTCTTATGTTTTGGGGCACCTAGGCGAGTCCTAACACACATTTTCTTAGGACGAAAACGTAATGGATTAAGTCTTATTTTAGTACCAAGAAAAGAGTCCTAATAAATAGTTGATTTTTTAGGACCAAATTTGGTGTTACAAAAGCATTGTATACCATGTTTAATTAATATCATTAGTGTCCTAACAAGTGACGTTATAAAACACTTCATGTGTATGCAACATATATGTCACTCCTTATTTCAAGATTAGAAATACAAGAAAATCAACTAAACTAAATTTGAAATCAAATGAACACAAAGATATAATTCGATAGAGAAAAAAGATTTCATATAAATTTCGTTTACATAAGAGAAGTTTTCAACCAAATTGTAAATAACATCCAAGATAGAAAATCTTACAACATTCTAACATAAATGGGAGAAAAAAGAAACAGATGTAACAAAAGGGGAAACTAGGATCTAATTCTTTAAAGTCATCATCTATTGCCCATCTTCATCATGCGCCAGACACCTACAAACAAAAAGGTCATATTTAATACGGTGTAAAGTTGTAGTTTATATATTGACGAGTATAACACGGTAGCCTAACGAAACAACTACCACATACTATTGTTATAGGTCACACTATCAAGTAAAAAGACAAGTTACTTAAAACATATTTACCCATATCAAGATGATAATGGCAGTCATTTTAAGGTAAGTACAAAACAGATGATAGCCATTCTTATAGCATCAAACTTCTTTTCCATACATAAATAAGTGAATTACTAACACATATATTAGGCTAAGATTAGACGTATTAAATATATAGAGGAAATCTTTACAATATTCTTTTTAGAAAACAAACATATTATTTGGTATGTAATTGTCTTCCCTTTGTTTAACCACCCACTGTACCCACTTTATCATGTAGTGATATGATATCTATAGATTTAGTATCTTGCTTCACACCACCCCAACGCTAAATCATTCACACTAGGCCACCCATTTTAGTGTAGTTTTGTAAGAAAGAGCATGCATGTAGATAAGCTTATATGCATACAAATGAGGCAATAACAGACTCTTTAACCCGTTGCTTTACAGTTTAAAAGTCTATATAATACGCGATCATGAACGATAATCATGTAAAAGCTTTTAAAGCAATAAACTCATGCAACTAACATGGGGCCTTAAACATGAAAGAAATTAGAAAGCGTGGATCATCACTCTTGATATGCAAGTAGCCAAAACATTACGGGACCAATTAAACGAATAGTACCTCACATTTGCAGATTTGCATACGACACACATAAGCTATCACCACTGAGCACGAACTGAATTGACATTCGAATTCAGAACATAACCACTAAAGAAACTAATTAATTATTACTACTAATAGCAATGCTATTCATACAATGATTCTTTAATTCAATATCACATACCAACGCAAACATCACATACTTGCTCAAATCAATTCTTAACAAATTAAGACAAGTAACCAAAAGTATGTGTGGTTGGCATTCAAATCAAAAGAGAATAGTAATTTCTAATTGTATAAAACATTTATATAGCTCCAAACACTCACTATGGTAATGGTGACTACAAAAATAAAAATCGATACTAAGAATCAAGTGTAATAGAATTTAAGAGATCGAATACCTTTGAAAGAATATGTATAAACATAATCAAATGATAAAAAAATACCTACAAAATGGCGAGGCCTAAGATTATTGCCATTTTCTTTTATACGAAGCATGTACTATTACTTTTAAATATGATACTATACGAAAATTAGTTTACCATCTCATTCATCTTTGTCTTGTTCCAAAATCATGTATCGAGATCTAAGTTTAACCGATTCATCCTCTATCATATCATTGATAATACCTGCAAAATTAATTTATATACATGATGGAGTAAATAAAACAAAGATTAAACATAATATAGTACTTATACATTAAATTAAAAGATCAGTTGTTGCCTACTTGCCTTTCAAGTTTAAACAAAAGATTGGCTAGTATAAATCTTCCGATGAAAGAGGGAGACAGTTAGAGTCATTTTGGGAAGTTTTGATAAAAGTTAGAGGAAAATTAAAACTGAAGTCATTTCATTTTTGCTTTTTTGACTAATAGAGCGGGAAGTTTCCCTCCTTTGTGAAAAATGTCAAAATCATTAATCTTCATCATACTATTTACTTGTCCATTATTAATTATTTTATTTAATTATAATCATAAATTATTATTTTTTGTTTGAGTAAACTACATTTTGGTCCTCGTAGTTTGTCGGTTCTTTCACTTTTGGTCCATTTTTCAAAAAAGTAACGTAGCTTTTCCAACCTCCGACTACTCTTTCACTTTCAGTCAATGTTATAAATAGCGTGAAGCGTAGCGTAGCGGCACTGCCAAGCTACAAGCTACAGAAGCTATAGCGAACCTACGGCGTTTTCTGAAGCGTGATATATAGCGGCGTAGAATATAACTAAATTAATAATAATATAACAAGTTTACAAAAGATGGTATACATAAGACATTAAATCTGTTAGTTAATAACTTATTCTTTACATGAAACAAAATGAAGCAAGATGTTAATTCAACTTTAAAACAAAATCCGCTTATAGTTGCTCAAAATTTTATTTTCATATTAAAATTACTAAGTCCAAGTCTAGTAAATAGCTAAAAACTAGTAAACAAGCCAAATTCCTAAAAATATGCAAAAATATTCAAGAAAAAGCGCCACGGTACGCGTTATAGCACGCTTTATTCCGCTTTTTAGCACGATACACCTAGAGAAGACGCTTTAGTCTGTTTCGTAACGTGGAGGTCACGCTTCATGCTATAGCCCGCTATAGCGCTCTATTTAATACATGCTTGCTTAATACTCGTCCTCTTGTTCATATTCGTTAACAGTGTCTAGACGTTGGTTGCTTACTTCGCTCGAGCCATAACACATAAATATTTAAAATTATTCAATTTACTCGCTTTTATAAATATATATATCAATGAAAAACCTCAATATTTATACTTCAATAAAAACTTTTTTTAGACTCTTGAGCAACTATCACGTTAATGACATACTAACAACAAGATTAACGCTTATCCATTCAAAATCATATTTACTTATAAATGACATATTGTTGTAAATTCATTATACATAAGTATTAGTTTAGTTGTATGTTATTACATAAAAATAACACGTAACTTTGAGAAAATACTATATTTTTTCAAAAAAAATCTCGAGCTTTAGGCTTTGTTACACGTCAACTAAAGCGGTGAATATTCTGATAGTTTCGTATATCATACTCTTTCAAGTACACATAATCATTTCTCAATACTTAATTCATTTGGATCATGATATAAATGTCTAAGCTAGATAACACCATCAAACAAGTCACACCGTAAACATATTTGGTTTAGGACTTGTATATTGTATTCTATGAAATTTAATCATAACACAACCCTAGAGAATAAGCGTCCTCTAATATCTAATAATAGGATCCATTTTTATGCGTCCTATAAAGTTCCGTAATAATAAAACCGTGATGAATAAGTGTCCTATAAAATCTAATATATTAGGACCTTTGTTTTAAGTGTCCTATTATGTATTATCTTGATAAGACCCTACTAAAAACGTGTTTTATAAATTAGTTTATTAGGATCCTCATATTTAGTGTCCTATTAAAAGCAACTTAATGAGACTTAATATTTAATCGGTTGTATAAACTGTCTGTTAGGACGCCGAATAATAAGGGGTCCCACAAAAGGGTCCTAAAAGTCCCTTTTTCTTGTAGTGTTTCTCATGACAATCTCTTATACAATGGTGGATAATCTCAATATGTTTGGTTTGCTATGCTGGACTAGATTTTTGATAATGAAAATAGTACTGGTATTATCAATATACATAATAGTGTTCATGAATTTATTCCCATAATACAACATCTAATTCTGAATTTGTAGTACTTGTCCACAACAATGAGCAACAACAACATATTCAGCTTCACTAGAGGAAGTGGCTACCACTGTTTGTTTCTTGCACTGCCTTGAAATCAGTCTGCACCCCAAAAACTAACATCCACCTGTTGTCGACCTCCTGTCTAAGCTGGCACCAACATAAACACAGTCTGTGTATGCCACTAAGTCAAAAGGAGAATCCTTGGATACCTCAGACCAAGTTTGGGATGAGTCTTCAAATATCTAAAGATTTCCTTGATTGCTTGAAAGTGAGAAACTTTAGGACTAACTTGAAACCTTGCACATGCACATACAACAAAAATGACATCAAGCCTGGATGATGTAAGATACATCAAAGACCCAATCATATATCCGTAAGAGTTCTCATCATATCCTTCACCATCTTAATACTAAGGTAAAGTTTTATCAGCATCAGTTAGAGTTGTGGTTGGCTTAACATCCACCATATTGAACTTCTTCAAAATTTCAACCACATACTTGTCTTGACTAATGAGAATGCCTTCTTTACTTTGTTTTACCTGTAGTCCAAAAAAGAATGTAAGCTCTCCCATAGAACACATCTGAAACCTTTCTTTCATAAGCTTCTCAAACTCTTTACACATTTTAGCTTTTGTAGAACCAAAAATGATATCATATACATAAACCTGAACTAACATGATATCATGATTAAGACTTTTAATGAACAAGGTATTATCAATATTTCCCATATGAAAACCATTTTTCATTAAATACTTTGCTAGTGTTTCATACCATGTTGTTGGTGCTTGATGAAGACCATAAAGTGCCTTTCTGAATTTGTAAACTTTGTTAGGATACTTCAAATCCTCAAAACCAGGAGGTTGACATACATATACCTCCTCATTTATGGTTCCATAGAGAAAAGCACTCTTGACATCCATGTGATACACCATAAAGCCCATATAAGAAGCATAGTCTAAGAACAATCGTATGGCTTCAATTATGGACACTAGAGAAAAAAATTCATCATAATCAAATCCTTCCTGTTGTATAAACCCCTGAGCAACTAATCTTGCCTTGTTTCTTACAACAATTCCTCTTTCATCAGATTTATTTCTGAAAACCCATCTAATGCCAATGGCTCTCATTCCAGTAGGTAAATCATAGAGTTTCCATAAATCTTGTGGTTTTAATAGTAGAACCTCTTCTTACATAGCTTCAATCTAAGAGACATCTTCAGGAGATTTTCTAATGCTTTTAGGTTCTTCTTGAGATATAAAGCAAGCAAAAAGACAAGTATTAATATCTCTATGCTCCTTTTCTTTATAAATGGCACTAATAAATCCTTGTTGTATTATAGTCTTGACTCTGGTCATTCTCCTAGTTTGCACAGGAGATTGGACATCACCAATAATATTTTCCATCTAATGATCTTTTGTAAGTCTTGTACCTGGTGTTCTAGGCACTATGTAAGAACTAGGCAAGTTTCCAACATCAGCATCTTCCTAGTCATCAGAAGTACTATTATGAAAATCATCATCTTCTTGATCAGGATCTAGTTGATACATCAGTTTTCCACTACCAGCATTAGGATTTGTACTACCAACATTGACCTCTGGTATAATAGTATTAGCTTCATTAATGTTGTTTGTAGCTTTACTGTTGGAACTCATAAACTTCTCAATTCTGTCTCGAGTGTCTGTATCATTTGCATCAGCTGAGACATCCTTCTTTTCAGCATTTGCATCTTTTGTTAGCCTAAAATCACCATCGAGAAGTGGTAATATGACAACCTCATCTTCTGAACTTGCAACATTGTTAGTGTTTATACCTGGAAAAATTGGTACATAATTCATCGTGTTTTACACATTGTCAATATCAAACATCCATTCAGGCCCATAACCTACATTGACAGGTTTGTTCTCCAAGAACCTAATATGTAGACTTTCCTCAACCTGTTTGGTTCTAAGATTGTAAACTCTGTATGCTTTACTATTCAGAGAATACCCAACTAAAAGACCTTCATCATACTTCCCATAAAACTTTCCCAAATGGTCTAAGGTATTGAGAGTATTCACATGACACCCAAATGGTCTTAAGTAATGCAGCGTAGGAGCTCTTTATCTAAAGATATCATTTGGATTCTTGTTATGAGGTTTAAGAACTAAGACCTTATTTTTCACATAACAGGTTATACTTATAGCTTCTACCCAAAAAAGGAGTATGCAATTTAGAATCAGCTAGCATAGTCCTCACAGCTTCTATGAGAGTTCTATTTCTTCTCTCAACAACTCCATTCTGTTGTGGAGTTCTTGCAATTCTGAATTCTCTCCTAATCCCTTTGGCTTCACAAAAATCATTCATCTCTTTGTTCTTGAACTCAGTTTCATTATCACATCTAATAGCCTTGACATAATTCTCAGTGTGGTTTTCAATTTTAGTAATAAGATTTTGAGAATGTGAGATGTCTTATCCTTAGACTTAAGAAAGAAAACCTAAGTAAATCTACTAAAATCATCACTGCCCACTAAATAATACATATTGTTTAGACTGTACACAAAAGTAGGTCAAAACAAATCCATATGAAGAATTTCAAGAGGTTTAGAAGTAGAGTTTTTGATTTTGGACTTACAAGAAGCTCTGTTTTGCTTTTCAGAAATGCACCACAGGTTTGGTCATTGAGAAAACGTTTGGAAGGCAAACCTCTAGCCAAGTTTTCTTGAACAAGTTTATCGATATTTTTGAAGTTTGCATGACCAAGCCTCCTATGCCAAAGCATTGCCTCATCAGATGTAGCCTGTGCAACCAGAGCGGTTAACCATTATTTAGGAATCATGTTCTTCATATCAACACAATACATGTTTTTCTTTCTTAGGACTCTAAAGAGTATCTGACAATTATCAAGCATCTTAAAGTCTGGTGAAAGAACCACACATTCCATGTCAGTAAAAAGTACATATGTCCTTTTGTCACATATCTTAGATTCACTAAAAAGGTTATACTGAAGCTCCTTCACATAGTACACATCCTCAAAGTCAATGTTGCTAGCCTTGAATGTACATTTACCATATATTTTACCACCATTTGATCCTTCAAAGGTAACATTTCTTTAAAAGCCTTAAATTTAGACAGAAACTCTAGGTTCCCAGTCATGTGCCTAGAGTATCTACTATCAAAGTATACTCTCTTAAGCTCTTGTAGTGAAATACTATACAAAAGTTAAGAAACAAATTAGTTTCCTTTAGGGACCTAAGCCAGAACAGACTTGGATCCGCCTCGTGCATCAATGTAATAAAGTCTTTGAAAAACAATTGATGCACCATTAGGTTTGTCAGATTTAAAAACCCAACATGTTGAGGGCTTAATAACATTGAGCCCTTTTCCACCTTCCTTGGTTTTATTTAATACTCTTGAATTTGGTCTGAACTTATTTGACCACTTTTTCATTTGAAAGCCCGTATTAAAATTTGTCACCAGAATTAAGGTTTGGTCTGCCATAATTAAAATTTGGCCTACCAAAATTAAACTCTTGATTTTGATTTTTAAAATTTAAAACTAGTTTTCTCTAATATTGTCCTCCACTGGTTGGTTGTGTTTTGAATGGATTTGGCTTAGCACTACCAAACTGTGGTCTTGGGATGGAAGTAGTAAAAGACCTACTAGAATTAAATGGTTTTTGTCTACCAGTATTAACATTACAAGCATTGTCACACCCGGCCTTAATGTTTGACCTATCATTTCCTACCCCGACTTTATTCTTTAGACCACACCTAGCTTTGAAGTGATCAAAACTCTCATATAAGTAGCATGCTTTGTTATACATAACACATCTGTCTCCTAGCTGTTGAGATTTTTGATTGTTCTAGTTTCTTTGATTCCCTCTAAGTTGTTTAACCTATACATCTCACCATACTTCATAGTTTTCTTAATAGGCTTGTACTTAGGTGCATTGGGATTTTTTTTTGAAATTTCAACAACTATCTTTTCATATATCTTTTCAATGGTTGGAGAGATAGAAGTATTGGAGCTATCAACTTTAGAAGTACAATTTTTAGCACTAGTGCTGCAGACAAGTGTATGCTATGAAGTTTTTACACTAGTAGTGACAAGGGTGACATTATCATTCTTTTTTATCTCTTCCACCTTAATAGGCTCTTAATCAGGTTCCTTGTAATGTTGAAATTCTGGAATACCAGTAGATGCCAAATCTTGTAAAGGAGAAAAATAAAGAAGTGGAGGTTCAACAACATGGTAATCACCATTGTAGCCCAAACACCACTTGCATTTTTCAGGTGTCTGACCACCAATTATCTTTTCTAAATTCTTTCTAGGATTTTCAAAACTTTTGAATTTTAATTCACTTTCAAGTTTAGCAATGCCACTAGCCTCTAGTTTAGACTTAAGATCAGTAATTTCACGAGTTTTGAGCAACTATTCTCTTTTTAGAAGAATAATGGAATATTTAAAGGCTACTTCTTGTTTCTCATAACATCCTATTTGTTCTTATAGCCTAACAACTCCCTTTTTATAATTTGTGATATCACACTCAGATGAGCGATAGTTTTTGGTAATATTATCAGAGTACTTTTGCAATTCATTATTTTTTTCTTGACACACAATAGTATAGTGTTTATTAATAATTACCTCAGAATCTGATAATGCCATGAGAGCCATCTTTCCATCATCTTCTTCATTCTCCATGAATTTCTAGTCAGCACCAGTGCCATCAACTGTCATCAAAGCCTTTGAATAAATTTCTTCAATAGTCATCTTTCCTTCATGTGGCTTTCTGCTTGCACTCTTACATTCTCTTGAAAAATTTCATTTCTTATGGAAATTGTAACATTCCACCTTTAACATGCGTCTTTAGTCTTAGCTCTTTACCATCATTGATTACCACAATCAACATTAAGAATCTTTCTGTCCATTTTGTCCAAGTTTATCCAATCACTACCAGTACTAATAATATTACTACCAACACTAATCAATCTTAATATTTATAACACAATACATAACCAATACTAATTTTATTCCCAACAATTATTGATACCGGAGCTAGTGATCATATAACACCATATGATGATTTGATAATGTCTAAGTTCATACGAATAAGCAAGTTATTAATCTATCAAATGGTTATACTTCTATCATTTTAAAATAGGAAATGTAGCTTTAAAAAACAAAATCCAACTAAAAAATGTTCTCATAGTCCATTCATTTAAATTCAGACTTTTGTTAGTCTTAAAATTAACAAAGATTCTTAGTGCTTTATTACTTTTTATGAAGAGTTTTGTATCATTCAAGACTTGACCGAGAAATGTGTTGGGATAGAGTAAGAAGAAGGTTGGTTTGTATAATTTGCTCAACCTACCTTTTGATCAAATCCATGCTTAACTCTCTTCTATGATTGTTTATGCACTTGAAGATTATAGTTTGCATTCCTTTTTTTTTCCAAACTATGTAGTTTTAAACACTACTTTATAGCCTGTTGCATCATAGACTAGGTCATGTCTCAGATACAATACTAAACAATATTCCATTAGATTTTAAATGTGTCATTAATGATAATAATGATTCATGTTTGACTTGTCCAATAATTTTTTTTTCAAAATTGCATTCTTCTTTGAATGAGTCTCATTCTAAATTGCATTTTCAGTTAATTCATATTGATATTTGGTGTCCATACAAGGTCTCTACTATAGGTCATCATAATTATTTTCTTACCATGGTATATGATTGTAGTAGGATTGTTTAGACATATTTTCTAGTTAAAAAATTCGATGCTCATTCTGTTTTCAATTCCTTTGTCAACTTTGTTAAGACTTAGTTTGGAAAGGAGGTGAAAGCAGTAAGATTAGACAATGCTTTGAAATTTATAAAAGGCTCTCTTCGACCACTTATGATTTCACTAGGCATTGTATCATCAGATGCTCATCTTCATGTACATTATTAGGGAGATTGTATCATCACTGCTACTTAATTAATTAATATATTTGTTACTATTATTCTTAAATTTAAGCCCCTTATGAAGTATTGCTATTTAACAAGTCTGTTTATGACCATTTGAGGGTGTTAGGCTGCTTGGAAATTGCTAGTAATCATTCTAGTGTAGCTGATAAGCTTGATGTCAGAGATGCTCCTTCTTTGTTTTGGGATATCCACAACATCAGAAAAGATACAAATTACTTAATATTGTTGATTCACGCCAGATTCGTATCAATGTATGTTATTTTTTTAATGAGCACATATTTCTTTATTCAAAGAACAGCATCCTGCTCGTGTTTCATCCCCTATTTTGTATGAAGATTTTGTGTCAACGACACAACCCTTTCTTGAAGTAAGTACTCCTATTTCTCCTACAAATGAGTATATTCCGACATCTTAGCGCAAGAAAGAGCCAAAGCCTACTACATAAGAGCGTAAATCATAGTCTGTTTTTGAACGAGTTCTTATCCAAAACACGAGTATTGCACTAGAACAAGCTAAAAGGTATACTAAAGTTCATGTTCAACCAAGTTGGCTCAGAGACTATATTGTTCCTCATCATCCTAAAGCTAATCAAGTGTCTACTACTTCACTGCAAACTCAATTTAGTTCCTTTGTATGTGCATTAGTAACACAATATACTCCTACAAGTTTCAAGGAAGCTATTAAGGACGCAAATTGGTGTAAAACTATGGTTAGTGAACTAAGAGCTTTAGAAGACAATGAAACTGGGGACTTGACTGTGTTACCACAAGGGAAAAAGCCTATAGCTTATCACCATATTTACAAGATTAAACTCAAGGCTAATGGTTCACTATATAAGAAAAAGGTTAGGCTGGTGATCAATGGTAATAGGCAATCAAAAGATGTTGACTATAAAGAGACTTTTGCTCTTGTGGCAAAAATGGTTACTCTGAGAGCAATGTTAGCTGTTGCGGCTCTTAATAGATATGTCAAATAGAT
Source organism: Glebionis coronaria (assembly GCA_025667525.1). Taxonomy (NCBI): domain Eukaryota; kingdom Viridiplantae; phylum Streptophyta; class Magnoliopsida; order Asterales; family Asteraceae; genus Glebionis; species Glebionis coronaria. The sequence goes on along the minus strand of CM046880.1, from coordinate 587,650,311 downwards.
TTCTCTAATGCATCTTACATAGTGATCTCTTTGAAAAAGTTTATATACACTTACGTCATGGATATAATGGCAAAGGGGAGTGTGTGAAAAGTGATACTACGTCCAACATGGTCTGGAAACTCAAGAAGTCTCTTTGTGGTCTAAAGCAAGCATCAAGACAGTGGTTTGGAAAATTGTCTTCTATATTTCTATCCTTTGGTTTTGAACAATCCAAAAAAGATTATTCTCCATTCACTAAGAAAACTCGTACTTCATTCACAACCATCCTTGTTTATGTGGAATATTTACATATTAGTGGATCAAGCTTAGCTGAGATCCAAGATCTTAAATCTCAATTAAGTTCTCAATCTCACCTAAAGGATTTGAGGGAGTTAAGTTACTTTCTAAGACCATAATATTAGAATAGTAAATTGCTGTCTTGTATTATTCAATCTAGACAACATATAATGTAAATTAGATTATTCTAGAAACATAAATAACATGCTAGGCCTATTAAACCATTAAAGGCCCGTAGGCTTACATATCAACTAACACTCCACCGTAGTTGGAGCGTGAGGTAAGCAAACACTCAAACTTCTACAAAACTCCTTAAATAAACTTGAAGGAAACCCCTTTGTGAAAATATCAGCATACTGATAACGTGAAAGCACATGAAGTACTCTAACGTAACCCCGAGTAAGCATGTCACGAAGAAAATGGATATCAATTTCAATATGTTTTATCCGCTTATGTTGCATAGGATTTACAGTCAAATACATATCACTAATATTATCACAATAAATAAAAGTGGCAGATAATAACAGGGAATGTAATTCCCAAAGAAGATCAAGAATCCAAGCAGTCTCAGCAACAACATTGGCAACACCGATAATCGGCCTCAACACTAGAATGGGAAATGGTGTGTTAACGCTTAGAGGACCAAGACAAAAGGTTATCCCAAAAAATATACAATATCCGAAAGTAGAGCGCCTAGTAGACGGACAACCAGCCCAATCAGCATCAGAACATGCAACAAGAGAACCAATAGGGGATGCATAGAGCTGTAAACCAAATTCTAATGTACCACGAACATAACAGAGCACACGCTTAAGAGCTTCCACGTGAGGCTCCCACGAGTCATGCATAAAAAGACAAATCTGTTGTACTGCATAAGAAATGTCCCGGCGAGTAAAAGTAAGATATTATAGACCACCTGCAAGACTGCGATAAAGTGTAGGATCTAAAATTGGATCCCATCAGGACCAAGTTTGGATTTTGTGTCAACTGGAGTCCGATTGGGATTACAGTTAACCATATGTGCCTGCTCCAAAAGTCCCAGAGCATACTTTCTTTGAGAGATTAACATACCTCTATGATCACGAGTAACAGATATCCCTAAAAAATAATTAAAGAGTCCTAAATCAGTCATATCAAACTCTTGATGCAAAGAAGAAATGATGCGTTGTAGCAAAGCTGTAGAGGAGGCTGTTAGGACAATATCATCAACATAGATTAACAAATAAGAAACCTTATTACCATGCCCATATATAAATAACGAAGAATCACATCGACTAGAAGAGAAACCAGCTCAAAGAGCATAACTGGAAAACCGTTGAAACCAAACACGCGGTGCTTGTTTCAAGCCATATAATGACCGCTTCAAACGGCAAACATGTTGTGGAAATCTAGGATCAGCAAACCCTGGTGGCTGATGCATATAAACAGTCTCTGATAAATCACCATTAAGAAAAGCATTCTTAACGTTAAGCTAATGAACTGGCCAACCACGCGATAAGGCTGAGAACTGTACGAATAGTAGTTGGTTTAACAATTGGACTAAATGTGTCACCACAATCAACACCAATCTGTTGATTACGCCCGTTAGCAACAAGACGAGCCTTATACAAGCTTAAAGATCTATCTCCATGATACTTATGTCTAAACAACCACATTAACATTTGGTGGTTTCGGAACAAGAACCCAAGTACCATTTTTAACTAATGCATTATACTCATCATACATAGCATCACGCCAGTTAGGATCAGACAGGCCAATAGAAGGAGACTTAGGAACGGGAGATATCTAAGATGTATGGGAATTAATACGAGGATTAGGCTTAACAATACCAACCTGCGCACGTGTGATCATCGGGTGAGTTCGAAGAGGAGGGTGTTGGGCCCAGGTAGTAGGGTCGGTAGGTGTAGGGGATTGGACCTCAGGAGATAGCACGATAGGTTTTGGAGCATGTGTTGTTGTAGCCGGTTGTTGGTGTTGGGCCGTAGGTGTTGGAGATGGACCAGGGGTGTTGGGAAGTGGTTGTTGGTGATGGGATGCACCTGTTTAGTCTATAGGGGTAGGTGGAGTAGGGTGGGTCGGGATTGTGGGATAATAAGTGTTATAGATAAAAGTGCGAGTAAGAGGAGATGAGTTAAGAAACTCATAAGAGGAAGGGGAGGTGAAATTAGAAATGGAACCTACGGGAATTGGTTTTCGTCGAATGTGACGTGTCAAAAAAGGATTATTTTGTTGGTGGAAAGGTCAAGGCAACGATATCCGCGATGGTAGGCAGGATAACCAAAAAAAATGCATGGTGTGGCTCGAGGGGCTAATTTATGAGGTGTATCAATATGTGGGTAGCATAAGCATCCAAATATGTGAAGACGAAAATAATCAGGTATCTTGTGAAATAATTTTATGCATGGCATGTCATTGTTAATTGCGGTTGATGAAAGTAGGTTAAGAAGGTAGGCATCCATATGAAGTGCCTCGACCCAAAATGTAGGCGGAAGGTGGGCTTGGAAAAGCATTGTACGTATGACATTGTTAATAGTTCTATTCATACGCTCTGATTTCACATTTTGTTGAGAGGTTCGAGGACAAGAAAAAAAAATTGAATTCCATTTTGCTGAAAAAGGTGAAGAAGGTAGGTGGTATCAAACTCACCACCATGGCCACATTGGAAAGATTTAATTTCACACTTAAATTGATTTTTGACATAAGATCGAAAATGTACAAACTTTTGAAACACATCAGATTTATTACGTAACGGGTAGATCCACAGATAATGAGAAAAATGATCAAGAAACAACACATAATATTTAACACCACCGACACTGACAATATGAGAAGCCCAAATATCAGAATGAATAATATCAAAACAAGAAGAAACACGATTATTTAAACTACAAACGGAAGCTTTACACGTTTGCCAAGTTGACAAGCATGACAAATATGAGAAGACTTCTCTTTATTGCACAAAATAAAATTACGAGAAAAAAGAGATCGTAGCACTTTCGTTCCGGGGTGTTCGAGACGTTGGTGCCACGTAATAGGACTTACAGAAAGCAAAGCATTAGGTGTATGTGATGGTTTGGTAACTGGGTAGAGGTCTCCCAAACTGTCACATCTGAAGATATGACGAGTCAGGAAATCTTTTATAGACAAATCAAATTTATCAAACTTAACAGTATATTTATTATCTTTAATAAACTGGCGCACGTAAATAAGGTTTTTATTTGTGTAGAGTGTGTAGAAGTGATCAAGGCATTTTCATTTATCGGAAGAAATAAACCTTTGATCTACTAACTTAAGTTGGTCCTTCGAATGCTAAGCTTTATAAATTTCTATAGACTCTCATGTCAAGTTGCAAGCTAGTATGGGTACTCCATTGCTTGATCCAGACGTCTATAGAAGATACATCATACATTGGTAAAATCATTTATCTTACAATTACAAGGCCATATATTTGTTACATAGTTCAACTTCAACTTCTAAGTCAGTTTATGAAAAGTCGTCCTACCTATGTTCATCTGCAACAATCATAGTAAGATTCTCTGTTAGATTTTTCTTACCAGCATATATGGAACATATCAATCTTTAAGCAAACTCTAAAGGTGATAGATATTTCAAAAGGCATCATATAAAAAATATCTTTTGACAAACATGACAAATGGCATCAAGTACTGTAGTAGGCAGCTAGGGGCTGTAGACATTTTCATGAGTTGCCTATTAAACAAAACTTAGCTTAGAAGCAAGTAACCGAGTATGACCGATCTGTCAATCTTCTAGTGCATTTGTTGTTCAGTAACAAAATAGTATTGTACATTCGTACTTGTTGAAGACAATAGAAACGATCTAAGGTGGCATTAAGCCACGTATATGTAATCACTGTACGTAGCTACGTACCTAATTAGCTTGCATGTAATCACTGAACGTTTACGTACCTAACGTATCTCCCTGTAACGTTGATAAATGAACAAATCCTTAATTTGGGACCGTCATAACTCGCATGATATGGAACACGAACAAATACATATGAAGGTGAACATTGATTTAAACTTGTTTAGAGTTCACGGAGCTGTCAAGCCGTAGCTCGGCTGGTGGCCCATGGCGCGAGTTTCGTCATGGCGCAACGCATGGTCGGTGGCGTCATAGCTTCTCGCAGCGTGGTTATCAACGAAGAAAAAACGGCGTTTTTAGAAGTTTTTATTTATAAAATGATCGTTTTCAGTCAAATATAACCGTTTATAATTGTAAAAAAACTCCTTTCTCAAAATTTAATCGATTAAACAGTATACGAACTTCCTTATCACACATTTTCATAACACTTTCAATATTCTTTAATTGTTGCATTTTAATTTTATGTTTTTTTCATTAATGTAATATTTTTTATTTAATTCTTTTTATTAATGAAATGATGTTTTATTTAATAAAGTTTATTTGTGTTTATTTAATTATACGGAGTATTACGAAATAAAAAAATAGCGAGGACGTCACTCTTTTCACGACTTATCACTCGTCACAAAATATGATGTCAGGAGTCATAACCTATATAGCACGACAACTCCGGATAAAAGGGAAATAAGAATATTAAGAAAAAGGATTTCTCGAGGATTTAAAACCGCAATCCCTCTAGAATCGAGTCCTTGTGAATGGGAATAGCTCACGACAAACGGCTGCTCGTTTTGCATCTTTCAGAAAGCCAATAGATTTTTTTGCACGGCACCACTTTCCCATGACACCATTCTACTGCTGCCTGTGCTTTTACACTCGCACATCAAACATATACGCGCGAACCGATGCGTCTTTGATTATGAATTTATTATGATATCGGTCAACTTCAGTTATTAGAGACTAATGACGACATAGTTATATACACTACTGAGGGTGCAAGATCGACTGCAAAGGTATCATTAATGTATCATGTTCACATGTTGTGTTATAATCAAGTTTTAGACAATTAGACTCGTCAAGTCGGGCTTTTGTGTAGCATGCAATTAAAAAGAGGGTGAAAATAATCTAATAGTAACAAAATTTGAGATTAGTTTGTTGTATATTTTACGATAAAACTATGTATTTAGTATCTACACAGTATCACTACTTACTTACTTTGTAAGATTTGAACTTTTCTACAAGAAAACTTTATTAACAAAAAATAATTAGAGTAAAACATGAAGAAATTACTACTTAAATAAATAAAAGATATTCATATTGAAGGATTAACGATAATAACGCTCTCATCCCGCACTTCCATATATCTTTTCAATAATTCATACTTCCTTTTTACTCAATACTCCATGATTACGATTGTTGATTATATTAAAATTTCTTCATAAAAATAGAAGTTTCTATATTAATATTGACAGAGTAAGTGAAAGAGTACGAGGATAATAAGTTGGGTTATTTTACATGTTTTTTATTACATATTAAGGTATTAATTCTCGTCTTTCATATGTGATTGATTTAATTGTGAGAATTACCTTATGATTTAAGAAAAAAAAACACGAAAAAAAATAAAATTTTATTAAAATGTTTAAAAGTTTTAAAAAATAGTGAGGGACTAAAATTGTAAATATGACGAATTACTAATTCATCATTACGTATTTCACTTTCACTAGTAATTATTTTTATAAAATATCACTAGTGGTATTTAGTTTATTTATTACTAGTAATATTATAGTGATATTACACAGTAACTATGTTATTTTTAGAACGACACCAAACTTGAAATCCGACCCCGAGTTATATCATCCATACGGGCAGGCCTTGGGACCCGAACCACTAGGAGAGACCTGCGAAAATAAACCCTTAGAACTCACCGCTACACAATAACTATGTTTATAAAATATCACTACACTACAACAAAAATGAGTTTAGGGTCGCCCTTTTTCTAGGGTCGACTTAGTCGTCCCTAAATTAAGGGGGGACCCACCACTTTTACAACAAAATCTTGGTCAAAAGGGCTGAGGGGACAAAGTGGGGCCCACAAAACCTAGGGACGACTAAGTCGTCCCTAGGTTAAATAAACTTATTATTCAGTTTTTAAATCTTTTTTATATATTTAAAATTAATATAAAATTTTTTTATTTAAAAAGTTTAAAATGAAAATGGGGACCACAAATCCTAGGGACGACTTAGTCGTCCCTAGGTTAAATAAACTTATTATTCCCATTTTTAAATCTTTTTTATATATTTAAAATTAATATAAATATTTTTTCTTTAAAAAGTTTAAAATGAAAGTGGGGACCACAAATCCTAGGGACGACTTAATCGTCCCTAGGTTAAGTAAAATTACTTTATTTATTTAAAATTATTTAAAATTACTTTATACATATTTAAAAAAATATATATATTTAGTTAAAAATAACTTTATACATATTTAAAAAAAACTTTATATATATTTAAAAAAAAATTATATATTTAGAAAAAAAATTATACATATTTAAAAATAACTTTATACATATTAAAAAAACTTTATACATATTTAAAAAAAATTTATACATATTTAGAAACAAAATTATACATATTTAAAAATAACTTTATACATATTTAAAAAAACTTTATATTTATTTAAAAAAAACTTATATGTATTTAAAAAAAACTTAAGATATATATTTAACACTTAAACACGCGCTTAATTAAAAATATATATTACAACGATAATAGATTCATAAATAAGAAAAAAAACACATTACAAACTAGTTAAAACTAAACGTACAGATTAACACATAATAATAAAATACAAATTAACACATTAAAATAACAAATAGATTACTACTCAAAGCTAAGATTTTCCATATCATTTAAAAACTCATGAAGTATTGCAGCCGATTGACATGCGTGGTCTTCAGGATGCCTTTCCATTTCTAGTCTTGTCTCTAGCATCTTTATCTTTAGATCTTTGATCTTGCAATTAGAGCACTCAGTTGGTGCAGATTGAGAAGGACCTGTAGAAGAACTTGGATGTGAACCTTGAGGTGTTGAAGATCCAGGGGAAGATCTTATACGGAGTTCGAGATCAAAATCATCCTTCCATTTAAAATATTTACATCCATAATCATCTGTTTTTGGCTGTTACAAAGTAAACAAATAACATGACATGTCATTTTAATAATCACACGTATTACATAACTAAAACATTTGATTGTTTACCTTCGAAAGAGGACATGCATAGTAAAGTTTACCAAAGCTATGAGGTTGATGTGACTGTCTCAACACAATATATCCCTTTCTACATGTACACTTATAAGCTTCAAGCGGATCCATATTATGCAAAATCGGGTGGTGGTGGTGGTGAGTTTGGTATGAGAGGATAAGAGTTTGTGAGGATAAGAGCTACCATAAATAAAGATAAAAATTTAGGGTCGACACATTTAGGGACGACTTAGTCGACCCTAGCTTTCCCGCCAACATTTTCCCGCCAGCATTTCCCGCCAATATTTCCCGCCAATATTTGATCACTTAAACATGCTTAAGCTCAGTATTTTTAGCTTAATGGTCACCTCAGAGCAATAATAACATATTGTCTCACACTCTTACTATAACGTATAACCGTAACATATGGAATCATCGGTTGAACCTATAACGTATAACCCTAACATATGGACTCACCGGTTGAACCTATAACGTATAACCGTAACATATGGACTCATCGGTTGAACCTATAACGTATAACCCTAACATATGGACTCACCGGTTGAACCTATAACGTATAACCGTAACATATGGACTCATCGGTTGAACCTATAACGTATAACCGTAACATATGGACTCACCGGTTGAACCTATAACGTATAACCGTAACATATGGACTCACCGGTTGAACCTATAACATATAACCCTAACATATGGAATCATCGGTTGAACCTATAACGTATAACCCTAACATATGGACTCACGGGTTGAACCTATAACGTATAACCCTAACATATGGACTCACCGGTTGAACCTATGACGTATAACCGTAACATATGGAATCACCGGTTGAACCTATAACGTATAACCCTAACATATGGACTCACCGGTTGAACCTATAACGTATAACCGTAACATATGGACTCATCGGTTGAACCTATAACGTATAACCGTAACATATGGACTCACCGGTTGAACCTATAACGTATAACCCTAACATATGGACTCACCGGTTGAACCTATAACGTATAACCCTAACATATGGACTCACCGGTTGAACCTATAACGTATAACCCTAACATATGGACTCACCGGTTGAACCTATAACGTATAACCGTAACATATGGACTCACCGGTTGAACCTATAACGTATAACCGTAACATATGGACTCACCGGTTGAACCTATAACGTATAACCCTAACATATGGACTCACCGGTTGAACCTATAACGTATAACCGTAACATATGGAATCACCGGTTGAACCTATAACGTATAACCCTAACATATGGACTCACCGGTTGAACCTATAACGTATAACCGTAACATATGGACTCATCGGTTGAACCTATAACGTATAACCGTAACATATGGAATCACCGGTTGAACCTATAACGTATAACCCTAAAATATGGACTCACCGGTTGAACCTATAACGTATAACCGTAACATATGGACTCATCGGTTGAACCTATAACGTATAACCGTAACATATGGACTCACCGGTTGAACCTATAACGTATAACCCTAACATATGGACTCACCGGTTGAACCTATAACGTATAACCGTAACATATGGACTCGTCGGTTGAACCTATAACGTATAACCGTAGCATATGGACTCATCGGTTGAACCTATAACGTATAACCCTAACATATGGACTCACCGGTTGAACCTATAACGTATAACCCTAACATATGGACTCACCGATTGAACCTATAACGTATAACCCTAACATATGGACTCACCGGTTGAACCTATAACGTATAACCGTAACATATGGACTCATCGGTTGAACCTATAACGTATAACCGTAACATATGGACTCACCGGTTGAACCTATAACGTATAACCCTAAAATATGGACTCACCGGTTGAACCTATAACGTATAACCCTAACATATGGACTCACCGGTTGAACCTATAACGTATAACCGTAACATATGGACTCATCGGTTGAACCTATAACGTATAACCGTAACATATGGACTCACCGGTTGAACTTATAACGTATAACCCTAACATATGGACTCACCGGTTGAACCTATAACGTATAACCGTAACATATGGAATCACCGGTTGAACCTATAACGTATAACCCTAACATATGGACTCACCGGTTGAACCTATAACGTATAACCGTAACATATGGACTCATCGGTTGAACCTATAACGTATAACCGTAACATATGGAATCACCGGTTGAACCTATAACGTATAACCCTAACATATGGACTCACCGGTTGAACCTATAACGTATAACCGTAACATATGGACTCATCGGTTGAACCTATAACGTATAACCGTAACATATGGACTCACCGGTTGAACCTATAACGTATAACCCTAACATATGGACTCACCGGTTGAACCTATAACGTATAACCGTAACATATGGACTCGTCGGTTGAACCTATAACGTATAACCGTAGCATATGGACTCATCGGTTGAACCTATAACGTATAACCGTAACATATGGACTCGTCGGTTGAACCTATAACGTATAACCGTAACATATGGACTCCTCGGTTGAACCTATAACGTATAACCGTAACATATGGACTCACCGGTTGAACCTATAACGTATAACCCTAACATATGGACTCACCGGTTGAACCTATAACGTATAACCGTAACATATGGACTCATCGGTTGAACCTATAACGTATAACCGTAACATATGGACTCACCGGTTGAACCTATAACGTATAACCCTAACATATGGACTCACCGGTTGAACCTATAACGTATAACCGTAACATATGGACTCGTCGGTTGAACCTATAACGTATAACCGTAGCATATGGACTCGTCGGTTATTAATTATTACAAACTAAGTATAACGTATATTTTAATATTAATTATAATAATTTATTTTGATTTTTATTATTAATTTATATTATTAATTTTATTACATAGAAGGTAAAATGTATATTAAATGTATGAAAAATACCTAGGGACGACTTAGTCGTCCCTAAATATTAAACAAAGTCGTCCCTAAAAAAACCCTCCAACACTTAGCAAATTTTTGGGAAAAGTTGAAATTTTTGGTGAAATTTTAAAAAACCCGCTTTGGGTTTAAGTTTTCCCGGTATACACCTAGGGACGACTTAGTCGTCCCTAGGTTCCAAAAGTCGTCCCTAAGTATTATTTATAAACGAAAAAAAAAGTATTTATTATTATCCTAGGGACGACTAAGTCGTCCCTAGGTTACAAAGAACAAGTCGTCCCTAGGCTTCATTTACAGAAACTCACCTTATCCTCTCTTTCTCATTCTTTATTGCTAAAAAAAAAACCGGGATACACACCACGCGAGCACCACCATCTTCAACCATCTTCATTCACCAATTCAACCACTTTCATCTTTACCAACCCACCATCTTCATCTCCATTCACCACTTTCATCTTTACCAACCATCTTCATCTCCATTCACCACATTCATCTACCACCATCTTCATCTTCATCACTTGCACACGAGCACATTCACCACCAATTCGTTATTAATATATATTTCGGATTATATATTGTCAAGGTATTTGATTTCGAATTATATATTTTTTAATTTGATTAATTTTTGTAGTTTAATTGTTATTATTGTTTATTTTTATGGTATAATTGTCAAGGTTTATAATTGTTAAGGTTTTTTTTTTTTGGTTTAACTCGACCACCGGACCACCACCAGTCACGGCAACAGTCACGGCGCAGCATCAACCACCACCACCAGTAGCAATAATTTTGTTTTAATATAAAGGTAATTGTTTTTTTAATCTATTAATTTTGTTTAATTTTGTTTATGTTTAATTAAGATTGATATTGGGTTTGTTTTGGGTTTGTTTTGGCTAGTTTAATTCGACAGTAACAATCCATCCCGCACCACCATTGCGGCAGTCGCAACCACCACCGCCGCGGTATTTTTTTTGCGAGTTTAATTGATTTTTAGCTTATATGTTTTCGGCTTATATGTTTTTAGCTTATATATAGTTTAATTTTGTTTTTTTGGCTAGTTTATTTCGTCACCACCATTGTCGGCATAGTAGTAGCCACCACCACCGTCGTGACAGCAGCAACACCACCACAGGTGGGTGTTTGTTTTTGAGCTTATTTGATTTCAACTTATACATAATAAAGCAATTTATTTTCTTTATGTAAGGCACAAGTTTAATTTATTTTTTAATATGTTTGTCGTAGCCGAGACCCGAGTCACAACCGAGTTAGCGGAGAACCGAGCCGAGAACTGAGACCCGTGTCACAGCCGAAAAAAGGTAATGTTTTTTTTTTTAAAAATTGTTGTGGTGTTGTTTGTTTCAAATTAGAAATTTTTTTGGAAACCAACTAATTTAGGTTTTCTTTATTTTATGTTTGTGTTTGGTTAGCACCAGGACAGTCGGGAAAACTTCCTCATCCGGACCTCTTTTTCTATCTTTATATCTTTGCTTATTCCAGTCGTGACCGAGATGTGTAATTAATATTATGCATATGTTTATTATATTATATATATATGATAAAGGATTGTTAGTCTTTGTAGTAAATAATTTTAGGAATATTTTAGGATTTTATCAATTAATTTTGGAAAATTCCCGTCCGAAGTTAATCAACCTATAGAAAACCCGTCCGAAATTAATTTATTAGGAATTAATTTCGGTAAGTCCCCTGTTTGGGACTGCTTTTTGATGTTTCGTCTCATTTAGGATATGAATGCGTATAACTGGTTTATTATTTGAGATGTTTTCGACAGTGTTTCTCCTTTACTCCTACGAATATGTCTTTAAACACATATTTGGGGAGTAGAGGGGAAATGCTGCCAAAATTTACTCAAATAGTAAACCGGTTATACGCATTCATATATGGGATGAAACATTCAAAAGGTGGGTTAGGATTGCCTTCCATAGTAGCACTAGGAAGAAAAAAAAGAGTTCACATTCATTTTATTAGTATGACATTTTACGTATAAAAAAAATAATTTATCTGAGTATGTTTATTTGCAACGCAGTTATGACAATTGATAAGAGTTGGACCACTGTAAACAATCGTAATTCCAATGAGTTTTTAGATGGTCTTTTTGGATTCATCCAGGATTGTGAGAAATTTTTGCACCCCATCTCACAAAAGCTCCGTTGCCCATGTAGGCATTGTTGTAACCGTGAAACGTTGGTTACCCTCGGCCAACTTGAGGCACACATATCCAAATTCGGGTTTGACAAACATTACACCACTTGGATATATCACGGTGAACCAATTCTTCCGTTACCTCCACTATTACCACATTCACCTGATCGAATTCACATGGATGCGTTCTTCGAAGATATTTCTGCAAATAATATTTCTAATCCACCATCTGAAACTCCACCCTCTCAAACTCCACCAACTCAAACATCCGGTCCTCAACCAACCCAAACATCGGGTCCTAGTAACGAGTTTGAAGAGTTACTCGCTAGGTCTGCCTAAAAGTTGTACCCGGGTTATGATATGACCACATTGGAATTTACATCAGAGATTTCGCACATCAAGGTTTTACACAAAATAACTGATGCCGGGTTTAACAAAATTCTAGCTCTTCTCCAAAAGGCATGTTCCCCTAGTAAAGGATACAATTTCCCGTCTTCATACTATGAAATAAAAAAGACATACAAAAAGATCGGGTTAGGATACGAATCGATCCATGCTTGTATAAATGATTGTTTTTTATATTGGGGATCACCGGAAAACAAGGAGAGGCAAACTTGTCCAATCTGTAACGCGAGCAGATGGAAAAACCCAAAGAAGAAAAAGGGGACGCAATTAGTTGCCAACAAGGTGGTGCGTTACTTTCCGATAACACCTAGACTACAACGTATGTTCAACACAAAAGACATAGCAAAGTGGATGACTTCGCATGCGACCGGACAGTCTAAGGAAGACGGTAAAATGAATCACCCCTGTGACGGCAAAGCATGGAAATATTTTGACATGATGAAACCTGAGTTCTCTTGTGACCCTAGAAACGTTCGATTAGGGTTGGCTGCTGATGGTTTTAATCCTTATGGCATGATGAGCCAAACTTACAGCATGTGGCTGGTTATATTGACAACATACAACACACCACCGTGGATGTGTTTGAAAGAAACTTCTTTAATGTTGACGATGTTAATTCCCGGCCCTAAATCAGCTGCAAAGGACATTGATGTTTACTTGCAGCCTCTAATTAAAGAACTCAAAGATTTATGGGAGGGAGTCTGGACGAAAGACGCTGCTACGGGTACTCATTTCAAAATGAAAGCGGCGGTTTTATGGACCATCAATGATTTTCCAGCTCGAGGTAGTTTGTCTGGGTGGACTGGGCAAGGGTACCTCGCATGCCCTACTTGTAATGTTGACACTCCATCGATGCGTATCAACAGCAAAATCGTTTATGTTGGTTACAGAAGATGGTTAAGAACAAATCATCCAGATCTGAAAAAATCCAAGGAATTCTACGGTTTTCCCGAAAATAAGCCTAAACCAAGAAAGTTTTCAGAACTTGATATTCAATTGCAGATTAGTAAAGTCTTTAAACGTAAACCGGGGAAACATAAACCAATTCTCAAAGACAACCGCCCCCATAATCGAGATGTTGAATTGAACTGGAGTAAGCGTTCTATCTTTTGGGATCTTGAGTATTGGCCCTTTCTTCTACTAAAACACTGTTACGATGTCATGCACATCGAAAAGAATTTCCTTGAGGCTTTACTGAATACCCTGTTACAGAACGACAAATCCAAAGACACGCCAAAGGCAAGGCTAGACTTAGAAAAAATGGGAGTTCGAAAGGAGTTGTGGTTAGTTAAAAAAGATAACGGGAAGTTCAATAAGCCTCATCCAAAGTTCTCTTTCACTCCAGAAAAAAGAAAACTTTTTTGTAAATTCATTAAAGGAGTCAGACTACCTGATGGCTTTGGATCCAACTTCAAGAAAAAAGTGACCGCTGATGATGACAATATAACGAACTTGAAATCTCATGACTGTCATATAATGATGCATCGGTTACTTCCTTATGGAGTGCAACAATACTTGCCCAAAGACGTTGCAAAACCTATAATCGACATTTGCTTATTCTTTAAGCAGCTTTGTGCTCGAAGTTTGACTGTGCAGGACATGAAAGAAGCTAAAAACAAATTGATCATTATGATGGTTAATTTAGAGCAAATCTTTCCTCCTGCTTTTTTCGACATAATGACTCATTTGGTTATACATCTACTCGATGAGGCTATTCTAGGTTCCGTTACTCGCGGCAGGTGGATGTATCGATTTGAAAGATACATGAAAAAGCTAAAGAATTATGTACGAAATAAAGCAAAGCCTGAAGGTTCTATTGCTGAGGGTTATGTTGCAGAAGAGGCATTAACTTTTTGTTCGCGTTACCTTAAGGATGTCGAGACGAGATTTAACCGCCTTGGCAGAAATGAAGACGATTTGCCTGGACAACCAGATAAATTTGAGGTGTTCCGGACCGTATGCACACCGACGGGTGGAATCAAACCAACTCGTAGGACTAATGACGACATGCAGGCAGTTACGTGGTTTATACTTAACAACAGTCCTGAAGTCGAAGCCAACATCTCAGCTTACAGCGAGTATGTTTCTTCCTATTTTTTATAATTTTGAAAATTCTTCTTTCTCGATGACTTCTGCTAATATCATGAACCTTTGCAGAGAGGTGCCTGATAATATGGAAACGAGTTTTCCTGCGTGGTTTAATAACATGGTAAATACATTAGATATATTACCTTGGAGTTATTCCTCATCTAATAAACCTTTTTGTATCTCATTTTTGTAGACTCGTGAAAAAAAAGTGAGTGTGGGCTGTAGTGACGAGTTATTCTCTTTGGCATGTGGACCTATTAGTTCATGTACATACCCCTCTTGCATAGTGAACGGTGTGAAGTTTGTGGTATGTGAACGCGATATACTTCGTACCACTCAATGCAGCGGAGTTTCAACACCCGGGGTTGATGGAGAGATGTATTATGGTCAACTCGAAGAAATTCTGGAGCTCACTTATATAGGCAACCAAAAGGTTTTGTTGTTTCGATGTAAATGGTTTGACACAATTAACCCTACCAATTGCACCAAACGCAATAGACGTTCTTACACTGAGCAAGGCATACATCATATTTTGACCGATAGGCTATTTCACCAAAATAACCCATACATTTTCCCGACACAAGCAACACAAGTATTCTACCTTGAAGACCTTTCTAGACGACCGCTTCATTGGAAGGTCGTCGAACAGGTTTATCATCGAGATGTGGTAGAGTCCGATGAAGATGTTATACATGGTAGCAGTTCATCAGATGTTACACTGTCTGTTGCTTTGCCTAATTTGGGTATTACGGATTTGAGTGTAAATACTCAACCAACGGAAGTGGGCGCCCCACCGGTTGATGATGATATTATTAATATTGAAGATGATGAAGTAGTTGCACACGTCATTGGTGATGTTGATGATGATGATTTAGTGTCGGATGATGATGAAGTGAACCCTAATAATGATGTTCAAGAAGTTTTATCTAGCGATGATTCTGAAGATGATGACAATTGATATTAAGTTGTATTTTGAATGAAACAGTTGTTATATGCTTTAATGTGTAATTTTTTATTTGTAAACGATTGTTATATGCTTAAGTTGTAGTTTGAATGAAACAATTGTTATATGTTTAAATGATGATGAGTTGTTTTTATTTGTTTAAATGTGTAATTTTGTATTTTAATGAAAACGTTTTTATATGTTAAAATGTGTATATTGATATGAATTTGTGTATTAGTATTAATTGGTTAATTAAATTGTGTAATTTTTTTAAATGAAAATGTTTTTATATGTTAAAATGTGTATATTGATAAAATGTGTATACTGATATGAACTTGTTATTTTACAGATGGCATGTGTAGCTCCTAGGTCACACGGTGGGGATGCTAGTGGTAGTCCACCCAGACGGCCCACACGTCCGGTATCGGCCTACTACCAGCGTAAGAAATCGTTATATTTTTTTATAACACTGATATTTATAATTTATGTCACTTGAATTTTTACGAGTAAATAACATATCTTTTGTAGCTGCAAATCAACGCTTTGTGACCAACCTAGGAAAATTAAGGACGGCGTACATAAATAATAACGAAAAACCTTTGACAATTGGCTTTGAATTTAAAGATCTGAAAACCTTCCATTTTCTGGGCAATTATGCATCATTGTTGTCTCATCTTATGGGGGAATTAATCCGGTCACTTCCCCTGAACTACGAATGGGACGAAATTCCAGAGTCTGATAAAGCTCATATTTATCCTACAATTGAGGTGAAAATTGTTTATTTTACTTATATTGTTATTGTTATCGACATTTAGATATGTGTGTTATGTTTAATTTGTTTGTTTATTTAAATTCATATGTTTTTATGCAGACATATTTCGACCTCGAGCCATGGTACAATGATCGTACTGAGGTAGTGTGTGGCAGTGGTGTGTATGAGGTGTGTACTCGGGTTAGGCTTACGTTGGAACTCCAACTGAGGTTGCTGTATAGAAAATACAAGAACAGGATCAAGAAAATTTTTTATTCGAAATATGAGACGCCCGCACTGGCACAAGAACATGTACCGCCGTCGAGTGTGTGGGACAGTAGAACCGAAGCTGATTGGGCTGAATTGGTTCAGTGGTGGTCAGACCCAAAGAGGGTGGCAAGAAGTCAGGTTAATACTGTTAATCGTTCCAAAAACACGGTACCGACCACTCAAGGCAAAAAACCATTCGCCCGAGGAAGGAATGAATACATAAGACTCTTTATAATTTTTGTGATTTATTTAAAAGCGTTTATATTGTTTATTTATTATAGCTCGTTACTAATTTATTTGAGATTTTACAGAAAGTCAAGGAAGGGGTTTACGAGGACCTGGTTGAAACATGGAGGAAGGGGCACTCAAGTGGTGGCACGTTTAAAAGTAAAGAAAACGAGGAAAGATATGTAAGTAATATATAACTCTTTACATGCCTTAGTAACTAATTTCATTTGTTTTAAATCGTTTTTTTTTCCAGCAAAAGATGAAAGCCCTCAGTGACCAAGTGAGAGCCGGTATAGTCCCGCACATGTCTGATAAAGAAATAGTGGCTCAAATCATGCCAAGTCAAAATAAGCAAAATGTGTCGGGACAAGGCAGAAAGTTACCGGGTGGTGCCAATAACACAACTCGCAGGTTATATATCCTCAATAAAACAAAATGTAAATCAATTGTTCATATTTATGTCTTGTTGTATATAATGAAACATTGTTGTTGTAACTTATCGCAGGCGGGGTGCTCCACGTCGACCAGATGTTCCCTCTCGTAGTGAATTTCAAGAATTGATAGAACGAAATGAGCGACAGATGGAGCTGCTGAGGAAAGAGAATCAGGAGGCGCAGCAACGGGCTTACTTGGCATCGTTAAAGGCAGATGCGGCGCAACAATATAGTCAGACGTCGTACCAGCATATGGCACAATATCAGAGTCAATTGGGTGAGTTTTTCCAGAACTACAACTCAAATACTGATCACCCAATTAGACCTCCTACTTTTGTACCCACGCCCCGACCCTTTGTTATGCCCACCCTAGCTCCTGATTGGGCTCATTTAGTCCAACCCCCCTATCCTTGGGCACAACCAGTGCAACCTCCTTCCATCGACCCATACCGACCATCTTTGCACGACAATCTCCAACCACTCCAACCTCCCTATACCGGCACTTATCCTATTGCTCCCGTCACCAACAATAACACATTTAACCATTGTTATCGTCCCACCACACACTCGACTTATGAGATCGGCTCTACTTCACAATCCATACCCGGAGGTTCTCGTGTAATCATAAATCCCCATGAGCACGATTACCGGTCCGTTGACGAGTTGGGTCGAGATAGGAATGTACAAAACAGTGGTGACGACTTATCAGGCGATGACGAGGGGAATGACGAGGGGAATGACGAGGGGGGTGACGAGGAGGGTGACGATGGGTAAGGTGACTTTTCACCTAACGAGGATGCGGAGTAGAGGTTGTGGTAGTATTTTTCTTATTATGCATGTTTAATAAAGTTTGAGACTTGTAGCGTTTGAAACATTTGATTTAGGATTGAATAAGTGTATTTGATGAATATTGTATCGTGACGTTGGATAATTTATCGTAATATGGTATTGTAACGTTTATTGATTTGTTATTATTCTGTATTTGTCGAATTCTGCCATTTTGAATTGTGGATTTTGTCCGGAAAAAGTTCCGGAAAAAATCTGGAAACTGCAAAATAGCCCAGTTTTTTTTTAGCCCCCAGGTACACCTAGGGACGACTTAGTCGTCCCTAGGTTATTAAATATCATCCAGGTTATCACCCTAGGGACGACTTAGTCGTCCCTAGGTTTCAAAATGCCCAGGTGTCAAAACCTGGGGACGACTTAGTCGTCCCTAGGTATTGAAAACCTGGGCATTTTGAAACCTAGGGACGACTAAGTCGTCCCTAGGGTGATAAATAATTTTTTTTTATTTTCTGAAAATGTTTTTCTTAATATTTATAAAAAAGATTTTATTAAAAATAATAAAAAAAAGAATTTTTAAGGAAAATTTTGAAAAATATTATTTTTATTTATAACCTAGGGACGACTTTGTCGACCCTAGGTTTCAAAGAGAGTCGTCCCTAGGTTAGTCAATTTTTTCAACGTAGTGGGTTGCGGGACCCACTAAGTCGTCCCTAGGTTACAAAGAGGAGTTCGTCCCTAGGATCCTAGAGACGATTTTTTAGGCACTACCTCCTAGGGTCGACTTAGTCGTCCCTAGGAGTTTAGGGTCGAATAATGGCGTCCCTAGGGACGAATAAGTCGTCCCTAGGGTAGAAAATTGTTGTAGTGCTAGTGATATTTCGTTGATTTATCACCAGTAATATTTCATAACTTATATCACTAGTAACTAGTTAAGTATCACTAGTGATAACCAGTTTTTGTCATATTTACAACTTTAGTCTTTTTGTCGTCAGGGCAGATCCTGAGATTTCTGATGCCCTGGGCGAGTCGAGTGAAACATGCCCTTTGTAACCTAACAACACATTTTGTTTAGGGTTTAGAACCAAGCTAGGCGGCTCATCCTCACACCAATTTTTATTCGTTATATAAAACTTTACAATATGAGGAGATAACTCTGAATAACAAGTTCAACATGGTTAACCTAAAACGATGTCTTCTTGCATTTCTTGAAGCAAAAAACATCAATTATCTTACCAAAGTCGAAATTTGCTAAAAAGCTACTTTATATACTCATGATTACTAACCCGTAGCATCTTTAGACTCATTGTACTCCGCAAATAAAATTTCAATATCTTTACTTTTGAAAACATTAACCTCATAATTATATAGATTTTCATTATCATCTTTGCGTTTACCTCGTCAATTTATATGCTTTCATTATTTATATGATTTTCATTATCATAACTGGTGTTAACCTCGTCATTTTCTAAGTTTTCATTGTCACTATTTTCGTCAAAACTATTACTATTCTTTTTTGTTATTTACGAACCCGTCCATAAACTGTGTACATGTCACTTAGATTCTTGTAGATGACGCAACCGTGTTCATAAACCATGTTCATTTTCTATTTTGGGCACTTTACACGGTTGTGAACGACGCAACATAATAATCTCGAGTATAAATTATATAATACTCTATCTATCAAAGCAAGAATAATAAATAAGTTTGGAACGATATCACTAGTAAAGCAAGAAAATTAAATATGAAACAATGTCACCTGTGTAAAATTGATGAAAAGAAAAAAGGGCGATCACTTGATTCTTTTGATGTGTTTATTCTATCCGTTTGATGGCACTGAATATTTGATGAAGAGCAGAGGCGGAGCCAGGAATTCATATTAAGGGGGTTCAAATTCTTTTGCTCGTAACATAAATTTTTTTGTTTTGAACTGCATTGACATACGGGTTCAACGATAACCTTTCGATAGTAATACAATGTATATCTTCTAAACATCCTCATTATATATGGTTTTTTCAAGAGCTCAAACTGTTTTTCCAATACCATATGCGAAAAATTGTATAGTTCAAATTGAAAGTATAACTTTCTATCCTCATAATAGTTAAAGGCATAATATTCCTAATATAAGATAATAGTATAAACTGAAGGGGTTAAATTGAATCTTCTTAACAAAAGTACAACCTAATAAAATACGGTAAAAAAAATTCTTGATTTCTGGTTCATCTTCCTCGTAAATTACAAAAACCTCAAGACCTCCATTGACATCTGAGATTCAGATTCTTTGTTTTCAGCTCTGCTAGCTTTTGAATCCCGTCTTGTCTTTCTTTCTTGGGCAAGGTTATTAAGACCCCCCGTTTTTTACAAACCATACCCCCCCTGTTTTTTCTAATTTTTTTATTTTTTTTTATTTTATTTTTATTTTTATAATTTTGTATTTGTTATAAAACTGTGAAACTGAAAATGCGGAAAAAAAATAATAAGTTTCTGTGACTCAAAAATATAAAACAGACAAAAAACGCGGAACAGAAACTGATAAAAACTGTGTCTGACTGAAGCAGAAAGGGGACAAACGGAATCTTAAGTACCTTTTTGGTACTTTTTAGTGGGGTAGGGAGGGTACCAATAGGGGTACCCTTCTTTCTTTCTTCTCACTCAGTTTTTGGAATCCTAAAATGCTTCAAGCTCTAATATGGTTTCTTGGAACAACCTTCTCACTGTGTACGTCCGCTACTGTTAGGGGGGCCGAGCACCCTCTAGCCCCCCACTGGCTCCGTCATAAGTTATATAAGAATAGGCGTGATTGGGGGTATTGTTCATTGAGAGGTGATACTTACACGGGCTCTTTTACTCAACACACAAAAAATGAAAACAAAATGACGTTTATACCCTTACTATTATTTAAGGCATCATCTTTCCCATAATTGTATTTTCCACCAGCCATATTGTCCATTTCCACGGGTGCCAATCTCACTCCATGGTCTCCAATCTCAACTACAACTTTTTCTTCTACACATCATCTACTAAACACAAAGATAGACCCGATCCGTTTCCAGTTTCCACTATGATTAACAGGTTGATCACCACAACCACGATTCACTGGCAAAATATCATCCCAAAATCGTCATGATAATACACCACAAATCTTACGTTTTAAGTAGCATTATGCATATTAAGTTGTATTTAAATTCCCTTGTTGAAACAAGTTTTTTGTATCAAAACGGAAAACAACGTGGTACCTTTTCCCGTTAAAGTTTACCGCCAACTGTGAGATTTAGTTATCGCTAGTTCGTCACCTTTATAAGATGAACTCTCATCTAGTGAATCAACAAACACATATATATCGGTATGAAAACTACTCTGATAAAGTCGATCGGTTTCAAAACAGCCATTGGTAGGAGTTTTGTAGGCACGCACAGACACCAATGGCGTGAATTGGGAGAATTGGTGCGTATTTAGTGCTACATGAATGTTTTTTAGAGAATTATCGTATTATTTTTTTGTTTTTAGCGATCAACCATTACCTAATTTATGATGAGATGCATACAGCTTCAATAAAATGAAGATAAGGGCAATATTGTCAATTGACAACAAATTTCTGTGTGCAAATCAAATTGATTCGTGTAAATATCAATTTCCTTGTTCATTTGTTCCCTATTTTAGAATAATTCTTATTTGAATTAGTCAAAAGTTAATACGTCAGTTGCAAGTTTACAACATGACTACAAATGGGTTTTCATTAAATGGGCTGAAAATATAAAATGAGACTAGCATACATAGTAGGAATTTGGCTGTTTGCCCAGAAAGCCCATAGGCAAATCCAGGCTTATTTGTTGTTTTTTTATAACTTTTAGATATTTTGACAAAAATATGCTTTTTTTTATTTTTCTAATTTTAACGAATGACTAAAATTGATACTTGTTATGTAGTAAAAAATAAAACTACAAATAACTTTTGTCGAAGATAATTGTGACACTCAGTAGCGTATGGTGCCAATCAATATGATGTGCGATGTAAACTCAAATCTAAAGAAACGATAAATGAATTTTAGTCACTTACTTTTTTCATCAAAACGAGAAAACTCATTTTTGTATTGCTCTTTAAAAACTAAAATTTTTACAAACGGTATATTGTTAAGGAAAAAAAATACACCATCACGACAAGTATTTTTGATCTTTCAAAAGACAGACACCTTAATATTACTTGCGATATTTTTTTTTCGTTTTCTTTCTAGTTAAGTATGGAAAAATTTCATGTGTGGAAAAAACGTTCGTCGAAAGTGTATAAATCGTGCCCTTCGAAATATGATTTAATTCTAGTCGCGATAATATGGTTCATTTTGCGTAACGATTAACGGAGATAAATATGATTTAGTTATCATCGCGATGGTATGGTTCGTTTTGCGTAACGATTAATGGAGTGAAATATGATTTAATTCTCGTCTCGATGGTATGGTTCAGTTTGCGTAAGGATTAGCGGTTTACGCAATATTAAATTCTAAAGAAAAAATATTTTTTAGCTTGACTAAAAAACGGAAGATTTGTAGAAATGATCAAAACAATATCAAGAACACCAAGATTATCAGTCAACCAATCTCTCCTTAGTGAGTTTATTATCTCAAAGTAATACAACAAAATTAGTCTCCAAACGAATATTGACCAAACAAATACAAAATAATATATATAGCGTTCTTACTAGGTAAATCAGATCTCCTCATATACGACAATCACTCAATACTTAAAAGATCATATGAATCAAATAAAAAGATTAATTATTATATATAATGAACAAACCAGAAAGATATTAAGATCAGCATCTAAATACAAAACAAACTTAAGAGACCAATGAGAGAGATTTTAGACGGGTAAAAATCATAAATACATCATGTATTATACAAATGCGACTATTATACATAGTGTAATTTTTTATGTACGAGATAAACCTGTGATAATGGATTGGTTGGTGACGTGGCAAAGTCAAACCGGTAAGGTTTTACTATTTTCTTAGTTCGATACCATGTAAACTGGGTTTAATATTCACCCGACCCACTCCATTTAACCAACCCGTTTTCATTTGTCTTTCTTACCGCCAATTTACAAACATGTTCTTAATGAAGAACCCTAAATTCCAATCGTGCTCATAGTCCCATCGATTCAACCATACAAAAAAATCCCAATTCAATTAAAACAATCCCTTCAAAACCCTTTGCACATACTAAAATCCCAACTACAAAGCTACGTCTGCTTCGTCTTCTACCTTGTTTAGGTGCTACAGTAAAAATCAAGATGTTAGAAACAAAACCTATTGTGATTGTGACCTCCACGTCCAATCCTTGTCCAAACTTCTTGGAAACCCGAAAATCCTGGTAGAAGGTTTAAGAGATGCCCAATTAGAGATAAAACAAAAACATTATGGTATCTATGGGTTTCTAGACCTTGAAATACCCTTTGAATACTACAAAGACTTGTTGTACGAGTTGTATGAGGAGAACAAATGTTTGAAATGGTTGGCCAAATCATCTCGGTCTAGCAAACTTTTAGGGAGCTTCTTACCCCATGACCCAAACAAAGAGCTGGTTAATGGTGTAAATGAGGACTTAACGATTGTGAAGGCCAAATTCCAAGTCTATGATAGGCTTTTGTTACTACTATGTGTTTGTGTCTTTTTTATCAACATTGTTACCATAGTTGATTTGGTAATGTAATCTTAGTGTATGCAATGCATGAATAAAATGCTCCAACTGTTTTGTTCCCATATGTTTTATTTTCATGTGTAATTTTAGTGTATCTTTTGAATGAATATAATGAACCATCTTTTGACTGAATAATGTGAACCATCCTTATAAGCTAAAATAAGTTCCGTCTGTGTATACTATAATATAATGTCCCCTTTTTTAATGCAACATTTGTTCATGTGTTATTGTTTTAACTTGGATAATTATCAATATTATTGGTTCCCTGTGTTACTTTTCCTTGCAGACCAAATTTATTGTGTCTGAGTGATACTATTCTTACCCTCTTTAAGGTATATCACCCACCTACTTCCGACTGATATAAATGATTATGCCCATTTGCCTATATAACATTTACTTTCTACCTAGTTATAGTCAAACCAGCACGTTTATACAACAATATCACATAACCTAAGTATCTAAAAATGGATAAATGTAAAGGTAAGTCTGGTGTAGAATTAATTGCCTTGTTATTCAACAAATGTGTTGATCATTCTTTTATAGCTTATCTTTTTTTTTTGCAGAAATCATTGAAATTGGTAGTGACACTAACAGTGAGGATGTTATGGGTGACGAATCTTTTTCACCCAGTGTTGATTCAAGTAAAAGTTCGTTTGAAGCTATGGGTTTTATAGCTGGTGGATCATAGAAATGTCTTGGATAAAAAAATCTGCTGCTGGTGGAATACCCAAAGCTCTTATGGATTGGTATAGCTATCTTAGTGTTGAATCTTTTGAAAATGATGATTTTATAAAGTATATAGACAATTCTCTTCATAACTACATTAAAAAATCACAACTTCTATTTGCACCTAAGCTTGATGATGATATAATAGATAGGTACATACCTGTGAATGCATCTTCAAAACCCATCACTAAAGATCCAATGACTCCCATCAGATGTATTGGTATTCCAAATAAAAAAACTTGGTTGAAAATTGAGGCCAAATGAAAGGTGGTAAGAGTGTAGTAAAAAGAAAGAGTAAATCTAAGGTTTGATATCTATATTAATGCACTTATCTACATGTTCATGATCTCAGATGATTTATGTATTTCTTTCACTTTTAAGTTTATGTACCTGACTGCCTATGCTTCTTATTATGGTTTTCGTAAGAACAATGTAATTCTAGTTAGGACGTTTAATGTATTTTGTTCCATAAAGAAATGGATGTTTTGTTGGCTATGTTAAAGAAATATATGGAGATCCACATATAGTTTGTTTATGTGTCTGGTTGTTTATACTATATTCAAACAGGGAGACAAAGTGTTCCAGTAAATACTTTTGATAGAATACAATAACCACAAAAAACAAAACATGTTTTTTAAAATAGGTGATTCCCAAGTAATTTATAGAAGGAACCAATACATGTGCTTGTGTCCAGAAAATCTATTCATCCAATACAATGGAGCACACATACAACTACATAATCTTATCTTATCCTAAACAAAAGATTGATATAAGTTTTTAGGTCACCAGACCAATATGAGCAGAAATACCTACATAATAATCATTCAGTCTACAATAACAAAGTAAAACAAATAAAACCTTTCAATCACTTAGATCTGAAGCCTTGTCTGGTGTAGATCCATTTCTAACTTCATCAAATTTCAATTTCTTGGACTTCATATTAGATATCCTTTCAGATCTGCCCCTGTTCTTGTGAAAATCCCTAAAGGAACAACATCATATGATTATGATGTTTATTTAGTTCTTAGTCTGCCTCTTTTCTTGGGAAGAGGAGCACTAGATCTAAAAATTGTACTGCCCTTAGCTCTTAGAATAAAGTAGCTTATATCGTGTTTTGGTTCCTCATGTGGTGGTTCTTCAAATTTTGAATCAACAGCATGTAGCCTGTGTTGTGTATCAATTTATTCTGCTACATTTTATGGATTAGACAAAAAGACTTCATCCATTGGCTCTTGATTGTACTTCCTCATGTCTGTAATTCTTTTGGTCATTAGAGTTCTTGGAATTATATTTTTAGCTAAATATCCATACAATTCCTAAGATTTGAACTCACTTATGTATCCTTTCCATGCCTCTTCTTCTTCTTCTATCCTTTTTCTGTCTTCTTCATCCCATTTCGCTTGTTGTTCTGCTTCAACTCTTAAGTCCACCAAAGCCTCTCTACCCATTAGCTCAACATGTTCCTGTACGTAGTGAATTGCTTTAATATGTTGCCTTATTTGTATAAATTAGTTAAGTAGTCGTAATTGTATCTTTATTTTTACCTTAGATGTTAATTTCTTTGTTGAACCAGATTCTTGTTTTTTTGCCTTTGTCTTTATTACCATTTGGAGGCTTCTTGGGTGCTATTGGTGGCTTCTTAGAACCCGAAGGAGTAGTCCTAGATGAAGAAGGTTGATTATTTGAAACTAGGGTCATGTCATTGGTCCCTGAAGTAGGCATTACAGGGTAGGGTTGAGCAATACCGACCGAACCCGAGTTAACCCGACCGAACCCGAGTAGTCGACTGAACCGAGCTTGATACCGAGATATTTGGTTCGGTTATCGTCTTGCAAAATGTCCCTCTTTCGGTATGGGGCTGGGTCGGTACAAAAAACCGAATTAAGCCTGAGATGGCTCGACAACCCGACTAATTCTTATTAGGTTTTATTTTTTCAGCCGCATTTTTTCCTATTCTATGTCTTCTCTCAAAAACGGGAAGAAACCCCCAACTTTGTTTAACAGGCTGTCAACTTACCTCAATGGATGAAGAAAACCGTCAACAAAACAACACATATGAATCAATTTCATCTTCAATGCCTACATATGAATCCTTCTCATCTCAACAAAACACAACTGATGTTGAAAGAAGTTTTTTTGTAGTTAGTATGTTTTTATAATTCGTGTATAATTAACATAAATTGATTGATAACCACTGTTTGAATGATACCCACTTTTTTTTATAATTCCTGTTAATATAATTCATGTATAAGTAGTGCTAACAGTTAATCTAATTCGTATATGATACCCATTACCCACTATTTTGTTAATATAATTCGTGTATGATATTGATACCAACTGTTTTGCTCAGCCCTAATACCCATTGTTAAAGATTTAGAATGCTATTTAATCTTTGGCAATTTGTGTAGGATGATACCATAGACAAGTATCGACGGTTAAGAAACGCAAAAGAAAAGCCCCATCAAATCCAAGGAAACCTAAAGCTGAATGTTGGAAATACTTTGATCATAAGTTTGAAAAAGATGAAAATGGGATACTTATTAAGATGGTATATTGCAAATGGTGTACAACAGTTTTCAAAGCCGACTCTGTTAAACATGGTACGCGACACTTGAACAATCATTATGTTAATTGTGATGATAACTTAAGAAACAAAAAACTAACATTTAAGAAAAGATTAGTGAGAATGATGAGGGTAGCACTAGTAATGGGACGTTAGAAACGTGGAAGTATGATGAAAAAGTGATTAAAGAATCGTTGATTAAGTTAATTGTTCTTGTCGAGCTTCCTTTTAAGTTTGTACAACACCCTACGTTCATTAAGTTCTCCTCAGACATGCAACCTAGATTTCATATGCCCTCCTGTTTTACTATTTCTAGGGATATTTCTAAGTTATATCAAGAAGAGAGGAAGATCCTATTGAATTTCTTAAGCAGCGGTTCCACCACAGTCCATTTAACCGTTGATACTTGGACTTCTAGTTTTAAAAGAATAAACTTTATGGTTTTAACCACACACTTTATAGATGATGATTTGGTAATGCACAAAAGAATAACCAAATTTAGACCAATTCATAGTTATAGAGGGGTGGATATTGGTAGCGCACTTTTGGAATGTATAACCGGATGTGTTTAAAGAATGTTATGACAATGACGGTTGATAACATTTCTTCAAATGACAAAGCGCTCGAATACTTGGTAGAGAATTTACCAACTAAGTATGATAATGATAAACACTTTTACATAAGGTGTATGGCTCATATTTTAAACCTAATTGTCAAAGATGGTTTAAAAACGTGCAAAAAAGAAGTTTTTATGTTTTTTTTCTAAGTAGCTTAAGTTAAAGCCATACCCACTGTTATAAGAAAACATAAAAAAAAGAAAAAAACAGTGGGTTAAGTACTTAAATTATAGCCACTATTATAAAAATGAGAAAATTAAGTTATAGGCTTATAGCCAATTTTATAAAAAAAGAACAAAAAAAAGAAAAAGAAAAGCCATAGCCACTGTTAAGCTGTTAGCCACTGTTATAAAAACAAAAAAAAAATCAACGGGTTAAGTTATAGGCTTATATCTACTGTTAGACATAGGCCACGTATGGGAATCCTTTTGTTTTGACATAACCAGTTAGCCATATCCATTGTTGTAACACAATCAGAATCCTTTGGT
Organism: Glebionis coronaria; assembly: GCA_025667525.1. NCBI lineage: Eukaryota > Viridiplantae > Streptophyta > Magnoliopsida > Asterales > Asteraceae > Glebionis > Glebionis coronaria. The sequence goes on along the minus strand of CM046880.1, from coordinate 587,621,826 downwards.
TTTTATATATTTTTAATATTTTTTAGATATCTTGTGCATCCAAGTATCCACCGTTTCTTCCGAATATGCCTTTAGCGCGAGCGGTTGAGTTTTGGACCCCTATAGAAATTCTTTTGCGCCAAACATTGTAGAGGCTTTGGTGTGCACGCAAGATTAAGTTCGTACATCAAGTAGACACATCACTATGTTTACGTTTGATGATTTAATGAAAAACGACGAGCTTGATAAAGCTATGTTTTTGTAGATTTGTAACAAACTTTACCATTATAGATTTGTAATTCGTTTATTATGTTTTTGTAGAAATTCAATAGGTGTTAGACAAAGAATTGGGAGAACAAGGAAAGGAGAAGAATGTTCAAGCATGATTGACCCTTTATTTGTTTATTGTGATTTTTTGTTAAATTTGCTACAAAATTTATTGAATTTGGAATTTTTTGCTACTCTTGTAATGAATTTGTTGCTACTGCCAAGTAATGTTGCCTACTGTTGTAATGTTGCCTATTGAAATTGGTGTTTGGATTTGCATTTTAAATTTGTTCTAAAATTCTTTGTTAAGGGTTGTTTGGGTTTGCTATTTGTGGGCTTAAATCGGTTTTGATATGAACCGATTAACAACCCAAAAAACACGACTGGAACCGAACTGAACCGAGTTATTTCAGTTTTGATCCAGTTTTTAGCCTTGTGTCGGTTTTGGTATAATTCGGGTCGGGTCGGGTTTGGCCCGATGCTCAGCCCTATTAAAGGGTCAGCTATTTGTTTTGGCTCATCCCATGTTGATTGGTTACCATTTACATCTTCATCTTCTCTTGTTTATGTTTGTTGTTCATAAGGCATATCATAATAGTTAGCTGGTTTTGGTTTAGGTACATTTTTACATATTTTCTTGTTGTGTCCTGCCTCCCAACATCTATGGCAATGCATCACGCTACCCATCCTACTTATTTCATGGTCATTCTCTAATGGATACATTATTCTTTGTTTCCTTGATCTACCTAGCATTTTCTTTTCTTGAGGGGGTAATGGTTTTTCAAGATTGGGTTTCTTCCACATGCCACTACCAGGAACTGTCTAATAGAATGCTGATAACAGTTAATCTATTTTTTGGAATACCATTAACTCACACATGTTTCAGGCTAAATCCCTAAATGAGCATAAGCAGCCACTTCATGAACACGTGGAATGCTTGTAAGCTCCCACATCCTGCAACTACACAACATTTTGTCAACATTCACCCCATACCCATGGTCATGTCTTCTGACCTCTACTTCTTGGTAACCACTTGCATACACCACCTAGTTATTGTGTTAGTCAAAGGTAAAATAGTTAGAATCATTAAAGTTAATAAGAGATGAAGTAGTTAAAGTGTATTTTTAGTTACCCAAGTTTCACTGTATGCAAGGCTAGCATTTTTTGGCAAAGGGTGTAATGGCATATGTGTAGTCCACTATTTTCTTGTTAAGGATCCAAATCCTTTGCATAATGTATATTCTGATGTCTTCTAACATTGTTATAATTCATTTTCCCTTAACAAAACTTTTCTAGAGTTAAAATTCTCAAACATACCATTTTCAAATGCTACACAACATCTGTCCATTCAAAATAAGCCCAACACCAAGTGTTTGGGTGCATGTCCACTAACCATGTGTAAGAATTATCATCAATCTGCTTGACTGCATCCATAACCTGGTGAAAATGTTCTGGTATTGTGCAGGAAACAACCCACCAAAAACAATCTCTTATATTGTAAGCCACTCCATTTGTTCTTGAAATTTTCATAAATGTGCCTTGCACATTGCCTAGACATTGTTAGAATATTACGAATAGATTGTTATAATATAAATGTCGTGTTTGGATTAGAATTAAGTTCTTGCATACCTTATGTCCATTTTAATATGACTGTAAGACCAATACCATTGTTCAATTGTTGGTCATGGTGTAGCAAAGCCAAGAACCACATCCATTTATATTTTTTTCCACTCCCACTACAACCTAAGTAATATGAAACTTTTAATTGTAAACATCCCTCCCTATGAAAGTTAGTAATTTCCCTCTGAAAGTGTGTATCAAAAAACACCCATCCAAACCACCGACTTTCCTACAACTTGCTTTCCATCCAGACTTGAGCTCATCAAAACATACATAAAATCTCTTGAAATAGGCCAAACCATCTTATTTTGTTTCCAAATAAATGTGACATGTTGAACCAGGATTAGAGTCTAATACTGCTTGCCAATAATCCTATAACATACTATAATGGTCCACTAATCCACCATCATGATCAAACAATGCAACCTGTTTTGCCCTTCTACATTGACCCAAACTTACACATACCATGAATTTCTCTTTGATTGAATTCTGCCTATACTTGTGAGTAATATGAGGGTTATCAATGATGTACCTAGCATAATGCTCCGCTATCTACTTATATGTAATAATGCACTTAAGTTGTAATTTCTACAACACTTGTGAGCAGGGTAGAGGGTTTTTATATGAAAAGACCTTTTTGTGCTCATCCAACTAGCTCATAGCATAAATGGGCAGTCCACTATAGTCACGACATATTCCTTTTTATTGGCCTTTTTTTCATCATATTTAGCTTCTAATGTTTGACTCACTTTGCTAGGATCACACTCATTTTGTCACAATAAGCCTTTCATTCTTTAAAGAAATTTACTCATTATCATTTGTCCTAATTTTTAGGCTTTCATCTATTTCCACTATTTTTTACCTCTTTTGCCAGCACACTTACCAGCACTAACATTCCTACTACATTTCACTAGTATTCTATAACAATGATTTTGAAAATACCATAGCTGGTAACCATTCTTAACTCCATAGTTAGCTAGGCAGTTTTCTAGTTGTAATGTAGTCTCAAACTTCATACCTAAAACTGGTTCTCATTCATCCCATTATGTATCAGGATTAAAAATAGGGTAGTGAAAGTCTTTCATAACCTTGTATTTAGGTTCTACAAAACTCTCATCAGGATCCTTAAATTCTAACAGTAAATTTCCAAGTTCTCTTATATTAGGATTCTCATTATCACCTAAAAACCTACCATTTCCAGCAAGCTTATTCAACCAAGAGTCGGTGGCCGTCAACCTAGGAATGACTAAATTTTCCTCACCTTCAATTTGGAAGTCAATATCTTCTGGCAAATCATCTAATTCTCATCCTTACTAACGTCATCAAACTCACTATCACTAGTATCTGATGTTAACCTATCCTCATAACCAACTCAAAAACATTATACCCATGATGTTTAGTATACATAGCCAACCGCCTATCATTCTCAAATAAGCATTTTACAAATTCATCTAATTGAGCATCATTAGTAATGGGTCTCAAACCCATATACATTAGAACACCAAGTGTGGTATAAAAGATCCCTAAAGGTATATCTATGACAAACCTACGCATAATAGTGAAGAAATCATCATACTTCAGACCTTCAAAGTCTATAGTGTCTATTACACGAACTTTCCCATTCGAATAGGACACTAGATTGCCAATAAATAACCCATTGTGGTGCAAATACACCATGAACTTCACCATTTGTTTATCAATGCTGCAACAATAGCAAATCTTTTTAGGCTAATGGGATTTATTGAACACCTCAATTATAAATAATATTCAGACAATTAATGTTACAATTGGCAAAACTTTAATTTCATACTAATTATTATTAACGAGCTCAACAAAATCAAACTGAATGATTGAAACGATTAGGGTTAATGACTGATTTTGGGTGTAGATCGCGTATTAATAAAAAAGTAATTAGGGAAGATACAACATTAAGTTACGTGAAGAAAATTATAGCTTACATAGAGGTAGTCAAAATTTTCGCCGGTCACAAAGTAGTCAAAGGTAAAGTAAACATTTTAAAGGTAATGTTTACTTTGTAAATAAAAAAGTCCGCTATGTATAATGGTTATATATTTATATTACATGATGTATTTTTTGTTTTTACCCAATTTCAGACTATCAAACATTTAGCTTATATAACCTTAGAAGTTACTAGTTGCACCTTGATCTTCTAAACTTGACACAATAGACACCATACTTTAGAACATTCAACATATGTCACGTTTAGTCCTTGAACATACAATATATAGGAAAAAACTAATATACTCCAGTGGGTTAGATGGCATATTCTCAATCTCACCACGGTTAAAAATGGGTAATTACTCATTAATAAATAGTAAGCATATGTCGAACTTTCTTGCTATGCGAATAGAAACAAATAAGTGAGTGAAATAAACATCAATAAATGACACTTTGCTGACATTTTCCTATTAATGAATTTAATTTATAGATATATATTAATTAGTGGACGTTTCTTTTCATGGAAGTAAAACAGTAAATTAAATCATGAAAGTAAACAGAAAATTGAATTTAGAGAATACAAATGAGTTAAAGATAAGAGACCACTAAAATATAATGAAAATAACATGCAACCATGAAAGTTAAACTTCCACATATGTGTGTTTCGCGTAGTCCAAGAAGAAGAATAAAAGATCTTTTACAGGTAAGTACGTTGATACCTTTTAATGTGTTTTTTTAATAAGATTATATACAGAACCAATTAGTTATACCTAGTAAACTCTTTTAAATGTTTAGAAGAAGGTTTTAATAGCCGCGCTTCGATGCGGCTCATTTTGTTTAGGTAAATAAGTGTTTGATCAAGTTAGCAATCTGGCTAAAAATCAATTTGTCACATGACTTGATTCGTGTGGGTTGTTTCTTTCAAAAAATAAAACATACCCTTAAATTCCATGTATACTTTCTCAATCACAAAATTATACCATACAATCGAAACATAAAGTTTATTTACTTCCTTTTTGACATTTTATCTACCAAATACATTCTACAAAACATTAAAAACTGTAACAATCTACATCAAAAGTGTTCATCAAACATATCAAAATAGAGCAAAACAATATACCTTTAAAATGGAATCGCCCGGCCTCTCCAATGCTAACGACTTATTATTTCGTGGGTTTAAAGGTAAAGATAAATGAAAATCTTCTATCGAATTTATCACTTGTGTAACAAAGAAAAATAGTCGAAGAACAAGTCTTACACAATAGATAAATCTTTTTCCCATACTTCTATTACCCGACCAATCCTATCTGTAATCCAATTACCACATTGTTTGACCACAATCTCCATTTTTACCATACAATATTTGACTACAACTTCCATTATTCAATTTTTTTCTTGATAGTCTTGAGAGCTAATAATTTCAAATAGAGGATTCAATTCTTAATGTTTCATATCAATAAGTTGAGTCGAGTTGTGTTTCATCGCGTGCAAAGAAAATATAAGGACGGAAAACTGGAATAAAATGAAAGAACGAAAAGGAGGAACATATAAAACAGGTTGAAAGACTATGTAAACGCATCAAACCAAATTGTTTATTTACAGATTTAAGATTTTAACATAGGGGTATTATTTAAAGTAACTATAACTGATGTACAATGGAAATCTGAAGCCATGTAACTTGAACTAAGATAGTTTACCTCTTGGAAGATGCTGAGAGAAGCAACGATCGTTCCCTCGATCCAAACACTGTATTTTCTCCCTTGAGGTGCTTTGACGGTGATTCTCATATTGATAGAAGCTTTTGCATGGATCTCCTTGGTCAATCGGTCTGATAGACCGGGTATCATGGTTGACCACTACTAAGCAAAATGCAATTTAACATTTCTCTCATGCTATTTTTATCCTTAACCATCATGATCGAGTTGTAGATGGCCTCATCAATACCATCACTTTCAAGTCCAAAATATATGATTGAAAAAGAATCTCGGTGCACCGGAATCTTTCTTTTCCAATTGCGATAACTTGACCATCGGGCAACACGTAGTTTATTTTCTTCACTGTTTGTCGTTTCAAAATCTTTTTCATAGTCAAGAGCCACATATGCAAAGAATGGCGTAGCCATGTAGAGGGTATAGGGATGGCAACGGGGCAGGTTTGGGGCGGGGCGAGCATCTCCATCCCCAAACCCAAAGTTATCCCTAAACCCGCCTTGATCCCCGTCGTCAGGGATTTAATCGGGATGGCCCGTCAAGGTGATATGCTCGCACAAACTCGCCTTGTACTAATCGGGGATCTTATCGAGGTATCGTCTTTTGGTGCAATTCTTGACCAATGTCAGACCATTTGATATTTATTATTATTTTTAGAACATTAGCAATATGTTCAAATTTAAAACTTATTAATATCGGTTACAAACAAGATTTTAAGTTTTCAATGATAGTCATGGTAAATTACAACAAAAAAAAGTTAAAACTTAAAAATATGATTTAAGTAAGTTTTTTGCAATATTAAATTATTTAAAAACTAACAATGTTAGAGAAATACCTTTTTACTACGTAAAGAGTAACAAAATACTTCATACATAGAAATATTTGTGTATACCTATATATTAATCGGGTGGGGCGGGTCGGGGATGTTATTCCCCACTTCTGCCCCAACCCCGATTAAATATCCCCGTTTAAGGCCCAAACCCGCCCGTAACCCGATAAGCATACCCCGTCCCACCCCAATTATTTCGGGTTTCGGGTTTCCACGTCGGATTTAGTTTTTTTGCCATCCCAAAATGGGTAGGGTGGGCCACAGAACACCCATAAAACTATAAAATCATTCATATATAGTGTAGTTTAAAGTCCAGTTTATTATTATGCATTAATATTTGATCAACTTATAGCATTAAATGAACACATTTGTTGTAACATTTTTACATAGTCATACGGCATGCTTTTTCTAGCACTTGCTAACGTTCTTTAAATTTGGCCCACCCAAAAATAAATTCATAGCTACGCCCTAATGCAAACCTTTCTTCCGTGTCCCGGGCAATATTTCGTTGAGCAGCACTATGATATCTCTTTTCGTCAAGATATTCGCTAGGTAATTTGTAATTTCAACCCATCCAAGGTTAACACGTTGGATGGCATCTTTGAGTACACATAGATTGGGAGTGTTTTTGACAGACCATCTCCCAAATTCAGCACTATACCTATAGAAAGTAAGTAAAAGAAAGCTTTATTATACAAGCGTAATTGCCCTTATAATTTAAACCAAATTTGGATAGCAGTGATCAACTGAGCAGTGATCAACTGAGCAGTGATCAACTGATATCCAGCTAAATACATAGAAAGTAGAGGCTGCATAGTCAAGAGCCAATATTGAAATCTCAAATATTTCTTGGAAGGACAACTCTTTGTTCCTTTTAGGATTTAGCGTTGCCTTGGTAAAAAGCACTCGTTGTTCTTCTAGTTTGACACCTCCAAGCTCTTACAAAAAGTATGTTCCTAGATCCTCTCCATCTTTTCCCAGTTTCTGACAATACCATGTTGAATAGGATGACTCAATGTCATATGTCCTCCTCTGAACTATAAATCAAAATTAGAAAAACAAAAAAATGGCTCACATCATGACAACATACTTGATGAATATTGGCAGCCTTCCACATTTTACCCACATCATGTGGTCTTCCTTTCATTTTTGCAACCACAGCCTACTCGTACACTCTTTTCGACTTCTTCATCTGTCGTTATGATTTCCTTAACTCCAAAATCTGCACGAGATGGGAAAGTATTTTCATTATTGTAAAATAACTGAATACGCTTCGATGGCCACTTTCACGCGCTGAAAGTAAAATATAAACATCAACAAAAGTACCAAAAAAATGTACGACAAATGTGTTCATATTACTTTGGGTGTTACTATACATACCCCTTGACTTACTTAAAAAGGACAAAAAGTACACAGTTTGTGTACTTTTTGTCATTTTGTAATTTTATGGACAACTTTTTTATCAGTTTTTTGTTACGTATTTTGGTCAGTTTAACGGTTTGACTTGAACTTTATTTTTTTGATTATGTATTTTCAGATTCATAGTTTCATAACAAAACCAAAATTAAAAAAATTGAAAAAAAATGCAAATTTCAAAAGGGGTACATATGGGATTTTAAAGGAGGTCTTTCAAAGTTTATTTCAACTCTTGTCTTCGGTTCATTACATTACTTACCAAAAATGCAACGTCAACCATGTATTAGTGGATATATCATGAAATTTAACATGAATTCCATAACGGGACGAAGGTGCTATAGTCATATATAGTAGCCACACTGCTTTTAACTAAAACATTTCATCGAACGCGATATATGTATAGTCCAAAAAGATTAATCACCACTAAAAAACAAACACGTGAATTTAACAACCAAATAATTACAATTACAGGAACAATGGTAAACTCAATCTTTAAAATATTAGCACATGACTTTAAGATCTCTTCGTGTAAATTGCTTCTGAATTATTAATGAAATAACTTTGCAACGAACCGATAACTTCCACCCTTACAGTAAAGTGGCGTACAAGAAGAGATTGCATGCTAATTTTCAAGTTAATGAATTAGATACATGGCAAGACCATTACATGTAGAACTTGAACACGCTTCTTTGAATAGCTTAGTACTTGTTTACTAGTGTACTTGAGACTCACATTAGTAATAATGTGTAGATATATAACATAAGGAAAGATAAATTAGTACGTAATTACGCTCACTAGCTAAGAAACACTTTTAATGTTATCAAAACTAGTGGTAGTAATATATTTTAGGAAAATGACAAACTTGCAATGTTGTCAAATTCAGTGGTGCCTTATGTGATATCACTTCCGATGCAAGTTATCTACAAAACTTCTATACACGATTCCTTATTAAAGTGATGGAGTTCTATGTACACTAGCTATGATTGAGCTAGACTTAATTCAGATTGTGTATATGACACTATCATATTCTCGATACAAACAAAGTAACTTGTGTAATGTTGTTTTATGCATAAGGTTGTCGTTGTCTAAGTGTGAGACATATCTATTTATGAGTAAGGAACAAATAAAAAATAATATGACTAATTGTTTCCTTAAATATTATTACTTCAAGTATTTGTATGAAGCCCTATTAAGAAATATGTCATGATAAGATAGTAAGGTGCATGATTATGTTTTCTTAAAAAATTATAAACATGGAAGCTTTAATTAACTTGAAATTACTATTATGGCCATGATTTGTTGTTCGATTTTACTTTAGTTTAATAATTGTTATGTTCTTTTGTTAAGACATGTACATTAACTCTTCTAAATGTGAAAAGACATATAATGTAAAGTAAGAAGTTAACTGAAGACATATTCATTGACTTGGTCAAAGACTTATAACAAATTGTAAGATTTGATGATTTATGTTTACATGTTGAAACATACACATGAATTCGTTGACTTGATTACAGACTAGCAAATGATGTAGGTAAGTGGCTTAGTAATACTACTGATGTCACGAAATATTGACTTAAGTAGGAAAATAAGAAATTCCGTGAAGTATAAGTTCGTCAAAAGTATTGTGGGATTACCTCAATAATTTGATGCTGTTAAAATATCATGATTGTATGATATGTCCAAAAGGAATAATCAAACTATATAACAGTATTGTTGTGATTCTTGATGACTTTAACTTATTGACTCTTATATATTATCAAGGTCATAGAATTAGGTATGTCTTGCATATACTTAATATAGCTCCCAAGAGAAGAAAAATGAAGACATTATTTTTTGAATACGTTGAGATGATTCCTATAGAGTCTTAATTGTAATTCTGATTATGTTTAAAATCTCTTGAAGATTTTATTAACAAAAATCTATAACTATCAAATTTATTTTGTAGGATACCTAAAGAAAACAATGGTATACTACTTCTACAACCTACAAAAGAACAAAGTTTTGTTACTTGTTAAGTTGAGTTATTTGTTAATCGTCTCACTTTACAAGAATCAAGTGATAGTCTCACTTTGCACGAAGCAAGTGGGACACTTTAATTAATTCAAGTAACAAATACACGAACTTTGTAAACACACTTGTGTCGTGCTAAGTCTAAACATGTAAATGTCAATTAGAATGATGATGACTCATATTCATAAATACGTAAGGATTCTCCATGATATGTTATAAGGATTATAAGTTGGTAGATCACAAGTGGACCTACAAACTATAAGAGATACATTATTAATTTTTTTATCTGATGAATGGATTCTAAACTATGAATGGAGATATGTTGTCCATTAGAAGATAATCATATTCTTGAATTGGTATTTGATTGATGTTTAACCTATCAAATTAAAAGATGTGGTTAAAATGAGGTTTTTTTAGGAAGATTCATATGAACAATGTTGTTAACATATGTATTGCAAGTCAAGTGCAATATATTTTTACTTATACTCAAGTGACTAGTTATGATAAAAGCTTTTTCATTTACAAATAATAAATAAATAAAGTTTATTAAAATTATCATATTTATTTTCGTGGAAAGAAATATGAAAAAGCTAGATATTATAACTCCTCATTAAATGATTTACTTTCGAGAATGATGGTTAATCTAAGGAGATTTTGTGAATCCAATAAAAAATTTAAGGCATACTAAATGAAATAATCTATGTTTGGATTAAAAGAATTCATCTAATAAGTATGATCTTAAGTCTAGATTATTAAATCAATCATTTGTAAGATTTAATTTAAAATTTAAATAATATAACTCATGATTAAATTAATCGAAGAGCAAGTGAAAATATTTTATAAAATCAAATATGTTTGTGAGCATAATAATAAATTTTTCATTCAAGTTGAAAATTTATTTTAGATCGAAATAAAGTTTCTTGTAAGAATTTTAGAAATTATAGCCTTGATGTGTATGGACGCTTAATCACATAAATACATGTGGTGGTTTAAGTCTTAATGCAATATGAAAAATCGTTGAGTGGATCTCGAATGATTTGTCTCACTGGGTCAGATTGAACACATAAGTCTATACATTAGCTCTCACTGAAGGATCCATTATGTACATCATATTTTATGTGAGATTAGTTGTATCATTTGCATGAAGGAACGGTGATTTGAAAACATTAGCATTTCGTTGAAAATTATTAGAAGAGTGAATTGCACCGCCCGTCCCTGTGGTTTGGGTCAAATCCCTAATTGAGTCCTTATCTTTTTTTTCTTTCATGAACCGTCTTTATCTTGAAACTATGTAACACCACTCATCCTTATATCTCAAATATGGCCTGAAACTATGCAACACCATTGGTTTGTATCTCTAGATATAAGGACAAACGATGTTACATAGTTTCGAGATAGGGACGATTCATGCAAGAAAAAAAATATAGACTTAATTAGGGATTTTTCCCAAATCACAAGGATGGAGGATATAATTTACTCATATTAGATATAACATTGATAATATTAAAACCTAAAAATATTAGAAGAAATGTCAACAATGTTAGAAGGAACATTTTGGTAAATGTTAGTTAGGTTAATTAGGAATTCATTATGAAGATTCTATGGGTATTGTGATAATCATAGTAAGATTATTATGATCATAAAACCTTAGGCTTGATCGATATAAAAACATTACCAATGAAGTGTTTGAAGTTTAAGGGTTTAAGCATAGTTGTTGTTGTATACACTAGTGTTTGGTTTTAATTGAGATGATACTTAATATTATTCAACGCAAGTCTTCATATTTAAAGATGGAATTCATGACTTCATATGCTTAGATAAGAAGAATAGTTTCATAACACATTAAATGAATTAGAATACTTTTCTGTATTGGGAAATTGTTGAATGAATTAGAATACTTTTATGTCTTCATATTTAAATATGGAATTGATGACTTCATATGCTTAGTTTAGAAAAATAGTTTCATAACGCATTAAATGAATTAGAATACTTTTCCATTTCGGGAAACTATTGAAAGACCATCTCAAATAGATGTTTTTCTTAACATACATCTTATGTTATGTAGTGTGACTAGACTTACATAAGTGATACTTATTAACAAGTGCACACATGCATAAATATGTCATAATATTATTCAAAGATTCTCAAGTTTGTGAATTTTGAAATAAGTAAAGTTCCACATGATGGATACCTAGTTTGTTTGTTTGTTTGTTTTATGCCTTATTATATAATTGTGATTGTTATAGATAAGATGTTAGCATTCAAGTTAGGATCATCATGCAGTGGTCTTGTTTTGGTATTTGGATAAGGAGCTGTAAGTAGTTGTTCTAAAACAAATAAATTGATATATGTGATATAATCGTTTTCGTTAATATAATATTGTATTCCATGTTTGCATATGTATATTCATAAATGTATTGTTTCATTTTTTAAATCCAATGTCAGATAATAATATGAGAATATTAATATGACAAGACAAACATGAAGGTTGGTTGTATTATGTTCAATACATTAAGGTGATTTTTCTAGATTCATGTGTTATTTAGTATGGAAGGACGACGACCCTTATCCATATTTAACACTGTATCACTAGCAAAGGGATAACGTGGCAATACCAGAAAGGAAAATATAGATTTGATGTTATACTCGAGTATTTTTTGGACCATTGATGTTGTTGATAGAATATTCATCAATGTTAGTATACGATATGATATTACAATTACTTTTAGTAAGTGGGAACTATTGAAAATGATAGTACACTGACTTTTAGTAAGTGGGAACTGTTGGAATGTGCTCATGTCGTAGAAATATTTACACGGCTAGAGATACAAGGGCCTACAAAGAAACACACGTATACACACACACACACACACACACATATATATATATATATATATATATATATATATATATATATATATATATATATATATATATATATATATATATATATATATATATATATATATATATATATATATATATATATATATATATATATATATATATATATATATATATATATATATATATATATATATATATATATATATATATATATATATATATATATATATATATATATATATATCATATAATTTTATATCCATTATTATATATAATACAAATCAATGATTAAACTTAGTGACAGTTAAATCGTATGTTTAGATCGGATTAACTAGTGAGCATTTAACCTTTGGGGTAATAAATGTAATTACACAGTAGTTAACAAGAGATAGACTAAATATGTTAAAAAGGAACACTAAGGGGTTGTTTGGTTCGTAGATATTTGAAGGTTTTAACTGGTCTTAAGTTTCAAATCCACTCACTCATCATGCTTGGTTCAAAAATTGAGGAATGCTTTTAATGTCAAACACATCAAAACACACGTTTTTTAACTCACTTGGTGGAGAGTGGATTTACAATGTGGGACCTTTGTTTAAAAAGTTACCCCTTATCTCTTCCCATCTTTCTCCCATTCCACACATATGCCATACTCCTCTTGTAAACTCATCACCAAAATACTTTGCTTACAATCATCGATTTTATTAAATATTCTAATCGATGTCTATCTTCCTTACTTTTTAATCTATTGGTAAGAATTTTTATTTTCAGAGTTTGATTTCTTTTTTTATTTTCGATGAAGATCTGGGTTTACATGAACAGATCTGAGCATCTACATAAATTAATTGTATGGGAAATATTTGATTGTTTCAATGTTGTCAATGATATTATCTATAATTCGTGTTGGTTAAATTATACCAAACATAGAAAAACTTTGTCCATATTCACATTCGATTATTCACAAAGATTGGTTGTTATTTTATCAAATTAATTGTCTAGCAAGCCGTGTTGAATAGCAAGGGAGTAATGATATTGAATTGTATTGCTTTTGTCATCCTTTTTCAACTCATTACATATGGTATTTATATGATACATACCAGCTTAGCTAAGCTCATACAATCAGATTACACCAATGACTAATGAATGTATTGATAATGATAAGCTAAATATGGAAACACAATAAAACAGCTCATGAAGAGCATAATATACGATAATACTCCCCCGTAGTTTGAGCGGACTTCTCGACGAACAAACTAGAACAAACAATAAAGTCTCTTCTCCAATAATCTTCTTTGTTTGTTGAGACGGTAGTATAATTGTATTCAACGACATAGTTGTTAACTACTTGCGGCTTCCTCCTTTTCGTGACGTCTTTTACGCCACGGCTTGCTTTGCCTTTAAGTAGGAGCGGCATGTTTGACCAACTATTTTCGAAAATGACAATGATCTCCTGTGGTAAAATTAAGAATAATTATGATGACATGGGGATTAATTTGAAAAAAAGGCTATTGTGAAAAAAATAAAGTTGAGGAAAAAAAAGCAGGATCCTTCGAAGCATCAACCAAAGACCGATGACCTGAGGATAACTCTATTGTGGTTGGTTGTACCTAAATCTCTGATACCATGTTGAATAGTAAAGGATTAATGATATTGAATTGTATTGCTTTTGTCATCCTTTTACATCTCATTACATATGGTATTTATAGGATACATACGAGCTTAGCTAAGCTCATACAACCATATTACACCAATGACTAATAAATATTTAGATAATGATAAGCTAAATATGAAAACACAATAAAACAGCTCATGATGAGCATACTATATGATTATAGAGCATAATATACGATAATATTATTATCATATATTACGCTCATCATGAGCTGTTCATTGTGTTTCCATATTTAGCTTATCATTATTTATACGTGCATTAGTCATTGGTGTAATCTCGTTGTATGAGCTTAGCTAAACTAGTACAACCAGATTACACCAATTACTAATGAATGCATAGATAATGATAAGCCAAATATGAAAAGAAACAGAATAAAACAGCTTATGATGAGCATAATATACGATAATAATCCATTGGTTATTATTTTGATCTTGCATATATTTTGATCTTGTATATATTCGCGAATGTAGGCAGGTTTTTTATTTTTGAAACAAATGTGATAATAAAAGGATAATTAAGTCATTTACCAATATCAACATGTAAAACAAGTAAAAATAAGGTCACAATTCTTTTATCTGGTTTTTAATTGAATTTTATTATTACTATTTTCATAATACTTATTGAAAGCAATTTATTGGGAATTATGAAAATTTTTGTTTATTTTTCCGAATTTATTTAAGTCATGAAAATTGATTTAAATGATCTCTTGCATAAATTTTATAAAAACGTGACGGATCGATGGAAAGAGAACCGAAGGCGATATATTTCGACTCAATTTAGTCTATAATATTATTTTTATAAATATTGTATTTACATAAAATAATTTGAACCGAGTTAGAAGAATTAGCATTTTAAAAATTAAGTCAAGCTAAAACTAAAATTAAAGTTGAAATAAATTATGTAAGAGAATGAGTTAATGGGCCAAAAAGCCCATCCTTTCTTTGCTTTCTCTCCTGTCAGTTTAAACAAACACACACCAACACTACACATAAAAATTAGTTACCAAAAACTTGTATCCCTCCCTTGTTTCTCTCCTTTGCCGACGAACAACCCCCAATACCATCACCAACATCTTCAAAACTCAATAATCTTGCATTCCATTCACCTTAAATCATTCCTACATCAACACTCATCAAAACCCACCACAAAAACCATACATGCATTAAGTTTCGGAAGAATCAAATGTTTTTTTTAAGATTGAGGATTATTAAGATGAATCATTGTTTTAATAGTGAATAATTGTAAGTATCCTCATCTTTACTTCTTGTTTGATTAATTATATAAGATCATTCATTTTATTTATGATATTATGAGTGGATTAGAGTGTTAGTAGTGGTGAATTGATGGGTAGAAATTTTATTTAAATTTGGACAGCAGGTTATTGGGCTTAAAACCCACGATTTTTGCCGCTGAAGCCACTGATATTATGGCTTAGATGGATAGAATGATCATTTTAGATGCTAGTGCCGAGTTGGATGGGCGATCAACTCCTCCGGATGAGGAAGTTATGGCCGAAATACGGTTGAAACCCCATTCTGGACCAGCAGGTATGCATGGTGATTTGCTACAGGGTATGACCTTTAAAACCTATATGTTTTTCTTTGGGAAGTTAATATACATTATAACTTAAGTTTATCCGTTGGCCTTGCGTCCATAGCTATCATGAAATGGATTTTATGATCAACACGGCCAAGCTAACTTTTTAAACTGAATATTTTATTTTGTAACGACTCATTGAAAGTGCATTTCCCGTGGTTTGAAAATGATTTAAAACACTTGGCTGGACTTTCAGAAAAATAGAATCACGAGGCTTTCCAGGGGTAAAAACCTCATGATCATAACCTTTACAAAATGAGAGGACCACTTTTGTAAGTTGGACTAAAACTATTTGGGATGGAATTCAGGATTGACTTGCTGTTGGTATTTTCAGTATTTAGAATGATTGGTAAATCTTTAGATTGATTGGCCAAATGTTTTAAAAACTAGATCTATAGGGATTCAAGCCTCATAGTTATAGGTCTTATCGGTTGGGAGCTATGCCTTCACCAAGTCAGCCCTTTTGAAAAATTGACTTTTACGTCTATGGTTACATCGACTTAAGGCGTATTGATGTGCAAACCACATGGGAATTATGGGATGAGACCTTAGATTCATATCATAGGATTAATATGCAGGTTGTGTGCTATGTGGATCATGGTTACACTTGAACTTAGGTGTTGGTGCAAGTTTTTACCCGTAATACATTTTTATCGAATTATTTTTAAATAATTATTTATATATAAAACGCGCACTTAAGGGCCGTGATCGCTCTTGTAGGTCGCAGATAGCCTTGGAGTACTATTACATACTTCTCTACAGCTCGGTTCCATCTTCCATCCTGTTCACGCGTTTGTTCATAAGGTGAGTCGATAGCCTCGTTTGAGCTCATTCAAATATTTTTAAAACCCACGAGGGGGAATACATGTTTTTATAAACTTAGAACATAAGTTGTTTGGGTATGCTTGTCCCAATATGAATGGACCCGTGGTTTGCTTAAATTGCATTGAGTATATTGCCTTTTGTAAAAGCCTCAATTATGGACCGTTAACTATCTTATGATGGGCTAGCCGCTAGTACAATTAATAAGTCTATGGGGGAAACCACCGGGTTCGGTGTGTGGGTGATGTCCCTCGAGCTTATGCCTGGACGCCCACTGTACGGACATATTGTATTGAGAAGTTAGGTATACGGCAATGTACCTATAATCTGGAGGTAAATGACAATTAATAAATCTCTTGTCTATATTAAGGCCACTAATGGGAGTGTCTAATGGTTGCTATATATAATTATAGTTGTTGATGCAAATTATTCGATGCTTGTTGATTTCAAGTATACCACCAATTTATAACATTTGCTTGTGTTCAAAATTTTTATCTAAACCTATAGATTTCACTCAGCGTTTTTGCTGGTCAGTTTACTCACATGTATTTAGGTAATCATGAAGTGTGAAGCTTGGTGGTCATGGGATTGAAGTTGTGCACTGATGTAGTTGTTAAAACTCTTTGATTCATTTATCGTTCCATTTTTAAAACAAATTAATATTTTGTTTTAACTTACCTTTAGGTATCAATTACTTGGGAATACGCTACTCTGATAAATGTTTTGGAACGGTAAATTTGATACGTATCTTTTCGTGTCGTTCTTTATAAATTATGTTTTATTGTACCATTGTTTAACACCCAAATATATATTCCGCTGCGTGTAAATTTAGGGGTGTTAAACAACATCACAATTCTTTTCACAAATGTTAGTTAACCAAACATGTTACAAAATTTTGAATATGAGTGTTTTTAATCCTTCCATCTTTAAAAAACTCCAAACATCTAAAACCATGTATTCTAAATTTATGAACGAAACGTAGCCTAAGGGTGTAAGAACCCTTAGATCAACCAAAGTTCACCAAGGGTGGAAGAACCCTTTCTCTTTGAAGAGGTATCCTACATTAGAGACTTAGTTGAATCTTGATAGGGCACGTAATTAACACACGCATGTGATCTCGAAGCCTTCTCAAGTGCTTAATTAGCTTGGTTGCTAGTAGGTATGTTCGGTTTCTCTTTACGTTTACGTTAATTATATGTGCTATATGCTTTCGTCTTTTCCGATGTATTTTTATTGTGATTATTAGTCTAATATTGTATTAGATTAAAATCCATTTTTAATATCATATTGGCGCAAGATAGACAAGATTTTAAAATTCTAAAAGTATCTAACTACTCCAAAATAATTATTCAAGGATGAACAAAATAACTCTAAACTTATCAAGATGCATTGGATTTTCAATATATATTATTCTTGACAAAACATGATCAATTACCATAATAAAAAAAAGATTATAATGAAATTTATATTTTGCTTATGATAGACATAAATTAAAACATATTCAACAAAACATACCTTACAAAGTTGATTAAAACCTCTAGATTTGGACCATCAAATTCGACCTCGGAGTTTGTGGTTCGAGATTTTACAATCCTACATGTCGATTCTTCAAACAACTCGGACTTTCTTAATCCCATTCTAAAAGATTGAGGTAGCAAACACACCAATATAATCAAAATGATTAAGAACTTCATTTTGAAACTCTTCAAACATGATTTAAATACTTGATAACAAGTTTGTTGCCTGTATAAAACTAATACAATAAAATGTAGCATTTATACTGAAAGTATCTGTTACAAGTAGTCGTTACAAGTATATGTTACAAGTATATGTTACAAGTATGTTACAAGTAGTCGTTACAACTATCCTTGTAACAGATAGTTAAAATCCTTACGACAACTTGTAAAGGATAGTTGTAACGGCTACTTGTAACATACTTTTAACAGATACTTGTAACGGATAATTGTAACGACTACTTGTAACGGATACTTTCAGTATAAATACTACATTTTATTGTATTAGTTTTATACAGGCAAAAAACTTGTTATCAAGTATTTAAATCACGTTTGGAGAGTTGCAAAATAAATTTCTTAATCATTTTGATTATATTGTTTTGTTTGCTACCTCAATCTTTTAGAATGAGATTGAGAAAGTCCGAGTTGTTTGAAAAATCGACATGTAGGATTGTAAAATATATGTATATACGTATATATATATATATATATATATATATATATATATATATATATATATATATATATATATATATATATATATATATATATATAGAGTTAGGATCAAATGAGAAGAAACCTTAAAATAAGAAGGATAGGTAGAAACTATAACCGCATATTCGAGATGCATGCACTTAAATTAGATGCATCCTTATAATCATAGATGCATTATAATGCATCATAACATGTTTTATAGCTTTTAGTTAGATGCATATACGTATATTAGATGCATTTCATGATTTATTTATATTTTTGTTCCTCTACACGTGTCCAAATCATGAAAATCAATTTGTACCATCTACACATCAAATTAACTTTTGAAACTCAAGATTGTGCATCTACATGAATAGAAATGCATCTAATGCAAGTCGTTGCATCTCAAATGTGTGGTTTTAGTCTCTTCTCACCACTTCTTATTTTAAGCTTCTTCTCATTGGATCCTTACTCTCTCTCTCTCTCTCTATATATATATATATATATATATATATATATATATATATATATATATATATATATATATATATATATATATATATATATATATATATATATATATATATATATATATATATATATATATATATATATATATATATATATATATATATATATATATATATATATATATATATATATATATATATATATATATATATATATATATATATATATATATATATATATATATATATATATATATATATATATAGAGAGAGGAAGGTTAATGTGAGAGCTTTTTTAAAGTTGTAAAAATGAGAACTAATCTAAAACACCAATAAAACATTGATACATAATCATATTACCAATAATACAACAAAATATACATTATTTATACAACTTAACATTTTATTAACTAATAAACGACGACTTAGTGTGTAGCGTATTACTGATACACAATTAAAAATGTGATATACATACGTCAAAATCTCAACAAGATAATATCTTATACATAAAATGGTACATTTGATACACAACCACCACTAAATAACATGATACACGATACCAAGACATGATACAAATCACACCTTAAATCAAGATGTATCACCTAGAATTCATCAATTTTCAAAAGAAAGCCCATCAAATTATTAAAAAACTTAGTTTTAGTTAATCTCGTTTAAAAATTGTTTGAAGTAGAGTGTTATTTGTGAGATTTTAGCTGGTTCTTATTTTTTGAACTTTAAAAAGTTCTCATTTGAACCGAAATCTATATATATATATATATATATATATATATATATATATATATATATATATATATATATATATATATATATATATATATATATATATATATATATATATATATATATATATATATATATATATATATATATATATATATATATATATATATATATATATATATATATATATATATATATATATATATATGTATATATATATATATAGATTTCGGTTCAAATGAGAACTTTTTAAAGTAGAAAAAATAAGAACCAGCTAAAATCTCACAAATGACACTCTACTTCAAATCATTTTTAAACGAGATTAACTAAAACTAATTTTTTTAATAATTTGATGTGCTTTCTTTTGAAAATTGACGAATTCTAGGTGATACATCTTGATTTAAAGTGTGATTTGTATCATGTCTTGGTATCGTGTATCATGTTATTTAGTGGTGATTGTGTATCAAATGTACCATTTTATGTATAAGATATTATCTTGTTGAGATTTTGATGTATGTGTATCATATTTTTAATTGTGTATCAGTAATACGTTACACACTAAGTCGTCGTTTATTAGTCAATAGAATGTTAAGTTGTATAAATAATGTATATTTTGGTGTATTATTGGTAATATGATTATGTATCAATATTTTATTGGTGTTTTAGATTAGTTCTCATTTTTATAACTTTAAAAATGCTCTCACATTAACCTTCCTCTCTCTCTCTCTCTCTCTCTCTCTCTCTCTCTCTATATATATATATATATATATATATATATATATATATATATATATATATATATATATATATATATATATATATATATATATATATATATATATATATATATATATATATATATATATATATAGAGAGAGAGAGAGAGAGAGAGAGAGAGAGAGAGAGAGAGAGAGAGGAAGGTTAATGTAAAATCAAACTTAAAGTTAAAAAAGTAAGAACTAATGTGGACCATTGGATCTATCAATTAATACTAAATGGGATTAACAGTAAATGAATGGTATTAAAGTAGTCAAATAAAGTTTCAAGGGTATTTTGGAGAATTACATTGCAAATTTGGTTAATTCTACTTTTTGCTAGTTTTTTTACGTATGATTTATTTTAAAAGTGATACATATTGCCTTATAATAAATTTTCACAAACCATTTTTACACAACTAATATAAGGAACCTTATACATACATGAAAAATATATTTTCATTAATTTGTACATGAATTGAACGCTATGATAAATCTAACACTTATGCATCACTAAAGTTTACTGATAGAACAAGGACTAATATACACGAGAATCTACATACGAATAAGGGCTACAAGTCATCAGAACTTATGGACACATCATCGATGCATCTCGATACATCATGTCGAAAAATAATTGATTCATTATGGTACATCATCTGGGAAATAACTGATGCATCATGGTATATTAACTCAAATCGCTGATACGTCGTGGTATATTAACTCAAAAAACCTGATGCATTGTGGTACATTAAATAGAAAAAACTGATGCGCCGTGGCACATCTTGAAGAATAAATAACTACAATCGAAAATAACTTATCCATCATGGTATATTAAACTGTAATAACTGAGCATCCTGGTAAAACATCTTAAAAATTAAATAACTACAACAGATTTATGACTTTCTATCGCCTGCTACACCGGATATATGGTGACCGCAACTGATGTCGGTAGCAGTAAGTAACGGCGTGACACTTAGACAACAACAATGATGGAGCTTTAAATTTGGGCAAGAGCAACATCAACTCTTAAATATATTATACTACGATAGTACACAAATCTGCAAATACAAACAGATACATACTTAAAGTAATATTCTGAATAATCTTTTTTGTCAATAACTAAATTAACCTTATCTTTTAACAATATTTTAACCAAATATTTGAATTAAAGTATACTTACAAAAGAGCTTCATTTGTTTTGCTAGCTCACGTCAACAATAAAAAAAGGATGGAGACAAATAAGTAGTTAAAGGTTGGAGTGGTATTTCTTTTTTTCACGACAGCAATATAGGGTGGATGAGATGAGTAGATCAAAGGGCGATGATTAGATCTAACGCGCCGGCGGCTTTTAGTAGATCTAAAGTTTGCGGAAATTTAGAAGTAGCGGTATTAGATCCATATAACCATGATGTAGCATGTAGGAAAATGGATTAAAAGGGTCGTGTTTGACTAAGTAGTGGCGACGGAATTTTCCGGTGGTTTTTTGTGAGTGGTAGCTACAATCTTTTTCTTATTTACTTATGATTATTATAGGGAAGAAAGGAGTACGCAGGGTTAAACAAAATGGAGGAAGTGCAAAATACCTATAATAGCCTTTAGATATATAATTAATTTTCAGTTTTTTAATAACCAATTTCCATTTGTCAACTATTGATTGGGTTCTCACTTTTTTAATTGTAAAAAGTTCTCATTTGATCCAGATTCTATATATATATATATATATATATATATATATATATATATATATATATATATATATATATATATATATATATATATATATATATATATATATATATATATATATATATATATATATATATATATATATATATATATATATATATATATATATATATATATATATATATATATATATATATATATATATATATATATATATACTTGCCTTTAGACCCGTCCGGTGGACGGGCTAGCTTTAAGTATATACTTTTAATGAAAATTAAAGTTATGTGTGTTTTTATTAGAAGTTTAGTATATGTAGTGTTAGTTATGACATTAATATTTTAATAATGCAGCATAGAATGAACAAAACAAACGTAGTTTAAGATATTCAATATTATATTTAAGAATATTATGAGTTAATTGAATTTACATACGTTAACGTTATGAATAAGTTTGTTACATTAAAATTTTTTACAATTTTAATAATAATGTATAAATATTTTATGTCTTTTTGAATTTATGAGGTAATAAATCTTGTATATGTTAATTTTATGAATAACTTTTTTACATTAATTTTTTTTTTAAAAAAATATTATTGTTAAGTTTTTTTGTTAGCAAAAATATTACAGTTAAATATTTTTTAGAAATTATTTTATTTTATAAGTTTTGTGGTAAAGTGTATTCTATTAAAAGTAAGCCCAAAAGCTCATTCCTGGTATTATTTTTTGTCACGTGTATAATCTAGCAACAGTATATAGCCCAGTCTAAAACTTAACAGTCTGAATATCTAAAAATATTTTCATTTTAGTATGTCAAACTATTATGAATCATTTTTAATTCCTATTTTCTTTTTGAAGCATTTTACGGAAACCCCTTAATGAATTACATATGTCATTTTTAAAGAATTTTGTATTTTAAGCATCATTTGTAATTCATATTTTCTTTTTGAAGCATTTTATGGAAACCCTTTAATAAATTACATGTGTCATTTTTATATAATTTTTTATTTAAGGCATTGTTTCACCATCCTTCATTATATATTTTTATAGAATTTTATATTTAAGGCATCCTTTGTAATTCCTATTTTCTTTTTGAAGCATTTTGTGGAAACCCTTTAATAAATTACTTGTGTCCTTTTTAGAAATTTATATTTTAAGGTATCTTTTATAATTCCTATTTTCTTTTTAAAACATTTTATGGAAACTCTTTAATGAATTACATGTGTTATTTTTATAGAATTTTGTATTTAAGGCATCATTTGTAATTTCTATTTTATTTCTGAAGCATTTTATGGAAACCCTTTAATGAATTACATGTGTCATTTTCATAGAATTTTGTATTTAAGGAATTGTTTCACCATCCTTCCTATATAAGGGTTTTTGATTTGATTTGATTTGATTTGATTTGATTTGATATATATATATATATATATATATATATATATATATATATATATATATATATATATATATATATATATATATATATATATATATATATATATATATATATATATATATATATATATATATATATATATATATATATATATAGAGGGAGGTTAATGTGAGAGATTTTTTACAGTTGTAAAAATAAGAACTATTCTAAAATACCACTAAAACATTGATACATTACCATTTTAGCAATAATACACCAAAATATACATTATTTATACAACTTAACATTCTACCAACTAATAAACAACGACTTAGTGTGTAACATATTACTGATACACAATTAAAAATGTGATACACAAACATCAAAATCTTAAAAATATAATATCTTATACATAAAATGGTACATTTGATACACAACCACCACCAAATAAGATGATACATAATACCAAAATATGATACGTATCACACCTCGAATCAAAATGTATCACTTAGATTTAGCCAATTTTCAGAAGAAATCCCATCGAATCTTTAAAAATTATGTTTTTACTTGATCATGTGTTAAAATTGTTTCAAACAGAGTGTCATTTGTGAGATTTTGGTTGGTTCTCATTTTTACAACTTTAAAAAAAGTTCTAATATGATCCAAATTCTCTCTCTCTCTCTCTCTCTCTCTCTCTCTCTATATATATATATATATATATATATATATATATATATATATATATATATATATATATATATATATATATATATATATATATATATATATATATATATATATATATATATATATATATATATATATATATATATATATATATATATATATATATATATATATATATATATATATATATATATATATATATATATATATATATATATATATATATATATATATATATATATATATATATATATATATATATATATATATATATATATATATATATATATATATATATATATATATATATATATATATATATATATATATATATATATATATATATATATATATATATATATATATATATATATATATATATATATATATATATATATACTAGCGTCGTAACCCGCCCAAAAGGCGGGGTCGTTTTTTCTTCATGTGGAGGATATGTGGTTTTAGTTTTTTTAGTTTTTTTTTAGTTTTTTTAGTTTTTAATTTAATATTTAATATATTTATGTTTTAGTTTACCCTAAAATAAATTTTATATTTAATTTAAAATGAGTAATTTTTTAATATTGTTTTGTGGTTGAATGTAATTTATTGAGTGAATACATAGTTTTTTGTTGAAGTTGTGTATGATTTTGTAACGACTTTTGTCAAATCGCACATCAAAATACTTTCTAAATAGACCAATAAAACTAAAATAAGCTAAATATAAATGGAAATATGTTTTTTATACTTTATTGAGTCTTGTAGGCACAAAGGATATAAAAGGATTAAAACACGATGATTTTCAAATGCGTTTCATCGACGTTTACATGGTTTTTGAGATGCAAACGGGGTAACCCTCCCAACGGACGTGGTCGTTTTTTCTTGATGTGGAGGATTTGTGGTGTGTGTTTTTTTAGTTTTTTAGTTTGTAAATTAATATTTAATATATTTTTGTTATAGTTTACCCTAAAATAGATTTTATATATTATTTAAAATGTGTTATTTTTTAATAGTATTTTGTATTGTTTTGTGGTTGAATCGAATTTATTGAATGAATACATAGTTTCTGGTTGGATTTGTGTATGATTTTGTAAGGATCTCTGTCAAATCGCACATCAAAATATCATCAAAATACTCTCTCAATAGACCAATAAAACCCAAATAAGCTAAATATAGATGAAAATATGTTTGTTATACTTTATTGAGTCTTGAAAGTACAAAAGATAATAAAAACAATCAAAAACGGTAATTTTGGATGCATTTCATTCGACGTTTACACGTTTTTTGAGATAAAAACGGGGTCTATTTTTATCCATGGGCACACCATGGAAAGAGCACGAGATTAAGATTCCAAAGGTAGTTTCATTTCTTATTCGGGCCATATGATGCATCTTTTATAAACAGACAAACCTATGTATTATATAAGCCCAACACAAGCCCAACTAACTATTTTTAAATATGAAGGTTTGCATGGTTATTAATAAAACTATGCATAGCCCAGTTGTTAAAATGGGTGGAGCTATGTTTTGAGGGAGGAGACCAGGGTTCAAATCTGGTTAGTGGCACTTTTTGCCATTAATCTATTTAATCTCGTTCATACACACACACACACACATACACACACACACACACACACACACACACACACACACACATATATATATATATATATATATATATATATATATATATATATATATATATATATATATATATATATATATATATATATATATATATATATATATATATATATATATATATATATATATATATATATATATATATATATATATATATATATATATACTAGTGACAAAACCCGTCCGATGGACGGGTATGACTTTTATTTGTCGTTTAACTTTTTTTATTTGGTAATTATTTGCTTGTAGATTTAATTTTCAGTATAGGTGTCTTATAATGCATTATTAGTCGGTATGCCTTGTATTGGTTGAGCTTGTTTTGTAAATATCGTTTATAAAAGATTAAATAAAGGTATGACAATCATAAAGATGTCATCATATATATATATATATATATATATATATATATATATATATATAGAGTTAGGATCAAATAAGAAGATTAAGTAAAATAAGAAGAATGAGAAGAAACCACAGCCACACATTTCATATGCACCTACAAAGTCAGATGCATCTCCCCTTAAAATTCTCCTTCCTTTGTGGAATTTGTGGTCAGGATTTCTTCTTATTCTTCTCATTTTATTTTTTCTTCTTACTGGATCCCTACTATATATATATATATATATATATATATATATATATATATATATATATATATATATATATATATATATATATATATATATATATATATATATATATATATATATATATATATATATATATATATATATATATATATATATATTGCATGAGTTACAATGAACACAATGAGCGTTCATTTAATATAAGTAGTTAAAAGTAATAACATAGTTGATACAATAATGTTAAAAGAATAATTATCGTAATTGAAAATAAGTTCATGCCCACAATAATCGTAAAAGAAAGAGTTCACGTGCTTCTGTTGTAAAAAGTAAAACCGATGACCACCTTCACTGAAATAGTGTATGTAATTTTTTATAAAGCATAGAGTCAGTTCGATCCCCATATTATTTATTAAATTCATTTCTTAGCTCATACAAAACATAGTTATATAACCGGAATTATGGATAGGAGATTATATCTCTTTAGTGCAACTTTGAATTGAAAAGAAAGTGCATTATATTTAGCACCTTACATTGACATTTTTGTTGCTCCCAATTTTTAACTATCAATTTTTACACATGTACTAATCTTGTAGTTAGGCATATTTTTAGGGTGTGTGTTAATTTACTTATTATTGTTTCATAAATTTATGCAAGTTGTTTACTTTTTCGAGTTTCTAAATTTATCAAATTAGATTATGTCATAAATAAAGGAGACTTTATGTATGTCTTTTTTGAATTTTTGAATTCAAAATCACTTATATATCTAAGGTAATTTTTTTTGGATAAAGAGGCTCAACCCTAGTAATTTTTAAATTATATATATATATATATATATATATATATATATATATATATATATATATATATATATATATATATATATATATATATATATATATATATATATATATATATATATATATATATATATATATATATATCCTCTTTTAACTTGAAAAATACTAAATATATATGAATGCATAATTCATATATAATTGAGAATTTAAACTACATATTGAATACAAAATAATTTTAGATTGACGTTTATATTTGTAATTCACGGATTTTTAATGGTTTATTTGATGATCTAATGCCATTAGACTAACGGTATCCTATAATCTAATATATGCATTTCGTGATCTATGAATCGCCGTATATACCCAAAAGTCAAAGTCCAAATGGTAGGAGACCTTTTCTTTTTCTTCTTCTTCTTCCGTTACAATGTCCAATGTCCACTGCTCAAGCTAAACTAATGTTTTGAAACCCGGTTAACTCATCAGGTAGATCAACTCGGGGCAAACAAGTTTTCTAGAAAAAACTTTTTTTCTTCATATTCTTAATAATTAATAAAAATTATATATAAAATCATGAAAACTTACGTATATTGAACATATAAACAATTTATCAACCAATATAATATACAAAAATAAAATTTCGTCGCAAATTTTTTTAAAACCCAAAAAAACGAAACCGGCCGGGTCTCGAGAACCGGGTGGACCCGGGTCACCCCAAACCTAACGGGTTTAGCCGGTTTTGAAAATATGAATACCGGTTCAATATGACTCGTTTTTCGACCTAAACCGGGTCAACCGATTGACTCGGCCAGGTCGATAGGTCGATCTAGATCTAAAAATATTGGCTAAAACCAATTTCCAAATACTATTTATTGAGTTTTGAGTATAATTTTAGTGTCAATACTTGCAACAACTTGACCGTTTCTTTTTTTTTAACGACAATTTGGTGCAGCGGAGTATCTTGCGTGCCATCGAGGCACCAAGTCTCTCGATCCGACTTTGAATCATCTTACGAAAAGAATATCTTCACTTATTTGGTTCTCTTTGAATATCTTTCGTAAAAAAGCCACTGTTTATTTGCAAATATATGCAAAAGATGTGACAAACTTATCAAAACATCCAACACTTTTAGCGTTTTCAAGATCATCGAGTTGTTGTCGCGTCTTCATAAGGATAATCTTTTGCTCTATTTTTTAGCACAATTTTCTCCATTGGCAACTTTAGACTTAGCCAACGATGTATACATACGTCATTGTAAAGTTTGGAGGTCATAACTTAATGGATAAAAGTCATAACCTGAAAGAAGTAATTTTCGATGTTCCCCCATGCTTACATGTATTCATTTAAAACTTTTTGGTTCTTTTCAAGTAGATTTTGAAATATATTTTGGACACAATATACCCCATGCAACAACTGCTGAAAAATCAGTCCAAACAATAATGAAAACCTCACAATGTGAGGGCAGATAATACCAGTTCCCATAGAGGTCAAGCTAAAATAAAAGTAAAATATAAACAAAACAGAGTACTGAACATTTATTTAAAACTATATACCTATGAGACTGAAAATAGGTTACAATCCTATCTTTTTAAAAGATCACAGAAGTGCTATTTAACGACCATGGGTTGCATGCATTTAACCAAGTTATATATGGAGAGACTAATTATATTCTCATTACAAAGACGGGATATATTTCCTACTTCCACTAATAAACGAATTATTATATGCATAAGACAATTATTAACCTATTAAGAGGTCAGCTTCTAATTTTTCGTCATCATCATATCTGAACCAACTATGTTATCTGCGATAGGACTCTTATTGTGAATTCTGTTGCGGTAGCGATTCCCACTTCTGCTACAGAAGCAGCCTTTTCCAGCTAAGGGAGTCTTCAGGCGCGTTTTCATAGTTTTTTGGTTATCCTGTTCATACGCCTACACATAAAAGTTTGCTCGTCATGTTGTTCTGATGTGCTTCATCCAATTGGTCTACTAAACCATGCATAACGTGCTTTAATACATCAAAAGATTGATAAAAATAGTAGCAATTAGGCAATATTAGAAAAAGAAATAGGTTTAGTATCATAATGAACATTAAAATGTGCAGTTCTGCCAACATCCTCCTGCATAGTAGGCTTGCTATGGCTATTATATAATGTATCTATAGGTGTTTCATAATAATTGTCACAACTGGAGTCGCCTGAGAAGTTTGCTTCCTCTTTCCATTCTCTAGCTGCATACTTTGTTCCTAAAAAGCAAAACCAATTAATTCAAATACTACATAAATGTATATTTTTTATCTGCTGAAATGGAAACAAAGCATAAAATAGGGACATACTGCTTAAGAATTTGTTAATAAGCTTTCTTCTTTTCTTTGTTTTATTTTTGTTTACAATAAAGGTAATGTGTAGAAAACCTTTAGAAAACACCACACATCTAAGGTGTGAAAACAAACAGATTAGTGATAACTCTTCAGTTTTAAGTAATGAAGTGCATAAGCTATGCAAAGGCTAGCCATCCCATATATGAACTTTTGAAAACATGAAGAATAACTAATAACTAATTGTCTGCATAACCTCTTGCATCTTTCTTATTTCATGTGTGATTTCAGGTTTAGCTTCTTTTGGAAAACCTACTGGTATAAGGTTCTTTAAAGAGGACATTCTTAAGTTTTCCGGTGTTTTATAAAGGTTAAATCGACCTTTTGTACATCTATGGAATATGGCGAATTTAGTATACATAAGAAGTTTTTCGCTTGTTTTTTTTATCAGAAGACATGTTGAAGATTCATTCATGTGATATAAGTTGTTAATGCACTGAATTAGCTATAATAATCAATGATAAACCCTTGAGTTGAACAAATTTTGAGTACTGAATTTTTTTATTTCAATAGAATTAGCGTATGTAACTTAAGGTTTAAATAAGGGGTGAACAGGTACTCTTAAATCACCCTTTAACTTCTGAAACATGGGTCCGATAATCTGCTTCTATGTTTCGAAGTACTTGGCAAGTAATATAAATACTAATGAAACTAATAGCTACGTATTTACTTACCTGTCTTGATTGTTTATCTTGTCGAATATATCTATAAGGCATATCCCCAAATCCCCTTATCAGCTTTCATGAGAGCCCATCCAATAAGTGTCCATTCTCGCGTTACAAAACACATCTATTGCAAGTCCAATAGTATAAGATCCTTTACCTATTGTGTAAACATCCCTCTGTCCAGTGTTTTTAACATATCTACATAACAAAGTTTAAAAAAAGTTAGTGCTACTACTAATTCTTATACTCCTACTGTGGAGCAAAACCTGAAGCGCTTACTATAAAATTGATATTTTACAATCCTGGGATCACCATGGTTTTTAGGAATCTGATCACATCAGGATTAGAAAAATCTCGATGCGATTCTACACGCTGCTCACCTTTCATATCTGATCCTTCAAAACAGATCTTGAGTTCCCATGTTTAGTGCTTGGTATTTGTGAGTATCTTTTATTGCAGAGTCGAAGCACTCAATGGCTCAAGGGATACACATATGAGAAACGTATTGACTATGTCTATTTCCATATTAAAAAGGAGCTTATGTATCTGCAACCTGTGTTTCTTTAAACAATCAATGGGCTTATAAAGGGACTACAGACCTTATCATTTTCTGCTTTAGACTAACTGTTAAAGCAGTATGACGTATCAATAATATGGGTATGTATACAGACCTTAGCAGAAACGGCTACAAATATTCTTGGGATCGGATGGCGGCATCCTGTATATATATGGACGTAGGCAGCAAACTGAATTACTAAATATAAAGAATTCGCTGCACAGACAAGTTATGACTTGATTCAAGTACTGAAAATAAAAATAATTTGCAGAAAAAAACATGTATACCTGTATTCTCTTGTGAAGATTATCAGGCTCCTGAGGGTCTTCAAAAGGGTATGCTTCCACGAGCATGACGTTAATGTTACACCAAATGACCACACATCTGCATTCTATATATATATAGTTTAATTAAAAACATCAGGGAGCTGTTTGTTTAACAGTAATAACATTACATCAGTGTGTCACATCAGTGGGTCATAAGTCAAAAGGGATTGATTTGTACAGGTTGCTTCAATTTCGACTGGAATTTATTTAGGTTTATTTTGTAGCCAATTACGTTATATTGGCAAGTTGTAGGTACGAAAAACACGTGACAAGAATTGACTTATTAAATTGGCACCCGCATATGGTTTCCACCCAAAAGATTTAATACATACCCATTTGCTGGTGTGTGAACTTGCACCGACATAAATAAACATTTAAGCATACATGGCCTCATTGAGAACGGAAAGAACTTGCTTCTATAGATCAAAAGGGAATTTGATCAAGAAGTTCCTAGATATAACCTCGTACCTTGTTTCATGGTAAAATGTTTCTCGTCTTCAAGTTGAAGACCAAGGATGTCGCTGCCATTATCCTCCTACAATTGATTGAAAGCTTGATAAGATCCTTTGTACAACGTGAAAGGTAAATTTAATAAGCATGATGAGAAATAAGCACATGATAAGAAATAAGCACACAGCAAGGACTCTGGATTATCACATCTGCAGGTGTCATCTGCCATCTCATATGCTATATAAAAATCTCAAGGCCATCCTTCTAGGTGTTACCTGCATTCAATACATCTAAGATAAAACTTTAACTACATAAAAGTTAGTTAACTGACGCGATAAGAATGAAATACCAATTTAGTCATATCCATATGTAATTGCTCCATTACAGTGGGCGGCACAGCTCGTGTCCGCTCCTCAGTTACCCTTCACTTCTCTGCAGCTTATTGTCGTTCTTTGGCTGCTTAATTCTGATCATCCACTGTCTTTCCTTGCTTAGATGAAACTTTTGTAGCAAATCCCGTTTTACAACTTCAACCACCTTATCTTTCTCCATTAACTGAAGATCAGAATCATCTGCTAACGTAAATCCTTGGTAGCTTTTTGATACTCCTTGGCAGCTCGTGCCCGCATAGCTTCACGTTCTGTTGCTTGAGGCGACCCTCTGGTTGAATTATGGATTTATCATTTTCCTGGTGACTCTGCTAATGCTTCAGCTTCTTTGGCTGCAGTTAATGCGTTTGTATAGAACTCTTTCTGTGCTGCAAATTCAGCCTCATTTTTCTCAATCGTTTCTTACCCACTGGTGCTGAAATTACGGGTCCCACCTGTTTTGGTTAGATGAAGAGGGCACCATAGTGTCCACTTTTTGCGGATGAGCTGACAGTTGGGATGATGTGGTAGGTACTATGGATTATACTTTTTGCTGATTCATGAACTCTAGGAGAAAGCCTACCGATTACAAAACAATGTATGAATATAAAATATTATAGCTCAACTTGTTCCCGAGTTTATCTTATACAGTAAGTTAAAATACCTCTGAGGCCTCTTTTCAAAGAATTCGTGGTATGCGTCATTGAAGTTTTAACATATCGAGTCTGGCAGCTAAGGCTTCTTCAAAAGGTAATCGAAACTATACATTCCAAATGTAGGCATTGTTATATCATAAGGATGCAAACAACCCTTTTGACAGTATATAAAGATTCTGCACTACAAAAACAACCAAATAGATAATTACATTATATTGTTTAATCTATAATATTAAGGCTATGTATTACATTATATTTATTTTGTGAGCCATTTTAATACTATGCATGTATTAGTATATGTAAATATTTGAAACTTTCTTAACAGGTGCAAAACAGATCCATTCAACATGGGCTAAATTTAATTTAGTGATAACCTATCGATGAACACTTTCAACATGGAAAAAGGCGTTTAAAGTAGTACCTATTGTATTGTACTGGGATATCTTTCCTTCTATCGGGTAGTTTGACATATATCTTACCAAATGGCTAGAGTGCGTCAAAGTAAAACATTAGAGTGGTGGAGAAAGACATGTTGCGAGTCAAAATCTTACAGAGGGTGTCGAGGCCTTTTTGAAGGCAAAAGCTATAAGGCAGACTCAAATCATACATTATTCCATAGAAAAACAATAAAACTAAAAACACTAAAATCATCCAAAAAAATATGTAACACCAGAATTGACAAAACCTGATGTTGAAGTCAATCTCAGTCTTGGGATCCGAACACATATATTAATAAAACTGGAATTCAAATTCAACCATATGTTAATAAATACATTAATCGGAATTAATAGACGCATTATTAGATTCAATCAAAATAAAAATAAAAATAAAAATTACCTTAAAAGATGTTAATTACAAAGATGGTTTTGATCGTGGTGTGATAGAGGTGATTATTGGTGATTTTGAATAATACGAATTGTAGATAGAGACAGATGATCTATAGCAAATAACACCTAATTTGAACATACACATCACGATTTCAACAATAATGTTGTGATACAAATACAGGTTTGATGATTTTAATATCAATTTTTGAAGATCATCACCTCTACGATAAGGCTGTGATAATATCAATTCCTAATTTTGTGATAATGGTGTTTGATTTTATCAATTGGTTTTTATGAGTGTCCGATTTGAAGTTTTATTGTGGTTTTCTAGGGTTCGATTAAAGGTTTCGAGGATTTGTGAAAAGTGACATAGCAAACCTATTTTATGTTTCACAAAATCAATTTACGCCCAGATCATAAGTAAGCCCACAACAGATCGTAAGCCCATGTGCTGACTGTGATTAGTGGTATGATAAGTGACGTGGCAAATCCCTCCTGTTATATATGATTTAAGATATATATATATATATATATATATATATATATATATATATATATATATATATATATATATATATATATATATATATATATATGTATATATATACTTGGCTTATTCTTGTAATGGATAACATATATATTATCTATATATATAATAACCCGTCTTATTTTGGTAATGTGTAGGGGAAATCATAAATATAATAAATTATATATTATATGCGTTATCCATCTTTTTTTAACTTGTAACGACTACTTGTAACGACTACTAGTAATGGCTACTGGTAATGGTTATACAACTTGCAATATAAAATTTACATTTTACTGTAATAGTTTTATACTGGCAAAAAGTTGTTATCAAGTATTTAAATCACGTTTGGATAGTTGAAAATAAAGTTCTTCACCGTTTTGATTATTTGGTTTTTTTTTTCTACATCAATCTCTTAGAATGAGATTGAGGAGGTCCAAATTGTTTGAAGAGTTAACATGTAAGATTGTAACCCGAATAACAACTTCGAGACATAAATTAATTGTCCAAATTTTGGAGGTTCTAATTAAATTTGTAATGTATGTTTTGATGCATGTATATCATACACAAAATATAAATGTTTTCACGATCTTGTTTTGAACTATGCATTTACTTACAAATCATCATATATACTATAAGATTGAGTTTATAAATTTAGTGTGGAGGAGTAATGATATGTTGCTTTCAATGATACGATTTAATACACTTAACTACAGTTCATACCAAGGGATTGTGCGTCGCCATTTACTTCACAGGTTCATCACAAGAGTTTAGGAAGTTATGTCATTTTTAATATAGGCCTAACAACTCCTCAATTTATAAATTCATGAACCAAAATGTTAAAGAAAAAATTATAAATACATCTAAAAGTGAACAACACCATCACAACCACCGTGACACCTTCAATCAAATCCAACTCAAATACCACCTATGTATCCCATCATCAAAGGCAACTCTTCTCAGCCTTCGATAATTAAAACTAAAAAAATAAATTATGGTCTCATATTATTCTTTATTCATGTTTTGAAATTAGTTTCCATGAATCTTCTTCTTTTGGTTTAGATTCTTTCTTTTTGTTATGTATGTACTTGTTATTGCTAATATGATTAATTATTTCCTTGACCAAAGACTAATTTTGTTTTATGAATAAGGTTGTCCTTTTCTAAGTGATTCAATTGATGGAAGAATATAAATCTAAAACTTATGAAGACATTTAACTTTCAATATATTTTTCTTGACAACACATGATCATGTAGGGTAATAAAACTTAGAGTTGCAAATTTTGATCAAATTTGTAAGTAAGTGAATAATTCGAAACAAGATCATAATGACATTTATATTTTGCTTACGATAAACATACATCAATTCATATTAAACAAAACATACATTACAAAATTAATTAGAACTTCTAGATTTGAACCTTCAGAAGTTTGTGGTTCGGGATTTTACAAACCCACATGTCGATTCTTCAAACAATTCGGACTTTCTCAATCCCATTTTAAAAGATTGCGGTTGCAAACACACCAATATTATCAAAACGATTAAGAACTTCATTTTCAACTCTCCAAACGTGATTTAAATACTTGATAACAAGGTTTTTGTTAGCATAAAAATAATATAATAAAACGTAAATTTTATACTGAAATTAAGATAGCTGTTACATATTGCCATTAATAGTAGCCGTTGGAGAACTAGGCGCTAGAAGTAGAAGCGTTGGAACTAGTCGTTGGAACTAGCCATTGGAACTAGAGTTGGATAACAGTTAGATGTATTACTAAGTTATCATCAAAACAAATTACCTAAATGAACCCTACAGTAACGACTAATTACAATGGAAACCTGAAAGGGCTACTTGCAACATCTAGTTCCAATGGCTAGTTCCAATGGCTAGTTGCAACGCTCCTACTTCCAACGGCTAGTTCTCCAACGGCTACTATTAATGGCAATTTGTAACAACAATCTTAATTTCCGTATAAAATTTACGTTTTATTATATTATTTTATAATAACAAAAACTTGTTATCAAGTATTTAAATCACGTTTGGAGAGTTGAAAATGAAGTTCTTAATCGTTTTGATAATATTGGAGCGTTTACTACCACAATCTTTTAAAATGGAATTGAGAAAGTTCGAACTGTTTGAAGAATTGACATGTCGGTTTGTAAAATCCCGAACCACAAACTTGGTGATCGAATTTGAAGGTCCAAATCTAGAGGTTTTAATTAATTTCATAATGTATGTTTTGTTGAATATGAATTGATGTATGTTTATCGTAAGCAAAATATAAATGACATTGTGATCTTTTTTCCAATTATGCACTTACTTACAAATTTGATCAAAATCTGCAACTCTAAGTTTTATTACCCTACATGATCATGTGTTGTCAAGAAAAATATATTGAAAGTTAAATGTCTTCATAAGTTTTAGCTTTATATTCTTCCACAACTAGATGTTGCATGTAGCCGTTTCAAGTTTCCATTGTAAGTAGTCGTTACCGTAGGGTTCGTTTAGGTAAAAAAAATTTGATGATAATGTAGGAATATGTCCACGTAAATAATATATGTCCGGAAGTGGTCCCGAGCCTAAGGAGATGCACGCGTTAATACGTAAAACAATTATACATTAATATATTAGACGTAATATATTAATTAGTGATAAGCTATTACGAATGTTAATTAATTAGTTAATTAATGGGATTTTACAAACATTAGTTAAATGTTAACTAATAATTAGATTTTTATTAAAATAAATAAAAGGAAAGGATAACTTTTATTTTAGTCACATTGTTATCCTAATTTGATTAGGAGTATACCACCGACATATGATGTGTGTATATATATACATAATGACCAATCATTATTAATGGATCTATGAGATAATAATACAAATCTACCTACGATTGAAACTTAAGCCGTATACGGCTATCTTGCTTTGGTCTT
This sequence comes from Glebionis coronaria, assembly GCA_025667525.1. Lineage (NCBI taxonomy): Eukaryota > Viridiplantae > Streptophyta > Magnoliopsida > Asterales > Asteraceae > Glebionis > Glebionis coronaria. The sequence continues at coordinate 587,584,466 of CM046880.1, read as the reverse complement.
AGTTAGTGCGATCAAACTAACAAACATTGTTAGTTTTGTATTTATTTGTTTTTAAACAAATTGAATAGCTTTATCACTATTGGTACTAGCATACTTAATTGTTTGCTATAACGTATTGTGTGCATACTCTTAGAGAGATCATTGTTTGATCTTTGGGTTTTCGTTTCTATTGATGGTTCGATAAAGGTGATTTGTCCATTGCTAAAAGGTACACAATTCTTTAATGTTTATGTTAATTACTTGTCTATACGTGATCTTATATTCCGCTGCGTACTCGTGATTATTAATGTGTTAATATGGTAAAAGGTTTTTATAAATTCCAACAGTGGCATCACGAGCCGTTCGTATAGCTTTTAATTACATTAAAAATAACGAAAGAGATAAAATTGTGTAAACTTACTATGATGGCGTTTGAATTATTTTATTTGATGATTAGATTTTTATAAACCCTAATTAGGGTTAATAAAATTAATTAGACAAACCCTAAGTTGTATGCAATTTTTTTTGTTGATAAATATAATGTTAATCGTTAATTAGTCGTTATTTATCACGTTGTTAATTGTTAAATTTATGGTTCGATCCATGGGAATCATGCAACTTTACCATCGATCATGTATTCTTTATTAATTGTATTAATTGAAGTCATGATTGATGTGGTATGCATGAAGTATGTGATTAATTGTTAATTGGGTATATGTTTTAGGTTAATGTTTATTTGTTTTGCTTTCGATTATAATTGTTATATATCATGGTTCAAGCAAAGGGTTTTTCGAAAAATAAAAATAAACCGGACTAAACTATATAAAATTTGATTTATTATAATCTTGTTCTTGCACGATCATATGTGGCAACAAATGAGTCGCCCTTATATGGTTTTAAATCTAACTCACGCCGTGATTAGCAAGAATCAAGTTTATAATTTGTTTTCTACTTTAAAGTTGTAAAATTTTATTAATGACGTAATTTTCAAAAGTACTATCTAGTTGCAAGGCTAACGTTCGGGAAGAGTCATCAAGACTTCGGTCTTGTAGATACCATTGCCCTATAATACCTGACTACTTGTTGTCTCCTTATCTTGCATACTATTTAGGAAGCCGCGAATGGTCTACGGTTTGAATGATTTTAATCATTCTTTAATCCTTTCCCGTGATAAAAATAAACTTCTTAAAATAGAATACATGTTGAATTGTCAATTTTTATGATATCACTATTTATACAATTGAATTGTGAGTTAAACAAGTGATGTATATAATTAATGAATTGAGTAAATTTGTTAAATTATCATGGTACAAAGATGTTGCATGCTTCTTTGTACATGTTTTGAAATTGTCAAAATTTATTGTTGGGAATAAAATTAGCTAAGTCACTGGAACGCTGACAAGAGGAAATTGGACGCTGACAAGAGTAAACGGGGCGCTGACAGGTGAGACGCTGGTAAGAATTATCAAGGCGTTGACAAGAAGAATTTTAAGACAAAGACAAGGACTAAATCTGCCAATGATGAATTCTTCAAGCTGGTGGACAAAATATGAAGATAAGAATTCAGAATATATTCTTAATGTTTAAAAAGATTTAGTCAATAAGTTATGTTTATCTTATGTCTTTTCCTAAAATAATTGATCTTATCTTTTTGTACAAGGCTCCTTAAACCTATAAAAGGAGGCCTTAGGGTTAGACATAAGACACATCTTTTTCACACACCTCTTCCACATATCTCATAACACTTTCATTGTAATCATTCACTGATATTATTAATCAAAGTGAAAGTTTTGTTTACTTTGTTTTGTTCTTTGTTCTAAGTGTTAAATTCCGCATAACACTTAGTTTGTTCAATACAACAAAGTTTCTCTACGTGTTAAACTTGACTTAATCTCGTTAACACAAAGCTAAATCGATCTAAGTTTGGGATCAACAAGTGGTATCAGAGCTTGTTGAGAAACTTTGATTTGAAGAACGAGATCCAATACCGTGAGGTGAACCAGGCTAAGGAAGAAGGTGAAGAAGAATCTGATGATGTTTTCAGTCAAGTCCAATTCTACTTCAAGTTCCAACTCATCTACGTCATCTGATAATGAGGTATGTAATGACTCTTCTTGTAGGTTAAATACTGAGAGACTTAACAAAGAGGTGTTAAGGTTGTTAGATGATGTGAGTACTGAAAGATGCAAACTGTCTAACTATCAAATTGCTCTCACTCAAACTGTGAAGACAGTTTCTGAGTACAAGAAAATGGAATTTGACTTAAAAGATAAAATAAATATCTTAAAACATGAGTTAAATGCTAGTATGGATATTAGAAACATCATGGAGAGAGTCAATGCTGAATTACAGGCTAAGTTAGATGAGGCTATCAAAAATAAGGATAATGTAGACCTTAAAATTCAGAGATTTGATAAAGCCTCACAAACCCTAGAAAAATGTGTTAGTGAACAAAGGGATTCTACGGATATGTCTGGGATTAGGTTGAAAGAATATGTTGCTGTTCCACCACCTGTTAGGGACTTCTATGGTGTCCATAAAAAGGATCTCTCTTGGACTGGTATTCCAGAACTCCAAGAAGAGGAATTTATTCCTCCACCTAGAGTTCTTTCCCCAGTTGAGGAATATCAACAAAAGGTTATTGACCTAGAAGAGTGGAAAAAGGCCAACCCACTTTATTTGTTAAAGGTGGGATACTTAGTGAGAGTCCATTTGTGCCTACACCCATTGAGAGTCCAGTTGTATCAACACCTATAACTGTGACAAATCCCATCACTGGGAGCTTCTCACATTTGGCCTATAATTGTGTCAGTGGATACAATTCATTCGCTGACAATAGGTCATCCAATGTCAACCATAGACCTTTTGTCCACACTAGACCACAGGCTACTAGACCAACTCCTTTCTTCTCTAAGGCAGCTAATACCCATGGACAAAGGCCCTTTCAAAAGACCAACACTTGGTCAAACAGGCAGTATGTTCCTATAGCAAACCCTAATCTAGGCGCTGACAAAAACAAATTCAGCGCTGACAGGAACAAACTCAACGCTGACAGGCACAAATGCAGCACTGACCGCTCCAAGTTTGGTATGAGACCTTATTTTAGACCATATAAACAAAGATACTTGGTTAGTAAGGGTCAAGGGTCTAGGGCATCATCCCACATAACTTGGAAACCTAAACAAGAGCAAAACTCTAATTTTAATGGTATTTCAATGACTTGCAATAGGTTTAAATATCTTAAGAAGGTCATTAATAGTATCATTGGAACAAATTGGGTGTTTAGGTCACAAAGGGATGAACAGGGATTTATGGTAAAGAATAAGACCACTCTAGTTGAACAACTAGATAGATCAAAGTCTGACAAGGCTTGGATCTCCAAAGGAAACTAATTTGTTTTCTTTTTGAGCAGCCTATCCAAAAGCAGGTTAATGATCAAGGATATTGGGATAGTGGATGCTCAAGGAACATGCATTGTTGGTCTTTCCACTGATATTATTTTTATCTACTGACATGTTATCTCTACCCATTATCATGGGATAGGGTAGCCTCTGTTGGTGTGTGTTTTTGTGGTTTTTGTCTAACTATGCAGGAATGTGGAGCTACATTTGGATGGATACAGAATTGCAAACTTTTATTTATGATGGTTGGAGTGTTTACATTCCTATCTTGAGATAAAATTTTGCTTCTTCACATATAATGATTTGTATGCTTCTGTTAAGGGGAGGTAAACCTTTAGGTTTTTGGGTACTCTTAGAGCACTCTTGCATAATTCTAGATTGTGTCCACAGGTGAGTGGGGGTTAGAAATAATGAAGGCTCTTTCCTTATGAAATTGTTGGAATTTCTAAACCTCGAGGCACTATAGCATGCACGTAATTTATTTTGCATGCATGCTGCCAAGACTTTTGACCTAGAATTGGGTGTGGTCGTATGGGTGACTTGGGGTAGATATATTTTTGGGCTTACTTGGGGAGTTGCAAAGGTTTTATACGAGTTAACTTTCTCTTTGGGGCATTTATGAACAAAGGACTCTAGAGTTCATGTGTGTCTATCATGCTTTTGCATGAGTGTATGCATGAACAGTGTTTGTCATTCTTTCTTATTAGAGACTAGTTAATTTCCTTAGGATTATTACCTTTGTTTGTGTTTTCACTAAGGTTTTATGCATTCTCAAGTACATTTTATGCTATGCCATCTTAGCTGATGTCATTTTTTAAAAATTTTTTTATATACCCAAAACATTTCTTCACCCTTACATTTTTCAAATTTTTGGATATTTGGAAGCCTAATGATCATTGAGATGTTTTTCCTAGTGATTGACATCTAGTAGCAGTAGAGATCACTTTCACAAGGGTGTATAGTGTTATGGAGATGGCTGAGACTATTGGCACTAGCTTTAATGCAGGTCAAGTCAGTCTTATCATCAGTAAGTCCATCCCCATGTCCTATGAATCAACATTGAGGATTCATTTCCCGAATGTGGATGAGGACAGTATGAAACCTTTGACATTAATGGAATTGACGAAAATCTGTATTAGCTTGTAAAAGCATAATAAAGAAATGGTACAAATTGTCAAGGATCATAGTTTTGAACTGATAGACTTGTTGTTTTGGAAGCTGATGCAAGGAGGACATTCTTTGTTCCGTCCTTGTATAAGAGGAGTCTTAAAAAGGGGAGGAGCAATCGAATTTGAGTGACAAAAGTAATAAAGAAAGCTCCAAAGACTCTACATGTGCTGAAGATGATTAAGACCAAGTGAAGGCTAACTATACAAGTTATTTGAGTGATTGACTTTTCAAGATTTATTATTACTCAAATTCAGGGATAAGTATATTTGTAAGAATCCTCTCTGTATGTTTTATTTTATTCAGAAACTTGATTACTAGAGTAGATATCAAGTTTAGGGGAGGATTGTTGGGAATAAAATTAGCTAAGTCACTGGAACGCTGACAAGAGGAAATTGGACGCTGACAAGAGTAAACGGGGTGCTGACAGGTGAGACGCTGATAAGAATTATCAAGGCGTTGACAAGAAGAATTTTAAGACAAAGACAAGGACTAAATCTGCCAATGATGAATTCTTCAAGTTGGTGGACAAAATATGAAGATAAGAATTCAGAATGTATTCTTAATGTATAAAAAGATTTAGTCAATAAGTTATGTTTATCTTATGTCTTTTCCTAAAATAATTGATCTTATCTTTTTGTACAAGGCTCCTTAAACCTATAAAAGGAGGCCTTAGGGTTAGACATAAGACACATCTTTTTCACACACCTCTTCCACATATCTCATAGCACTTTCATTGTAATCATTAATTGATATTATTAATCAAAGTGAAAGTTTTGTTTACTTTGTTTTGTTCTTTGTTCTAAGTGTTAAATTCCGCATAACACTTAGTTTGTTCAATACAACAAAGTTTCTCTACGTGTTAAACTTGATTTAATCTCGTTAACACAAAGCTAAATCGATCTAAGTTTGGGATCAACATTTATACCCTTTGAAATAAGTTTATTTGCCATCCAACGTGTAAAAGCACTTGCACTTACTCTTTCACCGTATGTTTGACTGTGGTGATTTTGTAACCCAAGGTGATATAATACACTTGATTGTGAGACGTCGATGCTATATAATCACGGTTTTTGGTTGGACGACTTAAGCAAGTTAAGATAGGTGAGACCTTAACTCGTGGTAATAGATGGGATAAACATGCTCGCTTTTTCACTTTTGATTGTCACAAGTGATGTGATAGGTGTAGAAATACGTGTTTAGGAAAACAACGTATAAGAGCGGCAAGTATTAAGTTGCACGCTTTAGGAAAAACGTAAAACCGAATAAATGCGGGTTCATTCTCGAAGGAGGTGTGTGTATTAATGTGCCAATATATATGAAATCAAGTTTGGATTAGTGACATTTTTGGTTTAGAAGAGAAAAAGTAAAGACGAGCTACGATTACGATTAAACTACGACGTTGACGTAAAACGATGACGTAATTACGTAAAACGCGACAAAATTAAAAATTAAACCTAAAAATTAATTAAAAGATTAAACTAAGTCTAAAATAATATAAATAAGAATAAAAATCCAACAAAAATATTTTAAAACCTTTTATAAATTAAATATTCAATTTTAAATGCTAATTAAAGCCCTAAAATGAAATATAATAAACAAAATGTCCAAAATATAATTTTATTGAACAAATAAGTTACTTATATTATTTAAAGACTAAAAAGTATTTTTCCTAAATTTTAAAAACTATTTTTCTATTTTTAAATCACTTAAAGCTATTTTTTAACTAAAATAATCATAAAAAATAATAAAATAATTCCAAAAACAATTTGACAATTTTGAAAATCCTAAATCACACTAATAAACAGTAGAAAATTGAAAAAGTTTGAAAAATGTAAAAATTTGCACTAAAAGACAAAACAATTTAATATTAAACCCTAATTAAGCTAAATTAAATCTAAAAAAATAATTAAAAAGTGAACAGTAAAATATTCTTAAATTAAAAACCTTAAAATATTTTTCTAAGTCTAACAAAAATATTAAAAGTGAAAAATATAACTTTTTTCCACTAAATGCCAAAAACAATCATTAAAAAGTTAATTAAAATGGCTAATTAATCTAAAAAATATCAAATGAACAGTGAATGGAAAATAAATTATACTGAAAAATCAAGAATAAAATAAGAAAAATATTGAAAAAAGTTTGAAGACCTAAAACCTGTTTTAGGTCACTAAAGACAAAAAATTCAAAAGACTGAAAGTGACACTTGCTTTGTTTCTGTCTTTTAGTGTAGCAGTACTAACCAGTGGGAACTTGGTTCCCACTGCTAGTTATAAAAATTTGACAGCAGAAGGATAAGCTTAGGAAAGCTTATAGATGGCATTTTACTGGACAATAAGGCACCCCCACAACCAGTTGGGTTGTGGGGAGTCAATAAGAGCAATAAAAATACCAAGCAATACACAAAAATCACAACAAAAGGGCCAAATTCAGTTATTGTGTATGCTCTTAAGGTCTGTGAACAGTAAGCTGTCTCAAATGGCACAAATCCGAATTTTACAAGCCAAAATCTTGCACAAAAACTGGCAGAAACTGGTTTGTTGATTTTATTTTACCACTTTTAAACTTGCAACCTTCTTAAATCCTATCCAAGCTAAACCTAATGACTGAAATTAACCTACAACTATCAAATAGAGTGTGTCTAGATGGATTCAAGACCAAAAGCTGTCACAAATTTCAGTGAAAACCCCCAATCCAAACACCCCCTTATAACTGATTATGAATTTTTAACTAAGCAACAACATACAAACCTAGGCTAAACTAATCCAAATCAATCATAACATGCATAAGAACTTGAATAAACATAAAAAAAAACATCCAGTACAATCAAGCAAACAACTTTACACCAATTTCCATACCAACACAGTTTTTAAGCTATTAGAGGGTTCAAGCCTAGGTTTATACCTTGTGAGACCCACATCCGGGCCCCACTATGGCTGCAATGCCATCTCCCATCAGCTTATAGCTGGGCTCATGGCTTTTGGAACAAGGCTGTTGACTTAGAGTAGAGAGTGATGGTGTGACTTCCAAAGTCACACCCAATATACCTTCTATGTTGACAACCTGAAAAAGATGAGCAAACCAAACAAAAGTTAACTGTAACAAGGGCTCATAAGCTATAAGTGTGACTTATTGAACAAGTCAGCTTATAGCTTATAGCTTATAGCTTGAAAATGACTTTTTCTTAAAAACTAATTTTTTCAAGAACACTGAACCAAATCTTTTACACTTGAAAGGAGAATTGAGGAAAACTTAAATCAAAGCTGAAAACAAAAACACACTCCACTTTCACTTCATGTGAATTTGGATTCAAGCTTTTAAAAACAACTTTTCAAAACAGAACTTAAGTACGAATTTATATTACACTAATCTTGCAAAAATAAAGTAAATAATTATACTAAAACAAGAACAAGATGGAACTCAGTTTATTGCATAGAAACTTTTACTTTCATTGTCATTAATAATAAAAATCTTTTTACAATGAAAACTGGAACAAAAGGGACATACACAATTTGTAGTCTCCTTTTATAAGGGAAAGTAGAGGATTCAAGAACATGAAATAAACTGAAAACCCAAGCAATGAAAATTCCCTAAAAGCCCTTTTAAAAGTCTTCAAGTCTTGGTCAAATTCGGATCATGTGATCTTGGTGGTGTCATGTGAAGATGCCAGGTTGTGTTGGATGATCAGGGACGTTCATCTCAACTTTGGGACCAAGTAATGCATATTAGACGTTGATGGACTGCCAATTTTTGTTCTCTTGCAAATAGTAGGGACAGGGGACACATGGGGTGGTCGATGGGTGAAAGTGACGGGTGTTTTGTGATGTGGGATAGGTTTAGGGTTAGATGAATTGCTAATCTGGAAGTTTATAGCTTTTTCCCCTTTGATTTGCAAGGATGGTGGATTAGGGTTTATAAAGGGATTAAGGTTGATGGTGGGTAAACAGTAGTTGTTTCCCACGTAATTTTTGGGTTTAAAAAGATTAGTAAACTAATCTGTTTGTTTAATGAGAGTGGAAGTAGACGTGGCATGGGAGGGAGTTGTGATTGGTTGTTGGTTAAGTGAGGGTGACGTGTAAGGCTAAGAGTGGTGGGGTGAAGTTTGGCTGTCTGCCACAAATGCCCCCTCATCTTGTAAATACTTGGCAAACAATGTTTTAACAGCTCCAAAGTGCATCCCCTTTATAATCCAAGTTTCATTTCTTCTATTTTGGCAACAACATGTTTAGCAAAACTATTCCAAGGGCTTTTAATGCACTTTATGCATTCTTCAAGGACCAAACTTACACATTCTTGTTATTTTAGGGACCCTTATGTAATTTTTGAGTTTTACAAGGGTTTAAAATGACAAGTCTTCAAAAGTAGAGGGACCAATCTTGCCAATCTTCAATTCTTCAGGGACAACTTTGGAAATTCCATACTTGGGCCCGGTTTCTTGTGCGGCTTCGTTTCCCGTGTCCGTTTTTGCTTGGTTCCTTTGATTTTTTGGTGAATTCACGATATCCGTACTTGAAATACACAATGAACAAACACAGGCATATTTTGGGGTATTTTGATGATATTTTAAGCGTTTTAAGCCCAATTTGGACGATGAGACTATGTATAAATACAGTCTCATCACACCCCCATACTAAACCATTGCCGTGTCCCCACGCAATGCTAGAATTAAGTATCATAGCACTTCCAAAATTCGTTTTATGATGACATTTATTGAAGACATAAATTTAAATAAACTACTACATGTGTTTTAGACATAATGTATTGTTTTCATCACTATAAAGTGAGTTTTGGGATCATAGAACAAGAACACGTGAATGCTTTGTTAGAAATAATTTCGTCGTCCTCGATTTTCACCCAATTCCATGCTAAGCGTGTAACGAGATCATTGTTATTATAAGTTAGCAACACGATCACATCTCATAAGTGTTAATTACGAACCTAAACTCCCTTATTCCTACTTGGTATCTCTTATATTTTATTTTGTCTTAATGATCACGAGGATACATCATTGACTTATGCGTGAATAGAGATTAAGTCTAAAAATAGAGTTTTAACGGTGTAACCAAAATCATTAAATTAATAATTCATCCTAATAGACAACGATGTCAAAAAATTAAGTCAACAAGAAGGATCGATAAACACGATTTTATAACGGTTTTGAACATGAGACTTATTACCAAGACTTTTATACGCCCCCTAACGAAGGGCCTTATTATCTTTGGTTTACCTCCATCTTTTATTCAACTTCGCCATGAAGCTTTTATTATGACTTCGGTCTTGCCTTGCCTTTTATTATCCGCCTCATCGGTGGTTTTATTAGCCAAAGACGTATATCCTCACGCTAAAGCGAATTTTGGATCTTTAAAGCTTCGAAGATTAAGGCTTGATTCACTTTCAATTTGGGCATAGATTTTTCGGCCTTGTGAGCTTCAAATTTTTGCTTAATTTAGGTGAGCACTTGAAATATTATTATTAGGTGAAGCTTTCGATTATTCGGGTGCCAATACTTCAAAACCGTGACGCTGGTGATACCTTAATGTTTTCCGAATTTAATTACATGGAAGCTACCAAAACAAATTAGAAACCAACAATAGTGACTAAACCGCCAAATCAATATTTATTAACAATTTATTATGCAAAAGCGTGGGGAGAATAAGCTAATAATTACTACACATGAGATCGTGACGATTACGAGACTTATAAATAACTCTATCATTTCTCGTCCTCATTTAAGAGACTTAGCCTAAAAAGTTAAGGAATCGAAGCTAAGTGCTCAACACGCACGGTCGAGTCAAAAATTACTCTTATTCTCACCATCGGAAAACCTACATTCGTGTCTTAAACACTTATGAAAAATAAGAAATTTTTTAAAATTTGGCCATTTTTAGCCTTATTTGCAACAAAATGATAGCAAAAAGATGAAAATTGGATTGCGTGTTGACGTAAGCAAGGTGAAGTATCTACTCACCCCCCATACTAAAACTAAACATTGTCCTCAATGTTTCGATTCTAGGGGTGTAAACACCCCCATACTGAGACGAAGTCGAATGCTTAATCTCGAGCATGGAAAGGGTAAAACGAATAACCTAAAAGCCGTTTATGAATTATGCTAATAAGATAAACGTTAGAACATAAAAGGATATCATTGGATATCGGAATCTCCAAAGGCAATGATCGAAGCTCGAGTGATCCGTAAAACGAACACGAGAGGCTTCAATGATGACGATGAACCTAATAAATCACAATCACAAACAACCACGGAACAAAGGTTGGAAGAGCACAAGTCCCCTCGTTACATTAACTAAGAAAGCGATAATATGTACAAGGATAAGCATGAGAATCCCCCACGAGGCACCTTGTTTTTGATAACCGAGTCAAAAGCTCGACTCGAATCCCCATAAATGTGATCATTTAGGGATAATCTTGGTATGGTCATTTTTGGTGGGGCTTACATGATGAACAAGGCCCAAAAGTACATGGAGTACTTTAAAAACCTGATATACGTATACCGGGGTCAAAGATAGCGTCTTCATTTTCGGATGAAAGACGAAACAACGCCACTCCAACATGAACCCCAATGGGGTAGAAGAAAAAAGATAAGAAGTAGAAAGGTGGGGCAATGAGTAAGTCACTAAAATGAGCTACTCGAGGTAGACTCACACCAAGAAAACAAAAAGATTTTCCATTTATTGCATCGGTGGAAGACCGAGATTTCCCTTTACAAGCAATTCCGGGATCGTAAATCTCGTCCTCGGTGGAGAAATGTGAGGGAACATTTGGGGCTTCCCCCACACTAAAACCACACACACCATCGTCAAAAGGAGTAGACGAGGTGGTAGCACTCATAAAACGATGTGATGACGGAGTTAAACATGTAGAAAAATCTTTTAAAATATTTTTAAAATCTTTTCCTTTTTCATCGTTCAAAAACTCTTTATGAAAACCCGATTTAATGATGTCGAAAATATTTGGCGTTTCTAGTTCAAAATTAGTCGCGCTAAAAATTCTCACATTTAAGTCTTTGGTGGGAGGGGGTGGCGGATTATATAAGTTCTCAAAACGTTTGTCAATAAAGAACACCGCTCCCTCGGGGTCTACATACTCGTCATCCTCATGAACGTCGATCTCATCGATTTCTTCATCAAAGATAGGCTTGTCAAACCACAGTTTGTCATTCCCTTCCTTGAGTATGTTAGAAACTCTCTCGAAAAGATCACGATCAAGCACGAAACCATCATTCTTTTGTGGGGATCGTTGATAAGTTAGATCCTCACGAATGTGGTAAACGTCATTCTCAAATGAGGAGTGTTGATTAGGTAACTCCTCGAGAATTGGATTTTGGGTGGTCACATGAGTTGGTTCGTCATCGAAAATAAGACATTCCAACTCATTAAGTTCATCCTTGATTTTAGAAAGATCGACCTCACTCGTAGGTGGAAGTGGAGGCATAAGAGCTAGCTCTCGTTCAATGATTTCCTCAATCTCGGGATCAAACTCATAATCACCGTACTTCACATGTTTCTTCTTAGGAGAATCAAAAATTGCATGTGGATTTCGAAGTACGTGATCAATCTCGGCAAAATCGCCATCGTCATCGTCAAAGAAAGAGTCGATGTGAGTACTCACAACCATGGTCTTACAAGTCGAATGACTATGCTTAGGTGACTTTTCTAAGACGAGAGGATCGATGTCGATAAAACCTTTAGCCTCAACTGGTGTTGGGCTAGGCAAAGGAGGCACTTCGATGGAGTTAGAAGTTGAAGCCTCAAAGACGTGGTCCTTCGAAGGTGGTGAAGACGGGCCCATATTGGTCTTAGTCGTGATGGCACTAACGTCACCCTTCGGAATTGGTGTTTCACTTGTTTCGCTAAAAACATCCCAAAGTGAGTTTTCATCCATAAATTTACACATACCCTTTTGAATTAGGTACACGTATTCTTTATCATTAAAATCATCATCTTTAAAACCGTTTTTCTTAATTCTTTCAAAACATGCATTAAGCTTCATTCTTTCCGCTAAAGTGAACATTTTGCAATCATTAGGATTTGAATCATTAGGTTTTGAAACCTCGGTTTTTTCATTCTCATTAAATCCTTGGGATTTTCTAGCGAAAAAGTCTATTTTCTCATCCCCATATCTCATAGTAAGTCTCCCCTCGTGAACGTCGATTACGGTTCGAGCCGTCGATAAGAATGGTCGGCCTAAAATAATGGGACATTTAGGGTCACACTCGTAATCGGATATAACGAAATCCGCGGGAAAAACAAACTTTCCAACTTTGACATAGACATCCTCGGCTATTCCAATTGGTATTAAAGGTGTACAATTTGCAAGCTCGATTGTCATGTTTGTGGGGGTAAGTGAAGGCAATCTCATCAATTTCCAAAGAGAATGAGGCATGAGATTGATGCTAGCACCTAAATCGGCAAGGGCTAAACATCTCTCAATCTCGGAAAAATCACAAGGTAGTAGAAATTGGCCCGGATCCTTTCCTTTCTCGACATACGCCTTTTGGGTTTTTTAAGAAGGATTGAAGCACAAGTTTCTTCAAGGGTTACTTTGGTAAGGTCGACAAAGCTCTCTTTTTGAACCGTGGATGGAATTTGAGGTACACGAGGGTGTGCACTCTTTTCCTTGGTCGCCACGTTCACCCCATCGACTTTAGAACAAGAAGACGTCTTAGAAGTCGAGGGTTGAGAAGCATAAACAACTCGAAATCCTTCAAGGTTAGGGGTAATCACACGACCTTTCTCACGAGACGAGGCGGCTTTACATTGTTCCTTCGGATTTGCTACGGTGTCACTAGGTAACGAACTCGATGACGCACACGAGGACTTGTTCATTATGGCCGAAAACATCTTTTTTATATCAATTTGCCCTTGCTCAATCTTCGTGTTTTGCAATTTCAATGTATTAGAAAAGTCGTTTTTCAAAGTACCAATTTCTCCCTCTAATCGTCTCATATTAGCCTCATTCGTTTTCATGTAATTTTGAAAATCGTTTGACGAACTATTTTGATTTGAATTAAAGTTCCTTTGGTTTTGATTGTTTCTTTTAAAATTTCCTTGATTCCCACTTGAAAAATTGTTGCCTTGGTTGTTGTTGTTTGGAAAATTCGAGTTTTGATTATTGTCTCAATTTTGCCAAGTTATATTACGACCTTGATTATAACCTCCTTGATTTTGATTCGAAAAATTTCCTTGTTGATTGTTTCCTTGAAAATTGTTTCGGTTTTAAAAATTGTTGCCTTGGTTATAATTTCCTTGTTGTGATGGACCCGCGTTATTTTGATTAGAAAAATTGTTGTTTCCATTTAACGCACTCACATTCGACGTTTGGCCATCCGTAGCCGCACACTCGTAATAATTATGAGGTCCACCACAAAACGTACACGAAACCTCAACCGCTTTCACCGTAGCGGGAGCGTCTTTCTTTTGCATCTCAACGAGAAAAGACGTGAACACATTCGTCAACTTGTCGACTTTCGCATCAACTCTCTCAATGTCGCGATTAGAACTACTAACATTGGCGACATTGGCAACACTCGGTGCGCTGCGGAGTTGGTAAACCTTGGATCGGTTTTCGATAATTATCAATGCATCTTTCGGAGTCTTACACAAAAAGTTGCCACCGGCGGCGGAATTCAACGAATCTTGTTCTTGAAAATTAAGGCCGTTGTAAAACGTATCGATTTGGTGCAACTCGGAAAAACCATGGTGAGGACATTGCCTAAGCAATTCCTTAAAACGATCCCACGCGTCTCTAAAAGATTCATTCGGTTTTTGCTCAAATTTCGTAATTTCATTCTTGAAAAACGTTGTCTTAGACGGTGGGAAAAAATAATTAACGAACTAGGAAACGAGATCCTTCCACGTAGTTATGGAATTAGGTGGCTCTTTCTCGTACCAATCCTTGGCGGCACCATCGAGCGAGTACGGAAAAAGCATAAGCTTGACGACATCGGTGTCGACGTTCTTAAACTTGCTCGTGGCCAAAAGACGATCAAAATTCCGAATATGGTCGTGAGGATTATCGGCTTCACGACCTGGAAACTTCGTAGCTTGGATTAACGAAAGCATTCCGCTCTTAATCTCAAAATTCTCCGCTTCGATAGCGGGAATTACGATCGCGTCTCCATAACCCTCGGTGGGCGCTTGGAGCAATTCCATCATCGAACGATTGTCGGCCATCTCCTCTACGGTTTCTTCAACAACGATATTAGGAACGTCGGTTTCTAATTCTCATCTACGTCGTCGATTCCTTCGATTACGATTGCGTCGATTCGAAGCTTCGCTAGAATTGGAATAATCCTTCGATCGAGTGCGCATGCACTAAGCCTAGAATGGGTGGCAGCAAAGAAGATTCTTTTTGCGGTTTTTCGATTTTTTCAATTTTTTTGGCTTTTGATTGTTTTTTAATTTTTTTTGGATTTTTGAATGTATTACGTAGACACAAATCTACAAATCTCTCCTCGAATCGACTTTCTCGATTAAAGGAGCCTCAAAAAATGAAAACGATTACGTGGAGTGAACGTTTTCGATGACTTTAGATCGTTGGTGGAACACCAAAACGTTCAAGAGGGTTTAATCTTGAAAACACAAGCAAATATAGTATACGTAGATAATACTTGGGCGGCAAACCCTCGATTATCTCTCTTTCTCAAAACACGCACAAGCAAGCGGAGGAAACGAGGCGGTGCTAAGCACTTAAGAGCCTTTTTCCGTTAGGTCGTGAAATACAACCGCCTTATACCCACCTTATAGTTTGTGTTAATCAAAATTAAGCCTCACGAAAGTATTTATCTATTTTGCCTTTAAACTTTTGCTTTGGATTCGAATACAATGATCGAGTGATGAAATCCCGAATCAAGGTTGCGTTTTCACGCTTTTGGAGTACTTGTATATTTATTGTTCTTACGTAGATACAATATAGTAATAATATATTCACAATAAAAACGAAAACCAATATATCTACAATATAGTAAAAGATTGTTTTGTGTTTAATTTAGGAAAATTAAACACGATTTATTTGGATATTATAATATAGTAATGAAAAATAACAAAAATGAGTATGTACGATATTCACACTTTCTAAAAAATGAAAAGCTAAAACGCACTACTCACACAAACACGACACTAATAATGGCACACTAAACACCTCTCCGGCAGCGGCGCCAAAAATGATAGGTGTAGAAATACGTGTTTAGGAAAACAACGTATAAGAGCGGCAAGTATTAAGTTGCACGCTTTAGGAAAAACGTAAAACCGAATAAATGCGGGTTCGTTCTCGAAGGAGGTGTGTGTATTAATGTGCCAATATATATGAAATCAAGTTTGGATTAGTGACGTTTTTGGTTTAGAAGAGAAAAAGTAAAGACGAGCTACGATTACGATTAAACTACGACGTTGACGTAAAACGATGACGTAATTACGTAAAACGCGACAAAATTAAAAATTAAACCTAAAAATTAATTAACAGATTAAACTAAGTCTAAAATAATATAAATAAGAATAAAAATCCAACAAAAATATTTTAATACCTTTTATTAATTAAATATTCAATTTTAAATGCTAATTAAAGCCCTAAAATCAAATATAATTAACAAAATGTCCAAAATATAATTTTATTGAACAAATAAGTTACTTATATTATTTAAAGACTAAAAAGTATTTTTCCTAAATTTTAAAAACTAATTTTCTATTTTTAAATCACTTAAAACTATTTTTAAACTAAAATAATCATAAAAAATAATAAAATAATGCCAAAAATAATTTGACAATTTTGAAAATCCTAAATTACACTAATGAACAGTAGAAAATTGAAAAAGTTTGAAAAATGTAAAAATTTGCACTAAAAGACAAAACAATTTAATATTAAACCCTAATTAAGCTAAATTAAATCTAAAAAATAATTAAAGTGAACAGTAAAATATTCTTAAACAAAAAACCTTAAAATATTTTTCTAAGTCTAACAAAAATTTTAAAAGTGAAAAATATAACTTTTTACACTAAATGCCAAAAACAGTAATTAAAAAGTTAATTAAAATGGCTAATTAATCTAAAAAATATCAAATGAACAGTGAATGGAAAATAAATTTTACTGAAAAATCAAGAATAAAATAAGAAAAATATTGAAAAAAGTTTGAAGACCTAAAACCTGTTTTAGGTCACTAAAGACAAAAAATTCAAAAGACTGAAAGTGACACTTGCTTTGTTTCTGTCTTTTAGTGTAGCAATACTAACCAAAGTACTACCAGTGGGAACTTGGTTCCCACTGCTAGTTATAAAAATTTTGATAGCAGAAGGATAAGTTTAGGAAAGCTTATAGATGGCTTTTTATTGGACAATAAGGCAACCCCACAACCAGTTGGGTTGTGGGGAGTCAATAAGAGCAATAAAAATACCAAGCAATACACAAAAATCACAACAAAAGGGCCAAATTCAGTTACTGTGTATGCTCTTAAGGTCTGTGAACAGTAAGCTGTCTCAAATGGCACAAATCCGAATTTTACAAGCCAAAATCTTGCTCAAATCTCAAACAAATAACATGTAAACTAGAGACCAACCTAAATTACCCTATTCTCTAACAAATTCCAAGATTTGGATGTCTAGAAAGCACAAAAACTGGCAGAAACTGGCTTGTTGATTTTAAGCTATATTTTTACCACTTTTAAACTTGCAACCTTCTTAAATCCTATCCAAGCTAAACCTAATGACTGAAATTAACCTACAACTATCAAATAGAGTGTGTCTAGATGGATTCAAGACCAAAAACTGTCACAAATTTCAGTCAAAACCCCCAATCCAAACACCCCCTTATAATTGATTATGAATTTTTAACTAAGAAACAACATACAAACCTAGGCTAAACTAATCCAAATCAATCATAACATGCATAAGAACTTGAATAAACATAAAAAAACATCCAGTACAATCAAGCAAACAACTTTACACCAATTTCCATACCAACACAGTTTTTAAGCTCTGAGAGGGTTCAAGCCTAGGTTTATACCTTGTGGGACCCACATCCGGGCCCCACTATGGCTGCAATGCCATCTCCCATCAGCTTATAGCTGGGCTCATGGCTTTTGGAACAAGGCTGTTGACTTAGAGTAGAGAGTGATGGTGTGACTTCCAAAGTCACACCCAATATACCTTCTATGTTGACAACCTGAAAAAGATGAGCAAACCAAACAAAAGTTAACTGTAACAAGGGCTCATAAGCTATAAGTGTGACTTATTGAACAAGTCAGCTTATAGCTTGAAAATGACTTTTTCTTAAAAACTGATTTTTTCAAGAACACTGAACCAAATCTTTTACACTTGAAAGGAGAATTGAGGAAAACTTAAATCAAAGCTGAAAACAAAAACACACTCCACTATCACTTCATGTGAATTTGGATTCAAGCTTTTAAAAACAACTTTTCAAAACAGAACTTAAGTACGAATTTATATTACACTAATCTTGCAAAAATAAAGTAAATAATTATACTAAAACAAGAACAAGATAGAACTCAATTTATTGCATAGAAACTTTTACTTTCATTGTCATTAATAATAAAAATCTTTTTACAATGAAAAATGGAACAAAAGGGACATACACAATTTGTAGTCTCCTTTTATAAGGGAAAGTAGAGGATTCTAGAACATGAAATAAACTGAAAACCCTAGCAATGAAAATTCCCTAAAAGCCCTTTTAAAAGTCTTCAAGTCTTGGTCAAATTCGGATCATGTGATCTTGGTGGTGTCATGTGAAGATGCCAGGCTGTGTTGGATGATCAGGGACGTTCATCTCAACTTTGGGACCAAGTAATGCATATTAGACGTTGATGGACTGCCAATTTTTGTTCTCTTGCAAATAGGACAGGGGACACATGGGGTGGTCGATGGGTGAAAGTGACGGGTGTTTTGGGAGGTGGGATAGGTTTAGGGTTAGATGAATTGCTAATCTGGAAGTTTATAGCTTTTTCCCCTTTGATTTGCAAGGATGGTGGATTAGGGTTTATAAAGGGATTAAGGTTGATGGTGGGTAAACAATTGTTGTTTCCCACGTAATTTTTGGGTTTAAAAAGATTAGTAAACTAATTTGTTTGTTTAATGAGAGTGGAAGTAGACGTGGCATGGGAGGGAGTTGTGATTGGTTGTTGGTTAAATGAGGGTGACGTGTAAGGCTAAGAGTGGTGGGGTGAAGTTTGGCTGTCTGCCACAAATGCCCCCTCATCTTGTAAATACTTGGCAAACAATGTTTTAACAGCTCCAAAGTGCATCCCCTTTATAATCCAAGTTTCATTTCTTCTATTTTGGCCACAACATGTTTAGCAAAACTATTCCAAGGGCTTTTAATGCACTTTATGCATTCTTCAAGGACCAAACTTGCACATTCTTGTATTGGATGCAATTATTGAACGTCAATTACCCCTAAAATATCATCATCACTAGCAGATCAACTAATGCGGTGGTGGTATGTCTTGGTGGATTCTAGCTTTTAGAAAATTAATTGTTTATTTATAAACATGGGTATTTAATTTTCTATAAAGATAAGATTATTGAAAATACTAAAAATGAATTTTTGATTCTTTTAAAAGTATTATTGCAACAGAGTTCCATAAACTAATGCTTGTTTGACAAACAAAGTCTCGTTTTCTTGTAAGAAAGAAAGAGACATATACCTAACCTTCTTTTGTGCAAGGAAGAGCTATTAATAGGTGTGATTGGATTATTGTAATTATCAATCTTTAAGTGAACTTAAATGGTTAAGTAGATTTGCACAACTTATTGTTTCAGATAGATCTCATTAATCTTTTTGAGTTTTTGAGCATCTTTCAAACTAATAAGTCTCTTAACAATCTTTAGGCAAACAATACTTCTTTTGTTTACATGTCGATCCCCTTAAGGCTATAATCGATAGAACAAAACAAGCATTTTATTTGTTTATAGTGATTATAATAACTAGCTTTCTTTATCCAAGTTATTATGTTTTAACCCAACGTAGGCACTAAATACCCTTATTGAATGGTAGGCCTAATATGGAGGAAATTACATGCCAATTTTCAAGTTAATGAAAGCATGATAGATAGTCTCTCATTTACATGGTAGAAATTCATACAAGTAATTGTTACTTATGGGCATATAAAGCGAGTAGGGAAGTAAATAAATCACTATCTGCTATTTACTAGTGAAGTAACATTTGTGATGTTGTCAAATCCAGTGGGAGTGTTGCGAAATACATTAATGTAATGTTGTCTAATCTAGTGGGAGCTACAAGCTTGTTTACCTTCGTAGTAATCCATATTATTTCTAGTTTGACTTGAAATAATAATTTACTTTCAAAATATGAAGAACCATAGTTTTAAGGATAAATGCATCCTATTTTATATGATTATCACTTTTGAAGTATTTTTCGTATAATAATTATGTAGAATTTCTTATAAAACTATATGGTTGACATTCTACTAGTTATTCAAATATATATGATATTATCATATTGTTCACATAAACTATTGTGTTTCGTGGTTGTTTATATTCAAACGTGATGTTGTGTCGTGCACAAGTGGGAGAAATCTTTATTGTGTGCAAGGTACAACACATAAGAATATGACAAACGGTTTCTTGACCGCGAGATAAGAATCTAATATTCTATTAAGGCTTATACATTTAATTGTCAATGTATGTTGTCTTGTTTAGAAGATGTCAAGATACAACACATAATAATATGACAAATGGTTTCTTGACAGCGAGATAAGAATCTAGCATTCTATTAAGGCTTATACATTTAATTGTCAATGTATGTTGTCTTGTTTAGAAGATGTCAAGATATGAATAACAAGCTACTTCAACTAATCTGTTTATATTTATTGGAATGTTTCTTGGAATGCACAATAATATAAATGAAGTACGCAATTAACTTAAAATAACTATTGAAGTTGTTCATAGTTACTTTATGAATGTTTATGTCTTTTGTAAATCATAAGCATATAATCTTTAATTGTTAAAAGACTTATAACATAAAGTAAATAGTTTACTTGTTATGTCTTCTTGTTAATGAACATGAAGTTTTTGAATTATTCAAAGGATAAACAATGTATATATAGTTATTGAACTATTTAAAAATATATACATTAGATCATGCACTAGGTTTTATATATTATATCATTTCCATTTTGTCATGACATAATTGATAAGTATTTAACCTAAGGAGTCTTAAGTTATTTAGGAATTGTGATATAGTCTCACAATCTCAAATACACATAGAATGTCTTGAGTGATAAATCAAATTTTTTAGAATTATTTGATGTTGATAACTTGAAATACTTTACCTCCAAAATTTGTCAAGGTGTAGCAATTCATTATACAAAGTATATACTTAAATATTACTCTGACCTAGAAGGAAACTAAGACACCATCAAGCTATGAAATGTGATGAATCACATTGAGTCTTTAAAATTGAAGTTCTGAATTTGTCAAGAACTAGGTATGTTGTGAACGTGTCTCAAAAGATAACAATTTTTTGTTTCCCTACATGCTAAGTATTTGAAGAATAGTCTATGATTACTAAAAGCAAGTGGGAGGACTCGTAGATCTTTAAGAGATAAATAACAAAATACACAACCTTCTAAATATACTAGTGAATGTCATAATGATGGTGAACATTAAGTGTTGAACATCGTGATGATAGAACTCACATTCATAGATCCGCAAGGATGTCTTTAGTACTTGAATGATATATTGATATGTCAATACTAAGGAATGTATGTTAGAGGATCATGGTGAGCTTACTAACCATATAGATGTATTATTGAGTCTTGAATGTCATTATTGAATAAAACTATGAATGAGTAGATGCAAGTCCGTAGAAGATAATCAATTTTTGGAACTTGATTAATCTTTAACCAATTGGTTAGACCATGAGTTGGATATAAGTTTCTTTAGTGAAAGACTCATATGGACAATATGGTACACATGATTAATGCACAATAGGTGATAGAAAAGTTCTATATGCATTAATAAAGATGATTTATTGTCATGATAGTTTTTATAATAATAAATATGACAATGTAATATTTAAACTCTTTTGTATGATTACATTAGCGAGGACGGTTGTGATCAAAATGCTTATAAATTACAATAATCTTTGTGTAGTGTACATGATGCAAGAATCCATGTATGGATTAATGCATGCATCTATGGGATATATATCAAGTCTAATTATTAAATCCATGTTTTGATTTTTAATTAGATATAAGATAACTTGTAAGTACATCTAAAAGCTAGTGGGAGTATTATATTTATTTTCTAAATTACATATGATGTATAACATATGGAAAGCAATATTCCATGTAAGCAAGATGTTAAACCTTAACTTGGAATAAGGTTTCATATGAAAGTGTTTAGAAATTAAAGTATGACCTTTATATGTATGTTTATTGTAATAAACATTTGTGGTTAATGAAATCTAACACAACATGAAGTATCATTTAGAAAGTCTTAATGAATGTATCTCATTTGATGAGAGTTGACATAAGATGAAAACTTAAGGGATTCATCATGTAAATCATATTGTGTGTATGAATAGTTGTAAAACTTGTTTAAGTACAAGAAGATTTGACAACAACGATTGCTTAAAGAGAAAATCATTTAGATGATTAGTACAAATTTTATGATATGATTTGTTTGGGATAGAATGATTATTACTAACTTGAATTGTTCCAAGTAATGAATATTCTATATGATAATAAGATGCAATTATCATTGTCAATAAACTTAGAGTTTAGAAAGACACCAAATATTATCATAATAATAACTTATAGTTAATGGATTATAATATATCATAGTGATGTTTCAAGACATGGATGATAGATTGATTCAGATAACACTTAATACTAATCATGGTACGATTTCATGTTTGATGATGACCATGAGGATTAGTTATGTTCAATTGAGCATAATGTTGCAATACATATTAAAAGAATAAAGAATACTTTATAGTTTAAGAAGCTATTAAAGAAGATTGTTTTCAATAAGTTGTGTTCATATGTAGAAATGTGCATAATAACAATCATTATATATGTTCAGAGATTTTCACAATTGTGAATTTGAAGTATTCTTAAAATTCCAAAGATCAAACCTAGTAAAGTTTTATGAAATATATGCCTTCACAACAAGTATGATCGTCATATCTTGAGGCATGATTTCTCAACTAAGGTTATCATGCATTACTTTTAGTATTTGGATAAAGGATATTGTTAAACAATATTTATTTTATGAATTGAAGTTTGGATATATTCGTTTTCTTTAATATTTATTGGTCCTATTTTTGCATGTTTAAATCCTTGAATAATACGTTATTCTAAATTGTCTATGTTGATTGATTATATGGGAATATAATTGAATTAAGACATATATGAGAGATGGTAATATTCGTATAATTTATAAGAACGGTTCACCAACTCATACGATATCCAAAAGTTGTATATCAGACATCTCCTACTAATAGGTCAATCGCTTTATGGATCGGTGTCTTTAAGTGAAACATGTAAATGATTTACATTACTAAATCCTTTGACTTGAGATGCAAGCATGTCTTATATATGTGGATGGTACTTTTTGCTATAGTTCTAACGCTATCCTGAATAAGGTAGTAATAAAGACTATAATCATTTGTATCTTGAAGCATGTAAGAGGCACGTGTAGTCAAAACAGAATTTGTTCATTCAACTAGGATTGAAGAATAATGCTACTGGGCCTCTCATTAATTAATTAGATGTTTGTATGGACATACCCAATGATAATCTAGATTTGTCTCGATTAGATTGGTAATCTAAATTAATTATATAATGCGAGAAACAGAATAGTTAAAATGGAATGACTTTGATCCATATCCGTTATTAACATGGTATTTTGAGAAACAAAGGGATTGTAAATGTGTAAGTCATTTAAATGTACTTTATGGAAAACTACACTCGAGAACTTCCGGGAGCATTGACGTGTTGCTAGACGCTAACCAATGTTATTATATTATATTATTGTACATGTCTAAGTGGGAGCTATAGAAATATGTCCACGTAAATAATATATGTCCGGAAGTCGTCCCGAGCCTAAGGAGACGCACGCGTTAATACGTAAAACAATTATACATTAATATATTTGACGTAATATATTAATTAGTGATAAGCTATTACAAATGTTAATTAATTAGTTAATTAATGGAATTTTACAAACATTAGTTAAATGTTAACTAATAATTAGATTTGTATTAAAATAAATAAAAGGAAAGGATAACTTTTATTTTAGTCACATTGTTATCCTAATTTGATTAGGAGTATACCACCGACATATGATGTGTGTATATATATACATAATGACCAATCATTATTAATGGATCTATGAGATAATTATACAAATCTACCTACGATTGAAACTTAATCCATATACGGCTATCTTGCTTTGGTCTTAGTTAGTGCGATCAAACTAACAAACATTGTTAGTTTTGTATTTATTTGTTTTTAAACAGATTGAATAGCTTTATCACTATTGGTAATAGCATACTTAATTGTTTGCTATAACGTATTGTGTGCGTACTCTTAGAGAGATCATTGTTTGATCTTTGGGTTTTCGTTTATATTGATGGTTCGATAAAGGTGATTTATCCATTGCTAAAAGGTACGCAATTCTTTAATGTTTATGTTAATTACTTGTCTATACGTGATCCTATATTCCGCTGTGTACTCGTGATTATTGATGTGTTAATATGGTAAAAAGTTTTTATAAATTCCAACAGATAACTTAGTAATACATCTAACTGTTATCCAACTCCAACATTCTTTTTAAGTTTCCTTTTTTATTTGTGTCAGCACACTGTGGATAGGGGTGTTAAGTTTTTGGTGAGTATTAGAAGGATATAATAGAAAAAATTTTATTTGGTTGTTGATTATGCTGTTATAGATAACATAGATGAGTACACTTGTAAGAGGAAATTTATTTAATTTCTGGAGTGAAGAGTTGAGTATACATGTGAGGTAGATGTACAGAATCAAACCGGTTTTAAAAAAAACCGGTTTTGATTTATTCGAACAGGATTTTTCAATCCGAACCGATTACATCGGTTTTACCGATTTTTGATAGATCGATTTTTTATCAGTTAAAATATCGGTTAAAACCGGTTTTTAAAAAAAACGGGTTAAAACGGGTTTTTCAAAAAACCGGTTAAAACCGGTTTTTAAGTTTTTAATTTTTTTAATAATATTCGAAATAGAAACCGGTTATAACTGGTTAAAACCGGCTTTAAAAACTGGTGTCTAAAACTCGACTGGGCTTTATGGGCTTTTTGGCTGGGCTTGCAATTGATTTTATGATTGTAAATTTTAAATGGGCTGGTTTTATGGGCTTTTTAATAGTTTTGTAAATTTTAAAAAGAATTATGGTTTGTATTATTTTATTGTTTAAATAAAAGTAATAGTTGTATAATTAGTGTTTAAATAAAATTATGGTTGTATTTTTTTAGTATGTTTGTATTATTAAGTTTATTAAATAAAAGACGAAGTATTAAATCCAAAAAAAACGGATAACGAAAATTTATGACCGAAAATACTCGATCCGAAAAGTTTTAACCGAAAAACCGATCCGAAAATAACGAAAATTTATAACCGAAAAAAACCGCTTTGGAAAAAACCGATCCGATTCGAAACCGGTTTTCCTTAAAACCGATTTTAGGAAAACCGGTTTAGTAAAAACCGAAAACCAGTTTTATCCGGTTTATTTGCACCTCTAATGTAAGGTAGTGGTTTTGTTAGCTAAACGTGAGTGAAGAGTTGAGTATACACTTGCACTTTTTGTAACATTTCAAATCAAATGCTTTACGTTATCCATCTAGCTTTCAGGACAATGGCTCAAACAAAGTATAGGTAGTGATTACTAACTGATGTAGTGACTCAATATAGTAAAGGATGAAAGTATATTCCTAAGGAGATCCAAAGTCTATCTTTTTACACATAGATGCATGAACTCCATAGGCCATTAATATATACATTCAACCTTTTAGTTTGATGATAATATTGGATTTTATGAAAACGTACATTCGGAATTTAGGTATACATTAGCTCCTGGTACTAGATACAAACACATATACACACTGCTCAAAAGCGAAAAGAAAAGAAAAAAGGAGATATGCTGAATGAAGTTCAGGAATCAATTTGTATAGCTGCCCAAAGATGAACTGAAGGGCCACTTCTACAAGTCAGATCCCATTCCTGAGGATGTAAGTTCTTCGTTTGGGTCTTATTGATTTGTTTGTTATATTTCTCAGAGCTAAGTTCTTTTTTTTTCGTGATGGTCATGGCCAGAATGATGGTGATGTGAAGATAGTAGTTGGTAACAACTTTTATGCTATTGTCTTAGATGAGTAGAAAGATGTTCTATTAGAGGTACTTGTATAAGTGAATACATATGATGTTTCAAGGGATTTTATGGTTAAACATTAAAATGTGTTGTGCGGATTTATGCAGTATGCACCATGGTGCGGGCATTGCCAAGCTTTGGAACCAACTTACAGCAAGCTTGCTAAGCATTTGCGTGAAATAGATTCCTTGGTCATAGCAAAGATGGATGAAATAGATTCCTTTATTTCAATTAGACATAAGCAAAAACTATGGCATAAGATGTATTTCATTTTCAAATGACTGATTCCTTACTGTCTTTGTGTTGCCTATCCTGCATCCTTGTAGAAGATTGAATGATGTATTCCTGATAAATTCGAAGTCTTGATCTGGAGCTTCTAATAAGATACCATCTCCGAGTCCCTGCCAGTAGGTACACATTTTAAATTAAAAATTGATTCTAAAAGAGCTTACACCGAACAGAGAGCTAAAAATTCAGTAATTTACCTGGGAATTCCTTTTGGGAATTGTATGTAGTAAAGAACAGGGAATTTTAGTGAATTTTCCTCAAGGTAATCGACCAGTTTTTTCCTTTACATAAGGTATTTCATGAAGAATCTGATAAGGACTACTTGAGGAAGTCAATCTCCAAACAAAATATTAAGAAGAGAATACTAACATTACTCTTAAAACTACTAATTCTACTCAATACATTTTTTCTTCTCTGATTTCCTTCATGCGAATGGTACATATATATAAGTCAAATATCCATACTACATTCTAACTACCTGACCCACTAACTTGCAAAAGGGGAATATGCATGGATGAACTTCCAACGAGCCTAAAAACTAGGACACGTGAAGACAACTTTCAAAGAACTATATCATTATGCACGTATCAATACTCCGCGCCTAAAAATGAGTCTTGTCCTCAAGACTCATGGTGTTATCTCTTGTCTCATGATGCTTCCAAGGTGGTTTCAGATCGATTCGGAGAAAACAAAAGCAGGTGGTTTGCACTGCTGTCCCGCGAAGTAATCCAACATATGCTTGAAACAAATGTTTTCAACACATCTTTGTGTCATCTCCATGGCGCCTAAACACTTGATCATATGTGGAGTCGAAACCGGGGCAAGAGACAGTATCACGAGCGACCTTTTCAATGGTGATTTGATATTAGTAAAACGAGAAGATGTTTCGTTTATGAAATTAGTTTGTTCGGGTTTTTGGGTTGGGACATTGTCTGTCTTGGTAACACGCGACGAGGCTGTGAAAACCGGAGCCATGGTGTTGTCGTGGGTGGGTGGTCGGTGAATGTTCTTGGTTCTGATGGAAACAAGGTTGGTAGTCGACGAGGCAGCGAAGCGTTTGAAAACGATTTTAAGCTTAGCCATGAAAGCGACCAAGGTATTCATATATTCGTCGAGGGGTGGTGGAGTATATGAAGAGAAGTCGAAGTAGGGATAATACTTGCATACAAGGTCGGGATAATACTTGGCCATGGATTCAACCAATGTTGCCAAGGTGGTTCCCATTGGAGGCATGAGTAAGATGAATGAAAGCACCAAATTGATAAGGACTACTTGAGGTAGTCAATCTACAAGCAAAAGATTAAGAATAGAATACTAACATTACTCTTAAAACTACTAATCCTACTCAATACATTTTTTCTTCTCTGATTTCCTTCATGCGAATGGTACATATATATAAGTCAAATATGCATACTACATTCTAACTACGTGACCCACTAACTTGCAAAAGGGAAATATGCATGCATGAACTTCCAACGAGTCTAAAACACGTGAAGACAACTTTCATAAAACTATATCATTATGCACGTGATACGAGATCATTGTCACTGGTTATCAAGTTTCATTTTGTAATCGGTAGTTTTAAGCATGTTATTCCATAAAAGAAGTTACATGCACGTAGGATCTATTTTACATGCACTTTCCTTTTGTTAATTAAGCTTAGTGGGTTAAGAAGTTAGATAACTGTTTTTGTTCTACCTATTTATATGTAATCTCTAAAGTCAGTTAAATTATTAATGAAGAATTAAATCTAGTTTCTCTCTAGTATTCTTGGAGTCTTGCCCGCTCTAAGTGTTGAGAATTCACAGGCGCAATACGTCCAGGATCGTATAATGATTAAACGAGCATCATGATAGATCATATGAATAAACAGAATTAATTAGGGAAGAACAAGAAAGATATGGGGTGAACCCTTCTGCAGAGATTTATTAATAATGAATAAAGTGGGTTACAAGAATCGTTTACAATGAAAACTATATATACTAATTGAATTGGTATGATTTTGGTGAAGGGGTGTGATGGTTCTGTCAAAACCATATGACACATCTTTTCACATATAACCAACCGTATATAACTGACAAATGGGTTTGGGTCTGTTTTTGTGGGCTTTTGACCCATCCCTAAATTGTACAGATTAAACAAAGATTAATGAGATTAAATTTTTCCAACATTCCCCCCTAATCTATTAATCTTTGATGCTTCAATATTCTTGTTCATTCTTCTGGCTTGAAGTATGCAGTTTGTTGTTTTTTTTTCTCAGGATCATGTATCCTTATTTCCAGGATCATGCTGCAAGTCTTCATCCTTATTTCCAGGATCATGCTGCAAGTCTTCATCCTTATTTCCAGGATCATCAAAAAAACCTTGGCCAAACTGTTCCATATCATCTTGATAGTTTTCATTTGCGCCTTGTGATCTTCAGAGAACGTATAATCTTCATGGCTTTTGTTGTTACTCTCCGGTTACGTTAAATCCACGTTCGCCGGTTGTCTTTTTCGTTTAAGGTAAATCCCCTCAAATGAATTCTTCTGTGATCTTCATTATATCCATGTGATCATGTGTTCTTTTAAAAAACAGCCATGTTTTTTTCGCTTCTTTCTTTCTTTCTTTCTTTCTGTTCCTCCTTGATCTTTCCTTCTGCCTCTTTCTTTTTTCTGAATCTGCTTCGTCCTTATGATCTTGATCATGAATTGTTGTGTCGTTTGATCCCTTCGCTCTGATACTATGTTGAGAATTCACAGGCGCCATACGTCCAGGATCGTATAATGATCAAACGAGCATCATGATAGATCATATGAATAAACAGAATTAATTAGGGAAGAACAAGAAAGATATGGGGTGAACCCTTCTGCAGAGATTTATTAATAATGAATAAAGTGGGTTACAAGAATCGTTTACAATGAAAACTATATATACTAATTGAATCGATATGATTTTGGTGAAGGGGTGTGATGGTTCTGTCAAAACCATACGACACATCTTTTCACATATAACCAACCGTATATAAGTGACAAATGGGTTTGGGTCTGTTTTTGTGGGCTTTTGACCTATCCCTAAATTGTATAGATTAAACAAAGATTAATGAGATTAAAGTTTCCAACACTAAGGGCCTTATCCTTCCGTCTCTTTAACCTATTTCTTGGGAGATTGACCATCTATAATCGGTCTTTGACAATGGTACTTTCATCGACGTACTCGACGCCTCCAAAAGAATACCCACCTAAGCCACCTTCTCTACAAGAATCCATGGCCACCATGGCTAACACCATGTCCAAACTCCTTGCATCCCAAATCGCATTCAACAACCAACTAGGCATTACCAACAAAACACTAACCATACAGTTAGAACGAACCTACAGCCTCATCTCAAACATCGCTCAAACTCATCGACGAAATATGAACACAGAAACGGTTACCGCACCACCACTAACTAACAACACACCAACCGTCATCATACCACCACCAGACATACAACCAAACATCACACCACCACCGAACAACCAACAACAGTCCCTCATACTTAAACCCGACAACCCCATGACTAAGGTGTTCACCGCACCCTCTTTATCTATCAGCAAGATCCAAAATGTTGTCCCAGCTCAAATTCAAGTTCCCTTTCCATCACTCATCATGGACAAGTTAGCAGCCAAAGGAATGTTGTTCGTGCTTTCAATCTTTATCGTGCTTTATTTTTGCTGGCTAACGACATTTCCACCGGTTGACCAATCTCATCCGCCACCGAGTGTCCTTCTTGAATCCGAACATGAGCCACCTTGGGAACCATGTGACAAGAGGTTAAAAACCACGAGCCTTGGTTTTCGATCGACGCATGAACCTAGTCCCACTCAAACAGACCATCCGGGGGAGATATTTATCATCAATGGTAGCAACCTCGGCCTTGAGGACAAGGCCGTTTTTTAGGATGGGAGTATTGATACGAGATCGTGGTTACTGGTTATCAAGTTTCATTTTGTAATAGGTAGTTTTAAGCATGTTATTCCATAAAAGAAGTTACATGCACGTAGGATCTATTTTACATGCACTTTCCTTTTGTTAATTAACCTTAGTGGGTTAAGAAGTTAGATAACTGTTTGTGTTCTACCTATTTATTGTAATCTCTGAAGTCAGTTAAATTATGAATGAAGAATTAAATCTAGTTTATCTCTAGTATTCTTGGAGTCTTGCCCGCTCTAAGGGCCTTATCCTTCCGTCTCTTTAACCTATTTCTTTGAAGATTGACCATCTATAATCGATCTTTAACAGCACGTATTAGAATCATGGTAGCATCAATGGTTTTCAGAATATCAAGCTCCTCGTAAGGCTCATCAAGTACTGACACCACCAGTAATATCACATTTAGTATGAGAACCACTATTATGCTACCAATTGAGTGCTAAAAAGGTGCCAATTTTACCTTCTGGCAAAAGCTTATGAGCTCCGGTGGATAGTTCATTCAGTTTACCGAGACAATAGCGTTGGGCAAAGGCTTTGTCAACTGTTCTGACAAAGGCGTTATAATTCCCATACTTACATCAATCAACCTCTTGAGAGCTAAACGCTGATCACTGATTAATAAAAGAAATTTTCTTATATAAAAATTGTTGTTCGTTGAATCGGTCTTATCGAATTGATTACGGTTAATCGTGTGACTCAGTCGTTCTTGGTGAAAAATAAAGAAAGATGATTATCTAAATTTAAACTAAAAATAAAAGGTAAAAAGTTAAATGTAAATAAATAGGGAAATGTAAATGTCGTTGAGTAAAGGGAAAAATAAAATAAGAATAAAGTTTGCAAATATTAAACTAAAAACTAAGATTGTGAAAGTGAAATGACATAAGTTTAAAAATAAATTTAAAATAAAAACGAAAAATTAAATAAAATAGTTAAACAGAAAATAAACTAACTATTTCAACAAAAAAGAAATTTTCGGAATAATAGCTTAATTCGGAAAAACAAGAAAAATCGGAAAAATAAATATTTTCGGAAAAACAATGCTATTTTGGAATTACTGATTATTTTGGAAAAACAAGCAAATTCGGATAAAACTACTATTTCGGAAAAACAATAATCTTCGGAATAACTCACTAATTTGGGAAAAAAGTGGATTCTTCGGAAAAACTAAAGTTTTTCGGAATGACAGGCATTTTCGGAATTTAATGTTTTTCGGAATAATTCACTATTTCGGATAAACACATTATTTCGGAAAAATGGCATATTTTCGGAATAACATGCTTTTTCGGATAAAGAACAAATTTTCGGAAAAATGGGATAAATTCAAAGAAATGCTAATTCGGATAGAGGGATAATTCGGAATAAAAAGTAATCTTTGGATAAACTAATTTCAGAGAAATAGAAGCTTCGGAATAATACAAATTCAGATAAAAGGGTGTATTTCGGAATCATAAACCCTTTTGCGAAGAAATTGAAGAACAGATAAACAGTTACAGTAATATCAAAAACTTACGTAATAAGCTAAAAATAAGCAAAAATCAAATAAGCAAATAACTAAAACTTAATCTAAACAAATTTTAAGAAAATCTAATTAAACCACAAATAAAAAAACTTGAAAAACACTAATTAAACTATAAATTAAAAATCAACTTTTACTAAAATTAAACTACTAAATCACTTAATCTAAAATAAGCAAAATCAAACAATAAGCACTAAACACAATAAGCATAATCAATCAAAAACATCAAAACCAATAAGCATAATCAATAAAAAACATCAATCAATCAATAAGCATAAAAATCAAACTACATGATTAATAAAATCATAACAAGATTAAAAAGAAAGGAAGAATGAGAATGATTATTGAAAAACTTGATTAAGATTAAGATTAAGATTCAATACAAGATTAATGAAAAGGCTTAAAACATGAAAGAAAAGCTAGAGAGAGAAAGTATATTAAGCTACTCCTAAAAATAAAACTAAAAACTACTAATTAACTACTACCTCCTAATGACATATTTGGAGGTATTTATAGGAGGAAGTGGAAGGAGTTGTTTTCTTCTTTCTTTCTTCTCGTCTCGACTCGATTTAAATTCTTTGTCTTTCTCGACGTTGTCTTGGGATTTGTCGATATGAATTGAACTCGTCTTCTAATTTTCTTCTTTTATTAGATTTGTTTCTTCGACTTCGTTAAACTTCCGTCTATAGACTTTTTCTTCGATAAATCTTCAGAATAGGTCTTGGACTTCCGTTCTTTTTGCACTCTTGATCTTTTGACTTCGTCTTTTGTCTTTTTCTTCGATAAAAGTCCGTGAAAGCCCGTGTTTTCTTCCTTTTTCATCTTTTGGTCCTAAAACACAATAAAAACACAAACCACGCATAATTCCGACTTTTACGACAATAAATATACGTTTTGGCTTGGTTATTATAATAGTTAAGTGGTAAAAGGATGGGTGTTTTCACACCTATCAAATCCCATATACTTGACCATTGCAATGCCCTCATGCAATGCATTAGTTACAAAGCAAGATTTATATTTTCCATCATAATTAACCCACCTTGGCCTTTATTAAACCTAAGACATTAAGGAAACTTAAAGAGATAGAAAATTACAAAATATTTGATGGAAGAAAACAAGTAAAGAAATCAGAGACTTACATTAGAGCTTTGGGTTGTCATGAATGTTTATCACCCTCAAGTTTCACGTTCCCCATACCAAGCTTAAAAACGAGATCATTGTTATTATAAGTTAGCAAACTAACACAAACTCATGTGGCCCAATTATTCACTTAGACCCCCTTATTCCTAGGTGTATCTCTTATATTTTATTGTTGTCTTGAATGATCACGAGGATGCATTGTTGACTTATTTTAATAGTTTATTAAGGCAGAAAATAAAGTAGGACGATTTAATCAATAGTTAGCTAAAGGACAAAATCTTTTAAAACTGCTTCTCGGGAACTCATAAAATTCATATCTTGGCATAACCATGATTTGAGACCTTTCTCAGATCGATATTTGGCATTGACTTCATACTTCAAATCTTGAGAGACGTTCATGAAATAATGGTCTTCTCTTCATAAAAGGAATTTCTTCACTTGAAGTTTTGAGAGATTCTTCATACTTGGACCACGACTTCTTTATTTTTCTCAATCTTTATTTGGGATTTTGATATACAACGATCCGTCTCCTTTTAGGACTTGGATCTATTTATCCTCATACATTGCTAGGGTCTTTTCGGATAGACTTCTCCATGATCTTTAGGGGAGTGTTTGCTTTTCGTCGTGTGTCTCGATCCTTCATATTGATTTTTGATAAATGATTCTTCACATAAATTTGGATCTTTAGCAACAAAATGTAGCCCTCGTGCCTTGTTAGGGCCTTTTCGGACTGGCCAATCTTCGCATCCCTCTTCAATCAGTTATGCCTTGGCTATGAACTCTAATTAATACCGAGCAACTTTTAAACGATCTTGTGCTAGAAGCTAAGTAACTTTTCAAATCGTACAACCTTACTTATTGCAATTAAATTTATTAACAAGCGATGGGAGAAAAAACTCATAATTAACTCACATAAATTCATGAAAGGATACCAAACTTATAATTGACTCTATCATCTCTCGTTCTCCACAATTAAAAATCTCAAGGAATGAGACTCGTGGATGCTTAGCCTATTAAATCAAAGTTTTGGGTTTTCAAGTCATCTATAGGATCTTGTAACTTCTTAGACTTTTTCAAGTTTAGAATTCGCATTTTAAAGTTCCCTTGACAAACGATTTTCTAGGATCAATTATAGGAACTCGCGAAAAGTTCTTGTTCTTAACCCGTAAGAGTTAAGACTTTCGCGTTTTAAAGTTCACTATATAAAAGCCTAGCAAAACTTGACTTAAACACGTTAAGGATACTAGCTAGAGTAAATTTGGATAAGTAAACTCGGGTTGAGTCAAAAGATTCATGACGGGCCTAATATATCAAAGACATCTAAACTTATTAAAATCATTTATTAAAATTTATTCTAGAAATTAAAGAAAATAAAGGAAATACAACTAGGCCAAAATAGATCAAAATTTTTGAAAAATGTCGAAAAACAAAATTTCGGTTAAAATGAGGACAAATACAAGGAAAAGCCCACTTAACTTCGATAGAAGTCCCCCCTAAACTTATATAAACATTGTCCTCAATGTTTAAGCATGTGGGAGTAAACTCCCCAACACTTAGGACATTGTGCACGTTGTTTAAATCTTGCTAAGGAAGAGATAACTAAAGTGATTCCTATTTTAATATTGAAAAATATAAAATAGTGAATCAAAAGAGTTTAGGATAGAACCGGGAAGACGGGACACGGAATCACGGGTCGTCAAAAGTCATCAAGAATGGATCTTTGAAAGCTCGAATCCCTGCACATGATAAGAAAGAAAAGAACAAACACACAGTAGGGTCTCCCCCTACACTTATTATAAAATGGATAAAAAAAGATAGATACTCGGGTTGCCTCCCGAGAAGCGCTTGTTTTTGTTCACCGAGTCGTGAGCCTGACTCGACCTTGATTCTAATGGTAAGAACCTTGAAGAACTTCCACCGGGGTCAAATACATGGTTTTCGTCCATCAAATAGCACAGGCTTAAGGTGAACAAGGCAAGCCAAAGAAGAGTAGGCAAGGTTCCCTTAAGAAGTTGTTGAGCACGGTGATAGAAAGTATGATAAAGTGCAAGCATATCTCCATAAGTTCCAAAAAAATTTCCTTTTATTTCATCAGATGGATACTGAGATGGCTTAAAAATTGTAATACCCGGATCGAACACCTTTTTCTTTAGGGGAAAATAAGACTCAGGCGTAGTAGAATTTGAAGAAGATCCGCTCATAAATCGCACAATCGCATCCGACGAGGGTGGATAGAGAGGTGTCAAAACATAAGTATTGTGGATGTTGGTGTCTTCCGGTTTCTTCTCCTTTGAAACGAGTTTCTTAATATCCGAAGGAGGATAAAGACCATAATCAAAGTCCAAAGGAGGAGAATCATTCTCATTGGGGAAGTATGTATTGAGAAAAGTAGCAAAATCTTCCTCAAATGAGTAGTCATCCAAAGTAGGATCAAGCATTGTTGGTGGAGGATCTTCAGCAAAAATAGGGGCAAGGTTATCATGTGAAGAATCACTCGAAAGAGTATCAACATCATCCAAATCATCATAAGTTGACATGTCTTTATACTCTGAAGAAAAATCATCATAATCATCCTCATCGGAACTAGAATCATCATCATAAGCATCATAGATCGATGGAGAATCATAAATTGGTGGGGGATCCAAATTGGAGAGAGAATCATCAAAATCATCCATATCGGCTTGGAAAAGTGGATTATCATAGAAAGACTCGAAAATAGGATTGTCATATATAACAAAATCATCAAGCTTTATACTTTCCAAAGTAGTAGTAAGGTCTTCTTGAAGCACATCAATCATTTTCACTGATTCTTTTACATTTGATTTACTTGTAATCTTCCCCATCTTAAAGACTTGTGGATCATTCCCGACCCTTAAGATTAATTCACCTTCGGCAACATCAACTAAAGCTTTTTCGATTCTCAAAAATGGCCGTCCAAGTATTAACGGAATACGAGGATCCATTTCATAATCAACAACAACAAAATCGACCGGAAAAGTGAAGGTACCAACTTTAACGAAAACATCTTCGACAATACCTATAGGGTAAGAAAGAGTTTGATTTGCTAGCTCAAGAGTCATCTTTGTCTGTGTAAGGTCGGGTAATGATAGCTTTTTCCAAACACTTAAAGACATCAAATTTAT
Organism: Glebionis coronaria; assembly: GCA_025667525.1. Taxonomy (NCBI): domain Eukaryota; kingdom Viridiplantae; phylum Streptophyta; class Magnoliopsida; order Asterales; family Asteraceae; genus Glebionis; species Glebionis coronaria. The sequence goes on along the minus strand of CM046880.1, from coordinate 587,548,486 downwards.
ACTTTCCCCGAGATCGGCTAAGGCAGTAAATTCTTCAACTTTATTAAAACTACAAGGCAACACAAAACAACCGGGATCTCCAAGTTTTTCTGGAAGTTTTTTTAAGAAGGACTGCAGAACAATTCTCATTCAATCGAGTATTAACAAACTCGGCCATCCTTTCCTTCTTATTAAGCAATTCCTTGAATGCATTCACAAATTTTGGCATTTGGACAAGTGCTTCAACAAGGCTAATGTTGAAGTTCATTTGGGAGATCGTCCTCAAAAAAGAAGTAACTTGAGCATCCTCTTTAGTAAGCAATTTTCACTTGTCTAACCGAGAAGGATAAGGGATGTTGGGTTTAGGTGGTGTAGGTGTAGCAGGTAAAGGTTGAGATGTTGATGGTTGAGAAGTAGAAGGTTTAGAGGTGGAAGATAGGGTTGGTGAAGGGTTTTTCTTGGGTACTTCTTCCGTGAGAGGTGGAGACGGTAATGGAGAACTAGTACTAGGCGTGGAAGTAGGAGGGATAAATAGAGGTGGAGGAGGTGTAGATGGAGTAACTTGGGGAGGGATAGAAGGTCCTACTAGAGTTGCTCCACTGCGTGTAGTAATAGCACTCACATTAGCTCTAGGGTTTGTTTTGGTTGTAAAAGGAAGAGCACCTTGGGGACGAAGGGTTTGAAACATTTGAATGAATTTCCTATCCGTGGACTCTTGCATTTCCTTCATGGTTGATGATCGGTTAATTTTTGTAGAATCAAGTCCATGTGCGGATGCGGTAAATTGAACCCTTGTTGTTGAAAACCTTAGTTTGGGTATTGATTATATGGTTGAAAACCTTGAGGATTGAAACCTTGGTTTTGAAAGCCTCGGTTTTGTATTGGATAATTACCTTGGTGTCCATTGTAGCCCATCACATTCGCATTTTGTTGAACATTTGCTCTTGGTGGCCCTTGTTTGTTATGGGTTGGTGGGTGTGGTATTTGTTGAAAACCAGGTGGAGCCAAGTAATAAACTTCCCCGTGAGATTGATCATAAGCTTTATCACAATTAGCATAAGAGTGTGGCCCACCACAAGTTTCACAAGTAATATTGAGAGCATGGGCATGTTGATTAGGAGGGTGATCTCTTAAAACAAGTTGCTTTACAGCTGAAGTAAGTTCCTTAAGATGATTTGTCAAGTCACTCTCACTGGCACTAGCCATGGTATCCCTAACACTCTTGGTTTGGACTTTGGCCTTGTTTTAAATAATAGCCCAAGCCTCATTCATGGTCTTGACAAGAATACTACCCCCCGAGGCACTATTTAGTGAATCTTGGTCACTCAAAGTTAATCCATTATAAAAATTATTAATTTGATGTACCTTTGTAAAACCGTGTTGTGGACACTTTCTTAAAAGTTCCTTAAAACGATCCCAAGATTCACTAAATGTCTCACGGTACTTTTGTTCAGAATTGATAATGTCATTACGCAAAGCGGTAGTACGTGAGGGTGGGAAAAAGTAATTGATAAACATGGTCTCAAGGTCCGTCCATGTGACAATACTCTGGGGTGGTTCCTTATCAAGCCAAGTCCGGGCTTGTCCCTCGAGGGAGAAAGGAAAAAGGAGCAAACGAATTGCCTCTTGTGAAACCCCATTGTATTTAACAGTATTGGATAAGTATACGAACCTTTTAATGTGATCGTGTGGATCATCATGAGTGCGACCTAAGAAAGGTGTTGCGAAAACCATTTGAATGAAACCGGATTTGAGCTCGAAGTTGTTGGCGTCAATAGGCGGCACCACAATCGCATCATCGTTGCCTTCGACGTGTGATTGCAAGAGCTCGATAATTGGACGGTTCTCCATTATGTTGACAACGGGAGCCTCTGCAACAGGAGGATAAAAATTAGCGGCTTGAATGGACTTCCTTTTGCGTGACCGAGTACGCATACACCTACAAAAGAAATACAATAGCAAAGAAATAAAAGAAATAAAGTTAACGTGAAAAGAAAATATTTTTGGTGCAAAACTTTGAAAAAGAAATGCTTTTTATAAGTTTTTAAACGTTTTTAGATTTTTGAAATTATTAATTTTTATGGATTTTTGAAAATTTTTGAGCAAGAAAAATAACGTTAAAAAATGAACGGATCCCAAAATTCAACGCGTCTCTCACAATAAACCGTTAATCTTTACGAAAAGAGCCGGCAGCGGCGCCATTTAATACAAGAAATTTTCTTATATAAAAATTGTTGTTCGTTGAATTGGTCTTATCGAATTGATTACGGTTAATCGTGTGACTCACTCGTTCTTGGTGAAAAATAAAGAAAGATGATTATCTAAATTTCAACTAAAAATAAAAGGTAAAAAGGTAAATGTAAATAAATAGGGAAATGTAAATGTCGTTGAGTAAAGGGAAAAATAAAATAAGAATAAAGTTTGCAAATATTAAACTAAAAACTAAGACTGTAAAAGTGAAATGACATAAGTTTAAAATAAAATTAAAATAAAAACGAAAAATTAAATAAAACAGTAAATAAACTAACTATTTCAACAAAACAGAAATTTTCGGAATAATAGCTTAATTCGGAAAAACAAGAAAATTCGGAAAAATAAATACTTTTGGAAAAACAATGCTATTTCGGAATTACTGATTATTTCGGAAAAACAATCAAATTCGGATAAAACTACTATTTTCGGAAAAACAATAATCTTCGGAATAACTCACTAATTTGGGAAAAAGGTGGATTCTTCGGAAAAACTAAAGTTTTTCGGAATGACAGGCTTTTTCGGAATTTAATGTTTTTCGGAATAATTCACTATTTCGGATAAACACATTATTCAGAAAAATGGCATACTTTCGGAATAACATGCTTTTTCGGATAAAGAACAAATTTTCGGAAAAATGGGATAAATTCAGAGAAAGCTAATTCGGAATAAAAAGTAATCTTCGGATAAACTAATTTCAGAGAAATAGAAGCTACGGAATAATACAAATTCAGATGAAAGGGTGTATTTCGGAATCATAAACCCTTTTACGAAGAAATTGAAGAACAGATAAACAGTTACAGTAATAACAAACACTTACGAAATAAGCTAAAAATAAGAAAAAATCAAATAAGCAAATAACTAAAACTGAATCTAAACAAATTTTAAGAAAAGCTACTTAAACCACAAATCAAAAACTTGAAAAATACTAATTAAACTAAAGATTAAAAATAAACTTTTACTATAAACTACTAAATCACTTAATCCAAAATAAGCAAAATCAAACAATAATCACTAAACACAATAAGCATAATCAATCAAATACATCAAAACCAATAAGCATAATCAATCAAAAACATCAATCAATCAATAAGCATAAAAATTAAACTACATGATTAATAAAATCATAACAAGATTAAAAAGAAAGGAAGAATGAGAATGATTATTGAAAAACTTGATTAAGATTAAGATTAAGATTCAATACAAGATTAATGAAAAGGCTTAAAACATGAAAGAAAAGCTAGAGAGAGAAAGTATATTAAGCTACTCCTAAAAATAAAAAAAAACTACTAATTAACTACTACCTCCTAATGACATATTAGGAGGTATTTATAGGAGGAAGTCGAAGGAGTTGTTTTCTTCTTTCTTTCTTCTCGTCTCGACTCGATTTAAATTCTTTGTCTATCTCGACGTTGTCTTGGGATTTGTCGATATAAATTGAACTCGTCTTCTAATTTTCTTCTTTTATTAGATTTGGTTCTTCGACTTCGTTAAACTTTCGTCTTTATACTTTTTCTTTGATAAATCTTCAGAATAGGTCTTGGACTTCCGTTCTTTTTGCACTCTTGATCTTTTGACTTCGTCTTTTGTCTTTTTCTTCGATAAAAGTCCGTGAAAGCCCGTGTTTTGTTCCTTTTTCATCTTTTTGGTCCTAAAACACAATAAAAACACAAACCACGCATAATTCCGACTTTTACGACATTAAATATACGTTTTGGCTTGGTTATTATTATAGTTAAGTGGTAAAAGGATGGGTGTTTTCACACCTATCACTGATACAAAAAAGAGTGGTTTTAATTTTTGGTTAAATTTTTTTAGAAATATTTTTTTTTATTTATAAGTTTGAAATATTATAAATTAGAAAAATAAAAAGTAGGGACGTTAATGGGTTAGTTTTAAATGTAGAGTTTGTTTAGATTGATCAACGACGGGTGATGACGGAACAATAATTTAACAAAGGAAATAGAACAACGTGCTTTTTTAAATAAATGGTTTTGCTAACAGCAGTCCTATGGGTTTTTTTAAGGTTACCATAACTAAAATTAAACATTTAATTAATATAAAACTTTTCATGTTTAAATAACTTAATTGATAATTCAACATTTAATTATGATAAATCATTTCATGTTTAACTACACATTCCATAATTATAATATTTAAATACATATATATATGGAAATAATGAGTTCATTGAATGTAATTTTATACAAATGGTAGCCTTAAAAAACCCATAGAGTTGCTGTTAACAAAACCCTTAAATAAATATAATGTACTTTTTGATAAAGTATATTTCTATAAATGTTAACTGAATTTTTACTCAGTCTTTTAATATATTGTGATCAAAATTTCACATTTTAATTTTATTAAGTTTTATGAAGTTTTAATAAATTTTATAAACGGATAGAAAAAAGACTCTTGCAAAACAAGATTCTTGCAAAACTTATTTATATTCATACATATATTTGGCCTACTTGTTCGTCTATAATACTAAACTTTTAACTTAAAATAATTAACATGATTTATGGTATTTACTTAGTAAACAATTTAACACTATCATTTGACAATAAAATTGATTAAATAATGTTTGTTGACCTTCATATGGTTCACATATCAAATATGGAGCATTGCACGCTCAAAGTAGCAATAATTCAAAGAAAACATTTTTTTTTATATATTTTCGTCGGAATTCTCTCGGAAATAATAACTTTTTTGTGACGGATTTTCGACGGAATTTAAAAATAACACAAGTTAAATCATAGATAAAGCAATTCCGACGGAATAGTGAAAGATACAGATATGCGTCGGAAAGTAGTCGGAAAGTCGACGGTAAGTAACGTGAATTAGTGACAGATTTCAGACGAAATTATATCTCTTTGAAATCTGTTGGAAAGCAGTCGCAGAAGCACGTTTGTCGCTGATCTGATGGAAAGATGTCGGTAAATAAGTGACGGATATGTGTCCGGCGGAAATTTCGTCACTGAACGTCCAATTTCTAGTAGTGGCAGTTATTAAGAGCATGAAGTTCAGTTGTAAGGATAAAATTTTAATTATAAAGTTGGTTAAAATGTATAGAAGTAAATTTTATATTTGCCCAAATTATTTCATATTAGTTGCCTTGTATTATTAGATGCTAATTGTAAAATTACCAAAAACCAATTGCCCATATACTTTGCTCTAAAATACGTGTTGTCCGTAAAATATAATAAGACAAATATGGTACTTATATACGGACGCATGGCAACCGCTACACCTATCCTAACAAGGATGCCCAGTTATCCTGGTTGCCCTTTTTCTTTTGCAAAAAAACTTAATTTTAGACCCTGACTACTCTCTTTTTGCAATTTTTTCTTTTTTTAAGTGTAATAACCCTCAACCTTTTTAATAGGTAGTATTAGTATGGTTTTCTAAGTGTAATTTGTATATAAAACTTCAAATGGCTCATCTAAAATAAAATAAAAAAGATTCCTTTTTTAAGTTTTTATCATTTTCTTTTGTATTTTTTTAAAGTTTTTTTTTTTCGGCTTACCCGAGTGAGCGCATTCATGGCTCCATAACTTGACACAATAGACACCGTACTTTAGAACTTTCAACACATGCTATGTCACTATAACAAATGGGTTGATTTTTCACACTTATTATGGCACTTCTTCACACTTAAAAATGTATGAATTGAATAATTAACTATATAATTAGCGTTCTTAGTATGAAAAATTGGGTGTACCAAATAATTTTACAATTTTTAGTGTGAAGAATTATTAATAAAGTACACTTTTATGTGTCAACTTTTAATACTTCAAACTTTTAATGTGTGGGTTTTGTAATATTTTACATTTTTTAATACTTCATACTTATGAGTGTGAACATTTGACAAATAAAATTAACACTTTTAAAGTGCGAAGAAAAGAGTGTATAAAAACTAAATTTATCGTAGTGTGTTTAATCCTTTTGAACATACAAAACATAGGAAAACAGCTACTAGATATACTTGGTTAGATTGCGTATTCTCAATCTCAACATGGTTAAAAATGGCTTATTGGGTTTTTAATAAATAGTGAGCATATAGATGGGTAAAAAAAACATCAATAAATAACATTAATAAGTTTGATAACATTTTCTTTTAATGAATCTAATTTAATAGATATAAATATTAATTAGTGGACTGTTTCTTATCATTAAAGTAAAAGAGTAAATTAAATTTAGAGAATACAAATAAGTTGAGAGACCACCAAATATAATGAAAAGAACATGCATGCACGAAAGTTATACCTCCATATATGTGTGTTTCGCGTAGTCCAAGAAAAAGAATAGATCTTTTATAGGTAAGTACGTTGATACCTTTTAATGTGTTTTTTGTGAATAAGATTATATACATAGCCTATTAGTTATACCTAGTAAACTCTTTTAAATGTTTAAAAGTAGGTTTCAATAGTGGCGCTTCGATGCGGCTCGTTTTGTTTAGGTAAAAAAGCGTTTATTTTTAAAAAATAAAACGAGCCGCATCGAAGTTTAGGTAAAGAAGGTTACCAATCTGAGCAAATTTCAATTTGCCACATTACTTGATTCCTATCGGTGGTTTACTTTCAAAAAACAAAACATACCCTTAATTTCCATGTATACTTCTCATTCACAAAATTATACCATACAATCGAAACACAAAGTTTATTTACTTTCTTTGACAGTTTTTCTACCAAGTACATTCTCCAAAACATTAACAACGGTAACAGTCTACATCAAAAGTGTTCATCAAACATATCAAAATAGAGCAAAATAATATACCTCTAAAATGAAATTGCCCGGCCTCTCTAATGCTAACGACTTATTATTCCGTGGGTTTAAAGGAAAAGAGAAATGAAAATCTTCTATGGAATTTATCACTTGCATATAATAAAAAAGGAAAATAATCGAAGAACAAATCTTACACAGTGCATACATCTTTTGCCCATACTACTATTACTCAACTAATCCTATCTGTAATCCAATTACCACAATGTTTGACCACAATCTCCATTTTTACAATATAGTATTTGACTACAACTTCCATTATTCAATTTTTTTCTTGATAGTCTTGAGAGCTAATAATTTCAAATAGATGATTCAATTCTTAATATTTCATATCAATAAGTTGAGTCGAGTTGTGTTTCATCGCGCGCAAAGAAAATAAAAGGATGAAAAATAAACGAATCAGCGAAAATGAGGAACACATAAAACACGTTGATAGACTATTTAGACGCATCAAACCAAATTGTTTATTTACAGATTTAAGGATATTAATATATCGGTATTATTTAAAGTAAATATAACTGATGTACAATGAAGTCTGATATAATTTGAACTAATTATAGTTTACTTACCTCATGGAAGATGCTGAGAGAAGCAACGATGGTTCTCCCGATCCAGACACTGTATTTTCTCTCTTTGGGTGCTTCCACGGTGATTCTCATGTTGTTAGGAGCTTTTGCACGCATCTCCTTGATCAATCGGTCTGATAGACCCGGTATCATGGTTGACCACTGTAGGAAACGGTGTACACTTTTATTAAAAACATATTACAAGTAATAAAACCAACAGAATATAAAGACAGAAAATAATAACAGTAATCAAGAAAGCAGTAAAACTAAGACGAGGCACGTGTTTAACACGCTTCCCTTAAAACAGATTCGCCGTCTGTTTCCCAGGGTACAACGTCCAAAGCTGTTGTACAGTCGGACTAAACAAACTTGCCTGAAAGATCACGGAAGCCTTGCGTGTTTCTGATCGACGAGCTGCTGGAAAACGAACTGGTAATGGAGTAAAGAAAAAGCTGCGTTTTTCTGATGATAAAAACTGAATAAGAATGGTTTATTTTATAGCTAATTCATGTCTTGGTCACCAAGACAGAATATATGCTTCTAAAATAATCAGACACACAAATCTGTTAAAAATAAACATGATTTGCATATATTTCACAAACACAGGAAAATTCTGTCTATATCTATTCCTTAAATAGATGTATAGAATTTTCTGGAAACAAAAATCGAATTTGTAGCAAAAAAGATACCGAAATATGCCCGCACCCAAGCCGGTTTTTGGAGCTGCATTCGTGTCCGCAGGTCGCGCGCTCGTGCACAAGTTCAGTAGCTTCGAACCCGTTTTTGGCCTAGAAATCCCACTTTCTGCACCCCCCCCCCTGCGCGCGCGTAGGCGTGGGAGTAAAAACCCACAAATGAATATTGTAGGGTAGAAACTAGGATTTCCTTATAAACATGTTTTCACTTCATGTTTCAAGCGATGTAGGACAAATATTTTTCCAAATATTGTGTTTCACGTGACTCAGTTTGAGACACGATATCTCATTCATATTAACTCCATATTGGACATACTTTAGCTCGTTGCGAAGCTCTCTTCGAGGAGAACGCAAAGCTACTAAGTAATACGAATATATATAACATATACATATATAAAATTATGTCCAAAGTATTGCAAAAACCATATTTTGCAAAACATTTTCCAACAATCCCCCACATGAATGGGAATCGGTCGAAAACACACGAAAGTTTCGGCAAAATTTCTGCGGTTAAGTCCTGCATAGGATAGGTAGGTGTAACCCTTTGAACCTTCCCTTGTGAGATGCACTTAGTCTCCTAGATCTGAGTAGACGCGATGTCCTTGAACTCAGCCTCTGTATACGTAGACGACAATACACACTCACACAAGACTCTCCCTGACCTTGTCAAGTCCTCATAGTCGTGTTCGTTATGGTCATGAACACTCGCCTGGTTCTGCAAGAGCTCTTAGAAATTGCGCCCCCACAATTTCCTTCGAAGCGACCCCACTTCTCTCTCACATAGGTGATTTCATCTTGAATCATTAAAAACATATGTTTTATGATTTATCTTGAATCATTATGCTTTATGATTTCATCCTGAATCATTAAGCCATATGTTTAACCTCTCAACAAGTCACATTGTTCTAGGAATGGACTAGGAAAGTTACTGTATTAAGTAACTCCCCCACATTAACGTGACTTCCCCCACATTTCTATGATTAGGTTGTCCTATTGAACCCAGATCTTGGGATCTCCATTCAACTGGGTTAGGTTTTCCTTCATAGAGACTCATTCCTTTAAGGGCTTAAGTCCCATTCCTTTAGACGACTTACTAACTAACTCTCTGCTTAAGCCTTTCGTAAGCGGATCCGCGATGTTATCCTTTGACTTCAAATAGTCAATTGAGATAACTCCTGTTGAGAGTAGTTGTCGTACCGAATTATGTCGACAACGGATATGTCTAGACTTTCCATTATACATTGTGCTATGAGCTCTGCCAATTGCCGATTGACTATCACAATGTATACTAATGGCTGTTACCAGTTTAGGCCACCTTGGTATGTCCTCTACGAATTGACGTAGCCATTCCGCCTCTTCCCCGCATTTGTCTAACGCGATAAATTCTGATTCCATCGTGGACTTAGCTATTACAGTTTGCTTGGAAGACTTCCAAGATATAGCGGCCCCTCCCAGTGTAAACACATATCCACTGGTCGATCTAGAATCCTTTATGTCAGATATCCAATTTGCATCACTGTATCCTTCAATAACAGATGGATATCTAGCATAATTCAGTCCATAATCACGACTGTATCTCAAATAATGAAGTACCCTAGTCATAGCTTTCCAATGTGCATCACTTGGATTACTAGTATATCTACTCAGCCTGCTAACAGCATATGCTAAGTCAGGTCGGGTACATGTCATCAAATACATTAACATACCAATAATTCTTGAATACTCTAATTGGGCAACACCTACACCTCTATTTTTAGATAGATGCAAACTGGTGTCTATTGGAGTTCTAGCTAGGCCGGAATCCCCCGCATTATGAGTATTAAGAATTTTTTCCACGTAATGTGCTTGACTTAATGCAAGTCCACTTTGAGTTCGTATGATCTTTATTTTAAGGATCACATCAGCCAAACCCATATCTTTCATGTCAAACTTTGATTTCAACATGTCTTTAGTAGACTTGATCATCTTGTCGTTACTGCCAACGATAAGCATATCGTCGACATAAAGACACAAGATTACATATCCACTATTTGTTTCTTTGACATAAACACACTTGTCGCATTCATTAATTTTGAATCCACCCTCTAGCATGGCATGATCAAACTTCTGATGCCATTGTTTTGGAGCTTGCTTTAAGCCATACAATGACTTAACAAGCCTACAAACTTTGCTCTCTTGTCCAAGAGCCATGAAACCCTCGGGTTGGTTCATGTATATTTCTTCTTCTAAATCTCCATTTAGAAAAGCCGTTTTCACATCCATTTGGTGAACTTCTAAATTTCTTAATGCGGCAATAGCAAGAATCATCCTAATAGAAGTTATCCGCGTAACAGGCGAATAAGTTTCAAAGTATTCTAGACCTTCGCGTTGTCTAAAACCTTTTATCACCAATCTTGCTTTGTACTTATCAATGGTGCCATCAGCTTTCATCTTCTTCTTGAAGATCCATTTATAGGCTAGTGGTTTACAACCAGGAGGTAAATCCACGAGCTCCCAAGTATGATTTTGTAAAATAGACTCTATTTCACTATTAATCGCTTCTTTCCATCGAGGCCCTTCCGAGGAATTTACAGCTTCTTGATAAAAAGTGGGTTCATTTTTGTGACAACCCTGGTTTTGAGGTTCGTCACTTAGTTTTATTTTGTGCTAGTTGCGTGTCTTTACGTGTGTATGTGCTTATTGGTGTGTATAGATTGTGGTTTGGATATCGTTTCTGGTACGGGGTACCTTGTGAATGAAACGATGTGTGATGATTTCATGTTCATGAGTTCACATGGTAGTGACTATGAAGTGAGATGGTGTTATTTGGTGGTTCTAAGTATACGTATATGTATTATAGAAAATCGTATTTTTACGATTTACGGTTTAGCATTTAGAGGTCGCGGATGAGGTAATTAGTCATATGAATATTTTTCGGGATGGTTTAAGTCATTTAGGACTTAGTTATAAAGTTTATTGTAAAATTTGAGATTTTTTAAAGTGTATATTTTACGTCTTTTATGGTAAAACGCGTAAATTTCACTAGTTTTACAGTTTTGTGGTTTTGGAAGCTTGAGGAGCTGAAATAAATTAAGGAAAATTAAAGTAATATTAATAACATAATATTAAATAATAAAAATATAAAAAAAACGAATTTAAGGGTGTTTGGGTCGGTTTAGACGCACCAAAGAAGAAAGAAAGAAGGGAAAAGCCCAAAACAGGCCCAATGGACTTGTAATGGGATTAGGGGGCTTTTAGGACTTAACCAAACCCAACTCATAACCATAATAATCAGGTTTTTAACCTCCATAACATCTCCTAGCCGAAATTCATCAATGGTGGCCAATTAGGGTTCTTCAAAAATTAGGTTTTCCTCATCTTCTATTAATTCAAAGGTAAAACCTTCTTAACCCTTTTCATATTAAATGTTTTTAATGTTTCTATGATCATATAATGGATTAGTTTAGGGTTTAATAAAAAACATTATATTAATCATATTTTAATTATTAAATAAATTAGGGCTTGTAATTAGAGGGATTAGGGTTAATTAATGAGGTTAATTTTGTTAAACCCGTTTTTAAAAACTAGGCAGAATTTTGAGTCAATTGTTTTGATCATATCGGGAGTTCTAAGAACATTCAAGATGCGATTCAAGTATCCCTGAAAAGGTACTTGAAGTGGCTTTCCAATGCAAGAAACGAGAACTAAATTGAAGGTCGGGAAGTGGGTCAACAACAGGTTACAACAGTCGGAGGTCAAAACAGTTTTGAATTCAGCCTGTTTTCTTTTTAAGTTTTGGGTTGTTTGGGGTACTTAGGGTTGCATTGGGATCTTCTCACGAACATGAGAGATGGTTTATATATTTTAGTAAGTATCTGCACTTGGGCTAAGGTTGTGGTTTAGGGTAAGACTCTCTAATGGTAACAAACTTTTCATACGTTTAAAATCAGTAAATTCTGGATAGGTAGCAATATATACACATATATCGGGGCCTTAACTGTAACTTTAAGGTTAGGGAAAATGGGAGATTTTAACTAACATGTATAAAAGTGTGAATATTCCTTTTACAGAAACCATGGGTATATTTAAGTGGACGTTTGACTTAAAGTTTTGAGACCTAAAACTGGGACTGTTTTGTGTAAAATTATGAACGGGATAGCTATTAAACTTAACCAAGTTAGGGACTTGTTAAGGAAGGGTAATGGGGTGATTAGAGCTTATCAATGCGGTATTATATGGGAATACGTTAGATGTCCATCATAGGTTGATGAGCCATCTTGGTGATTGGTTCGGGTATTGATTGTGTGTTTTTGGTTTGTTAGCTCGTTGCTAGTGCGAGGACTTGTAAAGAAGCTATCAGGTGAGTTTCATAGTCCCATGTTTACTTTTGATTTGACTTCCAGATGGGATGGAAGAGACACTATGTTGAGTTGTTTATAAATTGATGTTGTGAATGTTTTTAAGGTTGAGATGGACTTGTGTGTACATTATGTGATTAACTGCTATGTGATTCTTGTTTGTGTATGATCTGGATTGGAAAGGTACATAGGTGTATGGGCGTCTATGGGACCAATGGTTAATGACAAGGTAGTGGCCTTGGGATAGGTACATAGCGTGATCATCTATGGGACCAATGGTTAATGACAAGGTAGTGGCCTTGGAAATTATGATGTTTGGTAAGGCGTGATGCCTTGGAAATTATGGTTGTTGGTAAGGCGTGATGCCTTGGAAATTGTGGTTGTTGGTAAGGCGTGATGCCTTGGAATTGTGATGATTGATTGAACTTGAATGCTAGTGTTAATACATAATTGTAGCGCATTATCCATATGTTTTTGTGTTGACGGTTGTTATTCACAGCTTGTAACTGATTTAGCGTTGGAGTCTAAACCTATGACTCTCACCAACTTTATGTTGACGTGTTTTAGTGTCTCTTTCAGGTGTGAATGTGTTTAAGCTTAAGGATAGAAGTGGCTAGACTTGGATGCCTTAGGATTGCATATAGAAGGAGATCCCCGTTCCTTCTTAGTTTACCTTTATGTTTTTTTTGATAAGTGATACATGTTGGCACCTATATGTTTGTTTTGTTTGTGTTATTTGTTTGTCTTGGGTAAGAGGTAGGACTGTTACCTACTTACTTAGACTCCTGCATTGTTGAGATATTGTCATGACATTTGTGTCACCATTTTATGACATTTCTTATATCATTTAGTTAACTCTATAGACACGTTATTGTTGTGATGATATCCATACGTCGTGCCCCATATTCCGCCATGGTGGGATGTGACAGAATGGTATCAGAGACAATGGTTATAGAGAATTAGGTTGCCTAGTCGCGTAGCCTAGTCTATAGCTTAAGGGTCCCTGCATATAGGCGTCATAGGATTATGTGTGCATTTTATTATAATTGATGTGTTTGAATGTTATTTATTGTGATGTTTTGACTAGTATGAATTGAACCATAGTAAGTTCATACTTAGCCACATGTTATTTTCTTTTTGGGTTGTGACTAGTGCGGGTTGAACCATAATCGTCCACACTAGTCATTGTCTTATTTTGCTTAAATTGTACATTATAGTACATAATTTGGTACATGGTAGTTCTATCTTTTGTTGGGTTATTTTATGTACCTGAGGTACAATATTTTTTATTTTGATGTTTAAGTCATGTTCCCTAAGAATCGTGTGGTGGTTCGAGTTACTAGGAGTAGGTGGATAGGAAGGGTTTTAAGCTGTTTCCACTCTTACGGGCGACATGACTTATAACTGATTATGCTTTCGTTTTGGATTTAGTCTATGTTGTTTTAGCTAGACTATGGATTTACGTATTCAAAGAGTATTACTATGTTATTTTAATAGATGGAGTTTTGGACTTTATTGTTTATGTGGTTATGAGCTTATGTGACTAGATGGATTTATGTGTTATATGTTGTATTGATTCTTATAAGTGTCATCATAGGAGGGAGTGCATTGGAGGAAGGGTAATTGTATAAGTATGGTGGCCAACATAGTTATACAAGTACCACAACTTCAATGGGTTCTCAAGTATGATTGCATGAAAGAGGGTTAGTACATGCTTGTATATGATGAGATGGAGAATTTGGGTATACGTATAATATATGGGTTTATGTAATGGCTGCCTATGATATGGCTATCATTCTTTTGTGTTATATGTTTTGGGTTATAGTTGTGTTGTGTGATTATGGGGTCACACGATATGGTTTGGTTTTGGAGGTGGGCTTTATGCCTTGTTGTGGCACGGTGAGATGGTGATTACTCGTATGGAAAAACGAGCGTATAAAGCGATTGATTGACTTACGTGTATGATAACGAGTATGTTTGGGGGATTCAATAGGTATACATGTGCGGATGTATATATACTACTATGTGTTAAGTTATGGTATATGGTCGTTCACTAGTTATTATAACTTGAACGTACCTTGTGTTTGTTCGTGTTTTATGGTGCTGGAGTTTGGTGGAGTTTCAACGACGTTTTGAATCTTTTGAACTGTGTCTTGTAGCGTATTCTTTGAGTTTCGTATTTCACGTGTACGTTTTAAAACGGTGTTCTTGGTTTTAAGTCTACTGAAATAACCTAGGATTTCTTTTAAGATAATGAAATCTTTTGTGTTGAGACTTACATTTCTTTTGGTTGGTATATGGAAAAAGGGGACTTGGAAATCTAGTATAGGGTTAGATAGTTGGTCGTGTTCGGTAAAATAAGGGTAAGGTGTTGGGGTCATGTTTGAAACAAGATGTAACATAAGATTTCTTTTTATTCAACACTTATTTATCTCAAATTCTAAAAGACTTTCTTTAAAATAAAGCGAAGTAAAATTTCTTTCTACTTACATAGTTTATATAATTGGGTTTAACCGATTCACGTCATTTATAATTATTAATTCAAGGTTAAATTGAGTTTATGAAGATTTCACATACAATTTTATCTTTCATTAATATAAAACTGTTTCGGTCATAACTTGTTCGTTTTTAGAGCTTTTTGAGTGATTCAAAAGCAAAAAAATAAAAAGTAAAAAATAAAAAATAAAAAATTATGTATTTGGAACGTACTTTTCAAATATTCAGAATGTATAGCCATGGGAGGTCAGTGGACTGGTCGGAATTGTTATACAAGTGTCGGGTTCAAGGTTGAGTTTTGAATAGTAGTTTTATTTTTTTGATTTGGGATGCACGGGATACCTAATCTTTGAGTTGAGTTTTGAGATCGCCTAGAAGGTTGTTTGTAGATGGTTTGAGTCACATAGATGTGGGGAGGTAAAAAAATAATAATAATAATAAATAAGAGTATATTCTTTTGGAAAGGTCGGTCTTTTGCACGGTTTAAATAATATGTTGCGGGGCGTAATATGTTTTGGTTGCCATTGGGCGTTTCTCGGATTATTTTTCGTTGTCATGGGTCATTTTGAATTAATACACGTTCTGGGTTGAGTTTTCTTTTGAGTCTCATGGCTTTTGATTTGTTTTAATTGGTGCACGTGAAATGTCGTTAGTTATCCGTAGGTTTGATTCGTTGATCGTATCTGGTGGATTCAGGATGTAGTTTTTGTTTCATATTGTTTGGGAGCTTTGAGGTATTCATATGAAAGACTTGGTCGCGCCTACACGCTTAAGTAGGTGACCATGAGAGAACGGTCGGAATACCCTTAGTGGGGAGGAAGGAAGTTCGTAGACCAACTAATGTGGTCATGAGGTCTCTTAGGAGTACCAAAGAGATGAATAGAGATTTGTTGGATACTAGCACAAGTAACGCGCCATAGAGAGTGTTGGAAGGGGATACAATACCTCAAAGGTATTTATGATTGTTCGTAGGGCATGTAAGTTTTCCGAAAATTTCCCGAAATTTAGTAGGTTTGCCTATTACTGTGAGGTAGAACCATAAATAGAGCAAGTAGGAGAAGTGAGAGGAGTTGTAGTTAGTGCCTTTCCAAGGCAAATCGTTGATGGAGTCATTTAAAAACAAGAGCTGTTAGAAATTGCAAGGAATGCCGGATAAAAGTTGAGTTGCTTAGTAGTAGATTGGATGTGGAAAGAGGTTGAGTGGTCCGATGAGAGGAAGTACCGGTCTTTTAAGATGCGTGTAGAATTTTGCAAGTAGAACGAGGTAGGAATTTATTCGTATTGCCGCTAAGAGAGGGTGCAAGGAGGACATAGTTGAAACTGCTAAGGATGTTGTATGAACGCTTTGGGTTTACGGTTATGCATTTGGCTTCGCCGAAGAACTAGCGGATTTCATGGTGTCAATGAACCAAGTGTGCATGAACGTGTATACACGAGTTGTCATCGGAGCGTCGACGACATCTTGAACTACTCAAATCTGAGAAGGAGAGTGAGGCGAATTATGTGTTGGTTTTGGGGTGGAGTTATACGTGAGATTTTCGAGTGTGAGTTTTTAGTATTAAGTTTACCATGATGAGTAGTTAGAGATGATGGAGTATCATGGAACCAGCAAGGGGCGAAGTGAAGAAGGATGAGGAAGCATTTTGGAGGCTGAAGAGGTGGATTGGATAATGGGCCGATCTTGGCTTTATCGGAAGGACTGGATGAATTCACGAAGCATGACGATACGTGGAGCAGGGATTTGGACGCGTACGAGGACGACAAAGAAAGGCGATCGCTTATACGTTGCAGGAACTGAAGATTTGGAAGAACTAGATGGACTTAGTTAGTGGGGCTGGATTGTTATATCTGCGTAGAATGCTAGAGGCATTTGGTGTACGAGACGTGGAGAATGATCTATACGGATCATGAACGTCTCCAACACATATTCAATCATCTTGATTGAACTTTTGGCAAAGGTGATGGGTGGAGTTAAGTGATGAAAGAAAATTGCAAGGCCAAGTACCATATGGGAAAGGGAAGCATGGTTGATGAGACATGGAATAAGAAGAATGAAGTGAAGCTGATACGAACTTGAACTATATGGATGACGTATTAGGGTGGTTTGCATGAAGGATGTAGGTTGCACGAGTTGATTTGTCTAAAGCAGAGAACGCGTCAACATGTATGTTGCGTGGCTTGGACAATCATATGGAGAAAGGGGCGTAGACTATACTTCCTACATATATAAGAGTAGCTTAAAAAGGGTAATGTAAGGACGAAATTGGTGAAAGTGACGAGAGTTGGGTGATAGTCGATAGACTGACTACTTCATCTCATATTTCAAGAGGAATGAGAAGTCACGTAGTTGAGAAGTTGGAAGAATTGCGTACGAATGGGATGGAATAGAGGGTTATGCGTAAAAGTTAGCCTAATATGTATGGAATACCTTATCAAGGATTATGGCAAGGGAAGAAACGATGGGAAGCATCACATCGTGATGTATGGTATGAGTTGAGGAGGAAGAAGGACGTGTGTATTGAAGCGAAGCATGAATGAAATAGGAACCGGAGGTAAAACTTTGGTAGAGCTTAATGAGTAGAATAAAGCACATCACAGGCTAATGCTGTCGTAGTGTGGAAAAGGAAATGGCACTGAGCTATACTGATTGTTTGGGAGGATTAGTATCGATAATCGAATGGATGAGGAGTTATAGGTGTGATATGCCATAGGGACGAAGGGATTGGTCTAACTGAGATAACCATCCTTCTGAGGATGTGTATAGATCGTAAGTTGATTTGGACTGGAAGAACTAATGGGTATGTGAAAGACCGTCATAGGTCCCTTTGTAAGGAAATTGGAAATTTTAAGTAGTTTGGGGTACGGACTAAAGGGAGTTTCACCCATAGTAACGGGTGGTATGTTTTGGTGAAATGGAAGAGTTGATGTAGAGCTTTGTAGGTCCAGTTATGATCTTTGGAAAGATCGGACCAGTAGCATATGAGCATAGAATTACATGGGAGAAATGAGTTGTATACATGATACGTTTCATGTATTGAGATTGGTAAAGGTTGTTTGAGAATGCATCTTACATGTACGGTTATTCGGGACTTGTGTTAATGAGAGTCTTTGTTTTATCAAAGAGTCATCTAGGAGATTTATTGACTATGAGGTCAAGAGTTTGGCAATGAGTTTAATTGTTTTTGGTTTGTATATGTGGTATTTTGAAACTTGAACTAAAGTTCATGTGGAAATGAGAGGAGTTCTTTTAGAACAAGTATACTCGTGTGATTTGTTTCCTGTGTGTTTGATCCTAAGGAGTAAATCTCGGGACGAGATTTCTATTAGGAGGGAGTGATGTGACAACCCTGGTTTTGAGGTTCGTCACTTAGTTTTATTTTGTGCTAGTTGCGTGTCTTTACGTGTTTATGTGCTTATTGGTGTGTATAGATTGTGGTTTGGATATCGTTTTTGGTACGGGGTACCTTGTGAATGAAACGATGTGTGATGATTTCATGTTCATGAGTTCACATGGTAGTGACTATGAAGTGAGATGGTGTTATTTGGTGGTTCTAAGTATACGTATATGTATTATAGAAAATCGTATTTTTACGATTTACGGTTTAGCATTTAGAGGTCGCGGATGAGGTAATTAGTCATATGAATATTTTTCGGGATGGTTTTAAGTCATTTAGGACTTAGTTATAAAGTTTATTGTAAAATTTGAGATTTTTTTTAAAAGTGTATATTTTACGTCTTTTACGGTAAAACGCGTAAATTTGACTAGTTTTACGGTTTTGTGGTTTTGGAAGCTTTAAGAGCTGAAATAAATTAAGGAAAATTAAAGTAATATTAATAATATAATATTAAATAATAAAAATATAAAAAAAATGAATTTAGGGGTGTTTGGGTCGGTTTAGACGCACCAAAGAAGAAAGAAAGAAGGGAAAAGCCCAAAACAGGCCCAATGGACTTGTAATGGGATTAGGGGGCTTTTAGGACTTAAACAAACCCAACTCATAACCATAATAATCAGGTTTTTAACCTCCATAACATCTCCTAGCCGAAATTCATCAATGGTGGCCAATTAGGGTTCTTCAAAAATTAGGTTTTCTTCATCTTCTATTAATTCAAAGGTAAAACCTTCTTAACCCTTTTCGTATTAAATGTTTTTAATGTTTCTATGATCACATGATGGATTAGTTTAGGGTTTAATAAAAAACAGTATATTAATCATATTTTAATTATTAAATAAATTAGGGCTTGTAATTAGAGGGATTAGGATTAATTAATGAGGTTGATTTTGTTAAACCCGTTTTTAAAAACTAGGCAGAATTTTGAGTCAATTGTTTTGATCATATCGGGAGTTCTAGGAAGATTCAAGATGCGATTCAAGTATCCCTGAAAAGATAATTGAAGTGGCTTTCCAATTCAAGAAACGAGAACTAAATTGGAGGTAGGGAAGTGGGTTAACAACAGCTTACAACAGTCGGAGGTCAAAACATTTTTGAATTCAGCCTGTTTTCTTTTTAAGTTTTGGGTTGTTTGGGGTACTTAGGGTTGCATTGGGATCTTCTCATGAACATGAGAGATGGTTTATATATTTTAGTAAGTATCTGCACTTGGGCTAAGGTTGTGGTTTAGGGTAAGACCCTCTAATGGTAACAAACGTTTCATACGTTTAAAATCAGTAAATTCTGGATAGGTAGCAATATATACACATATATCGGGGCCTTAACTGTAGCTTTAAGGTTAGGGAAAGTGGGAGGACTTAACTAACATGTATAAAAGTGTGAATATTCCTTTTACAGAAACCATGGGTATATTTAAGTAGACGTTTGACTTAAAGTTTTGAGACCTAAAACTGGGACTGTTTTGTGTAAAATTATGAACGGGATAGCTATTAAACTTAACCAAGTTAGGGACTTGTTAAGGAAGGGTAATGGGGTTATTAGAGCTTATCAATGAGGTATTATATGGGAATACATTAGATGTCCATCATAGGTTGATGAGACATCTTGGTGATTGGTTCGGGTATTGATTGTGTGTTTTTGGTTTGTTAGCTCGTTGCTAGTGCGAGGACTTGTGAAGAAGCTATCAGGTCAGTTTCATAGTCCCATGTTTACTTTTGATTTTGACTTCCAGATGGGATGGAAGAGACACTGTGTTGAGTTGTTTATAAATTGATGCTGTGAATGTTTTTAAGGTTGTGATGGACTTGTGTGTACATTATGTGATTAACTGCTATGTGATTCTTGTTTGTGTATGATCTGGATTGGAAAGGTACATAGGTGTATGGGCGCCTATGGGACCAATGGTTAATGACAAGGTAGTGGCCTTGGGATAGGTACATAGCGTGATCGTCTATGGGACCAATGGTTAATGACAAGGTAGTGGCCTTGGAAATTATGGTGTTTGGTAAGGCGTGATGCCTTGGAAATTATGGTTGTTGGTAAGGCGTGATGCCTTGGAAATTGTGGTTGTTGGTAAGGCGTGATGCCTTGGAATTGTGATGATTGATTGAACTTGAATGCTAGTGTTAATACATAATTGTAGCGCATTGTCCATATGTTTTTGTGTTGACGGTTGTTATTCACAGCTTGTAACTGATTTAGCATTGGAGTCTAAACCTATGACACTCACCAACTTTATGTTGACGTGTTTTAGTGTCTCTTTCAGGTGTGAATGTGTTTAAGCTTGAGGATAGAAGTGGCTAGACTTGGATGCCTTAGGATTGCATATAGAAGGAGATCCCCGTTCCTTCTTAGTTTACCTTTATGTTTTTTTTGATAAGTGATACATGTTGGCACCTATATGTTTGTTTTGTTTGTGTTATTTGTTTGTCTTGGGTAAGAGGTAGGACTGTTACCTACTTACTTAGACTCCTGTATTGTTGAGATATTGTCATGACATTTGTGTCACCATTTTATGACATTTCTTATATCATTTTGTTAACTCTATAGACACGCTATTGTTGTGATGATATCCATACGTCGTGCCCCATATTCCGCCATGGTGGGGTGTGACAATTTTCTACCATAAAAGAGACAAAATCGGGTCCAAATGATTTCTCGGTTCTCGCCCGTTTGCTTCTTCTAGGTTCAACCTCTTCTTCCTTGGGTTGATCTTGTCTCTCATCTTGGAGATCATTATCATCGCGTTGTCTCTTATCTTGGACAACTGCATCATCTATTCTAGATGTGTTTCCATTTTCCTTCTTTTAAAAAGGAAATATGTTTTCAAAGAAGGACGCATTCCTTGATTCCATAACTTTGTTCTTGTGTATATCTGGATTTTTCGAATCATGTACAATGAAACGATACGCACTACTATTCTTAGCATATCCAATAAATATACAATCCACAGATTTAGGTCCAATCGATTGGGTCTTAGGTGTCGGCACAGCTACCTTGGCTAGACAGCCCCACACTCGTAAGTACTGGTATGATGGTTTTCTTCCCACCACAGTTCATATGGGGTTTCCTCTTTATCCTTACGAGGTATCTTGTTTAAAAGATAAGTAGCCGTTAGAATGGCTTCCCCCCACATGTCCCGGCTCAAACCAGAACTTAACAACATGGCATTAACCATCTCTTTCAAGGTACGGTTCTTCCTTTCGGCAATACCGTTTTGCTGAGGTGAATAAGGAGCAGTAAACTCATGTCTAATTCCATATTTCGCACATAGATCAGCAAAAGGAGACACATATTCACCTCCTCTATCACTTCGTACAACCTTGATTTTCCTACCAAGTTGATTCTCAACTTCGGTTTTGTATAGAACAAAATTGTCTATAGCTTCATCTTTACTTTTCAACAAGTAAACGTAGCAGTACTTTGTGCAATCATCAATAAACGTGATGAAGTACTTATTGCCACCTTTTGTGGGTAGTGATTTCAAATTACATATGTCTGTGTGTATCATATCAAGTGGTTCGGTTTTTCGTTCAACCGATTTGAATGATGATCTTGTAAGTTTGGCTTCGACACAAGTTTCACACTTATAATTTGAATCAATATGAAAATTTGGTATGCCATTAAATTTAATCAAACGATGCATTGAATTAAAATTAACATGTCCAAGACGGCCATGCCACACGTTAAAAGACTCAATCAAGTAAGCAGAAGAATTCATTTTATTGATATCATTCTTAACAACTATTACATTGAGCTTAAACATACCATTCAGGGCATACCCCTTACCAACATACATTTGATTCTTAGAAAGTACAACTTTATCAGACTAAAAAACAAGACGAAAACCAAACTTATTCAAAAGCCATCCGGACACAAGATTCTTGCGAATCTCCAGAACATACAAGACTTTAGTCAACTTGAGCTCTTTCTCGGATATCATCTTCAAAATAACATCTCCTTCGCCCTTGATATCAGCAGTTGCAGAGTTGCCCATGTACAGCTTCTCTCCATTGTCAACCGCTCTGAAAGAGTAAAACATACTCTTGTCAGCACACACATGACGGGTTGCCCCAGTATCAACCCACCAATCATTATTATTAGAACCTACCAGGTTAACTTCAAAGATCATGGTAACGACATCAGACACCATAGCAATCATGTCCACATTATCATTCACCATATTAGCCTCGCGTGGAGTCACCCACTTTGGCGCTTTGCAATTAGCAGCACGATGACCTGGCTTGTCACAGTTGAAGCAATTTCCTTGGAACTTCTGCTTCGCAATTCCAGCCTTAGGAGCAAGGTACTCAGACTTCCCTTTGCTCTTCTTGTCATTCTTCCCTTTTCCAATGCTCTTGCCTTTAGACTTTAAAGAAGACGAACCATGCTCAACCATATTTGCCTTGGCAGAATCAGGTGTATAAGTGTTTTTCTGAGCCAGCTTGTTGTCCTCTTCAATACGAAGACGAACAACCAAGTCTTCAACAGTCATCTCCTTTCGCTTATGCTTCAAGTAGTTTTTAAATTCTACCCAGCTTGGAGGTAACTTTTCAATGATAGCAGCAACTTGAAAAGTTTCACTCAAAGTCATACCCTCAACATGAATGTCGTGTAGCAAAACCTGCAGATCTTGAACCTGAGTTATCACACTCTTTGAATCAACCATCTTGTAATCCAAAAAGCGAGCTACCACGAACTTCTTTCTACCAGCATCCTCAGTTTTGTACTTGCGTTCCAACGACTCCCATAATTCTTTGGCAGTCTTAGTCTTGTAGTACACATTGTACAAAGAGTCCACCAAACCATTCAGAATATAGTTGTGACACAAGAAGTCTGAATGTTTCCATGCTTCAACAGCTTGCACGGCTTGTTGATTTTCGGGTACACCTTCTTTAGGAGGTTCCACCTGAGGTACAGTCTCCTATAAGAACTTCGCAAGGTTCAAAGTAGTGAGATAGAAGAACATCTTCTGCTGCCACCTCTTAAAATTCTATCCCTTGAATTTTTCTGGTTTTTCAGCATGATTAGCAACTGTGTGGGTAACTGGCGCAGCAGTTACTTTCACTGTAGTAGTTGCAGGAATTTCAGGAGTGCTAGTAGACATTCTGAAAGATTAAACAAGATCAAAACACAAACAGTTAGACAACTGTTATAAATCTGTATATAAGAAATTCAATCGTGATCTCTATATACTTATAGTAGATCTGCTTCAAAGAACTCAATCTTGGTTTCAATGAATCAGATGCAATTATCAAAAATATCAGTTTAATAGAAACACAATCTTGGTTTTAATAAACTGATTAGAACAACTACTAAAAAAACGTTAACTGTTAATAAAAATCTGTAAATTAAAACTGATTTCCAGTGAAACTCAATCCTGGTTTCGGCAGAAACAGTTTATAATTAAATCTGATAAAATTATTAATCCGATTTTAATAAAAGTTTTAATTCTGTTAAATAGAATCTGTTTTAAGATTGTAGGAAACGGTGTACACTTTTATTAAAAACAGATTACAAGTAATAAAACCAACAGAATATAAAGACAGAAAATAATAACAGTAATCAAGAAAGTAGTAAAACTAAGACGAGGCACGTGTTTAACACGCCTCCCTTAAAATAGATTTGCCGTCTGTTTCCCAGGGTACAACGTCCAAAGCTGTTGTACAGTCGGACTAAACAAACTTGCCTAAAAGATCACGGAAGCCTTGCGTGTTTCTGATCGACGAGCTGCTGGAAAACGAACTGGTAATGGAGTAAAGAAAAAGTTGCGTTTTTCTGATGATAAAAACTGAATGAGAATGGTTTATTTTATAGCTAATTCATGTCTTGGTCACCAAGACAGAATATATGCTTCTAAAATAATCAGACACACAAATCTGTTAAAAATAAACATGATTTGCATATATTTCACAAACACAGGAAAATTCTGTCTATATCTATTCCTTAAATAGATGTACAGAATTCTCTGGAAACAAAAATCGAATTTGCAGCAAAAAAGATACCGAAATCTGCCCGCACCCAAGCCAGTTTTCGGAGCTGCATTCGTGTCCGCAGGTCGCGCGCTCGTGCACAAGTTCAGTAGCTTCGAACCCGTTTTTGGCCTAGAAATCCCACTTTCTACACCCCACCTGCGCGCGCGTAGGCGTGGGAGTAAAAACCCACAAATGAATATTGTAGGGTAGAAACTAGGATTTCCTTATAAACATGTTTTCACTTCATGTTTCAAGCGATGTGGGACAAATATTTTTCCAAATATTTTGTTTCACGTGACTCACTTTGAGACACGATATCTCATTCATATTAACTCCATATTGGACATACTTTAGCTCGTTGCGAAGCTCTCTTCGAGGAGAACGCAAAGCTACTAAGTAATACGAATATATATAACATATACATATATAAAATTATGTCCAAAGTATTGAAAAAACCATATTTTGCAAAACATTTTCCAACAACTACTGAGGAAAATGCAATGTAACATTTCTCTAATAGACCCGGTATCATGGTTGAACCACTACTGAGGAAAATGCAATTTAACATTTCTCTAATAGACCCAGTATCATGGTTGAACCACTACTGAGGAAAATGCAATTTAACATTTCTCTCATGCTCCTTTTATCCTTAACCGTCATGATCGAGTTGTAGATGGCATCATGAATACCATCACTTTCTAGTCCAATGATAGATGGCTGAAAATAATATCGGTGCAACTAGAGGTGGCTCAAGGGGTGTGCAAGTGGTGCGGTTGCACCGGGCCTCCGCTTATAAAAGGGCCTCATTTTTATTAGTCTTATACATATATACGTTATATAACATATATGCGTCATATAATTCAAGTTTACATGTAATTTCTCTTTAATTTACAAGTGAAACGGGCCTCCTTTTTGTTATTGCCTAAGACCTTCGAAAACCATGAGACGGCCCTGGGTGCAACAGAATCTTTATTGTCCAATTGCGATAACTTTTCTTTCGGGCAACACATAGTTTAATTTCTTCACCGTTTGTCGTTTCAAATTCTTTTTCATAGTGAAGAGCCACATATGCAAACCTTTCTTCCGTGTCATGGGCACTATTTCATTGAGCAGCACTGTGTAATCTCTCTCCGTAAGGATATTTGCTAGGTAATTTGTAATGTCAACCAACAAGGTTAACACACTGGATGACATCTTTCAGTATAATACCTTCATAAATTGGGAGTCCGTGACATACCATCTCCCAAATTCAACACTATACCTATAAAAAGTAAGATAAGTAAGAGCATATGCAATAGAAAAGTCTTTAAAGACTTTGTATTATTTCACAAAGTCATTTTGAGTAGTTTTTACCATTGTAGCAAAAGATTTTTGGGTTAGTTTTTTATAATGGGTATACTAAATATATCAACAAATCTATTAAATTTTGATAATTGTGCAGCAAAGCAATTAATATGACACTCACAAAAAAGACTTCGTGTTTCTTATCTATTTTACAACTGAAGGTTTATATTACTCATAACAATTACGTAAAATCTTAATTAAGATCAAACCACACATAGCGGAAGCGTTTAACAAGATCATAATTAATAACACATTCATAATTAATCGAGTTAGGGTTACATACCTTTTAGCTAGAGCAAATCTTCAAGAACACCGGCAAATCACGAATTAGGGTTTATATGAAGAACACCAAGATATACCTTATAATGAAACTATATTACGCTCTTGTACACACGTAATGCAACGGATCAATCGTGAGGCTAGCACTAATAAACCGGAGCTTCAATACTTGTGAATTATAGCTAAATCGAAAATCAAACCGAAACCCTATGTGGGTGTTGGTTTGCGGAGAAGAGAGGAGGGGAGGGATAAAAAATATGAAGGCTTATGGGGTATTTATAGGATTACATAACATGTACTCCAAGCCCTAATCAAGATTAGGAAACAAATCCCCCTTCCTTTTTTCCCTATATAGCCGACAGCTATAGTACCCCCAAAGGGGTTTCTGGAACTTTCCGTTTCTTGTTTTCTCTTCTATTTAATTCCATAACGCTCGTTTATACTTAACTATTAATTATTAACTATCGTTAAATAAGCTCAATATATATATTTAATAAGTATAATAAATATATTATTAAAATTAATTAATCCTTTACGTATTGTGTGCAATCCCGTAATCCCGAGTTCGATCCTGTCACACGGCTATTTAATTTTATGTCCATAAACTTTCAGCTCCCACTTGGACAAAATTCGAATATCGTGATTACATTAATTAGCGTCTAGTTACACTAACAATGTCACTAGTACAACTCGAGTAAGGTCTCCTGGACAAAACCTTTTAATGATACATCATCATTATTATTATCTTTTCATTTCAAATACAACGCTAATAGGATATGGATCTCAGTCCTTCCTTCATTAACCATTCTGTTTCTCGTTTACCGATATAACAAGATTACCAAAACACATTTGGGTGTGGCCACACAAACATCTTACTACTCCTCCGAAGGCCCCAGCTGTATTATACTTCAAAAAATAATTTTGAAGGAAACAAATCCTATTTTGACTACAAGCGAAACTTACGAACTTTGCAACACTTCTGAAAATAACCCTTATAGCTACCAGTTACGTTTAGCGTTAGGTTATCTCACAGAAATACACTACATTCATGACAGTTTCCTGGTATCTCAGGTCTAAGGATAACTATTTATGATTTTCTTAATGACAAAGATCCATAAAGTAAAATCATATAGTTGGGATAAGTCCAATATTTGATCCATCAAATATCATCCAAAATTGACCATTATAATTTCAATACTCTGTCACTATTTTGAATTGTCTTAATTTAATAATTCTCCCATATTATTAATCAACAACGGACATTTAGAACATAACGATTTATTCATGGATATAAAACATGTAAAATATGATACAAAATCAAATAACAGAAAATAAACGAAACTCATTCTTTATTTCATCAATTCAATAATGTCTTTAACATCCTTTATCCAAATACTAATCACAGATTTATTGCATGAGTTCGCTAGCTAGTTGCAGCCTAATAGCCTTGGCATGCTTAACTACCTTTGGTATAGGCAAAGCCTTAGTAAAAGGATCATCTACGTTATCATCTGTGTGAACTTTTATTAATTTTATTTCACGAGCTTCCACTTGTTCTAGTACGTAGTGATATCTACGTTTAAAGTGTCTGGCGCCTTTCATGACTCCAGGATCATTGGCGAATATAATTGCAGCAGAATTGTCGCAATACATATCAATAGGTTCTTTAATTGAAGGCATCACTCCAAGATCTCCAATAAACTTCCTAAACCAAACAGCTTCCATTGCGGCTTTTGAAGCGGCCATGTACTCCGATTGAGTTGTATGCATAGCAATGGTTGTCTGCTTCTTGCTATTCCAGTCAACTGCTCCTCCATTAATGACAAACACGTAACCCGTCTGAGACTTCGTATCGTCTTTATCACATTGCCAGGATGCATCACAGAAACTTTTAACATTCAGTTCTGTGTCTGGTTTACCCCCAAATACCAAAAACATATCTTTCGTATTCCTCAGATACTTTAGTATATGTTTAACAGCAGTCCGGTGAATCTTCCCTAGATTCTGTTGGTATCTACTGACCAAGTTCTGAGCAAACGCCACATCGGGCCTTGTGTATTTTACATCATACATAATAGATCCTACAGCCGAAGCATAAGGCACCTTCTGCATGTAAGCCACCTCTTCGGGTGTTGATGCATCTAACTCATGACTTAATTCATGCTTAACTTCCATAGGTTGAAAACCTTTCTTGGAATTATGCATGTTATACTTCTTCAATATCTTATCAATATAAGCATCTTGAGTAAGACCAATTAACCGTCTTTTCCTATCTCGATAGATTTTTATTCCCAGAATAAATGCAGCATCTCCCAAATCCTTCATAGAAAAATATTTACCAAGATAATCCTTAACTTCCTTAAGTCTTGGAATGTTACTTCCCTTGATTAATATGTCATCGACATATAAAATTAGGAACACTACATCACTCCCACTAGCTTTACGATATACACATGGCTCATCACGATTTTGAATAAATCTGAACTTTTTTATTTCTTCATCAAATCGCTTATTCCATTGACGTGATGCTTGCTTCTAACCATAAATAGATCTTTGAAGTTTGCACACGCGTTTTGGATATTTAGGATCAACGTACCCTTCCGGTTGTTGCATATAGATTTCTTCATCTAAGCGACCATTCAAGAAGGAATTTTTAACATCCATTTGCCATATCTCATAGTCATAGTATGCTGCTATAGCTATGAGAATCCTAATAGCTCGTAAGTCTGCTACCAGAGAAAATGTCTCCTCGTAGTCTACGCCAAAAGCTGAGTAAAACCTTTAGCTACTAAACGTGCTTTATAGGATTGTACTTCACCATACATGTCGGTTTTCTTCTTGAAAATCCACCTATTTTTCACTACTTTAGCATTTTTAGGTGCATCTACAAGAATCTAAACATCATTGATTTTCATGGATTTCATTTCCTCTATCCATTTAGACTTTTCCGGATCAAGCATTGCGGATCCATAGTTAGCAGGTTCACCAAGATCCCCTACTTCCTCCTCATCATCCCCTATGTTACGACACAGTTTGCTTGGCGTACGTATAGTCCTTCCAGACCTACGTGGAGATATTAATTCCGGTGGAGCTCCCAGACTTTCTGGCTCTATTGGAATATCTTCGCTAGTATTTTCAGAAGGCAATGTATCTTCTTGAATTTCTTCAAGATCATAATTTCTCCCACTGAATTCTTGAGTTACAAGATCACGTTCAAGAAAGTCTCCATACTGAGCGTTGTTAGAATTTATCTCCAGAGTCACGTTTCACATACGCCTCACAACCCCAAATTTTCAAATAAGACAATTATGGCTTCTTTCCATGCCAAAGTTCATATGGTGTCTTATCAACCTTCTTTGTGGGAACCATATTCAGAATACGAACAACAATTTCTAAAGCATAATCCCAAAAAGATAAAGGTAAAGTTGTAAGATTAAACATAGATCGCACCATATCCAATAATGTAAGATTTCTCCTTTTAGATACACCATTTTGTTGAGGAGTATAAGGAGGAGTAAGTTTCTAAACAATTCTGTTCTCATTTAAATAATCTTTAAACTCTTGACTTAAATATTTACCACCTCGATCAGAACGAAGAGCTTTAATCTTCTTTCCTAGTTGCAATTCGACTTCCGCTTTAAACACTTTGAATGTTTCAAATACCTTATGTTTATTCTTAAGTAAATAAACATAACCATATTGGCTATAATCATTCGTAAATATTAAGAAGTAGCTAGCACCTCTCCTTGACACATGTCTAAGTGGTCCACACATATCAGTATGTATAAGTCCAAGTAGATCAGTAGCCCTTTTAATATTACTATTTAAAGGTTTCTTGGTCATCTTTCCAGAGATACAAGACTCACATTTATCAAATGACTCATCATTGATATTTTCCAAAAGACCATCACGTTGAAGCTTTTGTATGCGAGTCTTCCTAATATGGGAAAGTCTACAATGCCAAAGATAAGAAGAGTTCTTGTCTAACTTTCTCTTCTTATTCATGCTAAATACAAAATTAATCTTTCTCTTGGAATTATTATCATGCATGTTAATTTCAAAAACACCATTCATATAAATTGCATCAAAATATAATAAATCATCTCTGAGAACAGAAATTCTATTATTATCAATAGTGTGAATAAATCCAAGATCCAACATACAAGAAAAGGAAATAACACCCCTAACAACTTTAGGTGCAAAATGACAATTATTTAATCTCAGTACTAGACCCGAAGGTAAAACAAGATTAAATGTCCCTATAGCTTCAACCGCTACTTGTACGCCATTGCCCACATGAAGAAATTGTTCCCCATAGGTATGCTTCCTCTCTAACTCAAATCCCTGTATAGTATTACAAATGTTAATACCACATCCCGTGTCATATACCCAAGAATTTGATTTGTATGTAAGATTAAATAACTATATCAAATATAAGTTACCTGAAGACGCTGCAGCACCAAGCTCATCCTTCTTCTTTAATTCTCGCAACTCCTCGAGATAAAGAGGGCAGTTCCTCTTCCAGTGTGCACTTGCCTTGCAATGGAAACAAGTCTCATCCTTCTGAGATTGATTATTCTTGACAAACTTTTGCTTAGGTTTTGAATAAGTCGCAACTTGTTTGCCCTTATCACCCTTGCATTTGCCTTTGCCTTTCTTGTTGTTCTTGTGCGGTTTTGCCTTACTCACTCCACCCTTTTGTACATAAAGTACAGGAGGAGTAGAAGTAGATGCCTTGTCCTTTAATCCCTTTTCGTAGTCAATGAGCATTGGATGTAAATCATTAAATGTCTTCCCCGTGCAATACATATTATAATTTCGAACAAAACCATTGAAGTCCTTGTTAAGGGACCTATTGATCAAACTAATTTTAGTTAAAAAAACTTTAGACCTCGATAATAATAACATGTTTAAACGGCTCTGATACCACTGAAGGTTTATATTACTCATAACAATTACGTAAAACCCTAATTAAGATCAAAGCTCACATAGCGGAAGCGTTTAACAAGATCATAATTAATAACACATTCATAATTAATCGAGTTAGGGTTACATACCTTTTAGCTAGAGCAAATCTTCAAGAACACCGGCGAATCACGAATTAGGGTTTATATGAAGAACACCAAGATATAGCTTATAGTGAAACTATATTACGCTCTTGTACACACGTAATGTAACGGATCAATCGTGAGGCTAGCACTAATAAACTGGAGCTTCAATACTTGTGAATTATAGCTAAATCGCAAATCAAACCGAAACCTTATGTGTGTGTTGGTTTGCGATCGCAAGGAGAAGAGAGGAGGGGAGGGACAAAAATTATGAAGGCTTATGGGGTATTTATAGGATTACATAACTTTTTCTCCAAGCCTTAATCAAGATTAGGAAACAAATCCCCCTTCCTTTTTCCCTATATAGCCGACGGCTATAGTACCCCCAAAGGGGTTTCCGGAACTTTGCGTTTCTTGTTTTCTCTTCTATTTAATTCCATAACGCTCGTTTATACTTAACTATTAATTATTAACGATCGTTACCATTAGAGCATTAGTCCAATGGGTGGAGCTCTTGTGCTTGGGTCAAATGACCCAAGTTCAATTCTCATCCTTGGCATTTGTTTCAATTAGGTACCCGCCTCCGCAAAACCTATGGGCACACTGGAGAGACTTTGTGGAATAAGAGATCGAGGGTCGAGTCTCGGCTCGTCTCACTCCAGGTGTTGCTCCTCTGGGCCAGGAGAGTTGCCGGAGCTATTCCTAGTGGGGTGGACAATGGCTGGTGCCAAAGTCACCCGGGGTTAAGGTGTTCCCGCCAATTTTCACCTTTTTTTGTGGAATTATTAACGATCGTTAAATAAGCTCAATTTATATTTAATAAATATAATAAATATATTTATTAAAATTAATGAATCCTTTACGTATTGTGTGCAATCCCGTAATCTCGAGTTCGATCCTATCACACAACTATTTAATTTTATATCCATAAACTTTCAACAACTACATTAATATTGTTCCAAACGCATGTATTACGTTTTGGAGTATAAATTTAGAAAACTTTTTTATTAACTATGCTATAATAACTTTTTTCTAGCATCTTTGCATAAAATTATTATCTCAAACAGAAAATACATAATATGAGAAAAATATAACTATTAAATTTTCAAGTAAAAGGTTTCTACTAGGTATGTTTAGTTACCCTTTTAGGTTTACATTAATTATAGGTGCTCTGTTGCGTTTTTATCGTGATTATCAGTCTTATATTGTATTAAATTAATTTTAGAGTTTAATATCATATTGACGCAAGATAGACAAGATTGTAAAATTTTGAATATATCTATCTAGTCAAATATAATGTTTTAAATGATAGAAAATATAAAAATTATGAAGACACATTGAACTTTCAGTATATCTTTCTTGAAAACACATGATTTGATAAGGTAATAATACTTATAATTACATATTTTGGATCAAATTTGTAAGTAAGTGCATAATTCGAAACAAGATAGCAATGAAATTTATATTTTTCACATGATACACATACATCAACTCATATTCAACAAAACATACATTACAAAATTAATTAAAACCTCTAGATTTGGACCATCAAATTCGATCACGAAATTTGTGGTTCGGGATTTTACAAACCTACATGTCGATTTTTCAAACAATTCAGACTTTCTGAACCCCATTTTAAAATATTGCGGTAGCAAACACACCCATATTATCAAAATGATAAAGAACTTCATTTTCTACTCTCCAAACGTGATTTAAATACTTGATAACAAGTTTTTTGTCAGTATAAAAATAATATAGTAAAGTGTAAATTTTATACTGAAAGTAGGATAATGTTACCAATTGCCACTACAAGTAGGCATTGCAAGTAGCCGTTGCAAGTATCCTTCCAGGTAGCCGTTGCAAGTGGTCGATACAAGTAGCCGTTAAAAGTTGTCGTTGCAAGTTTAAAAAAAGGGGAATAACGGTATAATCTATATATAATAACCCCGTCTTATTCTGGTAATGGATAGTATATATGATCCATATTTATAATAAGTCGTCTTATTTTGATAATGTGTAGGGAAAATCATGAATATAATAAATTATAGATTATATCCCGTATCCATCTTTTTTATAAACTTGAAAAGGCTACTCGTACCGGGTATCCTACTTGCAATATAAAAGTTACGTTTTAGTGTAATAGTTTTATTCTAACAAAAAAGTTG
Source organism: Glebionis coronaria (assembly GCA_025667525.1). Taxonomy (NCBI): domain Eukaryota; kingdom Viridiplantae; phylum Streptophyta; class Magnoliopsida; order Asterales; family Asteraceae; genus Glebionis; species Glebionis coronaria. Next base: position 587,515,178 of record CM046880.1, on the reverse strand, counting down.
TTATCTAGTAAATCAAGTATTTAAATCACGTTTGCAGAGTTACAAAACAAAGTTCTTAACCTTTTTGATCAAACTGGTGTGTTTGCTACCTCAATCTCTTATAATTAGATTGAGAAATTGTGAATTGTGTGAAAAATCAAAATGTAAGATTTTAAAATCCCGAACCACGAACTTTGAGACCGAAATTAATGGTCCAAATTTAGAGGTATGAATTAACTTTGAAATGTATGTTTTTATGTATAACGAGCACAATATAAATGTCATCACAATGTTATTTCGAATTACGAGTTTACTTAAATTTATTTTTATCAAAATTCGTTACTATAAGTTTTACAACTTTATTTGACTATGTGTTGTCAAGAAAAATATATTGGACATCTAATTTATTTTCATAAGTTTTTGATTTTTTCACCCGTACAATCATTATATTAGAATAGTTAGTTAAATTCATAATTTTACAATGTTATTTATCTTGGGCCAATATGATTAGTTAAATTTATGAGGATCTAGTTTGATTGACATAAATGTGTTATTTAATTTACCACATAGTGTAGGAGGACTAATGGTATTTGTCATATTTAACATTGATATGGAAGAATTAAAAATGCAATGTTGAATAATTCAAACAAAACAAACAAACAAATAGGAAAAAATGAAGTGGAAGCTTTTATTTAATACCCTAAATTACAATTCGAAAACAACAAAAAAAACTAATAACATTAACTTCTATTTATAGGGAACCAATGACCTAAAAACATGCCAAATCAGACATACCATAAATACTTGTTTGACAAGCCAAACAAATTAACTAAACGAATCCCCCAATTTAACTATCTTATCTCCATCATGAGTTCAACTTCATTTGAAACTTCAAAATAAACGAATTTTCGTATGCAACTTCAAATATCCGTACACTAAATTTCAAAAGCCCCTTGAAGTTTAAGTTACTTTTCTAAAATGTAACTTTTCGATTAAGATTTTGTTGGGCATGCGAATGAATGAGCAAGTGAGAGGTTCCAATAAGAGACTTTAGATATTATCTAATACAACATTTAGCGAGTATTTTCTATAATACCATTATAAAAGCCATACTATATGCAGTGGCGGAGCCAGGAAATTAGACCGCGGGGGGTAAGTTTTTTTTTTTTTTTTTTTTTGATACAGTGTTTCATAAGAAAACTTCAACAACAAAACTAAGTGTTAGTCTTGAGAAAAACGGAAACAAATATGTATTAACCAAGAAAGTTGTGCAAAACACAACGGATATTTGGAAGATAGTTCAAATAATAGAATTGAATTTTATAGTCAATGTTATAATATTTTGGGCTACAATGGGCCTGTAGGTTTTTGTGAATGCCCAAATGGATTACTGATTTGATTTTTTTTAAAGAAAGTGAAATATGCTACCAAATAGCTTTGCATATATCCGGTATATTTTGACACGTACTGGATCTTATAACCACATCTCCATCATCCCTACCATCTGTCACAATAAGGAACTTCAATAAACCTGGTTTAATACTTCATAAAAACTAGTTTGTCTTCACTTTTTCTCCCACTATCTTTACGTTGAGGGCATCAAGATTTATACTCAGATTTTACCATTTAAAGATGGGATTATTGAAGAAATGGTTGGGGGCAGTTGCCCCCACTATGTTGAACATATGTAAATACATAAATGGAAGAAATAAATATAAAATGGAGTAATAAATAAATAAATTACAAGAAAACATTTTGCTACCAAACTCAACCATTGTGCATAAATTCGAGAGAAAATACGATTCATAGTAAACCACTAAACCTAAATAATAAACTCCAAGGTATATTTTGCAATTGTCTTAAACTTAAAAGTTACTAAAAAGAAAATGGTTAATTTCATTTATCTCCAATCTAAGTCATAAATACGATATTATCTAATTAAAACTAAAGAAAATTTACGTCTATATCCATAGAAAAACTTACAATTACATCAATATTCTTTTAAATTTCTAATTACTCTAAAGTCCTTTTAAAACTTTATAATACACACTTTTGTCCAAAAACACAATTTTATTATATTTAAATGGATTTAATATTAAGTACTTTTATATAAATCTCTTTTATATAAACCTCGTGATAGATTACATCTATACCTAAAAATGGATGTAATAGAACCGATTGATGTTGATTTCTTAAAAGCTAATTCGAAGGAATTGTAAACTGTAATTTGAGATTTATTATATTCAAAAAATCTATTATGGTTTTATATTTTTTATACGAAAACATACATCCAATGTGCATATGGCATGCCACATGTTTTAGATTCTTTCTTTTTGTTATGTATGTACTTGTTATTGCTAATATGACTAATTATTTTCTTGACCATGGAGTAATGTTGTTCTATGAATAAGGTTGTCCTTTTCTAAGTAATTCAATTGATGGAAGAATATAAATCTAAAACTTATGAAGACATTTAACTTTCAATATATTTTTCTTGAAAACACATGATCATATAGGGTAATAAAACTTAGAATTGCAAATTTTGATCAAATTTGTAAGTAATGCGTAATTCGAAACAGGATCACAATGACATTTATATTTGGCTTACGATAAACATACATCAATTCATATTCAACGAAACATACATTACGAGATTAATTAGAACCTCTATATTTGGACCATCAAATTCGATTGCGAAGTTTGTGGTTCGGGATTTTACAAACCGACGTATCGATTCTTCAAACAATTCGGATTTTCTCAATACCATTTTAAAAGATTGCGGTAGCAAACACACCAATATTATCAAAACGATTAAGAACTTCATTCTCAACTCTCAAAACGATTAAGATAGCTGTTACAAATTACCATTAATAGTAGCCGTTGGAGAACTAGCAGTTGGAAGTAGGAGCGTTGGAACTAGCCGTTGGAACTAGCCATTGCAACTAGAGTTGTATAACAGTTAGATGTATTACTAAGTTATCATTAAAACAAATTACCTAAACGAACCCTACAATAACGACTACTTACAATGGAAACCTAAAACGGCTACTTGCAACATCTAGTTCCAACGGCTAGTTCCAATGGCTAGTTGCAACGCTCCTACTTCCAACGGCTAGTTCTCCAACGGATACAATTAATGGAAATATGTGACAGCTATCTTAATTTCAGTATAAAATTTACGTTTTATTATGTTATTTTTATACTAACAAAAAACCTTGTTATCAAGTATTTAAATCACGTTTGGAGAGTTGAAAATGAAGTTCTTAATCGTTTTGATAATATTGGAGTGTTTACTACCGCAATATTTTAAAATGGGATTGAGAAGTCCGAATTGTTTGAAGAATCGACATGTCGGTTTGTAAAATCCCGAACCACAAACTTCGTGATCGAATTTGAAGGTACAAATCTAGAGGTTATAATTAATTTCGTAATGTATGTTTTGTTGAATATGAATTGATGTATGTTTATTGTAAGCAAAATATAAATGACATTGTGATCTTGTTTCGAATTATGCACCTACTTACAAATTTGATCAAAATTTGCAACTCTAAGTCTTATTACTCTACATGATCATGTGTTGTAAAAAAATATATTGAAAGTTAAATGTCTTCATAAGTTTTAGATTTATGTTCTTCCACAACTAGAGGTTGCAAGTAGCCGTTTTAGGTTTCCATTGTAAGTAGTCGTTATTGTAGGGTTCGTTTAGGTAATTTGTTTTGATGATAACTTAGTAATATATCTAGCTGTTATCCAACTCTAATATTCTTTTTAAGTTTGCCCTTCTATTTGTGTCAGTACACTTTGGATAGGGGTGTTAAGTTTTTGGTGAGTATTAAAAGGATATAATAGAATTTTTTTTATTTGATTGTTGATTATGTTGTTATAGCCAACATAGATGAGTACACTTGTAAGAGGAAATTTATTTAATTTGTGGAGTGAAGAGTTGAGTATATATATGTGAGGTAGAGGTGCAGATTCAAACCGGTTTAAAAAAAACCGGGTTTCATTTATCCGAACCGGTTACATCGATTTTATTGATTTTTGGTAAATCGATTTTTTATCGGTTAAAATATCGGTTTTAACCGGTTTTTAAAAAACCGGTTTTTAAATTTTTAATTTTTTAATAATATTCGAAATAGAAACCGGTTATAACTGGTTAAAACCGGTGTCTAAAAATCGACTGGGCTTTATGGGCTTTTTGGATGGGCTTGCAAGTGATTCTATGATTGTGAATTTTAAATGGGTTGTTTTTATTGGCTTTTTAATAGTTTTGTAAATTTAAAAAAGAATTATGGTTTGTATGATTGTATTGTTTAAATAAAAGTTATATTTCTATAACTAGTGTTTAAATAAAATTATTGTTGTATTTTTTTAGTATTTTTGTATTATTAATAAGTTTATTAAATAAATGACGAAGTATTAAATTCCGACAAAAACCGATAACGAAAAGAAAATACCCGATCCGAACATTTTTAACCGAAAAACTAATTCGAAAAAACCGATAACGAAAATTTATAACCGAAAAAAAACCGATATGAACATTTTTAACCGAAAAAAACCGCTTTAGAAAACACTGATCCAATCCGAAACCGGTTTTCCCTAAAAACGATTTTAGCAAAGCCGTTTTAGTAAAAACCGAAAACCGGTTTTATCCGGTTTATTTGCACCTCTAATGTGAGGTAGTGGTTTTGTTAGCTAAACGTGAGTGAAGAGTTGAGTATACACTTGCACTTTTTGTAACATTTCAAATCAAAGGCTTTAGGTTATCCATCTAGCTTTCAGGACAATGGCTCAAACAAAGTAGAGGTAGGGATTACTAACTGATGTAGTGACTCAATGTAGTAAGGGATGAAAGTATATTCCTAAAGAGAATCCAAAGTCTATCTTTTTACACATAGATGAACTTCATAGGCCATTAATATATACATTCAACCTTTTAGTTTGATGATAATACTGGATTTTATGAAACCGTACATTAGGAATTTACGTATAAATTAGTTCTTGGTACTAGATACGAACTCATACACACTACTCAAAAGCGAAAAGAAAAGAAAATAGGAGATATGCTGAATGAGGTTTAGGAATCAATTTGTATAGCTGGCCAAAGATGAACTGAAGGGCCACTTCTACAAGTCAGATCCCATTCCTGAGGATGTAAGTTCTTCGTTTGGGGCTTATTGATTTGTTTGTTATATTTCTCAGAGCTAAGTTCTTTTTTTTTCGTGATGGTCATGGGTGCAGAATGATGGTGATGTGAAGATAGTAGTTGGTAATAACTTTGATGCTATTGTCTTAGATGAGTAGAAAGATGTTCTATTAGAGGTACTTGTAAAAGTGAATACATATGATGTTTCAAGGGATTTTATGGTTAAACAATAAAATGTGTTGTACGGATTTATGCACCATGGTGCGGGCATTGCCAAGCTTTGGAACCACCTTACAGCAAGCTTGCTAAGCATTTGCGTGAAATAGATTTCTTGGTCATCAGGGCCGTCTTTGAGGGTGTGCAAGGTGTGCGACCGCACACGGCCCCAAATTTTTTAGGGGCCTCAAATTGTGTCTCATTAACAATTGTACGCATATATAAACATACTATTCATGAGAATTCATTCTCGAAAATGTTCAATATGTAATTTCGCACCGGGCCTCATAATTTTTCCCAAATTTAGAGACGACCTTGTTGGTCATAGCAAAGATGGATGAAATAGATTCCTTGATTTGAATTAGACATGAGCAAAAACTATGGCATAAGATGTATTTCATTTTCAAATGACTGGTTCCTTATTGTTTATGTTGCGCATCCTGCATCCTTGTAGCAGGTTGAATGATGTATTCCTGATAAATTCGAAGTCTTGATCTGGAGCTTCTAATAAGATACCATCTCCGAGTCCATCAACTAATTGAAAGTTTATGAACTTAAAATTAATAGTCGTGAGATAGGATCGAACTCGGGATCACGGGATTGCACACATAACGTAAAGGGTTAATTTATTTATTAAATATATTTTATATATTTATTAAATCAAACCAAAGCTTAACTAACGATCGTTAATAAAAATAGTTAAGTTATAAACGGCCGTTATGGAAATTAATAGAAGTGAAAAGAAGGAAAACAAAATTACGCAAACACCCCCTTGGGGGCTTGCGTCCGTCGGCCAAAGAAGGGAGGGGGCAAAGGGAAACTTTTGTTTCCTAATTCTTGTTTATTTACTTGGAGTCCAAGGATTGCCAAGGCTATATAAACAACCCCAAGGCCTTCATAATTTTTGTCTCTCCCCTTTCTCTTGGTTCCTGCGATCGACACATACACACCCTTAGGGGTTTTTGTTGGTTTTCGATTTAGCTAATTATATAGTCCTAGTCCCTCTCTAGGGTTATTGGGTAGATATTCCATAAACGTTGAAGCTCGGTTTGTTCGTGCTAGACTCACGGTTAACTCGCCGTATTACGTGTGTACAAGAGCGTGATGTAATCTTCCTTTAGATTATATTCTTGGTGGTGTTCGTGATAAAACCTAGTTGCCGGTCGTTCCGTCGTCTTGTGGATCTTGCTAGGATAAAGGTATGTAACCCTAATCTTGATTAATATAATTGTGTTAAATCAATGATCTTGTTAATCGCTTCCGCTATGCGTTCTTTGATCCATATTAGGGTTTTAAATAATTGTTATGAACTATATAAACCATCAGTGGTATCGGAGAGCCGTTTTAACATGATTATAATTATCAAGATCTAAAGTTTTTTTAACTAATATTGATCTGTGTTAAAAATTACATGTTGTTTTTTAGGTTTTATAAAAATTAGGGTTTTTTTTTAATCGGCTATGCCGAATTTTTATAAATTTTTTTTGTAAACTCTAAAATTACATGGTAATTAACTTTAGATGTTTATGCATGAATTAATTGTTATGTCATGCGTGGTTACGATCCGTAGTTTTTTTTTTTAATTGTTAAGAGAATGTGGGAGATCCGTAATAAACATGCATGTTTCTTACGGATCATATAATTTTGATTGCTATTTGTTTTATTTGATTCAAAGTTCTAAAATTAGGGAAGACTTTTATGTTTATAAAAACCCTAGATTTGATGTTCTTTGAATAAATTGTTATGCATGTGGCTATTTGATTTAGTTTTTTTTTGTACTACTTGTTTTCGTACGTTTTTTTAATTGTATGTTGTAAACAAGGGTAATTTTTTCCAAGAAAATAATATGGACTAAATCTTATCAAAATTAATGAATTGTTTTGAGATGTAAAATACATATGATTTGCGTTGATTAGAATTGCAATAGCAACTTAACGGCTACTCAATTTTGGCAAATTATAAAGTGGGTATAACGCACCGCTGGTCATGTACCCGGTTAAGGAAGGAGGTGTTATGCTTCAGCGCTGACCGAATTCCCGGCTCGCCTGTGCGTCAAAATTAGAATTACCTACGGTTGTTATTGGTACAATTCTTTAAGGTTGATTTAACTACATTAATTCACATCCGAAACACAATGAATAAGGTTATTGCTTTGTGCTATAACTAAAGTTCTAGAAAAAGTACGGTGTGAATTTAGTTGTGTGTAAAATCTTTAATTGGTTTAACCAATACCTCAACTTGCAAGTATATGATGAACTTTTAGTCTCACCAAAAAGTTTACTAAACGTTTTTATTAAACTTATGTTATGGAGATGTATGCATGCTTCTCCATACATGATTTTGACACCAAAATCTATACCCTAAAATTTAAGTCATATGCCCTCTAATTGACGAACACTTGAAGTTACAATTTTCGTCATATAAGATATCGGACAATGTTGTAATGGAGAGAAAACTTCATGACTGAATAAGATTGCACATGAAGGTTTTACGTTCTTTAGATTAGTTGAATTAATTGAGTTACTCAGTGAGAACTGGAAACTTAAGGCATAAAGTAGGGATAAAACATGTTTACAATGCAAATGATTTTGGCAATGTAAATCCCTAACATATCTAGAAATTGCAAATTTGTTTGTCAATTATTGTTCGACAAGTTACTATGTTGAATACATTTGTCACTAGCAGATCAACTGATGTGATGAATCTATGTCAATATGGGTCCTAGTTTCAAGGAAAATACTATGGTTTTATTACCGGGGTAATTTTATTTTCTTGAATTGTATTATCGAAAATACTAGTGTCTGAATATTTTTGTAGAAATGGCTCAACCCGAAAACAATCTGACAATAAGCTCGACGTTTAAAGCTTTCTTTGAACGACTTGAACTTACTGGCCCTAATTTCAATGACTGGTACCGCTCACTAAGAATTGTTCTGAGAGAAACGGGTACTATCAATATCTTGGAAACTCCTTTTCCGGAGGATCTTGCTGAAGGAGCAACTGATGCGGAAAGGCTTCAACACGCTGCTAACGTTAAGAAGCACCATGAGGTGGCTGCTGTAATGTTAGGGAGAATGGCTCCATCACTTCAAAGGAAGTATGAGCTAGCTTCACCTAAGCAAATGCTTGATGAACTCAAGGCTGTGTATGAAACGCCGCAAGCTGTAGAGATCTATGATCTGGTTGATGCTCTACATAGTTGCAAGCAAGCTCCTGGAAAGTCCGTAAGTGCTCATTATATGGAGATGAGGGGTTATATGGAATAACTCATCGCACTAGGACAACCCTTTGATCATAATATGGCTATTAACTTGATCAATAGGTCCCTTAATAAGGACTTCAATGATTTCGTTCGTAACTATAATATGCATTGCACGGGGAAGACAGTTAATGATTTGCATGCAATGCTCATTGACTTCGAAAAGGGTTTGAAAGATAAGGCATCCACTGCAACTCCTCAAGTACTTCATGTACAAAAGGGTAGAGTGTCAAAACCAAAACCGCAGGTGAATAAGAAGCAGAAAGGCAAAGGCAAGGTTGATAAGAGCAAGCAAGTTGCGACTACATCAAAACCGAAGCAGAACTTTGCTAAGAAATCTCTGAAAGATGAGACTTGTCACCACTGCAAGATGACTGGACACTGGAAGAGGAATTGTTCTCTCTATCTCCATGAAATGGCAGAACATAAGAAGAAGGCTGAGCAAGCTGCTGCAGCACCATCTTCTAATAACTTATTTATGATAGAGTTATTTAATCTTTCATACAAATCAAACTCCTGGGTATATGATACGGGATGTGGTATTAATATTTGTAATACCCTGCAGGGATTTGAGTTGAAAAGGAGGCTTACCTATGGGGAACAATTTCTGCAAGTGGGCAATGGAGCACAAGCAGCGGTTGAAGCTATAGGAATATTTAAATTAGTTTTACCTTCGGGTTTAGTACTGTTTTTAAATAATTGTCATTATGCACCTACAATAGTTAGGGGTGTCATTTCCTTTTCTTGTATGTTGGATCTTGGATTTAATCACACGATTGATAATAATAGAATTTCTGTTTTCAAAGATGGTTTATTCTATTTTGATGTAATTTATGTGAATGGTGTTTTTGAAATTAACATGCATATTAAAAATTCTAAGAGAAAAAATAATTTTGTTTTTAGCATGAATAAGAAGAGTAAGTTAGACAAGAACTCTTCTTATATTTGGCATTGTAGGCTTGCCCATATTGGGAAGACTCGTATACAAAAGCTTCAACGTGATGGGCTTTTGGAAAGTATCAATGATGAATTATTTGATAAATGTGAATCTTGTATCTCTGGAAAGATGACCAAGAAACCTTTTAATAACAATATTGAAAGGGCTACTGAACTACTTGGTTTGGTACATACTGATGTGTGTGGACCACTTAGACATGTGTCAAGGAAAGGTGCTAGCTACTTCTTGACGTTTACGGATGATTATAGCCGTTATGGTTATGTTTATTTACTTAAGCATAAACATGAGGTATTTGAAACATTCAAGACGTTTAAAGCCGAAGTAGAGTTACAACTAGGAAAGAAGATTAAAGCTCTTCGTTCTGATCGTGGTGGTGAATATTTAAGTCAAGAGTTTAAAGATTATTTAAGTGAGAATGGAATTGTTCAGAAACTTACTTCTCCATATACTCCACAACAAAATGGTGTATCTGAATGTAGAAATCGTACATTATTGGATATGGTACGATCTATGTTTAATCTTACAACTTTACCATTATCTTTTTGGGATTATGCTCTTGAATCTGCTGTTCGTATTCTAAATATGGTTCCCACAAAGAAGGTTGATAAGACACCATATGAACTATGGCATGGCAAGAAGCCATATTTGTCTTATTTGAAAGTCTGAGGTTGTGAGGCGTATGTGAAACGTGACTCTGGAGATAAACTCCAACAACGCTCAGTAAAATGTATCTTTGTAGGTTACCCTAAGGAAACTATGGGTAACTACTTTTATTATCCGGCTGAGAACAAAATAGTTGTGGCTCGGTATGGATACTTCCTTGAAAATGATCTTGTAAATCAAGAATTCAGTGGGAGAAATTATGATCTTGAAGAAATTCAAGAAGATACATTGCCTTCCGAAAATACTAGCGAAGAAATTCCTGTAGAACTAGAAAGTCTGAGTGTTCCACCGGAATTAATTCTTCCACGTAGGTCTCAAAGGACTATACGTGCGCCAGAAAAGCTATGTCTATACATAGAGGATGATGAGGAGGAAGTAGGGGATCTTGGTGAACCTGCTAACTATCGATCTGCAATGTCTGATCCAGAATAGTTAAAATGGATAGTTGCGATGAATGAGGAAATGAAATCCATGGAAATCAATGATGTTTGGATTCTTGTAGACGCGCCTAAAAATGCTAAAGTAGTGAAAAATAGGTGGATCTATAAGATGAAAACCGACATGGATGGTGATGTACAATCCTATAAAGCGCGTTTAGTGGCTAAAGGTTTTACTCAAACTTTTGGTATAGACTACGAGGAGACATTTTCTCCTGTAGCAGACTTACGAGCTATTAGGATTCTCATAGCTATAGCAGCATACTATGACTATGAGATATGGCAAATGGATGTTAAAACTGCCTTCTTGAACGGTCGCTTAGATGAAGACATCTATATGCAACAACCGGAAGGGTACGTTGATCCTAAATATCCAAAGCGCGTGTGCAAACTTCAAAGATCTATTTATGGTTTGAAGCAAGCACCACGTCAATGGAATAAGAGATTTGATGAAGAAATCAAAAAGTTCGGATTTATTCAAAATCGTGATGAGCCATGTGTATACCGCAAAGCTAGTGGGAGTAATGTAGTATTCCTAATTCTATATGTCGATGACATATTAATCATGGGAAGTAACATTCCAAGACTTAAGGAAGTTAAGGATTATCTTGGTAAATGTTTTTCTATGCAAGATTTAGGAGATGCTGCATATATTCTGGGAATTAAAATCTATCAAGATAGGAGTAGACGGTTAATTGGTCTTAGCCAAGATGCTTATATTGATAAGATATTGAAAAAGTATAACATGCATAACTCTAAGAAAGGTTTTTTACGGATGGAGGTTAAGCATGAGTTAAGTCATGAGAAAGATGCATCATCACCTGAAGAGGTGGCTTACATGAAGAAGGTGCCTTATGCTTCGGCAGTAGGATCTATTAGGTATGCTGTAAAATGCACAAGGCCTGATGTGGCGTTTGCTCAGAACTTGGTCAGTAGATACCAACAGAATCCAGGAAAGTTCCACTGGACTGCTGTTAAGCATATTCTAAAGTATTTGAGGAGTACGAAAGATATGTTTTTGGTATTCGGGGGTAAACCAGACACATAACTGAATGTAACAGGATTATGTGATGCGTCCTGGCAATGTGATAAAGACGATACGAAGTCTCAGACGGGTTACGTGTTTGTCATCAATGGAGGAGCAGTTGACTGGAAGAGCAGTAAGCAGAAAACCATTTCTATGCATGCGACTCAATCTGAGTACATGGCCGCTTCAGAAGCCGCAATGGAAGCTGTTTGGATTAGGAAGTTTATTGGAGATCTTGGAGTGATGCCTTCAATTAAAGAACCTATTGATATATATAGCGACAATTCTACGGCAATAATATTCGCCAATGAGCCTGGAGTTATGAAAGGCGCCAGACACTTTAAACGTAGATATCACTACGTTCGAGAACAAGTGGAAGCTCGAGAAATAAAATTAATAAAAGTTCTCACAGATGATAACGTAGCTGATCCTTTTACTAAGGCTTTATCTAGGCCAAAGGTAGTTAAGCATGCCAAGGCAATTGGGCTGCAACTAGCTAGCGAATTCATGCAATAAATCTATTGATTAGTATTTGGATAAAGGATGTAAGATATTATTGAATTGATGAAATAAAGATTGGATTTCATTTATTTTTCTGTTATTTGATTTTGTATCCTATTTTACATGTTTTAATCCGTGAGAATTTTGATGTTTCTAAATGTCCGTTGTCGATTAATAATATGGGAGTATTATTAAACTAAGACAATTCAAAATAGTGACAGAGTATACTTGAAAGTATATTGGTCAATTTTGGATGATATTTGATGGATCAAATATTGGACTTATCCCAACTATATGACTTTACTTTATGGATCTTTATCATTAAGTAAATCATAAATAGTTATCCTTAGACCTGAGATACCAGAAAACTGCATTGAATGTAGTTCATTTCTGTGAGATAACCTAACGCTAAACGTATCTGGTAGTTATAAGGGTTATTTTCAGAAGTGTTGCAAAGTTCATGTGTTTTGCTTGAAGTCGAAATGGGATTTGTTTCCTTCAAATCATGTTGAAGTATAAATACAACTGGGCCCCTCGGGGGAGTAGTAAGATGTTTATGTGGCCACACCCAAATTTGTTTTGATAATCTTGCTATATCCGTAAACGAGAAACATAATAGTTAATGAAGGAATGACTGAGATCTATATCCTTATTAACGAGGTATTTGAAATGAAAGGATAATAATAATGATGTAATCATTAAAAGGTTCTTGTTTAGGAGACCTTACCCGGTTTGTACTAGTGACATTGCTAGTGTAACTAGACGCTAGTCAATGTGATCACGATATTAGAATTTTGTCCAGGTGGGAGCTGAAAGTTTATGGACTTAAAATTAATAGTCGTGAGATAGGATCGAACTCGGGATCACGGGATTGCACACATAATGTAAAGGGTTAATTTATTTATTAAATATATTTTATATATATTTATTAAGTCAAACCAAAGCTTAACTAACGATCGTTAATAAATAATAGTTAAGTTATAAACGGCCGTTATGGAAATTAATAGAAGTGAAAAGAAGGAAAACAAAATTACGCAAACACCCCCTTGGGGGCTTGCGTCTGTCGGCCAAAGAAGGGAGGGGGCAAAGGGAAACTTTTGTTTCCTAATTTTTGTTTATTTACTTGGAGTCCAAGGATTGCCAAGGCTATATAAACAACCCCAAGGCCATCATAATTTTTGTCTCTCCCCTTTCTCTTGCTTCCTGCGATCGACACATACACACCCTTAGGGGTTTTCGTTGTTTTTCGATTTAGCTAATAATCTAGTCCTAGTCCCTCTCTAGGGTTATTGGGTAGATATTCCATAAGCGTTGAAGCTCGGTTTGTTCGTGCTAGACTCACGGTTAACTCGCCGTATTACGTGTGTACAAGAGCCTGATATAATCTTCCTTTAGATTATATTCTTAGTGGTGTTCGTGATAAACCCTAGTTGCCGTTCGTTCCGTTGTCTTGTGGATCTTGCTAGGATAAAGGTATGTAACCCTAATCTTGATTAATATAATTGTGTTAAATTAATGATCTTGTTAATCGCTTCCGCTATGCGTTCTTTGATCCATATTAGGGTTTTAAATAATTGTTATGAACTATATAAACCATCACTAATAATGCACCAGCATTGCCACCCGCACTGATTACCAATTCATCCCTGCCAGTAGGTACACATTATAAATTAAAAATTGATTCTAAAAGAGCTTACACCGAACGGAGAGCTAAAAATTCAGTAATTTACCTGGGAATTCCTTTTGGGAATTGTATATGGTGAAGAAGGAATTTTAGTGAATTTTCCTCAAGGTACGCGACCAGTTTTTTCCTCTACATAAGGTATTTCATGAAGAATCATAGTAGCATCAATGGTTTTCAGAATATCAAGCTCCTCGTAAGGTTCATCAACACATACTGACACCACCAAACGTGTGCCTAAAAGTAATATCACATTTAGTATGAGAACCACTATTATGCTACCAATTGAGTGCTAAAAAGGTGCCAACTTTACCTTCTGGCAAAAGCTTATGAGCTCTGGTGGATAGTTCATTCTGTTTACCAAGACAATAGCGTTGGGCAAAGCCGCAAAGGCTTCGTCAACTGTTCTGACAAAGGCGTTATAAAAAAGGATGTATACTACATCAAGAGAACTGTGTAACAAGTCTCATGATAGTGATTGTGGGTCCAAGACCCCATATCACTATAACGAGACAATTTACACGGTTGTCCTGACGTAATATACATCCTTATTTTCCCATACTTACATCAATCAACCTCTTTAGAGCTAAACGCTGATCATTGATAAAAAAAATTATACAAAAAAGAGTGGTTTTAGTTTTTAGAGCATGGGAAATCCGTGTGCCATGGCTTGGTGCCATGGCTCAAAAAGTGTTGCCACGTCAGCTTTTTTCCCATGGCACCAGATTTTCCTACGACACCAGATTTTACTGGTATCCCTGAGCCATGGGAAAGCTGGTGCCATGGAATTTTTTTTAAAGTAAATAATAATAAATATTTTAAAATTAAAATTAAATTCATTAAAATCAAAAAAACATTACATAAAATTCATTAAAATTAAAATGCAACAATTAAAATTAAACATGACATAAAAAATCACAAACTAATCTTCTTCATCCCATAGGTGCTCGACAAGGTTTTCTCGGAGATGATTGTGCACTTTCCTATCTCGAAGTTCCTTTGTCTTCCTCTATTATATCTCACATCTCTCATGCCAGTCTCTAACAATGGTTGGTGCTGGATCCACGTACATGTCTCTCATGTTTACCTCAGCTCCATCGGCTTCCAAAATGATGTTATGTAAAATTATACAACAATACATGATTCTTTTGAGGGTGTTGATTTGCATTGCACGAGCAGGTTGTCGTATGACATCCCAACGGCCTTGTAGAACTCCGAAAGCCCGTTCGATATCCTTTCTTGCAGCTTCTTGGACTCGCTTAAACTTCATTGTTTTTCATCTCGTGCAACAGAAAATGTTTTAACAAACGTCGACCATGCCGGATAAATACCATCGGCCAAATAGTAACCTTTCCTATAAGTGTGCCCGTTTACTTCAAACGGACACTCTGGAGCCATATCAGCGATCTCAGCATCAAACAAAGGTGAACCATATAAAACATTTAAATCATTATTCGCACCAGGAACCCCAAAATATGCATGCCAAATCCACAATTTCTGATCAGCAATAGCTTCTAAAATAACAGTTGGGTATTTATGACCAGTCCTTTTAAACTGCCCCTGTAACGCCTTTGGGCAGTTTTTCCACTCCCAATGCATGCAATCGATACTCCCGAGCATTTCAGGGAGTCCATGTTTTTGTTCGTGCAACGCATATGTATTTTCAATATCATTTGCAGTTGGACGTCTTAAATACTCTTTTTTATATAACACCCAAATGCACTTACAAAAATGATCTAAATATTCCCGTGAAGTACGTTCAGCAATTTGTAAATATTCATCAAATGCATCAGGTGTAGTGTCGTACGCCAATTGGCGTATGACGGATGTGATCTTTAAAACAGTACTAATACTCTTACGACCGATCGAATCAATGGTTTGCTTAAAATAACTAAAGTACTCAGGCATAGGCTCAGCTTCATAATCTAAAATACCGTTAATTATTCTATCAAAAAGTGTAGAGCTCATACGATACCTGCGATGAAAACGTTCTTCTGGATATTTAGGTTCGTATTCGTCGTCCCCAAAGTAATCATCGAGTAGCCTTTCTTCCGCTAATTCACGTTCACGATAAATGTATGTCCTCCTCCTCTTTGGACCATCACGCGAACCACCAGCTCTTTGGGATTGGTCACACAAACTCAAATAATGTTGATACCATTCATGATCGCGCATAAATCGATCATATTCGGGTTGAAAGAAAGCATCATAATGCTCGTATGTATTGATTCCGTCGAAATCGATAGCATTATTTGGATCCATTTTTTTTAGAAATGAGAGTTAGAAATATATATGAAAGTGTGTTGTGAAGTTTGGCAATATAAGGGGGTATTTATAGGTTTTTTAAAAGGGTAAAAATGGAATTTTGGGTTTTTTTAAAAAAAAGGCTCCCCTAACGGATATATTACCGTTATTTAAAAAAAATATTTAAAACTCCACCGCGAGAGCTGGTGGGTATGGCGCAGGGACCATGGCACAGACCCACGGAGCCCTGCGCCGTTGATAATTTCTGCGCCATGGCCATGGCGCCACGCCATAGGCCTGGATTCCCGCAGCTCTTAGTTAATTTTTTTTGGAAATAATTTTTTTTATTTATAAGTTTGAAAGTACTTAATAAAGTTTTATAAATTAGAAAAATAAAAGTAGGGGCGTTAATTGGTTAGTTTTAAATGTAGAGTTTGTTTCGATTGATCGACAACGGATGATGACGGAACAATAATTTAAAGAAGGAAATAGAACAACGTGCTTTATTAAATAAATATAATGGACTTTTAGATAAAGTATATTTATAGAAATGTTAACCGGAGTTTTAATAAGTCTTTTAATATGTTGTGATCAAAATTTCACATTTTATTTTTATTAAGTTTTATGAAGTTTTAATAACTTTTATAAACTAATAGAAAAAGACTCTTGCAAAACAAGATTCTTGCAAAACTTATTTATATTCATACATATATTTGGCCTACTTGTTCGTCTATAGTAGTAAACTTTTAACTTAAAATAATTAACATGGTTTAAGGTATTTACTTATTAAACAATTTAACACTAACATTTGACAATAAAATTGATTAAATAATGTTTGTTGACCTTCATATGGTTCACATATCAACTATGGATGAGCATTCCACGCTCAAAGTAGCAATAAAACATTTTTTTTAATATTTCCGTCGGAACTCTCTCGGAAATAATAACTTTTTTGTGACGGATTTCCGACGGAATTTAAAAATAACAAGTTAAATCATAGATCAAAGCAATTCCGACGGAATAGTGACAGATACAGATATGCGTTGGAATGTAGTCGGAAAGTCGACGGAAGTAACGTGAATTAGTGACAGCTTTCGGACGAAATTATATCTCTTTGGAATCTGTCGGAAAGCAGTCGCATAAGCTATCTGATGGAAAGATGTCGGTAAATTAGTGACGGATATGTGTCCGTCGGAAATTCCGTCACTGAAAGTCCAATTTCTAGTAGTGGCAGTTGTTAAGAGCATGAAGTTCAGTTGTAAGGATAAAATTTTGATTATAAAATTGGTTAAAATGTATAGAAGTAAATGTTATATTTGCCCAATTTTATTTCATATTAGTGCCCTATATTATTAGATGCTAATTGTAAAATTAGAAAAAATCCAATTGCTCATATACTTTGCTCCAAAATACGTGTTGTCCGTAAAATATAATAAGACAAATATCGTACTTATATACGGACGCATAGCAACCACTACACCTATTCCAACAGGTTGCCTAGTTATCCTGGTTGCCCTTTTCCTTTTGTAAAAAAACTTTATTTTAGACCCTCCTGACTACTCTCGTTTTGCAATTTTTTCTTTCTTTAAGTGTAATAACCCCAACCTTTTTAATAGGTAGTATTAGTATGGTTTTCTAAGTATAATCTGTATATAAAAATTCAAATGGCTCATCTAAAATAAAACAAAATAAAATAAAAAAGTTTGCTTTATAAGTTTTTATTGTTTTCTTTTGTATTTTTTTAAAGTTTTTTTTGTTTTGGCTTACCCGAGTGAGCGCATTCCTGGGTCCATAACTTGACACAATAGACACCGTACTTTAGAACTTTCAACACATGCCATGTCAGTATAACAAATGAGTTGATTTTTCACACTTATTATGGCACTTCTTCACACTTAAAAATGTATGAATTTGAAAAATTAACCATATAATTAGTGTTCTTAGTATGAACAAATCAGGTGTAACAAATAATTTTACAATTTTTAGTGTGAAGATCTATTAATAAAGTACACTTTTATGTGTGAACTTTTAATACTTTAAACTTTTAATGTGTGGGTTTTTTAATATTTCATATTTTTTAATACTTCACACTTATGAGTGTGAATATTTGACAAATTAAATTAACACTTTTTAAAGTGCGAAAAAAAGAGTGTATAAAAACTAAATTTATCCTAGTGTGTTTAATCCTTTTGAACATACAAAACATAGGAAAACAACTACTAGATATACTTAGTTAGATTGCGTATTCGCAATCTCACCACGGTTAAAAATGGCTTATTGGGTTTTTAATTAATAGCGAGCATATAGACGAGTGAAATAAAAACACATCAACAAATAACATTAATAAGTTTGATAACATTTTCTTTTAATGAATCTAATTTAATAGATATAAATATTAATTAGTGGACTGTTTCTTTTCATTAAAGTAAAACAGCAAATTAAATTTAGAGAATATATATAAGTTGTAAGACCACCAAAATGTAATGAAAAGAACATATAGGCACGAAAGTTAAACCTCCAAAATATGTGTGTTTTGCGTAGTGCAAGAAGAAGAATAAAAGATCATTTGCTCGTAAGTACGTTGATACCTTTTAATGTGTTTTTTGTGAATAAGATTATGTACAGAGCCCATTAGTTATACCTAGTAAACTCTTTTAATGATTAAAAGTAGGTTTCTATAGCCACGCTTCGATGCGGCTCGTATTGTTTAGGTAAAATAGCATTTATTTTCAAAAACCAAAACGAGCCGTCTCGAGGTTTAGGTAAAGAAGGTTACCAATCTGGGGAAAAATCAATTTGTCACATTACTTGATTCCTGTCGGTTGTTTATTTTCGAAATACCAAACATACTCTTAATTTCCAAGTATACTTCTCATTCACCTAATTATACGTACCATACAATTGAAACATAAAGTTTACTACTTCCTTTGACATTTTTCTACCAAGTACATTCTCCAAAACATTAACAACTGTAACAATCTACATCAAAAGTGTTCATCAATATACATCTAAAATGAAATCGCCCGACCTCTCCAATCCTAACGACTTATTGTTAGCCGTATTTAAAGTGATGGTCATATAATATACCGTTGCGAAGCTCGTGAAAAATACTATTCAACGGTGTCGAGAGTTCTTAGTTATTAATGTTTATGTAACGGGAATTAGTCCCGAACACACAAATGAGGAAGGCCTCCTAAACACTTACTACTTAGTATAAAAGGCCTCCTAAGCCTCATTTGTGTGTGTGTTTTCCATTTCATTTGTTTTGTAGAGAGAGAAACGTATGTGTTTCTCTCACTAGGAATTCACACCTTTGTTTTTCTCTTTTCCTTCATCTAATCTAATCTTTCTTTTTTTGGTTTAATCTTCATCTACATTTCTATATCATTATAAGTCGTGTGTTACAATCCAACAAGTGGTATCATTCGCCAAGGGATTCGTATTGAAGCATTTCGTGTGATTTTGATTGTTTTTCGCCAAAACATCAAAAACATTTTCGTGTTTGTTTGTGTGTCTAAGTCGCATACGTTCTTTAAATCGTGTAGTAGTGATTTAGGCATCTTGGTTTTGGCTAAAACTCAAGTTTTTGGATCAAAAGTTGATAAATTTCTTGTTTGTTCATCTTTCCGAAATTCTTGCAAATTTCTCCATCGGAAAGTACAAAGCACGTGAGGCCAGATCGCAATAACCTTAGGTTCTACTTTGCGATCTAAACATTTCGATACCTTATTCCGATCTGGACATTCCGATCGTTCTTTGCGATCTGGGATTCCGACGGCTCTTAAGGAACTTTGAGTCGTTACTCTGCCAAATTGATTTTAGCCACATTCCGATCTGAAGTTATTCCGATCTGAAGATTCCGATCTGAAGATTCCGATCTGAAGTTTTTCCGATCTGAACATATTCCGACAGATCATCATTGCGATCTAGCATTCCGACAGATCATCATTGCGATCTAAGATTCCGATAGAAGGACATTCCGATTGAACATTCCGATAGAATTTTCCGATGGGCATTCCGATGGAAATTTTGTTTGAGTAATTTTTAGTCTTAGCCACCATCTAGACTAGTCTCAGAACGTAGTTTACACGAAGATCAAAAAAAAAAAAAAAAAAAAAAGTTAAAATTTTTAGGTCAAGTAAAATCAAATTTTTTCCCTACTAGTTTTTGGCTATCTCGAACTCAATTTCAAAATTTGGCGATACATAATTTTTTCAGCTTACCGTTTTGTCGGACTGAGGAATTTATTGTCGGACTGAGAAAAAAATCGGAAGTTTCGGAATTTCAACATCACCACACGCTTTCTACGAATTGAGATCCTGTTGTTCACACGACTTCTTCGATGACGTCTCAACAAGATATCTATGCTGCGGGTACTGAGAATCGTCCACCCATGCTTACCAAGGAGAATTACACTACATGGGCTAGTCGTCTCCTTCGTTATGCAAAATGTAAACCTCTGGGAAAGTTGATTGTCAACTCGATTCAAAAAGGTCCGTACGTTAGAAGAACAATTATTGTGTCTGGGGACCCTACGAATGCTAACCCAGTAGCTGATTCAAGTCATGAGCAAACAGATGAAGAATTAACTGAAGCTGAATCCAAACAACTCGACGCTGATGATCAAGCAATTCAAGTCATTCTTATGGGACTTCCTGAAGATGTTTATGCTGCTGTCGATAGTTGTGAAACCGCACACGAGATGTGGCTTAGGATTCAGAAAATGATGAAGGGTAGTGAAATCGGTTTACAAGAAAAGGAAACTAAGTTGCTTCGTGAATGGGAGAAATTTACATCTACTGAAGGGGAACAAATTGAACCTTATTATCATCGGTTTTCAACCCTCATGAACCATCTTAGAAGAAACAAACATGAACCCGCATAAATTGCTGCCAACATCAAATTTCTTGATAATCTTCCTTCTGAATGGTCACGATATGTCACTCTTGTCAATCAAACCAAGGATCTTCATGTTGTGGACTACACTCAAGTTTATGACTATTTGAAGATGAATCAAGATGAAGCTAACGAAGTTAGGGCAGAAAGACGTGCCAAGACACAAGATCCATTGGCTTTTATGGCAAACTCTCCATCATCTATGTCATATCCCATGGTACCCTACCATCAACCCTCATCAAGTAACTTCCTGCCACAACAACAACTCACCGCTTATGGATATCAACACCCTGCTGCTATGAATTACTTACAACAACCCATTGCCAGTTTTGATGACATTACTGATCCTACTCATGCTATTAATACTGGTCTTGCCCTTCTTGCAAAGGCATTCAAATTCACCATTAACCCCACCAACAACAATCAGAGAATCTCCTCAAATACTAGAAATAGGCATATTGCTCAACCTTTCATGAATGCGAATCAAGATCGCCAATTGGTAGTTGCTGGAAACACGGGGACTCAGTTTCAACAATATGGTCAGAATGCTAGGCAGACCGTTGGCAATGCAGGAAATCAGTATGGGCAAAACCGTGGTCCAAATCCGGGTGTTCCGAATGCGGGTAATCAGAATGGGTTAATAGTTGTGCCAGCGGTTGGTAACCAGATGGGAAACATTCTGGCTGCAAGGGCTGAGAATACTGGTACGGGAAATGGAAACAACAATCGTCAGGTTCAGTGCTACAACTGCAGGGGATTTGGTCATTATGCTCGAGATTGCACAGCCAAAAAGAAGAGGGATGCTGCTTATCTTCAGACTCAGCTTCTTATAGCACAAAAAGAAGAGGCAGGAATCCCACTTCAAGCGGAGGAATTTGATCTTATGGCTTCTGCTGCAGAATATGACGAGGAAGAAGAGGTGAATGCCAACTACATCTTGATGGCAAACTTACAGCAAGCATCAACCTCAGGAATGCATGATGACAGAGCTCCCGTGTATGATGCAGACGGTCCCTCTGAGGTACACCCAAGTTTTGACGATAATGATATATATAATATGTCTAATCAGGAGGAAGAGTATACTGAGATGCTTGAGCCCTACATTGAGACACACGAGGATCAAACGAATACTAGTAATATTATTTCAAATGAGCCTAGTGTGGACCTTAGTGTAGAGCAAGTTGCCCAGCCTACAACCCTTCCTGATGAGACACATGCGTATTATAAATCTCTATTTGATAAGCTTGCTAAGGATGTAGATCATGCTACGGTGGTTAATAATAAGTTTAGAGAAACTAATGCCAAATTGACCACTGAGCTTGCGGGATATAAGGAACGGGAGAAAAGTTTTGAGATTCATCATGAAAAAATCAAGGAACTTGAACAAGCTCATGCTACATCGGTTTATCAAGAAAAATGCACCACTAAGAAGTTAAATGCCTTACACTTAAGTAGTGCTAAAAAGATAAGCGAATTGAATGATGAAATCACTTCTCTTAATAAACAGCTTTCAACTGAAAAATCTATTGTTTCTGATTTAAAAGAAGAAAGAAAACAGCTAAAACATGATTTCAAAATTCGAGAAGATGGGCTTCTTGAGGATTTTTGCAATGCGCAGGATAGGATTAGAGAATTAGACAACCTTTTAGTAAAACGTGGCCAAACTATGCAGACGATAAATATGCTCGCACCAAAAGTGAATGAGATAAATTACACTCGATACAAAATGGCTTTAGGTTGTCCTCTTCCCCCTAATCCAGGATACCTTAAGAAAGTTCAGGCCACTAATGAAACTTTATATAATGGTAGTGTGCTATTGTCTGATGAGCATGATCCACCTAGTGTGCATGATTCCGAGGAAACTACTGAACTTGCTGTAGAGTCTCGTTTAAGAATGCAAAAGCTTGATAAAGAAGTGATACCCGTTTATTATCCGAAAGTTAACCCGCCAACTGTTTTTGTTCGGTCTAAAACGAATACTGAAATGCTTTTGCTACCAAGTGAGGAATTGTCTGATGACCCTCCTAAACCGAGTATCACTCGCCGATTTCTAAACGAGCTTAAAGATAACTTTGTCATCCTTAAACGTGTTGTTAATTCAAAAATAACTGGAGGTAATTTTACATCACCTGTTCAGATTGAGGTTCAGAAAATTCTTCAAAATGATATTAATCCGATTATTAATCAAGTTGATGCTCGGTTAGGAAATTTGGAAAACGCTTTTCTAAAAGAACTAGCCAACTTTGTTGAAGACTTTAAATCTTTGACGAAGGAAGCTGATGAATCTCTTGATAAAATCAAAGTTTTGGAAAACGATCTTGAACGCCTCTCTAAAGCTCGTGATTGTATTGATAGTAGCCCTGTCGAGTTAGGTACCTCTATGTCGCATAATGAGAACCTCCAAACTGAGCTTGATCATATGAAAGAGAAAATGGAATCTTATGTCATTAAAAAGGATAAAGAATTCACCGATCTTTGGAATAAATTTGTCAAAAAATGTGATGAATGCAAATATGACAAGATTTCGTATGAAAAAGCTCACAATGAAATGCAACAAACTATCGTACGGTTGCAGGCTCAGTTAGGAGGGGTTTCGGAAACAAATTTGGCCTCGTCAGGGTTAGAGAGTGCTAGTAGTGCTAATGTTCAGAAGCTTAAGGCTAAGATTGCAGATTTAGAATCTGTTGTTGTTTCATATAAGCGGGCTGTTGAACAAAGTAAGTCTGTCTATCAGAAACTTATTGATAAAATATGTGAGAACTGTAAGTTAAAGGCCTTGTTAAAAGATAAGACTTCTGAATCTAGCTCGATTGTGGATACGATGATCCAGAAACCAGCATCCTCGGGACCCACTCGTATTGCTGTGACACCTTTTCCCAAGGTTGCTGGAATGAAAACTGCTGTGATTGCCCCAGGAATGTTTCGTGTTAGTTCTCCCTCTGTGCCTAGCAAACAAAGTAAAGCAAGCGTTAGGACAAAACCGATCACTATAGCTCAACCACAAGTTATTGATTTAAAAAGTGCTAATTCTAATAGACACGTGTCTTCTTCTACAGGAATAAACAACTACACTAAGAGCAGAAGGCCACAGCCTACGAGCAATACAAGGAATGATAGGGTCCCTTTTGCCTCTAGAAGTAGTCGCCCCAAGATCAATAATGTGGAAGTAGAAGAACACCCTAGGAATTTACCGCTTTTTAATCATAATCAGAAACCTAATTCATCTGAATGTAATGACTTTAAGCTTGCTATTCGGAATGAAAAATCTGAAGTTATTTGTGCTAAATGTAATAAATGTTTTTTTACTTTTAGTCATGATGCTTGTGGTTTGACTATGAATGGTTTGAATTATGGTGGTTACACTCGACTTGACAAGCTGTCAGTCAGTGAACAACAATGCACTCCTAAGGCTAAGGTGTATGTTCCAAAAAGTACGCATGTAGGGTCCACAGAAAGTCTTGCTAAGCCTAGTAGCCCTAGACTCACCTCTAAATGGTTGCCTACTGGTAGAAATTTTGACTGTAATGGCAAAATTATCGACACTAGTAGATCTCATACTGACAGTGAAACGTCGGTATGTGATACGGCTTAATTCTCTTCTAACCCTACAGGAACCTATTTCATCGGTTGCCAAAATATTTGTTTCTCTTATCATAGGCAGGCTGTTGAAATTTGTCTCTGGTGCGTGGACTCGGGCTGTTCCAAACATATGACTGGGAATCGAAGCCTTCTCAAGAACTTTGTATGGCGTTTCATGGGAACTGTTCGATTTGGAAATGATCATGTTGCAGCAATTCTAGGCTATGGTGATCTTCATTGGGGAAATAT
This sequence comes from Glebionis coronaria, assembly GCA_025667525.1. NCBI lineage: Eukaryota > Viridiplantae > Streptophyta > Magnoliopsida > Asterales > Asteraceae > Glebionis > Glebionis coronaria. Next base: position 587,490,343 of record CM046880.1, on the reverse strand, counting down.
AATCATCACCAGAGTCTCTTTTGTTGATGGCTTGTGACATAACTTGTTCTCGGTTGGCCAATTTTGTGATTCAGACTTGGAGGTCGCTTTCAGAAGTCATACATGTTTTGTAAGAGATCTTGAAGGAATTGATCTGTTGAAAGGAAATCGTACCACCAACCTTTACACCATTGATCTTTTTCAAATGTCTGCTGCTTCTCCAATTTGTCTCATGGCCCGAGCCACATCAACAAAGTCGTGGTTATGGCATCAAAGGTTATCTCATCTCAATTTCGATGCCATCACCCATCTCGCGAAAGATGATCTCGTTACCGGTCTTCCAAAGTTCAAATATACAAAAGACCATCTTTGTCCTTCATGTGAGCAAGGTAAAAGTAAGAAGAAGCCTCACAAACCCAAACCTGTTCCCAACTCAACGAATAGGTTACATCTCCTACATATGGATTTGTGTGGCCCAATGAGAATCAAAAGTATTAATGGAAAGCGGTATGTCCTTGTCATTGTGGATGACTATTCTCGCTACACATGGGTTCATTTTCTTGCTTCAAAAGATGAAACCCCTGATGTAATTATAACTTCTTGAAGAAAACATCAGTTCTACTGCAAGCCCCTGTCATTATTGTGAGAACGGATAACGGTACAGAATTCACAAATCAGAAATTGAAAGCTTATTTTGACGAAGTTGGGATTTCTCATCAAACTTCGGCTGTAAGAACTCCATAGCAGAATGGAGTTGTGGAACGGAGGAACCGTACGTTAGTTGAAGCTGCTCGAACGATGCTTCTCTCCTCTAGTGCACCGTTATTCCTTTGGGTCGACGCTATAGCAACTGCATGTTATACTCAAAACCGCTCCATTATTCACACCCGTTTCAACAAAACACCTTATGAGATCATTAATGGAAGAAAACCGGATATTTCATTTTTACATGTCTTCGGTGCTTTATGTTATCCGAAGAATGATCGTGAAGATATCAGTAAACTTGAACCTAAAGGTGATATTGGCTTTTTCATTGGTTATTCTTCAACTGCTTGTGCTTACAGGGTTTATAATCGAAGGACAAGAAAGGTAATGGAGACTATGAACGTTAACTTTGATGAACTCTCGGGTATGGCCTCTCAGCATAGAAGTTCACATCCCGAGCTTCAAGGTCAGACTTCTGGACACGTAAGTTCAGGACTCGCGCTTCAATTTGCGCCGTCAGCAATCTCATCGTTACAACCTTCGGAACGTGACTTGGAAGTTTTATTTGGGCCTATTTATGATGAATATATGGAGGGTCCTTCGTCATTTGGTGTTCCTCAAAATGCCCCGGCTGCACCTGCTACGGTAGTTCAAGAACCTCCGACTGCATCTACACCATCGGCATCTACTTCTGCACCATCTACGTCAACCTCAACCATAGTACCTCAAAACATTCCAACCACTTCTCCGATTGCTGACGCAACTCAACAACATTCTCAGCAAATTCCTACTCATGTTCATCTTCAGAATGAAATAGTTGCTGAAAATGCAAACAATGCGATGCTCAACGAACACGAGTTTGTTAATCCATTTGCGGCTTCCACAAGTACTACTCAGCCTTCAACACCCTATGTGGATCCGTCGAGCTCGCATCAAGTTTCTCATACACTTCCACATGAACACAAATGGACTAAGAATCATCCTTTGGTTCAAGTGATTGGCAATCTCTCACGACTGGTCTCAACACGAAATCAGCTGCGTACTGATGGTGATATGTGTATCTATGCACTATCAGTCAGCACAATGGAACCAGCAAGTGTGAAAGAAGCAATGACCGATGCATCATGGATTGAGTCTATGCAAGAAGAACTCAATCAGTTCATCCGGCTTGATGTATGGGAGTTAGTACCTCGACCAGACAATATCGATCCCCTCACTCTGAAATGGTTATTCAAAAACAAGATGGATGAGGAGCAAACGGTCATTAGGAACAAAACTCGGTTAGTTGTGAGAGGTTATAAACAAAAGGAGGGAATTGACTTCGCAGAATCCTTTGCCCCGGTTGCTCGGATGGAAGCTATTAGGATTTTCTTGGCATACGCTGCACACAAATCATTCACAGTGTATCAAATGGACGTGAAGACGGCTTTCTTGCATGGGCCGTTAAAAGAAGATGTGTATGTATGTCAACCTGAAGGTTTCATCAATACTGAACATCCAAGCCATGTCTACAAGTTGAAAAAGGCAATTTATGGTTTGAAACAAGCACCGAGGGCATGGTACGACGAATTATCATCATTTCTTCTACAAAATCACTTCAGCAAAGGAACCATTGATCCAACGTTGTTTATCAAGCACTACGGCAACGACATCTTGGTAGCTCAGGTCTATGTAGATGATATTATATTTGGTTCTACTAACCCAAAATATTCCATATTATTTGCCGACCTTATGAAAAGTCGATTCGAAATGTCCATGATGGGGGAAATGACGTTCTTTCTTGGTCTCCAAGTTCACCAATCCCCCCGTGGTATTTTCATAAATCAGTCCAAGTATGTGCTTGAGATTCTAACGAAATTTGGTATGGATAACTGTGATCCTATTGGTACTCCAATGGACACTAAACACAAGCTTGATTTGGATAAGAAAGGGACATTTGTAGATGCTACAAAATACCGAAGTATGATCGGGTCCCTTATGTACTTAACCTCAAGCAGACCGGACATTGTGCATGCTACTTGTTTATGTGCTCGGTACCAGGCTCAGCCGACCGAGAAGCACCTCAAGGAGGTTAAAAGGATCTTTCGTTATCTCCGGGGAAGGATTCTGGTTTTAATCTCACTGGTTTTTCAGATGCCGATCATGCAGGGTGTCATGATACATTCAAGAGCACTTCCGGTGGAGCACAATTCTTAGGCGAGAAGCTAGTGAGCTGGTCATCAAGGAAACAAGACTGTACGGCGTTGTCAACCGAGGAAGCAGAATATGTGTCTTTATCCGTGTGTAGTGCTCAAGTCCTTTGGATGAGAACACAACTCACGGATTATGGCTTTTTCTTTAACAAAGTCCCTATTTATTGTGATTCACAATCAGCCATAGCCATATCCTGCAACCCGGTCCAACACTCCAAGACCAAGCACATAGCTGTCCGATTCCATTTCATAAAGGAGCATGTGGAAAAAGGAACGATCGAACTGTTCTTTGTCAAGACGGACTACCAACTAGCCGACATCTTCACCAAAGCTCTTCCTCAAGACAGATTTGAATTCTTGGTTCGTCGACTTGGTATGCGTAGTTTCACTCCTGATGAACTTGAACGTCTTGCACATTCGCAGTAATCTTGTATATATTTATCAGAAAATCAAAATACAAAAATATAAAACCTATAAAAACAAAATAAAAAAATGAGAAAACCTTTCAAAAAATACCAAAAATATTCTTCTACGACATGTCTCTCAGCATCGATAATATGGACGTGCTTAGACATGTTGTTCAATAACGACACGGGTACGTACATAAAGTTCGAATGAGAGTTTAAATGTTTTCAAAACATGTCTCTTCTATTTTTCTTCTCATAATGGCTTATAGTCACATGTCAGACTATAACCCGGTCCCCAAAAGAAAGGAAAGTCGTTGACTTATCCTCAACAACGAGAAATTCGCTTTTCTCGGTCATGAGATTTTATCAAAACATTCAAAGTTTTAAGCTCATGAACCCAATTTTCACGGACTTTTGAGCATAATTTTTCAAGGTATTTCAAAACAATGTGCTCATATACTCCCCTATTTAAATAGAATCTCTTTTCAAGGGGGAATATAATGATTTCATAAACATTTGTTCCAAAATTTCATGACTCATTATTCTCTCCATGTTTCATCACTAATTTCACAAAAATTTCAATTTCATGCAATTTTTGAGGGGGAGAATAGTGATTAAAATGTGTTGTCTTGGATAATATCTTTGATGTAAGTGCTTTCTCTTCCTAATATGTGCAAAAACCTTTCCTTTTATGATGCACATATGTAGGGGGAGCGTTTTTGGTGATATAGAAAACTTTCAAGGTGTAAACATTGATTTCATCAACACCTTGACTGCATTTTCAAATGATTTTTCTGGCTACGATATCCATACCCTTCAACACAATTAATCACGACGATATTGGTGTCAAAAGGTGGTTAGGTATTCGTCCTATGATCCAACCAGAACTGGAGGGATCTTCCCAGGGACAATCCATTAGAACTTAGAAGTCCTTAGGAAAGATGGAGTAGTTGAGTGTACGGGAATAATGCCGACTAATGACTTAAGCTAGCACTGGAACAATCACAACAAGGTGCTAGTTATGACGTCTTGGTAAGCATTGAAGGGGTTGAAGAATGAAAAAGAAATGTAAGGATAAAGGGTGTAAAGAAAGAAGCCCTCCATACAACTTAGGCAGAAACCGGGTCAATACATCTATTATCAGAATCACTTTGATGATTTCTGATACTGAAGACAAAGCATCATGGACCCAGTGATGCAATGCACAACCCTTCCCAGCTTACTCAAGCTTCTCTCAAAAGAAGTTTGTTTTATTGTCATGGAGTTCAACTCATTTCTATCAACTTTCTCACTCCGAGATAGTAGATATTGAATAGGTGGCAGTCTGCTCCAGCCTCCGATCACTAAATAAACGTGCACTTATAGAGTCTAGAGCCAACGAGATTCATCAAAAAATCTCATTAGGACACTTATTCCATAGATCAATTGTTGTTCATCATTAGAACACAAGCGATGATTTACAGAGTCCTACGCTCTATCCTTGTGGTATTGCTAGAACATTCAGAGTGATACTCTTTAGTATTCACAGTGATGAATGGAAATCCTTCCAGTGTTAACATCAAACAGCACTGCGGTAGGTCATATGTAAGATTCACTTGAATTAAACATATGTTAACTGGAAAGCAACAGTGGTTTGATTCTTAATTGATTCAAACTCATTCCAGGTCTCGACGCAATATCTTTATGATCTTGCCAGAACATTCAGAGTAATACTTTTCAGTATTTACAGTGACGAATGGAAATCCTTCCAGTGTCATCATCAAACAGCACTGCGGTAGGTAACTTGTGCGATTCTATATGAATCAAACTTGTGTCAACTGGAAAGCAACGATGGTTTGATTCTTAATTGATTCAGACTTGTTCCAGGAAAGTGAATTGACGACCTAATCAGCAGAATGGAACTGCATGATTTACTCCTTACTTTGAATTATCTTTCGATATATTCAAGTATTGAGAACGGCTACCACAGCTGGAAATCCTGTCAAGGAAGTTCTTTGAACTTACCTGATCACAGGTACAGTATCCGTACTGTATAACGGGAAACCGGTGGAATGCAAACGGTGGCGTTATCTCAAGAGTCGCAATTCAAGGCCACATATTCAGGATTATTGAAGAAAGCTCAAGAACATCTAAAGACAAAGACTTCCGCTACTCTGATGATCAAGGGAGATTGTTAACAAGCTTTCATGTCAACTCAAACATGAGTATGTGGGTAAAGACACAAGAACACAAGCTGAAAAGTTACAAGATCAAGTCAAGGCAAAGATCAAAGATCCAAGATCACAAGTCATGAAAGGAACTATGAAAGAACTCTCAAGAGAACGAGCTTCAAAGTCTGCAACACCAACGAAGTGAAGTCACATATTACATGACCACCCCTTAGGGGGAGATTGTTAGCCGTATTTAAAGTGATGGTCATATAATATACCGTTGCGAAGCTCGTGAAAAATACTATTCAACGGTGTCGAGAGTTCTTAGTTATTAATGTTTATGTAACGGGAATTAGTCCCGAACACACAAATGAGGAAGGCCTCCTAAACACTTACTACTTAGTATAAAAGGCCTCCTAAGCCTCATTTGTGTGTGTGTTTTCCATTTCATTTGTTTTGTAGAGAGAGAAACGTATGTGTTTCTCTCACTAGGAATTCACACCTTTGTTTTTCTCTTTTCCTTCATCTAATCTAATCTTTCTTTTTTTGGTTTAATCTTCATCTACATTTCTATATCATTATAAGTCGTGTGTTACAATCCAACACTTATTATTCCGTGGATTTAAAGGGAAAGATAAATGAAAATCTTCTATCAAAATTATCACTTGCATATAATAAAAAAGGAAAATAGTCTGAAGAACAAATCTTACACAAAACATACATCTTTTGCCCATACTTCTATTACTCAACCAATCCTATCTCCAATTACCAGAGTGTTTGACCACAATCTCCATTTTTACCATATAGTATTTGACTACAACTTCTATTATTCACTTTTTGCCCGATAGTCTTGAGAGCTGAAGCGAAACAAGATCAAATGAATTTAAACAAGATAAATAATTATGAATCAAAACCTTTTATTAGAAAAGAGATAAAACTTCAATATAAAGAAAAGACCACAACAACTAAACTAGTGTGATCCTATTATCTAAATGATAATAGTTTATAAAATTAAACAAGGACAAAATGATTTGAGTTACATTTTTAAAGAGAGAGAACAAAAAAAACATACAAATGAAAATACCTAGATGCCTCTGTCGAATGAGAGAGGCTAGGGTTTATAGCAACAATAATAATAGATCCGTTGGAGTGGGTTTGGGCTTCCCATAAGGACCCGAGTATAACACTTTCACAACCTGACAGCATAAGTCCTTCATGTTTCAAGCTGGCATCCACAGAAGTCCAAGGATAGTAACTGAAATATTAAACAACACAATAAGTCCCTGAGAGTTAATATGGGTGTCTGATTACGTCCTTACAAATAGCACCCACCCCTAATCAAACACATCATACATGTTAAACATCCCAAGTTTTTTGACAACGTCATTATGTTGTAGTGTGTCCAATCCTTTAGTAAGGATATCTGCAATTTGATTTGAAGAATCCACTTTGCAAGTTTTAACCACACCACTTAGAATTTTTCCCCTCACAAAATGCAAGTCAATTTCTAAATGTTTGGTTCTTTTATGAAAAATAGGATTGGCAGCTATCTTGATAGCTGAATAGCTATCTTTATAGCTGAATAGCTATCTTGATAGCTGAATAGCTATCTTGGTAGCTGAATTGATATCACAGTAAAGTGTTACAAGGAAAAGATTTTCACAATGTAAATCTTTTAGGATTTTAAGAATCTAAACAACTTCACTGGTTACAGAAGCAAGAGCTCTATACTCTGCTTCTGTAGATGATTTAGAGAAAGTATTCTGCTTTTTACTCTTCCAAGAAACAAGTTTGTCATTAACAAAAACATAATAACCAGTTACAGATTTCCTAGTGACAATACACTTAGCCCAGTCAGCATCATAATAGGCTTTAAGAAACATACCAGATGTCTTCTTAAAGTGAATGCCCAAACTTGGAGGCCCTTAAGATATCATAATATCTTAATGGCAATTTTGAGATGAGAGTTCAAATAAGAATGCATAAACTGGCTCAAGCAATGCACAACATAAGATATATGAAGTCTTGTATTGGTCAGATAGATAAGCTTACCCATCAATTTCTAATAATCAATAATATTCACAAGAAATGGGTCATCATCAGTAGGCTCATTAGATATAGAAATTTTTATAACAAGAGAGTCTTAGCATGTCTACAAGCAAGCATACCATACATAGAAAGCAAATCTAACACATACTTTCTTTGATTCAAACAAATACCAAATTCGATGTCAATACCTTCAATACCCAAAAAATACTTCAATTTCCCCGAGTCCTTAATCATGAACTTGGTTCTCAAAAATCATTAAACATCTCAATTTCAACAATGTTATTACGAGTGATAATGGTATCAACATACATAAGCAAGACAAGAAACACACCACCATCAGACTTGGTATAAAAAGAGTAGTCATACTTGCTTTGAAAAAAGCCATTTTCATCTAGGACATATGTAAGTTTGGCATTCCATTGCCTAGGTGCATGTTTAAGTCTACACACCATGTTATCACCCCTAGGAAGATATCCTTGGGGTGGTTTCATGTATACAGTCTCATCAAAGACATCATACAAAAAAACATTATTAATGTCAAGATGAAATACATGTCAAGATTGCATAATAGCTAAGTTAAGAAGGCATCTAATAGTAACCATCTTGACAATAGGGGAAAAGGTCTCCTCATAATCTATTCCTTCTTTTTGACCAAACCCCTGTCCAACAACCCTAGCCATATACCTTTCTATCTCCCTACTAGACTTAAATTTCAACTTCCAAATCCATTTGCAACCTAAGGCTTTCCTACCTTTAGGAAGCTCAACAATTTCCCAAGTCTCATTCTCAAGAAGGGATGCAAGCTTAGCATTCGTTGTATCCACCCAAAGAGGGTTTTGAGATGCTTCAAAAAACATTTTAGGTTCACTGTTTTTATTAAGTTAGGCGACAAAGCAAAAATTCTCATGATTAAGTTCGGAATAACTAACAAAATTTTGACCATACTTAACATAATAGTTAACAACAAAATTATTATAATTTTCAGGAAAAGAAGAAGTTCTAGTAGATCTTCTAACCTTTTGAGTTCTTTGAGCTAAAGTGTTTGGATTTTTATCCAAGTTACCTTCAGACTAACTGTCTTCATCAAGTGTAGTAGCCTCCTCTTCCAACCCAACATTAGTGTCATCACTGTATTGAGCAGCATCCCCAATGATTAGGGGAATCAACAATGTCTACACTATCCCCATGGTTGGAGGAGTGGCCACCTTCACTATTTGACTCATGGTCACTATTATGATTATGTGTTACTCTCTCATCATCATTAGGCAGCTCAAGGATATCTAAATCAAAAAATTTTAACATGTTTTTATCTTGATTAACACTGGATATATTAGACTCATCATGCTTATTTTTAGAGACAAAATCCTTAAAACGAAAAATAGACTCAAAGAAACATCTTTGGAGACAAAGAATTGATCAAGACTAAAAAGCCTGTAGCCCTTTTGAGAATTAGAATAACCCATCATAACACATTTTTCAGATCTATTAGACAGTGTATCACGACTATTTAGAATAGTAGCAAAGCAAAAACATCCAAACATTCTGTATAGAGAGAGATAAGGACAAGTATTATAAATCATTCCATAAGGGGACTTTCCATTTAACATAGAAGAAGGCAATCTATTAATAAGAAAAGTAGGAGTTAGAATGCATTCAGACCAAAAATTCAAAAGGAATTCCCCCTGAAACATAAGGCACCTAGCCACCTTTAAAAGGTGTCTATGTTTCGTTTCTACAACCCCATTTTGCTGTGGAGTATATGCGCAAGAAGTTTGATAAAATATCCCTTTATTATTACAAAATTTGTTAAAGGTTTGGTTAACAAATTCAGTCCCATTGTCACTTCTAAAGATTTTAATGTTTTTTTTTAAAAAAATTATTCATATTATAAACATCAATGAAAGTAACAATTTCATCTTTAGACTTAATGAGATATACCCAAACAACTCTAGTATAGTCATCCACAATGGTTAAAAATATCTATGGCCACAATGACTTGTCACCTTATAAGGTCCCCACAAATCAAGGTGAACAATGCCCCCCCAAACATTTGGTTCTATGATCACTTAAAGGAAAAGGTTTTCTAGTCTGCTTATCTCTTTGACACACTTCACAATAATCATATTTATCATTCTTATTGATTTTTAAGCAACCTGTTAAAACATCTAAGGCAGGATCTGCAAGATGACCAAGCCTGTAGTGCCAGTCATAGTAAGAGAGAGAACAAACATTAATAGTTTTAGCAACATTGCACTTAATACCTTTAGTTTATAAGTAGTATAAACCACCACACTGATTACCAATCCCTAGAATGTTTCTCAAATTCAAATCATGATTCAGAAATATACATTTATTGTCATCAAACATAATAAAGATTTTATTCTCCTTAGCTAGTTTATGCACAGATATCAACAAGACACAATACTTAAGTATAACCAACACATCAAATAGAACAAGATCATTTGCCAACTTAAGATTTCCAGTTTTAGATATGAAAGCTTCAGTATCATTTAGACGAGCAACTTTGATTTTAAGATGAGATATGTCAAAAACACTATCTAACTTCTTTTCATTATTGGTCATGTGTTGGTTAGCCCTTGAGTCAATGAATTTTCCATGTTGAGTTACTTTATAATGAATATTTGTATTATCATAAAGAAACTTTTGAAAATTGTCATTAAAGAGTTTACTAGAATTGAGATGAGTACCTGCCATATTGGCTTGCACACTTTTTTCAGAACCAATGTTTTCTTTGATAAGAGAGAGTAAAGTGGTGTGTTGTTCATCAGAAAACATGGAGTTTGAGTTGGTACCCATAGAGTTGTTAGAAACATTTTTCCCTTTAAAGTTTTGACTAGGTTTCTTTTTCCCGAAGTCATTTGGATAACCAATACTTTTAAAGAACCTTTCAATAGTATGCCCATTATACCGACAATTTTCACAAACCAACTCAGAATTCCCATTAGGTCTATAAGTGTTAGGCTTGACAGTGATATTAGGTCTAGGGGTGTTACTAATGTTAGGTCTAAAGCCACAAGATTTGAAACTCTGGTTTCTTTGAAAAACATTTCTAGTATGCCCATTAGATAAAAAATAGATGTCTGAGTCCTCTGAGAGGAATAAGACAGATTTCCAGATGCAACTCTGCGAGACTCCTCACTAGATATGATATCATAAGCCCTTTAATATCCGGCAAAATCTCTTTAGATAGAATAGAGCTTCTAATAGTCATATAAGAGTCATCAAGCCCCATTAAGAATTTCATTAATTTCAACATCTTATTATGATTCTTATACTCATCAGTAGCAGTGCACACACAATTAAGTAATTCAACCATAGCATCATATCGTTTCCACAAAGCATTCAAACCATGATAGTAATAAGACAAGTTAGAACTATTTTGCTTTAAGGTATTAATCTTATGATGAAAGTTAAAAATAATAGAACCATCAACTTTATGATAAGTCTCTCTCAAACATTCCAAACATGTTCAGCCTTTGTAGAAAAAATTTATCCAAGGAACAGTTCTTTAAATATAGAATTAAGAATACAACCTAACACCACAACATTGACTATGTCCCATTGGTTTCCCAAAATATAATCAGTTATTGACCTTTTACAAGTACCATTTATAAAGCCAAATTTATTTTTTCCTTCCAAAGCAAGTAACATAGCATTAGACCACACTTGAGAGTTTTCAGTCCCGTTGAGTTTAACAAAACTGACAGTTAATGTGGCAGAATCATTTGGGTGAAGGTGTAAAGGTTCACTAATGTCAAGCTTGCTAATCAAAGTTATAGAGTCACCCCAACTTGGTCAGTATCTGGGTCACCATGTTGAGACATGGTGAAAAACATAGATACAAAGCACAAAAACGATATAACCAACTTAATCAATGCCAACTAAGTTCCCAGGCTTCCAATCCATTCAATGGTGGTAGGTCAAGGTCAAGGCAAGGATTAAGTGTCTAAATAAGTAGAAGACAACAAAAAATAAAAAATCAACACCCAGTCAACAAGAGAGAGTGACAATGAACATCAATCAAAGAATTCACCCAAGGTATAACCATATAGATATTAACAAGTAAGCAGATAAGAGACAAAAAAATATGAGAGAGAAGAGGTGTTACAATGCATGCAACCAAAAGCACAATCGATCTGTTCCTCTAAGATTCAATTAGTCTAGGAAGAACAGCACCTCCACACCAAATCCTAATATATGAAAATTAGGGGAAACCAAAATCACCAATGAAACTTCCTACACAAAGAACAAGATTAGCAAACAAGATATATCGAAACCATAAAAGTATTTAGAAACCATAAAAATTAATTTTAATGATTTCAGAGCAACCTGTCTCTGATACCATGAAGAAAAACGAGATCAAATGGATTTAAACAAGATAAAAAGTTATGAATCAACCTTTTATTACAAAAGAGATAAAACTTCAATATAAAGCAAAGATAACCACAGCTAAACTGGTGTGATCCTATTATCTAAATGATAATAGTTTTTCAGGATTAAACAAGGACAAAACAATATAGGTGTAAGAACCCTTAGATCAACCAAATTTGACCAAGGGTGTAAGAACCCTTTCACTTTGCACAGGTATCCTACATTAGAGATTTAGTTGAATCTTGGTGGTGCAAGCGATTAACACACGTATGTGTTCTCGAATCCTTCTCAAGTGCTTAATTAGCTTGGTTGCTAGTAGGTATGTTCGGTTTCTCTTTTACATTTACATTAGTTATATGTGCTATATACTTTCTTTTCTTCCGATGTATTTTTATTGTGATTATTAGTCTAATATTGTATTAGATTAACATTGATTTTTAGTATAATAGTGGCGTAAGATAGACAAGATTTTAAAATTCTAAATTATTCTAACTACTCCAAAATAATAATTCAAGGATTTTACAATCCTACATGTCGTTTCTTGAAACAACTCGGTCTTTCTTATTCCCGTTCTAAAAGATTGAGGTAGCAAAAACACCAATATAATCAAAATGATTAAGAACTTCATTTTTCAACTCTCAAAACGTGATTTAAATACTTGATAACAAGTTTTTTGCCTGTATAAACTAATTTAATAAAATGTATCATTTATATACTACAAGTATCCGTTATAAGTGATTGTTATAACTATCTGTTAGAAGTATACGTTAGAAGTGATTGTTACAAATATCTGTTAAAAGTATCCGTTATAAATATCTGTTAGAAGTATATGTAACAAATATGTTACAAGTAATCGTTACAACTATGCGTTAAAAGTATCCATTACAACTACCCATTATGAAAAAAATATTGCTAAAATGAGGGATAGAATATACATATATGAACAAAAGAGAAAATAATCATCCATCAATGCGAACGAAAGAATTTCCGAATCTAATATCATGAAAACATAAGAAGCTAAAATCAAAATGAACAAACGTTCACACAGATAAAACAAAAATAATCACACATATAAATCATATAATTGATTTTACGTATCACTATAACAAAATAATATATCGTAACAATAGTAGGTTGCAAGAATATTCGTACAAAAAATAGTTACAACAAAAGGAACTCAATGTAAAGAATTATTGTTAAACAAAAAAACGTAAAGAATTATTTGATCAACAAAATGAATGTAAAAAAATGGTCAACATAATGGCCGTAGATAATTACCCATACAAAGGTGATAATAATAGTAATAAAAATGAACGTGAATAGTTATTCGATTACCAAATTTAAAGTAGAGAATAATCGAATAAATTTTTACGTTTATTTCTATTACATTATTTTCTTTTGTTGTATATATTTTTATTACTATTCTTTACGTTTTTTTGTTTAAAAATAATTATTTACATTGATTTCCTTTCAGTATAAATGCTACATTTCTTTACGTTTTTTTTACGTTTTGTTTTGTAACATATACTTGTAACAGATACTTATAACGGATACTTCTAACGGATAGTTGTAACAATTACTTCTAACAGATACTTTCGTATAAATGCTACATTTTATTGTATTAGTTTTATACAGGCAAAAAACTTGTTATCAAGTATTTAAATCACGTTTGAAGAGCTACAAAATGAAGTTCTTAATCATTTTGATTATATTGGCGTGTTTGCTACCTCAATCTTTTAGAATGGGATCGGAAAAGCCTGGGTTGTTTGAAGAATCGACATGTAAGATTGTAAAATCCCGAAAAACAAACTTGAGGTCGAATTTGTTGGTCCAAATCTAGAGGCTCTAATTAAAATTGAAATATATTTTTTTTTTTGAATATGTTTTGATTTATGTCTATCATTAGCAAAATATAAATGTCATTATGATCTTGTTTTATTACGATGTTTGATCATGTTTTGTCAAAAAAATATATTAAAAATCCAATGCATCTTCATAAGTTTTGGAGTTATTTTTTCATCCTTAAATTATTCGTTTGCAGTAGTTAGATATTTTTAGAATTCTTAAAATCTAGTCTATCTTGCGCCAATATGATATTAAAAATGGATATTAATCTAATACAATATTAGACAAATAATCACAATAGAAATACATCGGAAGAAAGGAAATCATATAGCACATATAATTAACGTAAACGTAAAAGAGAAACCGAACATACCTACTAGAAACCAAGCCAATTAAGCACTTAAGAAGGCATCGAAAACACATACGTGTGGTAATCGTATGCACCTCCAAGATTCGACTAAGTCTCTGATGTAGGATACCTCTACAAATTGAAAGAGTTCTAACACCCTCGGTGAACTTTGGTTGATCTAAGGGTTCTTACACCTTTAGTCTGCGTTTGGTTCATGAACTTAAAATACATGGTTTTGGATCTTTGGAGTTTTTAATGAAGAAGGGTTAAAAACACTCATATTCAAAATTTTGCAACATGTTTGGTTAACTAACATTTGTGAAAATAGTTGTGATGTTGATACTAGTAAATGACTAACTTATCCTTTTATTATCACATTTGTTTTAAAAATACATGTCTGCATTCATAAATATATACAAGATCAAAATAATAACCAATGGCTTGCGAGACAATTTATTGTATAAAATAACAACCTATCGGTTTGAATAATCGAATGTGGATAGGGACAAAGTTTTTTCTATGTTCGATATAATTTAACCAACACGAATTATAAATAATACCATTGATAACGTTAAAAGAATCAAAATCTTTCCCATACAATTAATTTATGTAGAGCTCGGATCTGTTCTTGAAAACCCAGATCTTCATGAAAAATAAAAAAGAAATCAAACTATAAAAATAAAAATTCTTACCAATAGATTAAAAAGTAAGAAAGATAGACAACGATTTGAATATTACGCTGTGTTTGGTTCATAAACTTAAAATACATGGTTATAGATGTTTGGAGTTTTTTAAAGATGGATGGTTTAAAAACACTCATATTATATATTTTGCAACATGTTTGGTTAACTAACATTTTTGAAAATAACTGTGATGTTGATACTCGTAAATGACTAAATTATCTTGTTATTATCACATTTGTTTCTAAAACAAAAAACCAGCCTGCAGTCGTGAATATTTATACATGATTAAAATATATGTCAGATCAAAATAATAATCAATGGCTTGCTAGACGATTAATTTGATAAAATAACAAGCAATCGTTGCGAATAATCGAATGTGAATATGGAAAAAAAATTTCTATGTTCGATATAATTTACCCAACATGAATTATAAATAATACCATCGACAACATTGAAACAATCAAAATCTATCCCATTCAATTAAATTATGTAGATGCTCAGATCTATTCATGTAAACCTAGATCTCCATCGAAAATAAAAAAGAAATCAAATAATAAAATAAAAATTCTTACCAGTAGATTAAAAATTAAAAAATATAGACAACGATTTGAATATTATAATAAAACTTATAATGGAAATCAAAGTATTTTGGTGATGAGCTTACAAGAGGAGTATGGCATCTGTATGGTATGAGAGAAAGATGGGAACCCATAAGGGGTAACTTTGTAAACAAAGGTCCCACATTTTCAATCCACTCTCCACCAAGTGAGTTAAAAAATAGATGTTTTGATGTATTTGACATTAAAAGACTTTCTCAATTTTTGAACCAAACATGATGAGTGAGTGGATTTTAAACATAGAACCAGTTAAAACCTTCAATATCTACAAACAAACAACCCCTTAGTGTACCTTTTAAACATATTTAGTCCATCTCATAAATTAAGATATAGGTTTACTAGAACTTTGAGCATCTACATAAATTAATTGTATGAGAAAGATTTGATTGTTTCTATGTTTTCAATGGTATTATTTATAATTCGTTATGGTTAAATTATATCAAACACAGAACAAATTTTTTGATATTCACATTCGATTATTCGCAACGATTGGTCGTTATTTTTTCAAATTAATTGTGTCACAAATCATTGGTTATTATTTTCATCTTTCATATATTTTGATCTTGTATATATTCATGAATGTAGGCAGGTTTTTTATTTTTGAAACAAATGTGATAATAAAAGGATAATTTAGTCATTTACTAGTATCAACATCACAATTATTTTCACAAATGTTAGGTAACCAAATAACTTCCAGAATTTTGAATATGAGTGTTTTAACCCTTCCATATTTAAAAAATCCAAACATCTAAAACCATGTATTTTAAGTTTATGAACCAAACACATCCTAAGGGTGTAAGAACCCTTAGATCAACCAAAGTTCACCAAGGGTGTAAGAACCCTTTCACTTTGCAGAGGTATCCTACATTAGAGACTTAGTCGAATCTTGGTGGTGCACGCGATTAACACATGTATGTGTTCTCGAAGCCTTCTCAAGTGTTTAATTAGCTTGGTTGCTAGTAGGTATATTTGGTTTTTTCTTTTATGTTTACGTTAATTATATGTGTTATATGCTTTCTTTTATTCCAATGTATTTTTATTGTGATTATGAGTCTGATATTGTATCAGATTAATATCCATTTTTAATATCATATTGGCGCAAGATAGTATCCGTTAGAAGTAATTGTTACAACTATCCATTAGAAGTATTCGTTATAATATATGTTACAAGTATATGTTACAGGTATACTTCATAGTCACTACTATGTGAGCTCATGAATATGAAAACATCACACATCGTTTCACACACAAGGTACCCCGTACCCGAAAACGATTTTCAAACCACCCTCTATTCACACCAAAGACATATAAACACATAAAACACATAGTCACACATAAAATAACCTAAAAATAAGACAAATTCACGAACCTCAAAATCGTGGTTGTCACAGTTTTATCCATGTGAACGTTTGTTCATTTTGATTTTAGCTTCTTATGTTTTCATGATATTTCATTTGGAAATTATTTTGTTTGCGTTGATAGATGATTATTTTCTCCTTTGTCCATATATGTATATTATATCCCTCATTTTATTAATCTTTGTTCATAAAGAATAGTTGTAACGGATACTTCTAACAGATAGTTGTAACGATTACTTATAACATACTTTTAACATACTTGTAACAGATATTATAACGGATAGTTGTAACAATTACTCATAACGGATACTTTTAGTATAAATGCTACATTTTATTGGATTAGTTTTACACAGCCAAAAAATTTGTCATCAACTATTTAAATCATGTTTGGAGAGTTGCATAATGAAGTTCTTAATCATTTTGATTATATTGGCGTGTTCGCTACCTAAGTCTTTTAGAATGGGATTGAGAAAGTCCGGGTTGTTTGAAGAATCGACAAGTAAGATTGTGAAATCCCGAACCACAAACTTCGAGGTTGAATTTGATGGTCTAAATCTAGAGGTTCTAATCAACTTTGTAATGTATGTTTTATTGAATATGTTTTGATGTATGTCTATCATAACCAAAATATAAATGTCATTATGATCTTCTTATATTATAGTATTTGATCATGTTTTGTCAATAAAAATATATTAAAAATCCAATTCATCTTCATAAGTTTTAGAGTTATATTTTCATCCTTGAATTATTATTTTGGAGTAGTTAGATATTTTTAGAATTTTAAAATCATGTCTATCTTGCGCCAATATACCAATATGATATTAAAAATGGATATTAATCTAATAAAATATTAGACTAATAATCACAATAAAAATACATCGGAAGAAAGGAAAGTATATAGCACATATAATTAACGTAAACATAAAAGAATAAACCAAACTAACCTACTAGCAGCAACCAAGATAATTAATCACTTGAGAAGGCTTCGAGAACACATACATGTGTTAATCGCGTGCACCACCAAGATTCGACTAAGTCTCTAATGTAGGATACCTGTTCAAAGTGAAAGGGTTCTTACACCCTTGGTGTACTTTGGTTGATCTAAGGGATCTTACACCCTTAGGATGCGTTTGGTTCATAAACTTAAAATACATGGTTTTAGATGTTTGGAGGTTTTAAAGATGGAAGGGTTAAAAACACTCATATTCAAGATTTTGCAAGATGTTTGGTTAACTAAAATAATTGTAATTAATTTTGATGTTGATAATGGTAAATGACTAAATTATCCTTTTATTATCACATTTGTTTCAAAAATAAAAAACCTGCCTACATTCATGAATATATACAAGATCAAAATATATGCAAGATCAAAATAATAACCATTGGTTTGCCAGATAATTAATTTGATAAAATAACAACCAATCGTTGTGAATAATCGAATGTGAATATCAATAAAAAAAATTTATGTTCGATATAATTTAACCAACACGAATTGTAAATAATACCATTGACAACATTGAAACAATCAAATCTTTCTCATACAATTAATTTATGTAGATGCTCAAATATGTTCCAGTAAACCTAGATCTTCATAAAAAAACAAAAAATAAATCAAACTATGAAAATAAAAATCTTACAAATAGATTAAAAAGTAAGAAAGATAGACAAAGATTTGAATATGAGGTTGCGTTTGGTTCATAAACTTAAATACATGGTTTTAGATGTTTGGAGTTTTTTTAAGATGGAAGGGTTTAAAACACTGATATTCAAAAATTTATAACATGTTTGGTTAACTAACATTTGTGAAAATAACTGTGATGTTGATATTGGTAAATGACTAAATTATCCTTTTATTATCACATTTGTTTAAAAAAAACGTGCCTACATTTATGCATATGCTCATACCTGTTCATGTAAACCCAGATCTTCATCGAATATAAAAAAGAAATCAAACTATGAAAATACAAATTCTTACCAAAAGATTAAAAACTAAGAAAGATAGGCAGCGATTTTGAATATTATAATAAAATTGATGATGGAAAGAAAATTATTTTGGTGATGAGTTTACAAGAGGAATATGGCTTCTGTATGGTATGGGGAAAAGATGGGAAGATATAAGGGGCAACTTTGTAAATAAAGGTCCAACATTGTAAATCCACTCTTCACCAAGTGAGTTAAAAAAACGTATGCTTTGATGTATTTGACATTAAAATCATTCCTCAATTTTTGAACCAACCATGATGAGTAACTGGATTTGAAACTTAAAACCAGTTAAAACCTTCAAATATCTCTGCATGAAACAACCCCTTAATGTTCCTTTTTAACATTTTTAGTCCATCTACTGTTAACTACTGTGTAATTATGTAACACCCCAAAATATTCATAATTCAATTCAGCGGAAGAGTCGTTGGTGTTACGGGATAACACATTACTCAAATCATAGACAACGCTTAAAAATCGCGTTGTTTAATATTAAAGCATTTTTCCATTCATAAATATCAAATTACATAGGTTCTCAGGTCAATGTATGTCTTACAAGTTTACAAAAAGATTTGAATGGAAACTTTTAGTTAAATGTGGGCCATATCAAATTACATACGAATCATTGTCGTAAATCATAACATAGGCCTTAGGCATTTGATACGAATCATTGTCGTAAATCATAACTTAGGCCAAAAATATTTTATACGAATCTTTGTCGTAACATCACCATTCAATACGTTTTATAACGTTGTTTAAAGTATAGTAAAAACCGTTATATAAAATAGTTATGTAAAACCAGAACACATGTATAAATATAAATAAGACCTCATATTGCTAGTCAGGCAATATATTATAATTCAAATCATTTATCATACACTATTTCTGAGGCCGTAGCCTTAGTGTTACCTTTATCATTATTATTATCGGATTATTACAAGCCGCATGACATTGTTACCTTTCTATAATATATTTCGGGTAGCTAGCCCGGAATTCATTTACCCATCTAAAACAGCATGTCGTCAAAATAATCACGCATATATGAATCCTCTCATACATAAATTCGCTTACCAATCAATGTGGCACGACGGGATCAACCGTCAAGGCGCGAACTAGGGTGATCTTCCCCAAATAGTACTATTATATACATAAGCGTCTACCAAATCCCGGTAGTTCACAATTCATGCTAGTGGAACTTTTAGTGACATAACCTAACTAATAATAATCCATTCCATTTCATTCATTGAGTCATATAATCATTCGGGTCCATATCAATAGGCATACAATCGAGACTACTTGTATTCTATTTTTATCAAAAATAGCATTTTATCTCCCTCGCGGGTTTATAAAACATTTCATAAAACATTTAAAAGATTGCGAGGCTATGAACTCACATTGGTGTGGGAAGGAGGGTTATCGGCAGTTAGGATGTATGGTATGTGCCCCGATCACGGGAAACCTAGAAAAATAATACTCGGTCTTAGGCTATGCCCAATAACTTTATAAAATTTGTTATGTATATGTAATGATGTCATAACATGATGATAAAGTGGGGTTTTATTACCTTATACAACATTACTAGTTGCTAGGTATTAGTACTTAGTCCAATCATACTAAGTTTAGCCCATGTATATGTTAAGGCTCAATAGGCCCATTAAAAGTCCAATACATTATATTAGTCCATTTATCTATTTAAGACCAGGCCCATACTCATATGTTGGGCCCAAGTGGGTTACGCCCATGAGTAAGTCCAATAACATTAAACCAAACTAGTTGGGCGTAGTGGTCCACCAAGGCTAATTTGGCCCATTATGGTCCCTTAGTTATAAAGCTCGGTTTTGTCGATTTTTACTTGTCAAGTGTGTTTACATATCAGTATATGATTTATAAAAATGTTACATTAGACGGCTCCAACCATCTAAGTTTTATTTGGCGAAAACGCTAATCTTTCGATTTTTGCCGAAAATACATAAAACTTATATATAGTTTGTAGTTTTAGAAAACATTTGAGTTTTACTTTTATAAAATGTAATGTTTATTTATTTTAGTATACAAACTTATTTTATAATAGTTATTACTAGTTAGTGTCTTTTATATACTTATTTAATAATAGTATTTACTTTGAGTGCTCTTTTTATATTATATAGTTTATTTAGAAATCTAATTTCTAAAGTCAAGTCCACCATTTTTTTCATATCTTGAGTTCTACAAGAAGATAGAACCTCAAATTTAAACAGCATAAACTACATGATGTGTGCTACAAATAACTCTCGTATAGATACTGCTCAATCAGCATCTAAGAATTTTTAATAATTCGTCCAAAACAGACTATACAGATTTGTACTACAAAAGTGTTTTGGCCATATCTTGCTCATTTTTAGCATTCTATTGAGTGGCCAATTCACCACTTGTGTAAAATCAATTATCTATCTGCGTATCCAATAATCCAAGCCATTTAACCATGTGACCATATTGGAACTTACTATTTTATACAGCCTATACAACTAGTCATGATTTTGACATGTTTACTTGTTGATTTTAGCCTTTTTTTAACCTAATCTATTATCACAAAATCCCCGCACAATATAGTGATCATCATTTATCATCATCATACATATACATTTTTTAAGAAAATAAATGAATACATTTATGAAACAATAATCTGATAGAAAGAATATGATCTCTATACCAATCAATATGATGAAAGATTGAGATTTTGATGAACAAGACTTGGTTTTTGGTAACCAATCTTATGAGTTTAGCAAGATCACTTTAAGATCACCAAGAGTATGAAGACTTCCTGAGAAATCATCCCTAATCCTCCATGAAATCTCCTTTCTATTTGTTAAGATCACCTCCAATCTTCATCTCTTCAAATGGGGATCAACATATGTAGATTGTTAATAATGGTTATGGTTAAATTTGATGATGAAGATGGTGATTTGGGGTGGTGTTGGACGGAAATAGAGAGAGAGGGGAGGAGAGATTGATAAGCTTCTTGATTAAGATTGCATGTTATGTGTGTGTGTTTGAGAGAGAAATGGAGTTTTTGTATTTTATGAGCTTGTGAGACAAGTGTCTCATGGAAGCCTAGAATTGTGACACCAAGGGTGTTGTGGCATAGAGAATTCCGCCCATAGTGAGGGGGTGGGACAAGTGTAACTTGTTTCATCCCCTATTAATTTACGGGTACTCTTCGATCCTAGTTTCCTCGATTTACGTGCCCTCGGGTCGATTTACGAAAAACGTTTTTATAATTTATGAATCTACGACACAAAACGATTCTAATAAAAATTGTCTCCTCAAAAACGGAGTTCAAAAGCGTAAATACGTAAACATAGGGTTCCTGGTTTAATCGTAAAAGACGCTAAATTATGCACGTAAGTCCTAATTTCTTCTCGTAAATTTGTGAGTTTATGAACCAACACAAATTAAAATTCGAAAATAATATAGGAGAATAAATTTATTATCTGAAATGTTGGACTGTTACAAAAACGGAGTATGTAAACGTAAACACGTAACGTAGAGTTCTTCGGTTTAGACGTAGTCGATGCTACTTTAAGACGTAAACCCTAATTTCTTCCCAAAAATGTGTGAGTTCATAATATAACATTAAAATAATGATTATAAATAATTCTTTAGAATAAAATAACGACCTCAAATTGACGGATTGTCACAGCAGTTTCCCCTAAAGAGGATTTTTGTCCTCAAAGATCAATTTATCTTATTACTCGCTTCTTATAGAGTCAAAGACATGTGGGCATTTCCTCCACATTCGGTCTTTTCTCTCAAGTGTAGTTCATTACAATATGCGAGTTTCATTAACATAACAATGGGAATACGATCGTGCTTAAGTTGACTCACTTTCTCTCTCCATGATGTCCACGGATTTTTGAGGAAATGCAACTTTTCGCCGACCCAAACTTCATTAAGAAATAATCAAATTTTCACTTGATAGACATTTTATCAAGTTAGATTTATAGAACATAATTCATGCAGCCCTTGAAGTTCTAGGGTAGATCTAGCTTATATGCCTCTCAGACCAAATGTTTACATTATCTCAATGGTCCCATACAACAGGGACTTAAATTCCCACGATCATTCAGATCATCCATTCATCTTTCCATGATGAAAAATTTTCGGCATAGCTTTGCTACCGATCCTTCACTTCAAGATCTACATTTCATATTCACATAACCTCCTACCCACTACTGGCAGTCAATAATCAGATCCTAATCTCCACAATCATTTCAGGTCTCGTGGGTCGGGTATCTTCATCCCAACTTCTGCCTACAGATATTCTTATATTTTTCTTTATATAGGTCCTCGCAAGGTTCGGTCTCAATCCTAAAGCGATAATCATCGATGATAACCTATCCAAAGGTAAATGCTCATCCTTGACACTACCAAATGTGAATCATACAAGCATAAATCAAGATTTCTAATGTCTGTTTCGTTCCTTCACCTTGCCCCTCCGATTGGGGGTGGTAAACAGTAATCATATCAAGATTCGTTCCTAATGACCTCTGAAGGAATCTCCAGAAATTCGATGCGAAGCGAGAATCTTGATAGAGATGATTGATACATGCACACTATGTTTACACAACTCCTTTAAATACAAATGAGTCAACTTCTCCATCGAGAACCTATCATTAACGGGAATAATATCAGCAGATTTGGTCAGTCTGTCGACGATGACCCAAATCGAATCAAATCCAGATGATGACCTTGGAAGATTTGTGATAAGAATCCATGGTGGTTCTACCCCACTTCCAAACAGGAATAATAAGCAATAGAAGCAATCTTGATGGATTTTGGTGTTCAGCCTTGACCTTCGTAAAAGTTAGATATTTCTAACATATGTTGCGATGTCTGCTTTCGTATTTGTCCATCAGTAAAACTTCTTCAGATACGGAATACATTTTATCAGAATTGACATGAATAGAATACTTAAACTTATGAGATTCCAATATGACTAAATCTTAAAATCCTCCATATTTAGACAATCACAAACGACCTTTTAAACACTTAACGCCATCGGCTCCCATCTCTAATGGTTCTCATTAGCCGCGAAATCCTTCATAATCTATATTATCCTTCTTAAAAGCATCGGCTATTTCTAAATTTGCTCGGGCAAATTATTCTGCACGGCCATTACTAAGGAACACATCCTAATTGGTTCTTTATTTTTTCTACATAACGGGTCAATAACTACATTCACCTTCCCAGATAAAATAAATATCATGACCTTAATTACTCGGAAATTCTTTCTTCATATTTTTTTTGTTTTTGTTTTTTTTAAGTTTTATTTTCGTCTCAACTATTATCTTTATTAGTTTTGCCCAGTCCGACGTTTTAAAACGTCGATAAATATTACAAGTAATTAAATAATAAATATTTAATTTATGAAACGTAAACGTAAAAATTTTTAAATTTCTCAGTTTGTCTGATTATAGAAAAATATTCAAAAATAAATTTTAATTTAGTTAACACGATTTTTGTTGATTTATCAAAAATAATTAACAAGATCCGTAAATGTTCGAAAAATCTTTGTTTAAACTTTGTTCAAAATTTTCTTAGTTGAAGAGCAAAACCTGTCGTTCCAAATTCCAAGTCACAGTTTAAATGGTTTCCTCAATTCCTCCTAGTTTGTCTTGAGGTATACACAAACATCTACTCCTAAGGGAGTTTAGTTAAATGATCTGGGTATGAGGGAATAATTCCTCAATAATCCTTCGATAAATATTTGTCAAAACATCTTCGCACTTCCTTTTTGGTATAACCCAAAGCCTTAATGGCTCCGATCTTTGAAGAGTCAACATAGATTCCACTACCATTAATCACATAGTCAAAGGATGTAAAGGATCCAACCTTAAATCACATGATAAATACTCAAGGTACAGGTTTTCACTGCTCGGCCAACTCAGGGCAGTCTACAAATGATTACTAACTCCTTATTCTTAGAAACAAACAGATGGTCCTTAATGATCACAAGCATGAATTTATCAAATTACAGCCTACACACATGATTCACCAAATTTATGAATGCTACATGTGCATTGGTCAATCCCAACGACATCACATGAAACTCATAATGTTCATTACGAGTTCTGAATGTAGTGATTCGAATAGATAATCTTCTTTGCGGACGGGAAGTTGATGATAACCATGCCGTAGATCAAATTTTTGAATACACTCTAGAACCTTGTAAATGATCGAACAAATGGATATAAATTTTGATCGTCAATTTACTTAGTTCACGGTAATCAATAAATATAAGGAATGATAACACCAAAGCTCTGCATGATGACGAGCTCGGTAGAATAAAAGCTTTCTCCGACAACTCTCTCAGTTGTATGGTAACTCTTTCGATTCAGATGGTGCTGACATACAGTGCACATGCCATAGGTGCAACACCGAGAATATAACCAATACCAAATTCAACTTGCCTTATTGGCGGAAGTTTAGGTAATTCATCAGCAAATACCTCAGAAAGTCTCAGATAGTAGGAACATCTTTTAATAAATTCACTTTAGGTTCTTTCTAGATCGTTAGATCTATGACTAGTTCGTAACCATTCACGGTATAATTTCAATCCTAAATGCAGGATATGGCCACCCATCGGGATATATTTAGATCACCTTTGATAATAAACATCTTATCTTTTAAGGGAATTCTACTCGAGTTCTCATCAATTAAGACAATGAGATTATGTCATAATCAATCAATCCATTCTACTGGCACTACCAACTTTCTAGTTTTATTATCGTTGATAAGATGTGAACTTCTCAAAGACTGATAATAACTCATAACCCTTCACAAATTTATGGATATCTGGAGACATAGCTAACATTAAAAGAGTAAGGTCAATGCATAATTTACGCGAGAGAATTTCAAATCAGATAAAGACGAAAACATTAACGATGATGAATATATCCCATGTTTTCATGATTTGAGTACGCATTCGAAAGCACCTCGGATCGTTACCCATGTCATTCAAATGTAATCTAGTCAAAAGAAATGATAACAACGTCGATACACCCAGTCGGGTATCAACACTCGGTAATTACAAAATGTTTCAAAGAATCTCACCATGAAAGAATTGGACAAGAAGGGGAGGTCAATTGTCATATTAGACAATTTCCACAAATGAGTAAATCTGATTCGGAAAAATAAATGGTACGGGCACATATGTAGGTGTCCCTAACAATATGTCCCTATTTTGCACTTCTTGCAGATCTCATAAAAATTCAATCTTTTACAATTACAAAGAAAAATGTAATGTTTATTAACAATTTCATGGTGACTACTAATCAGCCTTGCATGGTCCCTTCCAAATTATACGTAGGCGCGTAACTATATACAATTTTAGGATTAACGATGCAATACTCCGTTCGTTAAAAAAATTTCATCATGTTTAAAATATATATTCATGACTGAATATGAAATAAAAATAAAATGATTTTACCGAAATGTTCATCATTATGAAAGCATTTTCATTTACAAGATGTTTAATAAAAACTTTATTTCGATAATAATTACTTAATAGTACTGATTTAAATAACTCATATGAAAATAAGAATTTCATATTTTCCCCAGATGGTACTGCATTACTTATAAAAACAATGAGTGAACTGCCAAAGGCGTGATGAAGAGTTGTTCACCAAGAACTAATTAACAATATGATAGGAAATGAGCTTAGCCAAATAATCATGAGGTTCATGACCTCGATGGCACTCATGAATACAAAGAGAAGAATCTACAACGCAACTCTATCCGAAATGAGTACTTGTTCAATGGTTGCATCACTAATGCGAACATTAGGAAGAAGCAAGAAAAGATTGATAACGACGATATATGTAGGATTTAGCAATCAAAGGTACTCTTTTCATTAATCACAAACAAGTCAAAAATTGTACCGTAACACATTACGTGCCGCCATGTCATACAATTCCAAGGACTTATCCTACCAACTGATGTCTCAGTTAAGTTAGGGATTTTAAAAGATACTACAATGAATACTAATCTTCAAGAGTCATTAGGTGTTCCACCTGTCCGGAAGATCCATCGGTCCCAATTCAGAAGAAGATTTCATCAATTTATTTCTTGGACACTGGGCATCCTCGTCATTGGACAATGTCCTAGGAACAACCCTTAACACAAACCAACAATCATTTAAAACCTTATAATTCAATCACGGGACTTAACGACTTCCTCTTAACAATCTCGTATTCCATACGAGTTAAATTTGACTTTATTCAAGTTTCAACCAACTCATACTCAATGCGACATCCTACCTCATTCTCCAATACTTTCAACCTTATTCTTAGACCTTGGAAGGGCAATAGAAGCTCGATACGAACAACACTTAATTTCCAATTCTATAGCTCTTATAACAATAATTATCAAATGAGTCACTAGTATGAAATGACTCACACATTCAATTAGACTTCTCGGAAAGGTACAAGTGGCATGAGGCTTTTGGGTAAAGGCTCCAATGACAGCCTCAAGTGCAACATTAACCGTTTCGATTTCAAATTTAAAAATTGGGTGATACCGATTCAGATGACACATTTCTAGGTGGTGAGGTTTTGGTCAAACTCCACTCTATAAGGAAAGATCGTCATAACATCGATATCAGATTTAATCTCGCCAATTCATCTTCAATATCACAATCAACTAATATTAACATTTCTACGAATATCAACCATTTTGTTGGGATTATGAACATCCACAACTTGGTTTAGATCTAGAATAGCTATATTTCCTACAGAAATAGCTTCGATTGATTTGCTAGGGGAGTTAGGGTTCATTGTGACAATCTACGTCGTATAAATATCTCGTATAAGTATTAGAATAATAATTAAACAATCATGTAATCAAATTACAACATATATAAATAATCCAAGTTATATATATTAAAATAACACTTCTCAGTCTGGCCTTGTCGGTAACTCGGGAATTCTTCGGCACTGTTATAGTCAAAAGATTTTTAAACATTTTACTCAAAATATTTATTTAAAAATATTTATTGTTAAAAGGTTTTTGAAACGTTTTATTCAAAACCTTGGTTTTAAAAATCTTTCGTTCTCTATAACGAGAGCTCTGATACCAAACGATAACACCCCCATATATTCATAATTCAATTCAGCGGAAGAGTTGTTGGAGTTACGGGATAGCACATTACTCAAATCATAGACAACGCTTAAAAATAGCGTTGTTTAATAATAAAGCATTTTTCCATTCATAAATATCAAATTACATAGGTCCTTAGGTCAATGTATGTCTTACAAGTTTACAAAAACATTTGAATGGAAAGTTTTAGTTAAATGCGGGCCATAAATTCTTGTCGTCTTCCCGAGAATGACCTTCAAGTACCTGAGATAAAACATGTTAAAAGTCAGCGAAACGTTGAGCGAGTTCATAGAGTTTAATAACAACCATTAACATAAAACGGGTATATGATCATTACCGAAAAACATTTTTGAACAATTCTTTGTCATAGACCATAATATAGGTCAAAAACATTTTATACGAATCATTGTCGTAAATCATAACATAGGCCTTAGGCATTTGATACGAATCATTGTCGTAAATCATAACTTAGGCCAAAAATATTTTATATGAATCTTCGTCGTAACATCACCATTCAATACGTTTTATAACGTTGTTTAAAGTATAGTAAAAACCGTTATATAAAACCGTTATGTAAAACCAGAACACAGGTATAAATATAAATAAGACCTCATATTGCTAGTCAGGCAATATATTATAATTCAAATCATTTATCATACACTATTCCTGAGGCCGTAGCCTTAGTGTTACCTTTATCATTATTATTATCGGATTATTACAAGCCGCATGACATTGTTACCTTTCTATAATATATTTCGGGTAGCTATCCCGGAATTCATTTGCCCATCTAAAACAGCGTGTCTTCAAAATAATCACGCTTATATAAATCCTCTCATACATAAATTCGCTTACCAATCAATGTGGCACGACGGGGATCAACCGTCAAGGCGTGAACTGGGGTTATCTTCCCCAAATAGTATTATTATATACATAAGCGTCTACCAAATCCCGGTAGTTCACAATTCATGCTAATGGAAATTTTAGTGACATAACCTAACTAATAATAATCCATTTCATTTCATTCATTGGGTCATATAATCATTCGGGTCCATATCAATAAGCATACAATCGGGACTACTTGTGTTCTATTTTTATCAAAAATAGCATGTAATCTCCCTCGCGGGTTTATAAAACATTTCATAAAACATTTAAAAGAGTGTGAGGCTATGAACTCACATTGGTGTGGGAAGGCGGGTTATCGGCAATTAGGATGTGTGGTACGTGCTTCGATCACGGGAAACCTAGACAAATAATACTCTGTATTAGGCTATGCCCAATAACTTTATAAAAGTTGTTATGTATATGTAATGATGTCATAACATGATGATCAAGTGGGGTTTTATTACCTTATACAACATTACTAGTTGCTAGGTATTAGTTAACTTAGTCCAATCATACTAAGTTTAGCCCATGTATATGTTAAGGCCCAATAGGCCCATTAAAAGTCTAATACATTATATTAGTCCATTTATCTATATAAGACCAGGCCCATACTCATATGTTGGGCCCAAGTGGGTTAAGCCCTTGAGTAAGTCCAATAACATTAAACCAAACTAGTTGGGCCTAGTGGTCCAACAAGGCTAATTTGGCCCATTATGGTCCATTAGTTATAAAGCTCGGTTTTGTCAATTTTTACTTGTCAAGTGTGTTTACATATCAGTATATGATTTATAAAAATGTTACATTAGACGGGTCCGACCATCTAAGTTTTATTTGGCAAAAACGTTAATCTTTCGGTTTTAGCCGAAAAGATATAAAACTTATATATAGTTTGTAGTTTTATAAAACATTTGAGTTTTACTTTTATAAAATTTAATGTTTATTTATTTTAGTATACAAACTTATTTTATAATAGCTATTACCAGTTAGTGGCTTTTATATACTTATTTTATAATAGTATTTACTTTCAGTGCTCTTTTTATATTATATAGTTTATTTAGAAATCTGATTTCTAAAGTCAAGTCCATCATTTTTGTCATATTTTGAGTTCTACAAGAGATATAACCTCAAATTTAAACCGAATAAACCACATGATGTGTGATACAAATAACTTTTTTATAGCTACTGCTCAATAAGCGTCTAAGTATTTTTAATAATTCGTCCAAAACACACTATACATATTTGTACTACAAAAGTGTTTTGGTCATATCTTGCTCATTTTTAACATTCCATTGAGTGGCCAATTCACCACTTGTGTAAAAATCAATTATTTATCTGAATATTCAATAATCCAAGCCATTTAACCATGTGACCATATTGGAACTTACTGCTTTATAGAGCCTATACAACTAGTCATGATTTTAACATGCTTACTTGTTGATTTTAGCCTTTTTAACCTAATCTATTAACATAAAATCCCCACACAATATATTGATCATCATTTATCATCATCATATATATACATTTTTGAAGAAAATAAATAAATACATTTATAAAACAATAAGGTGATAGAAAGAATATGATCTCTATACCAATCAATATGATGAAAGATTGATATTTTGATGAACAAGACTTGGTTTTTGGTAACCAATCTTATGAGTTGAGCAAGATCAATTTGAGATCACCGAGAGTATGAAGACTTCTTGAGAAATCAGCACTAATCCTCCATGAAAACTCCTTTCTATTTGTTATGATCACCTCCAATCTTCATCTTTTCAAATGGGGATCAACATATGTAGATTGTTAATAATGTTTATGGTTAAATTTGATGATGAAGATGGGGATTTGGGGTGGTATTGGACGGAAATAGAGAGAGAGAGGGGAGGAGAGATTGATAAGCTTCTTGATTAAGATTGCATGTTATGTGTGTGTGAGAGAGATGGAGTTTTTGTATTTTATGAGCTTGTGAGACAAGTGTCTCATTGAAGCCTAGAATTGTGACACCAAGGGTGTTGTGGCATAGAGAATTCCGCCCATAGTGAGGGGGTGGGACAAGTGTAACTTGTTTCATCCCCTATTAATTTACGGGTACTCCTCGATCCTAGTTTCCTCGATTTACGTGTCCTTGGGTCGATTTACGAAAAACGTTTTTATAAATTATGAATCTAAGGCACAAAACGATTCTAATAAAATTTCTCATCAAATACGAAGTTCAAAAGCGTAAATACGTAAACCTAGGGTTCCCGGTTTAATCGTAAAAGACGCTAAATTATGCACGTAAGTCCTAATTTCTTCTCGTAAATTTGTTAGTTTATCAACCAACAGAAATTAAAATTCCAAAATAATATTCGAGAATAAATTTATTATCTGAAATGTAGGATTGTTACAAAAACGGAGTATGTAAACGTAAACACGTAACGTAGAGTTCTCCGGTTTAGACGTAGTCGATGCTACTTTAAGACGTAAACCCTAATTTCTTCCCAAAAATGAGTGAGTTCATAATATAACATTAAAATAATGATTATAAATAATACTTCAGAATAAAATAACAACCTCAAATTGAAAGATTGTCACAAATTACATTAATTACCCCAAAGGTTAAAAGCTTACTAGTTATTAATTCGAAATAAACATACGAGTTAACTGCCACTAAATTTAATCAATGATTTGTATTATATGTAATAATATATATACAATTACATCATATCTATGAGTATACGTGTGTGACAGATTGGTATCAGAGCCTTGGTTATCACAAGTATTCATATAATATTCAAATCGTATTTATTGGAGAGACCATGATGACCAAAATCACAACTCCCGGATATATATTGTTGGAAACGACACCATCAAGAATGCCCACCTCGTAGAATTTGTCTCAATAACCACAAATGGTGATATTTTCTTTATTTAAAACATTTCTTTTAAAACTTTTGACGTATTGTTTGCTTCTGGCACAAATACTTTCACTGTCTTCAATAATTAATTGTTTGTACAAATATTCCCCTATCTTGTATAATAACCTTGATGGATTGCTCCGTTGATCTATCCCTTGTTCAACTATGGTTTTTATTCTCTCGTTCTCCTCGATTAATACTACTGATGACTCTCAATAGTCTTTTGTCTCGTGATCCATTTATTAATTTATGTTGTTGATTGAATAATTCTTTACAATCACTTTGTTACTCGAATAATCTCCGACATCCATTACGTCGATCGAATTATTCTCTACGGTAATTTTGGTAATCTAATAACTTGTTACGTTTATTTTTATTACTATTATTATCATCTTTTTATGGGTATTCTGTACAGCCATTATGTTGACCATTTTTTTTACGTTGATTTTGTTGATCAAAAAATTCTTTACATTTTTTTGTTTAATAATAATTCTTTACATTGATTTTCTTTTGTTGTAACTATTTTGTACGTTTATTCTTGTTACCTACTATTGTTACGATCTATTATTTTGTTATAGTGATACTTAAAAACAATTATAAGTTTTATATGTGTGGTTACTATTGTTTTATCCGTGTGAACGTTTGTTCATTTTGATTTTAGCTTCTTATGTTTTCATGATATTTTATTCGGAAATGTTTTCGTTTGCATAATGGATGATTATTTTCTCCTTTGTCCATAGATATATATTCTATCACTCATTTTAGCAATCATTGTTCATAAAGGATAGTTGTAACACATACTTCTAAAAGATAGTTGGAACGATTACTTGTAACAAATATTATAACGGATAGTTCAAACGGATAGTTGTAACAATTACTCCTAACAGATACTTTCAGTATAAATCCTACATTTTATTGGATTAGTTTTATACAGCTAAAAAACTTGTCATCAAGTATTTAAATCACGCTTGGAGAGTTGCAAAATGAAGTTCTTAATCATGCGATTATATTGGTGTGTTTGCTACCTCGGTCTTTTTGAATGGGATTGAGAAAGTCCGAGTTGTTTGATGAATCGACAAGTAAGATTGTGAAATCCCGAACCAAAAACTTCTAGGTCGAATTTCATGGTCCAAATCTAGAGGTTCTAATCAACTTTGTGATGTATGTCTTATTGAATATGTTTTGATGTTTGTCTATCATATAAAAAAATATAAATGTCATTATGATCTTGTTATATTAAGGTATTTGATCATGTTTGTCAAGAAAAATATATTGAAAATCCAATGCATCTTCATAAGTTTTAGAGTTATTTTTTCATCATTGAATTATTACTTTAGAGTAGTTAGATATTTTAAGAATTTTAAAATCTTGTCTATCTTGCGCCAATATGATATTAACAATTTATATTAATCTAATACAATATTAGACTAATAATCACAATAAAAATACACCAGAAGAAAGGAAAGTATACAACAAATATAATTAACGTAAACGTAAAAGAAAAAACCAAACTTACCTACTAGCAACCAAGCTAATTAAGCACTTGAGAAGGCTTCGAGAACACATACATGTGTTAATCGCGTGCACCCCCAAGATTCGACTAATTCTCTAATGTAGGATACCTCTTGAAAGTGAATGGGTTCTTACACCCTTGGTGAACTTTGGTTCATCAACTTAAAATACATGGTTTTAGATGTTCGGAGTTTTTTAAGATGTAAGGGTTAAAAACACTCATATTCAAAATTTTGCAACATGTTTGGTTAACTAACATTATTGAAAATAATTGTGATGCTCATACTGGTAAACGACTAAATTATCCTTTTATTATCACATTTGTTTCAAAAATAAAAAACTGCCTACATTCGTGAATATATCCAAGATCAAAATATATGCAAGATCAAAATAATAACCAATGGTTTGCAGACAATTAATTTGATAAACTAACAACCAATCGTTGCGAATAATCGAATGTGAATATCGACAAATTTGTTCTATGTTCGATATAATTTAACCAACACGAATTTGTTCTATGTGAGAATAAAAGATAAAAAAGTAAGAAAGATAGACAAAGATTTAAATATTAGGCTGCGTTTGGTTCATAAACTTAAAATATATAGTTTTAGATGTTTGGATTTTTTAAAGATGGAAGAGTTAAAAACACTCATATTCAAGAATTTATAACATGTTTGGTTAACTAAAATTTGTGAAAATAAGTGTGATGTTGATACTGGTAATGTAACACCCCAAATTTATACAACTCAGTTCAGCGGAAGACTAGTTGGTGTTACGGGATAGCACATTACTCACATCATAGACAACGCTTAAAAGTCGCGTCGTTTTAATAATAAAGAATTTCTATTCATAAATATCAAAGTTACATAGGTCCCAAGTCATTGTATTTATTACAAGTTTTACAAAGCATTTGAATGGAAATAAGTATTTAGGTGCGGGCCATGAATTCTTGTTGTCTTCCCGAGAATTACCTTCAAGTACCTGAGATAAAACATGTTAAAAGAAAAGGTCAGCGATAACGCCGAGTGAATTCATAGAGTTTAATAAAATCCATCCATATAATATCAGTATAAGATTATTACTGAAAATCATTTTTTTGTACAAATCATTTTATTAGGCCATAAAATAGCCAAAGTCATTTTATACTAATCTTCATCAAAATCATAGTATAGGCGTTTGCCTTAAAAATCATCATACGAGCCAATGTCATAAAAACATCTTACAATACGTCTTATGACGTTGTATGAAAATAAAAACCGTTATATGAATATGGTTATGAAAACCAAAACACGAACATAATATCAATAGTATGACCCTGTATTGCTAGTCAGGCAATACATC
The DNA here is from genome assembly GCA_025667525.1 of Glebionis coronaria. Classification (NCBI taxonomy): domain Eukaryota; kingdom Viridiplantae; phylum Streptophyta; class Magnoliopsida; order Asterales; family Asteraceae; genus Glebionis; species Glebionis coronaria. The sequence goes on along the minus strand of CM046880.1, from coordinate 587,455,873 downwards.
GTAATTCGGTGCGTCTAGTAGTATTTCGTTAATTTGGATTATTATAAGCCGCTTGACATTGTTACCTTACTAAACCAACAACGGGTAGCTAACCCGATACCAATTTTGGCCATCTAAAGTAGCGTGTCGTCACAAAGGTCAAGCTATGGAAATCTTCTCATACATAAATTCGCTTACCAATCAATGTGGCACGACGGGGATCAACCGTCAAGGCGCGAACTGGGGTGATCGTCCCCAAATAGTACTATTATATGCATAAGCGTCTGCCAAATCCCGGTAGTTCAAAATTCATGCTAATGGGACTTTTAGTGACATAACCTAACTTTAATAATCCATTTAATTTCATCTATCGGGTCCTTTAATCATTTATCCGGTCATACAATCGGGTCATTCAATCATTTGGGTCCAAATCAATAAACAAACAATCGGGACAAATGGTGTCCTATTTTATAAAAACTAACATGTTATCTCCCTCGCGGGTTTATAAAACATTTCATAAAAACATTTAAAAGAGTGCGAGGCTATGAACTCACGTTGATGTGGGAAGGCGGGTTATCGGCAATTCGGACGTACGGTACGTGCTTCAATCACGGAAACCTAGACAAATAATACTCGTCTTAGACTCATGTCCAATGACTTTATAAAAAAATAACAATTATGTATACATATGATGATTTTATATATATGATGATCCAGTGGGTTTACATATTCTCATTTACTCATTTTTGTGTTATGTGTCGATAACTTTTATACTAGTTTTCTAGTTTTACCTATTTACGTGTTTTAGGTCAAATAAGCCTATTATAAGTTTATTAACTTGTATTAGTCTATTTCATACTTATATTATCAGTATTTAAACTTTCAAGTTGGGCCCAAATGGGTTAAGCCCAATAAGTACTTTTTTATAAGTGTTTATCTTATTTAGTCCAATTATTAGTCCAATATGCTTAGTTAGTTCGTTAATGTCCGTATGTCCTATAGTTCGGGTTTTATCGGTTTTTACTTGTTATATATGTCTATATATCAGTATATGAGTTTATAAAAGTTTACATTAGACGGGTCCAACCTTCTAAGTTTTATTTAACAAAAACGTTAATTTTACGGTATTAGCCGAAAAAGTCGTAAAAATCATGTTTATAGTTTTATAACTTATAAAACTTAACAAGTTACCATTTTTATAAAATGTCCACTTATTTACCATTGTACATATTTATATAAATGTATTATATAAGTTAGTGGGTTTCAATTTATATTTTATACTATTAAATTTTGAGTGCTTATATAATAGTATTATGCTTTAATTTCCAAAATCTGATTTTTATTTTCATTTTCACCAAAACTGCCATATCTTGAGTTCTATATGGAGATAGAAGCTCAAATGTTTATCACATAAACTACATGATATGTGCTCTATTTAACTCTTCTATAGCTACTGTTGAATTATCTTCTAAGTATTTTCTAAAAATCGTCCAAAACAGTGAACTCATATTTGTACCTTAAACTTGTTTTGATCATATATCACTCATTACAATGATTCCATTGCATGGCCAAATCTCATATGTGTACAAGACTCATAGCTTACTGTATATCAATTCTACTTCATCATTTTATCAGTTCACCACTTGATTCTTTACTGTTTTATACAGCCAACAAATTTAGACAAGATTTTAGCCTTGTTTCTTATAGTTTTTCACCTTTTTAAGCATGTTTATCAACACCAAATCCCCACACAATATTTTTAATCATTATTCATCATCATATACATATACATAAGTGAAAGAAATACAAGATTACATAATCAAAAATAACAAGAGGATGAGGAGGACAATCTTTGTACCACCAAGTTGATGTAGGTTGTGATCAAAACATGGATTTTGATGGAGAAACTTGTGGATAACCAAGACCATCTTCAAGACCACCATTCTTCATGAATACCTTGTGGAAAATCAGCCCCAATACTCCATAGCAACTCCTATTTGGATGTTAAAACTTGCACCAATCAATAGGGCTTTCAAAAGGGCATCATCATATATGTAAATAACATATGGTTTCATGGTTAAATTTGATCAAATGAGGGTTGTTCTTGATGAATATGGGACGAATTTAGAGAGAGAGGAGAGTGTTTATGGTGGTTTGCATGTGAAAATGGAAGGAAATGGTAATGTCTAGTGGTTTTGTTAGTTTAGTGGGAAGAGAAGCTTCAAAATGAAGCTAAGTTACAAGTGTAACTTAGTTTAGTGTAAGGATGCCACATCTTTGATGTGGTGTCCCTAGTTAGTGGGGTGGGATAAAATAGTTTTGTCCCATCCCGCAAATATACGGGTATTCCTCGATTCTAGTTTCCTCGATTTGCGTGCTCTCGGGTCGTTTTACGAAAAACGTTTTTATAAATTATGAATCAATGTCACAAAACGAATCCAATAAAAATTGTCTCATCAAAAACGGAGTTCGAAAACGTAAATACGTAATCCTAGGGTTTCCGGTTTAGTCGTAAAGGACGTTAAAATAAAATCGTAAGTCCTAATCTCTTCTCGTAAATTTGTGAGTTTATGAACCAACACAAATTTAAAACTCCAAAATAATATTCATGGACAAATTTATTTTCTGAAATGTCGGACTGCCACCAAAGACGGTGTATGTAAACGTAAGCACGTAATGTTGAATCCTCCGGTTTAGACGTAGTCGATGCTACTTCAAGATGTAAATCCAAATTTCTTCCCAAAAATAAGTGAGTTCATAAAATAATATTTTCAAATAAGTATTGAGAATAAAATATTGACCATAAATTGACGGATTGTCACAGCATTTACCCCTAAACAGGATCTTTGTCCTCAAAGATCATCTTACCTTACTACTCGCTTCTTATAGAGTTAAAGCCATGTGGGTATTTCCTCCACATTCGGTCCTTTATAACAAGTGTAATTCATTACAATACGCGAGTTTCATCAAACATAACTACGGGAATAAGATCAGGCTAAATGTTGACTTACTTTCTCTATCCATGATGTTCACGGGTTTCTGAGGAATGCAACTTTTCGCCGATCTAAGCTTTACTAAGAACAATCAGATTTTCACTTGAAAGATATTCCATCAAGTTCGATATACGAAACATAATTCACGCAGCTCTTGAAGTCCTAGGGTAGATCCAGCTTATATGCCTTTCAATCCCAACTTTTACATCATCTTAATGGTCCCATACAACGGGGACTTATATCCCATGATTTGTCAGATCATGAATTCATTTTTCCAAGGTTAAAATTTGTGGCATAACTTCGCTACCCATTTGGCACTTCAAGATCTACATTTCATATTCACATAACCTCCTGCCCACTATCGGCAGTTAATAATCAAATCCTAATTTCAACAATCATTTCAGATCTCGCGGGTCGGGTATTTTGCAAGGATAGGTTCGCCATCATAGGAAACCTTAAACCTAAAAGACATGTCCAACTCACAATGGGTGTATGTCGGATGTCTTCATCTCAACTCCTGCTTACAGATGCTCTAATATAGATCCTAACAAGATTAGATCTCGATCCTAATACGATAATTATCAGTGATAATCTCTCCAAAGGAAAACGATTATACGGTCTATTACCAAAGGTCATTCATTCAAACATAAAATAGCACTTATATTACTTTGTATCGTTACTTTACCTCGTCCCTTCGATTGGGGTGGTACATAGTACTCTCATCAAGGTTCGTTCAAAATGATTTCTGAGCAAATTTCTAGAAATTCGATGCGAAGCGAGGATCTTGATATAGATGATCGATACAGGCACACTATGTTTACATAACTCTTTTGCATTTATCATTAACGGGGATGATATCAGCAGATTTGGTCAGTCTGTCGACGATGACCCAAATCGAATCAAATTCAGATGATGACCTTTGCAATAGCTAGACGTTTTCTAATGTATGAGGCGATGTCTGCCTTCATAATTTGTCATTAGTACAACTTCTTCAGACAAAGATACTTTTAGTCAAAAATGACATACATATAATACTTATACTTACAAGATTTCCAATTTAACTACATCTCACAATCTTCCATATTTATACAACCGCAAGTGGCCTTTAAAACATTTAACACTATCGGCTTCTCAATTCTAATGGTTCATGTTAGCCGTGAAACCTTTCAATATTTATATTATCCTTTTTACAAACATCGTTTATTTTTATATTTTTCGGCAATTTATTTGCACCTTCATTATTAAGGAACATGTCCTAACTGGTTCTTTATATTTTCTACATAATGCGTCGGTATCTATATTCACTTCTCATGATGACATAATTATCATGTCCACAATTCACTCAGATATTCTTTCTATATGATGCGTCAGTAATTACGTTCACCTTTCTTCATATTTTCTACATAACGTGTCAGTATTTATATTCATTTTTCCTGATGATAAAATTATCATGTCCATATTTATTCAAAAATTATTTCTTCACATTTTCTGAGTTTTAGTTTCTTCTCAACTATCATCTTTATCCGTTTTACTCAATCCGTCGTCTAAAGCGTCGATAATTATTACAATTAATTAAATAATAATTATTAAATTTTTATGAAACGTAAACGTAAAAATTTTAAATTTCCTTGTTCGACCAATTATAATAAAATGTTCAAAATAGATTTGGCTTTAATTATAAAGATTTTTGTTGATTTATCGAAAATATTTAATAAGATTCGTATATGTTCGAAAAATCTTTGGTTATACTGTGGTCAAAATTTTCTTAGTTGAAAGCAAAAATTGTCGTTTCAAGTTTTAAGTCATGGTTTATGTAGTTTACTCAATTCTTCTTAGGGTGTCTAGAAGTATACACAAACATTTACCCCTAAACAGAAATTTAGTTAAATGGTTTGTGTATAAGGGAATAATCCCTTAAAATCCTTTGTTAAAACATTTGTTAAAACATATTTCCACTTTCTTTTTAGTATAACCCAAAGTCTTAAATGACTTCTAAATTTTGAAGAGTCAATTTATATTCCATTATCTATTAAACACATAGTCAAATAATGTAAAGGTTTAAGTCTTTAATCACATATCAATTATTCAAGGTTCAGGTTTTCACTGTTCGGCCAATTCAGGGCAGTCTATAAATAATTATTAACTCATTCTTATTCTTATAACCAACAAATGGTCCTAAATGATCACGAGCATGAATTTATCAAATTACAGCCTACACACGAGATTCACCAAATTTATGAATACTACATGTGCATTAGTCAATCCAATCGGCATCACGTGAAACTCATAACGTTCATTACAAGTACCGGATGTAGTGATTGGAATATATAATCTTTTTTTTCGCAGATGCGAAGTTGATAATAACCATGCCATGGATCAAAAACCTTGTAAATGATCGAACAAATCTTCCATTTCGAGTTATGGATATCGTTTTCGATTGTCAGTTTACTCATTTCACAGTAATCTATAAATATAAGGAATGATAACACCATAGCTCTTCATGATGACAGGCTTGGTAGAATAAAATCTTTCTCCGACAACTCTCTCAGTTGTACGGTAATTCCTTAAATTCAGATGGTGCTGACGTACAGTGCACAAGCCACAGGTGCAGCACCGGAAATATAATCAATACCAATTTCAACTTGCCTTAATGGCGAAGTCTAGGTAATTCACCAACAAATACCTCCTAAAGTTTCAGATAACAGAATTATCTTTTCAATAAATTCATATTAAGTTCTTCTAGATTACAATATCTATAACTAATTCACAACCATTCATGGTATAATTTCAAGTCTAAATGCAGGATATGGTTATCCATCAAGAATTATTTATATCACTTTTGATAATCGACATCTTATCATTTAGGGGAATTCAATTCGAGTTCCCATCAATTAAGACAATGTCGTCATGTCATAATCAATCAATCCATTCTACTGGCACTATCAACTTTCCAGTTTTTATTGCCGTCGATAAGATGTGAACTTCTCAAAAGTCTAATAATAACTCATAATCCTTCACAAATTCAAGGATATATGAAGACACAACTATCATCTAACGAGTTAGGTCAACTCATAATTTATGCGAGAGAATTTCAAATCAGATACAGATGAAAACATTTAACGAATATGAATATATTCCATGTTTTCATAATTTGAGTACGCATTCGAAAGCTCCTCGGATCGTTACCCAGGTCATTCAAATGAAATCAAATCAAAAGAAATGATATGAACGTCGATACATCCAGTCGGGTATCAATACTCGATAATCAAATACTTTTCCTAAGAATCTCACTACGGGAGAATTGGACGAGAAAGAATTGTCAATTGTCAAGTAAGACAATTTCCACAGATGAGTAAATTCGATTCAGAAGAATAGATGCTATAGGCACATATGTAGGTGTCCCTAACATTATGTCCTTATATTTCACTTCTTGCAGATCTCTTAAAATTTAATCTTTCACTATCTTCAGAGAAAATGTAGTGTTTATTCATTAGTTTTATGGTGACTACTAATCAGTCTTGCATAGTCCATTCCAAATTGTATGTAGGCGCGCAACTATATACAATTTCAAGATTAACGATGCAATACTCAGTTCGTCAAAATTTTTATCATCATGTTTATAATAAAAACATTTTCATTCCTAATTCTTAAATAAGATTCAAAAATAAATTTACAAAGAATTTCTTTGTTATGAAAACAATTAAGTTTTTCCAAGGTACTTTATAAACAACCTCATTTCGATAACAATCACTTATAAATCTTACTTTGAATAATCCTTATAGTGATGAAAATTCAATTTTTCTCAAGGCATACTGTTTCATCTTATAAAAAGAATGAGTGATCTGCAAAAGAGTGATGAAAGCTTGTTCACCAAGAACTAACTACGATATGATAGGAAATGAGCTTAGCCAATTAATCATGAGGTTCATGACCTCGATGGCACTCAGGAAGAATAATCCACAACGTAACTCAAATCAAGATGAGTACTTGTTCAATGGTTGCATCACTAATGCAAACACTAGGATGAAGCAATAAAAGATAGATAACATCGATACATGTAGAATTTAGCAATCAAAGGTAGTCTTTTTCATTAATCACAAACAAGTCAAGTTGTACCGTAACACTTTATGTGTCACTATGTCATACAATTCTCAGAACTCATTCTACCAACTGATGTCTCAGTTAAGTTAGGGATTTTTAAAAGATACCACAATGAATACTAATCTACAAGAGTCATTAGGTGTCCCACATGTCCCGGGAGATCCATCGGTCCCAATTAAGAAGAAGATTTCTTCAATTTATTTCTCGGACATTGGGCATCCTCGTTAGTGGACAATGGCCTAGGAACAACCCTTAACACGAACTACCAATCAATCAAAACCTTATGATTTAATCACATAACTTAACGACTTCCTCTCAACAATTTCATATTCCATACAGGTTAAGTTTCACTTTATTCAAGTTTTAACCAAATTTTATACTCAATTCGATATCCTACCTCATTTTCCAATACTTTCATCCTTATTATTAGACCTTCAAAGTGCAATAAAAGCTCGACATGATCAACACTTAATTTCCAATCCTATAGCTCTTACAACAACAATTATCAAATGAGTCATTAATATGAAATGACTCGATCAGTCAATTAGACTTCTCGGAAAGGTATTAGTGGCATGAGGCTTTTGGGTAATGGTTCCAATGGCAGCCTCAAGTGCAACATTTACCCTTTCGATTTCAATTTAAGAATTGGGTGACAACGAATCAGATGACATCTCTCTTGGTGGTAATGTTTTGTCAAACTCCACTCTATAAGGAAAGATCGTCATGACATCGATATCAGATTTAATCTCGCCAATTCTTCTTCAATATCACAATCAACTAATACCTACATTTCTACGAATATCAACCATTTGTTGGGATCATAAATATCCGCAACTTGGTTTAGATCAAGAATAGCTAGAATTCCTACGAGAATAGCTTCGATTGATTTGCTAGGGAAGTTAGGGTTACTTGTGACAATCTACGTCGTATAAATACCTCGTATAAATATAGAAGTAATCATCAAACAATCATGTAATCAAATTACATCATATATATATATATATATAATCCAAGTTATATATATATATATTAAAATAACACTTCTCAGTCTGGCCTTGTCGGTAACTCGGGAATTCTTCGGCACCGTTATAGTCAAAAGATTTTTAGACATTTTTAGAAAAATGTTTATAGTTAAAAGATTTTGAAAAGTTTTATTCAAAACCTTGGTTTTAAAAATCTTTCGTTCTCTATAACGAGAGCTCTGGTACCAAACTGTAACACCCCAAAGTTATACAACTCAGTTCAGCGGAAGACTAGTTGGTGTTACGGGATAGCACATTACTCACATCATAGACAACGCTTAAAAGTCGCGTCGTTTTAATAATAAATAATTTCCATTCATAAATATCAAAGTTACATAGGTCCCAAGTCATTGTATATAATACAAGTTTTACAAAGCATTTGAATGGAAATAAGTATTTAGGTGCGGGCCATGAATTCTTGTTGTCTTCCCGAGAATTAACTTCAAGTACCTGAGATAAAACATGTTAAAAGAAAAGGTCAGCGATAACGCCGAGTGAATTCATAGAGTTTAATAAAATCTATCCATATAATATCAGTATAAGATTATTACTGAAAATCATTTTTTTGTACAAATCATTTTATTAGGCCATAAAATAGCCAAAGTCATTTTATACAAATCTTCATCAAAATCATAGTATAGGCGTTTGCCTTAAAAATCATCATACGAGCCAATGTCATAAAAACATCTTACAATACGTCTTATGACGTAGTATGAATAAAAAAACCGTTATATGAATATGGTTATGAAAACCAAAACACGAACATAATATCAATAGTATGACCATGTATTGCTAGTCAGGCAATACATCATAATTCGGTGCGTCTAGTAGTATTTCGTTAATTTGGATTATTATAAGCCGCATGACATTGTTACCTTACTAAACCAACAACGGGTAGCTAACCCGATACCAATTTTGCCCATCTAAAGTAGCGTGTCGTCACAAAGGTCACGCTATGGAAATCTTCTCATACATAAATTCGCTTACCAATCAATGTGGCACGACGGGGATCAACCGTCAAGGCGCGAACTGGGGTGATCGTCCCCAAATAGTACTATTATATGCATAAGCGTCTGCCAAATCCCGGTAGTTCACAATTCATGCTAATGGGACTTTTAGTGACATAACCTAACTTTAATAATCCATTTAATTTCATCTATCGGGTCCTTTAATCATTTATCCGGTCATACAATCGGGTCATTCAATCATTTGGGTCCAAATCAATAAACAAACAATCGGGACAAATGGTGTCCTATTTTATAAAAACTAACATGTTATCTCCCTCGCGGGTTTATAAAACATTTCATAAACACATTTAAAAGAGTGCGAGGCTATGAACTCACGTTGATGTGGGAAGGCGGGTTATCGGCAATTCGGACGTACGGTACGTGCTTCAATCACGGAAACCTAGACAAATAATACTCGTCTTAGACTCATGTACAATGACTTTATAAAAAAATAACAATTATGTATAGATATGATGATTTTATATATATGATGATCCAGTGGGTTTACATATTCTCATTTACTCATTTTTGTGTTATGTGTCGATAACTTTTGTACTAGTTTTCTAGTTTTACCTATTTACGTGTTTTAGGTCAAATAAGCCTATTATAAGTTTATTAACTTGTATTAGTCTATTTCATACTTATATTATCAGTATTTAAACTTTCAAGTTGGGCCCAAATGGGTTAAGACCAATAAGTACTTTTTTTATAAGTGTTTATCTTATTTAGTCCAATTATTAGTCCAATATGCTTAGTTAGCTCGTTAATGTCCGTATGTCCTATAGTTCGGGTTTTATCGGTTTTTACTTGTTATATATGTCTATATATCAGTATATGAGTTTATAAAAGTTTACATTAGACGGGTCCAACCGTCTAAGTTTCATTTTACAAAAACGTTAATTTTACGGTATTAGCCGAAAAAGTCGTAAAAATCATGTTTATAGTTTTATAACTTATAAGACTTAACAAGTTACCATTTTTATAAAATGTCCACTTATTTACCATTGTACATATTTATATAAATGTATTATATAAGTTAGTGGGTTTTAATTTATATTTTATACTATTAAATTTTGAGTGCTTATATAATAGTAATATACTTTAATTTCCAAAATCTGATTTTTATTTTCATTTTCACCAAAACTGCCATATCTTGAGTTCTATATGGAGATAGAAGCTCAAATGTTTATCACATAAACTACATGATATGTGCTCCATTTAACTCCTATAGCTACTGTTGAATTATCTTCTAAGTATTTTCTAAAAATCGTCCAAAACAGTGAACTCAGATTTGTACCTTAAACTTGTTTTGATCATATATCACTCATTACAATGATTCCATTGCATGGCCAACTCTCACATGTGTACAAGACTCATAGCTTACTGTATACAATTCTACTTCATCATTTTATCAGTTCACCACTTGATTCTTTACTGTTTTATACAGCCAACAAATTTAGACAAGATTTTAGCCTTGTTTCTTATAGTTTTCACCTTTTTAAGCATGTTTATCAACACCAAATCCCCACACAATATTTTTAATCATCATTCATCATCATATAAATATAAATAAGTGAAAGAAATACAAGATTACATAATCAAAAATAACAAGAGGATGAGGAGGACAATCTTTGTACCACCAAGTTGATGTAGGTTGTGATCAAAACATGGATTTTGATGGAGAAACTTGTGGATAACCAAGACCATCTTCAAGACCACCATTCTTCATGAACACCTTGTGGAAAATCAGCCCCAATACTCCATAGCAACTCCTCTTTGGATGTTAAAACTTGCACCAATCAATAGGGCTTTCAAAAGGGCATCATCATATATGTAAATAACATATGGTTTCATGGTTAAATTTGATCAAATGAGGGTTGTTCTTGATGAATATGGGACGAATTTAGAGAGAGAGGAGCGTGTTTATGGTGTTTTGCATGTGAAAATGGAAGGAAATGGTAATGTCTAGTGGTTTTGTTAGTTTAGTGGGAAGAGAAGCTTCAAAATGAAGCTAAGTTACAAGTGTAACTTAGTTTAGTGTAAGGATGCCACATCTTTGATGTGGTGTCCCTAGTTAGTGGGGTGGGATAAAATAGTTTTGTCCCATCCCGCAAATTTACGGGTATTCCTCGATTCTAGTTTCCTCGATTTGCGTGCTCTCGGGTCGTTTTACGAAAAACGTTTTTATAAATTATGAATCAATGTCACAAAACGAATCCAATAAAAATTGTCTCATCAAAACCGGAGTTCGAAAACGTAAATACGTAATCCTAGGGTTTCCGGTTTAGTCGTAAAGGACGTTAAAATAAAATCGTAAGTCCTAATCTCTTCTCGTAAATTTGTGAGTTTATGAACCAACACAAATTTAAAACTCCAAAATAATATTCATGGACAAATTTATTTTCTGAAATGTCGGACTGCCACCAAAGACGGTGTATGTAAACGTAAGCACGTAACGTTGAATCCTCCGGTTTAGACGTAGTCGATGCTACTTCAAGACGTAAATCCAAATTTCTTCCCAAAAATAAGTGAGTTCATAAAATAATATTTTCAAATAAATATTGAGAATAAAATATTGACCATAAATTGACGGATTGTCACAGGTAAATGACTAAATTATCCTTTTATTCTCACATTTTTTTCGAAATAAAAAAAACCTGCATCTAGTCGTGAATAAATAAGAGATAAAAATATATACAAGATCAAAATAATAATCAATGGCTTGCCAGACAATTAATTTGGTAACAATAACAAACAATTGTTGTGAATAATCGAATGTAATACGGACAAATTTTTTTATGTTCGATATAATTTAACCAACATGAATTATAAATAATACCATTAACAACATTGAAACAATTAAAATCTTTCTCATACAATCAATTTATGCAGACTCATATCCGTTCATGTAAACCCAGATCCTCATCAAAAATAAAAAAGAAACCAAACTATGAAAATAAAAATTCTTAGCAATAGATAAAAAAGTAAGAAAGATAGACAACGATTTGAATATTATAATAAAATTGACGATGGAAAGCAAAGTATTTTGTTTTGAGTTTACAAGAGGAATATGGCTTCTGTATAGTATGGGGAAAAGATGGGAAGAGGTAAGGGGTAACTTTGTAAACTAAGGTCCCACATTGTAAATCGACTCTCCACCAAGTGAGTTAAAAAACGTGTGCTTTGATGTATTTAAAATTAAAAGCATTCCTCAATTTTTGAATCAAACATGATGAGTTAGTGGATTTGAAAATTAAAACGAGTTAAAACTTTCAAAGATCACCAAACGAAACAAACCCTTACTGTTCCTTTTTAACATTTTTAGTCCATCTATTGTTAACTACTATGTAATTACATTAATTACCCCAAAGGTTAAAAGTTTACTAGTTAATAATTCATTATAAACATACGAATTAACTGTCACTATGTTTAATCATTGATTTGTATTATATATAATAATAGATATATAATTATATCATATCTATGAGTATACGTGTGTGACATATTGGTATCAGAACCTTGGTTATCACAAGTATTCATATAGTATTCGAATCGTATTTATTGGAGATACCATGATGACGAATATCACACCTCCCTTATAGATATTAATGGAAACGACACAATCAACAATGCCCACCTCAGAGAATTAGTCTCGATAACCACAACTAGTGATATTTTCTTTATTTAAAACATTTCATTTATAAATTGTGTCGTATTGTTTGCGTATTGTTTGCTTCTGTACAAATAAATTCAATGTCTTCAATAATTAATTGTCTGTACAATTATTCCCCTATCTCGTATAATAACCTAGATGGGTTGATCCGTTGATATATCCCTCGTTCAACTATTGGTTTTTATTCTCATATTCTCATCGACTAATACTACGAATGACTCTCTATAGCCTTTTGTTTCGTGATCCATTTATTCATTTATGTTGTTGATTGAATAATTCTTTACAATCACTTTGTTAATCGAATAATCTCCTATATTCATTTTGTGGATCGAATTATTCTCTACGTCAATTTTTGTAATCTAATAACTTGTTACGTTTATTTCTATTACTATTATTATCATCTTTTTATGGGTTTTTTGTACAGCCATTTTGTTGACCATATTTTCTACGTTGATTACGATATATTATTTTGTTATAGTGATACTTAAAATCAATTATAAGATTTATATCAGTGATTATTATTGTTTTATCCGTGTGAACGTTTGTTCATTTTGATTTTAGCTTCTTACGTTTTCATGATATTTAATTCGGAAATTCTTTCATTTGCCTTGATTGATGATTATTTTCTTCTTTGTCCATATATGTATATTCTATCCCTCATTTTAGCAATCTTTGTTCATAAAGGATAGTTGTAACGGATACTTCTAACAGATATTTGTAACGATTACTTGTAACATATACTTGTAACAGATATTATAACGGATAGTTGTAACAATTACTCCTAAAGGATACTTTCAGTAAAAATGCTACATTTTATTGTATTAGTTTTACAATGCCAAAAAAATTGTCATCAAGTATTTAAATCACGTTTGGAGAGTTGCCAAATGAAGTTCTTAATCATTTTGATTAGATTGGTGTGTTTGTTACCTCGGTCTCTTAGAATGGGATTGAGAAAGTCCGAGTTGTTTGAAGAATAGACAAGTAAGATTGTGAAATCCCGAACCACAAACTGTAACACCACCATTTTACCTTTACGCAACGGAACATCGATCTGGGGTATTACTTCATAGTTCACAAGTCATAATGATAGAAAACAGCTCAAAAGAGTGACAAAATCAACTTTCTTTATATATCATTTAAAAATCAGAGGTTTACAATATGAGGTTCCCAAAAGCAAGAATAAAAATTTCAGTCTTGTGCCTCCTCATGCCATCCTCATGCTGCTCCATACCTACAATCTTTAAAACCTGATATATATATATATGCTTAAAATGAACACGATGGTTGAGTGAGTTCATAGGTTTAAAATCATTTTGAATACAAGATCCTTTTCCTAAGCTATGTTACTATTCGCTCACACAAAACAATCAATTATTATTGCACTAGCTCATACACCGCTACTAGACATACCGGAACCTAACAAAATGCCCTTAAGCAGGCAGTCTGCCAAACTCGTGTATAAGTAATAAGTGTGAAAACACTTATCCTTTTACCACTTAATTATAATAATAACCAAGCGAAAACGTGTATTTTATGTCGTAAATGTCGGAATTATGCGTGGTTTGTGTTTTTTTTTGTGATTTAGGATCAAAATGTGAAAATGGAAGAAAACACGGTCTTTCACGGGCTTTTATCGAAGAAAAAGACAAAAGACGAAGTCAAAAGATCAAGAGTGCAAAAAGAACGGAAATCCAAGGCCTATTCCGAAGATTTATCGAAGAAAAAGTCTAAAGACGGAAGTTTAATGAAGTCGAAGAACTCAAGTCTAATTAATGAAGAAATTATAAGAAGAGTTCAATTAATCCCGAGACAAAGTCGAAAAAGTCGAAGAATTTAGAAGATGAAAAGACGTGAAGAAGAAGAATGAAGCAACACATGCTGACCGCCCTAATCTCCTATAAATACCCTCCTAATGACACATTAGGAGTTGTTGGCTATTTGACACATAGTTCTTCCACCTTTAACTACTTGAACTTTCATATTGTCATTTACTAAATTGTTCTTTAATTCCTTGCCTTTAATTCCAAGTAAGTTTAATTTTGTTGTTGAATCTTTATTTTTAATCAAGTTTTTCATAATCTTTCTTATTCTTCTCTTCTTGTTTTTAAATATCTTGTTTTGTTTGATTAATCTTAAAGTTTTCATCTTTATGCTTATTTTGATAAAAGTTCTTATCTTGTTGTTCTTATCAACGTTTTTATACGAGTTAAGGTCAAAATAAAGATTATCCGTTTAGACTAGGTCAGAGCCATCAACTTTCCAGAAAGTGCGACTTGCCCAGATTGGGGATGTCAGTCCCCAAATACTACTATTCACAATATCAGCGTTCATTAAATGATTAACGGTCACAATTAAAAAGGGACTTTTAATGGCAGCAGTAAACGTAGTGTCAATAATCATATCTAAGACGCATACCAAAATACTTGTATTCCATTTTAACGTATATCCCCTTACGGGTTTTAAAATAATTTAAAAGTAGTATACTTTAGTGAGGCTACGAACTCACCTGGGATCCATAGAGTCTGAGCTATATTAGATATATTTCATTCACAGTTAAAAATCTTGATAACACAAACCACAACTTGGTCTTTTAAACAAGAGCTTGATCTCACACAAACCTGGATTAACACATTTTGTATAGTATCACGTCTTTAATATTTTGTTAATCTTTCTAAGTATTAGGTAATATATTCTTTAATCATTATTTGGTGGTAATTATACCACCATTGTTTGGGCCATTATACTCAATAGCCATTCTATAAACGTTTGAGGAGCGAGTGCACTTTAAATCGTAAACCTAACCACTCAGTCATAACATAATATCGAGATGGAACATCTTTGTACAAAGCTCCCTACTAACATGATACTTTCATTACTTCCTCATATTTATAATTAATATTCTTTAGTTTAAAAGTTGGCAAACTTAGCCCTTGTTGTTATCCTTTGGTATAATTACACTTTTAACCCCTAAAGTATATAGTTTTAGTATTTGCATTTTAAACCCTCAATATTTAACCTTAGGGTCTCAAACTTTTCAAAACTTTTTCTTATTGCTTATACTTTCATAAAATGACACTTTTGACAAAAATATAAATAGTTTCAAAATTGATAGTTTTAGTCCCTATACTTTGAAAAATCACATAACAACCTCAAAAATGGACCAAATGATCAAGGATTTCAAAACAAAGTTTCAAAACATGTTTATAATCATAATAAAAACATTACTTCAGAATTATAGTTTTTGAAATAGGTTTTTGCTTATTATTTCATGTAAATTACAAAACTAGGGTTTTAAGACATTTTAACTTATCACTTTCATTTAAATTGATGAAATGACTTAGTTCTTTTTAGATTATCTTTCTAACCTAATTTTGGCGTTATAACAAGTCTGATATATCATTATAACAAGATCAAAGCATATCTAACATAGAAATTATCTAGGTAGTCCTAAATGGCTCCTAATGTCTTTCTATCAGCACTACTTGCTATCAAAGTTTCAAGAGCTTTAATGGCTACCTTCTAGACCTGTTTTCTGGTCTTGGGGGATATCCTAAGACGTTCATAGCAGTGGAAATGAAGAATGGGTAGGAGATACAAAGGAAACAGGGTGCAAGTTAAAGTGAAAGCAATTCGCTTCTATTTATAGGATTTTCAACCCTTAGGCTCCAAGGTAAAGCCTTAAACGGGTAACTCAGCTAGAGGAGTGACTAAAGTATGCTAGGGAAGATCTACTCAAATCTAGGGATGACTATACAAGCTAGATTCAAACTTATCAATGGTTTAAGGTCATAACTAGGGAACAAATTTTTAAGATAAGAAGGAAGATATGTCATCTACAAGTAGGTGATGCACCTACTTGGAAAATATCTCATAACATCCTAAAATATCTGTTCTATATTTTAATTTAGGAGGGAAATGGTTTAAATGGGTTTTTGGAGGGAAAATGTAAAATCGGGTACTAATTAGGGCTTGTAACTTTATACTTTGTAATTTTGGTGATTAATGGTTTAGGAATGTGATTAGTGATGTATTAGGGTTTAATTAGGGTATATACATTGTATTTAAGAAGTTTAAAAGGTTTGATGTGAAAATAGGAAGAAAACATAGGCGGGTTAGGTTTTCTAATGATTTATGGTTAAGTCTTAACAAAAGTGATTATCCTTCAATTAGATACTGATATAAACTCAATTTATACCTCCTACATTGTCCTTGATGTGTTTATAAATTCCCTAGTTTGGTTTTAATAAGTTATTCTAAGTAAACATGTCTAAAGGGTGAAAATACTCATTTTGAGCTAATTTACAAGTCATGCATTGAAATCTTTTACCTTGTGCATTAGGGTACTTGTACATTGTCTTAATATAATCTTCTAACCTTAATGAAGTGCTATGGGTGTTTGTAGACTTGTCCTAAAAGACTATGTAGTGATTCTATGTAGATTTCTTAATATAAGGGTTTTTAGGTCATTAATCTAAATGACTTTCTATCTTGGGTAATTAGGGTCTATATCTTGATGTACACTTATTCTAGGGCTTATATAGTATGTTTATGACTTCTATGGTTTCTACATTCTTGGTTTAAGGGTTTATATAGGTTTATCATATTCTAGGGATGATTATATGAGCTTAAGATCCTATGCTTTGATAACTTGTACCTTATGCTTTATTAACTTGTAACTTAGCTTCAAATAAATGTATAACCATAATATGATACTTAGTTGAGTTTTATAATTAGTTGCAAAATATTAGAATCTAATTCATTATAGAATGGATTTTATATCCTAATCTTGGTTATAGGTCATTTACTTGTAATTAGCATGAGATTAGTGAATATTAAAGTTTTGTGATTATTTAACTTTCCTTTATATGATATATTATAATTAGTATAGTGTATTTGATAATAGTATATAGATATTATGTAGTTATATTGCTTGAGACGTTGTATACTAAGGGTTTCTAGGTGATGTTCTACACTATTATGTACATCTAATTGTACTTAGCTTTGTATGGTTTGTTCTTATCATTCTTTGGTATTATTATGTATTTAAAGTATAGTTTATAACTTGTTTATAATCCTTAATGACTTATTCTATAACACCCCCATTTTACCTTTACGCAACGGAACATTGATCTAGGGTATTACTTCAGAAAACACAAGTCATAATAATAGAAAACAACCCAAAAGAGTGATGAAATCAATTTTCTTTATATTTCATTGAAAAATCAGAGTTTTACAATATGAGGTTCCAAGAATCTAGGTTAATAATTTCAAGCTTGTGCCTCTTCATGCCATCCTTGTGTTGCTCCATGTTATCAGCCATCATTTATCTAAAATATATGCTTAAAGTCAACACAAAGGTTGAGTGAATTCATAGGGTTTAAACATGTTTTGAATACAAGTATATCATCCGGGCTACAGTGTTATACGCCCACATAAAATAGTCATCATACTACACTATGTTCATGACCCAGCTGCTAACCAATATCATAACCAATAAATTGCCGATATAAGAAGGAAACCTGTCAAACTATCCTTAGTTGAGCAAAATAAAGTGTATCTGTTAGCCAAGGTAGGAACCTTCAGCTGCTGGCAAGCGCGAATTGCCCAGATAGGGGATGTCAACCCCCAAATAGTAATATTCACAATATTAGCGCTCATTTTCAAGAAATGATTAGCGGTTCACGATTAAAAAGGGACTTAATGGCAGTAGTAATCATAGTGTCAATAATCATACCATACAGTTTTAAAAAGCACTTGTATTCCAGTTTTAGCATATATCCCCTCACGGGTTTTTAAATCATTTATAAAGCATTTAAAATTGAGGCTATGAACTCACCTTAATTCCATAGAATCTGAGCTATAATAAGATATATTTCATTCAC
Source organism: Glebionis coronaria (assembly GCA_025667525.1). Lineage (NCBI taxonomy): Eukaryota > Viridiplantae > Streptophyta > Magnoliopsida > Asterales > Asteraceae > Glebionis > Glebionis coronaria. Next base: position 587,437,216 of record CM046880.1, on the reverse strand, counting down.
AGATGAACAGCGTGATCATACAAACCACAACTTGGTCTCATAAACAACAACTTGATCTCACACGAACCTGGATTAGTACATTGTGTATAGTATCAAGTCTTTGATTTTTAGTTCAATATTGTTAAGTGTTGGTTATATTTTCTTTAATTTTAATTTGTTGTAATTCTAGCACCATTTTTCGGGCCATCATACTCAGAAGCCATTCAATAAACTTTTGAGGAGCGAGGGCACTTTAAATCGTAAACCCAACTACTCAGTCAGAACGCAATATCGAGATGGAATGTCTTTGTACAAAGCTCCTGATAACGACCTAAATATACATATTCAATCTATCATTATAATGCCACTTTTTAGTATAAATAAGAGCTTTCGATACTTAATATGTTGTGTTTTATATGCAGATATAAAGTTTGAAGGAGCAAAGTGAAGACATACAAAGAAGGGTCCTTAATATGCAAATAAGCCAAAGTTGTTGATAGAAGATTATGGAACGCCTAGAAGTGCGGCGCACAATCTCAGAAGTGCGGCGAACATTCCCGTCTCCAAAGTGCGACGCACTTTTGGAGAAGTGCGGCGCACATTCGACCCATATAGCACTATAAATAGAGGCCACTTCTACTCATTTTACACACACCTCTCTCTCTCTCAATACTCCATAGCTCGAGTATTTTAGCTTTCTTAGTTAAATTTCAGTATTATCTACTTTTGGGAAATACTTGTAACGAGAGTATTCCACTCTTCGATTCTTGGAGGAACGATACAATCGTGACACTTGTGTACTCGTTCATTCAATCCAATCTAAGTATGATGTTCTCTTACTCTTTTCAATTGTTACTTTGATTACTATGTTAGGCTAAGCTATTTGTGACTATGGGTATGTGACTATAATTAGTGATGATGCTATGATATGATCCTTTATAAATGATTTCAAGCTAATGTTGTAGAACCATTTTACCACCTAGTTCTATAAACCATATTTTATCTAAGTTGATTTGTTACGATAGTTTGGCGTTGAGAAAATCAAATTCTTATAATAAGTTTTTAAGAACTTTTCTATGGTCATGAATCTTTGGTTGGAGAGATCCACTTAGAAACTTGATAAAATATTGAACTCGTTGGCAACTTGTTTTGAGCTTAGTCGCTTAATTAAACGTAATTCTTGAATCAAACCCAAGTATATTGTGCAAACGATGTTTTGACGAAAAAGGATTATCACTCTTCACCTACATAAACATATCTCGATCATTATTATCATCATCACGAACTTATACGAACTATACCATATTAGTCATACTTGTTACTATTGATATCATTTCAACTATTTCATTCTTCAATTATTATCTTGATTACCAAAACAAAATTAACTCTCAACGAACGATCCTGGCTTACCACTACAAAGCTGTATTACGAACGAAAGGGTATACTTGCCCGTGTTTGTCTTCTAGTCCCTTATTTTGTCTAAACCTTGTAATATAAATTTAAGACTTGAAAACGAACATCAAGTTTTTGGCGCCGCTACAGGGGACTTACAATCCTGTTTTGTAACCAAATTCGTATAATCCTTGAAGAATTGAACCATTTGCCACTCATTTTCAAACCAATTTTTTTCTGCAGTACAGAAAGTACGGCGCACAAACCAAAGAGTGCGTCGCACTTCCTGTAGCGAACCCAAGTGCGCCGCACATTTCCAAAAGTGCGCCGCACATTTCCTACTGAAAACACAAAAAACCTTGTTGGATGCACACCCGTTCGTCTGGAACACCACCACATCACCGTTACCAGAACCTGAACATACCCTTAAACGAAGGCTACGTAGACTTCATCGCCGTATACCTTTATCTTGGAGACACGAGCAAACTTAACCTCGCATAATCAACCAACCTTTCTACAATCTTTCTCAAATCCTATTTCTCACCAAACTCATCAACCGTTACGATCCAATGTCGGACACCGATAATGAACCAATATGGTCAGTCGATAGAGTTGTAGCACCAACTTCTGGCTCCGCAATCGTTTTACCTGAAATTGCAAATGATTTTGCAATCAAAGGGAACCACTTAACACTTGTAAACAATAACCAATTTGATGGCCGAATCAAAACCGATCCTCACAAACACATCCACAAATTCAGCTGAATTTGTAAAATGTTTAACTATGGAGAAGGACAAGCCGAAGCCGTCCAACTCATGATGTTTGTGACAATCCGTCAATTTATGATCAATATTTTATTCTCAATATTTATTTGAAAATATTATTTATGAACTCACTTATTTTTGGGAAGAAATTTGGATTTACGTCTTGGAGTAGCATCGACTACGTTTAAACCGGAGGATTCAACGTTACGTGCTTACGTTTACATACACCGTCTTTGGTGGCAGTCCGACATTTCGGAAAATAAATTTATCCGTGAATATTATTTTGGAGTTTTAAATTTATGTTGGTTCATAAACTCACAAATTTACGAGAAGAGATTAGGACTTACGATTTTATTTTAACGTCCTTTACGACTAAACCGGAAACCCTAGGATTACGTATTTACGTTTTTGAACTCCGTTTTTGATGAGACAATTTTTATTGGATTCGTTTTGTGACGGTGATTCATAATTTATAAAAATGTTTTTCGTAAAACGACCCGAGGGCACGCAAATCGAGAAAACTAGAATCGAGAAATACCCGTAAACTAGTGAGATGGGACAAAACACATTGTCCCACCCCACTAGCTTATTATGGACGGCACACTTGACACCACACACTAAGGTGGCATCAAGTTAAGCTAACACATAACAAGTGTAAGCTTAGCTTACACTTTAAGCACTAACTTTACCACTAACTAGCTAAACTAGAAACTTGTTTTCATTTCCATCATTCTTACATGCAATCAACACCAACAACTCTCTCAAAGCCACTCTTCTTGCCGTCCCAAATAAGCCAACAAACACCCTCTTTGATCTTTTCTAGCCATAAACCACATGTTTACTAGTCCTATTAAGGTGTTCTCTTGAAGCCTTGATCATTTGGTGGCCATATTAACAACTTTGGAGGTGATTTGCTTGTGTCCTAGGGCTGATTTTCCAACCTATGTTCTTGATATTTGATGGTCTTGGAGATACTTGTTGTGTTCATCAAGTTCTTGTCTTCCTAAAACAAGAAATCCACTTGGTTGGTAAAGAAGATCATCCTCTCCATTTTTCTCTTGTTATTTTGTAAAGAACAAATGTATTTTCTTTCATTTTGCATATTTATATGATGTATATATGATGATAAAAATGTTGTGTGGGGATCAAGTGTTGATAAATATGCTTAAAAATGATGATAACTATAAGGAATGAAGCTAAAATCTTGACTATTTAGTTGGCTGTATAAAAACAGTAGATAACTAAAAGATGAACTGATAAAATTGCATGGTTTGATCCATTTACAGTAAGTAGATGATGTTATACACATGTGAGAGTTGGCCAAGCAATGGAATCAAAATAATGAGTGAGATATGATCAAAACAAGTTAGGTGATGTAATCTGAATAAGCAGTTTTGTAGGGACTGTTAAGGCAAGTTAAACTCAAAATGGGCAGTAGCTATAACTAAGTTATATGTAGCATATATTATGAAGAACATGTCATCCAAAAATGAGCTTCTAAGTCATTATAGAACTCTAGATATGGTAAAAATGGTGAACATGAAGTTAAAAATCAGATTTTGGAAATAATGTTTATTATTATTATATAAGCACTCACATTATAATGTATAAAATGTAAAAATATAAACCCACTAACTTATAAAACTTATTTATATAAATGTATAAAAGGTTAATTAAATGGATAAATTATATAAATGGTGGTAAAATAATATTTATAAGTAATAAAAACTATAAACTTGATTTTTACGACTTTTTCGGCTATCGCCGTAAAATTAACGTTTTTCGCCAAATAAAACTTAGACGACCAAACCCGTCTAATGTAAAGTTTATAAAAGTCATATACTGATGTATAGGTAACTAATACAAGTAAAAACCGATAAAACCCGAACTATAGGGCATACGGACATTAACGAGCTAAGTAAACATATTGGGCTAATACTTGGGCTAGTAATTGGACTACATAAGATATAAACTTGTAAAAAGAACTTATTGGGCTTAACCCATTTGGGCCCAACATGGAAAGTATACATACTGATAAAATAAGTATAACAAGGATTAAAACAAGTTAAGGAACTTATAATAAGTTTATTGGACCTAAACACGTAAATAGGTAAAACGAGAAAACTAGTATAAAAGTTATCAACACATAACTCTAAAATGAGTAAACGGGAATATGTAAACCCACTTGATCATCATATATATATAATCATCATATGTATGCATACTTGTTATTTTTATAAATTCATTGGACAAGCGTCTAAGACCGATTAGTATTTGTCTAGGTTTCCGTGATTGAAGCACGTACCGTACATCCAAATCGCCGATAATCGCCTTCCCACATCAACGTGAGTTCATAGCCTCGCACTCTTTTAAATGTTTTATAAATGTTTTATAAACCCGCGAGGGAGATAACATGTTAGTTATATAAAATTAGGACACCATTTGTCCTGATTGTTTGTTTATTGATTTGGACCCGAATGATTGAATGACCCGATTGTATGACCCGATGAATGATTAATGGACCCGATAGATGAAATATAATGGATTATTAAAAGTTAGGTTATGTCACTAAAAGTCCCATTAGCATGAATTGTGAACTACCGGGAGTTGGTAGACGCTTATGCATTTAATAGTACTATTTGGGGACGATCACCCCAGTTCGCGCCTTGACGGTTGATCCCCGTCGTGCCACATTGATTGGTAAGCGAATTTATGTATGAGAAGATTTCCATAGCGTGACCTTTGTGACGACACGCTACTTTAGATGGGCAAAATTGGTATCGGGTTAGCTACCCGTTGTTGGTTTAGTAAGGTAACAATGTCATGCGGCTTATAATAATCCAAAACTAACAAAATACTACTAGACGCTCCGAATTACGATGTATTGCCTGACTAGCAATACTGGGTCATACTATTGATATTATATTTGTGTTTTGGTTTTCATAACCATATTCATATAACGGTGTTTATTTTCATACAACGTCGTAAGACGTATTGTATGACGTTTTTACGACATTGGCTCGTATAATGATTTTTAAGGCTTTTTATAACCATATTCATATAACGGTTTTATTAATCTATACAACGTTGCAAAACATATTGTATGGTGTTTTTAACGACAATGATCGTATAATGATTTTTAAGGCAAATGCCTATATTATGATTTTCGATAAAGATTTGTATAAAATGGCTTTGGCTATTTTATGGCCTATTAAAATGATTTGTACAAAATGATTTTCAGTAATAATTTTATACTGATATTATATTGATGGATTTTATTAAACTCTATGAATTCACTCGGCGTTATCGCTGACCTTTTCTTTTAACATGTTTTATCTCAGGTACTTGAAGGTAATTCTCGGGAAGACGACAAGAATTCATGGCCCGCACTTAAACAATATTTTCCATTCAAACACTATGTAAAACTTTGTATGAAATATAATGACTTGGGACCGATGTAACTTTGATATTTATGAATGGAAAAGTTTTTATTATTAAACGACGCAATTTTTATGCGTTGTCTATGATGTGAGTAATGTGCTATCCCGTAACACCAACTAGTCTTCCGCTGTATTGAAATGTACAAATTTGGGGGTGTTACAGTTTGGTACCAGAGCTCTCGTTATAGAGAACGAAAGATTTTTAAAAACCAAGGTTTTGAATAAAACATTTCAAAATGTTTTAACTATAAACATTTTTCTAAAATGTCTAAAAATCTTTTGACTATAACGGTGCCGAAGAATTCCCGAGTTACCGACAAGGCCAGACTGAGAAGTGTTATTTTAATATATATATAACTTGGATTATATATATGATGTAATTTTATTACATGATTGTTTGATGATTATTTTGATTTTTATACGAGGTATTTATACGACGTAGATTGTCACAAGTAACCCTAAATCCCCTAGTAAGTTAATCGAAGCTATTCTCGTAGGAATTCTAGCTATCCTAGATCTAAACCAAGTTGTGGATATTTATGATCCCAACAAATGGTTGATATTCGTAGAAGTATAGATATTAGTTGGTTATGATATTGAAAAAGAATTGGCGAGATTAAATCTGATATCGATGTCATGACGATCTTTCCTTATAGAGTGGAGTTTGACAAAACGTTATCACCTAGAAAGATGTCATCTGGTTCGTTGTCATCCAATTCTTACATTGAAATCGAAAGGGTGAATGTTGCACTTGAGGCTGTCATTGGAACCATTACCCAAAAGCCTCATGCCACTATTACCTTTCCGAGAAGTCTAATTGAATGTGTGAGTCATCTCATGCTAGTGACTCATTTGATAATTGTTGTTGTAAGAGATATAGGATTGGAAATTAAGTATTGTTCATATCGAGCTTTTATTGCCCTTTTAAGATCTAAGAATAAGATTGAAAGTATTGAAAAATGAGGTAGGATACCGAATTGAGTATAAAATTGGTTGAAACTTGAATGAAGTAAAATTTAACCTGTATGGAATATGAGATTGTTAATATGAGTCGTTAGGTTTTGTGATTAGATTATAAGGTTTTTATTGATTGTTGATTCGTGTTAAGGGTTGTTCCTAGGCCATTGTCCACTAACGAGGATGCCCAGTGTCCAAGAAATAAATTGAAGAAATCTTCTTCTGAATTGAGACCGATGGATCTTCTGGGACATATGGAACACCTGATGACTCTTGTAGATTAGTCTTCATTGTGGTATCTTTTAAATATAATCCCTAACTTAACTGAGACATCAGTTGGTAGGATGAGTTCTGAGAATTGTATGACATAGTGACACATAAAGTGTTACGGTACAATTTTACTTGTTTGTGATTAACGAAAAAGACAACCTTTGATTGCTAAATTCTACATGTATCGATGATATCTATCTTTTCTTGCTTCATCCTAATGTTCGCATTAGTGATGCAACCGTTGAACAAGTACTCATCTTGATTTGAGTTACGTTGTGAATTATTCTTTTTGAGTGCCATCGAGGTCATGAACCTCATGATTACTTGGCTAAGCTCATTTCCTATCATATTGTAGTTAGTTCTCGGTGAACAACTCTTCATCACTCTTTTGCAGATCACTCATTGTTTTTATAAGATAAAACCGTATCCATTGAGAAAAATTGAATTTTCATCACTAGAAGGATTACTCAAAGTAAGATTTATAAGTGATTGTTATCGAAATGAAATTGTTTATAAAACACCTTGGAAAACTTAATTGTTTTCATAACAAGGAAAATCTTTGTAAATTTATTTTGATTCTTATTTAAGAATTAAGCATGTAAATGTTTTTATTATAAACATGATGATAAAGTTTTGACGAACTGAGTATTGCATCGTCAATATTGAAATTGTATATAGTTGCGCGCCTACATACAATTTGGAATGGACCATGCAAGGCTGACAAGTAGTCACCATAAAACTAATGAATAAACACTACAGTTTCTTTGAAGATTGTGAAAGATTAAATTTTATGAGATCTGCAAGAGGTGAAAAATAGGGACATATTGTTAGGGACACCTACATATGTGCCTGTAGCATCTATTCTTCTGAGTTGAATTTACTCATCTGTGGAATTTGTCTTATTTGACAATTGATATTCCGTTCTTGTCCAATTCTCCCGTAGTGAGATTCTTAGGAAAAGTATCTGATTACCGAGTGTTGATACCCGACTGGATGTATCGACGTTCCTATCATTTCTTTTGATTTGATTTCATTTGAATGACCTGGGTAACGATCTGAGGAGCTTTCGAATGCGTACTCAAATTATGAAAACATGGGATATATTCATATTTGTTAAATGTTTTCGTATGTATCTGATTTGAAATTCTCTCGCGTAGATTATGCGTTGACCTTACTCTTTTAATGGTAGTTGTGTCTCCATATATCCTTGAATTTGTGAAGGATTATGAATTATTATTAGTCTTTTGAGAAGTTCACATCTTATCGACGACAATGAAACTGGAGAGTTGATAGTGCCAGTAGAATGGATTGATTGATTATGACATGACGACATTGTCTTAATTGATGGGAACTCAAGTAGAATTCCCCTAAATGATAAGATGTTGATTATCATAAGTGATCTAAATAATTCTTGATGGATGATTTTATCCTGTATTAAGACTTGAGATTATACCGTGAATGATTGTGAATTAGTTATAGATATTATAATCTAGAAAGAACCTAATATGAATTTATTAAAAGATGTTTTGTTATCTGAAACTTTAGGAGGTATTTATTGGTGAATTACCTAAACTTTCACCATTAAGGCAAGTTGAAATTGGTATTGATTATATTTCCGGTGCTGCACTTGTGGCTTGTGCACTATACGTCAGCACCATCTAAATTAAAGGAATTACCGTACAACTGAGAAAGTTGTCGGAGAAAGATTTTATTATACCAAGCCTGTCATCCTGAAGAGCTATGGTGTTATCATTCCTTATATTTATAGATTACTATGAACTGAGTAAATTAACAATCGAAAACGATATCCATAACTCGAAATGGAAGATTTGTTCGATCATTTACAAGGTTTTAGCGTATGTTTTAAAGATTTGATCCACGGCATAGTTATTATCAACTTCGCATCTGCGAAGAAGATTATCTATTCCAATCATCACATCCCGAACTTGTAATAAACATTATGAGTTTCACGTGATGTCGTTTGGATTGACTAATACACATGTAGCATTCATAAATTTGGTGAATCACGTGTGTAGGCTGTAATTTGATAAATTCATGCTCGTGATCACTAAGGACCATTTGTTTGTTTATAAGAATAAGAATGAGTTAATAATTATTTATAGATTGCCCTGAATCGGCTGAACAATAAAAACATGTACCTTAAATATTTAACATATGATTAAAGACTTAATCCTTTACATAAATGACCGTTGGATTAATAATGGTAAGATGTATGCATATAGACTCTTCAAAAATTAAGAGCCCTTTTAAGACTTTGGATTTTACCAAAAAGAAATGGAAATATGTTTTGACAAATGTTTTAACAAAGGATTTTTAAAGGGATTATTCCCTTATACACAAACCATTTAACTAAACTTCTGTTTAGGGGTAAATATTTGTGTATACCTCAAGATAACATAAGAAGGATTGAGTAAAACCATTTATACCATGACTTGAAATTTGAAACAACAATTTTGCTTTTCAAACTAAGAAAACTTTGACCAAAGTATAAACAAAGGTTTTTCGAACATTTACGAATTTTATTAATTATTTTCGATAAATTAGCAAAAATCTTGATAATTTAATTCAAATTTATTTTGAACATTTTATATAATTGGTCGAACTAGAAAACTTAAAATTTTACGTTTACGCTTCATAAAATTTTTAATAATTATGATTTAATTAATTATAATAACTATCGACGCTTTAAAACGTCGGATTGAGCAAAACGGATAAAAATGATAGTAAAAACGGAACTAAAACATAGAAGATATGAACAAAGGATTTTGAATGAATACGGTTATGATATTTATTTCATTAGGAAAATGAACGTAATTACTAACGCATATAGAAATAATATTTGAGTGAGTTGTGAACATGATAATTATATCATCATGAGAGGTGAATATAGATACCGACATATTATATAGAAAGTATAAAGATTCAATTAAGATATATTTCTTAATAATGAAGGTGCAAAATAAATTGCCGAACAATTTAAATATAAACGATGTTTGTAAGAAAGGATAATATAGATAATAAAAGGTTTCACGGCTAATGTAAACCATTAAAATTGAGAAGCCGATAGTGTTAAATGTTTTAAAGACCACTTATGGTTGCCTAAATATAGAGGATTGTGAAATATAGTTATGTTGGAATTTGTAAGTATAAGTATTCTATTTATGTCATTTCTGACTTAAAGTATCTTTGTCTGAAAAAGTTGTACTAATAGCAAATTATGAAGGCAGACATCGCCTCATACATTAGTAAACGTCTAACTATTGCAAAGGTCATCATCTGAATTTGATTCGATTTGGTTCATCGTCGACAGACTGCCCAAATCTGCTAATATCATTCCCGTTAATGATAAATGCAAAAGAGTTATGTAAACATAGCGTGCCTGTATCGATCATCTATATCAAGATCCTCGCTTCGCATCGAATTTCTAGAGATTTGCTCAGAAATCACTAAGAACGAACCTTGATGAGAGTACTATGTACCACCCCAAATCGAAGGGACGAGGTAAAGTAACGATACAAGGTAATATAAGTGCTGTTTTGTGTTTGAATGATTGACCTTTGGTTATAAACCGTCTGATCGTTTTCCTTTGGAGAGATTATCCTTGATAATCATCGTATTAGGATTGAAATCGAATCTTGTTAGAATCCATATTAGAGCATCTGTAAGCAAGAGTTGAAATGAAGACATCCGACATACACCCACTGTGAGTTGGACATGTCTTTTAGGTTTAAGGTTTCCTATGATGGCGAACCTATCCTTGCAAAATACCCGACCCGCGAGATCTGAAATGATTGTTGAAATTAGGATTTGATTATTAACTGCCGATAGTGGGCAGGAAGTTATGTGAATATGAAATGTAGATCTTGAAGTGCCAAATGGGTAGCGAAGTTATGCCACAATTTTTAACCTTGGAAAAGAATGAATTCATGATCTGACAAATCATGGGATATAAGTCCCCGTTGTATGGGACCATTGAGATGATATAAAAGATTGGTTTGAAAGGCATATAAGCTGGATCTATCCTAGGACTTCAAAGACTGCGTGAATGATGTTTCGTATATCGAACTTGATGGAATATCTATCAAGTGAGAATCTGATTATTCTTAGTAGAGCTTAGATCGGCGAAAAGTTGCATTCATCAAAAACCCGCGAACATCATGGATAGAGAAAGTAAGTCAACATTAAGCCTGATCTTATTCCCGTAGTTATGTTTGATGAAACTCGCGTATTGTAATGAATTACACTTGTGAGAAAGGACCGAATGTGGAGGAAATACCCACATGGCTTTAACTCTATAAGAAGCGAGTAGTAAGGTAAGATGATCTTTGAGGACAAAGATCCTGTTTAGGGGTAAATGCTGTGACAATCCGTCAATTTATGATCAATATTTTATTCTCAATATTTATTTGAAAATATTATTTATGAACTCACTTATTTTTGGGAAGAAATTTGGATTTACGTCTTGGAGTAGCATCGACTACGTTTAAACCGGAGGATTCAACGTTACGTGCTTACGTTTACATACACCGTCTTTGGTGGCAGTCCGACATTTCGGAAAATAAATTTATCCGTGAATATTATTTTGGAGTTTTAAATTTGTGTTGGTTCATAAACTCACAAATTTACGAGAAGAGATTAGGACTTACGATTTTATTTTAACGTCCTTTACGACTAAACCGGAAACCCTAGGATTACGTATTTACGTTTTCGAACTCCGTTTTTGATGAGACAATTTTTATTGGATTCGTTTTGTGACGGTGATTCATAATTTATAAAAACGTTTTTCGTAAAACGACCCGAGGGCACGCAAATCGAGAAAACTAGAATCGAGAAATACCCGTAAACTAGTGAGATGGGACAAAACACATTGTCCCACCCCACTAGCTTATTATGGACGGCACACTTGACACCACACACTAAGGTGGCATCAAGTTAAGCTAACACATAACAAGTGTAAGCTTAGCTTACACTTTAAGCACTAACTTTACCACTAACTAGCTAAACTAGAAACTTGTTTTCATTTCCATCATTCTTACATGCAATCAACACCAACAACTCTCTCAAAACCACTCTTCTTGCCGTCCCAAATAAGCCAACAAACACCCTCTTTGATCTTTTCTAGCCATAAACCACATGTTTACTAGTCCTATTAAGGTGTTCTCTTGAAGCCTTGATCATTTGGTGGCCATATTAACAACTTTGGAGGTGATTTTCTTGTGTCCTAGGGCTGATTTTCCAACCTATGTTCTTGATATTTGATGGTCTTGGAGATACTTGTTGTGTTCATCAAGTTCTTGTCTTCCTAAAACAAGAAATCCACTTGGTTGGTAAAGAAGATCATCCTCTCCATTTTTCTCTTGTTATTTTGTAAAGAACAAATGTATTTTCTTTCATTTTGTATATGTATATGATGTATATATGATGATAAAAATGTTGTGTGGGGATCAAGTGTTGATAAATATGCTTAAAAATGATGATAACTATAAGGAATGAAGCTAAAATCTTGACTATTTAGTTGGCTGTATAAAAACAGTAGATAACTAAAATATGAACTGATAAAATTGCATAGTTTGATCCATTTACAGTAAGTAGATGATGTTATACACATGTGAGAGTTGGCCATGCAATGGAATCAAAATAATGAGTGAGATATGATCAAAACAAGTTAGGTGATGTAATCTGAATAAGCAGTTTTGTAGGGACTGTTAAGGCAAGTTAAACTCAAAATGGGCAGTAGCTATAACTAAGTTATATGTAGCACATATTATGAAGAACATGTCATCCAAAAATGAGCTTCTATGTCATTATAGAACTCTAGATATGGTAAAAATGGTGAACATGAAGTTAAAAATCAGATTTTGGAAATAATGTTTATTATTATTATATAAGCACTCACATTATAATGTATAAAATGTAAAAATATAAACCCACTAACTTATAAAACTTATTTATATAAATGTATAAAAGGTTAATTAAATGGATAAATTATATAAATGGTGGTAAAATAATATTTATAAGTAATAAAAACTATAAACTTGATTTTTACGACTTTTTCGGCTATCGCCGTAAAATTAACGTTTTTCGCCAAATAAAACTTAGACGACCAAACCCGTCTAATGTAAAGTTATTAAAAGTCATATACTGATGTATAGGTAACTAATACAAGTAAAAACCGATAAAACCCGAACTATAGGGCATACGGACATTAACGAGCTAAGTAAACATATTGGGCTAATACTTGGGCTAGTAATTGGACTACATAAGATATAAACTTGTAAAAAGAACTTATTGGGCTTAACCTATTTGGGACCAACATGGAAAGTATACATACTGATAAAATAAGTATAACAAGGATTAAAACAAGTTATGGAACTTATAATAAGTTTATTGGACCTAAACACGTAAATAGGTAAAACGAGAAAACTAGTATAAAAGTTATCAACAAATAACTCTAAAATGAGTAAACGAGAATATGTAAACCCACTTGATCATCATATATATATAATCATCATATGTATACATACTTGTTATTTTTATAAAGTCATTGGACAAACGTCTAAGACCGATTATTATTTGTCTAGGTTTCCGTGATTGAAGCACGTACCGTACATCCAAATCGCCGATAATCGCCTTCCCACATCAACGTGAGTTCATAGCCTCGCACTCTTTTAAATGTTTTATAAATGTTTTATAAACCCGCGAGGGAGATAACATGTTAGTTTTTATAAAATTAGGACACCATTTGTCCCGATTGTTTGTTTATTGATTTGGACCCGAATGATTGAATGACCCGATTGTATGACCCGATGAATGATTAATGGACCCGATAGATGAAATATAATGGATTATTAAAAGCTAGGTTATGTCACTAAAAGTCCCATTAGCATGAATTGTGAACTACCGGGAGTTGGTAGACGCTTATGCATTTAATAGTACTATTTGGGGACGATCACCCTAGTTCGCGCCTTGACGGTTGATCCCCGTCGTGCCACATTGATTGGTAAGCGAATTTATGTATGAGAAGATTTCCATAGCGTGACCTTTGTGACGACACGCTACTTTAGATGGGCAAAATTGGTATCGGGTTAGCTACCCGTTGTTGGTTTAGTAAGGTAACAATGTCATGCGGCTTATAATAATCCAAAACTAACAAAATACTACTAGACGCTCCGAATTACGATGTATTGCCTGACTAGCAATACTGGGTCATACTATTGATATTATATTTGTGTTTTGGTTTTCATAACCATATTCATATAACGGTGTTTATTTTCATACAACGTCGTAAGACGTATTGTATGACGTTTTTACGACATTGGCTCGTATAATGATTTTTAAGGCTTTTTATAACCATATTCATATAACGGTTTTATTTAATCTATACAACGTTGCAAAACGTATTGTATGGTGTTTTTAACGACAATGATCGTATAATGATTTTTAAGGCAAATGCCTATATTATGATTTTCGATAAAGATTTGTATAAAATGACTTTGGCTATTTTATGGCCTATTAAAATGATTTGTACAAAATGATTTTCAGTAATAATTTTATACTGATATTATATTGATGGATTTTATTAAACTCTATGAATTCACTCGGCGTTATCGCTGACCTTTTCTTTTAACATGTTTTATCTCAGGTACTTGAAGGTAATTATCGGGAAGACGACAAGAATTCATGGCCCGCACTTAAACAATATTTTCCATTCAAACACTTTGTAAAACTTTGTATGAAATATAATGACTTGGGACCGATGTAACTTTGATATTTATGAATGGAAAAGCTTTTATTATTAAACGACGCAATTTTTATGCGTTGTCTATGATGTGAGTAATGTGCTATCCCGTAACACCAACTAGTCTTCCGCTGTATTGAGTTGTACAAATTTGGGGGTGTTACAATGTTTCCATCATCCCTTACTGGAGAAGCCAAGTCATGGCTCGATGAACTTAACGAAGGAACCATTCGAACATGGGAAGGTCTTAGGACCGTTTTCATTAGCCGATTATTACCTCCTGTCCTATTTGAAAAACTCCTCGGAGAAATACGAAGCTTTTCTCAACAAGATCGAGAAACTCTCACTGACGCATGGTTAATAATGAAATACCTACTCAGAAACTGCCATGGTCATCAAATTAAAAAAAGAAGGAATAATCAAGATTTTCTATCATGGTCTTGACGATGCTACACAAGATGCATTGAATGCCGCAGCAGGCGGAATTTTCCTTTACAAAACTCCTAACCAAGCTTACCAATTATTGGATGACAAAGTCCTACTTAAGCTTGATTGGTCCAAAAATCACGAAAACAAAAACCCATAGAAAACCGTAGCTTTTGCCGAAGAAAACAACAACCCCACCGATACCGAAAAAATTATGGCTCGGATGCATGCCATGTCTCTTAAATTGATACTCAATATAAAAAGATGGAAAACAAGAAACGTGAAACCTACAAACACTGTGGAGGAAACCATCCTTCTAGTGAATGTGATGACGATGACACACCCATGACGAAGGAAGAAGAAGCCAACTTCATGAATACCTTTCGTCGAACTCGATTTTATAACGATTATTGTCATCGTGACCGCGATAATTGGAGATCAAATGATAAACCAAGTTACGATCGAGACGAAAAGAAAACCAATCAAAACGAAGACAAAACCAACCTTAAAACCAAGCTCGACAACTTTATTGAATCTCAAAGAAAAACCAACATTTTTGTTCGAGAAACATTCACTGACTTCAAAACAAAGTTCGAAACTACGAACAAAAACCACCAAGCTTCCATCCAAAACCTTGAAGCTAAATTTGATCGTTTGGCCGATAAACAATCGAATCGCGCTTATGGTTCTTTACTAAGCAACACCAACCCCAACCCCAAAAACAATAGCAAATATCAACCCCTACAAGCTCGTAACGAGCATGTGAATGCCGTATTCACGCGGAGTGGTTTATCTTATGAATCACCTATTAAACCTACTCAAGATACACCAATCGAAATTCCACTCGATAGTGATAATGAGGATGAAGCTCAAACAACCCATACCAAACCAACTGAAAACCCAACACCCAAACCATATAAACTAAAAGTACCATACCCACAACGCTTACGCAAGCAAAAGATGCAAGCTAAGTATGGTAAATTCCTCGACTTAATACAAGAAGTTAGAATTAACATGCCTTTAGTCGATGTTCTGGCTGGAATGCCAAATTATGGAAAATTTATCAAAGAACTTATCAAGAGCAAGCATAAGTTTGAAGAAGTTTCTTCAACTTTTCTAAATGATGAATGTTCTGCCATTGTCCAAAACAAAGTACCACCAAAACTGGGAGATCCTGGAAGTTTCCTAATCCTATGTACTTTCCATCACTCATAATCTTGTAACGCCTTGGCCGATCTTGGCGCAAGTATTAACCTCATGCCATACTCTTTGTATTCTAAACTCTCGAAAACATGCTTGTAGAATTCGGAAAATTTGTTTTTCCTGTTGACTTTGTAATCATAGAAATGAAAGAAGATAGCAAGGTACCACTTATCCTTGGTAGACCTTTCTTACACACAGCTGACGCTATAATTAGAGTAAAGCAAAAACAACTCAACCTTAGAGTTGGAGAAGATATAATTTCTTTTTCTATCGACGAAGCAATGAAACACATGTACTCTAATGACGATACTTGTTTTAGTATTGATGTCATTGAAGAAATCGTTGAAGCCGATTTCGACGCTCTTCTTGATGAAGGAAGCTAAATTTTGTATTCAATCGAAGGAACCATCCTCGAAGAAGAACTTTTTGCTAAATTTGATGCCTTCATAGCCGACCATATTGATAAACCAATCGAAACACTCGAAGAAGAAATCGAAACACCATTTGAAACCATAACTTTCGAAACCGATTTCAAAGTTAAGAAATCTGTTGTAGAACCTCCTACAAATTTAAAACTTAAACCTCTTCTTGAACATCTGGAATATACGTTTCTTCAGGAAGAAAAATTAATCCCTTATAATTATTTCATCCCAACTTTCGGAAGATAACAAAGACGATTTAATTGACGTTCTCAAGAAGCATAAACAAGCTTTTGCTTGGAAAACTTCTAACATCCTGGAATATATCCATCGTTCTGCAAACACAAAATCCAACTTTTGGATAACAAGAAACCGATTGTTGAAAAACAACAAAGATTAAATCATAACATGAGATACATTGTTAAAAAAGAAATCCTTAAACTCTTAGACTCTGGGATAATCTGCTCAATCGCCGATAGCCCATGGGTTAGCCCTATTCATTGTGTACCTAAAAAGGGAGGTATCACTGTAGTAACTAACGAAAACAACGAATTAGTACCAACACGAACCATCACCGAATGGAGAGTTTGTATTGATTATCGAAAACTAAATGACGCAACCGCGAAAGATCATTTTCCTTTACCCTTTATGGATCAAATGTTAGAAAGACTCGCAGGAAATGAATAATTTTGTTTCCTCGATGGTTTTTCTGGATACTTTCAAATCCCAATCGACCCTATGGATCAAGAGAAAACCACGTTTACTTGTCCATTTGTAACTTACGCTTATAGGCGCATGCCTTTTGGTCTATGCAATGCACCTGCTACTTTTCAGAGGTGTATGATTGAAATCTTTCACGATATGATTGAAGAACCAGTCGAAGTCTTCATGGACGATTTCTCCGTCTTTGGAAATTCTTTCGACACATGTCTAAACAATCTCGATAAAATGTTAGCACGATGCAAAGAAGCAAATCCTGTGCTTAACTGGGAAAAATGTCACTTTATGGTTAAAGAAGGAATTGTGCTTGGACACAAAGTGTATGTAGCCGGCCTTGAAGTTGACAAAGCAAAAATCGACTAATCTCAAAACTCCCACCACCTAGTAATGTTAAAGGCATTAGAAGTTTTTTAGGTCATGCCGATTTTTACCGATGATTTATCAAAGTCTTTGTGAAGATCGCAAGACCTTTAACTCAGCTTCTAGAGAAAGAATGAACGTTCGATTTTGACGACGAATGTCTTTTAGCATTCGAAAGACTCAAAGAAGAACTTACATGCACACCCATTATTACAAGCCCTGATTGGAACCTTCCATTTGTTCTTATGTGCGATGCAAGTGAACATGCCCTTGGAGTCTTCCTTGGACAAAAAGATGGTAAACAATTTCATCCCATCTATTTTGCAAGTAGAACTCTTAACGCAGCCCAACAAAGTTACACAATTACGGAAAAAGAACTCATGGCTGTAGTTTACGCATTTGACAAATTTCGATCATACCTCGTATTGTCAAAAACGATAGTTTACACCGATCACTCAGCTTTAAAATACTTGTTCAAAAAGCAAGACGCCAAACCTCGTATAATACGATGGATATTGCTTTTACAAGAATTTGATTTAGAAATTAAAGATAAAAAAAGCAGTTGAAAATGTTGTTGCCGATCATTTGTCTCGCATAGTGAATGATGATTCTAGCGATGATGAAATCGATGATTTTCCCGATGAGCATATAATGCAAGTAAGTACTAACGATACACCATGGTTCGCATACTTTGCAAACTATTTGGTTGTAGGTATTTTACGAAAGGGAATGACACACCAACAAAGGAAAAGATTTTTCTCTGAACTTAAAAAAGAATTTTGGAACGATCCTTACTTATTTAGAATCTGTTCCGATGGAATAGTCCGATGTTGTATTTCCGGATTCGAATCTCGAAAAATTCTCGATGAATGTCACTACGGATCGACCGGAGGATATTATGCAACGAACACCACCGCTAAAAAAGTGTTCGACGCTAGCTTTTATTGGCCAACGATTATTCTTCAAGCTCATACCTTAGTACGACAATGTGAAGCATGTCAAAAGACTAGAAATATTTCTAAAAGAGACGAAATGCCTCTAAATAACATCCAAGTCTGCGAAATCTTTGATGTGTGGGGTATCGACTTCATGGGACCATTTCCTAAATCTTACAAATATGAATACATTTTAGTCGCCGTCGACTATGTATCAAAATGAGCCGAAGCTCAAGCTTTACAAAAAAAACGATGCAAGAGTTGTTATCGCATTCTTAAAGAAATTATTCTGTCGTTTTGGAATTCCAAAAGCATTAATAAGCGACAGAGGAACTCATTTCTGTAACAAACTCATGGAAAAATTATGAAAATATATGGAGTGAACCACCGATTTTCCATATCTTACCACCCTCAAACGAGTGGTCAAGTTGAAGACACTAATAGAGCTCTTAAACGTATACTTGAAAAGACCGTTTAAAACAACCCTGCTTGTTGGTCTAAAAAATTAGAAGATGCTCTATGGGCCTTTCGAACCGCATTCAAAACAACAACTGGAACCACACAGTACAAACTTTTGTATGGAAAAACATGCCATCTGCCAATAGAAATTGAACACCGTGCATATTGGGCACTTAATAACTGCAACCCCGATCTTATTGCAGCCGGATAAAAACGTATCTTCCAACTTTATGAGTTAGATGAATTTCGACATCAAGCTTATGAAAGTTCACGATTATATAAAGAACGAACCAAAGTTTGGCATGATCGCAAATTACGACAAAGAAAAGTATTCAAAAAAAGGAGAAAAAGTACTTCTCTTTATCTCGAAATATAAATTCAAGAAACCTAAGGTTACTTCGAGATGGACTGGACCTTATACAGTAAAACACCAATATCCATCCGGATATGTTGAATTATAGGGTAGAGACAATAGCACCTTTATGGTCAATGAACATAGACATAAGCTCTACCATGAAGAAGAACACTGTAATGAAATCGAAGAAGAAGAAATTATGTTCTTCTTAAAATAGATCCGAGTAGCCGAGTCTGGCTGAAGACTCTAAACTTAGCGCTATTTGGAAGGCAATCCGTATTTTATCCCCCACTTTTTAACTTATGTATGGAGGAGGACCTATAAATAAATAAAGCCGTCCTTGTATATATTGCATGTGTTTTGTTTCGTTTTATAGCATGTAGTAAAATAGCAAATAGGAGCTCTAAGCTGGATTCATCTCTCGAAGTCCCGCAATTTTCTACTAAGCCACGGGAAGTTCTCGTTTCCCTTTGCATTTTTCTTGTTTTTAATGTTTTTATCAGTTATCACCTCGAGGACGATTTTCAACTTAAGTGTAGAGGAGGTGACAAATAGAAAAATAATTAATAAAATAAATTTCTCCACATAAAAATCTTTTTGAATAAAATAAAAAATATATATGTTTTGTAAATAAATAAGTTTTTAGCAAAGCAAAAATCTTATTGATTGACATTATAATTAAGCACAAAAACCATCACCCAAATATGTGAGAAAAACATAGCCTTATGTTTCTATGTTTTGTGTGAAAGCCGATAATCTAGTATACTTCAGAATTTGTGCTTGATCATCATTTACTAAACCGTAGTGAGGTTAATTTATAGATATTTTTGAAAAGATGCAAAATAAAATCACCCTTATATCATGTTAGTTAAGCTACACTGGCTTCTAAAATATGTGGCACTTGTACGCATGTGTTATATTATCCATTTTGCCAATATCCTTATATGTTATGCATAACCATTTGTCAAGTCATAAAAGTTTATGATGAATATATATATATATATATATATATATATATATATATATATATATATATATATATATATATATATATATATATATATATATATATATATATATATATATATATATATATATATATATATATATATATATATATATATATATATATATATATATATATATATATATATATATATATATATATATGTTAGAAATACGTTTTACGTATATTAGAAGTATCGGTCACTCCACAATATCATTTATGTTGTAATAGCTCATAGTTAACAAATAGTTATTAGTTGCTTATTAAGTTAAGTAAGAACCGGTCCATGGGCTTGTCATGGACCGGCCCAAGCCCATGTAGCTTGGAAGTATAAATACCCCTTTCCACCATGGAAAGGGGTTGGTTGTTGTCATTTTTCTAGTTTCACTTATTGAAATAACACATAGTTTTCTCTCTCTTTCTCTCTCTAACTTTCTCTCTCTAGAAATCATCAACCCCTTCATAGATTCATAGGTTATCAATATTCTACATTTGGTATCAAGAGCTATGGGGTGATTTAAGGTAGTGATTTGTGTGGTTTTTTTAGTTTTTGATTGTATTAGTGTTCTTTAAAAAGATTCATCTTGATTCTTGGTGTTTTTGGTGTTTTTGTGATTGGGATTAGTGGATAAGTATTAGTTTTTACTTATTATTGTAGAAATCACAAAACTTTTTGGGTTATTTGGTCAAAATCTGGGTTTAATCTTCATATTAGTGGTCGACTGTTCATCGGTACAAGGTTTCTGATTACCCAGCAAAAGTTCCGAACCAACAAGTTCCGGATCAACCAAGGAAAGTTCTGAACCAAGAACTTCCGAACCAAGAAGTTCCGGATCAAGCCAAAAGTTCCGAACCAAGAACTTCCGGATCAAGAAGTTCCGAACCAAGAACTTCCGAACCAAGAAGTTCCGGATCAAGCCAAAAGTTCCGAACCAAGAACTTCCGAACCAAGAAGTTCCGGATCAAGCCAAAAGTTCCGAACCAAGAACTTCCGGATCAAGAAGTTCCGAACCAAGAACTTCCGAACCAAGAAGTTCCGGATCAAGCCAAAAGTTCCGAACCAAGAACTTCCGAACCAAGAAGTTCCGGATCAAGCCAAAAGTTCCGAACCAAGAACTTCCGGATCAAGAAGTTCCGAACCAAGAACTTCCGAACCAAGAAGTTCCGGATCAAGCCAAAAGTTCCGAACCAAGAACTTCCGAACCAAGAAGTTCCGGAGCAAGAAGTTCCGGATCAAGCCAAAAGTTCCGAATCAAGGTAATTCCAAGCCAAATCTTCCGAATCAAACTTCCGAATCAACAAAAAGTTCCGAATCAAGGGTTATTTTGCTTGTTTTTTCGACGATTTTTTAGACGATTTAATCTTGGTTTCTTACAACAAAAACTCAACACAATTCACAAGCTTTACTTCACTGCTCGATCAACCGATAATCTTTGTTTCTTTGAAGTTAACAAAATGAATCCGAATTCAGTAATGCCTCAGATGACATCACTTACAGATATTTCCGTCATTACGGGAACGGATAATCGCCCGCCAATGCTCATCAAAGAAGTCTTTGAAGCATGGAAAGGCCGGATGATGTCTTACCTTAAGGGAAAACCGGTTTATGGGAGGCTTATGGTTAAGTCAATTTTAAATGGTCCACTCGACTATGGTACCATCGTGGCTAACAATGTGTCTCGACCAAGATAATTTGAAGAACTTACACCAGCTCAACAACTTGTTGCCGATGCAGACGAGAAAGCTCTTCAAACAATTCTCCAAGCTCTTCCCCATGACATCTATAGGATGGTAAGTCAGTACACGGTGGCAAAGGATTTATGGGAACGTCTTAAGGTGTTGCTACAAGGTACGTCTCTCACCAAACAGGAAAGGGAATGTCAGTTGTATGACCTGTTTGACAGATTCACTTACAACCCAGGGGAAACGCTTCACGATTATTACTTCAGATTTACCACACTCATGAATGATCTGAATGTATACAATCTGGTGATTGCTCCATTCCAGGTTAACACCAAATTCTTGAATACTTTACCTCAAGCTGAATGGGGTGAGTATATTACCGATGTTAAGTTAACCAGGGATTTGCATAAGTGCAATTTGGATCAACTATATGCTTTTCTTCAGCAGCATGAGAAACATGTGATCATGCACCGTTCTCCACGAGGTATGTACCCTGATTCATTAGCTTTGATGGCGAATCAACCAAGCTTGTCTCACAACAACACTCCTTATATTTTGGTACATCAAGCCTATCATCCATCACCTTACATGACACCAACCTTTCCCCAATACTCGATTTTACCACAACCACCCACCTCACATCAGCAACAATATCAGTTCAGTGCACCTTCATCACAATATGCTACACAACCTCACCCAACAAGTATTGCACCTTATGCTCAATCTTCATATTCTTCTTATCAAGAGAATGCAGCTTATCCAACAAGCTACCCTGATCAAATGAGTATTCCTTCTAGTGATTATGCAGCTCAAGACCAAGCAATGTACTGTGATGATGAGGAAGTCCCCGTTCCTGTATTCAAACAAGGCGCTGATCCAGTTGAAGTGTTAACCACTATGTCTGCTTATCTCACAAGGACTTTAAGCAAACGAGGATTTAGGGGATCAGCTCCTACCAACAATCAGTTGAGGAATTCATCCAATTCTCGCCAACAAGCTACTATTGAGAATGGCAGGGTAATGGTTCAGCCTATTCAACCATATCAGGGGAGACCTTCCACATCAACTACCAATGCTCGCACGGTCAATCCTGCTCCTGCTCCAATGGTCAACAATCCTCCACGGGCTAATACAGGCAAGTTGAGAATGATTACATGCTACAACTGCAAGGAAGAGGGTCATATGTCCAGGGATTGTAAGAAACCCAAGAGGAGAAGGGATGGACAATGGTTTGCAGAAAAGATCTATCTGGTGAATGCTCAGGCACAAGGAAGGGAACTTGATGAAGAGGAGCTTGCATTTCTTGCTGATCCAGGGATTGCTGAACAAGACACGGTCACCACACAGAATGCAGCATACCAAGCAGATGATCTCGATGCGTATGACTCAGACTGTGATGACTTTCAATCTGCAAAGGCTGCTCTCATGGCAACTATCTCCAGCTTAGGGCCAGAAAATAGATCTGAGGTACTTATTAATACCACCGATAATACCACTGATGCTAGTATTCAACCACATCAAGTTGTGCAAGAGAGTGCTGATTCGAATGAATCTTCGGTGGTGAGTCTTTCAAATGAGGAGACAAACAATGATAGCAATATCAATGTGAGTCCCCAGACTTTGAGTGAATCACAACCGGGACCCATTTCGCATACGCCTACTCCTGCTCAACAAGATTTGGTCATGGTTCCTGCTACATTACTTAGCCAAATGAATGCTGCACTCTTAGAAACCTTAGCTAAGAATAAGAATTTGTCTGATGAGCTTGCCTTAAGCAATGAGAAAGTTCAAACCTTGGAATTAGTGCCTTCGTCTAGTGTTCTAACTAATCCCGAATATGATCATTTTAGAAACAAACAAATGGGTCACTTGCAAGAAATTGAAAACTTAAGAGCAAATCTGTCTAATGAACTTAAAGAAAAGGAGTTAGTGGTCACTAATTTTCAAAAACTTCAAACGGATTTTGAATCACTCGAGTCTAAGAAGAATGAAATGGAGATTAATGCTACTAATAAGATTAGAAGTCTAGATTACTTGCTTTTAAGACAATACGCTTCTTCTCAACTAGTGCACTTATTTGATGCTTCGTTTAGAGAGTTTAACTTATCACGTCTAAAAGGCCTTCCCCCTAATCCACGGTATGCAAAACAAGCTTTAAGACATAGTCCTAGACTTTATAATGCAACTCAATTAGGATTGGCTTTAGACCCGATTGTTTTTCCCGATGATCGAACAAGTAAGGATCTAGTTGATGAGGATCGGTCATACAATTCTGCAAAATATCCCGAGTGTGATTATTTTAAATTGAATAAGGTGCTTGCAAAAATGGATTTTAGAATTCGCTTCCATATGGACAAAGATCTCATCACAGCACCAACCTACATATTAAATGAAGAAAACCCTAGTACATTTCCTACACTTGTCAATATGGAAGGTCCTAAGGAAATCCCAAAGGATCTTCCACCTGTTAGCACTGTATGGTTAAACTTGCAAGAGATTAATCAATACTTTACTATTGACAAGGTCATTTTGGAATGTACGACTTCAAATGGCTTAAATGCCGGAGAATGGGCTTTCGAACATATGAACGAGGTGTTTAAAAGTGAGATCAATCCGTTTGTCGAAAGTCTAAAAGGAATTTTTGCATCCCTTAAGGAAAATCTTGTGTTTGAAATTGGTGAAGTTCAGAAAGTGTTTTATGAAATGGACACCGCTTACGAACTACAACTAATTGAAAAAGAAAAGATTTTAACCGAATATGACCGATTCTTGTCTGCAGTAATCTCGTGTGATTTGCTTACTACTGTAAATGTTAATTATTCGAATGAGCTTACATCCGCTATGATTAATTGTGATGATGTGCATATATGTGATGATGTTTGTAATCTCTCTGTAAATGTTGCTGATACTGTAAATGAGGTAGATAATCATTCTTGTCACGAATCTAACGCTGAGTTTTTAAAGCTACAAGATTCTTATAATTTACTTTCAAAACGCTTTAATCAACTAGAACAACACTGTATATCTTTAGAATCAAAACAACAAACTCAAAATGAGGGTCTTTTGATATCAAATGGTTGTGAAAACGGTGTTGAGACGAGTGACAAGATGATTGCAATTGTTAAGGCATTAGAGGAAGAAATCATGAGATTGAAGAGAGATGTGTCATCAAATGAAACATTAAAATTGGAACTAGAGGCTGCAGAGTCTAAAAACCAGGCCTTAGAAATTAGACTTTCGTCTATTCTAGGGGAGATGGATCGTGCAAGACAGGGAATGTCCAAACTTTATGGTTCACTAGAAGAACGCTTCGCTTTTAATGCGGCACAGCAACAATTTTATGTTGAACAATTGAACCAAAAATGTGAGGAAATCTCTGATTTAAACATCCTGCTCATTGACAAAAACATGGTTTTGGCCGAGTTAAAGGAGACACTTCTTCTCACCCGACAAGAAATTGTTGATAACTTAGCTACCGACTCTGCACCGTCCACTAGTGCTCCAACAACCAAGTCAGTAGTGCTTTATAAGAATCCACTTCATAAGAGAAACCCGGTTACCTACGATGATTATATGAGGAATGCCATTAAGCATGTCGATCTTCTTAGGGATATTTTAGACGATCTTTATGCCTTAGATCCCTCAAGTAGCGACTATTATTCGGCTCATGAATATATTAAGCGAGTTCAATATTGCTTAGCATATTTGCAATACATAGGTACACTAGGTTTGGCACTACTTAATAATAGGCCCATTGCTGTCACTCCATTTAATAAGACTCCAGGAGCGAAACCGTCATTGGCACAATCAAGTAAGACACTTTTAAAATCTGTTGCTAATGTTCCCACTTTGCCTTCTACAGGATTAAAAGAGACTACTAAGGCTAAAGGATCGCCACTCAAGAAAGATAAGATCAAGCCCTCCACTAGTAGTGCCACAAAGAAGAAAGTAGAAGTACACAATAGGAATGCTAGTTCAGTTTTAAATAAAAAGAATCATGTTAAGACTAAAAGCTCTGCGCCTGTGCAGAAGCCAAAACCATTCGTGAATTCTGATTTAAATTGTTGGAATTGTAATGAATGTATGTTTTCCCAACGTCATGATTTGTGTCTGATTGATCACGTGAATGAAATGAATGCTATTAAGAATGGTCTTGAATGGAAGCCAACGGGTAGAACTCGTGCCCAAGTTGGCTGGCAATGGCGTCCCACTGGTAGGACCTTTACATTAGATGGAAAAATGTGCCCTTTAACTAGGAATGCATCCATTGAGGTTAGGTCTGAGCGTCCTTTAGTTAGGAACACTCGCACTCAAGTATGGAAACAACGCCCTTTAATTAGGTCAGCCCCCAATATAGTGCCTATCAGTGAAGAAATACCTCAGGATTTAAGCCAACTAGAATCTACACCACCTATTAAGAAAAAGAAGGCTAGGAAATCTAAGAAACCTAGAGTTAGCAAATCTAAGATTATTAAATCTGTACCTGCTAATAACAAGGAACACTCAGATTCCGATACCTCTACATTGTCTTCGTGTGGTGATATTTTCAGGTGGTCCAAATCATCCTGTGGTATTTGGACTCCGGTTGTTCAAAACATATGACCGGAAATCGCTCGATGCTCCAAAATTTCGTCAGCAAGTTTCTTGGTACGGTTAAATTCGGGAATGATCATATAGCAAAGATAATGGGGTATGGTGAATATCAGATTGGAAACGTGACGATTTCAAGGGTATACTATGTAGAAGGTCTTGGTCATAACTTATTCTCAGTAGGACAGTTTTGTGATTCCAACCTAGAGGTTGCTTTTCGACAACACACTTGTTTCATCCGCAACTTGGAAGGAAAAGATTTGTTGAAGGGATCTCGTGGTGCAAATCTTTATACCTTGTCCTTACAAGACATGATGGCCGCCTCTCCAGTATGTCTTCTCTCTAAAGCATCTAAGACCAAGTCATGGTTATGGCATCGCAGATTATCTCATCTTAACTTTGATGCTATTAATCATCTGGCTAAAAACAACTTAGTTCGTGGTCTTTCAAAGCTTAAATTTCACAAGGACCATTTATGTTCCACGTGTTCAAGGGGGAAAAGTACCAAGAAATCTTACAAGCCCAAAGCTGAAGACACCAATCAAGAAAAACTTCATCTTTTGCATATGGATCTTTGTGGGCCAATGAGAACTGAAAGTGTGAGCGGTAAGAAATTCATTCTGGTTATTGTGGATGATTTCTCCAGGTTTACATGGGTTAGATTTCTACGTACAAAGGATGAAGCACCGAAGGCTATCATCACTTTTCTGAAATTCATTCAGGTACGTTTGAACACTACTGTCCGCCGTATACGTACAGACAATGGAACAGAGTTCGTAAACCAGACTCTTCGTGATTATTATGAAGGAGTTGGTATTTCACATGAAACATCCGCTGCACGCACTCCACAACAAAACGGTGTCGTTGAAAGACGGAATCGTACGCTTATGGAAGCTGCTAGGACCATGCTTATTTATGCGAACACTCCATTGTTCTTGTGGGCAGAAGCGATTTCTACTGCATGTTTCACCCAAAACCGTTCTATCATTCGAAAACGCCATGGAAAAACACCTTATGAGCTTCTACATGACCGTAAACCCGATGTTTCATTTTTTCATGTGTTTGGTGCTCTTTGTTATCCAAACATAAATAGTGAGAACTTGGGTAAGCTTCAACCGAAAGCCGATATAGGTATTTTCATTGGTTACTCACCGTCCAAGAAAGCATACCGAATCTATAACCGTCGTCTTGGCAAGATTGTAGAAACTATGGACGCAGATTTCGATGAGCTGACAGCGATGGCTTCTGAGCAACACAGCTCTGAACCCGCGCTTCATGAGATGGGAACCGGTGCTATTAGTTCCGGATTAGTTCCCAATAATCCTACTTCTACATCATTTTTACCACCAACAAGGCCCGAGTGGGATAAACTGTTTCAATCGTTGTTTGATGTATTCTTCGATCCCCCGACTGATGAAGTTCCAGCACCTGTAGTAACCGCTCCAATCCCTGAAGTGGTTGCTCAAGCTAATGAACCTTTATCTAATGCATCTACAATTCACATTGAACCGGATGCACCTTCACCAAGTGATTCTCAAACTACACCTGAATCGTCACCCCATGATGTGGAAGAGGATTCTATTGATCACGACTTGGAATATGCTCACTTGCAAGAGCATCCTTTCTTTGGAGTAGCGATACCTGAAAACCCTTCAGCCGCGTCTACCTCAGAAGAAGCTCCTTCTATTGTTCACTCCAGACCACCTAGGATTGAAAACCATAGCACTAAATGGACAAAAGATCACCCAATTAGGAATGTTATTGGAGATCTAGATCGACCAGTCTCTACACGCCATCAATTACAAGAGAGTGCACTCTATTGCTACTTTGATGCATTTCTCTCTGAAGTTGAACCCAAAAATTGGCAGCAGGCTATGACTCAATCATCTTGGATTGAAGCCATGCATGAGGAACTAAATGAATTCCAACGACTTGAAGTATGGGAATTAGTTCCTCTCCCTGACAAGGTCAACATCCTTACCTTGTTATGGGTTTATAAGGTTAAACTTGATGAGATGAGCGTAGTACTGAAGAACAAGGCTAGATTGGTCGCTAGAGGATATAAACAAGCCTTGGGTATAGACTTTGAAGAATCTTTTGCTCCTGTGGCAATATTGGAGGCCATTAGACTATTCCTTGCGTATGCTGCTCATATGAATATGATCGTCTATCAAATGGATGTGAAGACGGCATTTTTGAACGGTGAACTAAGGGAAGAGGTTTATGTTAGTCAGCCGGATGGGTTCGTTAGTACGGAGTTTCCTAATCATGTGTACAAGCTTAAGAAGGCTCTCTATGGGTTGAAACAAGCTCCACGCGCGTGGTACGATCTCCTCTCAACATATCTCATTTCGGAAGGCTTCTCCAAAGGCAAGGTGGACCCCACTCTATTCACTCTCAAGGAAGGCAACGACATGATTCTGGTACAAATTTATGTTGATGATATAATATTTGCTGCCACTAACATAGAATTGTCAAATCGATTTGAGAAGATAATGTCCACACGCTTTCAGATGTCGATGATGGGAAAAATTTCATTTTTCTTAGGATTACAGATTTCTCAAAATCCCAGAGGCATCTTTATTAATCAATCCAAATATGCTCTAGAATCTCTTAAGAAATATAACTTTGAAAATTGTGACCCCGTGGACACTCCAATGGTGGAGAAATCCAAGTTAGATGAAGATAGGAATGGGACTATTGTCGATCCAAAACTTTACCGTGGAATGATCGGCACCCTTCTGTATCTGACTGCTAGCAGGCCTGATTTGCAATTTGTTGTATGCATGTGTGCCCGGTATCAGGCTCGGCCTACCGAAAAGCACCTACATGTTGTGAAAAGGATCTTTCGGTATCTAAAAGGAACACTTCACCGTGGTCTATGGTATCCGAAAGATTCCTCGATTTCTTTAATATCATACGCAGATGCCGATCATGCTGGATGTCAAGACACGAGGCGTAGCACGTCTGGATCTGTGCAACTCCTTGGAGATAGATTGATCAGTTGGTCTTCAAAAAGGCAGAAAAGCGCTGCAATATCAAGCACGGAGGCTGAATACATCGCCATGTCTGGTTGTTGTGCTCAAGTCCTTTGGATGAGATCACAATTAACTGACTACGGTTTGGGATTCAACAAAATCCCGATGTATTGTGACAACAAGAGCGCCATTGCCCTTTGCTGCAACTATGTTCAACACTCCCGGGCCAAGCACATAGACATTCGCTACCATTTCATTAAGGAGCAGGTGGAGAACGGAGTGATCGAGCTGTATTTTGTCACTACTGAGTACCAGCTGGCGGATATGTTCACCAAAGCATTAGATCGAGGACGAATCGAGTTTTTGATCGACAAGCTTGGCATGAAATCATTCACTCCAGCGACTCTCAAAGAGTTGGCAGAAGAATCAGCTGAATAGTCGTGGTAAACTATTCAGAGTATCCTTTGTTCGTGATCATGTATATTATCGTAAATATATAAACCACAAAAGAAAAATACAAAAATATAAAACAAACAAAAAATCATAAAAAATATAAAATCTAGAAAAACCATAAAAATTATAAAATCAAGAAAAACCAAAAATATTTTTCGTTTTTAAATCGGGCATGTCTTTTTGTACGGTAATATTTACGGCCTTAGAAATGTCGATCAATATTGACACGGTGCCATAAATAGAGTCCGTATAAAAGTTGTACATTTTTAAAAACATGCCCATTATGGCTTGTAGTTATTTCTGACTGCAACCCGGTTTTCATATTAAAGTCACGTATTTCCTTGGAAAACGTTGGCTCAGAACGGGAATTAATTTTCTCGGGCGTGATTTACAAGCCAAATCATGCAAAGGGATCAAGTTTACTTTACAACTTGGTCTAACACGAATTTGTGTACGTCTCAGTGCATTAATTTGTTAAAATAATAGAAATCTTATTGACACCACGAATCAAATTTTTTCAAGATATAAATTGGAAATGTTTTCATCAATATTTGACTCTTTAAACAATGAATACAGCTCTTTAAATAGAAAATGGGTCATCGTTTAAGGGGGAGAAAATATTAAATCATCTTCGTCATTAAATTGATTTTCAAAAGTGATTGTGTAAAATTTAAGGGCTAAATGGTAAATGAGTGGTTTTGCTTTAGAAAACGACTTGGGTTCGTTTAATGTGATAGGACTTTCTTTAGTTTTTGGAAATGTGCTAATAGATTGCGTTTGCTAAGTTGTGTGTAAGTTAAACAAGGGTTAAGAAAAATGAAAAGTTATACACAAAAAGGTAAAGAATGAGAAAATATAGGGACTTAAGGAAAAGAATGAGAAAATGTAGGGAGTTAAGGAAAAGATTGAAAAGTCAAAAAATTGACCTAAGTCAAAACTAAGCCCCCCCCCCTTTTTTCTTTTCACTGTATCTGTATCTCTTTGCCGCCATTGTTGAAACACACACACAAGCTCTACAAAATCTCTCGTTTATTCATCCAATCTTGTTCATTCCAATTATAAGGTAAATAACATCAATTATTTAATTTCTAATTCGTCTAAATCATGTAAATCCAATTAGTTAATTCAGATAATCAATTTAAATCTAGTTAGGGTTCGTTCGCCCCAATTTAGGCTTAATTGATTAGGGATTTATGGTGGGTTTTGCTCGGAATAGTTTTAAATGATGTTTAATTGCCTTAGATTGCCTTAGAAACTCACAAACGCGCATAGATTAATCATCATAGCTACGTTTGAAAAAGTTCCGGATGAACATGGATATGAACTTCCGAATGAAGGATTTTTTCTGAAAAAACTTCCGAATGAGGAAGTTCCGAATGAAGGACTTCCGAATGAAGGAAGTTCCGAATGAAGGACTTCCGAATGAAGGAAGTTCCGAATGAAGAACTTCCGAATGAAGGAAGTTCCGAATGAAGAACTTCCGAATGAAGAAGTTCCGAATGAAGGACTTCCGAATGAAGGAAGTTCCGAATGAAGGACTTCCGAATGAAGAAGTTCCGAATGAAGGACTTCCGAATGAAGAAGTTCCGAATGAAGGACTTCCGAATGAAGAAGTTCCGAATGAAGGACTTCCGAATGAAGAAGTTCCGAATGAAGAACTTCCGAATGAAGGAAGTTCCGAATGAAGAACTTCCGAATGAAGAAGTTCCGAATGAAGAACTTCCGAATGAAGAAGTTCCGAATGAAGGACTTCCGAATGAACGAAGTTCCGAATGAAGAAGTTCCGAATGAAGAAGTTCCGAATGAAGGACTTCCGAATGAAGAAGTTCCGAATGAAGAACTTCCGAATGAAGAAGTTCCGAATGAAGAACTTCCGAATGAAGAAGTTCCGAATGAAGAACTTCCGAATGAAGAAGTTCCGAATGAATAACTTCCGAATGAAGGAAGTTCCGAATGAAGAACTTCCGAATGAAGGAATGTTCCGAATGAAGAAGTTCCGAATGAAGGAAAGTTCCGGATGAAGAGTTGTTTGATTATTATTGTTTGCATGTTATATGTACTTGTTGTATTATGTTATGAAATGTGTTATGCTTAGAAGTAAGAACGATATATATCTATATGTTTTTGTGCATCAACCTTTCATGTCTTATCTTAAGCAGATACAATGACTAATCCAACAGTACAAGCAATCCAAGACTCTAGAGAAGCCGCTATTGCTAAAGCACGAACCCTTAAGTTTATACCCAACAACTACCGGCTGAAGCAAGTCTCAAAATCCACTCACCATGGATTTAAAGTAGCCATCACGATCCTTGATCAATCCCATTTTAAGAATGCTTTAAGAAGTAGTGCCTCGGTGCCTTATGATTATATGTATGAATTTTGGGCTACCAAGGAAATCACTTCAAACAAGATCACCTTCACCATCGACAACAAGCAGCAGACGCTCACAGTTTCAGACTTCCGTAAGATTTTTGGTATACGGGATACACCCAAAGGCATGTCATTTTCGAGGGATCCTACTAAAGATGAACTCGTGGAGTTATTTGACGCTCTTGGATGTCCGGAAATACGAGTTGCATCTGAGTTTACCACTGCTAAAGTAGGACAACCTTGGAGAGCATTGATGGGTATTCTCAGTAGATGTCTTACACCAAAAACAAGTGGCCATGATGCTCTGCGCAGTCCTATAATAAACCTGTTCTATGGCATGTACAAAGCTGCAAATGCAGATTATGCATTGTTGATATGGGAAGAATTCACCTTTCAACTCTTCCAAAACAAGAAGCTGAAGACAAATTTCTTTCTTTATCCAAGGTTTATCAAGCTTATCATTAATTATTTTATGAAAAATGATGCTACTATTGATAGGCGTGCAGCAAGTCGTTATCACACTGAAGAAGCTGATGATACTGTGGATCTGAGGCATGAAGGATCGTCTATTGGTGTGATTCCGGGTCCTATTCCCGATTATCTTCTGACGGAGAAAATCAAAGGTTCTGCTGATTACAAGCTACTGCAGCTAGAAATCAAGAAGCTGAAAGCAAACCTTCAGACTGGAGAAGACTCGTCTACAACGGTCAAGAGTAAAGGTAAACGCAAACAACCAGCTGCGTTACCTGAACCCGAAACCAAGAAGAAGAAGACTGAGGGTAAGAAGGGAAAGGGTAAGGCTGATGAGATGGTTTTACGTGACGAAGAAGATGTTGTTGATCCTGCTCTTGACAAAACAGAGAAACAAATGATGAAGATAGCAATTCAAAGGAGTAGGAAAGATACTGGCGGTAGTGGTTCAGGTGCAAGGGTAAATGTTGAAGAAGAGTACCAGGAACCAGATGATATTTATGAGTTTGGGTCACCTGAACATTATTCCACTTCGAAGGAGCCATCAATCCCTATTTCAGCAAGTGTGGAAAAGGAGTCTGTTGCTCCTACGATCATGGTGTCTACTCAACCTTTAGCAACTCAACCTCCACCAATCCAACCCTTACCAACCAGACCGGCTTCAACACCATTTCTTCCACCACCTATAATTCCCATCCTTAGTACCGCAGTAACAACCGAGCCTCTTCAATCAACCCAGAGCAGCTCTGCAACATCTACAATGGCTACATTGGTGATGGCCGAAATGTTGGATAAACATGTGGATAATCACAAACGAGAAATGGATGAACTTCGCCAAGAGTTACAAAGACGAGCTCAAAGTGAAGAAGCTTCTAGGAAAGCCCAAGAGGAGATGATTGCTAAGTTCGCTGCAGATATGGAGTTGACTCGAAAAGCACATGCAGAAGAACTAGTTCGGGTTAAGCAGGCTGAGGCTGATAAGCATGCTGCACGTATCACCAGACTTCAAGCGATGAGGGATAAATACAAAGAGCAAAAAGAAGCACTTGAAGCCTCTGTGGAAGAAAGAGTGCAAGAATCCGTTGAATCCATTATGCCTAAACTGCGTGATGAGTTGAAGACTCTAGCAGCTGATAACTTGTTGATCAAGTCTTCCAATCCTTCAGAATCCGCCTACAAGATTGCTTATGACTTGACGGATTTTGAATTGAAGAAGATCCTTAAGGCTCGTATGGTGGAACTTGGATCGTTTGATAAGTCTAGGATTCAACGGGCTCTATACAAATCCCTGAATGACGCTATCATGGAGGATGATAGGTTATTCAAAACGTTTGGAAGTGTGGTACCTTATCACATTCTACCTGAGGAAGAAAGGGAAGAAAGTGAGCAGGAAGAGGGTACTGGTGAAGAGGAAGAGGAAGAAGAAGGAGAAGAAGAGGAAAAGGATGACGATGATGGTGATGATGAGGATAAGGATGAGGATGATGATGACGATGATGATGATGATGATGATGGCGATGATGGTGGTGATGGGAATGAGGAGAGTGCTAGGGGGAGCAACAGGGATGACAATCAGGATGATGATGGGGGTGAACAGCCTAAAGAAGGAGATAAGGTTACCAGTTCCAAGAAAGCTGCTAAGTCTGGAACCAAGTCCAAGAAAGATGCAGCACAGAAGGACAAATCAACATCATCGGAATCAAGACGATCTAAGTGGCGCCACGATGTGAATGCTACTACAGCGTCTTCGGTTCCTGGTACTTCTATTGTTGTATCTTTACCTATTACCACTAACCCCATTAGTTATGTTGTTGTTGCTCCTGTGATTGCAGAATCAGTAACGGAACCCGAAGCTGCACAACACTCACCCATTCACGACACTGCCGAAATGCCTGAATCAGAACCAACAGATGTTCGCGCTTCTACTCCTCTACAACAAGCACAACAATCTACGGTTCCTGAACCAAGCACACGAGACTGGGCAGACACGTTGGAGATAGACGAGACTGCACCACCACAGGCTTGGATCACGGCAGCAGCGCAATATGATCCGATCACAGACGCTGAAAAAGATGTGTTGTATCTCCGTATCCGCAGTCCGATTGACTTATGTGCATTTCTTGCTCATGAGTATAAGACTTCGGTTACTCCATCCTTGGTGAAGAAAGCGCTGAAGGATAGGAGACTTCGTGCCAAAACCCGGTTAACCCGAATGGAGTTCGAGTATTATGCCGATGAGATCCTGAAAGCTCTGAATACCGTTCAACGGCCAGGCCTTCATGAATCAGAAAGAGCTCCACCTCCAATGGATCCTTCTCAAGATAATCAGATTGCTCTTGACTTCTTCGTCACCAATGATCTCGTGTATCTTCTGAAGGGGTCATCAAAGTACGCAACCTCCCTGACCTTGCTGAAAGCTGCCAACTGGGGGACAATACCCTTTATCGAGGAAAAGGTAAACCGACTCTGGGTCCCAAAGGTAAATCGTAATTATGATATGTATGCTGTCATAGGTGCATCTCATTGGGACGAACGAGTCCGAAGGGCGTACAGGGGTTGCTGCCTAGTCAATTCTGGAAGCATCGTTAGATCCGATATCCAAATCTCCAGCATCTTAGGGTTGAAAACTGAAGCCAAGAATGGCTATTATCATGTGACGGAGATTCATTTGAAAGGGGCGGATGACAGGGAATACAAAATCCAGCAGGGAGATTTTTCCATCATTCGCCTTGAGGATATCGAAGATATGCTGCTTCTGATGACCCGAGATCAACTCACACATATTCCTCGTGAAGACCTCATTGCTTTGAATACAGCACTTCGTATGTTCACACGAAGCGTTGTCATCAAGACACGAGTTGAAGATCTTCAGTTGGGAGTCGAAAGCTATCAAAGGAAGCTTAATCTAACCCGTCCAGTGAATCAAGTGCTACCTCAACATGTAGAAAGATGTCCCTATACCGGCATTTCTGTCCCGAATTACGGCATTTTCTACTTGAACAGTCGAGGTTTAATGAAGTTTATGAGGGTGGGTGAGCTCCATAAGTACAGTGATGGGACTCTTCTACAAGTCAGAGGAAAGTTGGAGCATCTGAACTCGGGTGGGACTTTGCCAGAGATGACGGAGGATTGGCATCCGGGTTACCGGCAGATGGCGAAGTACGTGATCAAGAAGATTGATCAAAAGCTCCGTGAACGTAGATTGATGAGGAGTGATTGTAGTGTTTTACTACTCTTTAGGAAAAGAGCGTAAATAGCGGAAAGTATCGACGAGTGATTTAGGAAAACCACAAGTAATGACCCACAATTAAATAAAATGAGAGAAAGATTCGTTTCCCAAGGAGGTATATGTGTTGTGAATTAACTTGTATGTATTTGAGATTAATATTGATGAGATGGAATGACGGTTTCGTGAAAATTACACTATGACGTAAAAACGTAAACGTAAAGCCGTAGAAAAACACAAAAATTAAAAATTAAGCTAAAGCCAAAAACAAAATCAAGAAAAGATTAAAAAGGCTAAAACAAGTCTAAAATAATATAAATAAAGTTAAAAATCCAACAAAGATATTTTAAAAGCTTTTATTAATTAAATAATTAATTTTAAATGCTAATTAAAGCCCTAAAATTAAATTTAACTAATTCAAATGTCTAAAATATGATTTTATTGAATAATCACTTAACTTATATTATTAGAAGACTAAAAAGTAATTTTATAAAAATTAAAACCTATTAAAACTATTTTTAAAACCCTAAAAATGATTAAAAATGATTAAAACCTAATTAAACTTAAAATAATTATAAAAATAAATCTAAAAGCTTAAAAATTATTCTAAAAATGGAAATGATCCTAATTATTGCTAAATAATTTAAGAAAAATGAAAAAGAAAGAAAAAGAAAATTTTGAAAATTTAAATATTAAAATAATATTAAAATATTACTAAAAATAAAAAGTTACTAAAATTTGAAATAAAAAATTTATAAAAATCCTAAATAATATAACTAAGAGAAAAACACTAATTAGAGCTCCTAAACCTTTTTTAATAATTTTATAAAAATCTTTAAAGTTTATAAAAAACCTTAAAATATTATAAAATTAAAAATAAATGTTTTTGAAACCAAAACTAGATGTAAACCTCAAAAATATATTTTAAAAACTAAAAACTATTTTTCCTAGAAATAAAAACTCTTTTTGGTATTTTTTTATTGCTTTTATAAAAAACGTCTATTAATTAATTCCTATAAAATAATAAAATAAGAGGAAAAAATATAAAATTGGCCTAGAAAAATCCCTAATGCAAATATTATCTTAAGAAAAATGCAAGACACCAAAAACGCTTATAGAATAAGCTCAAAACCAAGGGAAAAAGCTACGGCTTTTTAAAAGCTTATCAAATGAAAAACATGTTAAGTAAAGTTTAAAACCAAACTCACCAGTCAAAGTCCCTAGGGCGCAGTTGGTTAAGTTGTTGGTGTGTTGAACGGCAGGTCGGGGGTTCGAGGTGTGAAACCCCCCTTTTTATCACTTTTTTATTTTTTTGCTTTTTAAACTTTTCCAAACCAATACAGACCTCTAATGACTTGTAAACTTAACTCCAATTCACTTTTACACACTGATTAAGTCCAAATGATAATCAAAACGTGACAGCTATGAGCTTTGTGTTTTGGTGCACTTCACAAAAGATTAAACACCAAGAGGAACTTGGTGTTTGAGCTTATTTGGTGAGTATTATGGACAATGGGGGGCACCCTTGAGCTTATTGAAGCTCAAGGAGTCACAAACAAGCAATGTAGAGCACACTAGCACACCAAGTATTCAAGAACCAAGCACACAAAAGCAACAGCAGGTTGCTGTGATGTATTTCTAGGACAGTGGACTATTTTTGCTATCTACTAGCACCCTATTGAGTTTCAAAGGCCACAACTTGAGCATATACCTACTCCAAATAGCACACAATCCAACTGCAAA
This sequence comes from Glebionis coronaria, assembly GCA_025667525.1. Lineage (NCBI taxonomy): Eukaryota > Viridiplantae > Streptophyta > Magnoliopsida > Asterales > Asteraceae > Glebionis > Glebionis coronaria. Next base: position 587,399,255 of record CM046880.1, on the reverse strand, counting down.
CCTTAATCACTCTCAATCTAAACAGATTTTAAGAATCAATCACCACAAACTCATGAAAAATAGACAGAATATTGATAAGCAGATTATGACTTCACTTTCTCTTTTTTTTATACACAAATTGCTTCCAAAACTTTTCTAATCTTGCTATCTAACTAACAACACCCTTTCTCAACCTTTTTAAAACACCTTAACACGTTTTTAATCCAATATCTAGATCTAAGCCCTGCTAAAACGTATTGCCAAACACCCTTTTAATCTTATGAAACCAAAATTTTTCAAAGAAAAACCTTACAAAACTTATGAAAAATGATTCAATTGCATCTAAACACGTATAATAACTCAAAATAACACCAATCCAACAGTTTAAGCACACTGTAGCATCAAATCAAAACCAAAGCACATATACTTGCAGTTTCTGAGATTTACTAAGAGGGAAAGGAAAATACCTTAGGGCTTTAACATCCTAAGCCCTAGAGGGTGTATAACCCTCCTCCAATCCAACACGGGTTGGAGCTGACCCTTTATCAACACTCTTCAATCCCTGTTGAAGACAAAACAAAGAAGAGAAATACAAGATAAACAATATAATCTCTTTTTGTTTTCTTTCTTACCTTTTTAAAACTTACCAAAAACTTTCCAAACCTTCTTAAAACGTATCAAAAACTCTATATCATTAATTACCACAGATTTCTTAACATCAAAAATCCTTAGAACAAACTTTACCAAAATTACTCAAATTTTCAAAAACTTGAAAACAAGTTTTGAAACACAAATCACTTCACCAAACTACAATATGGAACTCAGAATTAAGCATAAATCCAACACACAACTTTTATTTTGATAAAAAGGAATTACAAGAATTCTATGCTTAAAACTGGAACAAGGGCTTCACACAGGTTGTGAGCTCCTTATATAGAGACTACAGAACATGCTAGAAGGAAAAAACTAAACCCTAATTCAATGAAAAATCCTAAAATGCCCTTGAACGATTTTTGGTGAATTCTGTCCTTTGTTGATCTCAACCTTTAAATTTTGCGTTGGGAGGAAGCCTTTGATCTTGGCCATTCATTGTGTACACGTCACAAGACTTGGGGACAAAGGTATGATGTGATTGGTGGACGGGGTTTTGGGGATTGGGGACCACAAACGTGGGAGTGGGAGTTTTAGGCGTGGGATGGGTTGGTGATGGTGTGAATTAAACGTGTGCCAGGTTAATTTAAAATTAACCTAAGTTTGAGTAAATTCGAACCTGGGGTGAAAAGATGTACAGTAAATCCCATAGATCCTAATTTAGGGGAAACTTTAGTGTTAACCGCCAGTTTTGTTTGAAAGTTTCCATCTTGTCACTTTGGGTCCTTGGCTTTTGAGAAATCTGGCATATAATGTTTTCAGCCTATAAAAACGTGACTCCTTTGTTATTAAGTTTCACCCTTTGACAATTTTGGCACAAACTTTCCACAAAGATGTTTCAAGGGTACTTTTTGTCATTTGGTGATAATTCAAGGGCTGTTTTTGGACAATGATGATCTTCAAAGGTCTTCATTATGTCTTCCACTTGTTGAGGGACCATTATTGGCAATTTGAATTTGTTGAGGGACTAATCTTGCCATTTCTTCAAAGTTGAAGGACCTTTTTGCAATTTTGACAAACTTAAGGGACCAAACTTGTAATTATCAATATACAAGGGTTTTAAGTGTCATTTCTTCATTCTTGAATGATCAACCTTGTTTGTCTTCAAGTCTTCAAGGGTATTTGATGATGATTTCATTGATTAGGGCCCGGTTCAATGTGCGTCTTCGTTTCTCGTGTTCGTTTTTCCTTGTATCTTGTGATCTTTTGTCTTTTTCACGATATCCATACCTAAAACACACAAGTAAACAAACACAAGCATATATATGGTATTTTATGACATTTTTATGCATTTAAAGCCCGAAAAGAACGATGAGATCATGTATAAATGCCATCTCATCACTCCCCCATACTAAGCCATTGCCGTGCCCTCACGCAATGCTAGAATAAAGTATCTAAGCATCACCAAAGTTCAAATTTTATTAACCTTTATTGAAGAGTAAAAGACTTGCAACATACTACGAGATTGTGTAAAGACATAATGTATGATTTTCATCACCAAAAGGTGACTTTTAGGGTCAAAGAATAGAAACAAGTTAATGTCCCTTAGAGTAAACTTCGTCGTCCTTGATTGTCATACATTCCATGCTAAGTGCAAAAACAAGATCATTGTTGGTACAAGTCACAATGCTAACACTACTCATACGTCCAAATTGTGTAATACTTTTTCTCCCCGCAATCCTAGTTATTATAAAAGGAAATGGGTTACTAGCATTTTTATCTAATTGTCATGGATCACAAGTGATTCATATTGACTTATTTAAGTAGTTATTAGTCCGAAAGCAAAGTAGCACGATTTGATCAATAGTTAGCCGAAGGACAAAATCTTTTAAAACGGCTTCTCGTGTATCTCCTTAAGTTCATATCTTGGCATAACTCGTTTCACGATTTGAGACCTTTCTCGGGCCGATATTTGGCATGTACTTCATACTTCAAATCTTGGGAAGACGTTCTCGAAATTATGGTCTTCTCTTCATATATTTGGAATTTCTTCACTTGACGTTTTTGAGAGATTCTTCATATAGGACCACGACTTCATCATTTTTCTTCAATCTTTACTTTGGATTTTGATATACAACGATCCGCCTCCTTTTCGGACTTGGATATATTCATCCTCATACCTTGTTAGGGTCTTTTTGGATAGACTTTCTCCATTCTTTAGGGGAGTAATTGCTTCTCGTCGTGTGTCTCGATCCTTCATATTGATTTTGGAACAATGATACTTCACATCATCTTTGGATCTTTAGCAAAACTAGAGCTCCTCATGCCTTGTTAGGGCCTTTTTGGATGATCGCCAATCTTCGCGTCCCGCTTCAATAAGTTATGCCTTGGCTATGAACTCTATTCAACCCCGAGCAACTTTTAAACGATCTTGCGCTAGAGGCTAAGTAACCTTTCAAATCGTACGACCTTACTTATTGCAATTATGATTTATTCCTAATGCATTGATCTTATGGGAAGAAAAAGCCACAATTAAAAACATATGAGTTTTTGAAAGAACACTTTCATGTTCTACGTTTAGCATGATCACTTGTCTAACTCTATCATTTCTCGTTCTTCACTATTTAAAGACCTCTAATTAAAGAGACTCGTGAATACTTAGCCATGCAAGTCAAAATTAAGCCAAATTTGGATTAGCTTTCATTAAGACTATATCAAATCAAAGTTTTGGGTTTTCAAGCCACCTATAGGATCTTGCACTTTCTTGGACTTTTTCAAGTTTAGAGAATGCGTTTTAAAGTTCCCTTGATAAGTGACTTTCTAGAATCAATTATAGGAGCTTGCGAAAAGTTCTTGTTCTTAACCCGAATGAATTAAGACTTTCGCGTTTTAAAGCTCCCTATATAAAAGTCTAGCAAAACTTGAATTGAGCGGGTTAAGGAATGTAAATGGCTCCAAATGCCCATCAAGTCAAAAATTAACTCTTATTCTACCCATCGGAAAATATACATTCGTGTCTTAAAAACACTTATGAAAACTAAGAAAAATTTTAAAATTTGGCCATTTTTAGCCTTATTATCAAAACAAAACATTGAAAGTTGGAAAACGTGAGGGCGTAGCAAAGCAAGTACCTATTCACCCCCCCATACTAAAAGTAAACATTGTCCTCAATGTTTCGAGTCTAAAGGTGGAGCACCCCCATACTAGAGACGAAGAATCGAATGCTTAGGATCTAGCATGGAAAGGGTGATCAACAATATATCTAAAGCCATTTATTAATTATGCTAAAAGATAATTGTTAGAACAATAAAGGATATGTCATGGATTCGTGAAAAACTTCTTCAAACGAACGATGGAGGCTCACGTAAACGAACACGAGAGTCTTCAATCGTAGACGATGATGATGATCTAGATAACACAATCACAAACAACCACGAGACAACGAGTTGGAAGGGTACAAGTCCCCTTATTAGTGAACATAAAACATAAAGATAAGCATGGGATCTCCCCCACGAGGCACCTCGTTTTTGATTACCGAGTCATGAGCTCGACTCGATCCCCTCAAAATGTGAACATTTAGGGATATCATGGTGTGGTCAATTTTTGGTGGGGCTTACATGATAAACAAGGCCCAAAAAGCAACCGGTAAAAAGGACTAAGTCCTTAGATGATGCAAAATACCGGGGTCGAAGATGGCGTTCTCGTTTCCATTGGAAAAACAAATTAACGCCACTCCAACATGTGCCATAAACTCAAAGAGTTTGAAGAAAATAGATGAGAAGTAGAAGGGTGAGACAATTGGTAAGACAAACGTTTGAGCTACTCGAGGTAGACTCGCACCAAGCAAATAGAAAGTTTTTCCATTTATTGCATCGGTGGAAGACCGAGATTTCCCTTTACATGAAATTCCGGGATCGAATATCTCGTCCTCGGTGGACAAGGATGAGGGAACATAAGGGGCTTCCCCCATACTAGAACCACACAAAACATCGTCAAAAGGAGTAGACGAGTTTGTAGCACTCAAATCACGCGGTGATGACGGAGTTAGATTTGTAGAAAAATCAATTAAATCACATTTAAGATCTTTTTCTTTGTTATCTTTTAAACTCTCCTTATGAAAACCCTTGTTGATTATGTCGAAAATATTCGGTGTTTCTAAGACGATGTTAGTCACACTAAAAATTCTCACATTTTGAAACCGTTTTGGTTTTGGTGGTGGCAAGTTCTCAAAACGTTTATCGACGAAGAAAACCTCCCCATCGGGGCTAACATATTCATCATCCGAAAGATCTTCCGTAGAAACCGGCAACTTATCAACACTTTTCAAGAATGAATGTTCGAGATGAGGTGAAGGATTTTTCGATTCAAGTATTGATGGTTTCTTCTTTGTAGGCTTAGCACTCATAACCTCCACCGGCGGAGGAAATGGTAAATTGTTTTTGGAGACATTCCCTAAAACTCTTGGTGAAAATTCTTTGCAAACGACATTGGTCGAGTCACCATGGTTTAAAGTTGCAATAGAATATACATGAGAAAGATTGGAGTTTTGCGTTGCATTGATGACAAGTTCTTCTTCATTGAAACGAAGGGTGATTTTACGAGCATGAACATCGATAAGTGCTCGTGATGTATCCAAAAATGAACGACCCAAAATGAGAGGAACTTTTCGATCGATGGGAATGTCTACAACGATAAAGTCAACGGGATAGTAAAACTTTCCGACTTTAACGAAAACGTCCTCGGCTACTCCACATGCCATGATCGTAGAATGATCGGCCATCTCGATGGACATGTTTGAAGGAATGAGAGCCGGAAGCGAAAGCGATTTGAAAATCTCGAGAGGCATCAAATTAATACTAGTGCCAAGATCGGCCAAGGCGTAGCATTCCTCCATATCTTGTATTGCACACGGAATCAAAAATTTTCCGGGATCACCGACTTTTTGTGGTATGCGGCTTAGAAAAACCGATGAACAACTAGACGATTGTTGTAACTTCTCTTTGTTGTTTAGCATACTTTTGAAGTTTGCGGCGAATCGAGGCATCATGATTAAAGCATCGGCAAAACTTATGTTAAAATGCAAATCACGAAACATTTTCATAAATAGCTCAAATTGATAATTGTTCCGTTCTTGTGCTTTTTCTTTGTTACGTCTCGAAGGGTAAGGTAAAGGTGGTGTGGGTTGGTCATTAGGCAACGGCCTTGGAAACTCGGGTTCCATAATTGGTGTTGGTGTAACCGTAGGTGTGGTTTGAGCGGTACTTCGTGGGATTGTAATGTGCTCCTTTTCGACCATCACCTCGGGTTCTTTCTCGATTTCCTTCTCCGTAGAAGTACTTGGACGAGAGATCGGTTCCTTGAAAGTTTTACCACTTCGTGTAGCAACAACCTTCAATTCTCCCCTCGGGTTGTTAATGGTATCACTAGGAAGACCACCCGAAGAAGAGGGCTTACACATGATTGCTTCAAACATCTTAGCCATTCGGTCCTCAAATTTTGATTGCCTAGCATCCGCTTTCAATAACTCTTGCTTAATCTCATGTTGTCCTAATTCCATCTTTTGTTGGTTTTGTTGAAGACGTTGGACATTTCCTTCCATTTTGTTTGCATGAGTTTTAAGTTCATTAGCAAGTTCATTTTTAAGCTCGTTTTTTAACTCGGACATTAAGCTAATCATCTCACGTTGCATATTATCAAATTTTGCATCATTTGCTTTTGCATAATCCAAAAATTCTCCTTGCAAATTTTTCGTGTGAGCATTTTGAAAACCTTGTGTAGTGTTTTGAAAATCACGGTTTTGGTTTTGATTAGAGATTTGTCCATTCCCACTTTGATAATTCCCTTTGTTGTAATTGCGTGTGTTGCCTTGGTAATTACCTTGGTTGTTGTTTCGATAATTATTAGCATTTTGATTTGGTGGAGCTTGATTTTGGCGGGAACCTTGGCCGTTTTGGTTGTAAGTTCCCGTTGCTACATAAGCACTCGAAGTGTTACCATCCGCGGTAATGCACTCGGAAAGATCATGAGCTCCTCCACATGATAAACAACTCTTAGCAACCGCTTTAACCGAAGCGGAATTGGAAGCTTCTTGAGCCTTCCAATGGGACATTAGATTAGCAAATCTATCAAAAAACCGATTTTCCTCATTAGCTTCATCATGTAAGGCGTTAATGCTACGAGACGATTGTGATGACGATGACGAACCCATATTGGCAACACTCGGTGTGTTACGAGGGCTATAAACCTTAGATCGATTTTCAATGATTTGTAAAGCCTCATTTGTCGTCTTGCACAAAAAATTACCACCCGCGGCGGCATTCAAATAATCTCGTTCATGATCATTAAGCCCATTATAAAAAGTATCTATTTGATGCAATTCCGAAAAATCATGGTGAGGACATTCATGTAACATCTCCTTAAATCGTTCCCATGCCATTGAAAAACTTTCATTATTACGTTGCACAAATCGTGAAATCTCATTTTTTAAGTGTGTTGTTTTCGATGGTGGAAAAAACTTGTTCACAAACTTAGAAACGAGATCGGCCCATGTCAAAATCGAATTTGGTGGTTCTTTCTCGAGCCAAATTTTTGCGGGTCCATCCAACGAATATGGAAACAACATCATCTTAATGGCGTCATGCGGAACATCTTTGAATTTGCTAGTAGCGGTGAGACGGTTGAAATTCCTAATATGGTAATGCGGGTTGTCTTTCTCGTGACCTCGAAATTTGTTTGCTTGTAGCATCGACATTAAACCCGTCTTAATCTCGAAATTTTCCGCAAGGATGGCGGGAATAACAATGGCCTCTCCAAAACCCTCGGTGGGTGCTTGTAGCAACTCCATCATAGTACGATTAGCCATTACGACTTCTTGTTCTATAATAGGTTCAACAATTGGAGGTTCTTCAACAATCAACGATCCTTGATTTGCTTGCTTTTGAAGACGTTTACGAGCTCGTTTAGCTTGATTACGAGTGATCATAAACTTCACGAAGAATGGGAGGTGAGCAAAGAAGATTCTTTTTGGTTGTTTTGTGGATTTTCAATTTTTTTTTTTTTTGTGTTTTTGATGATATTTAATTTTTTTGGATTTTGGTGTATCTTCGTAGACAACAATCTACAAAATCTCTCCTCGAATCAAACTCTTGATTAAAGAAGCCTCAAAGGAATGAAAACGATCACGTGGAGTGAACGCCTTCGAATGACTTTAGAACTTTGGTGAAAACCAAATTGTTCACGAGGGTTTAATCACAAAGAAAACCAAGCAAATATAGTATACGTATTAATACTTTGGGCGGCAAAACCCTCGATTAGCTTTCAATCTCAAAATACTCACAAGCAAGCGGGGAAACGAGGCGGCGCGAAGCACTTAAGAGCCTTTTTCCTTAGGGTATATTTTATAATACCCGCCTTATACCCACCTTATAGTTTGTATTTTTCAAAATCGAGCTTCACGAAAGTATTTATCTATTTTTGCCTTTTCTTTTTGTTTGAGATTCGAATACAATAATTAGGAGATCAAATCCCAATTAAGGTTGTGTTTTCACACTTTTGGAGATATTGTATATTGATTGTGATACTTAATACAATATATTAATAATATTCACAAAGAAAAACCGAGAAAACCGATAATACGTGTTAAGGGAGTTCCACTTAACACAAATACTATTATGGATAATATCAAAAACAAAATTTTCCAAATTAAATCACGACACACCTCCCCGGCAGCGGCGCCAAAATGATTGTAGTGTTTTACTACTCTTTAGGAAAAGAGCGTAAATAGCGGAAAGTATCGACGAGTGATTTAGGAAAACCACAAGTAATGACCCACAATCAAATAAAATGAGAGAAAGATTCGTTTCCCAAGGAGGTATATGTGTTGTGAATTAACTTGTATGTATTTGAGATTAATATTGATGAGATGGAATGACGGTTTCGTGAAAATTACACTATGACGTAAAAACGTAAACGTAAAGCCGTAGAAAAACACAAAAATTAAAAATTAAGCTAAAGCCAAAAACAAAATCAAGAAAAGATTAAAAAGGCTAAAACAAGTCTAAAATAATATAAATAAAGTTAAAAATCCAACAAAGATATTTTAAAAGCTTTTATTAATTAAATAATTAATTTTAAATGCTAATTAAAGCCCTAAAATTAAATTTAACTAATTCAAATGTCTAAAATATGATTTTATTGAATAATCACTTAACTTATATTATTAGAAGACTAAAAAGTAATTTTCTAAAAATTAAAACCTATTAAAACTATTTTTAAAACCCTAAAAATGATTAAAAATGATTAAAACCTAATTAAACTTAAAATAATTATAAAAATAAATCTAAAAGCTTAAAAATTATTCTAAAAATGGAAATGATCCTAATTATTGCTAAATAATTTAAGAAAAATGAAAAAGAAAGAAAAAGAAAATTTTGAAAATTTAAATATTAAAATAATATTAAAATATTACTAAAAATAAAAAGTTACTAAAATTTGAAATAAAAAATTTATAAAAATCCTAAATAATATAACTAAGAGAAAAACACTAATTAGAGCTCCTAAACCTTTTTTAATAATTTTATAAAAATCTTTAAAGTTTATAAAAAACCTTAAAATATTATAAAATTAAAAATAAATGTTTTTGAAACCAAAACTAGATGTAAACCTCAAAAATATATTTTAAAAACTAAAAACTATTTTTCCTAGAAATAAAAACTCTTTTTGGTATTTTTTTATTGCTTTTATAAAAAACGTCTATTAATTAATTCCTATAAAATAATAAAATAAGAGGAAAAAATATAAAATTGGCCTAGAAAAATCCCTAATGCAAATATTATCTTAAGAAAAATGCAAGACACCAAAAACGCTTATAGAATAAGCTCAAAACCAAGGGAAAAAGCTACGGCTTTTTAAAAGCTTATCAAATGAAAAACATGTTAAGTAAAGTTTAAAACCAAACTCACCAGTCAAAGTCCCTAGGGCGCAGTTGGTTAAGTTGTTGGTGTGTTGAACGGCAGGTCGGGGGTTCGAGGTGTGAAACCCCCCTTTTTATCACTTTTTTATTTTTTTGCTTTTTAAACTTTTCCAAACCAATACAGACCTCTAATGACTTGTAAACTTAACTCCAATTCACTTTTACACACTGATTAAGTCCAAATGATAATCAAAACGTGACAGCTATGAGCTTTGTGTTTTGGTGCACTTCACAAAAGATTAAACACCAAGAGGAACTTGGTGTTTGAGCTTATTTGGTGAGTATTATGGACAATGGGGGGCACCCTTGAGCTTATTGAAGCTCAAGGAGTCACAAACAAGCAATGTAGAGCACACTAGCACACCAAGTATTCAAGAACCAAGCACACAAAAGCAACAGCAGGTTGCTGTGATGTATTTCTAGGACAGTGGACTATTTTTGCTATCTACTAGCACCCTATTGAGTTTCAAAGGCCACAACTTGAGCATATACCTACTCCAAATAGCACACAATCCAACTGCAAACCTTAATCACTCTCAATCTAAACAGATTTTAAGAATCAATCACCACAAACTCATGAAAAATAGACAGAATATTGATAAGCAGATTATGACTTCACTTTCTCTTTTTTTTATACACAAATTGCTTCCAAAACTTTTCTAATCTTGCTATCTAACTAACAACACCCTTTCTCAACCTTTTTAAAACACCTTAACACGTTTTTAATCCAATATCTAGATCTAAGCCCTGCTAAAACGTATTGCCAAACACCCTTTTAATCTTATGAAACCAAAATTTTTCAAAGAAAAACCTTACAAAACTTATGAAAAATGATTCAATTGCATCTAAACACGTATAATAACTCAAAATAACACCAATCCAACAGTTTAAGCACACTGTAGCATCAAATCAAAACCAAAGCACATATACTTGCAGTTTCTGAGATTTACTAAGAGGGAAAGGAAAATACCTTAGGGCTTTAACATCCTAAGCCCTAGAGGGTGTATAACCCTCCTCCAATCCAACACGGGTTGGAGCTGACCCTTTATCAACACTCTTCAATCCCTGTTGAAGACAAAACAAAGAAGAGAAATACAAGATAAACAATATAATCTCTTTCTGTTTTCTTTCTTACCTTTTTAAAACTTACCAAAAACTTTCCAAACCTTCTTAAAACGTATCAAAAACTCTATATCATTAATTACCACAGATTTCTTAACATCAAAAATCCTTAGAACAAACTTTACCAAAATTACTCAAATTTTCAAAAACTTGAAAACAAGTTTTGAAACACAAATCACTTCACCAAACTACAATATGGAACTCAGAATTAAGCATAAATCCAACACACAACTTTTATTTTGATAAAAAGGAATTACAAGAATTCTATGCTTAAAACTGGAACAAGGGCTTCACACAGGTTGTGAGCTCCTTATATAGAGACTACAGAACATGCTAGAAGGAAAAAACTAAACCCTAATTCAATGAAAAATCCTAAAATGCCCTTGAACGATTTTTGGTGAATTCTGTCCTTTGTTGATCTCAACCTTTAAATTTTGCGTTGGGAGGAAGCCTTTGATCTTGGCCATTCATTGTGTACACGTCACAAGACTTGGGGACAAAGGTATGATGTGATTGGTGGACGGGGTTTTGGGGATTGGGGACCACAAACGTGGGAGTGGGAGTTTTAGGCGTGGGATGGGTTGGTGATGGTGTGAATTAAACGTGTGCCAGGTTAATTTAAAATTAACCTAAGTTTGAGTAAATTCGAACCTGGGGTGAAAAGATGTACAGTAAATCCCATAGATCCTAATTTAGGGGAAACTTTAGTGTTAACCGCCAGTTTTGTTTGAAAGTTTCCATCTTGTCACTTTGGGTCCTTGGCTTTTGAGAAATCTGGCATATAATGTTTTCAGCCTATAAAAACGTGACTCCTTTGTTATTAAGTTTCACCCTTTGACAATTTTGGCACAAACTTTCCACAAAGATGTTTCAAGGGTACTTTTTGTCATTTGGTGATAATTCAAGGGCTGTTTTTGGACAATGATGATCTTCAAAGGTCTTCATTATGTCTTCCACTTGTTGAGGGACCATTATTGGCAATTTGAATTTGTTGAGGGACTAATCTTGCCATTTCTTCAAAGTTGAAGGACCTTTTTGCAATTTTGACAAACTTAAGGGACCAAACTTGTAATTATCAATATACAAGGGTTTTAAGTGTCATTTCTTCATTCTTGAATGATCAACCTTGTTTGTCTTCAAGTCTTCAAGGGTATTTGATGATGATTTCATTGATTAGGGCCCGGTTCAATGTGCGTCTTCGTTTCTCGTGTTCGTTTTTCCTTGTATCTTGTGATCTTTTGTCTTTTTCACGATATCCATACCTAAAACACACAAGTAAACAAACACAAGCATATATATGGTATTTTATGACATTTTTATGCATTTAAAGCCCGAAAAGAACGATGAGATCATGTATAAATGCCATCTCATCACTCCCCCATACTAAGCCATTGCCGTGCCCTCACGCAATGCTAGAATAAAGTATCTAAGCATCACCAAAGTTCAAATTTTATTAACCTTTATTGAAGAGTAAAAGACTTGCAACATACTACGAGATTGTGTAAAGACATAATGTATGATTTTCATCACCAAAAGGTGACTTTTAGGGTCAAAGAATAGAAACAAGTTAATGTCCCTTAGAGTAAACTTCGTCGTCCTTGATTGTCATACATTCCATGCTAAGTGCAAAAACAAGATCATTGTTGGTACAAGTCACAATGCTAACACTACTCATACGTCCAAATTGTGTAATACTTTTTCTCCCCGCAATCCTAGTTATTATAAAAGGAAATGGGTTACTAGCATTTTTATCTAATTGTCATGGATCACAAGTGATTCATATTGACTTATTTAAGTAGTTATTAGTCCGAAAGCAAAGTAGCACGATTTGATCAATAGTTAGCCGAAGGACAAAATCTTTTAAAACGGCTTCTCGTGTATCTCCTTAAGTTCATATCTTGGCATAACTCGTTTCACGATTTGAGACCTTTCTCGGACCGATATTTGGCATGTACTTCATACTTCAAATCTTGGGAAGACGTTCTCGAAATTATGGTCTTCTCTTCATATATTTGGAATTTCTTCACTTGACGTTTTTGAGAGATTCTTCATATAGGACCACGACTTCATCATTTTTCTTCAATCTTTACTTTGGATTTTGATATACAACGATCCGCCTCCTTTTCGGACTTGGATATATTCATCCTCATACCTTGTTAGGGTCTTTTTGGATAGACTTTCTCCATTCTTTAGGGGAGTAATTGCTTCTCGTCGTGTGTCTCGATCCTTCATATTGATTTTGGAACAATGATACTTCACATCATCTTTGGATCTTTAGCAAAAATAGAGCTCCTCATGCCTTGTTAGGGCCTTTTTGGATGATCGCCAATCTTCGCGTCCCGCTTCAATAAGTTATGCCTTGGCTATGAACTCTATTCAACCCCGAGCAACTTTTAAACGATCTTGCGCTAGAGGCTAAGTAACCTTTCAAATCGTACGACCTTACTTATTGCAATTATGATTTATTCCTAATGCATTGATCTTATGGGAAGAAAAAGCCACAATTAAAAACATATGAGTTTTTGAAAGAACACTTTCATGTTCTACGTTTAGCATGATCACTTGTCTAACTCTATCATTTCTCGTTCTTCACTATTTAAAGACCTCTAATTAAAGAGACTCGTGAATACTTAGCCATGCAAGTCAAAATTAAGCCAAATTTGGATTAGCTTTCATTAAGACTATATCAAATCAAAGTTTTGGGTTTTCAAGCCACCTATAGGATCTTGCACTTTCTTGGACTTTTTCAAGTTTAGAGAATGCGTTTTAAAGTTCCCTTGATAAGTGACTTTCTAGAATCAATTATAGGAGCTTGCGAAAAGTTCTTGTTCTTAACCCGAATGAATTAAGACTTTCGCGTTTTAAAGCTCCCTATATAAAAGTCTAGCAAAACTTGAATTGAGCGGGTTAAGGAATGTAAATGGCTCCAAATGCCCATCAAGTCAAAAATTAACTCTTATTCTACCCATCGGAAAATATACATTCGTGTCTTAAAAACGTGACTCCTTTGTTATTAAGTTTCACCCTTTGACAATTTTGGCACAAACTTTCCACAAAGATGTTTCAAGGGTACTTTTTGTCATTTGGTGATAATTCAAGGGCTGTTTTTGGACAATGATGATCTTCAAAGGTCTTCATTATGTCTTCCACTTGTTGAGGGACCATTATTGGCAATTTGAATTTGTTGAGGGACTAATCTTGCCATTTCTTCAAAGTTGAAGGACCTTTTTGCAATTTTGACAAACTTAAGGGACCAAACTTGTAATTATCAATATACAAGGGTTTTAAGTGTCATTTCTTCATTCTTGAATGATCAACCTTGTTTGTCTTCAAGTCTTCAAGGGTATTTGATGATGATTTCATTGATTAGGGCCCGGTTCAATGTGCGTCTTCGTTTCTCGTGTTCGTTTTTCCTTGTATCTTGTGATCTTTTGTCTTTTTCACGATATCCATACCTAAAACACACAAGTAAACAAACACAAGCATATATATGGTATTTTATGACATTTTTATGCATTTAAAGCCCGAAAAGAACGATGAGATCATGTATAAATGCCATCTCATCAAGGAGCTTGGAAAGATTCGTTGGTGGAAGACCATATGGAGTGCACCACAAATTACTGCAACGATCCATTTAATGGGTCGTACACTTCAGGTCCACTTTATATTGGTTTTCAATTGTGAATATGTATATTTGTGAATATTGTGCTTTTGCGGCTTGATGTAGTGTTAAGGTATGAAAATTTTTCAAGAATTTCTCACGAGATTCTAAATCTTTCAAAATATATCATACTAAAGCACTACAACTATCCCTTATTAAATTAAGGGGGAGCAATAACTTGTTCTATGGCCAAACATCGATTTCATTTTTACCCAAAGACCAGTTAATCCATTCAATATCCCAAATATTAATGGTTAACATTTTGGATAAGGGGAGAAAATGGGATTAAGGAGACTTAAGTGATACTTGGCTAAAAGATGAAAAAGATTTAACGATAATCCAACTTAATATGTGTAAAGCACGTGTTAAGGGGGAGCGTTTTTTATGAACAAAACACCTAAGGTACAAAACTTTTGATTTCAATATCACAAGTACCTTAAGTGATTTTCAATGATTTTTCATGGTGGCAATTCCTTCCCAAAACACGCTTAATTCACGACGAATGTGGTGACAAAAGGGTGGTAGGTATAGGTCTAGTCCAATGATTCATCAGAGCCGATGGAATCTTCCCAAGGACAATTCCCTAGATAGAATTAGAAGTCCTAGGAAAGATGGAGAAAGAATGTGAACGTAGCTGAATGCCGACCAAGTACTTAAGCTAGCACTGGAACAATCACAACAAGGTGCTAGTGATGACGTATTGGTAAGCATTGAAGGGGTTGAAGAATGAAAAAGAATTGTAAAGATAAAGGGTGTAAAGAAAGAAGCCCTCCTTACAACTTTAGGCAGAAACCGGGTCAATACATATGCTATTGAGGTCATTTTTGCTAATGATTCTCGGTATTGAAGAAAGACATCATGGACCCAGTGATGCAATGCACAACCCTTCCCAGCTAACTCAAATATCTCTCAAAAGGTATTTGTTTTAGTCACACGGAGATCAACACGTTATCTATTGGTTTATTCACTCCGAATAGACTGGTATTGAAAATGTGGCACTCCTCTCCAGCCATCGCTCACTAAATCAAAACGCACAATCGAGTCTAGAGCCAAGAGATCATCAAAAGTCTCATTAGGACACTTTCCATTTATTCCTTGCTTTCTCACACACTGTGAAAAGTAAGAGATTTTCATGAGTCCTACGCAATATTCCTGTAATATTGCCAGAACATCCGAGTAATACGTAAGTATTACAATGAAGATGGAAATCCTGCTTGAGCCAACATCAAACAAGCTCATGGTAGGTTACACGTGCGGTTCTTTTAGAACCAATCTTGTGAAAAACTGGAAGGAAACAGTGGTTTAATTCTTAATTGAACTTAAACTCGTTCCAGGCCTCTTCGCATTATCATATGATCTTGCCAGAACACTCAGAGTGACTCTTTATTGATCACAGTGACGAGTGGAAATCCTTCTAGTGTTAACATCAAACAACACTTGGTAGGTGACGTGCAAGATTCTTTATGAATTGAGCTCGTGACAACTGGAAAGCAACGATGGTGAAAATCTTAATTGAAATTCACTTGTTCCAGGTTTCATGAATTGACGGCTTCAAATCACAAGGATATTTTATCCAAGTGATTCACTCTTTATGTTCGCAGTCAGCTTTGGACGGTCGAATAAAGAGAACGGGTTTACCCACGAAATCCTGTCAGGAAGTTACTTAATTGAAACTATCCGTCACGGGTACGATATCTAATATCGTCCAACGGTCTTCACCGACCGGAGGTAAAATGCTACCGAATTAGAATAAAATGTTCAAAGCCATTTTATTCGTGTCGTTGCTGTGTACCTGTTAAAGACGGTGACGTTGCTGTGTACCTGTTGAAGACGGTGGCGTTGCTGTGTACCAGTGAAGACGGTGGTGTTGCGGTGTACCTGTAGAAGTCGTTCCCACATGCTTATGTTTTTCTGCATCAAAGTTTAGCAAAAATTCAAGAAAGTACAAGATAAAGTCTTCCGCTGTACCAAACTCTGAAACTTTCGAGATTTCAACAAAAAGACATAAGTGTGTGGAACATGGAGTCACGAGAAGGCAAATTCACAAGAGAGGCAAAGATCGTACGTGAAAGGCCAAAGAACAATTCTCTCAAGCCAAAGCCAAAAAGATCAAACCAACATATTCACAACAAAAGAAAGAAAAGAAGAAAAGACTACGAGCTAAAGAACGAAGACTTAGTATAGTATGCTAGGTTTAGAACTTTGTAACGTGGAGTGACCTCCCTTAGGGGGAGATTGTTAGAAATACGTTTTACGTATATTAGAAGTATCGGTCACTCCACAATATCATTTATGTTGTAATAGCTCGTAGTTAACAAATAGTTATTAGTTGCTTATTAAGTTAAGTAAGAACCGGTCCATGGGCTTGTCATGGACCGGCCCACGCCCATGTAGCTTGGAAGTATAAATACCCCTTTCCACCATGGAAAGGGGTTGGTTGTTGTCATTTTTCTAGTTTCACTTATTGAAATAACACATAGTTTTCTCTCTCTTTCTCTCTCTAACTTTCTCTCTCTAGAAATCATCAACCCCTTCATAGATTCATAGGTTATCAATATTCTACAATATATATATATATATATATATATATATATATATATATATATATATATATATATATATATATATATATATATATATATATATATATATATATATATATATATATATATATATATATATATATATATATATATATATATATATATACTAGCCTTTAGACTCGTCCGGTGGACGTGTTAGCTTTAAGTATATATGCTTTTAATGAAAATTGAAGTTATGTGTGTTTATATCAGAAGTTTAGTATATGCAGTGTTAGTTATGACATTAATATTTTAATACTATATCATAGAATGGACAAAAATATCGTAGTTTAAGATATTTTATTTATTTAAGAATATTTAAGTTAATCGAATTTGCATACGTTAACGTATGAATAAGTTTGTTACATTAAATTTTTTTAGAATTTTAATAATATTGTATAAATATTTTATGTATTTTTGAATTTTATGAGGTAATAAATTTTGTATATGTTAATGTTATGAATAACTTTTTTACATTATTTTTTTAAATTAATATTATTGTTAAGTTTTTTTGTTAGCAAAAACATTATAGTTAAATATTTTTTAGAAATGATTTTGTTTTGTAACTTTTGTGGTAAGTGTATTCTAGCAAAAGTACACCCAAAAAGCTCATTCTTGGTATTATTTCTTTTCACATCTATAATATAGCAATAGTATATAGCCCAGTCTAAAACTTGACAGTCCAAATATCTAAAAATATTTTCAGTTTAGTAAGTCAAACTACTATGAATCATTTGTAATTCCTATTTTCTTTTTGAAGCATTTTATGGAAACCTTATAATGAATTACATGTGTCATTTTTTTAGAATTTTATATTTAAGGCATTCTTTCACCATCCTTCCTTATATATTCTTATAAAATATTGTATTTAAAGCATCATTTGTAATTCATATATTCTTTTTGAAGCATTTTGTAGAAACCCTTTAAATTACATGTGTCATTTTTAGAATTTTGTATTTAAGACATTATTTGTAATTCCTATATATTCTTTTTGAAGCATTTTATGGAAACTCTTTAATAAATTACATGTATCATTTTTAGAATTTTGTATTTAAGGCATCATTTGTTATTCCTATTTTCTTTCTGAAGCATTTTATGGAAACCTTTTAATGAATTACATGTGTCATTTTTATATAATTTTGTATTTAAGTCATTGTTTCACCATCCTTCCTTATATATTTTTATAGAATTTTGTATTTAAGACATCATTTGTAATTCCTATTTTCTTTTGAAGCATTTTATGGAAACCCTTTAATGAATTACATGTGTTATTTTTATAGAATTTTGTATTTAAGGCATTGTTTCACCATCCTTCCTATATAAGGGTTTTTGATTTGATTTGATTTGATTTGATTGATATATATATATATATATATATATATATATATATATATATATATATATATATATATATATATATATATATATATATATATATATATATATATATATATATATATATGTGTGAAAAGGAAAGAAAAAGAATCAAGTATTCTAGTATTGTTTGTTCTACGACTTTGACAAAGGCATACTTTTGATCCTACACCCACATCATTTATCATGTTTAGCTTCTTTGAAAATTTATCTGGTGCTCACGCCGCAAGGGTTATGTATATGTATCATGTACAAACCTATGGTAGCTATCTATTTTATCTCCGTGCTATTTGAGTGTTATCTTACATTTACCCTTTGTGAGTGACATTTGTGTGAACTTAAAATCCAAACACTATCCACGTGAGGTGCTGAAATTATTTTGTCATTTGCTTTTGCTATTCATAAAAATTAAATCATTTTCCTATCATATTTCACAACACTTAAAAGCATTTTTAAAAATTGAATTTGTTTTCTCGCTTTGATTGCTTGAGGGCAACCAATAGCTAAGTGTGGAGGAATTTGATAACGACCTAAATATACATATTCAATCTATCATTATAATGCTACTTTTTAGTATAAATAAGAGATTCCGATACTTAATATGTTGTGTTTTGTATGCAGATATAAAGTTTGAAGGAGCAAAGTGAAGACATACAAAGAAGGGTCCTCAATATGCAAATAAGCCAAAGTTGTTGATAGAAGATTCTGGAACGCCCAGAAGTGTGGCGCACTTTCCTGTCTCCAAAGTGCGGCGCACATTTGACTCCAGAAAGCACTTTAAATAGAGGCCACTTCTACTCATTTTACACACACCTCTCTCTCTCTCAATACTCCATAACTAGAGTATTTTAGCTTTCTTAGTTAAATTTCAGTATTATCCACTTTTGGGAAATACTTGTAACGAGAGTATTCCACTCTTCGATTCTTGGAGGAACGATACAATCGTGACACTTGTGTACTTGTTCATTCAATCTAATCTAAGTATGATGTTCTCTTACTCTTTTCCAATTGTTACTTTGATTACTATGTTAGGCTAAGCTATTTGTGACTATATGGGTATGTGACTATAATTAGTGATGATGCTATGATATGATCCTTTATAAATGATTTCAAGCTAATGTTGTAGAACCATTTTACCACCTAGTTCTATAAACCATATTTTATCTAAGTTGATTTGTTACGATAGTTTAGCGTTGAGAAACGCAAATTGTAATAATAAGTTTTTAAGAACTTGTCTAAGGTCATGAATCTTTGGTTGGAGAGATCCACTTAGAAACTTGATAAAATATTTAACTCGTTGGAAACTTGTTTTGAGCTTAGTCGCTTAATTAAAAGTAAGTCTTGAATCAAACCCAAGTAAATTGTGAAAACGCCAATTTGACGAAAAAGGATTATCACTCTTTACCTACATAAACATATCTTGATCATTATTATCAACATCACGAAATTATACGAACTATCCAATATTAGTCATACTTGTTACTATTGATATCATTTCAACTATTTCTTTCTTCAATTATTATCTTGATTACCAAAACGAAATTAAGTGTCAGCGAACGATCCTGGCTTACCACTACAAAGTTATATTACGAACGAAAGGGTATACTTGCCCGTGTTTATCTTCTAGTCCCTTGTTTTGTCTAAACCTTGTAATATATATTTAAGACATGCAAACGAACATCAGCTCTCTACTAACATGATACTTTCATTACTTCCTCATATTCATAATTCATATTATTTAGTTTCAAAATTGACAAAATAGTACTTTTTTGTTATACTTTGGTATAATTACACTTTTAACCCCTAAAGTATATAGTTTTAGTATTTGCATTTTAAACCTTCAATATTTAACCTTAGGACCTCAAACTTTCCAACATTTATTCTTATATATTTAACTTTCAAAAAATGAAATTTTTGGACCAAAATGTTAAATTGTTTCAAAAATGACAATTTTAGTCCCTACACTTGTAAAAATCACATAACAACCTCAAAAATGGACCAAATGATCTAGGATTTTAAAAAAAAGTTTTAAAACAAGTTTATAATCATAATAAAAACATTTCTACAGAATTATATCTTTTGAAATAGGTTTTTTCTTATTATTTTATGTAAATTACAAAACTAGGGTTTTAAGACATCTTTAACTTTTAACTTCCATTTAAAATAATGAAATGACTTAGTTTCTTTTAGATTATCTTTCTAACATTATTTTGGCATTATAAAAACATTAAGAAATTATTATAACAAGATCAAAGCATAGCTAACAAAGTGATTACCTAGGATGCTCCAAAATGGCTCTTAATGAGGTATATGGACTATATCTTCTTCATAACTCTTCAAGAACTACTAGAACTTCTTACAAAGCTCGCCACTGACCTTAGGGACTTCTTAGATCTTCAATGGTGGTTTAGGAACATAATCTATAGGTGTTTAGGTAAGAATGGAAGGATGATTCTAAAATGAAGCTAAAGGTTCCTATTTATACTATTTCCACCACTTAGACTCCAAGTTAAGCCATGAAACGTGTAAGGGAAAGATATTAGTGACTAAGTAAGCCTAGGAAATATCTATGCAAGTCTAGGAGCTAAGTATACAAGCTAGTTCATTCCAATCTTCAATATATGGTCTAAAATGTACACGGATAGGATTAGGGTATGATCAATGATGTGTTGCAACCAATTAGCTTACCCACCTACTTAAAAATATCCTAAAATATCCTAAGATATCCTAAGATACTTAAAATATCTGTTAGCCCTAAAATGTGAGCGCCATTTACGGAATTACATTTTATTCAAATAGGCAAAACATGGAGGGACTACTATTGACATGTTGTCAAAGTGACCTCTTGTCTAGCCTATATATACCCCTCCATACTTCTATGGAGGGGTGAGGATTCTTCATATTGTGTATTTCACTTCTCTCTCTAAATACACACACTCATTTCAAGCTTTATCTTTCTCTCTCTAAAAATGTCTAAATACTTCTTTTATCCTCCCCGACCTCCGGATCACCCTCTTGTTAGCTTGAATCTTATGATATTAACAATATCTGATTTAAAACTTAGAATGGGAGGGAAAGAGTTTAAAATGTGTTTTTGTAGGGAAAATACAAAACTGGGTTCAGTTCTAGGGGCTTGTAACTTGTGGTTTGTGTTTTTGGTGATTAGAGACTTAGGAAAGTGATTAGTGAATTTTTAAGGCTTGATTAGTTTTAGATATTCTATTTAATAGATTTGGGTCCTTGGTTTGAGGTTTAACAAAGGTTTGATGGGGAAATAGGAAGTATACTTTTGTAGATTAGGGTTTTCTAATTATCTAGGGTTCAATCTTAATAAATGTAATTATCCTTCAACTAGCTACTGATGTAAACTCAATTTATACATCCTACATTGTCCTCAATGTGTTCATGAAGTCCCTACATTGGTTTTATTAAGTTTTTCTATGTAAACATGTCCAAAGGGTGAAAATACCCATTTTGACCTAATTTACAAGCCATGCATTAAAATCATGTACTTTGTGCATTAGGGTACTTCTACATTGTCTTAATATAATATTATAACTTTAATGATGTCCTATTAATATTTATAGGCTTGTCCAAAAAGTACTAGGTAATGATTTCATGTAGATTTCTTAATATAAGGGTTTTTAGGTCATCAATCCTAATGACTTTCTATCTTGGGTAGTTAGTGTTTTGTACCTATATAAACACTTATTATAGGGCTTATATAGTATGTTTATGACTTCTAGGGATTCTATATTCTTAGTTTAAGGGTTTGTATAGGTTGATCATATTCTAAGGACAATTATGGGAGCTTGAGATCCTATGCTTTGATAACTTGTACCTTATGCTTTACCAACTTGTAACTTAACTTAAAGTAAATTTATAATCTTAATATGATACATAGTTGAGTTTTATAATTTATGGCAAAATATTAGACTCTAATTTAATGCATAATGGATTTTATATGCTAATCTTGGTTACTAGGTCATTTTCTTGTAATTAGTGAATATTAGTATTTTATGATTAACTAAATTTCCTTTATATGATAGTTTATAATTAGTATATTGTTTTATATGCTTGTACATAGATATTATGTAATTACGTTGCTTGAAATATTGTTTACCAAGGGTTTCTAGGTTGTGATCTAGACTATTTTAGACAATTACTTGTACTTAGCTTTGTATGGTTTGTTCTTGCCATTCTTAGGTATTATTATGTATTCAAAGTATAGCTTACAATTCTATTATAATCCTTAATGACTTATTCTTATGTGTTTTCCATTCATAGCTTACCATTCTTAAGTTTACAACTCATTTATATGGATTCTAGGGTTTCTAAGGGAATTTAGGGCATCATGGTTACTTTTGAGATGTTCTTATTAATATTGAACTTATTAGATCACTTTTAGATCTTAGAACTTATATATAAATTGTATTGACAACATATAGGAATATGTTGTAATGGTAGTTCAGGTTGTGAAAAGTAGTTCATCTTACCAAGTAAGGTATGAAAAGCAAAAATTTCTAGCCAAATTTTCATATTGAGAAAGTTATAGCACATAATACATATGTGAAATTTGAGGATTGTCACAGTCTCTCCTCTTTAAAGAAATCACGTCCCGAGATTATAAGGGTAACATAGCTTAACAAGGGCAAACATAGCTCTTAGGTGTTCAAATTCTTTCTTAAAATTTTATTCACATATCAAGAATAAAGCTTTACGATTGGTATTTAGTTTCAAATCTATCTCTTTTATCATCTTTTTTCATAAAAATGGTTATACATGAAATATCATTCATGTCTTAGTGATCCAAATCATTTTATTACCTCATAGGAATTTAGTTTAATACCAAATGGAATATTGAAAACATACCAGTTAATCACATAAATCGTCCTTAGATTCCAAAATACGAAAAGGATTGTGATTATTACTGAGTTCTTTGGGAAACTCAAGTCAATATGTTACTGCTCAATTCAAAATCTGGAATTGATTATCGCATTTTTCAAAATCAGTTTGGGTAATTGAGAGAGAAAACATCCTTCTCACATAGATACTGTTTAATATGGTGTAGTTCCTCATTCAAAGTGAGAAATCTTTATCAAAATAGTCTTTCCAATTTTCCATTTAAATCTAGCAGTTACCTGACGATCACTATTCAACGTACTATGAAGCTCTATTCTCATATAACCTTCTCAAATTGTTTCATGAACTTCTTTAGGGTTTGTAAGTTGAAAATCTCCAACTTTAGCCCAACGTATACGCAAACGGCACTTCTCGAGTGCTTTGAATACTACTGCTTTAAGTATAGCAGGATAACTATTGTCATACGATAAATTTTACCAATATTAAGTGTCCTTCCAAACTTTGTAACACATACAGGGAGTATGTAGTTTAGTATCTGGATAGTTCTTTCACTAAGTACATTAGTATACTTATCTTAAGTAAGTATAACATATTACCCTCGGGTATTTTGTATATACTTTTAAGATTAAGATGTGAAACACTCGTCACGATCTTGGGTGATAGATATTGATTCTCTATGTCGACAGATTATTTTTGGTATAACCTAGCCAGAGTTCCCATATTATCAATTTCCTATATATGAATAAATCCTACAGCTCTAATAAGATAATTGACAATGATCCAGATGGCATCATGTCTACTTGAAGTAAACAAAATCCTCATTGTTCTTTCTTATTTCCATGTGGGAAATTCGGATTGAACTAGTAAGTCGGATGACTTAATATTCTGCTTTAAGAGCATAATATAAGGATTTCAAAGTTTCTTCGAGTTGAATAGAATACTTCAGCTCCCAAGTATTTACAAATTCTAAATCTGAGACGAATATTGACGTATCTTCCAATATTTTACTTTTATTTGGTCTATACTTGTCTTATATCGAATATTCTTAAGTCCATTTATAAATTCTTACTAACATAAAGAAGCGTCCAACTTTATGTAAGGAAGAAATCATAAATTTGGTGATTTAGATTTATTTATTTGACTGAAGAAGCATCCTAATTCAATCAAATAATCAGAATGTAAATCATTGACATAGAAATTTCTGACATAACACGAATATAAACAAATATTCTACCCTTAATATCTAGTAATACGACTTTTAGAGACGAACGAAGTTAAAATAAAAGATGGTATTTTATTCCCTATAAAATACAGAATAATCCTACCAAACATATGATTTATAAGGCCACTTTCCCTTACAAATCCTAGTCCAATGATCTATTATGTTGAAAATCTTACACCATATGGTGAAAATTTATGTGTGATGCAGGGTGCATTTCTTACACAGAAGAAAATTCCCATTGTAGAACAATGATAATCTTTGTGTTTCAAGAGGGTTGATATATTTCTAGAGAGAGAAACTTAGAGAGAGAAGTGAAAGAAACTATGTGTATTACTTTGAGAAATGAGACAACCAACACCTCTTTCCATGGTGGAAAGAGTTTTATATACCCAAGTCCTTAATGGAATTGGGCCTCCAGCCCATGAACATGCTCATGGGTCGGGTTTAACATAAATGTAACTTAAACACTACTACGAGCCTATAACTATATTGTTGGAGTGACCGAGACTTTCTTTATACGTAAAAACGTATTTCCAACAATCTCCCCCAAAGGGAGGTCACTCCAAATTTACAAAGTCCTAATCTAGCATGTTAGATCTTGTTCTTGAGCTCGTAGTCCACTTTCTCTTTCTTTCTTTAACTTTTCTTCTTTTTGTGAATATGTGTTGAATAATATCAGCCTTTTGCTTGGAACACGTTCTTTTGGCCTTTCACGTGCAGTCTTTTTCTTCTTGTGATGTTCGCCTCTTCGTGACTTCATGTCCCACACACTTATCCTTTGTTTAATTCTTGAAAGTTTCAGAGTCGATACAGCGGAAGACTTTTAGGTCATACTTTCTTGAATTTGCAGAAATATTTGATGCAAAAGGAATCAGTATGTGAGGACGACTTCAACAGGTACACCGCAACGCCACCGTCTTCGAATGCAGCAACATAATAAGACACGAATAAAATGGCTTTGACATTTTATTCTAATTCGGTAGCATTTTACCTCTGGTCGGTGAAGACCGTTGGACGATATTAGATATCGTACCCGTGACGGATAGTTTCAATTAAGTAACTTCCTGACAGGATTTCGCGGGTAAACCCGTTCTCTTTATTCGACCGTCCAAAGCTGATTGCGAACATAAAGAGTGAATCATTTGGATTAAAAATCCTTATGATTGAAGCCGTCAATTCATGAAACCTGGAACAAGTGAATTTCAATTAAGATTTTCACCATCGTTGCTTTCCAGTTTTCACGAGCTTGATTCAAATAGAATCTTGCTTGTCACCTACCAAGTGCTGTTTGATGTTAACACTAGAAGTATTTCCACTCGTCACTGTGAACACTAAAGAGTGTTTCTCTGAGTGTTCTGGCAAGATCATACGATAATGCGTAGAGGCCTAGAACGAGTTTAAGTTCAATTAAGAATTAAACTACTGTTTCTTTCCAGTTTTCACAAGATTGGTTCTTAAAGAACCGCACGTGTCACCTACCATAAGCTTGTTTGATGTTGGCTCATGCAGGATTTCCATCTTCATTGTGATACTTGCGATCACTCGGATGTTTTGGCAATATTACAAGAATACTGAGTAGGACTCATAAAAATCTCTTACTTTTCACAGTGTGTGAAGAAGTAAGGAATAAATGGAAAGTGTCCTAATGAGACTTTTGATGATCTCGTGGCTCTAGACTCGATAGTGCGTTTTGATTTAGTGAGCGATGGTTGGAGAGGATTGCCACCTATTCAATATAAGTCTATTCGGAGTGAATAAACCAATAGATAACGTGTTGAACTCCGTGTGATTAAAGCAAATATATTTTGAGAGATATTTGAGTTAGCTGGGATGGGTTGTGCATTGCATCACTGGGTCCATGATGTCTATCTTCAATATCGAGAATCATTAAAAAATGATCTCAATAGCATATGTATTGACCCGTTTTCTGCCTAAGGTTGTAAGGAGGGCTTCTTTCTTTACATCCTTTATCTTTACAATTCTTTTTCATTCTTCAACCCCTTCAATGCTTACCAATACGTCATAACTAGCACCTTGTTGTGATTGTTCCAATGCTAGCTTAAGTACTTGGTCGGCATGCAGCTACGTTCACAATCTTTCTCCATCTTTCCTAGGACTTCTAATTCTATCTAGGGCATTGTCCTTGGGAAGATTCCATCGTTTCTGATGAATCATTGGACTAATACCTAATCCTACCACCCTTTTGTCACCATGTTCGTCGTGAATTAAGTGTGTTTTGGGTAAGTATTGTCACCATGAAAAATCCTTGAAAATCACTTAAAGCACTTGTGATATTATAATCAAAGTTTTTGTGCCTTAAGTGTTTTGTTTATCAAAAACGCTCCCCCTTAACATGTGCATTACACATGTTAAGTTGGTTTATCTTTTAAGCCTTTTTCATTGTTTAGCCAAGTATCATTAAGTCTCCTTAATCCCATTTTCTCCCATTTCCAAAATGTTAACCATCAATAGTTTAGATATTTAATGGATTAACCGGTCTTTGGGTAATAAAATGAAATTAGATGTTGACCAAAGAACATATTAATGCTCCCCCTTAAATTAATGAGGGTTAGTTGTAGTGCTTGAGTACGATATGTTTGAAAGATTTAGAATCTTGAGAGAAATTCTTGAAAAAATATCATACTTTTACACTACAACATGCCACAAAAGCTGATTATACAAAAATTAACATATTCACAATAATAGACATATGGAGTTGACCTGTTATTAGACGATCCATAATTAAATGGATCGTTCCGTGAACCTATGGTGAGCTCCATATGGTCGTCCACCGACGAATCGTTCCACACTTCGTAGCAACCGGCGCTTCCTTAGAAGTTCCTCGATCTTCTAGATCGCGTACTTAGCTCCTCTTTTGCATTGGCTTGTCCAGGGGTACTTGACTGCTGGAAGCGTTAGGTCGGCATTGAGAACCGTCAGATCATCTCGAACATGCTTGAGCGTACCATCGCTGAATTTGTGCAGTTCGGAGAATCGCATAAACTGCATGACGCCAGTCTCATTTGGATAAAAAATCCATGTTTCTGGTGTCGTGGTCCCCATGTAAGGCTTCTTGTTCTTGTGGAAATTACTGAGTGGAGTTGTATGGGGACGTTGCAAGTTTAGCTGCTTCTGTAGTCCTCGACTCCAAGTTGAAAATCTTCCACCCGGTTTTGGATGACGATTTTTCTAGCATATTGACGAAAGTTGGAGCTCAATGCAATGACTATCTCAGGTGGTAAATGATCGAATTTTTCCTGAGCCAATATCAACAAAAGATCTTCGATGTCTTCAAGGCGAAGGTATTGGAGATCACTTTCATCAATTCTGTATTCCTTTTCATCAGTACGTGTGAAGACGATTACATTCAAGTGATCATAACCGAATACAGTCTGAGTAGTTGTTCCTTGGATGCTTTTAATTCTATGATCTGGAACAATAGAAGAACCTCTCTTTGGACGATGGAAGTGATTGTAAGCTAACCTTTTCTTTGGATTCCAGTGAGAGATGCCAGGTGATGCATAAGTGTCATAAAACTTGAGCAATTCCCTTCTCCATAACGCATCAGGTACTTTATCTTCTATCCACGGTACGTTCTCCAAATTGATTGCCTTGATCATAGTAAGTATGTGGCATACTTGTTCGCGCCTTTTTCAAGGTACTCGAGATCATGAGATACAAAGTGTTCTATTGGAATTGTTGTAGAATCGGCGATGATTGTGGGCGTAAGAGGTCGTAACACTGGAGTCTGAATTCCCGTAGTTGTCACTCTCATGGCCTTTGTAAGCTCATTAAAATGATATTCTGCCTCATTATGGCTGATCTTCAAGGTATCAAAGAAATCCACATTTGCGGCTGCCATTTTAATAAGGTCCGGAGTCATTGTCGGTTTCCCATGAGAATACCTTAGAAAGGCCGAGAAATCAATGGGATTGTTTAGGAATTGAGTGAGCTCCATTTCAGTTGTTGTGGCGAAAGGATGTTGTGGTGCAGCATTTGTGAGCCAGAGTTGCTCCTGTACCGTATCATCGATCATAAGTGATTCAGCAAACGTGAGTTCTGGCACATTTAAGTCTTCTACTTCCATATCTGAAATGTGCTGATTTTCAGATGGTGTTGAAGGTTGTTCTTGTGTCACCGGTATATCATCATGAGGTTCGTCTTCTAGCATTGACCCTGTGGGTTCATCTTCTTGCGTAGACACAGGAATTTCATCTTCTTGCATATGTTCTACAGATTCATTGTGAGAATCAGTGGTAAAAACTGGTTCAGTAGATATACCTGTGTTAATATTTTGAGTTTCTGGTACAGTAGACTCCACCGTCTTTTCTGCGGTTTCAGCAACGCTTTCTGCAGCTTCCTCAATACCTTTCTCAGTATTCTTATCACTTTCATCCTTATTTGACTCTTCGGCATTAGTACCCGTTTTGTCATTCTTATCACCCTTGTTGGTTCAATTATCGTCATCATTATCATCATCGTCATCCTCATCCTCATCTGTATCCTTGTAACACCCCCAAATTACCACGCAGCGGAATACGACTTTGGGGCGCTACTCATAGCACATCACACATAATCATAGAAAACAACCTCAAAAGGGACGTTAAAATATTATAAAATCTTGTCTAAAAAGTTTTCCATCCCAATATATAAAATCAGAGTAGCATTTGGTCCCAAAAACCGTTACCAATCACAATACATTCATCAAAGACTTTAAAAGTCATTTTATTCATTTCAAATGATAGAAAAGTAAACAAAGTTTTAGACAAGTAAGCACCAAATTCCTCCTCGCATGCTCCGCTGCTATCCATCTTGATTACCTGAAATACATGCGTAAAATCATCAACACAAAGGTTGAGCAAGTCTATAGGTTTTGCAAATCATCATTTGAACACAAGAATTTTAATCATCTCAAGCTTGTCACACAGACAAGTAATATATATATATATATATATATATATATATATATATATATATATATATATATATATATATATATAGGGGAGAGATCAAATAAAAAGACTTTTTTTGTGAGAAGGATAGGAAGGATTTTCAGCCATTGATTTAAAATCAATGGATGAGATTAAATCAAATCCTAACAAACTAACTAACTAAGAAACTAACCATCTAAACGTGTTTTTTTTAAAGTTCTTCAAAAATTATGAAAAAATTCCAGTAGATCGGGTATGTTGGTGAAAAAAGTTTTGTGAAAAAGTTTTTTTAATTTGAAGTTTTTTACGCTTTTTTAATGCACAAAAACGAAATTTTGATGCACAAAAACGTTTTCTTTTACGTTTTTTTAGGTTTTTTGTGCATCAATAATTCATTTTTATGCCCAACTTCTTTTGACTTTTTGCTTTAAAATATGATTCCGCATCAAACTATAATAAATTGAAAAATTTTTGAATGAAAAAATTTTGTACACCAAAATTCACGTGTTTGTGCATCAAATTTTGTTTTTTGTGCATCAGAAAAACGTAAAAAACTCAAAATTAAAAAACGTTTATTCACAACTTTTTTAGGCACCAACAAATCCGACCATTTGGAATTTTTTCAGAATTTTTTGAAGACTTTTTTAAAATCGTGTTTTGGTGGTTAGTTAGTTAGTTAGGAATATGGATTGATCTTATCCATTGATTTTAAATGATTGGCTAAAAATCCTTCTTATCCTTCTCACCAAAAAAAGTCTTTTTATTTTAACTCTCCCCTATATATATATATATATATATATATATATATATATATATATATATATATATATATATATATATATATATATATATATATATATATATATATATATATATATATATATATATATATATATATATATATATATATATATATATATATATATATATATATATATATATATATATATATATATATATATATATATATATATATATATATATATATATATATATATATACTAGCGTCGTAACCCGCCCAACGAGCGGGGTCGCTTTTTTCTTGTTTCAGAGGGTTTATTGTTGTGCGTTTATTGTTTCTTGAATTTGTAATTTAAACTTTAGTATATTTTAGTTATAATTTACGTTTAAGTAATGTTTATTTTTTATCAATGGGCGAGATTATTTTTTTCTTAATATGAACGAACAATTGACGATGAACCCGTGACCCGGTGACTCAATCAGGTTGACCCAATGATCGATCTCATTAGCCGGTGACTTGACCGGGTTGACCCGATGGTGAAACTGTAACCTGATATATTGCTATAATATGATTTTTAAATTTATGTTAAAAATAGATATTTTTAAAATATTTAAATTCAATCCGAATTTATAAAAAAATATATTTAGAAAATCAATAAAACAATTCCATGTCTAAACCTCACAAATACGCATTAGTGAAAACAAAAAGCTTTACACTCGGATAAATCTTAAAAAGAATACCAAATTTCATAAAAACAGCGTTATGTTTTTTTTCCTATACTGGAATGGCACAAGTTTAATAGTAGCAATTGTTATTTAGGTCTTTAAATATATTTTTATCCGACGCAAGTTTGTGTGTTTAATTCTTATTATTCCCATGGCAATTTTTACATGTCTAAATTGTTACACTCGGATAATTATTGAGCTGCGAAAATTAATCCGAAATTTAGAAAATAAAAATTTTGAAACTTAATAAGAAAACTAATAAAAATATTTCAAAAATTAAAAACAAAAAATAAAGGGGCTGTTTAGTTGTGGAAAACTTTTCATAATTTTCTGCTTCTAAATTTCTAGAGAATGAAAGAGTTTTCTTTTCTAGAGTAGATTTGAAAATCTTGAACAACTGTTTAGATGGTATTTATCATTTTTTTAAAAAATGAACAATGTTTAGACGAAACTATGTTCAATCATTTTTTTCATGATCAATTTTTTTCATGTTTTTGATAATTTTTTTACATTTTCATCTATTTTTTCTAGTCTTCTTTTTTCACGTTTTCGTAAGTTATTTTACGTTTTCATCAACATTTTTATGTTTTCTTCAGCTTTTTTATGTTTTCATCAGTATAATTACGTTTTCGTCTGATTTTCTGGGTTCATCAAGTTTTTTACGCTATCGCCCGATAATTTTTACGTTTTCTTCGATTTTTTAGGGTTTCACCAGCGACTTTACGTATTTGTCAGCGTTTTTACGTTTTCTTCAGCATTTTTATGTTTTCATCAGTAATTTTATGTTTTTGTCAGTAATTTTACGTTTTCGTCAGTATTTTAATATTTTTGTCTGAGTTATTACGTTTTGTCCGTTTTTACGTTTTCATCACCGTTTTCACGTTTTGCTCAGATTTTTTTGCACATTTCGGACGAAAACGTAAAAAAACTTATGAAAACTTAAAAAAAACAGATGATAACATGAAATTACAGACGAAAACGTAAAAATACTCATGAAAAATGTAAAAACGTTGATGAAAACATTAAAAAATAGACTAAATCGTAAAAAATCGGCCGAAAACGTAAAAAACCTGACTCAAACGTAAAAAGTCGGATGAAAACATAAAAAACTGAAGAAAACATAAAAAATCGGACAGAAACCTAAAAAAATCGGACGATAAAGTAAAAATTCAGACAAAAACATAAAAAATCGGGCAATAACGTAAAAATACTGACGAAAACATAAAAAAATCAGAAGAAAAAGAAAAAATCATACGAAAACGTAAAACTTCAGATGAAAACGTAAATATTCTAACGAAAGCGTAAAAATCTGACGAAAACATAAAAATACAGACGAAAACGTAAAAATACGGACGAAAAAATAAAAATTTGGACGAAAACGTAAAAATTCGGATGAAAACATTAAAATACGGACGAAAAAGTAAAATAACGAAAACGTGAAATTACTGATGAAAACGTAAAAATACTGACGAAAACGGACTAAATCGAAGAAAAAAACTTAAAATAATGACGAAAACGTAAACAACTGACAAGAACGTGAAAAAATAACCAAAACGTAAAAGTAACTGATGAAGACATAAAAAACTGACAAAAACATAAAAATGGCGAAACGTGAAAAATGAAGAAACGTAAAGAAAACTGACCAAAAATGAGAAACTGTCGAAACGTAAAAAAACTTTAAAAACGTAACGAAAACTTAAAATAGGGTTAGAAATAGATATATGAACATGTTTTATTTTTATTTGGTAAAAGAAATAGAAAAGGGTTTATGGGGTTTTCTAGTTTCTATTTAATTAGAATATGAAAATTTCATGATTTTTGGAAAAGATTGAAAAAACGTTGACATAAACATGTTTTAATCCGAAATTTAGAAAATAAAAAAATTTGTAACTTAAAATGAAACTAATAAAAATATTTCGAAAATTGAAAACAAAAGTAAAGTATTCAATTTCAGTGAGTTTAAGTATATGGGTTAGTATCAATTAAACAAAAATCTTACCATAGCAAGTTGGAAAGGTTGATTACCCCTAAACGAAAGGTCCCATGTTCAATTCTTGCAAATGACAATTTTTTTAAGGAAAACGAAAAAAATCAAAACTTCGTTTCGAAAACGTAACTTTCAAAACTGCGTTTCGAAAACGCAGGTTTCAAAACAGCGTTGTTTCGAAAACGCAATTTCCAAAACAGTGTTTCCAAAACGCAGTTTAAAAAAAGTTCCCAAACAGCGTTTCCAAAACGCAGTTTCGGAAAAGTGCGATTTCAAATCACAAAAATGTGGAAAATGGAGATTTTCTAGGAATTTCTCAAATCCTATTGGTTTAAAGATGTGACTGGGATATGACTGGATTAAAAAGTGTGGTTTCAAATCATAATTATACCTATATATAATATAAAGATATATATATATATATATATATATATATATATATATATATATATATATATATATATATATATATATATATATATATATATATATATATATATATATATATATATATATATATATATATATATATATATATATATATATATATATATATATATATATATATATATATATATATATATATATATATATATATATGTATATATATATATATATATATATATATATATATATATATATATATATATATATATATATATATATATATATATATATATATATATATATATATATATATATATATATATATATATATATATATATATATATATATATATATATATATATATATGGGGATGTTATCATGGTGTACACTCTTAAAATAAGTTATAATAAGCACACTTTTTAACCATTGGATGTCCTATTATTAATTTGATCTAATTAAATTGAATTTGGTGGTATTATTGTAATAAACACTAGTATAAATGACATTTTCATAGCAAACTTTTCAATGCGTCAAAGATAACCCCATGATGTAACTCACATTTTTCTTAGCTTTCATAAATGGCATTTTCTTAACTTTGAAATTCGTCCATATTATTCTTCAAATTCATTAAATGATATTTTTCTTATAGTCATGAGGTGATGTAACTCACATTTATTAATGGGTATTATTCTTATAAGTGCACAACTAAATCTTTCACTTATCGATATAAAAAACCATCAAAGAAAAGATGTGTCATGTGATCGAATAGGAAAAACGTTTTAGGCATAGACTCAAACTAATATACAAATCTTATTTGATATGAGAACCTTAA
Source organism: Glebionis coronaria (assembly GCA_025667525.1). Lineage (NCBI taxonomy): Eukaryota > Viridiplantae > Streptophyta > Magnoliopsida > Asterales > Asteraceae > Glebionis > Glebionis coronaria. Next base: position 587,365,285 of record CM046880.1, on the reverse strand, counting down.
AATAAAAAATTTATACACCAGTTGATAAACCAATTTAGTATCACCTTTTATTGATACATTATTAGTGATGCATATCATTTTTATTTTCTTTTATATACAGTATTAATGATATATAGTACTTTTTTAATTTGTTTTTTTACATGACACATTTCTTTTTTAATTTATTTTATCATATATTAGTAACATATTTCTTTTATTTATTTTTACATATTCGATACAATAATATTGATATAAAAATATTTCATCGTGTAAACACATGCCTTTTTCTCAGTTCCGATTAACACTAACCACGCCATCCAAAAATACAGGGATGAGCATTTCAAACTAAATTCCAGAACTATACCGACAGCGTATCGATTTTAGGTACGCGAATCTCGTTTGATACGGTATCAAAACTATGAAATAAAGTGAAAGAAATAGGTATCATTGATCCGGTACGGGACCAATACCAAATCAAGAAATTAAAAAAAACGAGAAAATCCTGATTTCTCAGTACCGGTACCGATATCCGAATTTTGTTCGATACGATACCGATACCACTACTTTATATTCGGAAAAAAATCGATACCACTAATTCGATAAAAGATAAGATGAAACAAATATTAAATTTAAAAATATATAATTTACATAAAATATTACACTCAGTCTAAAAAATTTACAATATTAAATAAAAGATAAAAAATATATCCATAAGTTTGGAAAATTTAAAAGTGATACAAATATTTTTACCTTTGTTTAATTAAATCATATTATATTTAATTAAATACTTTAACCTATAGTTGTTTAAAAAGTCACGCGTCTATTTTTAAACTAAAATATAATTTACATAAACATCAACATCAGGGATATATCAATTGCAAAAAAAAAGATACAGTAGCAAATTTAGAAAATCAATACATCCTTATTTTTTTAACATTATCACTTGTTTCTTTAGAACATGTTTCCAACCTATTTTTGGAGGCATGGTCTTGGTGAGATGGCTTTATACGACTTCAGTATCGGTAGTGATACATCGTTATAATAGTTTTAACTTTTAAACACATTTATTTACAAAATTTTGATTCATTATTAAAAATTAGCAAAGTTTCTCTCTAATCGCCAACGATTTTATACCTAATAAATATGATAAACAAAGCATATAACCAACTGATACATCACATCTAAATTTGAGACATTAATACTCGTAATAACTTTGATTAAGTTCATAAAAATAAAGTAACCATGTACAACTTATGGTTGGCAAAGTGATACACGAGTCACAAAGTTTTGCTTGCAAACTTTTTCTCAGCCAATTTTGTGATACACGAAGCCTTAGATACATCAAACATACGACAAGTGCCATCTGATTTGTGATGGTGATAACTAATTGCCATGTTGATTAATGGAAACAGTGGCTTAGAACATAAGTATACGAGCACAAACAATTGTACACAACTGCTTGCACATAGCTTTATATTTACACATCAGCTACAAGTTTATATTCAACCTCTTTTAAACAATAATACAAATGTTAAAAAAAAAGATAAAATCCAAGTTCTATGGTTAAACATTCATTGACTTTTATTCTGGATATATACCGAGTAACCATATATTACCACTAAATTTATTGATAAACCATATCACATTTGCAAATAACCAGTCTAATATAAACAACAACAAAATCCAGATCTAAAAACCATTATGAACTCGTAGCTATACCGAAAACTAAAAAACATGTGTGACCTTATCAGCGACGAGATCAATGCCAAGAAAAATTTATGGATGACGGTTACCGGAGACGACAGTAAAAAAACAAAGACCGAATATAGATTCAAGTGGCTTGTAAAGTTTCAATCTAAAAAAAAGAATCATAAAAACACCATTCCAGCATGACAACTCCGTTGAAGCAAACCCGTTTCTACCCACACCGGGAAATAATAAAAATCAAACATGAGATTCTAGTCGGTTAACGAAATGTATCACGGGGAGGGTTTTGGATATTTTGACAAAATTATCTCAAAAAAATAAGGGGAGGAGATAAGCATGTTTGATGATTGAATATCAAGAAGGGAGTTGGGATTTTTTTTATATGAATTGTGGTGAAAGATAATGTGTCTTTCATGATATTTTGATAAAGAGTTTTTTAGATTTGGATGGGAACGAAGAGAAGTGATAGCTAACATTTCTATCATCAATTTATTAGGAACTGTTAAATACCTGATATACCCTTTTTAATTATTTAACATTTAACTTTTTCTTTTACATATTAAAATTAATTAGTATTTTATTAAAAACAAAAAAGACACTTGTCACTTTCCTATTAGTACCTATTATAACTCATTTTAATATGTAACACACATGAACGCAAATCTATATATATATATATATATATATATATATATATATATATATATATATATATATATATATATATATATATATATATATATATATATATATATATATATATATATATATATATATATATATATATATATATATCGATAAATGCCTTAAGCTCATGCAACTGAACGTTAACCAACACGTCGACCGAATCACTTACGGCGCCCCTACAACAAGTAATATTGTCATATACCAACGACCTCTTATACATAATATCCCTTTCAGGTGATCACAAAGGATACATACCCTAGGATAAGGTTTGTCAAACCAAATAGATCTATCATATGTATTAGCGTTTACATCGCAAGGTAATTAACAGTTCATGAATTTCAGGGACTTCAAAAGACAATGATACTTAGGCATTTATCATCATATTAGGGTCCAGCATACCAAAAACAACTTGTGTTCACTTTATAAAACAGCATGTATTCCTCCTCGCGGGTTTAAAATCATTTACAAGATAATAAAAAACGAGGCTATAGACTTACCTTGATAAGAAGTAAGAAACAATAAGTTCTCCGAGACGAGTAGACAAATGCCGACGAATCAACCACGACCTATAATAGTTGCGTGTATTTAATTTCACATTCAAAATAATATAACACGGAAAATGATATTTTACACTTGTATATATATGTATTAACATGTATTACAAGCCAATGCTTAAGAATCCATGTCCAAAAATCTAATTAAAATGTATACTTAGAAAAATTTGACAAATTTGACTTTTCTAGTCGTCTTTGACCTTCAGGTCTGACCCGATTAATTGACCAACTGAACGACATTTTCATGATTAAATACTGAAGCATTTTGATGCAAAACGACATTTCGGACAACTATCTAGTTATACCCGAGACCTGAAACTCAACAAAAACAGACCAAAATGCCCTTGCAAGTTTTGCGCGAAATTACAATTTTGACGTTAAAATTTCAGATTTTACTTTTAACTTTTACCCCGTTGCTACTCGTTTTCAGGTCTGATTCCCTCGCGGTAATTGTAAAACAACTTTCTGAACAACTTTCGTGTTTCGGCCGAAGGCCGAAACGGACTAAAAATGACCGAGTTAGCCCTCGCATCAGATCTGTCAAAAACGACGATTTTTAGAAAAAACGCAGGTTTTAAATTAGCTAGAAGACCCCTAAATGTTCAGTTTCAAGACCACTTTCCTCGCGGTAGACGTAAAATGACATTTTAAACAACTTCGCAGTTTTACTCGAACACTGAAACGGAGCAGAAACGATAGATTTAGCCCTTGCATCAGATTTGTCAAAAACGATGATTTTTAGAAAAAAAACGCAGGTTTTAAATTAGCTAGAAGACCCCTAAATGTTCAGTTTCAAGACCACTTTCCTCGCGGTAGACGTAAAATGACATTTTAAACAACTTCACAGTTTTACTCGAACCCTGAAACGGACCAGAAACGACAGATTTACACCTCGCATCAGATCTGTAAAAAACGACGATTTTTAGAAAAAAAAACGCAGGTTTTAAATTAGCTAGAAGACCCCTAAATATTCAGTTTCAAGACCACTTTCCTCGCGGTAGAAGTAAAATGACATTTTAAACAACTTCACAGTTTTACTCGAAGCCTGAAACGGACCAGAAATGGACGATTTTGCCCCTGCAGATTCTGCACTACAGTTAATTATTTTTATAATGTAAAATCTGATTTTTAACTTTTACAACTTTCAAATAGACGCCAGAACTTCATTTTTGAGAGCTAAGAGTCGTGCCATACATCGAAACGTTCGTATGGACGACGCCTAACATATTCCAAAACTGAAAATCATTTTAGAACACTTTCAGTTTACCGAAATAATCAAAAACTTTCTGCCCAAATTTAGGTATCTCTCAACCCCTCAAATCAACAATTCTCATCGCCAAAATCAATTTCAACGCAACCAAACTATCCAAACATCAACACCAATCAACTAGAATCATCAAGAACTTCAAAACACTAACATATATTCATTCCTATGGATTCTTAAACATGATCAAGCTACATGCACATACATAATTTACCCAATGTATTAAAAAATAAGCAAAAGATTAACAAAAACTTACAAATATCAAGATGATCAAAATCAAACAATCCTAGTGGGTTCTTGGTTGCACCCGGCTATATCCAACACCAATAGAGGATCAAAAATTTTGATTTTTATAATACCCAATTGTTTTTAGCAATATTTATCAATCCTTAGCACTTCCCAAACACAAAATTCGGATTACATCATTTCTTGAAAATTTTAATTTTCTAAAACACATGCATCATGTTAAATTGATGGTGGGGATTTGAATAGGAATGATAAGTGAATGGTATTGGATGATTTAATTGTGTTTTTATTGAAGATTTTTGATGATGGTGATCATGGTTGTTGTTTCTGAGTCGAACCAGAGAGAAAAAGAATAACAACTCTTTTTCTTGTCTTAATGTTATGGTAAGTGTCTGTGTTTTATTTTTTTTAAAGTAGTGATAGTAGTGAGTAAGGGGGTGTTTGGCAACAAGTTTTGCTAGACAACATAATAAGTAAAATAAAAGGTGTGTTTGGTTTTGTGTTGATCCGCGGGTACGAATAAAGACAAAAGAGCTTCGGCTCGGTTTTTACCAACTAAAATTCATTATAATTAAATATTGAGCCCGATAATTAAATTAATGCATAACGGATCATAAGAACACGCTTTCGACTCGTTTTCAACCAAATATGACCGTTAGTCGAAAAATAATGAAAATAAAATTAATAGCTCTTACGGCTAAAATATGGCACTCGTCGTCTTCTCGATTATTTAACGGATAAATTCCATTCCTCAGAACATCAAATAAAGTCTCAATTTCCGGTTTCAACGTAAAGCGTCAAACAATACAATACTTACCATTACTTAGGAATTCAAAATCCGTTACAAAGTTAGGATAAAATAATGACGTCAAGTTCGGGTCATTACATTCTCACCTCCTTTAGGGAGCGACGTCCCGGCGCTCGACTCACCTCATGCTTGTATTGCGTACCACTAGGAAAGATAAGGGAACTTTCTTCTAAAGAAACTCTCACGATCCTACTTGAACCTTGATCCACGATCTCCACTGGTTCTTCTTACAAAGAACAACTTATCGTCAAGTTGTATCTCACCAAAAAAGGAAGAATAAATCCTTATCCACCAATCACTCCTTCAAGCTCGACACATGAAAATCTTATGAATTGCATGAAGCTTATTCGACGACAAGAATAGATGACAGGATTTTCGGGTAAGTCCAGTCAAAAGGAAGGTTTCAAATTAAAAGATATCCATTTTCCGGATAGCCATGGAGACACATCAAAAAGAATTAACAATAAAAATATTTTCGCCATCAGAGGGTGCTCACACGCGGGTCCTTATTCAAAAGATAATACGAAGACACCATCTCACTTCCGCCCACGCGCATTAAAGTCTCAATAAACATCGTCGTTGAAAGTCAAAAAGATATTACATGGTACGTGTTCTCCATGATCGGACGTCATTGGACAATGCCGTCTCAAATTCTCACAACTTACGATCATTAGACTAGATCACACACCATATAAGTACATAAAAAGAATAGGTCGAACATACACATCAAATATAGATCTCCACCGTTGATCTTCGAGAAAACCTTGAACGAACCCTTGATAATAAAACTTGATCTCTTAAGTCTTTCCACTTTTGGTGTCGGCTTCAACATACTTCTCGAAGTGATAACGAATTTATTAATTCCAATCATTAAGAATTTTGGTCCATTGGCGAAGATTCGCAACATATCGGGCGTACCATTAACTTCTGCTCTAGTGTTCAACATACAAAAGCATCCCACTAAATTATGCTTCAACATTAATCATACAAGGCGTCCCAATAACTTCTACTTCAGTGTTCAAGGTGATGCATCATATTCCTCATTTAGTTCATCATACTAGCCCCCAAGAGTTTCGTCATCAAGAAAAGTCTTCGGTAACCTTTCGATAGTAGCAAGTAAAATTACAAGATCTTCACATCCACGATAAGTTGCCGTTGATAACTTGATCCTCAACCAATCCACAAATACACGCATAAATCCTGGTGACGCTTAAACAAGTCGCCTATTCTCGAAACGGTTAACGGTTCTTAAAAATCTGCTTATAAAGCTTGCTATCATCGAGACACGTTAAAAATGGTCCATCGAAAATAAATCATAACTCGAGAGAAGCTCAAAGGGTTACTCGTACATAGATGATAATCGACGATAATCCTAATGACGACGACACTGAACGATTAATATCAACGAAACACGATTTGAAGGAAGACGTACGCACACCAAACATCCACAAATCGAGCCAGACATACTTGGGCCCACTCATTTATAACTCCTTGTCTACATCAAAAGGCGTCCCCTTTCATGTATACACGAGTTTATAAATTTACGGTTCGGGAACTTATAACTTTCTTGTTCAAATGAAAAGGCGTCCCAATCCATTTCAGCAAAACGATTATAAATCAACCTACTCAAGTATTACTACCTCTCAACACGATATCGTATCAAAATACCATAGTAAATACAAGGTGTCAATAAACTTATATCATGATTTCCGTATTCAAACGTCCCATTACATTTGAATAAGGAAACACGACAATCTAAGGTCAGTAGTTTAAAATTTTCTTATTCAAATGTCCTAATCCATTTAAATAAGACAACCTTAAACAACTCTTAGTTGGACGAGTTAAAATCTATATATCTAAATGTCCCATTCCATTTAGATACAAGGCATTAAGTCACTCAACCGAATGACTACTACGAGCATATCTTTGTTGTACCCAAACTATATATATTTGATTAGGATATATATATCTTAGGTCCAACATTGGCATCCTCCTTTTCGTCAATAAAACGCAGTCATATAAAAATCAATTCACACGTCGCATTACATAGAAGATTTCGCCTCGGATAAATGATTCTTCAAAATCATAAGTAGTAATGAAAACACGAACATCGCATTTATCAATTACGTTTCGAATGGAGATCTCCAAAAATGGCACATCACGATACGATGATAACAATCGAACTTAAACAAGTCGATGTGCGATAGGATACGAAACAATATATACATACTCAAAGTATCAAACGAGTTTCATACTCGTATTTAGATAACATAATCACCAATATCGGTGATTGGTAGTGAAACCAAATTCCAATACAAAACCGTATTATAAAATGTACGACAATCATTCAAGGAACATTGCTTCGCGTGCAATGCCTTTAAATACCATAGTATATGCATACATATACATACTATCATTCCTACATACACATAGGTTCACATAATGACAATCAATCATAAAGTAATACAAGAATAGCCTTATCGGAGCCATGCAGAGTAGTTGCGTGCTTAAAACTTTTTAGAACATACCAAAAGTTATAGTTTAGGTTTTTCAAAATCGACCTAGTTCTCTATAACTTGTGGCTCTGATTACCAATTTGTAACACCCCCAAATTACCACGCAGCGGAATACCACTTTGGGGCGCTGCTCATAGCACATCACACACAATCATAGAAAACAACCTCAAAAGGGACGTTAAAATATTATAAAATCTTGTCTAAAAAGTTTTCCATCCCAATATATAAAATCAGAGTAGCATCCTGTCCCAAAAACCGTTACCAATCACAATACATTCATCAAAGACTTTAAAAGTCATTTTATTCATTTCAAAGGATGGAAAAGTAAACAAAGTTTTAGACAAGTAAGCACCAACTTCCTCCTCGCATGCTCCGCTGCTATCCATCTTGATTACCTGAAATACATGCGTAAAATCATCAACACAAAGGTTGAGCAAGTCAATAGGTTTTGCAAATCATCATTTGAACACAAGAATTTTAATCATCTCAAGCTTGTCACACAGACAAGTAATATATATATATATATATATATATATATATATATATATATATATATATATATATATATATATATATATATATATATATATATATATATATATATATATATATATATATATATATATATATATATATATATATATATATATATATATATATATATATATGGGTGAGGTTATTTTCAGAACCAAATAAATATACAGAACTGCGAGAACCACTTTTTTACTCTTAAAATGCACATGTATATTCATCGAGTTAGTTTATTAGGTAGAAATACATGAATTTTCATTGTCGTATGTCACTACGAATATGTATCATATGATCATGCACATGTATTTGTTTTGTATGTATTATAACTATCTTTTCGTTGGATAATATGAAAACACATGTGCACTCTTAATATCGCTCATCATACTCGAATCTATAACCAATAAAACAATTATTAAATGTTAATTTAAACATAATAATGAAAATACATATCCATTTTTAAGAGTATAAAGGTGGTTCTCGCAGTTCTGTACATTTATTTGGTTCTGAAAATAACCTTACACTATATATATATATATATATATATATATATATATATATATATATATATATATATATATATATATATATATATATATATATATATATATATATATATATATATATATATATATATATATATATATATATATATATATATATATATATATATATATATATATATATCGATAAATGCCTTAAGCTCATGCAACTGAACGTTAACCAACACGTCAACCGAATCACTTACGGCGCCCCTACAACAGGTAATATTATCATATACCAACGACCTCTTATACATAATATCCCTTTCAGGTGATCACAAAGGATACATACCCTAGGATAAGGTTTGTCAAACCAAATAGATCTATCATATGTATTAGCGTTTACCTCGCAAGGTAATTAACAGTTCATGAATTTCAGGGACTTCATAAGACAATGATACTTAGGCATTTATCATCATATTAGGGTCCATCATACCAAAAACAACTTGTGTTCACTTTATAAAACAACATGTATTCCCCCTCGCGGGTTTAAAATCATTTACAAGATAATAAAAAGCGAGGCTATAGACTTACCTTGATAAGAAGTAAGAAATAATAAGTTCTACGAGACGAGTAAACGAATGCCGACGAATCAACCACGACCTATAATAGTTGCGTGTACTTAATTTCACATTCAAAATAATATAACACGGAAAATGATATTTTACACTTGTATATATATGTATTAGCATGTATTACAAACCAATACTTAAGAATCCATGTCCAAAAATCTAATTAAAATGTATACTTAGAAAAATTTGACAACTTTGACTTTTCTAGTCGTCTTTGACCTTCAGGTCTGACCCGATTAATTGACCAACTGAACGACATTTTCATGATTAAAGACTGAAGCAATTTGATGCAAAACGACATTTCGGACAACTATCTAGTTATACCCGAGACCTGAAACACAACAAAAACGGACCAAAATGCCCTTGCAAGTTTTGCGCGAAATTACAATTTTGATGTTAAAATTTCATATTTTACTTTTAACTTTTACCCCGTTGCTGCTCGTTTTCAGGTCTGATTCCCACGCGATAATAGTAAAACAACATTCTGAACAATTTTCGTGTTTCGGCCGAAGGCCGAAACGGACCAAAAATGACCGAGTTACCCCTCGCATCAGATCTGTCAAAAACGACGATTTTTAGAAAAAACACAGATTTTAAATTAGCTAGAAGACCCTTAAATGTTCAGTTTCAAGACCACTTTCTTCGCGGTAGACGTAAAATGACATTTTAAACAACTTCACAGTTTTACTCGAACACTGAAACGGAGCATAAACGATAGATTTAGCCCTTGCATCAGATTTGTCAAAAATGATGATTTATAGAAAAAACGCAGGTTTTAAATTAGCTAGAAGACCCCTAAATGTTCAGTTTCAAGACCACTTTCCTCGCGGTAGACGTAAAATGACATTTTAAACAACTTCACAGTTTTACTCGAACCCTGAAACGGACCAGAAACGACAGATTTACACCTCGCATCAGATCTATCAAAAACGACGATTTTTAGAAAAAAAAACGCAGGTTTTAAATTAGCAAGAAGACCCCTAAATATTCAGTTTCAAGACCACTTTCCTCGCGGTAGACGTAAAATAACATTTTAAACAACTTCACAGTTTTACTCGAACCCTGAAACGGACCAGAAATGGACGATTTTGCCCCTGTAGATTCTGCACTGCAGTTAATTATTTTTATAATGTAAAATCTGATTTTTAACTTTTACAACTTTCAAATAGACGCCAGAACTTCATTTTTGAGAGCTAAGAGTCGTGCCATACATCGAAACGTTCGTACGGACGACGCCTAAGATATTCCAAAACTGAAAATCATTTTAGAACACTTTCAGTTTACCGAAATAATCAAAAACTTTATGCCCAAATTTAGGTATCTCTCAACCCCTCAAATCAACAATTCTCATCGTCAAAATCAATTTCAACACAACCAAACTATCCTAACATCAACACCAATCAACTAGAATCATCAAGAACTTCAAAACACTAACATATATTCATTCCTATGGATTCTTAAACATGATCAAACTACATGCACATACATAATTTACCCAATGTATTAAAAAATAAGCAAAAGATTAACAAAAACATACAAATATCAAGATGATCAAAATCAAACAACCCTAGTGGATTCTTGGTTGCACCCGGCTATATCCAACACCAATAGAGGATCAAAAATTTTGATTTTTATAATACCCACTTGTTTTTAGCAATATTTATCAATCCTTAGCACTTCCCAAACACAAAATTCGGATTATAATACAAGGTTTTTAATCTCGTATGAAAGTTCGTTGAACCGAATCTCTTCGAATTGACTATTGGTTCAAAGTGCGACTCAATTGTTCTTGGTGGAAATTAAATTGTTTGGTTGATTATCTATTTTAAACTAATAGCAAATAAGTAAGTGTCGTTGAGTAAAGTAGAAGTTTAAAGATTAAACTAAAAATAACGAGTTAAAAATAAATGCTTGAAAACTTAAAGACAAGATTAGAAAAATACTTGAACACTTAATAAATCTAAAACTTGAAAACTTAGTAAAAACAAGAAATTAAGTCCGTCGGAACTCCTGGTCGGAATCCCGTCGGAATATGCTGGTCGGAATAACAAACAACCCTCTGGTCGGAATCCTGCAATCGGAATATGGGACAAAGAAGCTAATCGGAATGTGGTAAAATTACCCAATCGGAATAATTAGAAATTAAGGCTAATCGGAATACTAGAACTTGAGTCAAATCGGAATGTTTAGCAAAACATCCAATCGGAATGTATACAAAGTACCCTCGTCGGAATATTAAACCCTAATCCGATCTGATAGATCGGAATGTTGGAGATGCAAATCGGTATAATATTAAACCCTAATCCAATCAAGTGATCGGAATAAGGGGTGGTGCAATCGGAATGTAGTGATCGGAAAAGGGTTTATACCTTTTCCGATTTATGTGGGATTCGAGAATAAGCAAAGGTGATAAGCTATTTTGATAAGCTATCACCCAAAACTTGAACGAATCTAATATGAAACGGATTAAATTAGCTCAAATAACAACTTTCACTAACTTTAAATTAGCAATCTTTTCAATCAAACTATAAAAAGATGAACTTTTTAAGAAAACTTTTAAAAGTAAATAAGCTAAAAGAAGCGAATAAGACAATAAGCACAAGAATCTTAAAGCTTAATCGTATGAAAGCTTAAGTAACTATAAAAAGATTAACTTTTTAAGTACGAAAACATCAAGATCAACACGGATTTAAAGTATTTCGCACCAAAATTAATCTACAAATCAAGAAAGGTAGAAAGAGATGAAAGATTAAAAGCTTAAACTTAAAATTGATTAATGAAATCAACAATACAAAAGGTTTAATCTTGAAAGATTATAAGAAAGAGAAGATAAAACTTAGTGAGAGAAAGTTGAGAACTTTCTCTCTCTAAAACTAGAAAGAAAAATGAAAAATTGAAACTAACTACTAAAAAACTAACCACCCTCCTAATGTGTATTAGGAGGGTATTTATAGGGAAAAATGGGAAGGAGTGCATGTGTTGCCTCTTCTTTCTTTCTTTCTTCACGTCTTCTCGACTCGATTTAATTCTTTGTCTTTTCTCGACGTCGTCTCGGGATTTGAACTTGTCTTGATAATTTTCTTCTTTAATTAAGACTTGAGTTCTTCGACTTCATTAAACTTCCGTCTTTAGACTTTTTCTTCGATAAATCTTCAGAATAGGCCTTGGACTTCCGTTCTTTTTGCATTCTTGATCTTTTGACTTCGTCTTTTCCCGTTTTCTTCGATAAAAGCCCGTGAAAGCCCGTGTTTTCTTCTTTTTTCATCTTTTGGTCCTAAAACACAATAAAAACACAAACCACGCATAATTCCGACTTTTACGACATAAAATACACGTTTTGGTCTTGTTATTATTGGAAATAAATGGTAAAAGGATAAGTGTTTTCACACTTATTAAATCCCTTACACTTGACCATTGCAATGCCCTCATGCAATGCATTAATTTTAAAGCACAGTTTACATTTTCCATCATAAATAACCCACCTTAGCCTTTATTAAATACTAGACATTTAGGGAAGATAAAAAGATAAAAATAAGTAAAGAAATCAAAGACTTACATTGGGTTTTGGCTGCCATGAACGTTTATCATCCTCAAGTTTCACGTTCCCCATACCAAGCTTAAAAACGGGATCATTGTTATTATAAGTTAGCAAACTAACACGAATTCATGTGGGCCAATTATTCACTTAGACTCCCTTATTCCTAGGTGTATCTCTTATATTTTATTTTTGTCTTGAATGATCATGAGGATGCATTGTTTGACTGATTTCGATAGTTATTTAGGCCGAAAATAAAGTGAACGATTTAATCAATAGTTAGCTAAAGGACAAAATCTTTTAAAACTGCTTCTCGGGACCTCATAAAGTTCATATCTTGGCATAACTCGCTTCACGATTTGAGACCTTTCTCGGACCAATATTTGGCAGCGACTTCATACTTCGAATCTTGAGAGACGTTCATGAAATAATGGTCTTCTCTTCATAATAGGAATTTCTTCACTTGAAGTTTTTGAGAGATTCTTCATATTTGGACCACGACTTCTTCATTTTTCTCCAATCTTTATTTTGGACTTTGATATACAACGACCCGCCTCCTTTTAGGACTTGGATCTATTTATCCTCATACCTTGTTAGGGCCTTTTTGGATAGACTTCTCCATGATCTTTTGGGGAGTTTTTGCTTTTCGTCATGTGTCTCGATCCTTCATATTGATTTTCGATAAATGATTCTTCACATCACTTTTGGATCTTTAGCAACAAAATGTAGCCCTCATGCCTTGTTAGGGCCTTTTCGGACTCGCCAATCTTCGCATCCCGCTTTAATAAGTTATGCCTTGGCTATGAACTCTAATTAATACCGAGCAACTTTTAAACGATCTTGGGCTAGAAGCTAAGTAACTTTTCAAATCGTACAACCTTATTTATTGCAGATAAATTTATTAACAAGCGATGGGAGAATAGGCTCATAATTAACTCACATAAATTCACGAAAGAATACCAAACTTATAATTGACTCTATCATCTCTCGTCCTCCACAGTTTAAAATCTTAAGGAATGAGACTCGTGGATGCTTAGCCTATTAAATCAAAGTTTTAGGTTTTCGAGTCATCTATAGGATCTTGCAAACTCTTAGACTTTTTCAAGTTTAGAATTCGCATTTTAAAGTTCCCTTGATAAATAACTCTCTAGGATCAATTATAGGAACTTGCGAAAAGTTCTTGTTCTTAACCCGTGAGAGTTAAGACTTTCGCATTTTATTGCTCCCTATATAAAAGCCTAGCAAAACTTGACTTAAACACGTTAAGGATACTAGCTAGAGTAAACTTAGATAAGTAAACTCGGGTTGAGTCAAAATATTCACGACTAAGAAAAATTTAAAAACCACTTTATTTTAGCAAGGAAAGAAAATAAAACTATACAACTAGGCCAAAATAGATTAAAAATTTTGAAAAATGTCGAAAAATCAAATTTTCCGGTTAAAATGAGGGCAAATTCATGGAAAAGACCACTTACTTCGATAGAAGTCCCCCCTACACTTGATATAAACATTGTCCTCAATGTTTAAGCATGTGGGAGTAAACTCCCCCACACTTAGGACATTGTGCACTTTGTTTAAATCTTGCTAAGGAAGGGACAACTAAAGTGAGTTCAATGTGAACATATAAAATATGAAATATTGAATCACAAGAGTTTAGGATAGAACCGGGAAGATGGGAACACGGGATCACGGTTCGTCAAAAGTCATCAAAAGTGGATCGTTGAAGCTTGAATCTCAGTATAGAATAAGAAACAAGACAACAAACACACACGGGGCTCCCCCTACACTTATTATGAAAGCAGTAAAAGATAGATCACGGGTTGCCTCCCGAGAAGCGCTTGTTTTTGTTCACCGAGTCACGAGCCTGACTCGACCCAAATTTAGTTCATGGGGAACGTGGTGAGGGATGGAATCATCTCATGGGAGATGTCCTCACCAAAGTACAGCTTCAACCGCTGGCCATTCACCTTGAAATTGGGCCCATTTGGCTGAGAAAGCTCAATGGTCCCATATGGAAAGACTTTGGCGACGGTGAATGGACCAGACCAGCGGCTCTTCACCTTGCCAGAGAAGATCTTCAACCGAGAGTTAAAGAGTAGAACTTGATCACCAACGTGGAACTCTCGGTTCTTAATTCTAGCATCGTGGATGATCTTGGTCTTCTCCTTGTAGATCAGCGAGTTCTCGTAAGCTTCATTCCTCAGTTCATTTAGCTCGTTGAGTTGAATCTTGCGACGATCACCAGCTTTGTTGATGTCGAAGTTAGCCCACTTCAAGGCCCAGTACGCCTTGTGTTCCAGCTCGATAGGGAGGTGGCAAGCTTTCCCGTACATAAGACGATAAGGTGTACAACCGATCGGGGTCTTATAAACAGTACGGAAAGCCCACAGAGCATCATCTAACTTATCGGCCCACGCGGCACGATGCTCTCCCACAGTACGCTCCAAATTCGCTTCAATCCACGGTTGGAAATCTCGGCTTGACCATTGGTTTGGGGATGATAGGAGGTGGAAAGACGGTGATTAACACCATACTTAGCCATGACTCTTGTGAATTGATCGTTGCAAAAATGAGTCCCGCGGTCACTGATGATAGCACGAGGAACGCCGAATCGAGCAAAGAGCTGCTTCAAAAAGTTCACAACCACCCTCGCATCGTTCGTAGGGAGAGCCTTGGCTTCAACCCATTTAGAAACGTAGTCAACGGCGACGAGGATGTACTTGTTCCCTTTAGATGATGGAAATGGCCCCATAAAGTCGATGCCCCATACATCAAAGATTTCACATTCTTGTATGAAATTTTGAGGCATCTCATCTTTATGTGTGATTTTGCCTTGTCTTTGGCAAGCATCACAATGTTTAACCATATCGTGAGAGTCACGATAAATGGTGGGCCAATAGAATCCAGAGTCGAATACTTTTTTCGCGGTGTAATTGGGACCAAAGTGACCACCGGTGGGTCCTTTATGGCAAGCGTCAAGGATTTGTACCGCTGCCGGCCCATCAACACATCGACGAATAATCAGATCAGCACATTGTTTGAAAAGGTAAGGTTCGTCCCAGAAATAATGTTCAATATCTTTAAAGAACTTTTTCTTTTCTTGGGACGTGAGCCCTTCCTTGAGAATCTCACCCGCTAAGTAGTTTGCAATGTCCGCAAACCACGGGGTGTCATCGAGATTAGAATTGATAGACATTAAGGCCTCAAGGGGAAAAGAGTCATTGATCTCTTTGTTCGGATGATCCCCTTGATAAGGATCCTCAAGTCTACTGAGATGATCCGCGGCTAGGTTTTCAGCGCCCTTTTTGTCACGAATTTCAATGTTGAATTCTTGAAGGAGAAAAACCAAACGAAGAAGTCTTGGCTTAGAGTCTTGCTTAGTCATCAAGTACTTCAACGCGGAATGATCGGTATACACGATGGTGGTAGAAAGGACAAGATAGGGGCGAAATTTTTTAAAAGCATACACTACAGCTAAAAGCTCTTTTTCGTAGTGGTATAATGCAATTGAGCCCCCGTCATTGTCTTGCTAGCATAATGGATTGGTTGGAAGTGTTTGTTCACTCTTTGGCCCAAAACCGATCCAATAGCAAAGTCGCTAGCATCACACATCAACTCAAAAGGTAGCTCCCAATTAGGGGTAACCAAGACCGGTGCCTTAGTTAGCTTATCCTTAAGAACATTGAAGGATTCAAGACACTCTTTGGAAAAGATGAAAGGAGTATCTTTTTCCAAGAGGTGGGTCATCGGGCGAGCGATTTTAGAAAAATCTTGGATGAATCGACGATAGAAGCCCGCATGACCGAGGAAACTTCTCACACCCTTCACGGTTGAAGGTGGAGGCAATCTAGCAATAACATCGACTTTAGCACAGTCCACTTCAATACCGGCTTTGGAGATTTTGTGTCCTAGCACGATGCCCTCTTTTACCATGAAATGGCATTTTTCCCAATTTAGAACAAGGCGAGTGTCTTCACACCGCTTAAGCATACGTTCTAAATTGGCAAGGCAAGCAGAGAAAGAATCGCCATAAACCGAGAAATCATCCATGAAGACTTCCATAGTTTCTTCAACTATGTCATGGAAGATAGCCATCATACACCTTTGGAATGTCCCAGGAGCATTGCACAAGCTGAAAGGATTTCTTTTGTAGGCAAATGTTCCATAAGGACAAGTGAATGTGGTTTTCTCTTGGTCTTTGGGATCGATGGGAATTTGAAAATACCCGGAGAAACCGTCTAAGAAGCAGTAATAGTCATTACCCGCTAGACGTTCAAGCATTTGGTCCATGAAAGGAAGGGGAAAATGATCCTTTCTCGTAGCATCATTGAGTTTGCGGTAGTCTATACAAACTCTCCACCCTGTAACGAGACGAGTAGGAATCAACTCGTTGTTTTTGTTGGGAACAACGGTGATTCCGCCTTTCTTAGGCACACAATGGACGGGACTAACCCACGGGGAATCTGAGATAGGATAGATCATTCCCGCATCAAGAAGTTTGATAACCTCTTTTTTGATTACGTCATGGATCTTAGGATTCACCCTTCTTTGACTTTGAATAGTGGGTTTAAAGTCGTCCTCCATGAGAATTTTGTGTGTGAAGAAGTGAGGATCAATTCCACGAATATCAGAGATCTTCCAAGCAATCGCTTTCTTGTGATTCTTCAGCACGACGATAAGTCGGGATTTTTCTTCTTCTTTCAAGTCCTTAGCGATGATGACCGGTAACGTCTTGTTGTATTCAAGGAAAATGTACTCGAGATGAGACGGAAGATCCTTAAGCTCTAAATCCAGAGGATTTTCGATGGACGGCGTAGTCAACTTCGGATCATCGGTAGAGATATCCTTAGGAGATGGTGGAGAAGTTTGGTCCTCATTGAGAAGTTTCTCAATGGTACGAATGTCTTCTCCCAATCGGTGGGAGAACCATCATACTTAAGATCGAGAGGACCCAAGCTAGCTTCAAAATCATCTAAGTGACTGTCTCCAAAAGGAGTCAATGCCGGAGCAATTGAGGCAACGGTCTCAACATTGGGTAGAGAAGAAGAACCACTTTTACAAGCGTCTTTGAAATGTTCTTCACAAGCCTCATCAAGAACATCAATGAAATTAACACTCTCGTTTTCCGAAGGCTGCTTAGAAAGTTTACCCATGTTGAAGACGATTTTATCGTCACCAACTCTCATGATTAATTCGCCAGCGGCGACATCAATGAGAGTGCGACCGGTCCTCAGGAATGGACGTCCAACGATTAATGGAACAAGGGGATCCATCTCGTAGTCAACGACAACAAAATCCGTCGGGAAGGTGAATTTGTCGACACCAACGAAAACGTCTTCGGCTATCCCCACTGGATAAGCAACCGTACGGTTAGCTAATTCCAAAGTCATTCGTGTGGGGACTAGCTCGGGGAGAGATAATTGCTTCCAAACACTTAATGGCATTAAATTAATACTGGCACCTAGATCGGCTAGGGCCATGCAATTCTCTACTCCTGGGAAGTTGCAAGGAATCAAGAAACGACCTGGATCACCAAGTTTGGTTGGCAATTTCCTTAAGAGCACTGCGGAGCAATTCTCATTAAGTTGGGTCTAAGCAATATCGAGGAGTTTCTCCTTATCACTGAGAAGATCTTTAAACATTTTAGCGTATTTTGGCATGTGAGCGAGAGCCTCAGCAAAGGAGATATTGAAATTCAGTTGTTTGAACATTTTAAGAAAGTTCGAAACTTGAATATCATCCTTGTTCTTCAATTTCTCTTTCCTCAACCTCGAAGGATAAGGTATATTGGGTTGAGATGAAGGATTTGGGATAGAATTCGCACTCACATCCTTGGGTGGTGGAGGGGTAGAAGTAGAAGGTGGTGGAATTGGAGAAGTAGAAGTTGGAGGAATCGAAGATGGAGGATTCGAAGAAGGAGACTCGATTTCCTTTGTCACAATCACCGGTGTAGGTGTAGGAAGCTCGGGTTCCATTAAACCTTTTCCACTGCGAGTGGTGATTGCTTTCATCTCCCCTCTTGGATTAGCAACGGTGTTACTCGGAAGAGAACCCGATCCAGAGGCTTGATTACAAGGGAAGAAACTAGCCATCATATTCCTTAAGTCATTCGTTTGACTTGCCAAAGTGTTTCGCATATCAGCTCGAAGATCATTCCCTTGCTTCACCATATCTGCTTTCATGTTGGCCATTTCCCGCTGAAGATTTTGCACGATCACATCGTTCGTCCTCATGTAGGTTTCAACATCTTGGTGTAAGGCTGTTGGTTGGTTGAGAGGAGGAGTATGGTAGGCGGGTGGTTGATAAGCAGGTTGTTGGTAAACTTGGTTGTTTCTTTGAGGTGGATATGGGTTTCTTTGGTTTGGATATAGAGTTGGAGCACGTGGTTGGTTTTGATTGTTGCGATTGAGGTTGTTTGGGTTTTGTGGGGGAAAACCGGGAGGTGAAAGAAAGTTGTTTGAGCGATAGCTGAGCAAGTTGCGGTCACCTTGAGGACGTGCTTGATAGCCTCCTGTAGAATAGGTACCGTTGGCGGCATACACATTTCCGGATTGTCGTGAGTCGAAGGACAATCGGTGTATGAGTGAGAACCCCCGCATATATCACATGATTGGCTCAAAACATTAGCTTGGGCATTGAATTGTTTGGCATTGTTGGCATTTTGTAAAGCAAGCGATTCCACAAGCGAAGTAAGCTTATCAATTCTTTTGTCGGCATCACTAGTACTAGCACTTGCTACATTAGTTCTAACACTCTTGGTTTGTACTCTAGATTTGTTCTCAATAATATCCCAAGCAACATTAGAAGACTTAACCAAAATATTACCCCCCGAAGCACTGTTTAGTGAATCTTGGTCATTCATGCTTAAACCATTGTAAAAAGTATTGATTTGATGTACTTTTGTTAAACCATGTTGTGGACACTTTCTTAAAAGTTCCTTAAAACGGTCCCAATATTCACTAAAAGACTCACCGTACTTTTGTTCAAAGGTAATAATTTCATTCCGCAAAGCGGTAGTACGTGAGGGTGGGAAAAAGTAGTTGATAAACTTGGTCTCTAAATCCGTCCACGTAAGAATACTTTGTGGCGGTTCCTTATCGAGCCAATTACGGTCTTGTCCCTCTAAAGAGAAAGGGAAAAGTTTCAAGTGAATCACTTCTTGTGATACCCCATTGTACTTAACCGTATTGGTAAGCTGAAGAAACCTTTTAATGTGGTCATGAGGATCATCAAGTGAGCGCCCCAAGAAGGGTTGAGCAGAGACCATTTGTATAAAGCCAGATTTGAGTTCAAATTTGTTGGCTCCAATATCAGGGATAACAATTGCATCGGTGTTGCCTTCTACGTGCGATTGCAAAAGCTCGATCATTGGTTGATTGTCCATGGTGACAATTGGTTGAGTAATGACTTCGGCTTGAGCTACTCTCTTCTTACGAGCACGAGTACGCATGCACACCTACAAAAGGATTAGAAAAATAGAAAGGAAATATTTTTGGTTTTTATGGTTTTTCAATATTTTTGTATTTTTGAAGATTTTATATTTTTTAGGATTTTTGAAAATTTTAAAGCAAGGAAAATAACGTTCAAAG
Source organism: Glebionis coronaria (assembly GCA_025667525.1). Classification (NCBI taxonomy): domain Eukaryota; kingdom Viridiplantae; phylum Streptophyta; class Magnoliopsida; order Asterales; family Asteraceae; genus Glebionis; species Glebionis coronaria. The sequence goes on along the minus strand of CM046880.1, from coordinate 587,344,758 downwards.
ATGAACGGATCCCAAAATCCAACGCGTCTCTCACTAAAAACCTTTAATCTTAACGAAAAGAGCCAGCAGCGGCGCCATTTAATACAAGGATTTTTCACACGAAGTATCAAAGTTCGTTGAACCGAATCTCTTCGAATTGACTATTGGTTCAAAGTGCGACTCAATTGTTCTTGGTGGAAATTAAATTGTTTGGTTGATTATCTGTTTTAAACTAATAGCAAATAAGTAAGTGTCGTTGAGTAAAGTAGAAGTTTAAAGATTAAACTAAAAATAACGAGTTAAAAATAAATGCTTGAAAACTTAAAGACAAGATTAGAAAAATACTTGAACACTTAATAAATCTAAAACTTGAAAACTAAGTAAAAACAAGAAATTAAGTCCGTCGGAACTCCTGGTCGGAATCCCGTCGGAATATGCTGGTCGGAATAACAAACAACCCTCTGGTCGGAATCCTGCAATCGGAATATGGGACAAAGAAGCTAATCGGAATGTGGTAAAATTACCCAATCGGAATAATTAAAATTAAGGCTAATCGGAATACTAGAACTTGAGTCAAATCGGAATGTTTAGCAAAACATCCAATCGGAATGTAAACAAAGTACCCTCGTCGGAATATTAAACCCTAACCCGATCTGATAGATCAGAATATTGGAGATGCGAATCGGAATAATATTAAACCCTAATCCGATCAAGTGATCGGAATAAGGGGTGGTGCAATCGGAATGTAGTGATCGGAAAAGGGTTTATACCTTTTCGATTTATGTGGGATTCGAGAATAAGCAAAGGTGATAAGCTATTTTGATAAGCTATCACCCAAAACTTGAACGAATCTAATATGAAACGGATTAAATAAGCTCAAATAGCAACTTTCACTAACTTTAAATTAGCAATCTTTTCAATCAAACTATAAAAAGATGAACTTTTTAAGAAAACTTTTAAAAGTAAATAAGCTAAAAGAAGCGAGTAAGCCAATAAGCACAAGAATCTTAAAGCTTAATCGTATGAAAGCTTAAGTAACTATAAAAAGATTAACTTTTTAAGTACGAAAACATCAAGATCAACACGGATTTAAAGTATTTCGCACCAAAATTAATCTAAAAATCAAGAAAGGTAGAAAGAGATGAAAGATTAAAAGCTTAAACTTAAAATTGATTAATGAAATCAACAATACAAAAGGTTTAATCTTGAAAGATTATAAGAAAGAGAAGATAAAACTTAGTGAGAGAAAGTTGAGAACTTTCTCTCTCTAAAACTAGAAAGAAAAATGAAAAATTGAAACTAACTAGTAAAACACTAACCACCCTCCTAATGTGTATTAGGAGGGTATTTATAGGGAAAAATGGGAAGGAGTGCATGTGTTGCCTCTTCTTTCTTTCTTTGTTCACGTCTTCTCGACTCGATATAATTCTTTGTCTTTTCTCGACGTCATCTCGGGATTTGAACTTGTCTTGATAATTTTCTTCTTTATTTAAGACTTGAGTTCTTCGACTTCATTAAACTTCTGTCTTTAGACTTTTTCTTCGATAAATCTTCAGAATAGGCCTTGGACTTCCGTTCTTTTTGCATTCTTGATCTTTTGACTTCGTCTTTTCCCGTTTTCTTCGATAAAAGCCCGTGAAAGCCCGTGTTTTCTTCCTTTTTCATCTTTTGGTCCTAAAACACAATAAAAACACAAACCACGCATAATTTCGACTTTTACGACATAAAATACACGTTTTGGTCTTGTTATTATTGGAAATAAGTGGTAAAAGGATAAGTGTTTTCACACTTATTAGATTACATCATTTCTTGAAAATTTTAATTTTCTAAAACACATGCATCATGTTAAATTGATGGTGGGGATTTGAATAGGAATGATAAGTGAATGGTTTTGGATGATTTAATTGTGTTTTTATTGAAGATTTTTTATGATGGTGATCATGGTTGTTGTTTTTGAGTCGAACCTGAGAGAAAAAGAATAACAACTCTTTTTCTTGTCTTAATGTTATGGTAAGTGTCTGTGTTTTATTTTTTTTAAAGTAGTGATAGTAGTGAGTAAGGGGGTGTTTGGCAACAAGTTTTGCTAGACAACATAATAAGTAAAATAAAAGGTGTGTTTGGTTTTGTGTTGAGCCGCGGGTACGAATAAAGACAAAAGAGCTTCGGCTCGGTTTATACCAACTAAAATTCATTATAATTAAATCTTGAGCCCGATAATTAAATTAATGCATAACGAATCATAAGAACAGGCTTTCGACTCGTTTTCAACCAAATACGACCGTAAGTCGAAAAATAATGAAAATAAAATTAATAGCTCTTACGGATAAAATATGGCACTCGTCGTCTTCTCGATTATTTAACGGATAAATTCCATTCCTCAGAACATCAAATAAAGTCTCAATCTCCGGTTTCAACGTAAACCGTCAAACAGTACAATACTTACCATTACTTAGGAATTCAAAATCCATTACAAAGTTAGGATAAAATAATGACGTCGAGTTCGGGTCATTACAATCCTCGTCCTCATCTTCATCTTCATCCTTATCCTTTTCTTCCTCATCCTCTTCTTCCTCCTCATCTCCTTCCTTATCCTCTTCCTTATTTTGATCATTTTCACCATCATCCTCATCACCGTTATCCTCATTATCTTCCTCCTCTAGCTCGTCTTCATTGTCAGACTCAGAGTCGGTAGTATCTGCATGTGTATCTTCAATAATTGCTTTGTTGAGATATTGCAGAACTTTTCTTTTATATTTCGATTTATGAGCTCCCATATCTTTCAGTCGTGTCTGCAACAATGTCATTAGTTTAAGGGTAGATAAACCATTACTGACAAGAGTTGGTAGCTGCTGATCAACATATGACTTGACTTCTCGTCGAATGATCTTGGTCATCTTCTCATCAATTGACCCAAGAAAGGCGGCATTCTCTTTGTCACGAGCTTTCTTCTCTCCAAGAAATGATTTGTGTTGTTCTTTAAGTTTAGACACTCTGTCGGATATTTTCTTAAGTGTAGGCTTATCAGGTTGCGGTTCCTTGAGAGGTTGTGTGTCGGGAGTGGTGAATCTTTCAGTCAGTGTAGCTATTTGTTTAGTTTGAGCCTCCAGCTGTTGTTGAATAGACTGGATTAGTGGATTACTGACTGTGAGGAATGGGTTGGAGGTGGATGATACTTGTTGTACTAATGATGGAGGTGTAACCATGACTGTTAAAGTGGTGGTAGATGATACAGGTTGTTCAAGGATAGGTGATGGTGTAGCTGCAGTGATTGGGGCGGTAGTTGATACAGGTTGTTCAGCTGTTGAAGATGGTGTAGATTCAGTGGTTGGGATGGTAGTTGATACCGGTTGTTCAACAAGTGCTGGTGTGATAGCTGGTGTTATGACATCAGGGATGACCGGGGTGGATAATGGTGGAATGGTAGTTGATGTAACAGAAGTTATAGGAACATCCACCATGTTTTCATTTATCGATGGATCTGTATTTGTAACCTCGACACCCTCCCCTTCCAAATTAAGATATTTCATAACATCGTCAGAGCTGGAAGTAGACTTACTTTGAAGTTGAGTTTCTGGTATGAAATTTGCATGAGCATCGTCGTGTACCACCGTGTGAGTTGGTTCCAGTAAAGATGTGTTGACATTTACATCATGATACAACAAATTTGTATCTGTGTTTGCACTGCTACCACCTTCTTCACTCTGCTCACGACTTTCAAAATGGAAGTTATCAGCATCTTCATAAGCATCTTCATCGGTAGGATCTTCATAAAATGCCATGTCAGCATCAGGATTACCAAATTCCTCTAAGTCCTCAAACAGTCTTGAGCCTGATCCTGTGGAGCTTGCAAAAGCTTCCTCTCTGCTTTGTTGAAGAATAATACGTAGTTGTTTGGCTTCAGAAATGGTTTGCTTAGCTGGTTCAGCTGAAGCAACAAGTGCTTCTTTACCTTTGGTTTGCTTTGCTTTCTTTGGCCTTCTTAGTGGTACTTCTTCGTTGTCATCCTCAGTGTGGGTCATCTCAGCTACTTCAGCATCTTCATCAACTAAATGCTCTTTCCCTGTGCCTTTATCTTTTGATGAAGCAGTCGATTGGCGCTTGGAAATTCTCTTCTTTCGTTTACCTTTTTGTGTCTCTGATTGTTTCTCGGAGGGAGCTGTATTTGCTCGTTTGAACTGTGCTTCAATATCCTGTAGCATCTCTCGGTAGTGATCACTTTCCCTGATTCCTTCATTCATCATGATGTCTGGCACTGGAGCTGGTCTGAGCTTATACTTTGTGAATTGATTATCCGCAGTCATAGTGTCAAACACATCGTCACTATCTTGAGTATGATAGAAGAAATTCCCACGAGGATCAATATCTGGGTCACTCTTCATGAAGAAATTGATGATTAGTTTTGTGAACCTTGGTAATGGGAGATGCACCGCTTTCCTCTTGGAACTTGTGAATTGATGACAGAATTCCTCCCAAAGTTGTAATGCATACTCCACCTTAGATCTAGTTTAGAGACCCCAAAAGATAATTGCCTGAGAGGGTCGCATTGCGTCTGATCCACGAATCTTGGAAGTAAGGCATTTTACTAAAGTAGTGACAATTGCTTTCCAAGGTTGCCCAATATGTGACGTGTTAAACTGAGAAAGGAAACCAATTTCACCCTCATAATTCAATTCTCGGATTACTCTAAGCAGTTCTTCTGAATCTGGGTGAGGCACAAAGTGTTCCCCTTTTGCTAACATAGGAAGCTTGAATAGTTTCCTAAATTGACGCAAGTCAAGTGTCAAGTCCTTTGTTGTTTAGAGTAAAAGCAATAATCTTCTTTGACAATTGTTTTGACTGTGTGATTGTGGTTGTTGCCCAAAATTCGTGCATGTATACTTCAGGATCTGACGCAGTGACACGTAATGTATCCTTTATTGGTGAACAATCTAGGATGTCTGTTGCCATTTTGAATGCCGCCAAAGAAGGATCGAAATCGTCTTTCAGACGAAAATTGTTTGGTGCATGTTGCATGCTAGCATTAAGTGGAACAAGGATAAGATCTAGTCGCTTTTGTTCTTCTTCGGTTATCGACATTTTCCTGCTTTTAGATAAAACACAAGCACACTTGATATATACACATATATATATCTCATAAACTATGTAAATCCGAAGCACTGGAATAAAATCACAACAAATGTCACCACGTATGATTGAGTAACAAAATACAAACATAGTTCATATGGACTGAGTTCATACATTCAGAATCACACCTAGAATTATGAAAGATATGCCACAGACAATTTATTCTAAGGAGATAACGACCTAGCATTAGTTCTTTGAATATTTGGATTTCTTGGTTGTCATAACCAGAACCTTAGTAGGTCTAGGTTTAGTTTCAACCACAACCTCAGTAGGTCTTGGTTTAGTTTCAACCACAACTTCAGTAGGCTTTGGTTTAGTTTCAACCAATACTTCAGTAATTTTTGGAGTATCCTCACCCCAGATTTCAGTAGGCTTGAACACAGGGTTAGACAATGATGAAACTTTGTCTTCCATGGCCTGGATATAAAACACAAGACATTGAATAAGTAATTTGTATCTCTTTTGTTTACAGAATTGTCAACTTATTAAATAAGATGAACTTTTGTAATAAGAAACCTTTCAAGTATTCTTATGAGATAAAATTATTTAATTTCAATAAAACTTGGTTTCATTTTAATGGCCCTAATTTACTTAAAGCCTAATAAAGTGGGAGTGCAGTCTAGGCCGAATTCATTAGATAGTCTTTGGCATGTGCACAATTCTTAAAGTCCATTACAAGCCTAACAAGTGTTACAATGTAAACCCTTATCGCAATCTAAAAGACATTCAAGGCAAAAAGGCATTGCAAAACTAAGTCCTTTGTGGTGCTTAACATATCTAAACAAACTTGCAATTTTTTTGTCCATCGTAACTATGCATCGCATTGGGATCGTATTGAGGCCATCGCAGCGAGTCCATCGCATTGAACCCATCACATTGGACCCATCGCACTGGACCCATCGCATTGGACCCATCGTATTGGACCCATCGCATTGGACCCATCGCATTTGACCCATTGCAACGGACCCATCGCAACGGATCCATCGCAATGGATCCGTCGCAACGGACCCATCACAACGGACCCATCGCAACGGACCCATCGCAACGGACCCATCGCAACGTGTCCATCGTAACAAGCCATCGCAATGGACACATCGCAACGAGCCCATCGTAATGGTGCCATCGCAGCGAATCCATCGTAGTTATGCCATCACAATCAATGCGATGAGAAGCCATCGTAGTCAGGCATCGTATTCTGGGCGATAGAACCAAGGCAAATCTTTTGAGTTCGATTACGAGACTTAGAAGCTGTTATAGGCCAAACTGGGTAAAAACAATATTAATCTAGGCTAGATGAATAAATCCCTCTACTTAAAACCCATTTTCATCATGAAATTGAAAACCATAATTTGTTCAGATTCGATGGATACATGTTTGAGTTATGAGAGGAGCATGAGATAATCATCTAAATAATACACAATGATAGTAATAAGTATACCTAGATCAGATAATCGAGTAGCACAAATAGATGGATATGGGAAGCTTTAACAATGGCGGTTGGGAGTTGTGATTGTTGTGTGTGTAACTCTTATGACAAAGAGACGAGTAGGGGGGATATATTTGACTTTGTTCAAACCAAGTTGCAAGAAATTGCAACTTGGTCCCCCGTTTTGCAATTGTGCAATGTTTTACCCCCAAGGATTAACTAATCACATGTAAAAAACACATGAACTAACAAACACCTTAACCCGTAACGTCTTATCTTTGAAAACAAACACGAACACATACATTTAACGCCTAATTTCAAATAACCTATTCCTCAAGTTATATTCCACACAAGGCACACTTAGCATTTAATGATGACGATTAACGGTTTATGTTTTTTGAAAACCCTTTTTGAAGACCAATTTTAATTCCAATAAAATTTAATATTTGCTCCCCCTTAAAGACGGACCCGTTTTCTATTTAAAGAGCTGTAGTCAGTGATTTTAAAGGAGCAAATATCCATGAAGACATTTTCCGGTTTAGAGATTGATTGGAACGATTCTGGTGGCAATAAGATTTCTCTTATTTTTACAAAATAAGTGCACTAAAACGTATACTAATTTGTGTTAGACCAAGTTATAAAGTAAACTTGATCCCTTACAAGGTTTTTAAGTAAACCTTGCCCGAGAAAATTAATTCCCGTTGTGAGCCAACGTTTTCAAAAGAAATACGTGACATGAATGCGAAAAGCGGGTTGCAGTCTGAAATAACTACAAGCCATAATGGGCATGTTTTTAAAAACATGTACAACTTTTATACGAACTCTATTTATGGCGCCGTGTCAATTTTAATCGATATTTCTAAGGCCGTAAATATTACCGTACTAAAAGACATGCCCGTTTTAAAATGAAAATATTTTTGGATTTTCTTGATTTTATATTTTTTATGGTTTTTGTATGTTTTATATTTTTGTATTTTTATTTTGGTGGTTTAAATATATACGATAATATACAAGATCACGATCAAAGGATACTTTAGAATAGTTTACCACCACTATTCTTCATATTCTTCTGCCAACTCCTTAAGTGTCGCTGGTGAGAATGATTTCATGCCTAGCTTTTCGATCAAAAACTCGATACGTCCTCGATCTAAGGCCTTTGTGAATATATCTGCCAGCTGATACCCAGTGTTGACGAAGTACAGTTCGATCACTCTATTTTCCACTTGCTCTTTGATAAAGTGGTAGCGTATGTCAATGTGCTTCGCCTGGGAATGTTGAACGTAGTTGCAGCACAAAGCAATTGCACTTTTGTTATCACAGTACATCGAGATTTTGTTGAAGCCAAGACCGTAGTCAGTTAATTGTGATTTCATCCAAAGAACTTGAGCACAACAACCGGACATAGCAATGTATTCAGCCTCTGTACTTGATATTGCAGCGCTTTTCTGCCTTTTAGATGCCCAACTAATAAGTCTATCTCCAAGAAGTTGCACACTGCCAGAAGTGCTACGTCTTGCATCTTGATACCCAGCATAATCCGCATCTGCCTATGAGATTAGTGCAATAGAGGAATCCTTCGGATACCACAGACCACGATTAAGTGTTCCTTTAAGATACCGAAAGATCCTTTTCACAACATGTAAGTGCTGTTCAGTAGGCCGAGCCTGATACCGGGCACATGTGCATATAGAAAATTGCAAATCAGGCCTGCTAGCAGTCAGATAGAGAAGGGTGCCGATCATTCCAGATAAAGTTTAGGATCGACAGCTATCCCTTCCTTATCTTCATCTAACTTGGATCTCTCCATCATTGGAGTATCCACGGGGTCACAATTTTCAAAGTGATACTTCTTTAATGATTCAAGAGAAAATTTGGATTGATTAATGAAGATGCCTCTGGGATTATGAGAAATTTGCAACCCTAAGAAAAATGAAATTTTTCCCATCATGGACATCTTAAAACGTGTGGACATAATTTTCTCAAAATGGTCAGACAATCGTTGATTAGTAGCAGCAAATATTATATCATCAACATAAATTTATACCAGTATCATGTCGTTGTCCTCCTTGAGAATAAATAATGTTGGGTCCACTTTGCCTTTGGAGAAGCCTTTCGAGATGAGGTACGACGATAGGAGATCGTACCACGCGCGTGGAGCTTGTTTCAACCCATAAAGAGCCTTCTTGAGCTTGTACACGTGATTAGGATACTACGAGTTGACGAATCCATTCAGCTGGCTTACGTAGACATCTTCCCTTAATTCACCATTGAGAAATACCGTCTTAACATCCATTTGGTAGACGATCATGTTCATATGAGCAGCATAAGCAAGGAATAGCCTAATTGCCTCCAATCGTGCTACAGGAGCAAAGGATTCTTCAAAGTCAATACCCAAAGCTTGTTTGTAACCTCTAGCAACCAATCTAGCTTTGTTCTTCAGCACTCCACCTAACTCATCGAGTTTAACCTTATATACCCACAACAATGTAAGGATTTCAACGTTGCTGGGTAAAGGAACTAATTCCCACACTTCAAGACGTTGAAATTCATTATGTTCCTCTTGCATGTCTTCAATCCAAGATGATTTAGTCATCGCTTGTTGCCAGTTTTTAGGTTCAGTGTCGGAAAGAAATGCATCAAAGTAGCAATATAATGCATGTTCTTGGAGTTGGTGGCGTGTTAAGACTGATCGATTGATGTCCCCAATAATATTACGGATTGGGTGATCCTTTGTCCATTTTTTATTGTGATTTTCAATCCGTGGTGGTCGGGAGTGAACGATTGAAGGAGCTTCGTCTGAGGTAGAAGCACCGTTAGGGTCTTCAGGTATTTGTGAACCAAAGAAAGGAAGCTCTTGTAAGTGAGTAAATTCCAAGTCATGATTATAGGGATCCTCTTCAACATCATTAGGAACGAGTGGGGGTGATGATTCAGGTGTAGTTTGTGAATTGGTAGGGGATGAGACATCTGGTTCAAGAGTAATAGTAAATGTCTCAGACTGATTTCCATTATCTTGAGCAACAACTTCGGGAGACGAAGCTACTGCTGCAGGTGTTGGAGAATCATTACTAGGTGGATCAAAGAATTCATCAAACATAGGTTGAAATAACTCATCCCACTCGGACCTTGTAGGTGATATAAATGATGGAGAAGTAGGATTGTTGGGAGTTAATCCAGAACTGATTGTACCAGTTCCCATATCATGTAATGCGGGTTCAGAGCTGTGTTGCTCAGAAGCCATCGCTGTCAGCTCATCAAAATCGGCATCCAAAGTTTCTACTATCTTGCCAAGACGACGGTTATAAATTCGGTAAGCTTTCTTTGCAGGCGAGTAACCAATGAAAATTCCAATATCAGCCTTCGGTTGAAGTTTGCCCAAATTCTCACTATTTGTTTTTGGATAACACAGTGCACCAAACACATGAAAAAATGAAATATCGGGTTTGTGTCCATGAAATAGCTCATATGGAGTTTTACCATGGCGTTTACGAATGATGGAGCGGTTTTGGGTATAATATGCGGTTGCCACTGCTTCAGCCCATAAGAATAAAGGAGCATTTGCATAAATCAACATAGTTCTAGCAGCTTCCATAAGTGTACGGTTACGTCTTTCCACGACACCGTTTTGTTGTGGAGTGCGGGCAACAGAAGTTTCATGTGAAATACCTACCTTTTCATAATAGTCTCGTATAGTTTGATTAACGAACTCAGTTCCATTATCAGTGTGAATGCGGCGAACAATAGCATGAAGACGTACTTGGATCATCTTTAATAAAGTAATGATATACTTTGGTGCTTGATCCTTAGATGCTAAGAATTTTACCCATGTGAACCTTGAGAAATCATCCACCATGACGAGGATGTATTTTCTACCACTCACACTAGCCGTACGCATTGGCCCGCAAAGATCCATGTGCAAAAGATACAGTGGTTCTTGGTTGGTGTCTTCAGCTTTAGGTTTGTATGATTTCTTGGTGCTTTTCCCCAAAGAACACGCGGAACATAAATGATCCTTGTCGAACTTAAGTTTTGGAAGACCACGAACAAGTTCGTTTTTAGCCAAATGGTTTATAGCATCAAAGTTAAGATGAGATAACCGGCGATGCCACAACCATGACTTGGTCTTGGATGCTTTGGAGAGAAGGCATACAAGAGAGGCGGCCACCATGTTTTGAATGGACAGTGTGTAGAGATTATCCCCTCGAGAACCCTTTAACAAATCATTTCCTACAAGATCACGAATAAAGCAAGTATGTTTTCGAAAAGCCACCTCAAGGTTTGAATCGCAAAATTGTCCCATTGAAAATAGATTGTGACCAAGTCCCTCCACATAATAAACCCTTGAAATCGTAACATTCCCAATTTGGTATTCACCATAACACATGATCTTCGCAATATGGTCGTTGCCGAATTTAACCGTTCCTAGAAACTTGCTGACGAAATTTCTGAGCATCGAGCGATCTCCGGTCATATGCTTTGAGCATCCAGAGTCCAAGTACCAGAGGTTGATTTGGACCACCTGAAAATATCACCAGACAAAGACGATGTATCGGAATCTAGTAGTTCCTCTGTGTTAGCAGGTACAGATATAATTATCTTAGATTTGCTAACCGAAGAATTCTTAGGCTTCCAAACTTGTTTCCTAAATGTCGGCTTAGATTTTAGTTGTCTAAGATCATGAGGTACTTCTTCACTGGTAGGCACAATAGTGGGGGCAAGCCTAGTTAAAGGGCGCTTTTTCCATTTCTTAGTGCTAGTGTTCCTAGTTAAAGGACGTTGAGACCTAGCTTCCGTGGATGTGATCCTAGTTAAAGGGCAGTTAGTTCCATTAGCAGTGAAGGTCCTACCAGTGGGTTTCCATTCCCAACCAACTTGGGTGAATTTCTTTTCCATTGGAATCCATTCAAGATTGTTCCTAATTGCATACATTTCATTCACGTGATCAACAAGGCATAAATCATGACGCTGAGAAAACATGCATTCATTACAATTCCAACAACGCAAATTCGAATTCACATTTTGCTTAGGCTTCTGCACAGAAGCAGATCCTTTTGTCTTAGATACATGGTTCTTTTTATTTGAAACTGAAATAACATTCCTAGGGTGGACTTCTACTTTCTTCTTCGCAGTCCACTAGTGGAAGGCTTGATCCTATCTTTCTTGTCTTGAGATCCTTTAGCCTTAGTAGACATAATTACTCCTGTAGAAGCGATGGGAACATTAGTGATAGATTTTGATGTAGCCTTGATGGGTGTGTTTAATATAGGCTTAGATCCTGGATTCTTATTGAATGGAGTAATGGCAATGGTGGGGGTTTGCTGTTTCGGGGGTACATATATCGGTTGCCCAATGTACTCTAAGTTTTCTAAACAATCTTGAACGCGATCCACATATAATAAAAGATCAGATAGAAGATGACTTGTGGGATCTAGTTCACGCATGTCATCAACGATCTCTCTAGCAAGATCTGCATGTTCTAAGGCATTTTTCATGTATGTGGCAAACTTAGTTGAACTATTCTTAAACTTTGGATCTCGATATAGCACACGTGGGTTGGGTTTGGGAGCACTCTAGGTCGAGGCAGAGATGGTGGCTGGATTATCAACAACTTCTTGTCCTTTGAGTTGAAGTGTCTCCTTTAATTCAGCCAAAACCATGTTTTTGTCTATGAGTTGAATATTTAAGTTAAAGATTTCCTCGCACTTACGGTTCAATTGGTCAACGAGTGTCTTTTGCTCTGCCGCGTTAAAAGCGAAGCGTTCTTCTAACGAACCATAAATATCTGAGAAACCCTGCTTTACTTTATCAAGCTCCCCTATCATAGAAGTAATTCTATCTTCTAGGGCATGATTCTTAATCTCTGCAGCCTCTAGTTCCAATTTCTCTGCTACTGATTCTCTCTTAAGTCTCATAATTTCTTCCTCTAATTCCTGAACTACCTGAATCATCTTGTCACTTGTCTCAACGGAGTTTTCACAATCATTTGTTTTTTAAAGAGTTTCATTTTTAGATTGATTTTCAATTTCAAGAGATATACAATGTTGTTGAAGCTCATTAAAACGTTTTGAAAGTATGTTATAAGAATCTTGAAGCTTTAAAAATTCAGCGTTAGATTCATGACAAGAATGATTATCTACATTAATCACAGGCTCAACAGTATGCACATCATCACATTTATTCACAGTAGATGAAATCTCATGAGCATATTTAAGAGTAACAACTTGCATCACTTTGAGAGACACTATATGTTCTAAGAATCGGTCATATTCGGATAAAATCTTTTCTTTCTCAATTAAATGTTGTTCATAAGCATCATCCATTTCATAGAAAACTTTTTGAACTTCACCTATTTCAAAGCTTAGATTTCCCGCGAGATAATCGACTCCATTTTTAATATTGTTTACAAACGGAACGATCTCTTTCTCAAACACCGTTTTCATGTGTTCGAAAGCCCATTCTCCAGCGGTTTGAGCCGTTGAAGTCGTACATTCCAGGATGACCTTGTCAAAATCGATAAGGTATCGCTCAATCTCTTCCAAGCTTAGCTTTACCGTACTTACCGGTGGAAGATTCTTAGGAATTTCCTTCAGTTCGTCCGAGTTAACGAGTGTAGGAAGTGTACTAAGGCTTTCTCTAGTAGGCATGTAAGCGGATGTATGGATAGATTTCTTTTGCATATTAAATCTAGTTCTAAGATCTATTTTTGCATTGGATGCATTCATTTGTGCATAATCATACTCAGGATATGTAGGAAGTAATTTTAACCGATTCTATTCATGTGGTGACATGCTCTCAGATTCATTTAAAAACACAATCGGATCTAATACCAATCCTAACTTGGTTGCATCATAAAGTCGTGGGTTGTGGTGAAATGCTTGCTTTGCATACCCCGGGTTAGGTGGTAGGTCTATTAGACACGATAGATTGAACTCTTGAAAAGAAGAATGAAACAAGTGTACTAAATGTGAAGCAGAGTATTGTTTTAAAAGCAAAATTTCAGTCTTTTTAACTCTCTCAGACGCCTTAATTTCCGTTTCAACTCTTTTAGACTCGAGAATTTCGAAATCTGTTTTTAGTTTTTGAAAATTATTAATGACTGGCTCTTTTTCTTTAAGTTCTTTCGAAAGATTTGCTCTTAAACTCTCAATTTCTAGCAGATTATCCATTTGGACTTGTCTAAACCTATCAAATTCAGGATTGGTTCAGGTAGTGGACACTGGAGTTAATTCCAAGGTTTTAACCTTTTCCTTATGCAAAGCAAGCTCGGCAGATAAAGTCTGATTAACACTGAGGGTTTCAAGGACCGCATTATTCATTTGGCTAAGCATAGATGCGGAGACCATAACCAAATCAGGTTGAGCAAACGAATTTGTAGTCGTAATAGCTCCCGGTTGTGGTTCACTCAAAGTCTGGGGACTTGCATTGATATTGCTATCATTGTTTGTCTCCTCGATTGAGTTACTAACCACCGGAGGCTGTTCCGGATACTCAGATACTTGCTCAACTTGATAAGGTACAATACTAGTATTCATAGCAGTATTTGGTACCTCATAAATTGTGTTAGCTCCATAAAGTGAAAGATTTTCATGAGAGCTGCTTTGGCGGTATTGAGATCATCACAGTCAGAGTTGTATGCATCCAAATCATCACATTGATATGTCGCATTGTTTGTGATGGCTGCTGTGAGACCGTCAGTGTCTGCGACTCCCGGATCTGCGAGAAATGCCAACTCTTCTTCATCGAGCTCACGTCCTTGGGCTTGAGCATTCACCAAGTAGATCTTCTCCTGAAACCATGTGCTATCCCTTTTCCTCTTGGGCTGCTTACACTCTCGGGCCATGTGCCCTTCCCCTTTGTAGTTGTAGCATATAATCATCTTCATTTTGCCAGTGCTATTACCTCTTGTAGCAGCAGTGTTAGATGAACGTGCACCAGCAGTAAATGAATTGGGTCTCCCCTGAAGTGGTTGCACCATGACTCTGCCATCTTGAATTATAGCCTGTTGTCGAGAGTTAGAAGAGTTCCTTAACTGATTGTTTGTTGTTGCCGGTCCTCTATAACCTCGTTTGTTCAACGTTTGAGTGAGATAAGCAGACATTTGAGCAAGTATATCAGTAGGACTATCCCCTTGTCTAAACTCAAGGACAGGGATCTTATCATCACAATAGAATGTTGGTGCTGATGGAGCTGCAAGCTGGTTTGATGGAACACTAACTTGTTGTGAGTAATGGGGTTGAGGAGCCTCAAGTTGTTGATAGGTAATAGCAGGGTTTGTTAGAGGTTGATAAGGTGAATACTGGTGTGAAGCATAAGGTAACTGATGTGAATCTCCTTGTGATGATGTTGCTGGTTGCTTGTATTGTTGGTGATAAGATGTAGGCGGTTGTGGCAAGATCGAATATTGTGGGAAGCTTGCCGTTTGATACATTGGTTGATAGGAATATTGGTGTCCCAAAGCAAACGGAGAGTTGTGATATGACAGTGTTGGATGGTTTGCCATTAATGCCAATGGTTCTTGATAAGATCCCTGAGATATGCGTTTTTAGATCACGTGCTTCTCGTGTTGTTGCAAGAAGGCATAGAGTTGATCTAAATTTGACTTGTGCAAATCTCGAATCATCATGACATCAGTGACATATTGGCTCCATTCTTGGGGTAACGTGTTCAAGAACTTTGTGTTTAGTTGAAACTGAGCAATCCTTAGATTATACACGTTCATGTCATTCATCAAAGTAGTGAAACGCTAATAGTAATCGTGAAGAGTCTCCCCTGGAATGCATGTAAACCTATCAAACAAGTCATACAATTGACACTCTCGTTCTTGCTTAGTTAGAGAGGTCCCTTGTAACAAAACAGCTAATCGGTCCCAAAGATCCTTTGCCACAATGTGTTCACTTACCATTCTATAGATATCGGGTGGAAGGGCTTGAAGTATTGTCCGAACGGCCCTTTCATCTGCATTGGCAATGATTTTGTTAGCATCGGTTAACTCATGATACAAACTTTCTCGCGTCACATTGTTGACGGTAACTTCTCCCCAATCTAATGGACCTTTTTCAATTGATTGAAGCATAAGTCTACCATTGGGTTTTCCCATGATGTAAGTTTTCATGCGACCTTGCCATGCTTCAAATAAATCTTTGATGAGCAAAGGTGGGCGAGTGTCGGTACCCGAGATGATTGAGATATCGGTAAGCGAAGTCATGGTTGGCATATATGAATTTGAATTCATTTTATGATCCCTTGAAAAAAGATTATCAAAAATGATCGAGCAATGAAATAAGATTATGTGTTTTAATGTTATTTAAATAAAGATATTATGATCTTTTGGTTGTACGTTTTTGTTAATGTCTCCAAATAAATGCAAAGATGAAAAAAATCCTCTAAGTGTTGCAAATGATGGCTGATCGTACTCCTAGATCGGACACCCAGATCGTACCCTATCGATCGTACTCCCTATCCTAGATCGTACTCACTGATCGCATCCGTGATCGTACTCCCTGATCGTATCCAGATCGTACTCACCTATCTTAATCAAGCGATCGTATCCTGATCGTACTCAAGCAATCGTAACCTGATCGTACTCTAGATCGTATCCAGATCGTACTCACCTATCTTACTCAAGCGACCGTATCCTGATCGTACTCAAGCAATCGTAACCTGATCGTACTCTAGATCGTATCTGTGATCGTAGTGGTGATCGTGGTCACTGATCGTAACGTGGATCGTACTTGTGATCACAATGATGATCGTAGTATGGGATCGTGACTATGGATCGTAAGTAGAAACCCCCAGGGTTTATGCAATCACAAAATCAGATCGTAACACACAAAATAAGCCGAGACTTTAAAGCAACAATAAAGAACGGATTTTTACCTTGGGATTCGTGATTCTAGCCAAACGAATGGTACCAAATCGTTACTAAAACTATTTAGAAGAGAGATAGATCACTTAGAACCACAAAAACACGAAATTTTTTTGAAACTTTTGGAAAAATCAATCAAAAACACATGAACACACATGGAAAAGTATGAACAACATAAAACCAATCTTTATTTCATCCCATGGCTCTTGATACCAATTGTATAACAATGATAATCTTTGTGTTTCAAGAGGGTTGATGTATTTCTAGAGAGAAACTTAGAGAGAGAAGTGAAAGAAACTATGTGAATTACTTTGAGAAATGAGACAACCAACACCTCTTTCCGTGGTGGAAAGAGGTTTATAAACCCAAGTCCTTAATGGACTTGGGCCTCCGGCTCATGAACATACGCATGGGTCGGGCTTAACATAAATGTAACTTAAACACTACTACGAGCCTATAACTATATTGTTGGAGTGACCGAGAGTTTCTTTATACGTAAAAACGTATTTCCAACACCCATCATATTCACGGTAGATTGGATTCAAATTTACTTGATATTGATCCCAAACTTAGATCGATTAAGCTTGTGTAAACGAGATTAGATCAAGTTATACACGTAGAGAAACTTTGTTTATGTATAAAGTAATCTAAGTGTTATGCGGAATTAACACTTAAATAAGAACACACAAAGATGTAAACAAACTTTCACTTGATTGATAATAACAAACTTGCTTACAATGAAAGTGTTTAACGTATGAAAACTTATTATGAAACATAACCTAAAGGTCTTCTTTTATAGACATAAGAAGCCTTGTATAAGAGTCTACGTATCAACTATTCTAGGTAAAGATAATTATAGAAAATACAATGTTGAACTTATCTTTACTAGAAACAAACTAGAAACATAATACGCGTAGACTATATCTTTCTATCAGTGCTTGTCTTCAACCTATCAACGCTTGACTTCTTCCTGTCAACGCTTGATCTGTCAGCGTTTGTTTTCTTCCTATCAACGCTTGTTTTCCTCTTGTCAGCGCTCAAGTGAACTGGCTACATTTTATTCCCAACAATCCTCCCCTAAACTTGATATCTACTCTAGTAGTCAAGTTTCTGAATAAAAATTAAGAACTAGGAGGAATCTTACAAATCTTATCATATTGGTAATAAACTTGTCTGATCAAATCTTTGGCCACATCACTTGAATAGTCAATCTCCAACTGTGTTGTCTTCATCTTCTCCAAAACTTCTTTGGACATGGAATACTGACCATCTACAAGAAGATACTCAGCAAACCTTGTAGAGCTCAAATAATACACACCAACAGCTGAATACAAACGCCATTGAAGACCACTAAGATCATCCTCAAGATCCTTCCAAACAACATGATCTTCTTCTCTTGGTCCACACATTCTCTTGAATGTGGACCAAAGTTTTATTCCATTGAATGAAGTACGAGCTTCAGTCTCATACTTGGCTTCCAACAACCTCCAAAGGTCTGCCAAGTCTTCTCTGTCCACACTTGCAAAGAGAGATACAAGAGTGGTAAATGTGTGTACCTCTTTCCCATACCTGCCAATCTTCCAAAACCCACTTTCATCTTCTTCATAGCTTATAATAGGGTTTCTTGCATCAAGAGGTAACACTTGTACCATATCTGAAGCTTCTAATGGTGAGAGCTTGATGCTCCTTCTTATAACAGCTTCACTGGGCTTCAATCTATCCATATCTTTAGGAAACTCAAGAGAAACTCCCTTCTTCAAAGGTCTTGGAACAATCATTGCCTTCTTAAGCTCCATCTCTTCTGCAAGTTCTTCTTTCCTTTCATCTGAAAGAAGTCTTAGAATGTTCATTTCCTGCACTTATACCCAAATGGGATAAGCCTTGTACTCCAACTCTTCAAAGGATAATCCCAACAATTTCTTATAGGTCCATCTTGTTCCATGACATCTGAGTAGCATGTAGTACAACTCTCTTCTATCCCTCTTCAGCAGTGAAAGAATATTGCTAGCTTTGTGTTTTAGAATTACCTTGCAGTCTTTTTGAACTCTTAGAAGAATCTCCAAACCCCAAATTTGGTCTGAAATAGTCAAATCTGGATTCTCCATACACCTATCTTCCCAAGCATGGTACATCTGAACAACTTCTGGCATATCAAAATCTACTTGCAATTTCAACTCTCTAAGCTTCTCTCTTGCCAAATCATCACCATATTCAAGTCTCTCAGGTTGCTCAATTATCATCACACTTGAATCTGAACTGGCTTCATCACTTCCTTCTTGTTCCTCTGAAGTGACAACAAATGGTGATTCACCAAAGTTCTTTCTTTCTTGTTCCACAAGTTGTGCAACTAACCTTCTATCAAACTCTACCTGTGCTGCATCCTTTAGAACTTCTACTTCTACCATGATTCCTTTACCCTTATCTAATGGATCAATGATGGGTAAGGATGATGGTAATACCTGTGAAGATACTTCTTTGATGATAGATGATGACTGGAATACATCAACCTCATCTGCAAGTCTGTCAACGCTCAAATTCCTTGTGTCAGCGCCCAATTTGCTCATGTCAGCGCTTGGTGTGTCAGCGTTCAAATTTTTCTTGTCAACGCCCAAATTACTTGTCTCAGCGCCTCTTGTAATTTGCTCCAACATAGCTGTAAAAGACAAGTCTAAATTGGTAGGAGTTACCAGAGATCTGTCAAAACCTGGTTGCTTCTTCAATTCACTTAGGGCCTCAGCAACACCCAAAGATTCACCATCATGTGAGCCCTTATCACTCACATTAATTTGCTCATCCTCCCCTTTGGAAGATTCCTCCATCCCACGCCTTGTGCTAGCATTCTCCAAAATAACAATCCTCTCCCTTAATTGCTTAAGTTCAAGGCCTTGTGTACTGACAATATGTACCAAGTATGCATTTTGCTTTTGCAAGCTAATGCAGACAGATGTCAATTCCATTAATGTCATTGGTTCCAATCTGCCCTCCTCTAAAATGGGTATTTGACCTCCCAAGTTAGATTCATGGGGCATGGATGAGGTCTTAAAGATGTTAGGATTGTCTTGGCCTGCATCTAAGCCAGAACCAATAGTCCTAGCCTCATCCATAGCACCAACCATACTTGTGGTGGTGGTTCTCTCTGCTACATGGCTAGGACCACTAGAGGAGAACACTCCAGTAGTCCTTTGGCGTTTTTGCAACCTATATTGTGGTGGGGTAGAAGATGATGTGGATTGGGTGGATGTGGGAAGGTTAAGGGGTGTTTGGGCCTGTGAAGGAATGGTGTCAACGTCTGGATTACTTGTGTCAACGCCAACATTTAATGTGTCAGCGTTGAAGGGTTCTTGGTCAATTTCCATGTATTGAGGTGAAGGTAAAGGTTCTGGTATTGGGGCAAGTTGTGGTTGTGGGTCTGGTTGGGGTTGTGCTGCTGCAATAACAGCAAGCATAGCTGGGGTGAGGGGTAAGTCACGGTGAGGGGGTGAATTCATCTTGGTAAAAATAACTTTCTTTTGCACAGGGATCTCATAAAAGTCATCATGATCCCTTGTGTAGTAATTTTGCACATCAAAAACCATTTGTAAAAATCTGGGATAAGCCAAAGTCATCTTATTCCCTTTGTTTTTACACATGCCATCAAAAATCATTTTAGAATAATTAAACTTTTGCCCAGTCGCAATGCACACAATAGCACTAGCAATTGATCTATTAATCTCATTGTGTGGAGTACACTTGGGACTCAAACATTGTAAGATGACATGTATGAGGTACTTCCAGGCTGGGGGAAACTCATGTTTATGATATTTGTTTAAAGTTCCCTCATCAGGGAAAGGATAACCCAAAGCCCTTAGTCCTTGTTCTATTGCATTAATGGGAAGGGTGGTTATACCATCAGCATCATCAAGATGAAAAGCCTGGCGAACCAAGGCTTCAGTAACCACCCAAGTACGCCCATGAACATAAGATGATAATGTAGTCACATTATTAATTGTTGAGGAACTAACAGTGTTCCAAAACTGTTTAATATGTGTGACAGAGATGAGAGGAGCATGAGAAAAAGCATACCTAATTGGGGATGCATTCAAATACGCCACCATCTGTGTGTATTGTGGAAACAGAGTGTCATCAGCGTCAAAATATGCAATCATGTTGTGTTGACTCCTGAATCCCAATACCAAATCACTTGGTTTAAATTTTGGTGCCATTGTTGAAGAAAGCTGTTTGTGAATATTTAGAAAGATGAATTATAGGAGAAAAGTGTTAGACAAGAATATGAGATACCCTGTTTAAAAATAGGAGCCAAATATATAGGAGAGATAGATGTATGTGATTGGTCAAAAATGAGGCAACTATTTTCAAAGTATCATGATGAAAATATTGAAAAGAAAATAAGTTATCTCATGCATTAATTAAAAGTTATCTGCTCCCAAAATTACGGCCCCAAAATTCGTCAAAAATAACAACTGGGTAGGTCCCAATGGGTATCAACGGTCAAAAATAACCCATCAACGCCCAACGGCTATATTCTTGTCAACGTTTGCCAAAGCCATGTCAGCGTCTAAATTGGTCATAACAACGCTTGGAAAAATACTTGTCAGCGTCCAAAAATAAAAATAATAAAAATGAAAAAGGACCTTAACAAAGTAATTTATCCTAGTGAAGATAACCTATAAGTTGATAATTATTATAGGGCGGCAAGAACTGTCCAGTTATGCACACTTGCTTATGCAAGATAGACATAACAGTCCTCTAGTGTCCCTTGCTAACCAAAACTCTTAACAACTAAGTTATCTCATAAAATTCCTTGTAACTCCCAGGTAAAACCCATAAGAAATCATTCCCAAGCCTCCCAACAGACCACAACCAATTCTAGGCCAAAAATATCTTGGCAGCATGCATAGTATATCAACTTTGCATGCTACAGTGCCTCATGATTTAGTAAAACTAACTCATACTCACATGTGGACACAATCTAGAATTGTGATAAGAGTATTATAAGAATACCCAAAAGTCCTAAAGGTTCCTAAAACCTCCCCTTAAACTGTGATACATATGTTGCCCAATAATATACATGAATATAAAAAATTTATGTCAAGATAAGAATAAAAAATATTCCAACCATCATCTATAAATAAAAACATGCTCAAATGATTCTCCAAGGATCCATAAGCAACTCTGTATCCAATGGTAAAATGCTAACACCACCTGCACGCTTAGATTAAAAACCACAAAACTAACATTGTTGCTGACAACGCCACGATAACACTTGTCAGCGTTAAGGTAACCTTTGTCCGCGTTAGAAAAAGATAGTGGAAAATCTAACTTCAAAAGACAAATAACAACGCATTATCCTGTACATACTTTTACAATAAGACCCCAAAACACATATTATGTGAGATTGATCATTCCAATACTTGTTACCAAGTATTGAAACCTTCCAGCATCAAAATGTTTAGTTAATAAATCAGACACATTTTCTTCTGTGTCAACCCTATCTGGTTGTATTAAACCCTTTTCAAAACAATCTCTTATAAAATGATGTCTAATTTCTTTGTGTTTTGTTTTATAATGATGTACAGGATTTTAATAATGCATAAAGTACTGTTATTGTCAACAAATATCTTGGTATGCATGAAATTATACCCATAATCTAACAGCTGGTTATGAATCCATAAGACTTGTCCACAACAAGCAGCTGCAGCTACATACTCCGCTTCAGTTGTAGAATTGGCCACCACTGTTTGTTTCTTGCATTGCCAAGAGATCAATCTACTCCCAAGGAACTGACATCCACCAGTTGTGGATTTTCTATCAAACTTATCACCACCATAGTCACTGTCTGAATATGAAATAAGATCCAATGGTGAATCTTTTGGGTACCACAAGCCAAGATCTGGATAACATCTAAGGTACCTAAAGATTCTCTTGACAGCATAAAGGTGACATTCTTTGGGAGTCACTTGATGGCGTGCGCATGCACACACAACAAACATAATGTCAGGTCTTGAGGCTGTGAGATACATCAATGAACCAATAATTGATCTATAGTGCCTGACATCCACTTCTTTTCCATCTCCAACTTTTCCCCAAGGGTGTTCTCTATCCATATGAGTAGTAGCGCTCTTTTCATGTGGAGAAAAGCCAAACTTCTTCAAGATCTCTGCTACATACTTATCCTGAGAGATGAAGATACCATCTTCTTTCTGCTGAACTTGTAATCCTAGAAAGAAGTTCATCTCCCCCATTGCACTCATCTTGAATTCGTCTATCATAAGCTTGGAAAAGTCTTCACTCATCTTTGGACTGGTGGAGCCAAATATGATATCATCAACATAAACCTGAACAAGTAAGACATCCTTACCAGCCTTCTTTGTAAATAATGTCTGGTCTATGGTGCCCCTTTTGAATCCATTTTCCACCAGATAGGTGGACAATGTACCATACCATGCTCTTGGGGCTTGATGAAGTCCATACATAGCTTTCTTGACTCTATACACCTTGTCTAGATTCTCTGGATCTTCAAAACCAGGAGTGTTGGGTCAAAAATTTGATGTGGCAGAAACTCAAAAACGAAGAAAACATGAAGACATTTGTCTAAGCGTTGTCAAGAGCAAATCAAGCGTTGACAAGAGCAAATCGGGGGTTGATGGCTCAAGCGTTGTCATGTGCAATCCAAGCATTGTCACATGCAATTCAAGCATTGACAAAAACGTAGACAAGAAGCCTTTGGAAACTTCTATTTAGATAAACATGCAGGATATATTCTGTATAAGTTTATTTAAATAGAAGATTTACATGTTTATTTGATATTATCTCTTGTAAACCCTAATCCTTATACTATAAAAGGAACCAAGGGTATTAGGTTTATTCATAACTCATATTCACAATGTAAACCTAAAAGCGTGTGTCAACTAGGTGTGGGATTCAATGTACACACACCTAGTGGTTGTTTGTTATTAGTATCCTTTTGTTTAATTCATGTTCTCTTTGTGTCCAAACACCTTGTTAATGTGTCATGTTCTAATTCCGCTTTGATTATCTAATCATATGAACATGATGCATTCCTAGTAGCTTAAAAGATCCGGAATCTTAGGATTCCTTAATTGGTATCAGAGCCTCGTGGATCTTGATGCTAGGACCAACAAGGTGTTCGTGTATCGTGAAGAAGAAAAGAAAAATCCGTCTAGGGTTTTTCTGGACGTTTTTGTGTGTGCAGCAGTATTCCGAAGGCCATAACTTTTTATTGAACCGTTGGATCGCCACGAAATATTTTTTGTGTGTTCTACACACATATATCTAGATATCCACCGGAGGGATTGTCGAGATCTATTACCAAGAAAAGGTTATTAAGCGTCAAAGTCAGCAGTGGTCATATGCTGTTTTATGTGAACAGTAATAGTAAAAACGCGATTTATCCTTCGTTAACCGTTGGATCATCGTGAACTTCGCGCTGTAGGTTCTTGACACTTGTTTCTAGGATCTCACCAAAGGGATCTTCGATCTGAGCTCTCATGAA
Source organism: Glebionis coronaria (assembly GCA_025667525.1). Lineage (NCBI taxonomy): Eukaryota > Viridiplantae > Streptophyta > Magnoliopsida > Asterales > Asteraceae > Glebionis > Glebionis coronaria. The sequence goes on along the minus strand of CM046880.1, from coordinate 587,320,851 downwards.
GAAGTTATTCGATGTCGAAGTTCACTGCAGTTTATGGTTTTTCACATAAAATCATGATTTAGAGTTTATAAGACCCTAGATCAATTTGCCGCTGATGGGTGTTATTTAGACGCTGATAGATGTTGGTGTTACGCTGATAGATGTTGGTGTGACGCTGATAAGGCATGGATGAGACGCTGATGGCCAGGCGCTGACAGGTACAAAGTTGGCGCTGACAGGAATAAGTTAAGCGTTGTTGGGAAGCGCTGACACTTGTTGTCCGATATATACATTTTCAAACGCTGACAAGTGTTGTTTGATATTGGACAACACACTGTGTTGATATCTTGGACATTGAAGGATATTGGACAACAAAAGGAATAGTTGTTGTCGGAAAATTGATACGTTTTTAGCACACAAAAAGGAGGAATTTACACACGAAGGTACATGGAATCTCCGTTTTTATACAGAATATCAAGTTGATATTTATGGCTCGGATATTTTTAAAAGGGGTTAATGATTTTAATGCGAGTTGACAACAATTCGTGAGGTAATTTATTGGATTTTATTATGTAATCGGGGTAGCCTTGTAAAAGAGTTATCCGTCTAATAGCTTTTACATATGATATGAAGATTAAGAATCATCATGAAGAGGTGTTAGCTTAAGGGGAAGAATTCTTATGGTAAGTTTGATGTTCAAAGAAGATTTTCGCGAGTTTGTGTTCTATCATATCTTAAAAGTCGTGTCTGGTCAACATTACTTTTGAAGATAACTTGTTCATGCTTACACGGTTGGTGACAAACACTTGTCATAACACTTGAAGGAGTTACATTATCGTGCTTAGTGTCTCACAAAGGATGAGAATATTGAAAAGGGATCGAGGTCTACTTATATTTAGTCATCAGTATAAGTTCTTCATCACATGGATAGTGCAAGACATGGAACACAAGGTTGGGTTATTCTACTTCTACATAAAGAATACTTTATTTATTTTTCTTCAAGATCATTACGTAGAGCTACATTTGGAGAATCTTCAAGATTGCATACATTGTTTACTTCCCTGTTGATGTGACAAAAAGGGGAAGACATACATGCTACAATTGAGGGGAAGAAATTTGAAGATGATGTACAACTTACAAGAGATACACAAAGAGTTTTGCTGACATCAACTAGGGGAAGATTGTTGGGTCAAAAAGTTGATGTGGCAGAAACACAAAAACGAAGAAAACATGAAGACATTTGTCTAAGCGTTGTCAAGAGCAAATCAAGCGTTGACAAGAGCAAATCGAAGGTTGATGGCTCAAGCGTTGTCATGTGCAATCCAAGCATTGTCATATGTAATTCAAGCATTGACAAACACGTAGACAAGAAGCCTTTGGAAGCTTCTATTTAGATAAACATGCAAGATATATTCTGTATAAGTTTATTTAAATAGAAGATTTACATGTTTATTTGATATTATCTCTTGTAAACCCTAATCCTTACACTATAAAAGGAACCAAGGATATTAGGTTTATTCATAACTCATATTCACAATGTAAACCTAAAAGCGTGTGTCGACTAGGTGTGGGATTCAATGTACACACACCTAGTGGTTGTTTGTTATTAGTATAATGAACAATCCTTTTGTTTAATTCATGTTCTCTTTGTGTCCAAACACCTTGTTAATGTGTCGTGTTCTAATTCCGCTTTGATTATCTAATCATATGAACATGATGCATTCCTAGTAGCTTAAAAGATCCGAAATCTTAGGATTCCTCAAGGAGGCTGCATAACATATACCTCCTCAACAATTGTGCCATAGAGGAAGGCACTCTTCACATCCATTTGATAGACAGTGAAGCCCATACAGGAAGCATAGGCTAGAAATATCCTTATAGCTTCAATCCTTGCAACTGGTGCAAAGACCTCCTCATAGTCTATCCCTTCCTGTTGTGTATATCCTTGAGCCACTAAACGTGCCTTGTTTCTGACCACAATACCTCTTTCATCTCTCTTGTTTCTTAGAACCCATCTTGTCCTAATAGGTCTGACATACCTGGGATAATCAACCAGCTCCCAAACATCCTGAATAGCAAATTGGTGAAGCTCATCCTGCATTGCTTCCACCCAACTTGGTTCTTTGAGAGCATCAAAAATCTTCTTAGGTTCCCGTTGTGACAGAAAACAGGCAAACAAACATGCTTAAACAAGAGGGGTATCAACCTTCTTGTGTATATTGGCAATAAATCCACCAAGACTCTGATGAGATCTTCTAGTCTGAACATGAGACATGACATCTCCAATAATTTGAGAAGTGGGGTGATTCGTCTTAGTAGAAGTAAGTACTCCTCCCTCAAAAAGTCTGTTATCTTCAATCTCATCCTCCAAGTTGCCAATATCTTCTTCAAACTCTCTTCCATCAATATTAGTATGAACCTCTTCATGTCTATTAGAAGGTTCACCTTGTTCAAAACTGGAAGAGAAAATATGCTCAAAGTTGTTGTCAACGCCTGAACCAAGGTTGTCAGCGTTTGGATTATCAACGCCTGAAATGGTGTTGTCAACGTTTGAGCCATCAACGCCTGAATTTGTCCTGTCAGCGCCAGATTTTCCTTTGTCAGCGCCTGAAGGACCATGCATGTTGTTAACTGGTGATACTTGGGGACCACCATTATCCTTTTCAGCAGCAGCAGCAGCAAAAGCATCTGTCCATATGGGAATTGTGACATACTCTTGTATGGGAGATGACTTGTCTGCTTGTGATCCAACCTCTTCATTAACTTGTGTACCTGAAACATCAACAACTGGTTCTTCCACAACATTTGAAGTTACCTTCACAATGTCTGGATTAGTAACACGCATATAATTCAAAGTCCTAGATAGAGGTTCCAAGTCAAACAACCAATTTGGACCACTTTCAGGATCACTAGGTTTACTCTCTAAAAACCTAACATTTACTTTTTCAAGTATACATTTTTCCTTCTTAAGGTAAACCCTATATCCCTTACTCTGCACTGAATAACCCATGAAGTAGCCTTCATCACCTTTAGCACTAAATTTACCTAAGGCATCACTAGTATCTAGTACAACTACATGACAACCAAAAGGTTTAAGAAAACCAATATTAGGTTTCCTTCGCCAAAGTAACTCATAAGGGGTTTTGTTCTGTATCTTATTAACCAATGCTCTATTCTGAACATAACAAGCTGTATTCACAGCCTCAGCCCAAAAAGCTATGGGAAAGTGAGCATCAGCCAACATAGTCCTGGCTGCTTCAATTAGGGTTCTATTCTTTCTCTCAGCAACCCCATTTTGCTGTGGGGTTCTGGCAACACTAAACTGCCTAGTAATCCCTTTCTTGGCACAAAAATCATCCAATAGTTTATTTCTAAACTCACCACCATTATCACTCCTAAGCATTTTAACTTCATTACCAGTTTTCTTCTCAATCTGATTAATAAAGTCAATTAAAGTATCAGCAGTGTCACTTTTCATAGCTAAAAAGAAAGTCCAAGTAAACCTAGAAAAGTCATCTGTAATGACAAAGCAGTATGATTTACCATTCAAACTCTCTATATTAGTTGGACCAAACAGGTCCATATGCAGCAAGTGAAGTGGTTTAGAACTAGAGTGCACCTGTTTAGACTTAAATGAGACCTTGTGTTGCTTGCCTTTAAGGCATGCAACACAAGAGTGGTCATTGTGGAAAGCCTTTTCAGGCAAACCATCAACCAAGCCAAGTCTCACAAGCCTGTTTATATTCTTAAAGTTTATGTGCCCTAGTCTCCTGTGCCATAGATTACTCTCATCAACTGAAGCTTTAGCATAAAAACATGACCTATTATTATTCATCCTAATACCATTAAGATTCACATTATAAATGTCCTTATGCCTAGGTGTTCTATAGTCAATATATTTCTCATCGGAATTTTAAAATCCTTGCTTAACACCAAGCATTCAGTATCAGTAAAAAGAACCTTATTTTTGTTATCACAAACTTGTGATACACTAAAAAGATTGTAATCAAGTTCTTTTACCAGAAACATGTTTTCAAAACGCAAGTTCTTGGTGAGAATAGTTCCTTTTCCTGTGATAGTTCCATATCCACCTCCAAAGTAAACCTTGTCACCATCCTTAATGGGAGTAAAGTTTGTCAGATAATCTTCCTTCCCAGTCATGTGCCTAGAGCATCCACTGTCCCAATATCCATAATCATTGACCTGTTTTTGAATACCCTGCACATAAAAAAACAAATTAGTTTTCTTTTGGAACCCAAGCCTGAGCAGACTTGGATTCATCTGGTTGTTCAACAAGAACAGACTTAGTTCTCATAACAACCCCTTGTTCATCCCTTTTTGGATGAAATACCCAGTTAACCCCAATTGGTTTTGTAATGACCATTGAAATATAATTAAATCTGTTGCAGGTCATAGAAATCCCATTAGAATTAGGGTTTTGTTCTTGCTTAGGTCTCCATGTCAAGCTAGAAGAAGCTTTAGATCCTTTACCCTGTGGTTTCAAATATTTAGATCTGGCAATGTTTCTATCAGCGTTGGATTTGGTCTTGTCAATGCTGAAATTACCCTTGTCAACGTTGAACCTAGGGTTTGCTACAGAAACACATTGCCTATTAGACCATGTATTGGTCTTTTGAAAAGGTCTTTGTCCATGAGTGTTAGACCCTTTAGTGAAGAATGGGGTTGGTCTAACAACTTGTGGACTTTGCTCCACAAAAGTTTTGGGTCTGACAATGTTTGACCTTTTAACAGCGTTGACTTTGGAAGCGTTGACACACTTATATGCTAAATGTGAAAAGCTACCACAAGTGTAACAGGCTTTTCTAGATACAACTCTAGGTCTAGAAGAAAAGAAACATGTTCCATCATTACTAACTTGGCTTTTAGGTGACCTAGTATTCCTATACATTTCTGCATACTTAATGCTAGGTTTTCTAACAGTGTTTGAGCCAAGGTCGACAGTCTTGCCAGTGATTGGGTTTGTTACTTTAATAGGGGTCGACTCATTTGGACTATCACAAAGCATGCCACCCTTGACAAATAAGGTAGCGTTGGCTTTCTTCCATTCATTCAAGTCAGTCAACTTTTGCCTATATTCCTCAACTGGGGTAAGGACTCTTGGTGGAGGAATAAATTCCTCTTCTTGGAGTTCTAGTAAACCAGTCCAAGATAAGTCCTTTCTTTGGACACCATAGAAGTCCCCAGCTGGTGGTGAAACAACAGGATAGTCATTCATCCCAATCCCAGTCATGTCCTTAGGATCCCTCTGTTTACTAACACATTCTCCTAGGGTTTGTGAGGCCTTATCAAATCTCTGAATTTTAAGGTCAACATTATCCTTATTCTTTATAGCCTCATCTAACTTTGCCTGTAATTTAGCATTGACCCTTTCCATGATGTTTCTAACATCATTACTAGCATTTAAATCATGTTTTAAGATATTTATTTGATCTTTTAGGTCAAACTCCATTTTCTTATACTCAGAAACTGTCTTCTCAGTTTGAGTGAGAGCAATTTGATAGTTAGACAACTTGCATCTCTCAGTACTCACATCACTTAACAATCTTAAGACCTCTTTGTTAAGCTTTTCAGTATTTAAACGACAACCCTTACTACAAAAAGCATCATCGTATACCTCATTGTCTGATGAAGAGGAGGAGTGTGCCATGAGAGCATATTGAACATGCTCTTATTCTTCTATTTCAGCAACCAAAGCTTTATCCTCTTCCTCATCCTTAGCCAAATAGCTCCAGTCCCATCCAATTCCATCAATTTCTTGCACTACCACCATGGCCTTAGGATCCTGAGCCTTAACAATTTCGCTTGAGGGTTTTCCAGCATCATATCTTCTTGGAGATCTGCATTCCCTCATAAAGTGCCACATACGATGACAATTGTAGCACTCAACCTTGGATTTATCAAATCCATCAGTATCCTTTACATTAAAGGTCATCTTCTTCTTAAACCTTCTATTCCATCTGTTTGCTCTTATACTTGCAAGAGCCATGTTCCACTTTATATCCATCTCCTCCAAGTGCTCATCACTTATTTGCTCAAGGTCCTCATATGTAATCACTGAACCATTGGGTAATGAAGAAATGTATGTACACACAGTATCCAGATCCAAACCAGCAGGCTTAACTCTTGGAGAGTCAATTTTGTATGTGTTAGCGTCTGAATGTGAGGCGTTGACAGGGTATGATCCAGCGTTGACACATGTTGATCCAGTAACTGGGTGCATGTATGAGTCCTTCTGATCAAATTGACCTTCACTATGTGAAAAGAAGGCCATGTTACTATTGGTACACTTACTTCCATGCTCCAAAAGAGTTTCATTCTCCAACAGCCTCAGTTTGTTGTAGATATCATCAAAAGTAGTACTTTTGTGAGTGTTATTGGCAAGTATAGATCTTGCCTCAATCTTTTACGCATCACCAAGGCTTTTAAGAAAAGTGGCAATAATGTCAACATCACCAACTTGTGTCCCCATGAAGGACAGCTTGCTTGTAATGTCAAGCCGTCTGCTTCTCACACTGCTAAGCTTCTCATTAGGTTGAGCCTTAAAAACGGCATACTCATGCATGAGTTGCTTCTTTTTTCTCTTCCTTAGTATCAGCATTACCACCATATGCAACTTCAAGGGCTGCCCAAAGGTCTTTTGCAGACTCATAACCTCTGTATTTGTGCTGATTTTCTTGTCCCAAAGAGAGTTTTAGAATGTTTAGGGTTTTCATATCAACCCTTTTCTTTGCTATATCTTCAGCAGACACAGCTCTACCATCATCAGGTTTTTCTTTCTTATCTTCTTCTGAACATCCTTGAACAGCTGATCTTGTAGCAATGGCATTAGCAATCTTTTCAGCTTTACTGAATGTGTTTCCATATTCAATAATCTCCCAAAGAGTGTAGTCATAGATCCCTAGATATTGCTCAAAGTTGAACTTCCACAGCTCAAAGTTGTTTGCATCAAGCATGGGAATCTTGATGTTGTGGTTTGAGGAGGAGGAGGTTGCTTCTGGAGTGGACATGATGTTTTTAGGGTTTTGTGAAAAATTAGGGTTTTTGGTGATTTTAGGGTTCTTGTGTTCTTTAAGATCAAAAGTTTCTCAACAAGCTCTAATACCACTTATTGATCCCAAACTTAGATCGATTAAGCTTGTGTAAACGAGATTAGATCAAGTTATACACGTAGAGAAACTTTGTATATGTATAAAGTAATCTAAGTGTTATGCGGAATTAACACTTAAACAAGAACACACAAAGATGTAAACAAAGTTTCACTTGATTGATAATAACAAACTTGCTTACAATGAAATTGTTTAACGTATGAAAACTTATTATGAAACATAACCTAAAGGTCTTCTTTTATAGACATAAGAAGCCTTGTACAAGAGTCTACGTATCAACTATTCTAGGTAAAGATAATTATAGAAAATACAATGTTGAACTTATCTTTACTAGAAACAAACTAGAAACATAATACGCGTAGACTATATCTTTCTATCAGTGCTTGTCTTCAACCTATCAACGCTTGACTTCTTCCTGTCAACGCTTGATCTGTCAGTGTTTGTTTTCTTCCTATCAATGCTTGTTTTCCTCTTGTCAGCGCTCAAGTGAACTGGCTACATTTTATTCCCAACACTTGAATTTTACAAACGTTCTTTCACTTGTTGAATTTATGCTTAAGATTTTTCTGATTTTGTATAGGATTGTGCTTAATTACCTTATTCATCAACTCTTTGGGTAAAGGTTAATGACTTTTTCCAAAATATTGAGATTTTGGAAGTGGTAATCTTTCTTCAAAATCTTTGATAGAATTCCTTAATAAACTTTTCTAACAAAAATCTTCTTACGGAGTCTTCTTAATAGAATTTCAGATGAAATTACATGACATAATTCCATGATAAAATTTTCTGGTGAAAGCTTTTATCGTTCTATAGAATAGGATCTAACTCTACTAACTCTTGCAATTTCCTCGTGTATGTCTCGAGGTTAATTCCTTTTATCATTAGTTAGCGGAGTTCTTCTTTCATCTTCTCGATAAGAAATATTTGAAATTTAATCCAGCGATCTTATGTATTTCTTTTATCTGAATGGGTTGAACATAAAGAATTTACCAAGATAACTAACGAAGTGATATCTTCTTATATCAAGCTTTATTTTATAATTTCGAATATGATAGGAAACTGAATTGGCTCTTTTAATCCAACGGGTGATACTAATAGCATCTTTTTTCCCTTGGATATCAAAAACTAACTAGGCATCGAGTCTTCTTCAAGATAATACTTCTTATTGACAATTTGTAATTTTATGATTGCAGCCAAGTTATCGTCAATTGCTTGTCAAATACTTTTAGGGTTTAAAATGAAGGGAAAGAATAGAAATAATTCATAATCCAAGGTATACTCATATCAGAAAACATTCGTCACATATGTATAGGAGTACATATCTTTGCTTATCAAACACAAGGTATATCTTTTAGGTTTATAGAAAACTCACTATGTTGATAATCATTCATATCTAAGGTTAATAAATCCAATTATGAAATAGAATTTCAAAGTTTTCCACGGATTTATATAGATATGACTCATGCATAATCGTAACGTAGTTTTTCCATGATATGGAATGGAGGAATATAAAAGAATATTTAAAAACGCGTCTTACAGAACAAGCTTCTCTTTTACATATCATATAAAAAGAATCTTTTGAAAGACAAAAGCCGAGAATAGAATATTTCTAGAAAACTTGGGTAGTTTCCTTTCTCTTTCTTCAAACTTTCGGGTTATATTCAACTTCATAATTATTATTATCATAGAAGATAATAGAAATTCCAGGAATATATACTTTATTAAGTATATTCTTTTCTTAGAATTAACTCAATTTCATTCATAATCATTTATGAGAAAACCAAGAAATAGGGGATTCTTACTTCTCAAAAATAAATATGAAATGTCAAGATGAGAAACACAACTTTTGTTTATTAACAACTTGTCTGTTTAAACTTACAAGACAAGGTTCTCTGTTAACATAAAAGTAAAGACATAAAGTTGAAAGTATTTACAACTTAATAATCTAATGTTTTCATCTCTCCCTCTTAAGTTCTTTGATGGCATCAAAAAGACTTCGTATATTGGCTCGATGTCTAATTTGAATGTCCTCAATGAATAACTCAAGAGTAGAAATCTTCAGTCGAGCTTGAACAATTTCTTCAGCGTGTATCATTTGTCTTCTCCACAACTTAGCCTTGATTTCTTCAAAATCTCCTTCTAACTTCTCAAAATCTCGTTGTATAATTCTTAAGTTTTTCATAAGCCCTTCAACTTTATCTTAAATATCTTTAATACACTCGGTAGGATATTTGTTGTTCATAGGTATTTTTAGGTAAGTTTTCAGATATAGGTGAGGGTACATTAATAGGGTAAGGTGATGGAATATTTTGGCGTCGAGGTGTAAAATCTACTTCTTCATTATATGCTCGTATAACTTACATATAGGGGACGTCATCAAAGGGTAAAATGTATTTTGGCATTTTCTGGTCTTTGGGTGTATTTTATGAAGTATCATAAGGATTATTCATTGGGAGAGTGGAAATATACTTTTTGGAAGTTATTAGGAACACTTGTAGAACGCTCTTTTTGAGAATCCGATAAGATGATAATAGGGTGGAGATAGGGATACCTATTTCTAGAGACGTCGATAAATCCTAAAATGTTACTCATAAGTATAATCTTTATACTTACACATAAACATGGTATCATTTACACAATGTTCTAGAAGGTAGAAGTCCTATTATTGGTATAATATTACCTCTTTCATGTAGCAGCACTGGCATTGGCACCGAGGACTTTCTTGAAATAATTGGGATAAGTAGTTATAGTCAAGATTTTAATTTCTTGTTCTCTATAACCATGGCTCTGAGTACCAATCTATAACACCCCCATTTTACCTTTACGCAGCGGAACATTGATCAGGGTATTACTTCATAGAACACAAGTCATAATAATAGAAAACAACTCAAAAGAGTGATGAAATCAACTTTCTTTATATTTCATTGAAAAATCAGAGTTTTACAATATGAGGTTCCCAAAATCTAGGTTCATAATTTCAAGCTTGTGCCTCTTCATGCCATCCTTGTGCTGCTCCATGCTATCAGTCATCATTTATCCGAAATATATGCTTAAATTCAACAAAAAGGTTGAGTCAGTTCATATGTTTTAAACATGTTTTGAATACAAGTATATCATCTGAGCTATAGTGTTATACGCCCATATAAAATAGTCATCATACTGCACTATGCTCATGACCCCGCTGCTAGACAATATCATAACCAACAAACTGCCCTTATAAGAAGGAAGCCTGCCAGACTATCTTTAGTTTAGCAAAATAAAGTGTATCTGTTAGCCAAGGTAGGAACCTTCAGCTGCTGGCAAGCGCGACTTGCCTAGATAGGGGATGTCAACCTCCAAATAGTACTATTCACAATATTAGCACTCAATTTCAAGAAATGATTAGCGGTTCACGATTAAAAAGGGACTTAATGGCAGTAGTAAACATAGTGTCAATAATCATACCATACAGTTTTAAAAAGCACTTGTATTCCAGTTTTAGCACATATCCCCTCATGGGGTTTTAAATCATTTGTAAAGCATTTAAAAGTGAGGATATGAACTCACCTTATGTCCATAGAATCTGAGCTCTAATCAGATATATTTCATTCATAGATGAACAGCTTGATCATACAAACCACAACTTGGTCTCATAAAGAACAGCTTGATCTCACACAAACCTGGATTAATACATTGTGTATAGTATCAAGTCTTTGATTTTTAGTTCAATATTGTTAAGTGGTGGTTATATTTTCTTTACTTTTTATTTGGTTGTAATTCTAGCACCATTGTTCGGGGCATAATACTCAGAAGTCATTCTATAAACGTTTGAGGAGCGAGGGCAATTTTAATCGTAAACCTAACCACTCAGTCAGAACGTAATATCGAGATGGAACATATTTGTACAAAGCTCCCTAATAACATGATACTTTCATTACTTACTCATATTCATAATTAATATTATTTAGTTTCAAAATTGACAAAAATAGCCCTTTTGTTGTACTTTGGTATAATTACACTTTTAACCCCTAAAGTATATAGTTTTAGTATTTGCATTTTAAACCTTCAATATTTAACCTTAGAATCTAAAACTTTACAACATTTATTCTTATATATTTAAATTTCACAAAATGACATTTTTGGCCCAAAATGTTAAATAATTTCAAAAATGATAGTTTTAGTCCCTACACTTTTAAAAATCACATAACAACCTCAAAAATGGACCAAATGATCTAGGATTTAAAAAAAAGTTTCCAAACAAGTTTATAATCATAATAACAACATTTCTCCAGAATTATAGATTTTGAAATAGGTTTTTGCTTATTATTTTATGTAAATTACAAAACTAGGGTTTTAAGACATCTTTAACTTATAACTTCCATTTAAAATGATGAAATGACTTAGTTTATTTTAAATTATCTTTATAACATTATTTTGTCATTATAACAACTCAAAGAAAGTATTATAACAAGATCAAAACATAGCTAACAAAGTGATTACCTAGGATGCTCCAAAATGGCTCCTAATGAGGTATATGGACTATATCTTCTTCATAACTCTTCAAGAACTCCTAGAAATTCTTCCAAAGCTTGCTACTGATCTAAGGGAATTCTTAGAGCTTCAATGGTGGTATAGGAACAGAATGTATAGGGATTTAGGTAAGAAATGGAAGGATGATTATAAAATGAAGCTAAAGGTTCCTATTTATACTATTTTCAACACTTAGCCTCCAAGTTAAGCCATGAAACGTGTAAGGACCAGAGATTAGTGACTAAGGAAGCCTAGAAAAGATCTATGCAAGTCTAGGAGCTGAGTATACAAGCTAGTTCATTCCAATCTTCAATATGTGGGCTAAAATGTACATGGATAGGATTAGGATATGATCAATGATGTGTAGCAACCAAGTAGCTTACCCACCTACTTAAAAATATTCTAAAATATCCTAGGATACTTAAAGTATCTGATTTAAAACTTGGATTGGGAGGGAAAGAGTTTATAATGAGTTTTTGGAGGGAAAATACAAAACTAGGTTCAATTCTAGGGCTTGTAACTTATGGTTTGTGTTTTGGTGATTAGAGACTTAGGAAAGTGATTAGTGAATGATTAAGGCTTAATTAGGTTTTGATATTCTTTTTAAGATATTTGGGTCGTTGGTTTGAGTTTTATCAAAGGTTTGATGTGAAAATAGGAAGTATACTTTTGTAGAATAGGGTTTTCTAATGATCTAGGGTTTAATCTTAATAAATGTGATTATCTTTAACACCCCCAAATTATATTGCACAACGGAAATACACATTTGGGTGCTAAACTCAAACTTCCTTACACAAAACACTGTAAACGATCTCAAAATCGTACATTTGAAATATAAAAGGATATAAATTAACCATTGTCTGAAACCTTCAATCCCAAGTAAAATAATTTTAGAAATATCAGAGTAACATTTAGGTCCCCCAAATATCACGACCAGTCAACAAACGTTTTTACCAAAATACATGACCATACATTAGTAATTTTATAACAAAAGGGAAAGAAACCCGTTTTAGACCAATCACCACAAAATCAACCCGCAATCCTTCTCCATCAAGCTCCGCCATCAATCAATTTCAATCACCTAAAATACATGCTTAAAATCAACAACACAACGGTTGAGCAAGTCTATAGGTTTTCCAAATCATCATTTGAACACAAGAGAAAAATCAATCAAGATCATTTAATAGAATTGCTACGTATACAATCCATTAATCAGGCATTCTGGCATATATCAATAGCTATAGAATTATATTAAGCTCATGACACCGACCCCTTAACTTAGTAACCCGCGCCTAAAGCCGGCATGACTAGATGAATTCCAGTGCCCCTACTAGGGTATCAATCGCAAGTATACCACATTCTTATTCTCGTAAATTATCCTCCCCAGAGGTTACTCAGCGTAAAGCCCTGGTCTCAGATAGGGTCGTCAGCCCAATAGTACTATTATTTGAATAAGCGGCTATTCCTAACTCACCACATCAAGTCAGAACATAGTTAACGGCGCATGAATTTAGGGACTTTCGCGATTTAGGTACTTATACAACTCAAGGCAACATTAGGAAACAACAGGCAACATTCGGGTCCAAACAATCAATCATGACTTGTGTTCATTTTATTTTCAAATATCATGTATCCCCCTGGCGGGTTTTAAAATCATTCAAAACAATTACAAAGCCAGGCTATAGACTCACCTTGAGTAATAGCAGTAGCAAGACGACCTTCGACGATAGTTGATGCCCGATAAACACAAAAAGCGCAACCTATCAAATAAGGCGCGTTCATTAATAATAGACTCGAATATAACCCATACATAATAAAATCAAACTCAAAATCATAAAATTACGACAAACCCGAAAGAAAACAATACAAGTGACCTATTACCTCCTTTTATATGTTTACTCTATTAGTCTATTCTTTCGATAAAAATCTATCGGTACATACCAAATGTACGAGCTTATTTACCCCACTTAAACACGTCAAATACTTATGATACTAATAAGAGATCTCACTTACTATATAGAAATTCCTATTAAAATCCCATCAAAATATTTTACTTTTAAAGTTCCCTGCCCGACACATCTTTGAACTACAAAAACAGGACAGTTTTACGTCACCGACTCATACAACCATTTTGACCATTCCAAACAATCCCGTTTACAAATCCGACACTTGAGTTTGAAAATAGACTCACAATCCTAGGTTTGGAACCTAACATAAGACCTTGACCATTTTTACAACTCATTCTATAGTCCCCGATATTCGATCCAAATATCGACAACAACTTCCGATTGTGTCGATACTCGTCTCCCGGTACACGAATAATCAAAACATTACAACTTCTCGCTCGTTTGGAGCTAGAAGCTCTACTTTATATTAAATCGAAGCTAACGAAATTATCTACAACCCTATGCAATTAGTTTACCCATTTTCAAAGAGTAAGATACCCAAAATTTACCTTTTCCCACTGATCTAAAATACCTTTCTAAAAATCATACTAGATCAATTTTTCAACCCATTTTACTCAATTTTCTATGCCTAATATCATCCTACTATCATCCTCATCCATTTATCTAACCCATAATACACTTGAATAATCATCCAAAAATTACCCACTCAAAAATTTAAACATGCAAGATTCAAAATTCATATATATCAACACTAACAACATATATTTAACAAGAAAATATATCAAACCACCATGGATCATACAAAAAATCTGAAATTTGTTGCATGTGTATAAAAATTACACCAAAATGATCACCATCAATTTTCCTAGATGGCATATCAATTAGTTTTTGAAGATTCAATGTAGAAATTGAAGATCAAATTGTGTTTATGTGTGGAATGGGTGGCGGCATAAGCTACAGAGAGAGGAAGAGATGATAACTTTCTAACTATGTGTTTTTGAGTGGAAAGAGTTAGGTATGAAGTTTATATATGGTGGGTGGAGGAACTTGTTTTTCCAATTTGTGAAAGTTTTGTTCCAAAATGCAATTAAATAGTTTTAAGGGTAGAAAATGTAAATTGTCAATTTTGAAAATATTTACGAGGCTCAAGTTTCGTAAAAAATACTTTTCAAGAGTTAAAACGCACTCAAAATATGATAGTAATATGATCCCGGTTCGACTTAATACGCAATTCAAATAAAAACGTCAAAAATATAAACATCGAAACAACAAATAATAAAACATAAAATCTCGGGCATCCGTCGATATCGTGATCACTAATAATCCTTGCTGTTAGTTAAAAGGTAAAAATAAGAATTCCATCATCGGTTTAAAATTAAACCAACAACCGTCATAGCATTCAAGCTCATCAAAACTTCAAAATATTCGTAAAATAATATTAAATAATGACCGCCGGTTCGGGTTATCACATCCTACCCTCCTAAAAGAGAGCGACGTCCTCGACGCTCAGCCCCTCTTGTACTCACATTCCATACTTCTAGAACAAAAGAGAACTCTTTTCCTTATGGAAATCCTCATGCTTCCTTCAAAAATTCAGATCCACACCTAGAATTCTTGTATCTTCACAATATAATTCTTACTATGCTTCAATCTCTTAAGAACTCTTCACAGATCTCTATATGAAAAGAAACTTATCTCCAAGTTGAATTCTTTCCTTGTTGTTCCCAAAACAAATTTCACCCTTCATAACGACACCTTAAGCATAACCACTTTTCCCAATTTGAAATTCCATCGATTTCCTTTGATTGCCAACATAACTCTTCTGACAACTCCTTGTTACTAATAAACGATCCTTAACCTATAAAATCTCATCAGTATTTGCCAACATCGGCTCTAGTTCAGTCATTCAATTCCACCTACATTTCTGCAATGCACCGAAAACCTAACTTACGTCCATAACTCATGATCTTTAACGTTCACAAATTGAAGTTCTTTGTGGACCTTCAAACAGTACAACTTCATTACTAGCATGACAACCATTGTCGTATAAGAATTCTAACAATTCCTAAGTCAATCACACACGCATAAGTATATCGTTTAATGTTCGAACCGTCCTTTCACTCTGTCCATCATTCTATGTATAACACGCAGTACTCAACTCAACTTTCACCTTTACCCAAACAGAATGTATCGATTACTTGACTTGTGAGATTCCTTCATCACTAAGTCTCACTCTCTCAACGTAGATATGTTAGGAGTGCTCAATATACAATGTCTCACTTGAGTTTACAACAAAATCCTTTTCATAAGTTTGACAAAATGTTGAAATCACTTACCTTAACATGTTTCTCAAATCAGACCATTAGCTTAAACTTTCAATATCCTTCCTGTCTAGTCCACATTTCATGTCATCACCAAAACTCAAACCTTAGAAGATTTTTCCTTTTTCTTTCTGATAAGTGCATCAGCTACCACATTCGCCTTTCCCGAATGGTAGCGAATCTCGTAGTCATAACCACTCATAGTCATAATCACCAACATACTCAAATACTCGAAATATATAACTGGTAATCCTCTACTCATCTCCTTTGCCTTCCCAAAAAAGTTAATCATGAAGCAAACTATTATGATCCTTAATTAATACACACTTGATTCCAATACAAGTAATATTTCCTACAATCTCAAAACAAACACCACTACTACATAACCCTTATGAGACAAATCACAGCAAATTACAAACTACAAATACCTCGGGTCCTTCCAACAATGACAACATCAGTGTATAACACAACCTACCATTCAGTGTTCACAATACAGCTTCCTCATCTGATAAGGATCAGATCTTGAAACTTACAAATTTAGATGTATAAATGGGACTCATACATCCAATTCTTCTTAGTCAGCTTAATCAATGGTTCAACAATCAGTGAAAACCTTTCGATAAACCTCTGATTATTCCCAGCTTAGACCAAGGAATTAACAGATTTCCGTCAGCGTCGTTGGTACCGACCAATTCTTAATCGTTTCACTCTTGGCAAGATCTTCACGAATACCTTTGTTGTCAATCAACTGCTTTAGAAAACGTAAATATTTCAACCAACATTCACACCTAGGGAACTTTACATACAGCTTCTCTTTTTCCAATCATTCCAAAATTATCCTCATATGTTACTTATGTTCCTCCTTCCATCTTGAAATAAAATAGAATATCGTCAATAAATACAATGACTAACTCATTCTAGTACATCTTACACACATAATTTACCAAGTTTATGAATACGACAGACACGTTCGTCAATTCCAAAAACATCACTTGAAACTTAAGCACCCACATCAAGTACAAAAAACAACTATAGGAACATCTTCTTCCCTAACTCTCAGTTAATGATAACCAGAACATAAAGCGATCATTGAGTACACACTATATCCTTTCAATTGGTCAAATAACTCAATCCTCGGTAGTGGATACCGATTCTTGGCAGTTAATTTGCTAAGCTCATGATAGTCGATACATATCCGAAACGATCCATCCTTCTTGACAAACAATGCAGCCGATCATCATGGCAACAAAACTTAATCTAATACATCCCTTATTCATCTATCCTCGCAGTTGACCGGATAAATCATTCTACTCTGACGGTGCCAAATGATAAGGCATATTAATACTACTCAACCTGTAACACTCTCATTTTTTGTATCGGTACAGCGGAAGGGTCTTTCAGAGTGTTACGGGATAGCACAATAACTCCAATCATAGACAACACATAAAAATGGTTGTACAAGGTTTAACAAACATTCATTCGATAAAAAGTTTCAAAAGCGTACAACAGGTCCCAAATTATACAGGTCATTAAGTTTACAAAACACAGATCGAATGAACATTTTTAATATTAAGTGTGGGCCATCAGAGTCGATCTCCATCCGGATTACCTTCAAGCACCTGAGATAGAAAACATGCAAAAATCATATCAGCGAATGCCGAGTGAATTCATAGAGTTTAATGAAAACCGTTATATAAAACAATCATTTATATTCATTTAAAATCAGAACACAAGTATAATATCGGAAGTAAGTCCACATATTGCTAGTCAGGCAATATATAAATCAAGCATACATCTAAAACCATCCATGAGACCGTAGTCTCTATATTACCATGATAGGTAATATATTCATCGTAATAGCGTCGTTATCTTTTATTATTTATGTCTTATATTGTATTAGGATTATTATTAGCCGCATGACATTGTTACCTTACTGTGAAAACAGCGGGTCGCGAACACGACAAACAATTTGCCCATCTAAGTTAGCGTGTCGTCACAAAAATCACGCTATGGAATCTTCTCATACATAAATTCGCTTACCAATCAATGTGGTACGACGGGGATCAACCGTCAAGGCGCGAACTGGGGTGATCGTCCCCAAATAGTACTATCAAATGCATAAGCGTCTACCAAATCCCGGCAGTTCATAATTCATGCTAATGGGACTTTAAGTGACATAACCTAACTACTAATAATCCTTTTAGTCTCGAATATAGGGTCATAGCATCATTCGGGTCCATATCATTTAGCATACAATCGGGACTACTTGTGTTCTATTTTTATAAAAATCTAGCATGTTATCTCCCTCGCGGGTTTACAAATCATTTTATAAAACATTTAAAAGAGTGCGAGGCTATGAACTCACGTTGTTAATGAAAGGCGGATTATCGGCTACGGGCGTGCTTCGGTCACGAAAACCTTGATAGTTGAGATTTTACCACCCTTTAGGAAAAGAGCAATAAAAGTGGCAAGTATTAAGTGTCGGTTTAGGAAAACCACGCACTAATGACCCATTAAGTTCGTTCTCAAGGAGGCTAGTGTGTTATGTGTGTAATGATATGGATTAATTTGTGATTATATTTGAATAAGAAGAATAGAAAAGGGATTAGAAGAGAATGACGGTTATGAAGACGGATTAAACTAAGTCTAGAAAGGCGTACAAGTAAAGTCGTAAAAACCACCAAAATTAAAATTTAAACCTAAAAATTTCTAAAAATTACCAAAAATCCCTAATGATATTATAAGAGTTTACAAAAAATCAAAACTTGCAAAAACCTTTTAATTAATTAGATAATGACTTTTTAATGCTAATTAAAGCCCTAAAAATCAAAATTAATTATTAAAAAGCCCTAAACAAGATTTTCAAGTTTGTAAACCTCAAAAATATCCTAATTAAGCTAAAAACTATTTTTCAAAATTTTAAAACCAATTAAAACTATTTTTAAACAATTAAAAACTCCTAAAATCAATTAAATCTTAAATTAATTATAGAAAATAATTAAAAGACCTAGAAAATAATTGGAAAGTTGCAAAAATCCTAATTAAGTATTTAGAACCTAGGAAAAATATAAAAACCTAGAAAATCAGACTTTTAATTTTTAATAATAAAATAATATTAAAATAATATTAAAAATCCAAAAATTATAAAAAATTCTAAAAACTTGCAAACTAGCTTAATTTAACCTAAATAACTCAGAAATGAAAGTGAAATTACCTAAATACCCCTATTGGGCCTAGAAAATGGGCCAAACCCAAAACAGTCCCTTATTGGGCTTAATTAAGGCCCAATAAGAAAAAGTGTTCAAATTAAGCCCAAAAAGCACAGGTTGACTCAAAATTTGATTTTAAACAACTTTTTCCAAAGGCCCAAAAGCTGAAAATGTGAAATAAGCTAACTTATAATAAGCAGCTTATTCTTAATGGGCTTTTTGGCCCATTAAGCCATAAGCTGATGCCATAAGCTAAAATTTAACACACAACCTTCTTTTGACCTAACAAAGACTTCTGCAAAAAGAATTTTCAAATAAGCCCACTTAATAAGCCAGAAACAAGTCACAAACTTATTCACAAAACGACAAAATAGTCGTTTTTATGATCTAGACCACCTCAGAAGCTGATTCAAGTTGCAAAATGTTTCTTTTGACAAAACTAAGCTTAAAAACCAAAGACCTTTCAAATAAGCACACTCAATAAGCTGGAAAATCAAATAAGCACTTATGTTAAAAGTCAAACAAGTTGGTTTTCTAGTAAAAAGTCAAAGTCAAAGTCTCATAAGCTCCAGTTCACTTAAATGGGTCAAATAATGAGGATCTATCACAAAAATAAGTTGTTGCAAGTCAGAATAAGCTAGAATATCTTATTGATAAGCTGATGACAAAATTGCACTAGCAGGGGCTAGTTTTGGATGTTGAGCAGTGGAAACTTTTTCCACTGCTTGACTATTTTGACTTTTTGTCTTTAGTGACTTTTTTGGAGATTCAGATTTCACAAAGGCACCCAATTGATCTTTGGATCAAAAGGAGTCAATCACAATCAAAATAACACAATCACTAACACCCAATTGATACAGTTTAATCAATCATTCATCAGACATTGCACAGACATGAACAATAAGCAGTTTTAGCATTCAAGAGCAGTTTAAGCACAAATCAGCCAGCCAAATTCAACCAAATGCACACAAAAGCTATAATAAACTCCAATAAACAAGTCTAAACAGGTTTCATGCACTGGTTCAAGGAATTAAGCAAGATTCAAGCAATGAAAGTTACTGATGAACACTAACACATGCAGTTTTCTACTTTTGCTGATGTATTTGACACACAAGCCAATTTCAACACCTCAAATCTTTCAAACAGGTTATATTAACTTTTTTTAAACCACTTTTATCCCTAAGCATGCATACACACTAAGTGTTCCCAAAATCCTAGGTCAAAACAAGCAGAAACAAGGTCTATATAGCAGATTGATTAATTCAAGTGTTCAAACCCAAAAACTTGCAGCAAAACACTCTCAAACAAAGGAATAGCAGATGCAAAGCATAAACAACAACTTCCCTTAACACAATAACAAGTTACAAGCATAAACCAGTAGACCCAAACACCCCTTTAACTTTTTCAAATCAAAATTTTCAAAAGCACAATGAGATTTCAGGCCAACCAAGCATCAATTAACACTAAAACAAGTATATTAAACAGATTCAAGCAAGAACAAGCCACAAAATTCACAAGAACAACAGTTTCATACAAATATCACCAAAAATCACAATTTTAGCAGATTTGGAGATTAAGTATGCAAACCTCATGGATGTACATCAACACCCACGAATTTTGAGCTTATGTGCTAGCAAGAACAAGCACAAGCTTCCACAATAAGCCTGCTAAGATTGAACAAGGGTTAAGCACAATATCATAAAAATCAGAAACTTGGAAAAACTTGATTAATGCAAACTTGTTACCCCACACTTGATTATCCCCAAGTTATAAGCCTCACCACACCTTAACCAACTCAGTTAGGATGCTATGATCAGCCCTATAGCCCAAGAATTCCAAGATTGGAACAAGACTTAGCAAAATATCAAGAAAATGAGGAAATATGCAAACTTTTGCACACTCCTCTTTGGAAAACAGGTTTTGAACTTTAAGAACTACAAAGCATATAACAAATGAAAGCAGTAAACAAGAGTGGCCAATGACTTTTCTTCAAGATTTCAAACTCAATTTCATTAAACTTGAAAATGGGATTTACAGAAACTTGAACAAGGAAAAATCAAAAGCAAACTGAAATGTGAAGGCCTAAGTGGCTTTATATAGCCTTACAAGTGAACTATGAAAGCTGAAAAACGTGTAACCCTAGCTACTTGATCTTCCAAAATTGCCCTTATGAAGTTTGATTATCTTGGAGAATCATGTGACTTTTCTTGTTGTTTAGTGGCAGCTGGCATGTGTGAGTGCATCTAATGGTGTATATGAAGCTTAGAAAGTAAGCATGTTTCTCAAACATTGGATTTACTGGCTTGTTTTTGTTTGGACGTGAATGGTGGGGCAGGGGAGGTAGCATGTGACAAAGGGGATGATGATGTGGCATGTTTTAAGGTTGGGTTGTGATTATAGGACCCTTAATCATTGTTCTGGAAAGAATTAGCCTTTAATTCATAATGATTAAGGAATGCCTAATTGTGTTCTTGAGCTGATGAACACATGGTTTAATCCGTTTTAAGGGTGATTAATATTTAAAAAGGTGTTAAGGCGCCAAGGTTTTAATTAATTAAAAACCTGGTGAGTGGAAGGCTGAGGTGGAGGCAAGGAGTGGTGTGATTGGTGGAAAAGATTGAGTGGGGCACGTGCCAGCCCATGAGTGGTCTAGGTTACAATGTTGTCTGGCCAGTTTTAATCCTTCATCTTTCATTAACTTGCTACTTTGTAAATACTTGCTTAAAACTGGATTTCCTATGTATTTAAACTTTCACTTTTCACACTTTTGCCCCAAATACTTTTCCAAAGTATTTTCAGGAGTATTTCTTGCCATATTGTGATACTTGAGGGGTTGTTTTGGCATTTTGTTGATAGATAATGGTCTTGACTTGTATGTTGAGCATTTTGGAGGACTGAAATTGCCAAGTCTTGATAATTGAGGGACCATTTTTGCCAAATGTTGAAAGTTGAGGGTCCTTTTTGTAATTTTGAGATTTTCAAAGGACCAAACTTGTCATTTCTTGTACTTTGAAGGACTTCATGATGTATTTGACTTTGTGGATGATATTGGTTGACAATTTAGCTTTGTTGAGGGGCTAAACTTGCCAATTCTTCAAAGTGGAGGGTCCTTTTTGTAATTTTGACAAACTTTAGGGACCAAACTTGTAATTATGATGATACAAGGGTATAAAGTGTCAATTCTTCATAATTGGAGGACCCTTCTTCATAATTCTTCAAATCTTCAAGGGTTGATCTTGGAAAAGTCTTCATTAGGGCTTGGTTCATTGTGCGGCTTCGTTTCCTGTGTTCGTTTTTGCATGATTCTTGTGATCTTTTGTCATTTTCTCAATATCCGTACCTAAAATACACAAGCAACAAACACAAGCATATATTTGGGTATTTTGATGATATTTAATGCATTTTAAGCCCTATTTGGAAGATGAGACTATGTATAAAAGCAGTCTCATCAAACCTATATAAATAATAATCGGTCTTAGACTCGGTCCAATGACTTTTATCAAAATAACAATATACATATGATTACTTTGTACATATGATGATGATCAAGTGGGTTTATACATCCTTGTTTACTCATTTTAGTGTTTACGTCTTTGTAACGTCTTACTAGTTCACTAGTTTTAACTATTTATCCATTTTAAGTCCATTAAGCCTTGTATAAGTTCTTTAACTTGTTTTTATCCATTTTATACCTATATGATAAGTATATATACTTTTCATGTTGGGCCCAAATGGGTTAAGCCCAAATAATTCTTTTTACAAGTTTTTATCTTATTAAGTCCAATTATTAGTCCAATATGTTTAGTTAGCTCGTAAATGTCCGTATTTCTTATAGTTCGGGTTTTATCGGTTTTTACTTGTCTTAGTTATCTATACATCAGTATACAACTTTTATAAACTTTACATTAGACGGGTTTGGTCGTCTAAGTTTTATTTGGCGAAAAACGTTAATTTTACGGCGATAGCCGAAAAAATCGTAAAAATCAAGTTTATAGTTTTTATTACTTATAAATATTATTTTACCATCATTTATATAATTTACCCATTTAATTAACCTTTTATACATTTATATAAATAAGTTTTATAAGTTAGTGGGTTTATATTTTTACATTTTATAAATTATAATGTGAGTGTTTATATAATAATAATAAACATTATTTCCAAAATCTGATTTTTAACTTCATATTCACCATTTTTACCATATCTAGAGTTCTATAATGACTTAGAAGCTCATTTTTGGATGACATGTTCTTCATAATATGTGCTACATATAACTTAGTTATAGCTACTGCCCATTTTGAGTTTAAGTTGCCTTAACAGTCCCTACAAAACTGCTTATTCAGATTATACCACCTAACTTGTTTTGATCATATCTCACTCATTATTTTGATTCCATTGCATGGCCAACTCTCACATGTGTATAACATCATCTACTTACTGTAAATGGATCAAACCATGCAATTTTATCAGTTCATCTTTTAGTTATCTACTGTTTTTATACAGCCAACTAAATAGTCAAGATTTTAGCTTCATTTCTTATAGTTATCATCATTTTTAAGCATATTTATCAACACTTGATCCCCACACAACATTTTTATCATCATATATACATCATATACATATACAAAATGAAAGAAAATACATTTGTTCTTTACAAAATAACAAGAGAAAAATGGAGAGGATGATCTTCTTTACCAATCCAAGTGGATTTCTTGTTTTAGGAAGACAAGAACTTGATGAACACAACAAGTATCTCCAAGACCATCAAATATCAAGAACATAGGTTGGAAAATCAGCCCTAGGACACAAGCAAATCACCTCCAAAGTTGTTAATATGGCCACCAAATGATCAAGGCTTCAAGAGAACACCTTAATAGGACTAGTAAACATGTGGTTTATGGCTAGAAAAGATCAAAGATGGTGTTTGTTGGCTTATTTGGGACGGCAAAGGAGAGGGTTGAGAGAGTTTTTGGTGTTGAGTTGCATGTAAGAAATGGTGTAAATGAAACAAGTAACTAGTTTTGACTAGTTAGTGGTAAAGGTTAAGCTTAAAGTGTAAGCTAGCTTACACTTGGTGTAAGTTAGCTAAACTTGATGCCACCTATGTGTTGTGGTGTCAAGTTAGCCGTCCCATATAAGCTAGTGGGGTGGGACAAAGTGTTTTGTCCCATCTCACTAGTTTACGGGTATTTCTCGATTCTAGTTTTCTCGATTTGCGTGCCCTCGGGTCGTTTTACGAAAAACGTTTTTATAAATTATGAATCACCGTCACAAAACGAATCCAATAAAAATTGTCTCATCAAAAACGGAGTTCAAAAACGTAAATACGTAATCCTAAGGTTTCCGGTTTAGTCGTAAAAGACGCCAAATTATGCACGTAAGCCCAAATTTAAATCCATAAATTGTGAGTTCGTCAACCAACACAAAAATAAGTTTCAAAATATTGTACGAGAAAATATTTCACTACCTGAAAATGTTAGATTGTCACAGCTTTTCCTCCTAAAAGGGATCAACGTCCTCGTGATCCATTTCATTTGGATGTCCGTTTCTTATTGAAATCGAAGAGGTGCGGATATTTCTTCCACATTTCATCATCTCGTTCCCAAGTATACTCCGGTCCATGCTTTGAATTCCATCGGATCTTGACAATAGGTATCCGACTTTGTTTCAGTTGCTTTACCTCACGGTCCATAACTTCTACGGGCTCTTCGATAAAATGCAACTTCCCATCTATTCGAACCTTACCTAACGGAATTTTCTCATCACTCACTGCTAGACATTTCTTCAGATTAGATACATGGAATGTGTTGTGAACACCATGAAGTTCTGGGGGTAACTCTAGTTTGTAAGCCACCGGACCTACTCTAGATAAAATCTTAAAGGGTCCAATATAACGGGGATTCAATTTTCCTCGTTTTCCAAATCTTATAACGCCTTTCCATGGCGATACCTTCAACATTACTCGGTCACCCACTTCAAACTCCATTGGCTTCCGCCGCACATCCGTGTAACTTTTCTGTCTATTACGGGCAGTCAACAACCTCTTCTTAATCTGAACTATCATCTCCGTAGTCTCCCGGATCAATTCCGGTCCCGTGAGCTGGGTATCCCCAACTTCACTCCAACATACAGGAGATCTACACTTCCTACCATACAAAGCTTCAAACGGTGCAACCTTAATACTAGAATGGTAACTATTGTTATACGAAAACTCTGCTAACGACAAATGTTTATCCCAATTCTTACCAAAGTCTAACACACAAGCTCTCAACATATCTTCCAGTGTTTGTATCGTCCTTTCACTCTGCCCATCAGTCTGGGGGTGATAAGCAGTGCTCATGTCGAGATTCGTTCCCAAAGATCTTTGGAGAGATTTCCAAAAATTCGATGCGAATCTAGGATCTCGATCTGAAATGATCGATACAGGCACTCCATGCTTGCATACAACATTATCAAGGTATATTCGAGTCAGCTTCTCCAGTGAGAACTGCTCCTTAACCGGAATGAAGTGTGCTGATTTGGTCAGTCTATCGACAATAACCCAAATCGAATTGTTTCCAGATGATGTTCCAGGAAGCTTGGTGATAAAGTCCATTGTAATTCGCTCCCACTTCCATTCAGGAATCTTTGGTTGTTGAAGTAGTCCTGATGGCTTTTGATGTTCAGCTTTAACTCTAGCACAAGTCAAGCATTGAAGAACATACATAGCTATGTCAGCTTTCATATTCGGCCACCAGTACAACTTCTTCAAATCATGGTACATCTTATCAGATCCCGGATGAATGGAATACTTAGATTTATGGGATTCTAACATAATCAAATCTCTTAAGCCTCCAAACTTAGGTATCCACATACGACCTCTTAAGCATTTCACTCCATCAGCTCTAACCTCTAAAGGATCTCCTTCTCCTCGGAACCCTTCATTAACAAAATTCTCCTTCTTACAAGCTTCTATTTGCGCATTTCTAATTTGCTCAGGCAAATTATTGTGCACGGTCAAGACTAGAGAACCCACCCTGATAGGCTCTCTATCTTTCCTACTCAACGCATCAGCAACAACATTGGCTTTTCCTGGGTGATATTTTATATCACAATCATAATCACTTAACAACTCTATCCATCTTCGTTGCCTCATGTTCAATTCCTTCTGGTCGAGAATATGCTGTAGGCTTTTGTGATCGGTGAATACCGTACACTTGGTGCCATACAGATAATGTCTCCACAACCTAAGAGCAATGACTACAGCTCCTAACTCAAGATCATGAGTAGTATAATTCTCCTCATTCTTCCTTAATTGCCTAGAAGCATAAGCTATCACTTTCTCTCTCTGCATCAAAACAGCTCCATAACCTCTAAGAGATGCATCACAATACACTACAAAATCTTCACTCCCGTCGGGTAATGATAAGATTGGCGCACTACATAATTTTTGCTTCAATGTCTGAAATGCTCCATCTTCATCACTTCCCCAAATGAAAGGTTTATTCTTCTGAGTAAGCTTAGTCAAGGGTTTAGCTATCAAAGAAAATTCTTTAATGAATCGCCTATAATAGCCAGCTAATCCTAAGAACTGTCGCACTTCCGTTGGCGTTGTCGGTGCAGACCAATTCTTAATAGCTTCAACCTTTGTAGGATCAACATGAATTCCATCTCTGTTAATCACATGACCAAGAAATTGCACAGAATCTAACCAGAAATCACATTTCGAAAACTTAGCATACAACCTTTCATCCTTCAACAAGTTCAAAACAATCCTCAAATGTTCTCTATGTTCATCTTCATTCTTAGAATAGATTAGAATATCGTCAATAAACACAATCACAAATTTATCCAAGTAGGGCTTGCACACTCGATTCATTAAATCCATGAAAACCGCAGGTGCGTTAGTTAACCCAAATGGCATTACTTGAAATTCATAGTGTCCATAACGAGTTCTAAATGCAGTTATAGGAATATCTTCTTCACGGACGCGAAGTTGGTGATATCCTGACCGCAAATCTATCTTAGAATACACACTAGATCCTTGCAGTTGATCAAACAAATCATCAATCCTAGGTAAAGGATATCGATTTTTAATTGTCAACTTATTCAATTCCCTATAATCAATGCACATACGAAAAGATCCATCCTTCTTCTTAACGAACAAGACTGGAGCTCCCCAAGGCGACAAGCTCGGTCGAATAAAACCTTTATCAGACAACTCCTTAAGTTGCTCAGATAACTCCTTTAATTTAGAAGGGGCTAATCGGTAAGGCGCACGTGCCACCGGTGCAGTACCAGGAATTAAATCGATTCGAAACTCTACTTGCCTTTTCGGTGGAAGTCCGGGTAAATATTTAGGAAATACCTCAGGAAATTCACAAATAATAGGTACATCTTCCAATCGTTTCTCCCTAGACTCATTCCCGGTTACTTGAGCTAAGAATAACTCACAACCGTTCCTGATGTACTTTCGGACTTTAATACATGAAACGATTTTCAAACGGGATTCACCTCGACTACCATCAATCACTAACGTCCTATTCCTAAGAGGAATCTTAACCTTCTTCTCTCCACATAAAATAGTTGCATTATTCAACGACAACCAATCCATACCAATAATAATATCAAAACTACCTAATTCTATCAACATCAAATCAATCGGAAAGGAATGGTTCAAGAGATTTAGAGAGCATCCTTCTAATAGCTTATTAGTTTTCACTAATTTACCATCAGCCAATTCCACCTCGTAACTGGTACTTATCTCAACAGGTTCAATATCAATAAGGGCACTAAATTTAGTGGATACAAAGCTCCTATCGGCACCCGAATCGAATAAAGCAACAGCATAATGATTGTTGAGTAAAAATGTACCGGTAACGACATTCAGATCCTCTTTCTTCACCTCTATTGTTCCAAGTTGGTAGATACCACCCTGGGGTTTCTTCCAGGTACAATCGCTTTCAACTTGGGGCATTCCGATTTCCTATGACCTTCTTCATTACAGTTGAAGCAAATGGTTCCCTTCTTACACCTTTCAACCTTGTGTCTAAGCTTTCCGCAATTTCGGCACTTCCAGCAGTCGCCAGCATGCCTCTTGTTGCCACACTTAGGACATCTATCATCGTTGCGCGGTGCATTGTAGGTAAGAGCATTTGCATTCCCCTTTCTCTGGTTCTGACGGCAATTGAAATTCTTCCTATTATCACCTCTATCTACACGCTCACCGTCTCCCTTTCTTTTCTCACCTACACGGGCTTCATCTTCCTTATCCTGAATTATCTGTCCAATGAGTCGGTAAGCCATTCAAACAGCATCATCAATGGTCAGTGGTTTCTATGATGTTACGTCCCCCCGGATATTCCTGGTCAACCCTTTAACATATTGCTCAATTCGGATCTCTTCGGGTTCAACCAATCGAGGACATAGCAAGGCCAACTCATGGAATCGATTCGTGTAACTATCAATGTCCACACCTTTCATTCTCAGATGAATCAACTCTTGTTCTAACCTAATGATCACACTACGAGGACAAAACTCCAAAGTCATCCACTTCTTAACTTCAGCCCAAGGAGTAGCATTAGCAGCATCAAGACCCATGAAAGCAATTCTCCCGTTCCACCAAGTCAACGCACGACCTTTAAGAGTAGCCATAGCAAAAGTCACCTTATCTTCCTCCTTACACTTACTAATCCTAAACACCGATTCAATCTTTTCAATCCACTGGCTTAGCCCTACAGCACCTTCAGTTCCATTAAAAGGTAGAGGTTCACACTTCATGAACGTCACATAAGTACAACCACCAACTTCAGGTGCATTCGTTCCAAGTCCTCCTACATTTCCTCCAGCATTAGCATTCACATTATTAGCATTCACATTCACATTAGTACCGCCAATTCCACTACCGCCAGCTCCACTACCGCCAGCTCCACTACCGCCAGCTCCACTACCGCCAGCTTCATTTCTAGCTATTGCCATAAATTCAGTCATAGATGCGGTAACTTGCTCCGTAATAATCCTACGTACATCATCCTCAGTCACAGCCTTCTTGGGCGGCATAGTTCTATAATTCCACAATTTCAAAGTATTAAGCACTCATACAACAAAGGATTCATATAATATGGATCGAATTCATAATCAAGATACAAATAAGGCACAATAAGGAATTCAAGACAAGATACATATTTCATTCGATCTGAAACAAAAGTATTGTCTTAGTACATCCCATATCAAAGTTCTAACACTATATACACTCAAAATTCGTGCCAAGTCTATTACTAACAAGTCGGTTCAGTCAAAGCTATAAGCACAAAAGATATAAAGGTCACTACTAAACACAGACTGGTCTACTGAGAACCGCTAGATGGTCCATCATCCATCGTCTTCTGGATCTTCGCCGGACGATCACTAGACACATCTTCAGCTGGGCGCTTACGGATTACTCCTCTTTCAACCATGTCGGCATAAAATCTACTGTTCCATCCCACGGATATATTCAACTCCTTTTCAGCTTTCTCACGTATCGCACGAGCTACACTCAACTGAATCTCCATAGTATTCACCATTTTCTTCATAGCAGCAAACTCACGACTTTCCAACACCGATAACCTCCTAAAAGCCTCATTCAAACCACGTTCTACATCACTCAAATCCAAACTAAGCAATTCTCGCTCTTTCTCGCCAACCTTAGTCTTCGACTCCAAATAAGCAACCTGAGTCTGAACAACACCTAATCCAACCTCTGTCACACAACTCTTAACACGGGAAGCATCTAGATCACGTCTCAAGGCCCATGGTGCAAGACCATCAATATGAGTAGCCTCTCGAGTACTAGACGACTCTCCTATCTCACGTCTACGAGTAGCAATACCATCAGTACCGTCAGGTGCATCGTCATCCTCATCCTCCTCTGATTCAGAATCAGATTCAGATGATTCAGACATTTCATCCCTAGGTAACTCATCCTCAGAATCAGACAAACAAACTGGTGGGGGCAAAGGCTCGCCCTCTGGAACATCATACGGGTAAATAAGCTCGGCTTCCTCATCGTCATCAACCTCAACATCTATACCTACATCCTCCTCGACATCCTTGTCGTCAATCTCGTCATCTAAATTATCTAACCCAATCTCATCCTCATTCTCAATATCAGCATTCTCAATCTCCACATTCTCATTACCCACATTCTCAATATTCACATTCTCAATATCCACATTCTCTACTAAGTTAACCTGAGGGGCAATCTGATCTCCTAGTCCTAACTCGGGCTCGGGATCCTCAAATGGTTCCTCGTCGTCATCAATATCAAAATCTACTAAGTCTAAATAAGGATCATCTTCTATATTAGGTTCGGGAATAGCATGGTTTTCTACAGGAATATTAGGGTCAGCCATGACAATCTGCATTTATATATATATCTCGTATTAGGATAACATACTAGTTAAACAATTACATAATGAAATCACGATCTATACATATATATAAATTAAATTATATATATTAAAATATATATCTTCTCAATAGGGCTTGTTGGTAACGTCGGAGATCTCTGGCACCGTTATAGTCAAAAGATTTTTCAAATATTTTCTCAAATGTTCATTGTCAAAAGATTTTGAAAAGTTTTGTTCAAAACCTTGGTTTTTAAAATCCTTTGTTCTCTATAACGAGAGCTCTGGTACCAAACTGTAACACTCTCATTTTTCGTATCGGTACAGCGGAAGGGTCTTTTAGAGTGTTACGGGATAGCACAATAACTCCAATCATAGACAACACATAAAAATGGTTATACAAGGTTTAACAAACATTCATTCGATAAAAAGTTTCAAAAGCGTACAACAGGTCCCAAATTATACAGGTCATTAAGTTTACAAAACACAGATCGAATGAACATTTTTAATATTAAGTGTAGGCCATCAGAGTCGATCTCCATCCGGATTACCTTCAAGCACCTGAGATAGAAAACATGCAAAAATCATATCAGCGAATGCCGAGTGAATTCATAGAGTTTAATGAAAACCGTTATATAAAACAATCATTTATATTCATTTAAAATCAGAACACAAGTATAATATCGGAAGTAAGTCCACATATTGCTAGTCAGGCAATATATAAATCAAGCATACATCTGAAACCGTCCATGAGACCGTAGTCTCTATATTACCATGATAGGTAATATATTCATCGTAATAGCGTCGTTATCTTTTATTATTTATGTCTTATATTGTATTAGGATTATTATTAGCCGCATGACATTGTTACCTTACTGTGAAAACAGCGGGCCGCGAACCCGACAAACAATTTGCCCATCTAAGTTAGCGTGTCGTCACAAAAATCACGCTATGGAATCTTCTCATACATAAATTCGCTTACCAATCAATGTGGTACGACGGGGATCAACCGTCAAGGCGCGAACTGGGGTGATCGTCCCCAAATAGTACTATCAAATGCATAAGCGTCTACCAAATCCCGGCAGTTCACAATTCATGCTAATGGGACTTTAAGTGACATACCTAACTACTAATAATCCTTTTAGTCTCGAATATAGGGTCATAGCATCATTCGGGTCCATATCATTTAGCATACAATCGGGACTACTTGTGTTCTATTTTTATAAAAATCTAGCATGTTATCTCCCTCGCGGGTTTACAAATCATTTTATAAAACATTTAAAAGAGTGCGAGACTATGAACTCACGTTGTTAATGAAAGGCGGATTATCGGCTACGGGCGTGCTTCGGTCACGGAAACCTATATAAATAATAATCGGTCTTAGACTCGGTCCAATGACTTTTATCAAAATAACAATATACATATGATGAGTTTGTACATATGATGATGATCAAGTGGGTTTATACATCCTTGTTTACTCATTTTAGTGTTTACGTCTTGGTAACGTCTTACTAGTTCACTAGTTTTAACTATTTATCCATTTTAAGTCCATTAAGCCTTGTATAAGTTCTTTAACTTGTTTTTATCCATTTTATACCTATATGATCAGTATATATACTTTTCATGTTGGGCCCAAATGGGTTAAGCCCAAATAATTCTTTTTACAAGTTTTTATCTTATTAAGTCCAATTATTAGTCCAATATGTTTAGTTAGCTCGTAAATGTCCGTATTTCTTATAGTTCGGGTTTTATCGTTTTTTACTTGTCTTAGTTATCTATACATCAGTATACAACTTTTATAAACTTTACATTAGACGGGTTTGGTCGTCTAAGTTTTATTTGGCGAAAAACGTTAATTTTACGGCGATAGCCAAAAAAATCGTAAAAATCAAGTTTATAGTTTTTATTACTTATAAATATTATTTTACCATCATTTATATAATATACCCATTTAATTAACCTTTTATACATTTATATAAATAAGTTTTATAAGTTAGTGGGTTTATATTTTTACATTTTATAAATTATAATGTGAGTGCTTATATAATAATAATAAACATTATTTCCAAAATCTGATTTTTAACTTCATATTCATCATTTTTACCATATCTAGAGTTCTATAATGACTTAGAAGCTCATTTTTGGATGACATGTTCTTCATAATATGTGCTACATATAACTTAGTTATAGCTACTGCCCATTTTGAGTTTAAGTTGCCTTAACAGTCCCTACAAAACTGCTTATTCAGATTATACCACCTAACTTGTTTTGATCATATCTCACTCATTATTTTGATTCCATTGCATGGCCAACTCTCACATGTGTATAACATCATCTACTTACTGTAAATGGATCAAACCATGCAATTTTATCAGTTCATCTTTTAGTTATCTACTGTTTTTATACAGCCAACTAAATAGTCAAGATTTTAGCTTCATTTCTTATAGTTATCATCATTTTTAAGCATATTTATCAACACTTGATCCCCACACAACATTTTTATCATCATATATACATCATATACATATACAAAATGAAATAAAATACATTTGTTCTTTACAAAATAACAAGAGAAAAATGGAGAGGATGATCTTCTTTACCAATCCAAGTGGATTTCTTGTTTTAGGAAGACAAGAACTTGATGAACACAACAAGTATCTCCAAGACCATCCAATATCAAGAACATAGGTTGGAAAATCAGCCCTAGGACACAAGCAAATTACCTCCAAAGTTGTTAATATGGCCACCAAATGATCAAGGCTTCAAGAGAACACCTTAATAGGACTAGTAAACATGTGGTTTATGGCTAGAAAAGATCAAAGATGGTGTTTGTTGGCTTATTTGGGACGGCAAAGGAGAGGGTTGAGAGAGTTTTTGGTGTTGAGTTGCATGTAAGAAATGGTGTAAATGAAACAAGTAACTAGTTTTGACTAGTTAGTGGTAAAGGTTAAGCTTAAAGTGTAAGCTAGCTTACACTTGGTGTAAGTTAGCTAAACTTGATGCCACCTATGTGTTGTGGTGTCAAGTTAGCCGTCCCATAGAAGCTAGTGGGGTGGGACAAAGTGTTTTATCCCATCTCACTAGTTTACGGGTATTTCTCGATTCTAGTTTTCTCGATTTGCGTGCCCTCAGGTCGTTTTACGAAAAACGTTTTTATAAATTATGAATCACCGTCACAAAACGAATCCAATAAAAATTGTCTCATCAAAAACGGAGTTCAAAAACGTAAATATGTAATCCTAAGGTTTCCGGTTTAGTCGTAAAAGACGCCAAATTATGCACGTAAGCCCAAATTTAAATCCGTAAATTGTGAGTTCGTCAACCAACACAAAAATAAGTTTCAAAATATTGTACGAGAAAATATTTCACTACCTGAAAATGTTAGATTGTCACACAACCAAACGCAGAAGTACTACACAACGAAACGCAGAAGCACTACACCTATTGCTTACAACACTCAGTCAAAACGAATTCCTTTTCACAAGACGGCAGCAACTCGGAAATACTTCAAGAAACCTTCAGAATACTCTCGAATCATTAACAGATGTCCCAACTACACTATCACTAGTTACCTGAGCTAGGAATACATCATATTCCTCTTCCACATACTTCCTCTTCTCCAAACCAGATACTTCTCAAACGGAAAGTTCACTCATCACCTTTCACAGTCAACACTCAGCTTCTCAGCAAAATCTAAACCAACAACTATGATATTAGGGTTTTGTTAGGTTGAATTGGTCTAATCAAATTGATTAAGGTTGAATGTGTGACTCAGTCGTCTTTGGTGAATAAAAGAAAAGGTCGTTGATTAACTAAAATAAAATAAAAGATTAACACTTTAAAAGATTAAACTAAAACTAAATGCTTTAAAAAATAAATGAAGAAAGATTAAAACTTGAATAAAAGTAAATTTGAAAACTTTAAAATTAAACTAAGACAAAACAAGTTTAAAATAACACTCAGTAAAAATGGCGGGAAAAGTTAAATTTGAAATTAAAATAAAAACAGGAAATAAAAACCAAAACTTGTGGTCAGATCGCAACAAGCGATCGCAACCAACGATCGCACCCTGGATCGCACCCTAGATCGCACCCTGGATCGCACCCTGGATCGCGACCAACGATCGTAGCTTGTGATCGCAATGTGGATCACAACTAGTGATCACAGTAAGTGATCGAAGTATTTGATCGCAAGTAGAAACCCTAAGGCTTATGCGATCACAATACTCGATCGAAACCTTAAAACCCTTAGACTTTTACGATGGAATGTAAAAAGGAAATAAGCAAAAACCAAATAAGCACTTTAATAATAAGCATTTACCAAAAACTTAACCAAATCAAAATTAAGAAGAACTAAATAAGCCATGAATTTTAAAACTTTCAAAACACCAAATAAGCAAAATTTATAAAATCAACTTTAAAAAGATTAAAGTTTTAAAAATACTTAAATGAAAATAAGCTAAACACGAAATAAGAAAAAAGCACAATAAGGGAAGAACATCAATCGCATGAAAATGATAAGAACAAAAAGATAAGCACTTTAATCAAATAAGCATCAAGTTAAAACTAACTACATACTTATACTGAATCAAACAAAAGATTAAAACAAGAAAGGAAGAATAAGATTGATTATGAAAAGCTTAAAATTAAGATAAAGATTAAAGATTCAAGATTACAAGATTTAAAGATGAAAGATATAAGCAAACTTGAAAGAAAATTTAGAGAGAGAAATTAAAACTAGAGAGAGAAAGTAAATACTCCTACTCCTACTTACCTTAAGGAAATTAAACTAAAATCTACTACTTCTAAATGAAGTGTTAAGGGACTATATGTTGCTTCTCTCTTTCTCTTTGTCTTTTCGTCTTTTAATTTCTTCGTCTTTCTCGACGTTGTCTCGGGATTTGTCGATATGAAATGAACTCGTCTTCTAATTTTCTTCTTTTATTAGATTTGGTTCTTCGACTTCGTTAAACTTCTGTCTTTAGACTTTTTCTTCGATAAATCTTCAGAATAGGCCTTTGACTTCCGTTCTTTTTGCACTCTTGATCTTTTGACTTCGTCTTTTGTCTTTTACTTCGATAAAAGCCCGTGAAAGCCCGTGTTTTCTTCCCTTTTCACATTTTGGTCCTAAATCAAAATAAAAACACAAACC
The DNA here is from genome assembly GCA_025667525.1 of Glebionis coronaria. Lineage (NCBI taxonomy): Eukaryota > Viridiplantae > Streptophyta > Magnoliopsida > Asterales > Asteraceae > Glebionis > Glebionis coronaria. Next base: position 587,285,282 of record CM046880.1, on the reverse strand, counting down.
ACGCATGATTCCGACTTTTACGACATTAAGTACACGTTTTGACTTGGTTATTATTATAATTAAGTGGTAAAAGGATGGGTCTTTTCACACCTATCCAATCCCCTACACTTGACCATTGCAATGCCCTCATGCAATGCATTAATTATAAAGCAAGATTTACATTTCCCATCATAATTAACCCACCTTGGCCTTTATTAAACACAAGGCATTATGGAAACTTAAAAAGATAGAATATAACAAAATGCTTGAAGGAAGAACAAGTAAAGAGATCGAAGACTTACATTAGGGCTTTGGTTGTCATGAATGTTTATCACCCTCAAGTTTCATGTCCCCCATACTAAGTTTAAAAAGGAGATCATTGTTATTATAAGTTAGTAAGCTAACACTCACTCATGTGGCTCAATTATTCGCTTAGACTCCCTTATTCCTAGGTTTATCTCTTATATTTTATTGTTGTCTTGAATGATCACGAGGATGCATTGTTGACTTATTTCGATTGTTTATTTAGGCTGAAAATAAAGTAGGACGATTTAATCAATAGTTAGCGACGGACAAAATCTTTTAAAACTGCTTCTCGAAACCTCATAAAGTTCATATCTTGGCATAACTCGCTTCACGATTTGAGACCTTTCTCGGACCGATATTTGGCATTGACTTCATACTTCGAATCTTGAGAGACGTTCTTGAAATAATGGTCTTCTCTTCATGTAACACTCTCAAATTTCATATCGGGTCAGCGGAAGGGTCAGTAGAGTGTTACGGGATAACACAATAACTCAAATCATAGACAACACATAAAAATGGTTGTACAAGGTTTAACATACATTCATTCGAATAAAAGTTTTAAGTTTACACAAGGTCCCCCAGTTTCACAGTCATAAAGTTTACAAAACATAGATCGAATGAATAATTTTTATTATGTGGGCCATCAGAGTCAATCTCCATCCAAGTTACCTTCAAGCACCTGAGATAAAACATACGAAAATTATATCAGCGAATGCCGAGTGAATTCATAGAGTTTAATAAAACCGTTATACAAAATAGTTATAGAAAACAGAACACAAGTATAATATCAAAAGTGAGTCCTCATATTGCTACTCAGGCAATATATATAAATCAAGTCATACATCTTAAACCGTCCATGAGACCGTAGTCTCAATATTATCGTTATTTGCATCGTATTATATTGGATATTCGGATTACATGGGATTATATTGGATTATTATCAGCCGCATTACATTGCTACCTTACTAACATAAACAACGGGCCGCGAACCCGACAAACAGTTTGCCCATCTAAATTAGCGTGTCGTCACAAAAATCATGCTATGTAAATCTTCTCATACATAAATTCGCTTACCAATCAATGTGGCACGACGGGGATCAACCGTCGACGCGCGAACTGGGGTGATCTTCCCCTAATAGTACTATTATATGCATAAGCGTCTACCAAATCCCGGTAGTTCACAATTCATGCTAATGGGACTTTAAGTGACATAACCTAACCAATAATAATCCTTTTTATCTCATTCATTGGGTCATAGCATCATTCGGGTCCATATCAATAAGCATACCATCGGGACTACTTGTGTTCTATTTTATCAAAACTAGCATGTTATCTCCCTCGCGGGTTTACAAAACATTTCATAAATCATTTAAAAGAGTGCGAGGCTATGAACTCACGTTGATTAGGAAAGGCGGGTTATCGGCGATGGTGCGTACTTCAATCACGGAAACCTAGACAAATAATACTCGTCTTAAGCTCTTGTCCAATGACTTTATAAAAATAATGGTTATGTATATGTGATGATATTATAAGTATGATGATGATCGAGTGGGATTTTATCTCTTCATACAACATTATAGTTGTTATGTGTTAGTAAATTTTATACTAGTTACACTAGTTTTAACTTATTTACATATTAAGGCCCAATAAGCCCATTAAGAGTTCAATTCATTATATTAGCCCATTTATACTTTTAATACCAGGCCTATACTCATATGTTGGGCCCAAGTGGGTTAAGCCCATGAGTAAGTCCATTAGTGTTTAGCCAACTAGTTGGACTAATGGTCCAATAAGGCTACTTTGGCCCATCATGGTCCATAAGTTATAAAGCTCGGGTTTATCGATTTTTACTTGTCAAATGTACTTACATATCCGTATATGCGATATAAAAAGGTTACATTAGACGGGTCCGACCGTCTAAGTTTTATTTGGAGAAAACGTTAATCTTTCGGTTTTAGCCGAAAAGACGTAAAACTTATATATAGTTTTATAACTTTTAGAAAACATTTGAGTTCGTACTTTTATAAAATACCAAGTTTATTTATTTTAGTATATAACTCATTTTATATTACTTATTATTAGTTAGTGGGTTTTATATATTTATTTTATAATAATATTACTTGAGTGCTCTTATTATATTATATAGTTTTATTTACAAATCTGATTATCAAAGTCACTTCCACCATTTTAGCCCTATCTTGAGTTCTACAAGGAGATAGAAGCTCAAATTTGGGCAGCACAAACTACATGATATGTGTTACAAATAACTCCACTAAAGCTCCTTTTTATCTCATTCATTGGGTCATAGCATCATTCGGGTCCATATCAATAAGCATACCATCGGGACTACTTGTGTTCTATTTTATCAAAACTAGCATGTTATCTCCCTCGCGGGTTTACAAAACATTTCATAAATCATTTAAAAGAGTGTGAGGCTATGAACTCACGTTGATTAGGAAAGGCGGGTTATCGGCGATGGTGCGTACTTCAATCACGGAAACCTAGACAAATAATACTCGTCTTAAGCTCTTGTCCAATGACTTTATAAAAATAATGGTTATGTATATGTGATGATATTATAAGTATGATGATGATCGAGTGGGATTTTATCTCTTCATACAACATTATAGTTGTTATGTGTTAGTAAATTTTATACTAGTTACACTAGTTTTAACTTATTTACATATTAAGGCCCAATAAGCCCATTAAGAGTTCAATTCATTATATTAGCCCATTTATACTTTTAATACCAGGCCTATACTCATATGTTGGGCCCAAGTGAGTTAAGCCCATGAGTAAGTCCATTAGTGTTTAGCCAACTAGTTGGACTAATGGTCCAATAAGGCTACTTTGGCCCATCATGGTCCATAAGTTATAAAGCTCGGGTTTATCGATTTTTACTTGTCAAATGTACTTACATATCCGTATATGAGATATAAAAAGGTTACATTAGACGGGTCCGACCGTCTAAGTTTTATTTGGAGAAAACGTTAATCTTTCGGTTTTAGCCGAAAAGACGTAAAACTTATATATAGTTTTATAACTTTTAGAAAACATTTGAGTTCGTACTTTTATAAAATACCAAGTTTATTTATTTTAGTATATAACTCATTTTATATTACTTATTATTAGTTAGTGGGTTTTATATATTTATTTTATAATAATATTACTTGAGTGCTCTTATTATATTATATAGTTTTATTTACAAATCTGATTATCAAAGTCACTTCCACCATTTTAGCCCTATCTTGAGTTCTACAAGGAGATAGAAGCTCAAATTTGGGCAGCACAAACTACATGATATGTGTTACAAATAACTCCACTAAAGCTACTGCTCAATCGTTCTCTAAGTATTCCTAATAATTCGTCCAAAACAGACTATACAATTTGTACCTCAATAGTATTTTGATCATATCTTGCTCATTTTGAATGATTCCATTGAGTGGCCAACTCTCCACATATGTAAAAATCATATATCTAACTGTATATTTAATAATCCAGGCCATTTTACCAAGTTATCATGTTGATAGTTACTGTTTTATACAGCCTATGAATCTAACCAAGATTTTAACATCTTTACTTGTTGATTTTAGTCTTTTTAACCAAATCTATTAACACAAAATCCCCACATAATACTTTGATCATCATTCATCATCATATACATATAAATTTATAAAGAAAATACATGATTACATTTACAAAATAACAAGATGATAGAAGAAATGATCTTGTTACCAACCAATATAGTGAAAGGTTAAGAACAAGACTTGGTTTTTGGTAACCAATCTTATGAAATATCAAGACCACCTTCAAGATCACCAAGTATATGAAACACCTTGAGAAAATCAGCCCTAAAATCCTTTGGGAAACTTCTTTTTAGTTGTTAGGATCACCTCAAATCAACATGTCTTCAATGGGTTTCCATCTTATGCAAGTTATACACAAGATCTATGGTAGGAATTTGTGATGAATGGGGTGTTTGGTGATGGAGTATGGGACGGCAAGGGAGGGAGTAGAGAGAGAGTTTGTGTGTGATTTTCTAGTTTGCATGTATGCAAATGGTATGAGTTAGCTAGTTTTATGGTTTGTGGTTTTGGTTAAGCACTAAGGACATGTGTCCTTAGTGTGTATGTAAAGTTGACACATCCTTGATGTGTTGGCTAAGCCATGGCCGCCCATAGTAGGGGTGAGGCAAGTGTTAACTTGTTTCATCCGCACAAATTTACGGGTACTCCTCGATTCTAGTTTCCTCGATTTTCGTGCCCTCGGGTTGTTTTATGAAAAACGTTTTTATAAATTATGAATCAACGGCACAAAACGAATCTAATAAAAATTGTCTCATAAAAAACGGAGTTCAAAAACGTAAATACGTAAACCTAGGGTTTCCGGTTTAGTCGTAAAGGACGTTAAATTATGCACGTAAGCCCTAATTTTTCAACCCGTAAATTGTGAGTTCATCAACCAACACAAAAATAAGTTTCAAAATAATATACGAGAAAATAATTTACTACCTGAAAATGTTAGATTGTCACAGCATTTCCTCCTAAAAGGGATCAACGTCCTCGTGATCCATTTCATTTCGATGCACGTTTCTTATTGAAATCAAAGATGTGTGGGTATTTCTTCCACATTTCATCCTCTCATTCCCATGTAAATTCTGGTCCATGCTTTGAATTCCACCCGATCTTGACGATAGGTATCCAACTTTGCTTAAGTTCCTTTACCTCACGATCCATAACTTCTACGGGTTCTTCGATAAAATGCAACTTCTCATCAATTTGGACCTTATCCAACGAGATTTTCTCATCACACACTCCTAAACATTTCTTCAGATTAGATACATGGAATGTGTTGTGAATACCATGAAGTTCTTGGGGTAACTCTAATTTGTAAGCCACCGGACCTACCCTAGATAAAATCTTAAAGGGTCCAATATAGCGGGGATTCAATTTCCCTCGTTTTCCAAATCTTATGACGCCTTTCAATGGCGACACTTTCAACATCACACGGTCACCCACTTCAAACTCCATCGGTTTCTGCCGCACATCCGTGTAACTTTTTTGTCTACTTCGGGTAGTCAACAGCCGATTCTTAATCTGAATTATCATCTCCGTAGTCTGCCGGATCAATTCCGGTCCTGTGAGCTGGGTATCCCCAACTTCACTCCAATATACAGGAGATCTACACTTTCTACCATTCAAAGCTTCAAATGGTGCAACCTTAATACTATCATGATAACTATTGTTATATGAAAATTCTGCTAAAGGCAAATGTTTATCCCAATTCTTACCAAAATCTATCACATAAGCTCTCAACATATCTTCCAGTGTCTGTATCGTCGTTTCACTCTGCCCATCAGTTTGGGGGTGATAAGCAGTGCTCATGTCGAGATTCGTTCCCAAAGATCTTTGGTGGGATTTCCAAAAATTCGATGCGAATCTAGGATCTCGATCAGAAATAATCGATACAGGCACTCCATGCTTGCATACAACATTCTCAAGATAAATACGAGTCAGATTCTCCAATGAGAACTACTCTTTAATAGGAATGAAGTGAGCTGATTTGGTCAGTCTGTCGACAATGACCCAAATCGAGTTATTTCCAGAAGATGTTCTAGGAAGCTTAGTGATAAAGTCCATCGTGATTCCCTCCCACTTCCATTCAGGAATTTCTGGTTGTTGAAGTAGTCCTGATGGCTTTTGTTGTTCAGCTTTGACTCTTGCATAAGTCAAACATTAAAGAACATACATAGCAATATCAGCTTTCATATTCGGCCACCAGTACAACTTCTTCAAATCATGATAAAATTTATCAGAACCAAGATGAATGGAATATTTAGATTTATGGGATTCCAACATGATTAAATCTCTTAAGCCTCCATACTTAGGTATCCACATACGACCTCTTAAGCATTTCACTCCATCAGCTCTAACCTCTAAAGGATCTCCTTCACCTCGAAACCCTTCATTAACAAAATTTTCTTTCTTACAGGCTTCTATTTGCGCATTTCTAATTTGCTTAGGCAAATTATTGTGCACAGTCAAGACTAGAGAACGTACCCTGATAGGCTCTCTATCTTTTCTACTTAATGCATCGGCAAAAACATTTGCTTTTCCCGGGTGATATTTTATATCACAATCATAATCACTTAACAGTTCTATCCATCTTCGTTGCCTCATATTCAATTCCTTTTGATCGAGAATATACTGTAGGCTTTTATGATCGGTGAATACCGTACCCTTGGTGTCATACAGATAATGTCTCCACAACCTAAGAACAAAGACTACAGCTCCTAACTCAAGATCATGAGTAGTGTAATTCTCCTCATTCTTCCTTAATTGCCTAGAAGCATAAGTTATCACCTTTTCTCGCTGCATCAAGACAGCTCCATAACCTCTAAGAGATGCATCATAAAATACTAGAAAATCTTCAATTTCGTCGGGTAATGATAGAATTGGTGCACTACATAATTTTTGCTTCAATATCTGAAATGCTCCATCTTCTTCACTTCCCCAAACGAAAGGTTTATTTTTCTGAGTTAGCTTGGTCAGGGGTTTAGCTATTAAAGAAAATTCTTTAATGAATCGTCTATAATAGCCAGCCAATCCTAAAAATTGTCGCACCTCCGTTGGCGTTGTCGGTGCAGACCAATTCTTAATGGCTTCAACCTTTGCAGGATCAACATGAATTCCATCTTTGTTAATCACATGACCAATAAATTGCACATAGTCCAACCAAAAATCACATTTTGAAAATTTAGCATACAACTTTTCATCCTTTAACAAATTCAAGATAATCCTTAAGTGTTCTCCATGTTCCTCTTGATTCATAGAATAGATTAAAATATCGTCAATAAACACGATCACAAATTTATCCAAATAGGGTTTGCACACTCGATTCATTAGATCCATGAAGACCACAGGTGCGTTAGTTAACCCAAATGGCATCACTTAAAATTCATAGTGTCCATAACGAGTTCTGAATGCAGTTATTGGAATATCTTCTTCATGGACGCGAAGTTGGTGATATCCAGACCGCAATTCTATCTTAGAATACACACTAGAGCCTTGTAGTTGATAAAATAAATCATCAATCCTTGGTAAAGGATATCGATTTTTGATTGTCAACTTATTCACCTCACGATAATCGATGCACATACGGAAAGATCCATCCTTCTTCTTAACGAACAAGACTGGAGCTCCCCAAGGTGACGAGCTCGGTCGAATAAAACCTTTATCAGACAAATCTTTGAGTTGTTCGGATAATTCCTTTAATTCAGAAGGTGCTAATCAGTAAGGCGCACGTGCCACCGGTGCAACACCAGGAATTAGATCGATTCGAAACTCGACTTGCCTTATAGGCGGAAGTCCGGGTAAATCATTGGGAAATACCTCTTGAAAATCACAGATAACAGGTACATCTTCCAATCGTTTCTCCTTAGACTCATTCCCGGTCACTTGAGCTAAGAATAGCTCGCAACCGTTCCTGATGTACTTTTGGACTTTAATACATGAAACGATTTTTAAACGGGATTCACCTCGATTACCATCAATTAGTAACGTCATATTCCTAAGAGGAATCTTAACCTTCTTTTCTCCACATAAAATTGTAGCATTATTCAATGATAACCAATCCATACAAATAATAATATCAAAACTACCTAGTAATATCAACATCAAATCAATCGGAAAGGAATGGTTTAAGAGATTTAGAGAGCATCCTTTTAACAGCTTATTGGTTTGTACCAATTTACCATCAACCAATTCTACTTTGTAACTGGTATTTATCTCAGCAGGTTCAATGTCAATAAGGGCACTAAATTTAGTGGATACAAAGCTCCTATCAGCACCCGAATCAAATAAAGCAACAGCATAATGATTGTTGAGTAAAAACATACCAGTAACGACATTCGGATCCTCTTTCTTAACCTCAACCATTCCAAGTTTATAAGCACCACCCTAGTTGTTTCTTCCAGGTCCAATCCTTTTCGACTTGGGGCAATCCGATTTCTTATGACCTTCTTCACAACAGTTGAAGCAAATGACTCCCCTCTTACACTTTTCTACTTTGTGTCCTAGCTTTCCGTAATTTTGGCATATCCAGCAGTCGCCAGCATGCCTCTTATTACCACACTTAGGACACTTTTCATCATTGCACAGTGTGTTGTTGGTAAGAGCATTTGCATTCCCCCTTCTTTGGTTTTGACGATGATTAAAATTCTACCTATTATCACCTCGACCTCCACGATCGCCTTCACCCTTTCTTTTCTCACCAGCATGTGCTTCATCCTCCTTGTCCTGAATTATTTTCCCCATGAGTTGGCAAGCCATTCGAACAGCATCATCAATTGTCAATGGTTTTGATGATGTCACATCCCCTCGGATATTCTTGGTCAACCCTTTTAGGTATTGTTCAATGCTGATCTCTTCGGGTTCCACCAATCGAGGACACGGCAAGGCCAACTCATGGAATTAGTTTGTGTAGCCATCAATGTCCACACCTTTCATTCTCAAATGAATCAACACTTGTTCCAACCGTATAATCACACTACGGGGATAGAACTCCAGAGTCGTCCACTTTTTAATTTCAGCCCAAAGAGTAGTATTAGCAACATCAATGCCCATAAAAGAAATTCTCCCATTCCACCAAGTCAACGCACGACCTCTAAGAGTAGCCATAGCAAAAGTCACCTTATCCTCATCCTTACACTTACTAATTCGAAACACCGACTCAATCTTCTCAATCCACTGTCTTAATCCTACAACACCTTTGGTTCCATTAAAAGGGAGTGGTTCACACTTCATGAACGTCACATAAGTACAACCACCAACTTCAGGCGCATTAGGTCCAAGTCCTCCTACATTTCCTCCAGCATTAGCATTCACGTTATTAGCATTCACATTCACATTAGTACCACCAATTCAACTACCACCAGCTCCACTGCCGCCAGCTCTACTACCGCCAGCTCTACTACCGCCAGCTCCACTACCGCCAGCTCCACTACTTCCAGCTCCACTACCGCCAGCTCCACTACCGCCAGCTCCATTTCTAGCATTTGCCATAAATTCAGTCATAGATGCTACAACTTGCTCCGCAATGATCCTACGCACATCATCTTCAGTCACAGCTTTCTTGGGCGGCATGATTCTGTTATTGCAGAATTTCAAAGTATATTAAGCATTCACTCAATAAGGGATTCATATAAGATGGATTGAATTCATAATCAAGATACAAATAAGGCACGATATGGAATTCAAGACAAAGATACATATTTCATTAGATTAGAAACAAGCACATTGTCTTAATTAACATTCCACATCAAAATTCCTAGCACTATACAGGTCCAAAATTCGTGCCAGATCTACTAACCAATATGTCAGTTTAGTTAAAGTTTACAAAAGATACAAAAGATACTACTAAAGATAGATTGGTCTACTGAGAACTGCTAGAAGGTCCATCATCCATCGTCTTTGGTAATAGTAACAGTGGCAACGAACTAATGTCCCATTGAATCAACATACTTTAGTTAATAACAAATTAAAACCCAAGGCAATAGTAAAGCAAAAGAACAAACAACAGGGTAATAAGATATACCATAATCGCGAGAACCAAGATGGACACAAAAACCCACTTCTCTCATCCCATCTCTAAGATCGAAACATCAACCCTTTATTATACCTCGTCTCTAAGATCGAAACAAAACCCCAATAAATGGTAACCCCATTATTATATATCATTATCTCTAACATCGAGCCAAGACCCCAATAAATCATTACATGCACGCATCGGTATCGATCGTTAGATCGAACAGAGCATCGATCGTTAGATCATGGAGGATTAGGGTTGTCATTAGGTGAGATTAGGTGAGATGAGAGTATGTGTGAGAAGAGATGATTTTTATACCAAACCAAACGGAAAACAGAGGAAGGCCTAATCAACATGCTCCATGCACGCCATTTTCACCACTAACAAAGAGAACAGAGAACAGAGAGAATCGGACGGTTGTGGTCAATTTTTAGGCATAGTGTGGCATCGTGGCATCTGTGAGAAAGAGAAAGAAATCTTTATGAGAGAAGGTTTTGTGAGGAGAGTGTATGAGGAAAGATTATAATATTCAGAGTGTAAGAGGGGAACTGTTTCTATGGAAACGTGATTCCCTCTTTTATTAAAGACTAGGATTTGTGCACGCGCTCCGCTACGGCGGAGGGTGGGCATTTTATGTAGGGTGTTAGAGTTTGCTGACGAAACCGAGATAATTGTTAGCGAAGGGTGGTAAACTGATTGACAGAAAATCTATGCATACATGTTCATACGAAAACACACCAACCTCTACATTTTCATATAGCAAACCCAATATGATCATATGATAATTGTAGGCGATAATCTATGCTTACTTTTTCATATAGTATCACTCATAAATGTAAACAAAGTACTGTAAATGTTTAGATTGGCATATTCACTATTAACTAAACCCAAAAAACCAACATTATACAGCTAGCAAAGGTGTTTGAATTCTCTTAAACCAACATTCAGTTTTTGTGAGTTATGACATCAGCACACACATTTCCATAACAAATCATACATAAATGATACAAAATAAAATAAGTATAGGAAGTCATGGGTACTCAAAATAAAGTATAGTAAATCATGCAAAAGGAAAAAAGATATTATTACGGATTGTATAAAACATGGAATACCACAACATTTAACCCATTAGTATAACAAACCACTTCGAGTTTTTTGTCCACATCCGCTATTCCGTTAGTATAAAACAGGGGTGCCTTTTGCTTTTGGTCCACAACCGGAGGTAAGAGAAGGGCGAGACAGTCGTTGTACCTTTCGATTCTTTGTAGTTTGTGATTTGCTACTCTACTAAAAGGAAAACAGTAGCAAAGTGTCTTAATGTACCAATCCTGAGGGAGTGAGTTGTATGTAAACCGCGATCAAACATTTCAAACCTAAGCACAAAGTTTAACCACCCTTTCTGCGGCAAGAAGGATGCTTGGATCCCGCTATAATAACAACCAAACACCCCTTCTGCAGCAGATGGGCAACTGTTTCAACAACAACCAAACATCCATCTCAGCAGAATGTGTGTTTGCCAACTGTTTTATCAGCAGCCAAACACCCCTTTTGCAGCATGGGGTGGTTCAGAAAAGATAAGAGCACGTACGTAGAATCATGCATATTTATAACTACATTTTCAAGCCAGTCCACTCTTTTGGAAATAATAAACGGAAATAATAAATGGAAATAAAAAATAAGGAAAATGGTATTTTACATTTCAAATAAACAACAATAAAGATCGCATACGCATTTGAAATAACAAAAATAAAGGATGTTTACAATTAATCATAAAAACTTTATCTTAGCTGCAGATGCTCAGTGCACTTTATTCTACACATATGATCCAAATATAATGCTTGTATGCACATTTCTGTGAATGAATGCAAGAATTAAAACGATGTAAAAAGCAGTTAAAATGCATTAAAAAACAGGAAAAAACAGTGAAAATGCATCCAAGTTTGAAACTCTCTTCACGATTAACTCAGAACCATATGAAAGGAGTTTCTTCTTGTTGAGTGATAATCGACAAATAAAGCAGACAACAAAGGAAATAACTAGAAGGCTAAAATTGCAAGAGCATGGCTATATGAGGAGCACATGGATCTATTTTATTAGCCAATAATCTATCTACTCGAGAATTTCTTCCCATTCGATATGAAAGACAAACTAATAATATGACGTACCCCACTTCAAAAGCCCTGAATGGAATCAGCCGGCTTCTCATGCCGAAAATGGAATTTTGCACCCTTTTTGCACTCTCCTTTGAAGAACAGAATGCAAGCAGCTCTTCTTGGTCCAACCACCTGCAGCAAAAAGAAAAACAAAATCACTTTCTTTATAAATCTTAATTTACCAGCAAAAAGCTTCTTTAAAACTCATAACTAATACTCGTCTGTAATGCAAAAAAGTAAAAACATACCGTATAATAGTGTCCAACATACTCTGCTGGATCTTGGATATCTGGAATTAGAGCCCGATGACTACTTCCTTTCAAAACATTAAGTTTCTGTGGTAGCTTAAACGTCAGCGTTCCAGTGTCATTGTTAAACTCCTTTTTCACTTCAAATTACAAAAAAAAAAACAGATCAAGTATTATTAATCTATTTAAAACAACACATTTCAAGTATTAGTACTCATTAAAATGAAGGTGCACTTAGCCATTGAGCATTAAAAAACATACCTGGACTCAAATGCTTCAATATACCCACCTGATCCAAAATTCGGCCACACGTTCATTAACGCACAAACATATATAAAAACATACTTAGAACTAATATATACAACTCATAAACACAACTAACAACCAAACCAAAAATAAATTTTAAGATTTGAGAAACCAAGATCCCTGACTCGGAACACATATTTAGCAAATTAGATCAAATATTAGAAAAAGGTGTCTGGGGTTGCTTTTGTTTGGATAAAACTGCTTATTTGCTAAGGGGGTATTACCTGCTAATTTGTTGCATTTGTCCGATTCTCTACCATATAGATGTCGTCCGATTCTCAACCATGCAGATGCCATCAATTCCTAAAACAATTGTGTAGAAGATAAGTCAAATATTACATACTCTGAATCAGTTAGCTCTATTGCGGGCCCATACTTTATTTTATAAACCGAAAATCAAAACTTCATTTCTAAACACGCATACACAAGTAGATGAAAAACACAGCCTGTAAGATGGATTGTAGATCTTTACGAGATTAACTTTCTATTCCCTAATGATAGTTTACCCACCATGGTTGCAATCACACTTTCGTATGACCTACAAGCCAAGCTATGGCCATCGACAAGCCAGGGAGAGTCAACGTAAAATTATCTTCATTGCCCACAATATATATTATATGTTATTCTGTTATATTAAAAAGATTTTGTAAATAATCAACAAAATTTCTAGGCTAGGATAAGTAAGTAATTGGAAAATCAAAATACGGCCACCATGGCTGCAACCCCAGCAAGGGTGTCCCGCCAAGCTGCACGTGATCCAAATTTTAAGTGAACCTGGTTAAAGAGGTTCAAATACCATCATCACAACTTTTTTAAACACTTTTCATTATCTCTTTCTCAAAACTGTATAAAAAATCATGCAGCAGAGCTCACTAACCCGGAAACAAAACGAAGTTCGTTCCCTCGATAGCGTCTTCCAAAAAAATAAAAAACGGATTTTGGTTCGTTCAATACATAAGTTCAAAACCAAATAAGCATCATCCAAAAATAACAAATCAATTTGGTTCAAAGGGTACCGCACTTTAGAAACATGATGGAAAACACAGCATGGGTATGAGCCAAAAAAACTCAGCCCGTCACATGTGTCATGGTTGTAAACCCAGTAAGGTTGCTCCGCCAAGATGCGGGCGTTTTCAGCGCATACTTAATAACCTCATAAGAGAATATAATAAGTATGTCCAAACACTATGTTTTAGATGATGACTTATTTGTTTTTGAACTCATGTTTCATAAGCTCACCTTTTTTAAAGTGTACAGCCAAGATACATATAAGCTTTCCAAATATCAGTGCGGTCATTTACATTTAATCATCACGGGTGTAAAATCCATGATTTTAAGATGATTTTATGTAATGAAATTTCACCCATTATATGTTAGAACACAAACTCATGTATTATATTTCTATAAGTCATGTGTGAACTTGTCCAATGTGCATACATATATTTTTTTTACATACATACTTGTTATAATAAGTTGACTATGTAAACTATGTACATAAAACAAGTAGTAAAAAAGCATAACCCACATTTGATTAAACAACACTTAACAAAGATTGGAAAATATGCTACACCATGAATATATAGCCGTGTATATAGGTATGCATATTATAGGCATCCCTAAACCTTCTTGGACTAGCCCAAGATCATGTGCCCTTTTGTGTTAAGCCCAACACAAGCCCACCCTCTCCTTTGGATAGCCTTACACGACACACATGCATATGTGGAAGAAGAAGGGTTGTCTTGGAAAGGGAAGAGCCTACACTTGGCACAAGTGTTCTTACCAAGGCAATCATGCCTTTTGCATTCTCTTTCCCTTTTTCATCTTTAAGCCGAAACACACACATCCCCATCTCTCATACATGCAACCTCACTTCTCTCTTCATCTCTCTCTCAATATTTCGGCTATAAGCCACAAAACTCCAAAGTTGATTCATTAAATCAACTAAATCTTTGTCCCATCTTGATTACAAATCATTTGGTAGCATCATTTCCCTTGGAACCACTATAAACAAGCCCTAGCCGAATCATTATAAGCCACGGCTTGATTTATACATAGGGTTTTCTCCATCTTCAAGATTAGATCTCTAATCTCTTGGTTCATCTAGATCCTCCTTAGTAACTTTTTAACAAGAGAGGTATACACATCATAATCTTTCATTTCTTCATTCATGCATCATCATACACCTATAAACACAAGTAAGTAACATGTTAAAAATCAAGATTTGATAAAGCTATGACCCTTATAGGTCACGGCATATTTATGCAAATCATTTTTATGATTTAAAGTCTTTTAACAAGAAACCTATAACTTGTATTCTATATTTTAAGCTTGATTTAAAACCCATATGAGACGTTTTCTAAATCTAAATGTTGCATGAGTTACAAATCTTGTTTTATGGGACTATGGTTAAACCAATAGTCATAGATCTCATAGAATGAATATGTGTAACCTAAAAATCTTGAAGACCATGACCTTAAAGGTCACGACATACATGGTTAGTATATATAGAGTTTATGTGTTAAGTTTGGATGGTGGAATATGAAATGTTACATGATAAATGAACTATTAAAAATCATCAAAGTAACTTATGTGAATATATGTAGTTGTGGGTTACATATGATCCTAAATGGGTTAGATGTACTTGCATGTCATTATACAACCTAGATCTAGTAATAAATGTTAAATTAACATGATAAACATGAAATAATCTTATAGATCTTATGGGAATAGTGGGAGGAAACAATATAGCCGTGGGTTACATATGAGTGTACATGGATCTATGCTTGATTTTTAGGTCTAGACATAGTTTAGATCTTATTTTGGACTTGTAACTTGTTTTCTTGACTTGTACATAGTTAGATCTATTTTTGTAACACTTATAAATTGCATGCAACCTTAAAATGAGACTTGACTTGTCTTAATAAGTTATAACTAATATTAGCCGTCGGACATAAGCTCCTACTAGGACTTATGACTTACTTGTAACCTTATAACACACCTAGATCTAATTTGGTATAACACATAAAACAAACTTTAAGTTTTATTCATCTATTTAGATTTAAAACTAAACATTAATAAGCTCATAATAAGCTTATAAGAATATCCTAAGTAAAAACATATATAAAACATAAAGTAATGTTAACGGACTAATAAAGTCCATGAAATGTTAATCTAAAACTTAATGGACCCAATAAGCCCATTTGATCAATCTTAGTAACTTAAATGGACATAAGATTACACTTAGGCCCATTTAACTAGTTAAAGGACTTAAAAATGTATTAGGCCCAATAAATGATTTAAAGGCCCATTTAAATAAATTAGTGGACTTGGAATATATTCAAACCCACTAAAATAGCCCATTAGGTGTTTAGCCCATTTAATGAGCCCATATAAAGTTTGAATATTAAAATAAAAGTTTTTATAATAAAAATATAAATCATAAAAACGTTTTGGACAAAAATGACAATTCATAAAACTTGAGGACTAAAACCGTAACTTATGAAACTTGTTTTGATAAACTACTAAATACAAGGACTGAAAATGTAAATATCCAAAAGTCTAGGGTTTAATAAATACTATCTGTGGCTAATTTAAACCCTAGGGACCATTTTGGGAAGTTTCTAAAAGTTATTTAGTCATTTTATAACCCTAAGGACTATTTTTGTAATTTTCCAAAACTTAAAGAAGCCCTAGGGGCTGTTTTTGTTATTTTAGTAAAGTTACAAAACCTAGATATAACTAGGGGGACTAAATCTGCAATTACCCGAAACTTTAACAAGCCCTAGGTACTAAATATGTAAAATCTGGAAGTTATAATGTTTAAAAATATAGAGGGACTAGTTTTGCCATATTCCGAAACATTAACAAGCCCTAACCCTAAAACCTATTTTAATTATAATGAAACATAATTAAAATACTTAGGCCATAAGAATTAAGGTATAAATTCTTAAGTTTAAATTATTTTATATTAAAATAATTTATGGAAACTTTAAAGTTAAATAAAATATTATATTTTTTTATATAATATTTATATTTACTTTAGGAAATAATTGTATAAACAACTATGAATATGTAATACTCATACATAAACTTATATACTTTTAGAAAGATAAAATTTATAAGAACAATGGATAAATTGAATGTTAATATTTAAGCAGAACATCATACGTCCTACTTAAAATATGAAACTTAATATTAAAGTTTAAACGAATGAGTATAATACATAAACTACGAACATGAACTAATATTAAGTAAAATCTTTATGTTTACTTAATAATAGTAAATGAATGATTATAATACTTGAACATAAAAACATAAATTAATATTTTAAGTAAGACCTTATATGTCCACTTAAATAAAGAAACTTAATTGTAAGTTGAATGATTATTATAATTACATGTATGCTAACTGATATTAATAGTTAAACATTTTATGTTTACTTAGAGATGGAACTTATATAAATAAGTTAAATGAATATTGATGATACTTGAACTACGGTTATTTAGATAAATACCGTAGTATAAATGAACTGACTAAAATCCGTATAAGCATACATATATGTTCTTTGTACTATCTATTAAGATTGTACTATATGATTAGGCATAACTTTGGTGTGAGCTTTAATTGGATATCCGTGTTAAACAAGCAATTGCCTACTATCAGGTGAGTTTACAGCCTCGTATAAACTTTTGGTAAAACTTTCCCTTTTGGGAAAGAAAATATGCAAACACATAATGGACACAACTGGATTGTATAAACTTGACTATGATTGATTATTATTGAAACTGTTAAATTGTTGTAAATCGCCCGAATATTATAAATAGATCTATTAGGGATTGACCATCCCCGTCCGGGTGAGTCATGCTCACTGTGCCTTGGCCGGGACAACAGACGTATACCATGTTGGAACTGGAATGGGTGTCTTTTTGGAAGACACTACGTCCTCATCTGTTGAGGACTACGGAGGTTAAGCTTCAGTTTCTAATAATAAACAAATGTTATCTACATTTTAGTAAGAATGATTTGTGCATTATTACTTCTATGATTATTGTATGTCCAAACTAATTAATTGTTAATATCTGTAAATTCACCAACTTTATGTTGACCCCCGTTAGTATGTTTTGCACAGGAATATGAAGTTAGTAAGTGGTGTGTGCATGGTCTCCAGCATCTTAGAAATCTGCATTGTAAGACTCGTCCGGGGTTCTATTTGGGAAACTCAAACAATCACTCTTCACCATGTTTAAGACAATTATTATTTACTTGTTTAAATAAACATGTAATCTGATTTGACTAACTCTTTATCTTATGCTCTATGGACTATATGCTATCGATCCACCCTAGTGACATCTCCGTGGATATTTCCGCATATTTTAACCCTACCCGGGGTGTCACAGAGAATGGTATCAGAGCATTAGTTATAGAGAACCAGATAAATTTTTAAATAAAATAAAAATAAAATGATTTTTCTTTTATTTAAAACTGGACTATAACTTATAAAAATCTTTTTGGGATTTTATTATGGGACCGTATTAGTTAAGCATATAGATCTTAGGGCATTTTATGCTATGTGAACTAGTTGTATATATATATTTACTAAACTTGATTATTAATACTGTTTAGTGAGATATTGCTATGAAAAATGTTAGGCGTGCTAAACTTGAAAATTTTACACTATATAGTAAAATACTGAAATGAGAATATGGGTAATATTAAACCAAACTTTGCACTTACGAATTGTTGAATGAACTTCCTAGATGATAATATATATATATATATATATATATATATATATATATATATATATATATATATATATATATATATATATATATATATATATATATATATATATATATATATATATATATATATATATATATATATATATATATATATATATATATATATATATATATATATATATATATATATATATATATATATATATATATATATATATATATATATATATATATATATATATATATATATATATATATATATATATATATATATATATATATATATATATATATATATATATATATATATATATATATATATATATATATATATATATATAGGGATGGGTTCTAGAGAAAACCTTGTTTTTGTAGAAAACCTGGAAAACAAAAACACAAGTTAGGTTTTGCAACATTTCAAAACGAAAGGTTAAAAACGAAAATTAGAAAAAAGGCGGAGGGTTAAAATTGTAAACTCCCAATTCTTACTCTCACCAATAGCCTACTCGATAACATCACACACAGTATCACGAATAGCCAACACACACAATCAATCGCAGACAGATATGGTGAAGATCGAGTATGAAAATCGTAAGTGTCCTAGTTTTGATTATTTTGTGCGTTTGATTGATTAAATTTACGAATTTATGAAAAATTGGGGTTTTGATTCAATTTCGGGGGTTATAGGGTTTTTAACTAATAAGTGTGATGATTGGTGTGTCAATTTAGGGATATATGCCAAGAATAAACCAAGTTCACAGTACACATCTTCACAATTTATATTTCCTATTAATACACAAAATCATTTTTGTTATATTTATATAAAAGTGGGTTGTGATCTCAGAGACCGATTTATAAAAATTAAGAAGTTTAGACTTGATGCCATCTTTCTGATGGAAGTTTTTTATAAGTGGCATCTGATATGGGGTTATTGATGAGGTGTTTGGGAGTGTCTGATGGTTGGTTATGATGACGGGAGTTTTCTTACGAGGGTTCATAGTACGAGTTTCTAATAATGTGTTTTTATGATGGAGGTTTCTAATTAGGGGCATCTGATTTTATTTAGGTTTTATATAAATTTCAATCAGCTCATTCTAAGCTTATTTTTGTCTTTTTATCTGGTTTTTATCAATATGGCTAGCTCACATTCATTAATATTTATGTGTTATGTTTGTGCAATATTTAGTATTATTGTGTAAGTTTTATGTCCAAAGTGAAGACAACTTATACTAATTTGTTTTTGTAGGCTGGAGGTGAACATATGGACTTCATAATCGTGCTTCATGACTACAAAGTGAAGACAACTTATACTAATTTGTTTTTGTAGCAAAGGTATTAGTAATTCTATTGCTAGTATGTCCTTGTTTGTAATCGATGTAGGATGAACTGCAACTGAAAATCATGAACGAGTAAATAACTACTACATCATTATGAAGTTTATGTGATTAGATATCCCACCCCATTTTCTTCAGTTTTGCTGTACAGAAAAAGGCCTTACGGTCTGACAATATAACTGACCAAAAACGAGTGACCAATTGTTCAAATGTATATTTCTTGTCACTCTTCCGGTCGTCCCTAAAAATACTTTTTAGTCCAAACGCAAAGTCATTTCAGAAGGTGAATTAACACAATATCATCTCCGGCACCATCTCAACCGATGTAACCACCATCTCAACCGCTGTAACCACCATCTCTATCGGTGTAACCATCATATCCGCCCCCATCTCTAGCACCATCTCAACCGCCGTAACCACCATCTCCGACACCCTCTCCATCTCTCTCACCACCAGCGCTGGCACCATCTCCATCTCTTTTACCACCATCACCGACACCATCTTCATCACTACCATCGTGTCCATCACTCTATTATTCAAAACCTACATGTAAGTTTTATTGTGTATCTTCTCTATCAGTATGAGTATAACATTTATCGCCATTAGATATCTTTGACATCTTATTGTGTAGTTAAACTCGGTTATTATTTGTTGTATAAACCCACCATTATTATATCTACACAAACTAGGCCATGAGTTTAAAACTATTTCAGGGCATCATTTATGAACAGATTAGGGTACCCATATGAACAAATTAGGGTACCCATATGAACAAATTAGGGCATTTATATGAATAAATATGGCTTATTTTTTCATTGTATGAACAAATTAGGACATCGGTATGGTATGTTTAGTGCGTCCACACGTTCATTCGCCCTTGATGTCGAATATCTAAAGCTATTTTCATGAGACTCTAGAGTACCCGAGATCTTCCTTCCACGGCCTGGAAATGGGGGACAGATCCGAAGATTGATCAGTTTTAACGGCTTTATGTTATTTCCTACAAGCACGAGTTTCTCTTCGTTTGAAGAGGATCCGGCATCCAGTGTTTCATTACTGTAGCTAGCTGAAAGCCTATGAGTGGTTTCTTCGGGTACCTTACGAAGAAGTTCAGCCTGATGTTACCTATGACTCTCTTCTGTAGACATTTCACGAGAATCCACAAAGATCGATTGTTTTTAGAGAAACCTAACACTTTTTGCAACGACTTAGAATGATTAATCGCTTAAGGTTGCTAGTGATAGGTTTTTTTTATATAATCGTGTGTTGATGTCATAATATATATATATAGGGTTTGAGGCGGTTAATTATGGGATTGTAATCTAGGAATGATTTCAATAAATTCCCTAAATTCCACAACCCACAAACCTAAACACGATTAACCCAACCATTGAAGCAGCAACATGCAACAGCTACCTCACGTACAGAAATATGTATTGGGGAGTTTTTCAATTTAGTTTTCGTATATTTGTACGTCGAAAATGTTTTCTATGTATCCTGTCATTGTCTGCTACAAATAGGGTTTGATACTAATAAGCACATTACCGTTTAGATTTACACTTCTTTTAGGTAGCTGTGTGTTAGAGAATGTTTTTACTTGATCCAGTTGTAAGGTTTTGGTACATAGCTAAGAATTTTGGGAATAGAGATTTAACTTTCACATAGTGTTGATGTAAATGTTATACGACCACGGCTGGTAATTGCTAATTGCCTACTTATATTCGATGTCGGTTGGTGAATGTAGTCGATCAGTCTATTGTTTTTTTAGCAATAAGTAAATTTTCTTTGGTCTTTTCATAATACAATATCCTTTCTGCCTGCAACTACTACTGTTAAGCGGGTTCGTTGATGATGTACGCTATACCAGATAAGAATTTGTTTTATCTGTTTGGTCGAGTACATCTAATATGTGACATTCGTCAAATTTCCATCTTAATTTATTCATGTAGTACGAGTATTTTAACTGTTTACCGACGAGTTGTCGACATGAATGTGTTAATTATTTTGCTTTGCGGACAAAGCCCTTTTTAGGGAGAGCATATGTAACATCTCGATGTTTCGCGATTATTTAGTTGAATGCAATACACGAAGTTTGTGGGCGTATTATGTTTTGCCGTACGCTTATTGATATACTTACTAGATTACGTGAAGTCTCGCACAATTGTTTTGTTTTGGGATCGTATGTCAAACGGTTATTGAGTCATGTTTATTCAGTTCGCGTCTAAAACCTAAACATCGTGAAACCGAGTCGAGTATATAACTGTCACAGCATTGCACATATAATTGAGTAAAAACTTTCATTTATGTTTATTACCAAACTTGCCTTACAAGTGTCCCAAATTCAGTCACATGACCAGCTACAAATAAACTTCATAGTTTATTTCCCCACTAACCACTACAAGACAGCACACATGCCTAGTTTACCCTATTTGGGTATATCACAAGTTACCATTTTCATTTTGAAGGTAACCCTAGACTAACAATACATGTTTATATACAAACCCAAAGTTTATCCAATGTCCAAATACAAGTTTATCTCAGTCCAAATTACAAACACAAAAATCTGCACAAGTCATTCAAATACAACTCCTGGGTAGAGTGAAGATTAGGTCCAGCCGACCCACACGTCGCGTCCAACCTGCAAAACCGAAAAGAGTCAAGCTTGTTTTCCATCCCGTCCGAACCTGCAAGCCGAAACATAGCATCCCAATTGTGAGTCTTTTCGTCTTTTCGTCTTTCCTTTATGAAGTCCTAGTTGTGCTCGTTTTGAACGGACCTGCGAATAAACAAACCAATGGTTAGTCATTGTAAAGGTCTTATTCTTTTTACTAAAAACTGAAATTGGTTAAACTTTATTACTAGTACTTGAAACATGGCTACAACTTTACTATTCTGTCAACCAAACCGAGACCCGACTTAGACCAAACCGAGACCCGACTTAGACCAAACCGTGACCCAACCAAGATCACAATCAAGACCACAATCAGGAACCAAACCGAGACCCAAGTCAAACCAAACCGAGACCCAGGTCAAACCAATCCGAGACCCAATTAAAGGCCAAACCGAGAACCAAACCAAGCCAACCAAGTTCTTACTTTCTGCCAAAACTATCAACAATCAATACCAACCAATCTAAATGTCTAAACCATTTGTTATTTTACAGAAACACCCTAAAACCTTCAATCATGCCGCGGGTATAAAAACCCCCATTTCAATTCGAAACCCTAAAAATTTAAAAACCTTTTTAAACGTTAAATTAGCACTTTTCACATTTCAAAAACATCACATAAACATGAGTAACAGTCGAATATAAAAACCCCCAATTTTATGAAAACCCTAGATTGACTTTTTATTAATTAAAACATTAATTAAACCTAATCTAAACCCAAACCCCATAGTTAATTTAATTAAAAACGAGTTATGCAAAAACCCCCAATTAACCGAAACCCTAATTTTTATAAACTGATTATATATTGAAATTAGTTGGATTTTATAATAGAAAACATCAATTAATTGCATTTAAACCCGAGTTTGATAAAAACCCCCAAATATTTCAAAACCCTAAATTCGTTTATTTCAAATCCGAGAGCCTTATGGTTCTCAACAAGTTTATGCAAATCAATCAAACCCACTGATCATTTTAAATCGAAAATCAATTAATTTTGTTAAAAGAAATGAAGGAGAACAAACTTATCTTTGATTTTGACTGGAGATTTACGTGACCGCAAGGATGAACACATCAGAAAACCCAATCGGTTTGATGTGGGGATGAAATCCCACATCTCACGCGATCTAAACACCTCAGACCACCCATATATGATTGTTATATCCCAACTGATAAGTTAATAGCCATAGAAAGGAATGAACCGATCTAGATTTAAGAGAGAGAAGGGATTGGGGCGGTGGAGATATTATCGAGGGAAGAGAGAGAGTGAAACTCTCTGTTATGGAGAGTTGTGTGTAAACACACGCATATTTACTCCCGTTCCTTGTTTATTCCGCCCATGGACCGGGCCGGGTCTAATGACCCTTGGGCCGGGTTTGTGTGTAAGGGTATTGGACCCATTTTGGGCCATGTGTTTATATAAAGTTTAGTTAAGCCCATGAAACGAATTTTGTAAATTTAAGGTATAATTTAACCCGTAAAACCCGACCATTTAATAACCGACTTTTAATCGTCGTACTTTTTCGTAAACGTATGGTTTCGTCAAGCACAACTAGGGTGTCGTGTCTTTATTAATATAATTTTTCGTATCGTAACTCGATTCTCATAATTAATTAGGTCGCGGCTAGCGTAACCATACTCTCGAGCTATTTTATCTTCGTTCTCTTTGCTGAATTAACAAGGTGAGTTTATAGCCCCATACTTTACTATTTTTCACTGCTTTTTGGGGTGAGACATTGCTTGATTTTAACGTGTGAACACAAGTGCATTTATTGATTTATATATTAGTCTAAGTCCCACTAAAAACCCAGTTGCTTTGGCCCGTGAATCGTGAACCGTTAATTACTTTGTGTAAGCGCGAATGTAATGGATAGATCTATCGGGATTGACGTCCCTGTCTGTCTTGTCCAACAAGGGGACAAGCGGGCACAGTTTCATTTGAGTCTGAGATAGGATGTCGTGGGTTTAGGCATCCAGTTGGGCTACATTTATATGATTATACTACCGGTGTTGTTAACGCTTCGGTGTCACGAGCTTAGACTGTAATAAATACTTTTGGGATGACTTTGTATCTTTTATATTGTCATCACATCTGGGAAAACCTTGTGGTTCATTAAACATTTCCACTTAACTAAACCTATGAACTCACCAACTTTATGTTGACACTTTAGCAATGTTTTTCTCAGGTATTAAGAAGGAAGATGCTAAATGAGGTCTCATGCATTGCCGTCATTTCTTTGAAACAACGATCATTTGTACCATTTGAGAAAACTATGTTTTGTAACCGTATTCAGTTTATGCTTCCGCACTTTGTTAAAACTATTTATTTTATTAATTACAAGTGATCTATTTTCCGAACGTCTCATTTAGAGGTCGTTCTTTGTGACTATGTGCGTATGATAATCATGACGTCACCACTCCCTTGTCGCCATTATACTCTGATATTTTGGGAGTGTGACAGATTGGTATCAGAGCCATAGTTATAGAGAACTAGGTTGCATTTAGTAACTCTAGACTATAACTGCTCTATGTTTAAACGATTATCATACGGATTGTAAGTATTAAGTATATGTAGATACATAAGTAATAAATGGGATACATGTGAATTAACAATTACGAGGTATATTTACATGGGTTACATGTGCAACAACAAAATCTGAATTATGTTATATGGGATACATGTGGATTCAACAATGATTGCTATGTTATGTTAATGTCCCTTTTTACGGACTAATTTTATAAGATATTTACACACATTTATTTTGTTTATGATTACAGCGATGTCTTCATCTGATGATTCCACGTCTACAGGAGCGTACTACAACCGTAGTTCACAGTCGACCATCAGTTCATCAGTAGGACTACCCAGAGGATCGCCATCAGGATATCCGTGGTACCGGATGGTTTCAGATGACGATACAGAGAGAGAGACTGAGGAGGTTCGTCATTCACCGATCCGTATTCCTGATGCATCAGCTGACGATGTGCTTAGCCTAGAAGGCGGAGGAGAGGATGACTTAGACACTGACGTGGTGCAGTCACCAGGTCAGACATCAGTGACTGGAGATGAGACGGTAGAGGAGACAGAGGATGATGAGATGGAGTTTACAGATGGGGAAGGAGAGCCTATGGAGGTCACAGACACTGAGGACCCTCCTACTGCATATGCCGCTACTCTTGAGGTTTCCCTAGCACACATCTCCTCATCTTCATCTGAAGACGAAGGAGAAAGGACTGCTATTCCTGCTCCAGCACCTGGCACTCTACCTTTCTACTATGTGAGACGACGTCTTCGGGGGAGAGCTGCTCGACCACCACTTTCACCTTACCGACCCCTCATACCTTTCACCGCCACTGACAGGCATGCAGCCCGCACACCTGCCAGTTCTGTCCCAGAGACACCATTACTACTACCACCACCAGAGACTGTACCTGCAGTGTACCAGGAGATGCTTACTGATGCTGGTATCTCTACTGGACCGAGAGCTACGACTCCTCTTCCTAGGAGAGCTACGTCGACGGTGGTGATGCTTGGGGCGGCAGATGGATGTGTGACGACACGATTGAACAGGTTGGAGGATGCTGTAGAGGCTTTAGGTGAAGAGTATAATGAAGTGCAGGATAAGTTGGAGGCACTGGCGAAGAAGAGTCCAGTTAGGGATGAGACAGAGCTGACAGTATGTGTGACCCGTCTACGAGGACAGCTTCTTACTGTTCTTGATCAGATGGAATCCATGCCGAACGCTCGTCTTGAGGATATTGAGAGCCTGATGACCCGTTGGGGAGTAGAGCCATTGGTGGAGACAGGCGGACTAGAGGCACCAGTGGAGGACCCTGTTGCAGACTTGGATAAGAGGTTTAGAGCCGCTTGTCATGATACCGATGTTAGACTGAGAGATTCCCAGGCTCGTGAGCTCGTGGTTGAGAGGAGATTAGCAGAGTTGGAGAAGGAGCTTCATCAGCGCCGTGAGGGAACTAGTTAGATTTATCTTGTACCATCGACCGATCCTTGTATGACCACTAAGCTTTGAAGTTTATCTTAGCTAGTTGGTATTTTATTTTCTTTTATTATGTTATGACAAACTATGATGTACTATCAAACAATTCGATGAATGATATTATGGGTTGCAAAAATTGTGAGATCATTATATATTGTGTATTATATCCTGGAGCATTTCATAATTGTGTTGTGTGTGCCATGCATGTTGTGTCTGGCAAAACTCATTATCCTATTACCTTGTTAGATTATGGCGCCAGTTAGAAGATCCGAAACGCAGAATCCACCAGCCGCTACCAGTGGAATTGACACCGTCATGTTAAGCCAAATGATAGCCGAACGAGTGGCCGAGGCACTCGCGACCGCAGAAGCAAATCGTACAGCTAGCACACAGGAGGAGACCAACCAAGGATCTACTAATGCTATTGCACGAACTTGTACCTACAAGGAATTTCGTGCAGTTACGCAAGTAAGTTTCCGCGGTACTGAAGGAGCAGTAGGATTAACCAGATGGTTTGAGAAGCTAGAATCCCAATTTGGGATTAGCAATGTCGCTGAAGCCGACAAGGTGAAGTTTGCGTCAAGCACGTTAGTGGATGGTGCTTTGACTTGGTGGAACGTCTATGCTCGTGCAGTGACCATTGATGTTGCCCAAGCGACGCCCTGGAGTGAATTTAAGGCTATGTTTGTGAGGAAATACTGCCCACGAAATGAAGTCAAGCAGATGGAAGTTGAGCTGTGGAACCTGAAGGTCAAGGGTACTGCTCTTACTGCTTACAATCAGCGCTTTCAAGAGCTGATCTTGTTATGTCCTGAAATGGTGCCCAACGACGACCGATTGTTGGAGCGATACATTGAAGGACTACCTTTGAGCATCAAAGGGAATGTGACTTCATCCAAGCCGACTGATTTGCACGAGGCAATCGACATGGCTCAGAGTCTGATGTACCAAGTGGTACAGGAGTTGGGAGAAAATATTGGGGATAAAAGAAAGTGGTCTGGCAACCACTACAACAACAATACCAACAACAGCAACAACCCAAACAACTACAACCAGAACAAGCGACAAGAAGTAGCAAGAGTGTTTACTGCTGGACAAGGAAATACTGGAAACTACGCTGGAAGACTACCTTTCTGCGGAAAATGTGGCCGACACCACGAAGGAGCATGTCCCCCTACGTGCTACAATTGTGGGAAGGCGGGACATAAGGCAAAGGAATGCCGAGCACCACCTCGTTCTACTAATCAAAGAGGACCTGGAACGCAAGGTGGCCAAGGAGCAAATGTCACTTGCTTTGGATGTGGAGAGAAAGGTCACTACAAGAACAAATGTCCAAGCAGTGGGAACCAAGGTCGTAGTAACCAGATTCGAGGGA
Source organism: Glebionis coronaria (assembly GCA_025667525.1). NCBI lineage: Eukaryota > Viridiplantae > Streptophyta > Magnoliopsida > Asterales > Asteraceae > Glebionis > Glebionis coronaria. Next base: position 587,257,589 of record CM046880.1, on the reverse strand, counting down.
ATCAAAATCAGAACCAAGGGAACCAGAAGCAGAATCAAGGGAGCCGAGGAGGAAATAACCGAGCCACAACTAGTACTCCTGGAGGATTCACGGCACCTAGCAAAGTGTATCATCTCTGTGCTGAAGCTGCTGTGCAAGACAACAATGTTGTGACTGGTACGTTTCTAGTCAATAACAACTATGCTTCAGTACTATTTGATTCTGGTGCGGATAGGAGTTTTGTGTCGTCTATATTTAGTGAACGCCTAAATGTTACCCCTACTGCGTTAGACGTTAAGTATAATGTAGAATTAGCCGATGGGAAGTCAGTAACCACCGACGTTATTCTGAAAGGATGTAGTGTAAGGCTACAAGGTCGTTCGTTTAGTATCGACCTACTCCCTATAGAATTGGGAAGTTTTGACGTCATCATTGGAATGGATTGGATGTCGAAGCATCACGCGGAGATTGTATGTCATGAGAAGTGTGTCCGTGTTCCTTATGGAAACGACGTACTCATCATACAAGGCGAAAGAAGTGGAGTGAAGAATGGATCAAGATTGGAAGTCATCTCATGTATCAGGACCCAAAGATACATTGAGAAGGGATGTCCGGTATTCTTGGTTCAAGTAACACAAAAGGAAGGAGAAGAAGATCACGAGAAGAAGGTGGAAGATGTACCGATCGTTAGAGACTTTCCGGACGTATTCCCAGAGGACTTACCCGGACTACCACCAGCACGGCAAGTGGAGTTTCACATCGAGCTTACACCAGGAGCCGCGCCTGTTGCTAGAGCCCCATACCGTCTAGCACCGGCCGAGATGACAGAGTTAGCTGAACAGATAAAGGAACTTTCTGACAAAGGTTTCATTAGACCAAGTTCCTCACCTTGGGGAGCGCCGGTCTTATTTGTCAAAAAGAAAGATGGATCCTTTAGAATGTGTATCGATTACCGAGAATTGAATAAGCTGACGATAAAGAACCGCTACCCATTACCGAGGATTGACGATCTTTTCGACCAATTGCAAGGATCTAGCATATACTCGAAGATCAATTTAAGGTCAGGATATCATCAACTAAGGGTTAGAGAGGAAGACGTTCATAAAACGGCTTTTAGAACCCGGTACGGACACTACGAGTTCCAAGTTATGCCTTTCGGTTTGACAAACGCGCCTACGGTATTCATGGATCTCATGAACCGAGTTTGCAAACCATACTTGGACAAGTTTGTGATTGTATTTATCGATGACATTCTCATCTATTCTCGTAATGAAGAAGAGCACAAGGAACATTTGAAGACCATATTAGAGCTGCTAAGGAAGGAGAAGTTATATGCAAAGTTTTCCAAATGTGAGTTTTGGATAAACACAGTGCAATTTCTTGGGCATGTGATCGACAGCAGTGGTATTCACGTTGATCCTGCTAAGATCGAGGCCGTAAAGGATTGGGCGACTCCAACAACACCCACGGAGATCTGTCAATTTTTAGGTCTTGCTGGTTACTATAGGAGATTCATTGAAGGTTTCTCCAAGATAGCTAAACCAATGACAGAATTGACTCAAAAGGATAAGAAGTTTGAGTGGAAGGAGGATCAAGATTTGGCATTCCAGACATTGAAGCAGATGTTGTGTGAAGCACCTATACTAGCCCTACCCGAGGGTAATGAAGACTTTGTGGTGTATTGTGATGCATCCATAAATAGGTTGGGTGCAGTACTGATGCAAAGGACTAAGGTCATAGCTTACGCATCAAGACAACTAAAAGTGCACGAGAAGAACTACACAACTCATGACCTAGAGTTGGGAGCAGTGGTGTTTGCCTTGAAGATTTGGAGACACTACCTTTATGGTACTAAGTGTGTTGTATTCACTGATCATAAGAGTCTACAACATATTTTGAATCAAAAGGAACTCAACATGAGACAACGACGTTGGCTAGAGTTGCTCAGTGATTACGATTGCGAGATCCGTTATCACCCGGGCAAGGCAAATGTCGTGGCCGACGCTTTGAGTCGAAAGGAGAGAGTTCTTAGGGTGAAGGCTTTAATGATGACTATTGACTTAGACCTTCCATCCTTAATTCTCAAGGCTCAGAAAGAAGCAGTCGCGGAAGAAATTCTCAAGACTGAAGATGTTGGAGGAATGATAAAGAAGTTGGAAGCACGTTCGGATGGAACGTTATGCCTTGATAATAGGAGTTGGTTACCATGCCATGGTGACCTACGATCCTTGATTATGCATGAGTCGCATAAGTCAAAGTACTCCATACATCCGGGATCTGACAAAATGTATCATGATCTGAAGATGTTGTATTGGTGGCCGAACATGAAGGCGGATATTGCTACATACGTTAGCAAGTGTTTGACTTGTGCCAAAGTCAAAGCCGAACATATGAAACCATCAGGATTATTGGTCCAACCCGAACTGCCAGAATGGAAGTGGGAAAGAATCACTATGGATTTCATTACCAAGCTACCAAAGACCGTAGCCGGATTCGACACGATTTGGGTAATCGTCGACCGACTCACCAAATCGGCTCATTTCCTACCCATCAAGGAGACTGATGGAATGGATAAGTTAGCAAGGACGTACTTGGAGGAAGTAGTCACGAAGCACGGTGTGCCTGTGTCTATAATCTCCGACCGAGACAGTCGATTTACTTCGCAGTTTTGGAAGTCACTGCAGAAGGCATTGGGAACGCAGTTGGATATGAGCACTGCGTACCATCCCCAAACTGACGGTCAAAGTGAACGGACCATTCAAACCTTAGAAGATATGCTGAGAGCTTGTGTGATTGACTTTGGAAATAGATGGGATAGACACCTACCTCTGGTGGAGTTCTCATACAACAATAGTTATCACACTAGCATTAAGGCAGCGCCGTTCGAAGCACTGTATGGTAGGAAGTGTCGTTCACCCGTGTGTTGGGCAGAGGTCGGTGAAGCACAACTCACTGGACCCGAGATCATACACGAGACTACTCAGAAGATCTTTAAGATTAAGAGCCGTATGCAAGCCGCAAGAGATCGACAGAAGAGTTATGCTGATATGAGACGCAAACCCCTTGAGTTTGAGGTGGGTGATAGAGTCATGTTAAAGGTCTCACCTTGGAAGGGTGTGATTCGCTTTGGAAAGCGTGGGAAGTTAAACCCTCGTTACATTGGACCCTTCGAGATTATAGAGAGGATTGGTCCCGTAGCCTATCGTTTGGAATTACCCCAAGAACTTAGCCGAGTGCATAATGTGTTCCACATTTGCAATCTGAAGAAATGCTTAGCCGACGAGACACTCGTTATCCCTTTGGAAGAAATTCAACTCGACGACAAACTCAACTTCGTAGAAGAACCAGTAGAAGTTATGGATCGTCAAGTTAAACAACTCAAGCAAAGCCGTATACCTATTGTGAAGATCCGATGGAATGCGCGTAGAGGTCCAGAATACACGTGGGAACGTGAAGATCAATTCAAGAGCAAGTATCCTCATCTTTTCGCTAACCACCCTACTACAACAACGTCTTGATTTCGTGACGAAATCTCTAAAACATGGGAATAATGTGACATTCGTCAAATTTCCATCTTAATTTATTCATGTAGTACGAGTATTTTAACTGTTTACCGACGAGTTGTCGACATGAATGTGTTAATTATTTTGCTTTGCGGACAAAGCCCTTTTTAGGGAGAGCATATGTAACATCTCGATGTTTCGCGATTATTTAGTTGAATGCAATACACGAAGTTTGTGGGCGTATTATGTTTTGCCGTACGCTTATTGATATACTTACTAGATTACGTGAAGTCTCGCACAATTGTTTTGTTTTGGGATCGTATGTCAAACGGTTATTGAGTCATGTTTATTCAGTTCGCGTCTAAAACCTAAACATCGTGAAACCGAGTCGAGTATATAACTGTCACAGCATTGCACATATAATTGAGTAAAAACTTTCATTTATGTTTATTACCAAACTTGCCTTACAAGTGTCCCAAATTCAGTCACATGACCAGCTACAAATAAACTTCATAGTTTATTTCCCCACTAACCACTACAAGACAGCACACATGCCTAGTTTACCCTATTTGGGTATATCACAAGTTACCATTTTCAGTTTGAAGGTAACCCTAGACTAACAATACATGTTTATATACAAACCCAAAGTTTATCCAATGTCCAAATACAAGTTTATCTCAGTCCAAATTACAAACACAAAAATCTGCACAAGTCATTCAAATACAACTCCTGGGTAGAGTGAAGATTAGGTCCAGCCGACCCACACGTCGCGTCCAACCTGCAAAACCGAAAAGAGTCAAGCTTGTTTTCCATCCCGTCCGAACCTGCAAGCCGAAACATAGCATCCCAATTGTGAGTCTTTTCGTCTTTTCGTCTTTCCTTTATGAAGTCCTAGTTGTGCTCGTTTTGAACGAACCTGCGAATAAACAAACCAATGGTTAGTCATTGTAAAGGTCTTATTCTTTTTACTAAAAACTGAAATTGGTTAAACTTTATTACTAGTACTTGAAACATGGCTACAACTTTACTATTCTGTCAACCAAACCGAGACCCGACTTAGACCAAACCGAGACCCGACTTAGACCAAACCGTGACCCAACCAAGATCACAATCAAGACCACAATCAGGAACCAAACCGAGACCCAAGTCAAACCAAACCGAGACCCAGGTCAAACCAATCCGAGACCCAATTAAAGGCCAAACCGAGAACCAAACCAAGCCAACCAAGTTCTTACTTTCTGCCAAAACTATCAACAATCAATACCAACCAATCTAAATGTCTAAACCATTTGTTATTTTACAGAAACACCCTAAAACCTTCAATCATGCCGCGGGTATAAAAACCCCCATTTCAATTCGAAACCCTAAAAATTTAAAAACCTTTTTAAACGTTAAATTAGCACTTTTCACATTTCAAAAACATCACATAAACATGAGTAACAGTCGAATATAAAAACCCCCAATTTTATGAAAACCCTAGATTGACTTTTTATTAATTAAAACATTAATTAAACCTAATCTAAACCCAAACCCCATAGTTAATTTAATTAAAAACGATTTATGCAAAAACCCCCAATTAACCGAAACCCTAATTTTTATAAACTGATTATATATTGAAATTAGTTGGATTTTATAATAGAAAACATCAATTAATTGCATTTAAACCCGAGTTTGATAAAAACCCCCAAATATTTCAAAACCCTAAATTCGTTTATTTCAAATCCGAGAGCCTTATGGTTCTCAACAAGTTTATGCAAATCAATCAAACCCACTGATCATTTTAAATCGAAAATCAATTAATTTTGTTAAAAGAAATGAAGGAGAACAAACTTATCTTTGATTTTGACTGGAGATTTACGTGACCGCAAGGATGAACACATCAGAAAACCCAATCGGTTTGATGTGGGGATGAAATCCCACATCTCACGCGATCTAAACACCTCAGACCACCCATATATGATTGTTATATCCCAACTGATAAGTTAATAGCCATAGAAAGGAATGAACCGATCTAGATTTAAGAGAGAGAAGGGATTGGGGCGGTGGAGATATTATCGAGGGAAGAGAGAGAGTGAAACTCTCTGTTATGGAGAGTTGTGTGTAAACACACGCATATTTACTCCCGTTCCTTGTTTATTCCGCCCATGGACCGGGCCGGGTCTAATGACCCTTGGGCCGGGTTTGTGTGTAAGGGTATTGGACCCATTTTGGGCCATGTGTTTATATAAAGTTTAGTTAAGCCCATGAAACGAATTTTGTAAATTTAAGGTATAATTTAACCCGTAAAACCCGACCATTTAATAACCGACTTTTAATCGTCGTACTTTTTCGTAAACGTATGGTTTCGTCAAGCACAACTAGGGTGTCGTGTCTTTATTAATATAATTTTTCGTATCGTAACTCGATTCTCATAATTAATTAGGTCGCGGCTAGCGTAACCATACTCTCGAGCTATTTTATCTTCGTTCTCTTTGCTGAATTAACAAGGTGAGTTTATAGCCCCATACTTTACTATTTTTCACTGCTTTTTGGGGTGAGACATTGCTTGATTTTAACGTGTGAACACAAGTGCATTTACTGATTTATATATTAGTCTAAGTCCCACTAAAAACCCAGTTGCTTTGGCCCGTGAATCGTGAACCGTTAATTACTTTGTGTAAGCGCGAATGTAATGGATAGATCTATCGGGATTGACGTCCCTGTCTGTCTTGTCCAACAAGGGGACAAGCGGGCACAGTTTCATTTGAGTCTGAGATAGGATGTCGTGGGTTTAGGCATCCAGTTGGGCTACATTTATATGATTATACTACCGGTGTTGTTAACGCTTCGGTGTCACGAGCTTAGACTGTAATAAATACTTTTGGGATGACTTTGTATCTGTTATATTGTCATCACATCTGGGAAAACCTTGTGGTTCATTAAACATTTCCACTTAACTAAACCTATGAACTCACCAACTTTATGTTGACACTTTAGCAATGTTTTTCTCAGGTATTAAGAAGGAAGATGCTAAATGAGGTCTCATGCATTGCCGTCATTTCTTTGAAACAACGATCATTTGTACCATTTGAGAAAACTATGTTTTGTAACCGTATTCAGTTTATGCTTCCGCACTTTGTTAAAACTATTTATTTTATTAATTACAAGTGATCTATTTTCCGAACGTCTCATTTAGAGGTCGTTCTTTGTGACTATGTGCGTATGATAATCATGACGTCACCACTCCCTTGTCGCCATTATACTCTGATATTTTGGGAGTGTGACATAATACTTCTAATATCTGAAAGCCATCAACATACTTCTGTCACTACATCTGATAAATTAATTTGTATACCAGATATGAACTATGACGTCGACAAAGACTTAATTTGTATAATAATTTTAATGACTGTTTATTGTGGTTTTTATTTATTTATTAGCCACATACATTCTTTGTAGGCTTCTTATTATTTGTTATATTCTTATGCAGGAGCACCTTATACTTCAGTAACAGGTGCAATTATAAAGCAATTGATACATCAGCTCTGAAAAGCACCTCAGGCTTTTCAAAAGACTCCACCAAGTAATACCACTCCTCCTAGTAAAGCTATCTACTTACGAATCTTTTTTGTGTGTTTTCAATTTGGGCCTATTAGCACTAGTGTTATTAATAGAATGTAGGTATGTTGCACAACTCTCTGCAAATAAAAACTTTGCTCAACCTATTTGACTTATTTTTCTTTTAAAATTAAAACACTCCCAAATCAACCCCTAGGAATTCAAGTGGCAATGGAATCGGTGATGCTATTTCTAAAAGGTAATTCTTCTTTTGTACATTCTTAGGGACTCTGTTAGTATGTTTAGGGTATCATATATATACATTGGTGGAAAACTCAGAAAACCATGTGTTTGATATAATGTCTGATTGTTTAAGATACGCATTCGCACATTTGTTAAATCATCTACCACGAAACGTTGGATCCATCACCAAACATTGCAGAAGTTAGGTCTTTTATCGGAGTATTTGCAGAAATGTCTACTATTAGGAGACATATTCTAAGAAATGTCCTAAACATACAATGGATAGAGGAAGAACTGTTGCAAGTCGGTAACAGCCAAATAATTTGGGCATCGATTTTAGAAATTATTACGGCATCAGTTTTAGAAATTATTACGGCATCAGATTTAGAAATTATTACGGCATCAGTTTTAGAAATTATTATAGCATCAGTTTAGATTTTATTACGTCGTTAATTTTAGAATTTATTACGGCAACAAGTTTAGAATTTATTAGGGCATATTTTTGTATATTAAAGCATATTGATGAGAATGTTATCTAACGGTTTGCATTCATGTGTGTCAAAACTAAAAAGAGGTACTGGATGGACCTGTTGGAGACCTACTACTAGGAGGTGTTGATGATACATGTCATGAAATAAGGAAAAGTCTTTCATCATGAAACTAACGTAATTGTTCTAAATTTACAACTGTGCTTTTTGGTTTTGAGCTGGGCACACAAAAGAAGCGGTGCAAGCTCTGCACTGCATGAAAGAGAGGTATGACCTACTAACCTGCATTATTGGATGTCATGTCATTACTGTTAGAGGTCGCAATATGGGTGGGTTGGATAAGGATCAAAATGGGTACTTTTTAGGTACAAATTGAAATAGGCCAGAGTAAATCATGTCAACCCCTTTTATGCTATAAATTTATCATTGAGGATTTGTTTTTTTATTAAATCATCATGAATTAATTTAAGGCATTTGATTGTTTCACGAAATAGCATCTGTTTGTACGATTTACCGACACATGTTTGTATGATATAAGGGTATCCTAGTTTGTTTGAGGATATCCTAGTTTTCCTTACAAACAAAAACCTTTTCATTTACACATGGATTTGTATGCTATCCTAGTTTGCTAGTTAGAGTAGACACAAAAAACATTCTAGTATCTTAGAAACTATAAAATAATGGTTAAAAGGGGAGGTGACATCGCGATGACTTGAAAAAAGTGAGCTTTTTTTGCATTCAAATAAATTCATACTTCGGAAACTAAGCTAATCCAAACACCCTCTTTATTATTTTCATATCAGATGGTTTTTAGTGCATCTACTTTAAGTAATTTAATGCATCCGTGTGAGTGAGTGATCATCATATTCATGGATCTAGATTAGTTGTACGGTTCTACGTTTATCTACATTTTTTAGTTTTTCTTGTTTTCTATAAATATCACCCAATTTGTCTCATTTGCACATACATGGTCTACTATACCCCCTATAGAATTTTCATTTCCTCAATAAAGGCTTGTTTTAAATGAAATAAATAACGAAGGTGAAGCATAAAGTTGTAATTTTCCATCTTGTAATGAAAATGTTCATTGAAATTAGTATCTTGAATATGATAAAAAAAGGTTTATGGACTGTAAGTAACCTTATATGAAATGAACTAGATTAAAAGGTATGTGTTCTTGCAGATTGGTGTGTTAGTTTCTCAAACTCATGCTAATGATCAACATTTGAATCTGGTCCATCTATTTTTTAGGTAAGCGAACTATGGTCGATTGGATATTTTAGTGAGCAAATCCAAACACCCCTCTAAAATTTACGCTTCACCTTCTAACTTGTAAATTTACTTGATTATGGGCACTTGAGCATTATTTGAAAAAAAAGGTACTACAAGCAGCATTTATACATTTGAAAACTCGATGTGTTGCTTTTGCATGGAATTATTCTTATGCGTTAGCGATGGTTTGTGGGCTGCCAATGCAAATGAGAATGTGATTGTTTATTCTTTAATTGAACATGTAACTTTTGTTTATAAAAATCGTTTCTTTTAAGCGAAGCTGACTGATTACTTGTTGTAGTATGCATGAACTTCTTGGCATGACTAAATTATATAGCTCTATTTGGTGCGCAGATCACTACCTGGTTTAATACAAATGATTTTCTAATAGTTTTTATGCATCAGTTTGTATTCAACTCATCATTTGTGATTTTGTTTTGTTTCGCTCAGAAGGATGCTGATGAGTTAGGTCTCTCAATAGGCAATAATCTGGTTAATAACTGTGAATCAAATAACGACCGTGATATAATGAAGAAAGTGACAAGTCTTTGTGTGGATCGACAAAAACGACTACGAAGGATCTCTTGCATCCAAGTAAGTTTTTTGGGTCGTATGCAGTTAGAAGTTGCATTTTGTGCTTACAAGTTTGCTTTATCAAAAAACTAAATGTATTATTTTTCTACTTTTCGATACAGATAATGGTAAATGTATCTTTTCAGACAAGGTAAAATGGGGTTTTTTTTAATTCACATTAAATTTGTGACTTACTCGGTGCACTTTCTTGGAGTCAATATATGGTACAAGCTAAACACTAACACATGGCTCTTGTTTGCACAGATTTGTATGTAAAGCTCTACTTCTGATCCAAGTCTCTTGAACTTTTGCTTTATTATGGTAAAACCTTGGGCCCAATGACTGGTCTTGCATGCTCTATTTTGTTATCCGTGAATGTAGTTAATAAAACATTTGTGTGTATAGTGATCAGTGTGTCGTATTAGCATTTCATGCAATATATTTCTTGTAAGTTGTAACGGTACAGATAATATAAATATCTATAGAATATGGAAGGGAAGTTGGAAAGTAGTGGATGAGACACAAGATTGTTTGGTAAGACTTTTCGAGTCGTTAGAAAGTAGTGGATGAGGCATTAACTCCGTCGATTTATCTAGCTGTTTGATTTGCAAGTTCACTATCTTTTTAAGCTATCTGCTTTGTACCTTCCATTTTTGTTAAAATTTTAAAAGCTATAATATTAAAGAATACTGACAAGAAAAAAACGCTCAGAGAAAAAAAAACCGCGAACAGCAAAAAATTTAATAAACAAGCGTGATACTAAAACACAATTTAAAAAAGAAAAATATAACGTTGAACAGCTTTTGAAATGCCTCGATTCATATAAGAAAATAAGAAAATGTATAAAATCAGCCCTTAGGAAATAAAGAAAGGGACAAAGAGGCCCCTGGACTTAAAGAAGAAAAAAAAGGATGGGAAGGAGTTTTGATCCAACGGTTGGGAGGAAGTTTTCTAGGTTTTCTATTGAGATGAAGTTTTCTATTGATCCCATCTCTCTCTCTCTCTCTCTCTCTCTCTCTATATATATATATATATATATATATATATATATATATATATATATATATATATATATATATATATATATATATATATATATATATATATATATATATATATATATATATATATATATATATATATATATATATATATATATATATATATATATATATATATATATATATATATATATATATATATATATATATATATATATATATATATATATATATATATATATATATATATATATATATATATATATAAGTATTAATAATTATAACCTTAAAACATTATAATAATTGTTTAAAAAGGGATATATTTCATAAAGCATGTAATCTAAAATAATATTGTTCTTTGTTTGTAAGCCTATACTCACTTCAAACTTAAAATAATACTATTTCAGAGCATCATGACTCCGCCTACTGCATCCTCGACTCTTCTCCCTGTAGTAGCTCCTACTACAGTTGTTTGTTCATCTCCACGATCAACGCAGTGTGGAGGGCTGTCAGTCTCGGATTTAGTGGATGACCCAGCCACCGAAGCTGTACTCCCAGAGGACCCTTTTTCTATCTCAGCATCAGCCACACTGGCCCCAACATCTATGGAGGAGGACCGGGTCCCTTCTAGCATACCATCTTCCATGCCTCCATCCTTATCATCGGGTTATTTCTCCGGGCCCGCACCTGTCTCCACTTATGAGACCGGGGAAGGCTCCGGGGCAGGACGTGTCAATTCCGTCCAGGCCCAGATCTCCACAGTGGCTGCACGTCAGGAGCGGGAGATATCTGATCTTCGCAGCCAGTTGACAGTCAGTCAACAGAGCCATGTCGTCATCTATGAACGTATCGACACTCTTTTCTGCACTATGAGGGGAGACTCCCAGACTGCTAAGGGTATTCAGGCTAGGACGGACGAGGCACTGAAGTGGTTATTGGATGAGAACTACCGCCTCCACCAGCGCATTCCGGTCATGGAGGGTCTGCAGCATCAGACCCATACTGCTCTTGCCGCTCAGGAGCAATCATTATCCATTTTCTTTGATCTCGCCACTGTCCGGCATGATGGGGTTACTGGGGAGATGGCTTATCTCCGAGGGGTCGTCGATAGACTCCGGAACCAGCTAATGTCTGCACTCCGTACGCTCAAGGAGACCCGGACGACAGTTCGGACTTTGTGGAACACCAGGAGGAACTCTACAGCCCCACCAGCTCCATCCGCACCGTCAGCCCCGGCATCATCTAGTTGACCATCCAGGCAGGATTAGTATAGACGTACTAGACTTCTTGTACGTCATGATAAGCCTACGGGTTGCATCCCGGCTATCATGACATAGGGCCTTTGTACTTTTATCTCTTTTTCAGCTTTTGATGATGTAATCCGGTACTTTATCTTTTCTTTTCTGTTGGGACATGTAATTTTGGGATATGATGTTTTAAAGAGTGTGTGTATCATTACCTTGGACTAGGCCCGACCGGCTTATGACTTAGATTGTGTTATGCTTGATGAATTGTAAATTTCTCATGGAAATAACATGTAATCACTTTCTTTATTATATCTGCTGTGCAATGTATTATATTATGAGATCTTGACAGGTTATCCAAATTTGTTCTGAAATCAGTGCATAAGTTTTCTCGTGCAAATAATATAAAAATTGTACTAACGATTGATTTAATAATCTAATTTTGTGTATGATTATAGACAAATGGTGATTTCACGATCGAACCCCAATAATGCAATTTCCTCCAACACCGCTAATACCGAAGTACCTGAAGCTACTCATAATGTTACCATTGCTCAACTCCGGGAGATGATTGGTGAAGGCATTACGGCAGCTATGGCAGCCAGAGAAGCTAATGTGAGAAATGATCCAAACCACAACATGCACAGAAACAACTTCAACAGGGGTTGTTCATACCCCGACTTCTTGAAATGAAAACCCTCATACTACCGAGGAAAAGAAGGAGTTGTTGAATTAATGCAATGGTTTGAAAGACTAGAGACAGTTTTCCGCATCAGCGGTTGTGCTGACGAGAACAGAGTTAAGTTTGCTACATGCACACTACTCGAGAGCGCCCTTACTTGGTGGAACTCTGTGGTCGCCACCCTTGGACATGCCACTGGTTATACTCTCACTTAGGCCAACCTCAAGGAGAGAATGACTGTTAAATACTGTCCCAGAGGAGAAATGAAGAAGTTGGAAGTCGAGTTGTGGGATCTAAAGTGTAAAAACGATGATATCCTTTGGTACAACCAAAGATTTCAAGATTTAAGCTTGATGTGCACCAGAATGTTTCCTCTAAGGGGTGACAAGATTGAAAAGTATGCCAGTGGACTCCCTGACAACATTCATGACAGTGTGCTAGCCTCACAACCCACCACAGTTGAAGGTGCTATGGAATTTGCGACTGAGTTGATCAACAAGAGAGCCCGCAATCTGTCCGAGAGGCAAACAGACAACAAGAGGAAATCCAATGAAAACTCTCGTAGCCAGCACCAGCAGCCTTCCAAAAAGAAAAACGAGGGGCAAGCGGATGACACTACTCCCACAACTCGCACCAAGAACTACTCAGGGACCAAGCCTAAGTGTTCAAAGTGCAACTACCATCATGTTGCTGGAGGACAATGCCAAGGATGCTACAAGTGTTGCCAACAAGGCCATTTTGCTCGCGATTGTCCAACCAATGTTGCTACCCCAGGTCGACCCAACCCCAATCCTGTAAACAGCAACAAGGGCAAGTCCAATGCACGTGGGAGTGGAAGTGGGCAGCAGGGAAACCGAAACCCCACTCGTGAGAGCAGTAGCGGACCGAAGAAAGTTGTGGTATGTTACGAGTGTGGAACCCCTGGGCATGTGAGACCTGATTTTCCCAAGTGGGCCAACCAGAAGAAGGACAATAAGGGAACTCCTTCGTAAGTGTACATGGCCGGCAATGCCCCAGCAAATCCAGGCTCCAGCGTCGTATCTGGTACGTTCTTACTAAACCAATGATATGCATCTATCTTGTCTGATACACGTGTAGACCAAAGCATTACAATTGCTAAATTTAGTATGGTAATGGAAATCCCTCCGATAGTTCTAGACTCCCATTATACGGTGGAATAGTCGACGGAAAAGTTATGATAGTTAAACACCATCATTCGAGGATGTTCCTTAAAACCTTCCAAGTAGCCATTTTACGTCAATCAGATCCTAGAAAGTCTTGATAGATATAATGTCGTCATTAGCGTGAATAGACTAGCAAGTACCACGCAATTATCCCTTATGACCAAAAATTGGTTCGCGTACCCTGGGAAGATGAAACCTTGATTATATTGGGGAGCCATAACCACGATATAGTTAACACTAGATTTAGTGTCATCTCTAGCACCAACAAGCCAGAGAGTACTTGGTCCGGGAATACTCCGTTTCCCTAACCTGTCTCTTCCCTGCCTAAACCTGAAAGGCACATCCAACTCACAATGGGTGTACTTTGTAGGGCTATGCCCGGCATTCCCCGTAAGGAGATGTTGAATGTCCTATGTTTTTGGACATTCCTCTTTCCTCTTTGGGTCAAATTAATTCGACAATACCATCACCCACTAGACTCTGGGAGATGTGATTTTCCTCTCTTTAAGAAGTCAGAGTTGGTACAAATTTTGAACCAATAATAGTGAGTGCATGACCCTTGTTACGACACCCTGCAAGGCGCGCACTTCTTTATTCTTGGTATCTTCTTTTATTTCCACCATTTGAGGTACTTCTTTTCTGTGCCCCTCTCGCTCAACCCCGCGGCGAAGGAAGCAGATTCTTTGCAACTTCTTACGCAATCACCATCAACAACAATCTTAACCTCTTTGTTGGGTAGAAACTTTAGTACCATTAACTAATGTTTGTGTCCCGCTGGCTTGAGGTAAAGATCGTAAGTCTTTTCTTAAAACTGTTGATATAGGTTGGGTTAAAGTTAAAAATGTCTTGTTTTACCTTCAACCCCCAATTTTCATCCTCGGGTATGGAGATATAACTTGTATCTCACCCATGAAAAGGATGTATAGTGCATCCCCAAATTCCCCAGCGTATGAAACATGCTGGCGTGTCCTCCTCATATCAGAAACCATTTGCAATGGATTTGTCCTCCTAACCAAATCCACAATGCCATTGGTCTTTTCCCAAATCCTGGAAGGGTATAGTTGCGACCCCGTTAAGCAGCCTGTGCCAATTCATCCACAACAGCAGTCTCCTTTACTGCTCAATCGGATGAATAGTGTGATCCAGATAAAGATCTCTTTGCATTCCTTTCCTATTCATCCACGGCAGCAGTCTCCTTATAGTGCGATCCAGATAAAGATCTCTTTGCATTCCTTTCCTATTCATCCATGGCAGCAGTCTCCTTTACTGCTCAATCGGATGAATAGTGCGATCCGGATAAAGATCTCTTTGCATTCCTTTCCTATTCATCCACGGTAGCAGTCTCCTTTACTGCTCAATCGGATGAATAGTGCGATCCAGATAAAGATCTCTTTGCATTACTTTCATATCCATCCACAACAGCAGCCTCCTTTACTGCTCAATCGGATGTATATTGCAATCCAGATAAAGATCTCTTTGCATTCCTTTCCTATTCATCCACATCAGCAGTCTCCTTTACTGCTCAATCGGATGAATAGTGCGATCTAGATAAAGATCTCTTTGCATTCCTTTCCTATTCATCCACGGCAGCAGACTCCTTTACTGCTCAATCGGATGAATAGTGTGATCCAGACAAAGATCTCTTTGCATTCCTTTCGTATTCATCTACGGCAGCAGTCTCCTTTACTGCTCAATCGGATGAATAGTGCGATTCAAATAAAGATCTCTTTGCATTCCTTTCCTATTCATCCACGGCAGCAGTCTCCTTTACTGCTCAATCGTATGAATAGTACGATCCAGATAAAGATCTCTTTGCATTCCTTTCCTATCCATCCACAACAGCAGCCTCCTTTACTGCTCAATCGGATGTATAGTGTGATCCAGATAAAGATCTCTTTGCATTCCTTTCCTATTCATCCACAGCAGGAGTCTCCTTTACTGCTCAATCGGATGTATAGTGCGATCCAGATAAAGATCTCTTTGCGTTCCTTTCCTATTCATCCACAGCAGTAGTCTCCTTTACTGCTCAATCGGATGTATAGTGTGATCCGGATAAAGATCTCCTTGCATTGCCTCCTGTCCATCCATAGCAGCGGTTCTTTTACCGCTCAAACGGATGAATAGTGCAACCCGGATAAAATCTCTTTGCATTCTCTTCTGTTCACCTGTACTGACAGAAGTTTCCTTTAATGCCGAATCAGACGTATAAAAGTAACCTAGGTATAGACCACTTCGCGTTCATGCCGCCATCCGCACCTGAGAGAGAGAACCTGAAACAAATCATATACTTAGAAGATCTATCACTTAAAAGACAACCACACTTTTAATAGCTTTGAGAACAAAGCTAAAATAACGGGGTGGTGCTGTAAAATCCATGATTTTACCATGATTTTATGTAATGAAATTTCACCCATTAAATCTTAGAACACAAACTCATGTATTATATTTCTATAAGTCATGTGTGAACTTGTCCAATGTGCATATATATATTTTTTTTACATACATACTTGTTATAATAAGTTGACTATGTAAACTATGTACATAAAACAAGTAGTAAAAATGCATAACCCACATTTGATTAAACAACACTTAACAAAGATTGGAAAATATGCTACACCATGAATATATAGCCGTGTATATAGGTATGCATATTATAGGCATCCCTAAACCTTCTTGGACTAGCCCGATCATGTGCCCTTTTGTGTTAAGCCCAACACAAGCCCACACAAGCCCACCCTCTCCTTTGGATAGCCTTACACGGCACACATGCATATGTGGAAGAAGAAGGGTTGTCTTGGAAAGGGAAGAGCCTACACTTGGCACAAGTGTTCTTACCAAGGCAATCATGCCTTTTTCATTCTCTTTCCCTCTTTCATCTTTAAGCCGAAACACACACATTCCCATCTCTCATACATGCAACCTCACTTCTCTCTTCATCTCTCTCTTAATATTTCGGCTATAAGCCACAAAACTCCAAAGTTGATTCATTAAATCAACTAAATCTTTGTCCCATCTTGATTACAAATCATTTGGTAGCATCATTTCTCTTGGAACCACTATAAACAAGCCCTAGCTGAATCATAATAGGCCACGGCTTGATTTATACATAGGGTTTTCTCCATCTTCAAGATTAGATCTCTAATCTCTTGGTTCATCTAGATCCTCCTTAGTAACTTTTTAGCAAGAGAGGTATACACATCATAATCTTTCATTTCTTCATGCATGTATCATCATACACCTATAAACACAAGTAAGTAACATGTTAAAAATCAAGATTTGAAAAGCTATGACCCTTATAGGTCACGGCATATTTATGCAAATCATGTTTATGATTTAAAGTCTTTTAACAAGAAACCTATAACTTGTATTCTATATTTTAAGCTTGAATTAAAAACCATATGAGACGTTTTGTAAATCTAAATGTTGCATGAGTTACAAATCTTGTTTTATGGGACTATGGTTAAACCAATAGTCATAGATCTCATAGAATGAATGTGTGTAACCTAAAAATCTTGAAGACCATGACCATAAAGGTCACGACATACATGGTTAGTATATATAGAGTTTATGTGTTAAGTTTGGATGGTGGAATATGAAATGTTACATGACAAATGAACTATTAAAAATCATCAAAGTAACTTATGTGAATATATGTAGCCGTGGGTTACATATGACCCTAAATGGGTTAGATGTACTTGCATGTCATTATACAACCTAGATCTAGTAATAAATGTTAACTTAGCATGATAAACATGAAATAAGCTTATAGATCTTATGGGAATAGTGGGAGGAAACAATATAGTCGTGGGTTACATATGAGTGTACATGGATCTATGCTTGATTTTTAGGTCTAGACATAGTTTAGATCTTATTTTGGACTTGTAACTTGTTTTCTTGACTTGTACATAGTTAGATCTATTTTTGTAACACTTATAAATTGCATGCAACCTTAAAATGAGACTTGACTTGTCTTAATAAGTTATAACTAATATTAGTCGTGGGACATAAGCTCCTACTAGGACTTATGACTTACTTGTAACCTTATAACACACCTAGATCTAATTTGGTATAACACATAAAACAAATTTTAAGTTTTATTCATCTATTTAGATTTAAAACTAAACATTAATAAGCTCATAATAAGATTATAAGAATATCCTAAGTAAAAACATATATAAAACATAAAGTAATGTTAATGGACTATTTAAGTCCATAAAATATTAATCTAAAACTTAATGGACCCAATAAGCCCATTTGATAAATCTTAGTAACTTAAATGGACCTAAGATTACACTTAGGCCCATTTAACTAGTTAAAGGACTTAAAAATGTATTAAGCCCAATAAATGATTTAAAGGCCCATTAAATAAATTAGTGGACTTGGAATATATTTAAACCCACTAAAATAGCCCATTAGGTGTTTAGCCCATTTAATGAGCCCATATAAAGTTTGAATATTAAAATAAAAGTTTTTATAATAAAAATATAAATCATAAAAACTTTTTGGACAAAAATGACAATTTATAAAACTTGAGGACTAAAACCGTAACTTATGAAACTTGTTTTGATAAACTAGTAAATACAAGGACTGAAAATGTAAATATCCAAAAGTCTAGGGCTTAATAAATACTATCTGTGGCCAATTTAAACCCTAGGGACCATTTTGGGAAGTTTCTAAAAGTTATTTAGTCATTTTAAAACCCTAAGGACTAACTTTGTAATTTGCCGAAACTTAAAGAAGCCCTAGGGGCTGTTTTGTAATTTTAGTAAAGTTACAAAACCTAGATATAACTAGGGGACTAAATCTGCCATTACTCGAAACTTTAACAAGCCCTAGGTACTAAATATGTAAAATCCGAAAGTTATAATGTTTAAAAATATAGAGGGACTAGTTTTGCCATATTCCGAAACATTAACAAGCCCTAACCCTAAAACCTATTTTAATTATAATGAAACATAATTAAAATACTTAAACCATAAGAACTAAGGTATAAATTCTTAAGTTTAAATTAATTTATATTAAAATAATTTATGGAAACTTTAAAGTTAAATATAATATTATATTTTTTTATATAATATTTATATTTATTTTAGGAAATAATTGTATAAACAATTATGAATATGTAATACTCATACATAAACGTATATACTTTTAGAAAAATAAAATTTATAAGAACGATGGATAAATTGAATGTTAATATTTAAGCAGAACATCATACGTCGTACTTAAAATATGAAACTTAATATTAAAGTTTAAACGAATGAGTATAATACATAAACTACGAACATGAACTAATATTAAGTAAAATCTTTATGTTTACTTAATAATAGTAAATGAATGATTATAATACTTGAACATAAAAACATAAATTAATATTTTATGTAAGACCTTATATGTCCACTTAAATAAAGAAACTTAATTGTAAGTTGAATGATTAGTATAATTACATGTATGTTAACTGATATTAATAGTTAAATATTTTATGTTTACTTAGAGATGGAACTTATATAAATACGTTAAATGAATATTGATGATACTTGAACTACAGTTATTTAGATAAATACCGTAGTATAAATGAACTGACTAAAATCCGTATAAGCATACATATATGTTCTTTGTACTATCTATTAAGACTGTACTATCTGATTAGGCATAACTTTGGTGTGAGCTTTAATTGGATATATGTGTTAAACAAGAAATTGCCTACTCCCAGGTGAGTTTACAGCCTCGTATAAACTTTTGGTAAAACTTTCCCTTTTGGGAAAGAAAATATGCAAACACATAATGGACACAACTGGATTGTCTAAACTTGACTATGATTGATTATTATTGAAACTGTTAAATTGTTGTAAATCGCCCGAATGTTATAAATAGATCTATTAGGGATTGACCATCCCCGTCTGGGTGAGTCATGCTCACTGTGCCTTGACCGGGACAACAGATGTATACCATGTTGGAACTGGAATGGGTGTCTTTTTTAAGACACTACGTCCTCATCTGGTGAGGACTACGAAGGTTAAGCTTCAGTTTCTAATAATAAACAAATGTTATCTACATTTTAGTAAGAATGTTTTGTGCATTATTACTTCTATGATTATTGTATGTCCAAACTAATTAATTGTTAAAATCTGTAAATTCACCAACTTTATGTTGACCCCCATTAGTATGTTTTGCACAAGAATATGAAGTTAGTACGTGGTGTGTGCATGGTCTCCAGCATCTTAGAAATCTGCATTGTAGGACTCGTCCGGGGTTCTATTTGGGAAACTCAAACAATCACTCTTCACCATGTTTAAGATAATTTTTATTTATTTGTTTAAATAAACATGTAATCTGATTTGACTAACTCTTTATCTTATGCTCTATGGACTATATGCTATCGATCCACCCTAGTGACATATCCGTGGATATTTCCGCATATTTTGACCCTACCCGGGGTGTCACAACGGGGTCTTTCATTATTAGAGCCTCCCATAAACATAGAAACTCAGACACGCTTTTAGCTATATGAAATCATGACATGACAAATAATGTCAGTGGTGCCCAAATCAAACCAGATTCATGCCAAACACTGACACTTTCAAACTTCAGTGCCTCTTTTTAATTATTCATTAAGGGGGTGTTTGTTTCCGCTTAGATAGTGGGGCTTATGGTGTATTTTCATGAAGCTAGTCCTGTTCAAAGATACCGCACCGATGGTGTGTTTCTTCATCTAACAGCGGGATTCAACAGGTCAACAAACGGTTAGGAAAAACGGAAATCGACCAATGAAACGCCTACTTTCCATTTGACAAACTCAAAACACCAAGATACGGATGATTCATCTTAATGGCTGCACCGCGTCATGGCTGCAAGCATGCACGCGTGCTAACCCGCCAAGATACAGTTGGATTTCAGTGGTAAAGTAGGTGTTCGTTCTTTTTATGTTCAAGTTCATAATGGCGAAAGTACATGCTAGCAAAACATGAACCATGTTCCAGCCACTGAGATTGAGAACTGTCTGCGGAATTTGTCCGACCCGCTATGGCTG
Organism: Glebionis coronaria; assembly: GCA_025667525.1. Taxonomy (NCBI): domain Eukaryota; kingdom Viridiplantae; phylum Streptophyta; class Magnoliopsida; order Asterales; family Asteraceae; genus Glebionis; species Glebionis coronaria. Next base: position 587,236,853 of record CM046880.1, on the reverse strand, counting down.
CAAGCACAACAAAGTGTTGCCCCGCCAAAGTTATGGGTCGACTACACCCGACACATTCCTTCAGCCACAACTCCAATAGTGTCATCATCGCAATATAACTTTAATATAACTACAAATATTTTGCAACTTGGGTCTTTTGATATTTTCTAGCCTCTATTTACAAATGCATAATCTGAAGCCTAAAAACCCAAAACGCATTTAAAAAAAACTTGAAATAAACAAAAAAAACAGAAAACTTACTTTTTGAAACATCAATCGCCATCTTCATCCATTCTACAACACCCGTATCCGTTACTCATCCCCCCTCCTCATCTTGTCAAAAAAATATGTATATAAAAAATCATATTAAACAAAGGCAGAGCAAAACAAACCAAAGGAAAAAAAAACCCAAATATCGTGTTAAATTAAAGCAACCCACATCAAGATGAATCAAATAAAATAAAACCCAAATCTGGTAACTTACAAAAGTAAAAGAACGAAGAAAATGAAAAACGAACAGGACACTATAGACAACCCACAAATAATGCAAACACAAATCATTTTTCTTAATGTTCGTGGTATATATATGGGTGCAACAGTAAAACATATGTGGCAGCTTATATGCATCTTATAACACCCTTAAGCACAATCAACGGCCAAGATATGGAGGGTTCCTGTAGCCACTACCACAATGACAGAGATGGAATTTTTTTTAATCAAGGACCAAATTAATCATGAATGGGCAAATAAAGAGGCCCACCCCCATAAATAAAGGGATCAAGGGACGTGACGAAGGGAAACCCGCCATTAATGACGAAGGGCAATGGGACGGTGTGGGGAAACGGAACGAGGGCTCAACGGTGTGTGAGATGTGTGTGAAGAGTTTGTGAGAGGAGATGAGATGTTGTGAGGGGATAAGTTTATATTTGTTTAATGGCATTGTGAGGAGAATAACTGTCTATATCAAATCGTGATTCCCCTCTATTATATATAGACTAATATAATATGTTTAGTAACTCAAATAGACAAAATGAAACTTTAGTATCATAAAGGAACATTGGTGAAACTTTAATAACTTATTTATATAACAACCCTTTATATCTCCACTTGATTTACAATTTATTTCCACATAAACATAATTACCTTCCGAGTCAACGCCTTTGATCAGGTTATTATCTTCTTCATATCTATAACTTCATTAGGAATTATGCTACTACTAATGGTCTTTAGCTATTACCTTTGTTCAATGGCTTCTGGTTCTAACTCATATCCACCAAAAGTAATGGTGTCTACTTCAACTTCAATTATTCAACATAGCTTTAAGTATGATATGCTTCAAAGCTTCAGGGGTGAAAACATTCTTAAAAATGTTGTTGATCGTCGTGGGAAAGGATCAGCAATAATCTCGTTGAATCCATAACTTCATCCTTTCAGAAGAGGTTTAAATATGATGTGTTTTTAAGTTTTAGGGGTGAAGACACCCGTAAAAGCTTTGTTGATCATCTTTATGAAGCTCTCAAGGACAAAGGCATATACACTTACAAAGACGATGAGAAAATCCATAAAGGGGAAAGGATTAGCGATGATCTCATCAAAGCCATTCAAGACGCAAAGTTCTACATCGTTGTTTTTTCCAAAAACTATGCTTCTTCGTCATGGTGTTTGGAAGAGCTTGTCAAGATTATGGAGTGTCACAAGATGCCTGGCCATACTGCTTACCTTGTATTCTATGACGTGGAACCCACAGAAGTCAGGAAACAACGTGGGGCTGTTGGTATAGCTTTTGCTAGACATGAAAAAGAAGAGGCCGCTGGGAAATGGAAATGGGCTCTAAAAGAAGCAGCCGATCTCGCTGGGTGGGAGTTGAAGAACACTCTTGATGGTTAATTTCTTTCATCATATATATGTGTGTCATGCTCATCATATATGATTGTAGACTAAACCGACCTTGTTTTTACATGCGCACAGGCACGAAGCTAAATTCATCAAAAAAATTGTTCAAAAGATCACTAGAGTTACGCTCCATCAGTTCCGGATTTGATGAAAAGTTAGTAGGCATGGAGAGTCGAGTAAAGGATGTTATTTCATCTTTAGAAATCGGTACTGATGAAGTTCGCATGATAGGGATCAAGGGCATGGGAGGGGGTGGAAAGACAACTATAGCGAGAGCTGTTTTTGATCATCTAGCTAATGATTTCGAAGCTAAAAGCTTTGTTGGGAATGTGAGAGAAGTTTCAAAAGCCTCTATATTTGGTTTGAAGAAATTACAAGAACAAGTCCTTTCAAATGTGCTAAATGAACAAGTCACTCTAGATAGTGTTGATGATGGGAAAAACATGATGAAAAAGAGGATGTGTGGTAAAAAGGTTCTTCTTGTTCTAGATGACGTGGATCACATAGAACAGCTTAAGGCGTTAGCCGGTGAGCCTAAGTGGTTTAAGCCAGGAAGTAGAATTCTCATTACGACAAGAGATGAACAAGTACTGCTAGCACACAGAGTGAACGTGATACGTGATATTGTTCTCTTATCAAAGCAGGAAGCAATTTCCCTCTTCAGTAGGTATGCATTTGGAAGAGAGCATCCATTTCAAGGATACGAGGAGCTGTCACAAAAAGTTGTACGTTATGCTGCTGGTCTTCCCTTAACAGTCGAAGTATTGGGTTCATTTCTCTGTGGTAAAGATAAGCTTGAATGGGTAGATGCCATAGACAGATTAGAAAAAATCCCGTTAAAGGAGACTCTAGAAAAGTTAGAATTAAGCTATATGAGTCTGGAAGATGAATATAAGGAAATATTTCTAGACATTGCATGCATACTGAAAGGCCAGCACAAAGAAGATGCAATCAGAATTCTTCAAAGTTGTGGATTTCATGCTACAATTGGTTTAAAAGTTCTTGAGCAGAGATCTCTTATAACTATTGATGTATACGAGATATTGGGGATGCATGACCATATAGAAGAAATGGGACAGAACATTGTTCGTCGGTTGCACCCCGATGAGCCTAACAAACATAGCCGACTGTGGATCAATGAGGAAATTGAAGATATATTGGCTAATGACATGGTAAAGATGAGTTTACTTGTAAAGTGAAGAAAACTAATACATTTTCATTTGTTCTTGCTTCTGACATGAGGTTTCTGGACACTGTTTTTGGATTGCAGGGTACGGAAGAAACAAATGTCTAAAACTTCGTATTTCAAGAGCAAATTCGAATATTGTTATGAAAGGTCTTGGAAAAATGAAGAAACTTAGATATCTTGAAATGAAGAAACCCATTGTCTCACATTTTAAGCGGCCGAACTGCAAAAGTGAAATCCAAATTCGCCCAATAACGTGCCTGTACCTTGTTGCACTCAACACTCTAATAGTAAAACTTATGGTCATCCATCCAAGATGTATTCAACATTTCACTAATTATGTGTTAGTATTCTTAAAACCAAACCAGATCTCATACCGGGTATTCATTCGGTTCGATATGGTTTTCAAAATATAAAAGGCAGAGAACTACCTAGAATTCATACTTGGGACTTGACTCTTAAGTTTGTACACGATTTAGTTCATATACCACTAAGTTAAATAGGACACAACTATATTAGCGGTGTAGCCGTGAAGCTGAAGTATGAAGTAAAGTTAGCAGTGTGTCAATGTACAAATCACCTTCCATATTTGTATATTAGCCGGGAGACTGGGATTCGACAAAAAATGAAAATACGCTAACAAACGAGAAAACTTGTATATGTGTACAACTTTAGCAACCACAATAAGTACAGATATGTTATGAATGAAGAACAATCGATATTCGGATACAAGAATATTTATCAAAACATGTAAGTAAACAAGTTAAGCAAATCATGCACTTCCCTTAAGTTTCTTAGTGATGGTAGCAATGTACTTTCCCTGATGAAAAGCTTGCTCCAACTCGAGCTTGGATGGTTGTCTTGACCCGTCACCAGAGAAAGTACCTGCACCGTATGGGCTTCCCCCTTTCAGCTCACCCATTTCAGACATACCGTCTCCAAAAGAATATCCAATTGGCACAAAGATCATCCCGTGGTGAACAAGCTGAGTAAGTGCAGTTAATCTGCCATTCACAATATGAAATTTGCTCAAAATCGTCAAAAACTTGATTTACCTTTAGACAAAAAGTCTACTTAATATCACAAAATGTCTACCTTTTCAGGCAGTTTTGCACATATAATCATGTACTTACTGAGTAATTTTTCGGTTTCAGGGTCTAGATCCGTATATGGTAAGAAAAAACACCCAAAAAAAACGAGGATGTAATTTTCCTAGTATAGTTATAGGTACTTACGGAGTAGATTCTTGGCCACCACCTTGAGTACTAGTGCTGTAAAAGACGCCGGCTGGCTTTCCAGTAAGCTGTTGTTTTCTCCAAAGACCGCCAGTGGCGTCGATAAATACCTTAAATTGAGCAGCCATCATACCGAATGTTGTTGGGAATCCAAAAATATATCCATCAGCTTCAGCAAGTTCGTTTGGTGTGATTATTGGTACATCACTCTTAGGTGGTGCACACATTTTCTTAAGCACTTCTTCGCTCAGATTCTCAGGAACCTACACACACCCGGAAAAAGAATAAAACCAGTGGAATTCGCCTAACTATACTAGTCTAGATAGAATCCAAACTTGAACCAATCTACCTGCCATAACTTGGCTTCGACTCCTTCCACAGACTCAGCCCCCTTGTGTATCTCGTGAGCTAGCTTCTCTACGTGACCATACATAGAATAGTACCTGCAGAAACAAATGAGATCTCATGTTCAAACATCACTAGCTAAACTTATACATCTAGGGTGGCCGGACGAGATACTCAATACCATAATAAACAAATTTGCTACTTAGCTGAATTGAAGTGTAGAGGATGAACTTACACAATGTACACTTTAGTAGCCATTATCCACTCTTGAGATGAGAGAGTGAAACAAAAACAAATCAACAACAACCACTGATTTCAGTATACATGAACGACATGGCTTTGTTGGAAGGTACTTGGGGACATGAAGATATGTGGGGCTGTTGGAAATCATGTGAGGATGATGTCCACAATTAATTACCAATCATTTGTGTTGTGATAAATGTTTTTGTCTCGACACGTTATTCGCTTCACGTTAGTTTTCGTTCTTGATGGCTATTTTATCACTTTTATCTTGCGATAGTTGTCATAAAGAGCACGGTGCGGTGTGTGGATGGCATGTTATAGGTGACACTTTACACCTATGGCGCCTCTATGCCATGCCATTCTGCACCGCACATCACAGTATGCGGTTTTCTTTTGTAAGATAGCGATGAATAACACCTATAACATCTAAGTGCACCTAGCTCTCTAACACTTCATACTTTCATTTCAACCTCATTCATGCAGCATGCCGATGCCAAGACACCAGCAGCCGACACTAACGCTTAATGTTGATCTCGTAACTGAGGACATTGCAGATGCTCTAAAACTTTACATTTTGCTAATTAGATAACCATATGTTACGATTTACTAAACTCAAAGAAAGTCAAAGTCAACAAGATTCAAACATAGCAGAATTACAGCTATTTTTCAGGAGTATATAATACGTGTATTGTAGGATTGTCATTTATATTTTGTCTATCATTTTGTAATCATTTTTTCTATCTTGTAACACTTACACCTTCTTCATTATTCCTCTTTGGATTCTGCAAGATCATACCATGTCACTACAAGGAAAGCTAGGGCGGACGACCAAGCTGGGCGGACGACAAAGCCTTTGGCGAGGATGACATGCGCTCGCCCAAGGTTGCTAAACGACAAAAAAAGGTCGACTTCGAGAGTTTGACTATACCGAAACAGTGAAACTTACCTGTTTTAGGAACCAAAAAAATGCCATATATTGTCAAAATAATTAAGACATAAAGTTAGCCATATTTTTTCAGTCTTACGATCTTTTATGTCTCTAGCTTTCCTAACATTTGTATAGTATTGATTGATAAGAGGCAAGATGTTAATTTAAACCAAATTACGTTGATGCAAAATATTTAATAAGAAAGATATCAACTTGACTTTATGAACATTTGACTCTAATGTACTTTTGTGACCGTGTGATCAATTAGTTCACATGGGTGAACAAATCAAAATCCACTTTCTACTCGTTTGACAATATTTGAAGTACCCAGCAATATCCAAAAAAACACGTTTTTTAAAATTACGAAGCTACCTATTTCGTCTCAACCTCTATAAAAGTGCATATGTTGTTGTTTATGTGGAAAACTTTTGGAGCATATTTGGTCTTTACCTTAAAGTTAAATGACTGATTGAATACTTCTCGTCTTGTTTAACTTTCAAATAAAGATGAAAGGTGTGACCTTGATGTTTCTCACGACGTTATATGCAGCTTCGAAAATATTAGAACGAAACATGTAATTTCATCAAAGGAATAGAATAAAACAAAGTTTTACAATAACATGGCGGGTAAACGGGCAACAAGCTACGCCGCAACCCCTTTTTGAATAGCGAAACCAATCCTACTAAAAATAAAGTTATGTGTCTTAGGGGTCGAAAAATTACTTTCCACAACCCGTTGAACCCTTGTCAAAAACTCCACTGTTGCCGCTATGCGCTAGTGATCGTCACGTCTAATTATCCAAAAGGTGTACAACGATGATCCTGATTTCATGCATTTTTTATGTCAACGAGACTCTTTTTTATGAATTGGGGTAAAATGCAAAAAACGTCCTTAAACTTTCTGAAATTTACAAATATGCCCCTTAGTCCAAACTACAAGCAATTTTGCCCCTGAACTTTCATTTCGCCGACATTTTTGCCCTAGAGTTACTTTTTTTAACTTTTCCTAACGTGAGGGTATTTTCGTCATTTTCGATCCACCTCTTACCCCAAACTTTTTCTATGCAAATTTGTCCCTGAAATTTTCTTTTTCCCCACTTCTTCCCCAATTTAATTTCCCAAAACACCACCACCGTCGTCGTCATTGCTAGTGTTGCAATATCAATTTTATATATTGCCCGGTATCTACTTATTATTCACGCATTTTTTTTCTTTTTCTTTTTTGAACATCATTATAGCCTAAAGTATAGCGACGGTACATTGAATGTCCATTGCCATCCTAGGAGTCGGTTAACATTATACCGCAATTAGTCATTTCAAAAACATTCAAAGTTAACATTATAAAGTTGTGGACAACTGACATGATAAAGTTGTGAAAAACACTATTCCGTCTCCAACTCTTGTTTTGAAGTGGACTACTCAATATGCTATTGTACACCATTTTTATTTTTCTTTTTTCTTTCCCTCTTACATATTTTCTATCCCTTTTTTTCATCAAATTGTTATGTCATTCACTACACACCACAAGTCTTGTATCAGGACACTATCATATACCACTAATCAAGTAAAATTACTGGTATAGTAATACATAATATTTTCTTTTTTCTTTCCCTCTTACATATCTTTTCCTTTTGTATTTGCGTCAATGACCACCTCCGAGCCTTGACTTCGAAGCATCAATAGGATTCTGGAACCCGACATCTTCTACAGCTCCAGACAAACGTCTTTCACTCACCTCCTCCACCAATGATTTATGAAGTAGTTGACTTCTCATGTCAACCAATGAGCAGTTTCTTGTTAGCCTAGGTCCATCAGATGTGCTAGCTTTAGATGTCGAAGTTTTATGAGAATCAACGATCGCATTTGACCGCCTTTCGTGATTCTTGGAACCTTCGTCTCCATGACCAAACCTAGTTGAGTTGTCAGCCTTATTTTTAGGGCTTGAAGTATGATACTCGTGCTTTTCAGGGGACACGTAACTCAGATTTGAATATGTTCCTAAAAATACATACCCTTGAGAACTTATGTCATCATATAAGTGATCTGCAATAATGTTTAATTTAGACCATTATTGTTCAAGTAGCTGTAGGTTACCAGCGATTTGATAATTTTTTGTTAATGAGCAGGTTTTTAGAGTAAATAAAATAGATGGTCAATGTGGTCTACTCATATTTACGGAATTGGTCTCTCGCTCATACTATATATGGATATGGTTTCTGGAAAATTGCTTACTTTCATATTTGGTCTCTCGTCCTTTACGATTTACAGACTAAACGTATGATTGTTAAATAGACGAGGAACCAAATATGAAAGTAAACAATATTTCTAGGAAGCATATCCGTAATTAGTAGTAGTTAAGGACCAATCCTATAGTTATAAGCAAAATCACCAGGCCATTTTTGTAGCTTACATTTTTTTGGTTATGAGTTGTAAGCAATATAAAGCATACCTTGCAGCGAATCACTTCTATTGATGCCTGAAAATGATAACTGAGATGATGAAGATGGTGATAGAGAGTGATATGGATAGTGGTGAGCGTCGTCTTCATCTTGACTGAGATTAAGTATTTGGTAGTGATCTAGTTCATGCGGGTTTCTCCAAGTAGGTATGAGAACTGAAATTTCACCTTCAATCATGTCAGAGATATCAGACGGTTCCCAGTCAGCAATCTCGAGCTCCTTCACCATTTGAAATGCAACCTCGTCCAGCGTATAATTTGATATGTCGAATTATATGTTTCTCACCGAACCTGCATACCACAGGTGAATTACTTAAGTTGTAAGTTTATATCAACCTAGAGATATAATAAATGTTTGGATGCGCATTTTGAAAGTAAATATGTGATATTGAATAATCATTATCAATAATAAGCGATATGGTTATGGAAAATAGAGTTTGGATGCACTTTTGCTACTAAAAGTTGTAATAAACAAATAACTAGATGTTTAGGTGTTAGAATTTGACACTTCTGTTTACAAGATATAGTTTTTACATCTCAGGTTTGTGGACAAAAGACATCAATTTTCTAGATACCAAACAGTGAATAAATTTATTATTATTATTATTGGTATTTTTTTTAAAATGATTTTGCTACTGTAACAATGACGGCGGTGGTGGTGGTGATGGTGGTGTTCTGGGATAATTTAAGTGGGGAAGAAAAAAAAGTTGGAGGACGTTTTTTACTTGATCAAAGGTTGATTTAGACTGGAAACAAGTGAAAAGACGAAAATGCCCTCATGTGCACAGCACATGAGAGGAGATAACGGAAAAAGTTAGCAAAAGTAATAAATAAATGACTCATAGACAAAAATGCAGATGAAATGAAAGTTCAGCAACAAAATTGTTTGTAGTTTGGACTCAGTGACATATTTGCAGATTTCGGAAAGTTTAAGAACATTTTTACTATTTAACCCAAGAATTTGGCTTCAGGTAATCAACATATGTTTTATTTAGTCTAGTTGGTGAGAAGTTTGAAATTATACACATACTAATATTCAAAATTTCAAATAAACCTCTTTTAATTAGTCATCTGAACATTCAAGGGAAGAAGTATACCAACTAAGCTAATACCCATTTAATTATAATAAAAACATTCGTCCCACTTAAATTGCGTTAGTGATTGTCTAATTTTAATAAAGGGATGCGTTAACCATTTGCAATTACAAGTATAAGGTTTCAAAGTTAATATAATGCATTTATTTAGTCCTAGTTTGAATTTCTTAAGTTTTCAACATCTTTTGATTTCGGTATTAAATGTCTCATCAAAAGTAACTATTTTACGTTCAAATAAGAAAAGTATGTGGTGTGGTTATTTCGTATTGTATCCGTTTTTGTTAATGACCTTAATTTATATATCATTAACTTTGTGTACATTACTTTTTACTACTTCAGAAATGAGTAATGTGTAAAACTTTCTATAAAAAGAATGTCGATCACTCATTTAAGTACAATAGTGTATATGTCCAAGTGGCACCGGATCAGGGACGGAGCAAGGGTGTCTCACGGATGTCCGATACATTTATCGATTTTTTGATATAATGTTATATCATTAATAATTATAATTTACATATTAGGAGAAGGCAAACGGGCAACAAGCTGCGCCGCTAGCCCTTTTTGTATAGCAAAATCAAGTCTATTAAATACAACGTTTGTGGATTTAGGAGTCAAAACATTACTATTCATAACACGTTGTATTCTCGTAAGTAGCTCCACCGCCTCAGGTGCAAGGAAACCAAATGTATCAAACGCGAAAGGAATAAACACATGTTGATTTTCAACACATGCTTTCTCGTGTTTAGTCACTTTGCACGAGGCGGCTTTTATAGCAGCCTGACCCGCTGTAAAATCTCGACTGCCTAGCCCTACAAGAGGAGAAACCCCTGTCAAATCAACGCACGCATGTTTACCTCCAACCCATCCAAAAACCAAAATATCAGCGGGTCTCAGTGTAGATCTTCCATCTGACGGGTCGGTCAAGAAATTCACAGGTGCCTCTTTTTTTGCGGAGATCCCAGCACGCCTACATATGTCGTAAAGAACGTCCCTAACAAAATCATGTCGATACTTGAAGCCCGGAAGTTCTTTACAATGAACCGCATGTTCCCCAAAAGAATCCAAACATATCGATTGTTCTCAAATGAATCTAAAATACATCCGGTTCATCGAAATGTATTTTTACTTTTCGTTTTAAATTCACTTTTTAAGTATCTTATATTAATGTTAAAACATTTGTGCATCCAGTAATGTTAGGTCTTAACTTCGTTCCTACACCGAATCAAAAAACGTCTAAAAGAACATGGATTAAACGTCTAAAACAATGTATGCAGTTATGCACTCTTTTCGCCATAATATCTTTTTAACCGACTGTTTACTTTCGATAGAATTAGAAGTAACATCTCTACTTTAAATAAGAGTATAATTGTCTACGTCTTAACTTTTCATACACGCTTCTAAACATTATTTGAATTCATAACACGTAAAAAACAATATTAAATATTACCTTACTTTACCTTTTTTTTATCTATACTAAAAAGACCAAACGTGAGCCATCTAAACCAAATATTGCGAGATGTTGTTGGCCCCTTGAACAGGATGCCTAAAAATTAAATATTCATTTTCTATGTCACAAATTAAAGTTTAAAAACCCATTGCAGTATTAACAATAATATTTTAGTGTTGCTGTGAAAAATGATATACGAATACCAAAGATAAAATACTTAATCACTCAACCATCCTCCCCATGATGATTTTATTTATAAACATAGTACAAATAGGCGATTAGTCCTCAAACAAGTGCTAACCAAACGATTATAAATAGAAAAAGGGTGAGATCGTCCCAACTAGGTTGATCCGATCTCCTCAGTACATAAGTCACTCAACACTCAGTGTTACTAATACTTCAAGACAAAATATTACATCTAAACAAATTACTGAATATTGCTTCACATCAGAGAGAGAAAGAGAACCGTTACACCCATTTTTCTATGATGTGTGTTGTGTCTCTTTTTATCATGTTCTTCCAACGTCTCTTGTACTATCTATGATGATAAGAGACAAAAAATGCACTTCACCCCTTGGTCTTTAGCATATGACAATATCAATACCACATCAGATAACTCCTTGACACAATCAGTCCCTGCACATAAGAAACACAAAGAAAAAGAACTAGATCGACACTTGTTAGTTTGCAAAAGTTAACACCCTCTCTCAAACTAAGCAAGTGTACCCATTATAGTAGTAACATATCTCAAACCCATACTGACTGCATAACCTATAAAGTTGTCCAGGGGCAGTATTGCATATTACACACAGTTGAAAGACTCATACGATAGTTTGAAACTTCCAACACCCTCTCTCAAACTGAGCAAGGGTATCACTCATGAATCAGAAACATACCCAAAACATGAAACTATAATAAAGAAAACATATTTCTCACTACCAAGCCGACTGCATAACTTATGCAGATCGGTATTACCAAATTTAATAAGGATATCATGGTGAAACACACAAACCAAATTGAACCACCACCGACTACACAAAATGTAAAAGAAATACAGGAGTAATTTATTAATTTATTTTTCCCAGATGGAGCATTGATATTTAATCAACATGTGCAATCAATAACACAATAAGAGAGGCGACCAAGAACTCCTCTGAGTCATCACAAGAATAATAAGCAACAAACCATAAAGCGAGCAAAGTTCAAGTCCTTTCCTATATGGAAAAAGAGCCAAGAAACACGAAGAAGAAAAAAATTGCATCAAGCAACCATAAAGAAACCAGGATAATCATATATATAAGATAGAAATCCACAAGGAAATCAAATAAGAAGGACAACAAAAAATACATTTTGCTTCAAAAGAACCACAAGATTCACAACAAAAGAGGTATACACCAGAGTAATACCTCATAACAAGACGAGAGCTACAAGGTTATCAATGAGGCACAAGCCAACAACAAGAAAACATATGACAAAAGCATATTAGACAGACAAGAGAATCACATGATTCAGTATATAAGAAAAAAAAATTTAGAAACAATCGACAGAGTACACAGTTTAACCGAACAAACAGAAGCATGCCAACAAGGAACAAAGAACACAATTTAGACAGGCAGAGGCTAAAAGAAGATGCAATCATAAGGTATAACCACTCATCATACAAGGAGCATCAAACGCTTAAAGCCATAACAAAAAACAAGAAACATATCACACATTTATAACGATATAGAAAGAGGCATCAGTTAAAACAAGATCCAAAGGACCATAAAGGAGACCAGACTGAATAAACAGAATCACACATACCACCAACCAAGAGCAAACATTCATACACTCCTATATTATCACCAGTTCTAGCATATGACAAGATACGATTGTCTAAACAACTACAAGTCATGGAGAAATCAGTTGAGTTGGAGAAACATGACACAAAGCTCACAAGGGTTGCAAATAAGGAACACTCCTCTATGATATCCAACTGCACTGAAAACACCACTAATAACGCCAACAAAGGTATTTAAGGCAGATTTGAAAAAATAGTGTGACACTCACAACCAAATTATAACAGACCCAAACACCCTTTTATCTTTTGAAAACCAAATTTTGGACAAAGGAAAATTTGTAAAACAAACTCTTAAATGTTTTAAACCAATCTAAATAGCATTCAATCATAAGATTAACACCAAGGAATAACTAATCTACTTCAATCAAGCACACATTCGCATAATTCCACAAAAGTCACAAAAAATTCAAAAAAAAAGCAAATGGAGAGTTTAGATGATTACCATGTTTGGACTTGTTCAGTGCAAACACACACCAAAATTACAGACCACCAAGCTTGTTGAGTGCAGGAGAGGACGTGTGAATATCTTATGGCTATTGTGAGATACCTTGAACAAACATCAACCAATCACAAATCTCCTTCTTCCTTTTTGAAACCTGCACAAACACAAACAACAACCAAGCAAGATTCAAGTATCAAGATTTGAAATCTTGATACAATAAGCTCAAAGTGGAATAAATAAATGAAAATCAGATTTTGCAAAAATCTTGATAAACAATCTTTCTTGGAATAAAAGTTTTTTTTTCTTCAAAAACTTTTCACAAACCCTTTGAAACCTTAAAAATTTCTTAACAAAAACTCAAAAGGAACAGTGTGAAATACATTCTATCCTAAAACGGATTCACCACTGGATTTTGAAATCAAAATTTTTTATTTTTTTTTACCAACTTTTCAATAAAGAAAAAAAGAATTATAGAAAATAGACTGATTCTCAAAACACACTTGCATAAACAAATAATGAAACTCAGAATTTTCTCATCAATACCAACTTTTTATAAATAAATAAAAATTACAAGATGCCAACTCTAACGGGGATCATATTCCCTTAAGTATACATGAAGGCTATAAAAAAATCATTTTAGAGTAATACCCAATAAAAGCACATTCATTAGATTTAGTAGACATATCAAGTTTGCTCAGACCATCATTAGAAAAGCATTGACATCCATAGGGTCTCAATGTGAAAGAACTAGGTTTTGTGTTATAAAACAACACATGAGAACATCTACCATCTAAAATAGATGATGGGCACCCGTTTATAAGATACACAGAGAGTTGAACACAACTGGACCAAGGCTTAAGGTAAATCCCTCCTTGAAACATAAGATACCTAGCAGAGTGCATCAGGTGTCTATGTTTCGACACAACAATATCATTATAAGAGGCATTCACACATTTAATGCAACTCAGAGAGATAATGGGAACATGACATATAGGCATAGTATCATCCTCATACAAGCAAACAATGTGTTATTACGAAATGGCTGATTTGAAATGTAATACACGAACACAAATAAACCATCAGCCCAACAAGCCCAGTATTTAAAACAGTAATCCAATAAGCCAGCTCAGTCTAGAAATCAGAATACAGTTCAAATTAGAAGCAGTTCACATTGACAGTTGACAGTCCAAACGTAATACACAGTCCATAATACTTACAGCAGGCGACTCTAATTAGCAGCAGTAAAAATTAAATCAATCTAACTACAACAGCAGCTAGTTCTATTTCCAATGCCACAACGAAAGAAAGAAAGAAAAAAACATAAGCGATTACGCAACCATTACGATATCGATAAACTGAATTACAACATCAACGAAACAAAGAGCAACAAAGCACATATCTATAACAGCTAAAACGATGAAACTAGCACTAAACAAGAAATGATTCACGCAGCACAAGCAATCGATTAGCGGCCATTATTACAGCATCAGCTTACACATCAACCAATCAATTACTATACTACAACAACTTATAGCAGGTGCACAAGCAAAATACAACAGTAACACTTAAAAAAGGCAGCAAAGGCGAGTTCCTTATAATCATGCAAAATTTATAGTAACGTCTAATCCAACAGCCGTTAACCAGACACGAGCTAACTGAGAGTAATACTACAACCACAATACACTGACGTCAAATCTTCAACAAATGTAAAATAAGACGTAGAAGCGGCCACACGAATCCTAAGTTATGTTTGACAGCAAGGATTTTGAGCGCAAACTTAATCTAGGACAGCAAAACCACATTCATGTTATGACAGATATGAAAGAATAAGCCTATCACATACCAAAATAGGACAAGAGATTCAAAATAAAACAAGATTGCAACACAGATTGAGAGCACAAAGCATAGATTTTTAACAGTTTAAAGATCATTCAAAGGCAAACCCATCAGATTATGTATGAACCACAGCCGTAACCTGAGCTTGAAACAATCAAACAAACAAAACATGAAAAATCAAAACAGATTCATCAACACATAATCTATAACTAACAAATATAAAGATTTAGGGGAAAATTAAAAATAAGAGACTTACACTAAGCCCTAGCGAAACAAGGGCTAAGCATGATCTTGCCTAATGCAAGTGGATACCAGCCGTGGACTCTTCCATGGTTAGTCCACCTTCCAATTTGGCTAGTCCCTAAATCCTAAGCGCTAGTTTGTTGACCATCAACACTATTACCATAAGCTTCCACAGCAACAGTGCACTTGCAGCAAGATTGCCTCGTTACATTTACATTCACTGATTCAAGACAGCAACATGTTACCCCACAATCACCACAGACGAGACGCACCAAAACTCATATCTCCCAAAAATCAGGAATTAAGGTTTCGCAAACCCAACTATCAATCTCCACAACAAACAACGACACCAACAACATAAGCAACCAAAAAACCACGGAATACGAGATCAAGAACCAGGAAAAAAACCCCAAAAATGAAATTAGGGTTTCACAAACCCTAATTTTCAGAAATCTAAAATCAAATCAATAACAACCAGGAGAGAGCTAGATCGACAACCTGGCGCTCTGATACCATGTGAAAAATGATATACGAATACCAAAGAGAAAGTACTTAATCACCCAACCATCCTCCCCATGGTGATTTTATTTATAAACAAAGTACAAATAGGTGATTAGTCCTCAAACGAGTGCTAACCAAACGATTACAAAGAGAAAGGGGTGAGGTCGTCCCAACTAGGTTGATCCGATCTCCTCACTACATAAGTCACTCAACACTCAGTGTTACTAATACTTCAAGGCAAAATATTATATCTAAACAAATTACTGAATATTGCTTCACATCAGAGAGAGAAAGAGAACCGTTACACCTATTTTTCTGTGATGTGTGTTGTGTCTCTTTTTATCATGTTCTTCCAACGTCTCTTGTACTATCTATGATGATAAGAGACAAAAAATGCACTTCACCCCTTGGTCTTTAGCATATGACAATATCAATACCACATCAGATAACTCCTTGACACAATCAGTCCCTGCACATAAGAAACACAAAGAAAAAGAACTAGATCGACACTTGTTAGTTTGCAAAAGTTAACAATTGCATACAAAAATTTTGAATGGTTGAAATTTGAAAATGAACATTTAATTTGAAGTAATCACATATAACAAAGTGAACATTTACTTTTTGATAATATCTGATTTTTTGATTTGACGTTACAAATCGACTAATTGTAAAATGGTTTTTTTATAGTTCAACCTCGTCGCAAATGAATTTTTGCTCACTTAAATCTTCAAAATCACCCAAAAAGTATACACATTTAGTGAGGTTTGAATTAGAACTATTTTTTTCTTTAAAAAATAAATATTTATTTGAATAATATATTATTCCTTCCGTTTCAAAATTATTTTCCACCAATAAAAAATACACAGTTTTAAAAAACATCAATTTTTCAGCTTTCTTTCTCTTATTTTTTGTATAAAGACAGTTTTACCCTTAACCAACTAATTTAAAACTTTTTAAAAGTTTGTAATTATAACTTCAAGTAAGGGTAATATAGTCATCTTGATTTAACATTTTTTTACCTATTTTTAGAAGTGGACAATTAATTTGGGACAACCCAAAAAGAGAAGGTGGACTATAATTTTGGGTCGGGTTGATCAGATTCAGGTCAATCGGGTCGGGTCTAATTCGAATCAAGGCTAAATATAAGTTACCAGAACTCGACCTTATTTGAACTCGGATTACTCAAGTTCGGGTCTACTTGAATCGGATTTACTTGGATCGAGTCAATTCGGATTCGAGTCAACCTGAATTTAAATAAAAAATTTTTTTTTACTCTTTTTAGATAGAAATTATATACAATTTATATAAAAAAAATAGATAAATAAATAAACAAATTTTATTCGAGTTAATCGGTTGATCAGAACTCGAGTTACACAAAAATTTTATACTCAATCATCCGATTTTAAATTTGAGTTATGATCCGATTAATATTTAAATCAGAATTGAAACTCAAATAATTTAATCCGAATATACTCGAATCGGATTCATGTCGATAGAATTTTTCACCATCCCACTTGATAGCAAACAGAAAATATATACTACCTCCGTCTCACTTTTATTGTCCTCATTTGATTTTTTGAAGTCTTACTTTTTCAACTTTGATCTTTAATAATTTCGTTTATGTTATATAATACTTGATGAAAATTATATCAATGAAAATACATTTAAAAACCAACCCATTCATATATTTTTCATCAATTATTATATAACACAAACAAAATTATTTAAGATTAAAGTTGAAAAAGTAAGACTTCAAAAAGTTAAATGAGGACAATAAAAGTGGGATGGAGGGAGTATATTTTTAAATTTTCTAGCTAAATAATTAGTCAGATGTGAACATCTAAGTGGTGGGGGCCTAGGGGACCACGAATTTGTGAATTCAATAAGAACGAAATATCTGCCGAACTGTAAAGTTTTAAACGAGTTGATGTCACCAGATTTTGTTAACAAACCGAATATAAGTGTGTGTACTGTGTACTCGTTTACTTATTAATAAAGCTCATAATCATCCATAAATAAAACGTGTTTTGTCATAATCATCGATAAAAAAATCATGCATGTTTGTTACAAAAACCATTTTAGGGGTTGTTTGTTTCGGCGTATATCGCCGGCTTACGGCTTATTTGGTTTTCGGCTTATGTTTCATAAGCCTTTTTATGTGGCTTATTCTCAAACTTCTCGCCATATACAAGCTTATTATCACATAATAAAACAATCTGAAAAAAAGTTTCAAAATAAGCCACAAAAAGGGGGGCTTATGAGACATAAGCCGAAAATGGGATAAGCCTTAAGCTGGCTATATAAGCTGAAACAAATACCCCATTTGATTCATTTCGAATAATTACTCATAATTTATATAGAACTTCAATCAATTAGTAATGATTAACAAGTCACAAAAGATCATATGACCCATTAAAAAAACTGAGATTAATATAGAAAACCAACAAAGAAAACTATTGATATGAATTCTTAAACTCTTGTTCAAGAGCTTCTTCCAACAAAAACTCAGATTGATCCATCAATTCAGGACTTAATCTAAACATGAGAACACAAAATTCCATTTGATTTAACGCGCCATCGCCATCATAATCGCCTTCTTTCAACATGCTCATCAAATCGTCGTCACTCATATCTTGTAGCCCTAGAAACGACGCGTTCTTCTTCAAGCTATCGAACGTGATCACCCCTTTATTCGCGTCCATTATAAGCTCGAACCCTTTGCATAATTCGCCTATAAGACCTTCCCCGCCGAGCTTTTGTTCTATCAAGGGTAAATGGTCGCGAAACTCGAGTTGTGGTGTCTTAGATGTAGCCATTGGAATATTGAGATGTTGTGTATGGAATTAGGGTTTGTTGAATTTTGTTGGATTTGTGATGAAGAGAATTGGTGTATATATATGAAATGGAAGGTGACCAATTCCACGAGTGCATATTCATGGAAATGGGAAAATGTTTTGCTTTTGGAATTGACCGTTTGGTACGTCGACGAAGTCGGACTAGGATCTGATAATGATATGTCCATAATGTTATTAATAGTAACGTACTTTTAACAATCTAAATAAAACGTAGTAAGATCACCTTAATGAAAAAAGTATAACCAGTACAAAATTTATCATATTTTTAATTAAATTAAATATGAAAAAAGGTTATAAAAATTACTAAATATGATTTCTTATCAATTTTTACTAATAAAGAGCTACTAAAGTTTATTTTATAAACTTTTATTAAAAAAAAATAAGTAATAAAAGGATTACTAAAAGTTTATTCTTATTCTTAGTAAAAAAAACTTTTAATAAAAAATAGAACTTTTAATGATTTTTTTTATTTAGTAAAGAAAACATGTACTCCTTCCGTCCCTTACTCTTACTTGAAAATATTATTACACCTGCGTTTGTTTTGTTTGTGGGTTTAGGATAAGATTATGAGGTGGTTTTGGTTAAAAAAAAATATATGTGAGTAATTGAACGGTTGTATTAGTAGTTGTTTGTTTCATGTTAGATTGGGATTAGGATTCAAAATTTATATATTTTTTAAAAGTTAAATGAAAAAAAAAGCAAAGAATGAGTTATATAATTTAAAATAGCAATAATGTGTGGTTGCCTAATCTTCAAACGAAATTCAAAACAATGAAAATTAATTATGTGCGATCATGTCGGAGGTTTATATAAAAAGAAGGCAATTGAGGCAAGATTTGTGCAACCCATTTTTTTAAGGTAAGTCCTAGTTTTTGACACTTTGCATTTACACCAAACATCATACTATGACTTAACACCAAATTTTTGAAGTAACACGCAACTAAACATGTCATTAATTACTTAGCTAAGGTAAAATTGTTATTGTGATAAAAGAATAGAGAGAAGTGCAAAAATCATCCTTGTGGTATGTCGAAAAATCGAATTATATCCTTCGTTAACTTTTTTGACAACAGTCATCCTTCCGTTAGTGCGCGGGGTACAATACATCCCTCATGGACTAACTTTTTTGTTGAAAATAAATTTTTTTTTCGAAAATAATTTTTTTTTTAGAAAATAAAACTTTTTTTTCCGAAAATAATTTTTTTTTTCGAAAATAATTTTTTTTTCGAAAATAATTTTTTTTTTCGAAAATAAAATTTTTTTAGAAAATAAAACTTTTTTTCCGAAAATAATTTTTTTTTTCGAGAAAATAAAACTTCTTTTTTCTGAAAATAAATTTCTTTTTTCAAAAATAAATTTTTTTTAAAAACTATTTATAATAAGGTTCACAATACATCCCTGGGAAAGGAAAAAGACAAGAATACCCTCTCTTTTAGATTTTGTTAATTTTTAACGAGAAAACATTTGCACCGTTAGTCCACGAGGGATATATTGTGCCCCGCGCACTAACGGAGGGATGGCTGTTGTCCAAAAAGTTAACGAAGGATGTAATTCGATTTTTCGACATACCACAAGGATGATTTTTGCACTTCTCTCAAAAAATATAAGAAAGAAAGCTGTAATTAATGTATTTTTTTAAGCTGTGTGTTTTTTATCCGGACAAAAAATTTGGGACGGAGGGAATAAGTTTTTTTATTTACTTTTATATTCAATGTGTTTTAAAAAAGAAAATTTATAAATAATTAAATAATTGTTTCTCATTATTAAGTAAAACTTTTAGTAAATAAGTAACTTTTTATGATGAAATAGTTTTTAGGGCCAAAAATCTTTTTATTAGCTAAAAACATACTATTCAATCCGTTTAAGCCTTTAAGGTGATTCTCTATAAAAAAATGCATAGTTAAAAAACATATTATTATTTTTATTTTATAAAATGATAGTTTTAACTTAAATTAATTACTACCTTCGTCTTAATATTATTATCCACTATTCCATTTTGGTTTTCTAAAATTATTGTCCACTTCTAAAATTTCCAAAATTAGATAGAAGATTATGTTTGAGTTTACCATATTACCCTCACTTGAGGTTATTATTACAAATAATAAAGAAGTATAAAATTAATTGGTTAAGGGTAAAACTGTCATTCTGCAAAAAGTAAAAGAGCAAAAGCAGAAAAAATGATGTTTTTCTAAAACTGTATGTTTTTTGATTTATAGACAATAATTTTGAAACGGAGATGGTATAATATCTTCAAAAGAAAACATGTATTATTAATTTAGGATGGAAGAAGGTAGTGTTCACAAAAAGTATAGATTAGCATGAACACGTAACTTCGTATGTTTTTTAGCATCAAATGTTACAATAAATGGTTCTAACAACTCTCCTAGCCTAAAAAAAACACCAATTTGAATGACTATAAAGATAGATACGTTTTCAAATCTATAATATATAGTATAACATTTTTCTTTTAAAAATGTTATTGTCATATGTCATTTTCCAATTGTGAGGAGATAAAGTCTTGTTTCGGTTACAAAAGGAAGGATGCTTCTTAGTAGGGGAAATTCCAATGAAATTAACGAATAGACACAAAGTATACCAAGAAAAGTGAGGCATTGCTTATTGACAAAATTTGAAGATATTAAATATTTGTTTATTACCCTTGTTTTCTTCATGGGACCAATATTTTAATGACATCATATAATTCTTTTTTTTTTTTTGAACAGAAACATCATATAATTCTTACTTGCTAAGTTTTTGGCCCATTGTGACGAAGGTACCTTGGTGACGGTGTTAATTTAAAAAGCATATTTTCATACTGAATCACAAAATTCTACTCCATCCGTCTCTAAATAAATGTACATTGTTAACTTTTAAAATCAAACATTTTTAACTTTAACCTTAAATTATCGTGTTTGTGTTATATAATAACTGATACAAATTATACGAATGAATTGAGTTTAAAATATATTTTCACTACTGTAACTTTCATCAAAGATTATATAACACAAATAAAATAATTTAAGGACAAAGTTTACAAAAAATAATTTTGAAAGTTAAAAATGAACATTTAATTAAGGACAGAGGGAGTATAAGGAATCTTTTTTTTAAATCAATTACCAATACATACTTAGGAAAAAATTCAACATAAACCCTTAGTTTAGCATATACTCAATCAACTAATTATAACCACCCATTTTTATTATATAACAAAAAACTCATTTTTAAAAAATTAAATATCTCACAAAGCGTTCATCACTACGTAAAACAAAACATATCATCGCGACGAGAATTGAATCATCTATCTATCGAGAGCACATGTATATACTTTCGACGTAGACTTTTTTTCTTAAATCACGTCTGAGACGAATCATGTATGATTCGTCACGAATCATATATGATTTTCATAAAATCATATATGATTCGTGATATGAATCATATATGATTTTCTGAAAATCATATATGTTTCGTGACGAATCATACATGATTCCTCTCAGACGTGACTTAAGAAAAAAAATCAAAAAAAGTTCGTCGAAAGAGAATATACATGTGTCTCTCGATAGATAGATGATTTAATTCTCGTTGCAATAGTGTATTTTTTTCATTTGACGATTTACCGTTTGTGAGATATTCAATTTTTTTTAAAGTGGTGGGAAGTGGGTTTTTTCAAAAATAGGTGATTATGATTGGTTGAATGGGTCTATGCTAATTTAAGGTTTAGATAGATCTTAACTCTACATACTTAGGGTGCGTTTGGTTTAAAGCCGGGTTTTACTTTAGGTGTGAGTTTATAAAGTAGAGGGTTTAAGATTAGGTAAGATTTTGATTTAATATAGATTTTGAAGAGAGAAATTATAAAATAATTTTTTATTATAAATTAATTTAAAAAGAGTATTTGATGAATATTAATATCTTTACCAATTAGTCTTATTTAGTGCACAATCTTTAATATGATGCGTTATACTTCCATTTTGAGCACCAAATCATTAATATCCATTAATCACTATCCGTTAAATACCTACCTTTCACTCATTCACTACAACCCATCCACAATCCCATATTATCCTTTTAACATACAAAATAATAAATATCAAAAATCATGTTTTTACTCATTCGGTATCAACCATTCACATTATCTCTTTTACTTGACTTATTAAATTTATATTATGGTGCGCTATATAAATATTTTGACCATCAAATATGACGTAGCATAATCTCATTAAATAATAAAGTAATTATGGTGCTCAAAAGGTATTTGGTTAGTTACATACTAGTTATAAAACCCGTGCATGCACGGGTTTTCTTCCAAAATTTTAATAATGTATTATAATCACTAAAAAAAGTTGGCATTACCATCCTTTTTTACACACTTCAAATAAATGTGTAAAATATTTTGAGTTTGTTTACATTTATAATTGTGTAAAAAATAATTATATAAATAAGTATGAATAAACTATGAAACACGACCCTTATATGTGTTGCAAATAAAAGTCCACACCATTTAGTGTAAAATATTCCATATGGTTTGCAAATATGAAAATTTTAACCCCTCAAGTTTTTTTATTAGTTTCGTTATTTTAATCATTTTTTTCTTTTATTTTTGACACAAATATTTTTGTACTCAAATTTTTGGAAAAAACAACTATAAACCCCATTTTGTTAAATCCATATTTTTCATGCTTCTTCCAAAGGTGAGCCGTGTATAAAATGCATCTTTCTAGTGTCAAGATTATAAGGGCTTATCTATACTATGTACATATACTACTTTATAAAGTATTAAAACCTTTTTATTTTTAGAAACCTTAAAAAATTAAGCTTCTAACATTTCTTAATTTAAAAATTAATCTAATACATCCATCTCTTTTATAACAAACTTTTATAACAATTTTTGTAAGAAACTATTCAAAAAAACTTTTATATTTAAATTGAAATATTTTTTTATTTTTTTATTTTTTTATAATCTAATTTCACCATATTTTCTAAAATTTCGCACTTTTTAATTCAATATTCATTTTGATATATCTTGATTTAATTTTAGTTTTTTTCATTTTTAATGAGTTTATTTATTTAAATTTAACTTTTTATAATTTTAACTTTAATTTGAAAGCGAAGTTGGTGGGTAAAAGTGTAACATTTATTCGTAAAAAAATAGTCATCTGGTACTCGCCGCTGCATTGCGCGGGTACTCGCCGCTGCATTGCGCGGGTACCAGGCTAGTAGTAGCTAGATAATAGACATCTTTAATACTGTAACAAATTTACAGCATATACACTGAATCATAATATACAGAATCTGGATAGATGACTTCTTTATGATCAGGCAATAATCGTCTATAAACATACAATGTACTGTTTGCAACGATGAATATATATCAATTGGAAAAGCTATAAAGTCATGTACAAATGTACTAATGGTGACAGATCCCAAACAACGAAACACTATTTTATACCAGACTAAATGAATACAAAAGATATCCGTTCTATAGCTATATACTTCACATCAGTAGACTACATTCCCAATATCAATGCTCAAATCCAAATAACATATATACCAGTAGCTATACCCTTCGAACCTCTGACATGACTGGTGGCTGATGTAGACATAACTATAGGAAGAAGTCACCTGGTGATGGAGATAATCACCTCACATCCAAATCCATATCACCAGACAACACATACTTATATACAAAGATGGGGTGAGGGAAAGAAGATTATTGTGCACTAAAATTAGGAGGATATTAAAAAAGCTGAAAGTGGTATAAATATTGATAAGGTAGCCATGATCGGATCAACCCAAAAAGAAGTATCAAATACTCATCCAAAATGCACAAAAAATTTAACAAAATAGAGAACCTGTTAAGCTCAAGTGTATCTTTGCAACACCACAAAACATTAGCATTATTAGCTCAGTACATCGGTTCCATGAGAATTATTAGCCACGTGTTTCAAGAATATCTGTCATCTTCAAATGCTAAATAAGTATGGTATGTGTAAATATACAATTTTAGAATTATGAGACAGTCCTCCACACGTTGCCCACAGTGGTATATCACATCCAACCAATATAGATAAAATTATACATTATTTTAGTTACTTATCCTTGGTTTATGAGATGGGGAGCAGAGATATGAATGCAAACAAACAACACAAAAGATGGCTTCATGCAAACAAATAAAAACAGCAGCCAAGAGTACAGTAGCAGCAACAAAATCATATATATGAAAAAAGCATACCAAGAAGTGTGAAAATCAAACCTTTTCGAGCTCCTCAAGTTTGGCGATTTATATAGCTTTAGTTTCATTTTCACCATCTTCAAACAACCAATCATTTGTTTCTTGAACCCTTCGCTCTCGCTCCATAACGAACTCATGCAAGCGATCGTGCAACTGGAAATCAAGCGAGCTTATAAGTCCTAATGTTAATCATTCAGAACCTTCAAAGTACCAATAACAACTAAATCGAGACTATAAATGGAAGTACCTCAATAGTCTTTCCATTTAAGACAATCACTATGGCGCCTGGCCTCTTTCTTGTTCCACTGCAACATTCAGGTAATTAAAAAAAAGAATTAGATTCATACATTATTAAAACTTAGTTGGAAATATGCATATTAATGAGATTGACAAGTTGTTATTCTTTCAAGTTGTTGGTCATTGGTTTCCGGCTGCAACTTTACAAAGGGAGTATTTGGGATCGTTAAAAGTGCTCAAGTTAAAGTGGTTACTTCAACCGTTATTCAAAAGTGCTTATAACTAACTGCTTACGTTAAAAATCAGGTGACATAACAATTAAGATGCTATCACGTAAATGCGTTTAGTAAGCCAAACTTACGGCACCATAACTTCCTTATCGACTTGTGCATATCCCTACAATGCCATATCATTCATAACTGACTTACTGAACTTCAACTAACATCATACTCATAGCATCAAACTACTACTTACACCCTATAAGTTACTCCGTACCATTTATAGAAAAAACCACTTTCAATCAACATATTCATATCTGGCATGCCCTCCGGTAAATAAAAAAATTCCTAATATCAAAATCAAAACTTTTGACACCCAACTATCCCTAATTAAAAATTAATCATGTTCCCAAACTAAAAGATAAGAGTAAAACTGAATTACCTCAATACAGCTCGTAAATTAAGAATCCTTGTTCACCACAAACTGAAGAATCGAAAATAGAAAGTTTTTTTTTTCTTGAATGACTATGACTAACAATAATTAAATTGAGACATAATTTCCTAAATCGATTTTCAAATTCCCCAGTTTTTTATTTAGGGTTCACATTGGAACTGTGTGTTGGAGAAAAATTGGGATGCAACTATGAGTGGATCGAGAGTTCTATTGTTGAGTGATTGATTCTTGTGATTCGTATGTTCTGTTATGCTACGTATGTGTTGACCGATGTTTACTCTACACACCCTTAAGTTTTGAAACTTTATGACACTCCTTATTTTTTTAAAAAGTTATGCCCTTTTATCTCAAAGGTTTTTTTCTTAAGTTTCTGCCACATATAATTTTATGTATTTTTTCTTCTCAACAAATATATAAAAAACGAATTTCTAACTTTTTTACCAAATTAAGAAATATTTAGTGTTTTGAACAAAAAAAACAAAATTCAAAAGGAATAAATAAAATGATTATTTCTTACGAAAGAAAGAATCCCCTAAAAAAGTCCCTACTTTGAATTTTGCTTTACAAAATAAAAGATACTTTTAGGTGCGCTATTTACATATTTTGAGTGAGTGCTACTATACATACCCTTTGGCCTACATAAAAATGACAAAAAGTACACTATTTGTGTATTTTTTGTCCCCTTATAATTTTCTGGACAGTTTTTTTATTAGTTTATTTTCCGTATTTTTATCAGTTTAACAATTTTGACATGTTAAACTTTATTTTTTCGATTCCGTATTTTTCGTTTCACAGTTTTATAACAAAACCAAAATTATAAATATATATATATATATATATATATATATATATACAAAAAACAGGGGGTATAGATGGGGTTTTAAGGGGTCTATATAACCTTGCCTATTTTAAGCACCAAATATGACGTGGCCTAATCTCATTGGTTGATAAATTAATTATGGTGCTCAAAAGTACTTGTATGTCATAATATACTAGGTTTTTTGCCCGCGCTTCGCCGCGGCGCGATGGTTTACGTACTTTTTGTGTTCGTTATGGTCTAGAATAAAAGCAGGCCTTATTTTGTTTGGTACATTTAGGACAACATGAAAAGTAGCAGCATAGTGAAAGCTATAAATAAAGATGTAGCTATTTCGTATAGAATACACAATTATAATTCGTCATAAAGTTTCCCTATTCTAGAAAACTAAAACAGTTGTAAGCTTCCGTGAATGAAAGAGTAAGATTGGCATGAGTAACCTAAAAAATTCATACCTTGGACGTCAGTGTGTATGTAAGATATCGTGTGTTTCGAGTTTAAGCCTTGCTAAGTTGTCTTAAGGATATGAACAAAAGGTCGTCGTTGACCCATTATATGTTGCTGCCGCCACAACTTGGACAGAAGATTCTCATGGTCCGTCTCACCAAGTACAACATGTTGGTTCCTGCTTTAAATCTTTCTTTCACTGTGTGCCTTCTGCCTGTACAGATGCAGAGCTTAAAATACCCATTGGAAAACTGAGAATTTTGATACTAAAACTGGGCATATCATTTTCTTAAAATACCTATTGTACATGAAATAATAATAAACATGGGTTGCACACATATCCCCTATGTGGCCTCTATAGTGACATAGCAAGGTCTTGATCAACTTAGCCTTATATGAGATCAGTTCCAGCAGAAAGTCAAAGGCCAACGTAAGTAGTAGAAGGTATAATTTGATAATAAACATAGCAATAAGGTCATATAACAAAGTTAAAAAAAAGACCAATACATTTTCTAGACATTTAAATACTTAAATCGATAAAATTTGCAATATTTGAACTTGCCAGTTTACATAAATCTAGCCTAAACCAAAAATCAATAATTTCCTATAGGGTGTTTGGGATAGCGTATTTCACCATGAATTAGGCACCGTTCGATAACATTAATCCAGATTTATAAATGTGCTATCCAATTACTTCTTCAAGAAAAAGATACTCTATGTCTTGGAAAGTCACAACTAATAGCTTTTCAAAGACTAAGAGAAATCCTTAATAGCAACAATACACATCAAGACCACTACAATTAGTTGTTGATCTACGTTAAGCATGCACATGAGTTTCAAAGAAGAGTAATGAAGTTATATGACAATTAAAGGATCTACGTCGAACAAAAAAGAGTACCCTAAGCTAAATTTTAAAAATAGCGACAGTAGTGCACATCGGTACAACTATGATTATTTGTCGCCATACGTTAAGCATGCACATCAATACCAACCTTAATAATAGTTTTGTGCCTTGCACCCTGAAAATGTGAAAAGGAAATGGTTCGTAAATCCCCACTGGATGCCTGGTTGCCTTCGTTGTGGCTGCCATATTGCTGATCTACGTTCTTGCATATTAATTAGAGGCATATGCGTTATAATAACTTTTTTCACCAAACGACGTTATGTTAGCATTTCAGATTTTAAGTTTCGTAGCTCCACTTGCATTTCGTAGTTTCAGCTAGATATGTTAACAATTCGGATCTAGATGAGAAAATTTAACTACATAACTCTACTCACATAAGGGTCTTCACTTTTTTCAAAAGAAATTTCAGGGAAATCAGAATGATAAAAAAAATCTTGTCAAAAGTGCCTTACCCGTGTTTATTGGGAACCAAATTTTATAGATAACCATCCATAGCAGGCTCCAATTTAGGCCATGGCGTTGCTTTAGCTTCTTTTTCGCCTTCTTCATATTTAATCATTAGCATAGCCATGTACAATCTAAACGTTCATCTTCTCCGCCATTTTCATCCCCTAGTCAAACAACGCAAAACCAATTCATAAAAGTAGTTCAAAAAACATATACGCTTTTTAAATCTTTATAAAAAGTAAACCTTTTTGGATTTTTCTCGAGTTTTTTAACAAAAAACACTGTAAGCCCTTGTTCATATATGTTTTTTTACTGATCTTTTTGGACTTCTTTCAAACCACTCAGATTCCGAGTGGCTCAAAAGATTGATTAGTCATTTTGTTGTCAATTGTAATTCCTAATTTGTTTGACAGAATATGACCTAAAGATTGTCAATTCTCGACAAATACCCATCGATATATCTCATTTAACTTGAAGCGACACTATTTCAACAAACAAAAGGAGCGTTTGGCAACTGGTTTACCAGCAGGTACGCACACCTTTTATAGCAGAAGGAGTGTTTGGCAAAGTGGTTTAACAACAACTATTTTAAGAGATTTTGAACTTATCAATATTTGTAAAAGTTGATCAAGTTATTTTCCAGCTTAGTAGGTGCGAGTGGGATGTTACCTGGGACATTTGTGTTGCCTTTCCGCCTCTAACCTCACTATAATATTCTACCACGTTGTGACAATCTGTCGAGAAACAATAAAGTCAGATCAAAACGAATCAGTTCCCTCTTTTTACTAACATGAATTTAAATATGAAAAAATAGAAAATAAGCTAACCGAAACAGCCCGTTGTGAAATTTTCAGCATTGTATAAAAACTCCTCCTGTAATCACTTATCTGCTCCTCGTGTCCAAGTAAGTTGATGCATGACGTTTGCTTTGTTCCTTGAGTTTGTGTAATTGCTGAGATTGGCGGGTTCACAGCAATATATAAGACTATCACCATATGATCCCCAGGCCACTGACCGACCGTATTATCCCCAGACCACTGACCGAGCATGACAAAGCTGTATAGAAGCATACACTTTGACATTACAACACTATTAAACAATCCCGGAACAAAGAAACAAAAAAAACAGCACTACCTTGATTTTTCACAGAACTTGATACATTTCATTTATCTGCAATGGGGGGGGGGGGGGTGTTTGGATGTGTGTTTTGGAATACCAGATGAGTAATGTTTAGACAAACATACAATGAGCCAGAAAACTGATTATCTTACGACAAAATTACCTATCTCCTCCTATTTTCGTATAAATTAGATGACTTTTTCCCAATCCACAAAACCTTTTCTCAAGTTTATAAAACCAAATTTTTGATCATTTTATTTTTCAAGTCTTCATATTATCTTACCGCGTATTAGGACAAACACTAATACTGCTGATTATCTGATTGTTACAACTTTAAATGGCATAAGTAAATTTAAATACTATAATCTGCAACATGTATAATGTATTATTATACGGAGTAGTTGATTATTTAATCTATCAGTTTTTAAAACGCACATCCAAACACCACCTAAACTTGGGGTGGAAGTTTGGTTTGAGAGTCAATAAACTTGTTTTTGTGTCTAAACATCGCACTTTATTGTTAGAGTAGTCAGAAAGGGAAGGCATACCGCATAAATATATTTAGTACTTTAAATAAGAAAGAAGCACCTGAAAAGTAGATGAAGTTTCAGTGGCGGACACATGAAGCTTTAGAAGCTCACTCTCAAGTTCAGCTTCAAGTTGATCCATTTCAAGCCCATTCTGCTGCGACTCTTCGGTAAGAACACTACTTGCATATCCAACATCAACATCATTGTTCTCCATGCTTGTTTTCTTGAGAAATGATTGATCTGGTTTGATGACCATCCCTTTCTGATCTATAGTCGCTTCAACCATGAAATTGCCTGATGATCTTCTTTGAGATATCTATGCTTTTAAATCTTGAACGACCTTAGCAGTCTCGTCTACTGCTGTGTTTAGCCTATTGATTTCAGCTTTTCCAGCTGACATCATGTACATTATTCCAGCAGTTTAGAAAAATGCAAAATATATACCTCAAACTCTCTCGTGATCTTCCTGTACTCACTGGCGTCGTCACTTTCCTCTGCCAAGCAGTTCATGAGCGACCACGAAAGAAAGATTGACATGCCTTTTGCCTTTTTATATCGAAAACCACAAACAAAGATTTAACAATATGCAAGTGGCCTCAAAACTTGATCGTTAATAAGGGAAAATCATGAAAGTTTTAAAAGTCGATCGGCAAACTTACGTGTCTTCCTTCAGTCTTTGCAAATACCCTTGCCCGAAACGCTCCCCCCGTGTACTGTCAACGATGTATCTCTGTAAACATGTATGAACTTCCAACAATATCATTAAGCGTTGTACAAACATCAATAACGAAAAAAAGACATTACGAATATACATGTTTGAAAGGAAATCACCTTGTTTTTTAGTTCACTTGCTAGAATTCGCACGAACTAAGCCCGATGTTCCTAGAACGTGGAATTTTCATCAAAGGCTCAGATTAAGTTTTGCAATAGCATTACCAGATGTTTGTCGTGGCTGCAATCACACACTCGGTGTGACTGCCTAGCCAACGTTCGGTTCTCGGTACGCTAGACAATGGCAAAAAAGTTTATCATCATCGCCACAAAACATGCCCGTCGATATCGTCGCCTGCCCTGGATGGCGGCAACGAAAGGAAGGGACCCAAAATACTATTCGATAACACACAAATTAGTGTCCCAACAGAGCTAAACGACCAGCCAATTCCACGTGTATTTTATTTACACGCTATCTTAAAAGTAACATTATCTGAGAACGACATAGGGTTTGACCCCATAAAGCTATGAGGCTCAGGTGTAGGAGCATGTAAGCGGCACCTAAAAGCCGCCATGGCTGCAACCACATGGGCGCCATGCCAAGATACGGGCTCTCGTAAACTCTGCTTACCAAAGCGACCCACCGAAACGGGTGTCGTCATAGCCTTGTTTCTGTTATCATTTCAAGCAAAAAAGAAAGCACTAAAAGCCCAATACAATGTTAAATTATGTATTATCCATCCAATTTCAGTCTTTCTGTCCATGAGTTATACTCATGTTTCATGGTATGTAGGCCTCGAAGAAGCATACGGTTGTTTGGGTATTTTGAGGCTCAGGTCAGGGAGCAAACGGATATGAGGATATGTGTGCTCTGGCTGCAAACCCACCAAGTTTGCCCCGCCAAGAAGCACATAATCCGCTTATAAAGCTCGATTATAATCATCATTGCCCTTTAGAGCCTTCCAAAAGATAGACGACCACATAGTCAGATATGTTGGCCAAAACATAGCACACACACCATGAATAATGCTATTTTAAAAAAAAGATTCACGACTTCTCTTTGAAAATTATACTCTGTTTGTAAAGGGCAAAAAAAAGATTCACGTCTGACAACCCTAATTTCAAAATTAGATAATATCAGTTAAAACTAAACCATAATTATACATAATACAAAATTAAAAAAATGAAAACTAAAAACTATTCAAATAACTTGCAAAGGGCAAACCTTTTTTGCTTTCCGAGTCATCAGGAACATCATGGCCACGCAAGAAACACCCAGTTAACCCATCGACGCCACCTGCCGACCATCAACGCCGCACACCATCAACGGCGGCAGCGAAGAAGCCGGTGGCAACGAAGAGAGTTGCAGGTATGTGTTCCAAACATCCACACATCATATAAAAACAGTGATGGAATCCATAGATCATATCGAAACAGTGTTGCAATTGTAGATCTTATCAATATGAGATGAGAGAGATTGAGTCACACAACACACACTAATTGTAGATCTTATCAATATGAGATGAGAGAGATTGAGTCACACAACACACACTACACATTATATCTTTAATCTTTAATAAATAATATTAAGGAGAGGGATTTGCTCACCAAAAGGCAAAAATTAATGAAAGGGCAGAATTAAACAGTAAAGGGCAACTAACCCAGCATTAATTAGCGATCCAAGGGGCAACGGGACGGGGAACAGTAAGATGAGAGGGAAAACGGAACTGTTTTTGTGAGAGGGAAAACGGAACTGATTGTGTGAGGAAGGATGAGTAGTGTGAGGACGGAGATTATTATAATATGGGGTAATGTGAGGGGGGAACTGTTCATTGGGAACCGAGATTCCCCCCTCTTATTAAGGATATAATTTTATGGTGCGTTATTTCTATATTTTGCGTACCAAATATTCATTTGGCCTCATCTCATTGGCTTAGAAATTAAATATGATACTCAAGCACAATTTTATTTTTAATTTAGTGCGCTAGTTTATACTTTGGTGCGTAAAATGTGTTAATTGCGCACCACATTGGCCAAAAAACAAATTGGCCAAAAAACAAATACGATTTGAATACATCATTTTCCGTAAACATACTCCTGCCATTTATATAATTTTCTCATCTTTTTATCTTACGCTCTACAGGAAAGGTCTCACAAAAAGATATATGCATGAGTAATTCTTATTTTATGAATCTATGTGTATTTTTCTGTGAGATTATATGTACTTTCTAGTAATAAATAATGGATAACAACTTGCACTAAAATAATTATCTCTTTTAGCTCAAAACCATTATAGACCTATCAATATGACGTTTCTGCTTAGAAAAAATAAAATCGATGATTGTATTGATAACTATAATTTAATTAGTTGATTGGATGTGGTAATACTCCACTGGGTGGAGCCTTGCGGACGCAAATTTATCAACCATGTGCAAGGCTCTCTTCAAATCATATCATGGTCTTATCTTCGTCTACTAATTTTCAAATCAAAGATGAGTTACTTATTTTTTACCTCAATATCTTAACTTGACAAGTGACATTAGAATAATAAGGGTGTGTTAAGTTGTAGAAAACTACCTCACTTTTTAGAAAAGTTTTTTTTTTAAAAGTGAAAATTATAAAACATGTTTAGTTCCACCTTTTTTCGAATATTTCTCAAAAATCATAAAATTTTCATTTTCTAAACTTATATATAAAACTTGAAAACACCATATGACACTTTTCTATTGCATTTCCCAGATAAAAATAAAACATGTTTACATATCTATTTCTAACCATATTTTACGTTTTCGTCACTTTCTTAACGTTTTTTTTCAAATTTTTTACGTTTCGACAGTTTTTCACGTTTTTGTCAGTTTTCTTTACGTTTCTTCTTTTTTAGCGTTTTCGCCGTTTTTTTACGTTTTCGTCTCTTTTTACGTATTTCTCAGCATTTTACGTTTTCGTCAGTAATTTTACGTTTTCATCAATATATTTACATTTTCGTCAGTATTTTTAAGTTTTCTTTTAATTTATTCTCTTTTCGTCAGTATTTTTACGTTTTCATCAGTAATTTTACATTTTCGTCCAAATTTTTACGTTTTCCTCCGAATTTATACGTTTTTCGTTAGTATTTTTATGTTTTCGTCCGAATTTTTACGTTTTCGTCTATTTTTTACTTTTTCGTCCGATTTTTACGTTTTTGTCATATTTTTTAGGTTTTCGTCAGTATGTTTTACGTTTTTGTCTGATTTTTCGGACGAAAACGTAAAAAAGTTTGACAAAAGCGTAAGAATACTGAAGAAAACTTAAAAAAATCAGACGAAAACGAAAAAAATTGGAGAAAACTTGAAAAAAAAACGAACGGAAAAGTAAAAAAGCAGACAAAAACGTATAAATTCAGATGAAAACGTAAATTTCGGACAAAAACATAGAAATTCAGACGAAAACATAGAAATTCAGACGAAAGCATAAAAAATCAAACGAAAACGTAAAATTACTGATGAAAACAAAAAAATACTGACGAAAACGGAATAAATTGAAGGATAACTTAAAAATACTGACGAAAACGTAATAATACTGACAAAAACGTAAAATTACTAAAAAAAACGTAATAATACTGATGAAAACATAAAAAAGCTAATTAAAACGTAAAAGAACTTACGAAAACGTGAAAAAAGAAGACGAGAAAAAAGAGGCGATTATTTAAAAAAACTAGCAAAAACGTGAAAAAGGTTGATCATAAAAAAATGGTTGAAAATAGTTTCGTCTAAATATTGTTCATTTTTTTAGAAAATAAAAATACTATTTAAACAAGTTTTTTAAAATTTTCAACTTTACTCTAGAAAATAAAACTATTTCCTTTTCTAAAAATTTAGAAACACAAAACTATAAAAAGTTTTTCACAACTAAACAGCTCTTAAGATTTTAGAAAGATTTTTTTGCACACGATTTTTAGAAAGATTTCACTGCGATTATGGGAACCATAAAGAGATTGAGATATACATTTGACTTTGCTCGAGGAAATATAATTTTCTTGAAACGGTTGAAATAAATGAATCAAGTGACACTTTGGACAACTATGAATTGAAATGACCAGCCGCCAGGCGGTGCTAACTTAGAACGGAGACGACGGCAGCGACTAAGATTTGACATTTGTTTTTCCAACATACAATACGGACGAGGGAGGAGAATTTTGTGTACGTGCAGGCGACACGTGACCAGTGACGTGGGTTGTCGATGAGTTTGGTGAAGATGTTTAGGATTAAATCGTCTGATAAGGTGTTGGATTTGTGGATTAAGATTTTAAAGGTGTGTGTGTGTGTGTTTTGTGTGTGTGAAATGGAAGAACAGGTGGAAGGAGATAAAGACAAGGTAAAGGAGGATAAAGAAAGTTGTTAGTGTTTAAAGACAAGATGGGAAAAAAACGAGATTACCCTTTTGGTTTAACAACTTAACGATCAATTGTGGGGCCAGTTAAACCGAGGGACAAACGACGAAAAAGGTTTAAAGGTTAAGGTCGAACGATGCAACTTTTTTGGTCAAAGACGAATAACATCAGTCAACGCAAATCATAAGGACGAACCGTGTAATTTACCTTATTTAAAATTTAATCACTGAAGTTTTATTTATAACTTCCGTTTTTCAAGTTTTTTTTCACAAATTTAACACCTATAATTTTATATCCTTTTTTTCCAGTCAAATTTCACTATTAATTTTTTTTAAAACATTTACTAAATAAAGTAATTTTTAGATTTTTTAAAAAAAATATGAAAATAAAAAGAAATAAATTAAAAGAATATTAACATTTTTTTGAAAAAAAGTCTCAATTTTAAATTTTGTTTTACAAAGATGGCAGCATTTATAAAGATGTAATCTAAACAAAATTGTTAAAAGAAATTTTATTGGTTACAACTTATTATAAAATATTCTTTATAAAAAACTCTTTTGTTTAAAATATGTATATTTGTGTACAAATGAGTGAAACGAGTTTGTTACTACAAAAGAAACAAGTCAAACAAGTCCAAATATCATATGGGAATTGTATTCGAATGTTTTAAACATGCAAATAGCGTCATTAAGAAATCATATCACTATCTCCTTAATAATAATTTAAAGATAATTGCGCACTACGCACTGTTTGTTTTTATAAAAGAAACACTTTTTTTTATTATTAAGGAGTGATCTGCCTAAGCTAAAATCAACACAATACTAATGATTGAAATTAGGTTTTCGGTTCAGTTTGGTTAAAGTTTAGTTTGATTCGATTCAAAGATAGTGAATGATGGATGGTGAAGAAATGAAATAAAGAGGGAAACCTTGTTTGAATATTGAAATGGGAAAAAACACTTTTTATTTTTTTATTTCTGAAAGAAAATAAACAATTTTTTTAAATGTCTACACGTCTAAAACAATTTTTTTATAAAAACAAACAAGAATATTAACACGTGTTTTCTCTTCTCGTAGGGTTAGGTAGTCGAGATTTTACAGCGGGTCACACTGTTATAAAAGCCGCCTCGTGCAAAGTGACTAGACACGAGAAAACATGTGTTGAAAATCAACACGTATTTATTCCTTTCGCGTTTGATACATTTGGTTTCCTTGCACATGAGGCGGTGGAGCTACTTACGAGAATACAACGTGTTATGAATAGTAATGTTTTGACTCCTAAATCTACAAACGTTGTATTTAATAGACTTGGTTTTACTATACAAAAAAGGCTAGTGGCGCAGCTTGTTGCCCGTTTGGCTTCTCCTAATATGTAAATTATAATTATTAATAATAACAAGAATAATATGTATACTTTTATATAAAAAGTCATATCCTTATCATAAGTCCAAACTTAAATCTAAACAAGGTTGCACTAAGTGTTTTCTTTGGGGGAGGATTCCTGGAGGTCTTGGGTTCAAGACTTGTCAAGGGTCTTTCAGGTGAAGCGGATAAGGAGTCTAACATAACTAGGCGAGGGTTCGAAAAAGACATCCTTCCGCTTGGATGTCATTGCACGACTCGACCCACTAACCACTAACATTTGCCGTTCTAAAAAAAAAAAATCTAAACAACAAATTAAAATTAACATATCAAACTTCAGTTATTAGATTATTTTTAATACAAACTTAATTTTAAACCAAATGTGCAATATTAATCATACATCTCTTTTTTAACAACTTGTTAACATCTTATTAAAAAATCATATTTATTTTTAAATTATAATATTTTTTTAATTGTTTTTTTTTCTTAATTTAGTTTCATTAAATATTTAAAAAAATTGTTCTTTTTAATTTAATATTCATTTTGATATATATAAAACTTTTTGTTTTTATTTTTTTTCTTTTAGTAATTTTAATTTAAATTTTACATTAATTTTATTGCTAAAAAGATAACCTTCGGTATAACCAAAAGTAAAGTTTACTCGAAGCGACCCTGGAAAGAATTCCAACTACACAATACAGCAACCACATCTCCGGCGTATCACGACGGCACACGACGGCCTTCAGAACCCAGATCCAAAATCACCTCCTCTCCATAACCCACTTTTCAGTTTTCACTAATTCAACCTTATTCAAAAGTTATCACAAACCCTAGAACAATGTCTGATCACATCCCATTTGATATCCAAATGGAAATCATTGAAAAGGTTTCTAATGTCAGGCAATTGATTCGGTTCAGATCTGTTTCCAAACTTTTAAGGTACAACAACCAGATTTTGCCCCATTTGTTGTTTAAGTATAGCAAAGCGTAAGGAGGAAGAATTAAGGTACATTTGTCTCGTAGACGATGATATCGAAACTTTTAAGGTACAACAACCAGAATTTGCCCCACTTGTTGTTTCTCCTTTGCTTCAACAATGTCGTAGCTTACGTGTTAGGGGTGCGTGTCATGGCCTACTGTGTTTGGATGGTTATAATAAAGATCGTAGAAATGCACTTGTTATCTGGAACCCATCAATTGGGAAATCGTTTGGTATTGTTCACCCGCATTCGTCTGGTTC
This sequence comes from Glebionis coronaria, assembly GCA_025667525.1. NCBI lineage: Eukaryota > Viridiplantae > Streptophyta > Magnoliopsida > Asterales > Asteraceae > Glebionis > Glebionis coronaria. The sequence goes on along the minus strand of CM046880.1, from coordinate 587,199,246 downwards.
TGCTTTCGGGGTTTGTCCCGTTTCCAGTGACCCTACTGTTATTAATTTTATATGTTACGATAACATGCCTTGGAAAGTTAAAGTTTTCACATTGAGTTCGGGAAAGTGGAATGTGATTCCAAGTGGTAAATTGCTTCGTCAAACGATTAGACTTAAAATGTTAATGAAGGTTGTTACAGATAGGTTTATCTATTGGGGCGCTGAGGAGGAGACTAATTCCGATGGTGGTGGATCTACCAAAAATCACATGGTTGTGTCTTTTGATTTGGTTACTCATGAACTTAAAGAGGTAAACCTACGAGATACCTTAACAAACAAATCGTTCTCATGTGTCTCGGTTTCTGAGCTAAGGGGGTCTCTTGTTGTGTGTGGAAAAATTGTGGACGAGAAAGATTGTGGTGTATGGGCGATGGAGAGTGACTCGTCTTTTAGAAAGCTATTCACAATTGGTGCACCAAGAGGATATAAAGTACTGGATAAAATAGATCAAATACTGGGGTTTAAGAAGAATGGTGAAATTATATTTAAAACTCATTTGCCCAACACGCCTACTATGGTATTTGAAGTTTACGACCCCTACTCTCAACAAACCAAGAATCTTGGGATTTCTGGAATAGATTGTCTATTCTTCATGGGCTCTTACAAGGAATCACTGCTTCTGCTTGATCACTTGGATTCACATATGTATTGCAACAATAATTGATCAAAATGATGACGAACACATATCAAGGTACCTACTTTGTAGTTAACATGTGGAAAATTCACTTTCATCTATTTTAGTTTTATAGTATCACTTGTTTAAAGTTGTTAAGTAATGTCATTTATGGAATCTTATGTGATTTGTAGAAAGGTTAGTGAAATCAGTTATCAAGCTTAATGTGATTTTGATTATTGCATGCTCCGGTGCTCCATATCTTTGATGGCTTTTTTAAAATGAGGAATGTCCTTTATATAATAGATTTATTGCTTGTGTGATTAATGATGACGAGACTTTTAGATGTTCATTACTTGTTGAAATCTTGTTAGTGTTCTTTGCTTCGTTACATTATCATTTCATCATGCTTGGTGCTTACTTTGGATACTGTGTTAATACAAGCACAAGTTTATGGTAAACATTCATTTGGTGTATGTTGATTATTGTAGTTAATGAAAGTAGCTACATAAGGATAGTTTCGTGGTCCTAGTGAATGAGAATGTAGGATCGTGAATTGGTTGAGTTTTGTTTGTTTGGGGATACGGTCTTGATTAATGGTATGGATGATGTGATGCTGCTGATATGGTTACTGGTGGATTCAAAGGTTTAATCTTTGTTGTTTTGTCAGTCTCTTGTATTGTTTTTTTTTGTGTGTCTCGTTTGGTTTTAACATGTTATGTGGTCTTGGGAAATGTCCATGATATGCTATAATTTGACTTATTGTTTGGTGCTTAATATATTTTACTTTTTTCGGAAAAAAGAAGTGTAAAAAATAGCAGAAAGTAGAAACAGATCAATGACTAACAATGCTTACCTCAGTTATTTGTATCCTCAAGTCTCTTGGAAAATATGAAAGACATGGCAAATCCAGCTTGGCAGACCAGATACACCACCATGATCAAAACAACAATGGGCATCCCCACCACTGGCCCCAAATCGGTTAGCCCAAAATACAGAAACAAGATAATGAAAAAGTAATTACTAAAATGGTGGTACGCGACTTTGTTTTGCAACTGAATCCCATAACTCTTTAGTTAGCGTTCAGATCTAATGTTTATAGTAAAGTCAATATACTACTACTTAAGCACTATGTTTGTTTTGAGGTGAGCGACCATGTTACTTTGAGCCGCAACATTTATGACATTTTGACGGGGTCGCTAACTAATTACATAGCATTTACATGTTGCCCGTGTTCTCATTTATATGGCCTTTCGTGGCCATAATAAGGCAAACATTGATTATGTCATCAGTCAAACTTAGTTTGGAGATGAAGCTGGTGCAGTCATTGTGGGTTCTGAGTTCTGACCCTGATTTGACTAGTGAGGTTCCATTGTTTGAGTTAGTGTCTGTTTCTCTGACACTCTTACCCGAGTCTGAGGGAACTATTGGGGGGCGGCTGAGTGAGTCAGGCCTAAAGCTTCAACTCTCAAGAACGGTGCCAGATTTAATATCCAAGAATATTGAGACGGTTTTAGAAAAAAGCCTTTTCCCCTTTCGGTATAGCTGATTGGAATTCAATCGTTTGGATAGTACCCTGGTGGTCGAGCGATATTAGACCAGGTGGAGCTCAAACTCGGTCTGAAGGAGGAGAAATTGAGAGCTAGCAGACATGTGCTTAGCGAGTATGGGAACACGTCCAATGTCACCGCGCTGTTTATTATTGACCAGATGAGGAAGAAGTCACTTGAGGACTGTCTTGCCACTAAAGGTTTAGATTGGTGTGTTCTTTTTGGGTTCGGCTCTGTATACTATCGGAGAACGAAATAAACCCTTATCTCATTCGACACACAAACATACATCTTCAAGGTGTCAGCTGTGGTAGTGGTGGCGGGTGGCGGTGATAGCGGTGGTGAGAGTGCATATTAAAAAGAAAGTTTGAGAATGATTTGCAAATTTCGTCCCTAACGTTTAACAAAACACGAAGATATATTAGTCATTTTGCTTTGATTTTGGTCCAACTAACGACCAAAATGTTAGCTTTAACGTCTAAGGGGTTTTTTCGCATGAAAATGCGAAGTTTATGAGTGTTTTTGCACAATCTTCCGTCTCAAGTTTTTTTTTCATCTTTGGCATACAAGGGACATAATTTGCACTTTACCCAAAATGACTTTAACCAAAAAACTAAAGTGGCCACTGATTCAGCTCATTATAAGCCGTGTGAAAACATAACAGAGGCGAACTCAGTATAAACGGAAAACTTTAATCATTTAGCACTCGCAATCGCAACGCGCAGTTACTAAATAATTTTATTTTAATCAAAATCAAGGGCCACTTCTTTTTCACTTCCCATAATGCATATACAAACCTTACATATGATGTTCAACCCAAACTTAAGATAACTTTTTTTCATATTTGTTAAGAGGTAAAAAAAAAAGAGACTTTTTTCATCTTTATTTTTTTTTCTTTCTGATTATCCACATCTTGATCTTAAAAGCATGAGTTCAAAAATCAAATATAAAACAACTGAAACAAACCAAACACAACCAGCAAAACAGGAAACTAACATGCCTAAGCTAAAATCAACACAACATGCTTGAAACCAAACATTTCTGTGTTTTAAGATACCATGATCACATTAAACCACAAATGAACAATGATCCAGAAAGGGAGAAAAGGCGGAAGTTCACTCAAGTATACAAGAGCAGGGTGTAAACCATCAGCTGGTAGATGAAATTTTTCGTAGATAAAATAAAGCGCATTCTTCTCGCCTTTTAAAAACTGGTCAAAAAGTAAATTCAGGATAAAAGCCCGCTACGGTATCAAGCTATCTCAGCCAACGATGGAAGAAACCAGGATCCTATTTGCTAAACTATATTAATGTAGGCTGCAATGATATAAGACGATTATCCTCAAAAGACATGGACTTAATGACAAAAACAAACACACCTAATGACAGTACCGAATGAGTCCATATTTGAATAAGTCTCGATGTAATACACCAACTTACAATCCTCAAACATAGCTATAACCGTAACCAACAAGTAAACATTAAAATGAACCTTAACTTGGGGAAAAGATGAAATAGACTCATGACCAACACGATTGTTAAGCACCAACTGACCGTGCCTGCTTCTGCAACTGCTCATCAGCATTTCTCATAAACTGGTCCCAACCACTTCCTTCACTTGTATCCAAATAATCATAAGGAACCGCAGTTTTCAAACCCGGCCTCACTCCCAATTGACTATCCACAATTCTAAACTCGGGGTCTTGCATCAGCTCCTCAGACTCCAGTTCCTCCCATGTAAACATCAATGGTAAAGTAACCTCGCACCATGGGTTAAAGTCAAGAACCTTAACTTTCCCGTCCTTTTGAACATAAACATCAAAGGTGTAGCTTTCTGAATCGAATTCCATACTCACTTTATCCGTATAAAACTTCCTAATTTCAGTATCCAAATTATCTTTCTCCTCAATCAACACCGGGTAAAATCCGGTAACTTCCCGTTGGGATATTCCGATTAGATTACGGTTCCGTACGAAGCACCTGAATTCCATCTCAGGGTGAAGATTTGGGTACCATTTCCGAAGGGCGATGACGAACTTATCAGGTCGGGCTAAATTACTGTCCGTGCAGGTTTTATAAGCACGACAAAGATCATGAACTAATGAATCCGACGATTTTAGTAAGAGTGTGATTTCGCTAAAAGAAGTGCATTTGAGACTTTGGTTTGGGCTTATCCAAGCAGTGTCTTTAGGAGAGCTCCAGTTGAGCTTCGGGAAGATGGACCCACCTAGGGTTTCGATTGATTGGTTGATTTGTGCTTCGAATTCTGGAAAAGAAGGAGGTGGTTGTTGTGGGGAAGATGGTTCTGATTCGCTATCGGATTGTTGTTCTGTGATGGTGTAATCTTCTTCATCTAAGGGATTGTGGATTCTGTTGGGTAATGCATCGTCGTTAGAGAGTGGAAGAAAGAACGGGCCAGAATCATCGAGAAGGTACTGGATGAAGGATTCGGGAAGCTCGTGAATTATAGTTTTTATGGTTGAGGATTTGAATCTCGGGTACCATTCTTGTATCTGACATCTGTTTACCTCGTCTTCCTTCATTGCTTCAATGAAATGATCTCGGCTCCTTGAGGACCTAAAGATTTTGGTTGTACAATTGTTTGATCAAATCTGTCAATCAAATACGAAGTTATCAGAGACAGCTAACGGGAATCACTTTAAGCATAATGGTGCATTAGCTATCAGTATATTCAAATAACATATTTTGAAACATTCAGCGCTTAATTGTTTATCTTTAGAATATAATTGAACCTATCTGGCTATCTCAGACATTCATTCGAGGAGACGATAGAGACTGAATAAACTATTGATACACAGAACTTAGTGAAACAATGTTCCACAGAAGCAAATAGCACCTACAAGATACATATTGATCCGATTTTAGTTGTTTCTATCCAACAGAATTAAAGGTAGCACAGGTATAAAAGTGACACGCTGGGACCCTTTTTGCATAATCTAGAATGCGTATAACTTTCACAAGTTACGAGTAGTTGCAAGTGTAGAAAGACTAAAAGAGCAAACTGTAAAAAAATGCTTAAATGTCTTACTCTAAACCATCAATATCAACAAACAGAACGATCAAATGTCCAAGTAGCGCAAGTGTACTGATTCCGCAAGACGGAGCGAAATGTACCAGTACAGGTCAAAAAGCGAACGGGTTTGGGTTAGATGTGCTAGTTTTAATAAAGGATCAGATCGGTGTGTATTATTTATTTCAATTTTGATATGAAATTTAATGCTAACAAGTTAATAATTACAAATCACTAGTAATGACGCGAACATTTAAGTTCTCATCCCAGTACCCACCCATGAATATGATTGCAGAAACCGGTCATGCAATTTGCATATTAACAAATAATTCTATGATTTGTGAACACTGAACACCAGTCTAACAGTCTCAACCACGCCCATAAACCTATAACCCCAATTATTCAGCCAATTATAGAGAATTACAGCATTAAAAACTTGTAATCAAAGTCTCTTTTTTTGTCAAAACAATACCCAATATGCATCATCTACGCGTACGCAAAATCAGAGAAACTTTCACCCCAACTACAAGCTGAATATATCAGGAGCAAAAAATTATCAGACAAGATGAATCATGAATGTGGGCTGGTACTAGCAGCAGATTGTTACGACACCTATCAACCGAGTTAATGTTAACTTAATCAGATCAAAGTGAAGATGTTTATAGGGTGATGGACAATTATGGTTTCCTATACTAACTTCTAACTGTGTCCAGCTCCGGTGTTCATCTTTTGTTTCTGGATTTAGTGGGTGTTCTCATAGCTTAATTAAACAGCTTATAGCCTCAGTGCGGTTTCCAAAAGTAAATAAGCAGTTTAATGTCAATTCTGTGCATAAATCATATATAGAATCGAAAAGGGTACTGCTTATTTCGGGTTAAACAATCAGTTTTCTAGTACTAGTGTAGCAAACAGTGGTTATTTAAGATAAAACCAAAATTACTCTTGTCGGGTTCTTCTTATAAGCTGACTATTTCCTGAAACTTACATCTTAGAAGGGTGTTTGTGTTTGGCTTATATAGCCGGCTTAAAACTTATTTGGATTCGGGCTTATGTTTCATAACCTCACTTTCTGTGGCTTATTTTGAATCTTCTCGACTTATATAAGTCTTGATGAAACAAAAGGCGAAAACCAAATAAGCCATAAGCCATAAGCTGAAAAAGATATAGGAACAAAACACAGCATTATGAGACAGGATGAGTCATGAATGTGGGCTGGTACTAACATTAGATGTTAGTATACGTGATTATCAACCGAGCAATATGAGCAATTACGGTTTCTATACTAACTTCTAAGTGTGTCCGGCTTCGGCATTCATCTTTTGTTTCTGGATTTAGTGGGTTTTCTGATAGCTTATTCAAACAGCTTATAACCTCAGAGCATATTCCAAAAGCAGTTTTCAGTGATTGGATAACAAAAATGTCAATTCTGTGCATAAATAATATTTAGAACTGAAAAGGGAAGTGCTTATTTAGGGTAAAAATAGTAAATAGTGCCTATTTAAGATAAAATCAAATTAATTACTCTTGTTGGGTTCTTCTTAGGGGGTGTTTGTTTTAGGCTATATAGTGGGCTTATAAGCTTATTAGCTTATATAAGCTGAAATCAAGTGTTTGGTTAAGCTTACATAAGTAGGCTTATAAGCTTATATAAGGGGGTTTTGGTAAGCCAAAAATTTATGGCTTATATAAGGATAGGTGGCTTATATAAGAATATTATATGAAAAGACATTTATACCCTTAGTTAATAATTACATCCTTTTTATTTTTTATGTACTTTTTTGTCATTTTACCTTATTAGCTATATAAGCTAAACCAAAACACTTAAGGGGGTGTTTGTTTTAGCTTATATAATGGGCTTATAAGCTTATATAAGCTTATAAGCCCAAACAAAGAGTTTGGTTAAGCTTATATAAGTGGGCTTATAAGCTTATATATGGGTGTTTTGATAAGCCACAAAAATGTGGCTTTTTTATGAAGGTTTGAGCTTATATAACATATTTACCATTTTACCCTCATGTTAACTTAATCTTATATAAGCCATGGGCTTATAAGCTTATCAAACATAGGCTTATATAAGCCATAAATTGCTTATATAAGCCCATTACATAAGCTAAACCAAACACCCCCTAAATAAGGCTTATAAGCTTATTATATAAGCCATAAATGGCTTATATAACATTATATAAGCCCAATACATAAGCTTAACACCCCCTTATAAACCGACTATTTCCTGAAACTTCGGAGTTCTGGGGTGTATGTTTCGGCTTATGGGTTATTTGGTTTTGGGCTTATTAAACTTTTTAGCTTATTTACGTTATGTGACCAAAAAGTTTGAAAAAAGGCACAAAAAGTGAGGTTATAAAGCGAACACCCAAAACCAAATAAGCCATAAGCCGAAACAAACACAGACCCTTTAAGCAGCTGCTTAAAATAATAAGCAGAACTAATAAGCATCATATAACTAACTCTAAAGACAAAAAGAAATCCCTCTTAGTAGTGGTAACTAATACTAGTTGAGGAATTTTATCAAACAGTTGATGTGCATACCAAAAAATATACTAGTATATCATAATGAAGATTAGATGATAATGAATGAATTGAACTGAATACCTGAGATTGATTGAGTTTAACAAGATCAACAACGATTAACAACAAATACTAGTAACAATCGGGTCGATTTACTTCATAGTGTGTGGGTTGGGCTAAGAATATGTGTAATACTTTTCATATATATATATATATATATATATTTTTTTTTTTGTTCTAAAAAAAAAATATACTTTTCATATATAATATATACCCAACTAGGGTGACGTTATTTAATAACCAAATAAATGTACAGAACTGCGAGAACCATCTTTTTACTCTTAAAATGCACATGTATATTTATCGGATTAGTTCATTAGGTACAAATACATGAATTTTCATTGTCGTAGGTCACTAGAAACATGTATCCTAGGACCATGCACATGTATTTCTTTTGTATGTATTATAACTATCTTTTTGTTAGATAATATGAAATAACATGTGCACTCTTCATATCTCTCATAATACTCGAATTTATAACATATAAAACAATTATTAAACGTTAGCTTAAACATAATAATGAAAATACATATGCATTCTTAAGAGTATAAAGGTGGTTCTCGCAGTTCTGTATATTTATTTGGTTTTGAAAATAACCTTACACTACCCAACTAAACTTCATAAATTACATATATCCACATAATACAAGTTTTTGATGCATAATATACAATACTATTAAAGCATGTTTTGGAGATATATGTAAATATAGATGTTTTGTTTGGGATGTATGTAAATGCCCCATACTTATATAATTACAACTGGGTAGGTTAGTTAATAGATGACTTAGCTTGGACTGAGACCGGATCTATCCGGACCAGACTATTTCGGTCCGGTCTTGTTCCGAAGTTTTGGACCAATTCAGTCGTCGGTCCTGTCCGATTTCTATCGGTCCGGTCTGGGTCTTATAACATAAGCTCATCTCAACTTATATAACACTAACATGGTACCCGCGCAATGAAGCGGCGGATATCTGATAACTATTTTTTTACGAACAAATGTTACATTTTAACTCATCAATTGTATATTCAAAGTGAAATGAAAGTTATAAAAAAAATTAAATCAAATTAAAATAGACTCAATATTAATGAAAAAATTAAAATTTAACAAAAATATACTAAAATGGATGTTAAATTAAAGAGCACGAAATTTTAAAAAATATGGTGAAATTAGATTATAAAAAAAAAGATATTTTAATTTAAAAATAAAAGTTTTTAAATAGTTTGTTACAAATGTTGTTACAAAAGTTTGTTTCAAAAAATGAATTGATGAGATTAATTTACCAAATATGATCTAATGACTTAAATCTAATATTCCTATATTAATTTTTGGCTTGGAGTTAGGCTTGGTAATTTTAAGATCGGAGTTAGGTTTAGAGTTAGCCTCTTTATATAATACTATATATATAGATAAGCCTCAATTTTTATTTATATAAGTTTATTATGATGTAATAAACTTATATAAGCCAATAAATCTTCAAATAAGCTTAAAAATAAGGATATAAGAAATATAAACCGAAATATAGCTTATATAACATAAGCTCCAATTTTGTGGCTTGTTTTGAGACTTAAGGGCTTATATATGCTTATCATGATATAATAATGGAATTTCTGTTTTCAAAGATGGTATATTCTATCTTAATGCAATTTCTGTGAATGGTGTGTTTGAAATTGACATGCATGATAATTCCAAGTATAATAATAATTCTGTATTTAGCATGAGTAAGAAGAGAAAGTTAGACAAGAACTCTTCTTATCTTTGACATTGTAGACTTGCCCATATTGGGAAGACTCGTATACAAAAGCTTCAACGTGAAGGACTTTTGGAAAATATCAATGATAAATCATTTGATAAATGTGAGTCTTGTATCTCTGGAAAGATGACCAAGAAACCTTTTAATAACAATATTGAAAGAGCTACTGAACTACTTGGTTCAATACACACTGATGTGTGTGGACCACTTAGACATGTGTCAAGAAAAGGTGCTAGCTACTTCTTAACATTTACGGATGATTATAGCCGTTATGGATATGTTTATTTACTTAAACATAAACATGAGGTATTTGAAACATTCAAAGTGTTTAAAGCCGAAGTATAATTGCAACTAGGAAAGAAGATCAAAGCTCTTCGTTCTGATAGAGGTGGTGAATATTTAAGTCAAGAGTTTAAAGATTATTTAAGTGAGAACAGAATTGTTCAGAATCTCACATCTCCCTATACTCCACAACAATATGGTGTATCATAAATAAGAAATCGTACACTATTAGATATGGTAAGATCTATGTTTAATCTTACAACTTTACCATTATCTTTTTGGGGTTATGCCTTAGAATTTGCGGTTCGTATTTTAAATATGGTTCCCACGAAGAAGGTTGATAAGACACCATATGAACTATGGCATGGCAAGAAGCTATATTTGTCTTATTTAAAGGTATGGGGTTGTGAGGCGTATGTGAAACGTGACTTGGGTGACAAACTCCAACAACGATCTGTGAAATGTATCTTTGTATGATACCCTAAGGAAACTATGGGTTACTACTTTTATTATCCACCTGAGAACAATGTTATTGTTGCTAGGTATGGAGACTTCCTTGAAAATGATCTTGTAAATCAAGAATTCAGTGGGAGAAATTATGATCTTGAAGAGAGTCATATAGATACATTACCTTCTGAAAACACTAGCGAAATAGTTCCTGTAGAACCAGAAAGTCTCACGGTTCCACCGGAATTAGTTCCTCTGCGTAGATCCGAAAGGATTAAAAACGCAAATAGCAATATATGTCTTAATATAGAGGATGATGATGAAGTAGGGGATCTTGGTGAACCTGCTAATTATAAATCCACCATGCTTGATCATGAGAGGGATAAGTGGATGGTTGCTATGGATGAGGAAATGAAATCCATGAAAGTTAATGATGTTTGGATTCTTGTAGATCCACCACCAAATGATAAAGTAGTGAGACATAAGTGGATATACAAGAAGAAAACCGTCATTGACGGAAAAATACAATCCTATAAAGCTCGTTTAGTAGCTAAAGGTTTTACTCAAACTTTTGGCGTAGACTCCTTGGAGAATTTTCTCACATAGAAGACTTAAGATCTATTAGGATTCTCATAGCTATAGCAGCATACTATGACTATGAGATATGGCAAATGGATGTTAAAACTGCCTTCTTGAACAGTCGCTTAGATGAAGACATCTATATGCAGCAACCAGAAGGGTATGTTGATCCTAAGAATCCAAAACACGTATGCAAACTACAAAGATATATTTAGGGTTTGAACAAGCATCACTTCTATGGAATAAACAATTTAATGAAGAAATCAAAAGTTTGGATTTATTCAAAATCGTGATGAGCCATGTGTATATCGCAAAGCTAGTGGGAGTGATGTAGTATTTCTAGTTCTATATGTTGATGACATATTAATCATGGGAAGTAACATTCCAAGACTTAAAGCTGTTAAGGATTATCTTGGTAAATGTTTTTCTATGAAGGATCTAGGTGACGCTACATACATTCTAGGAATTAAGATCTATCAAGATAGGAAAAGATGGTTAATTGGTCTAAGTCAAGATGCTTATATAGATAAGATATTGAAGAAGTATAATATGCATAATTCCAAGAAAGGTTATCAACCTATGGAAGTTAAGCACAATCTGAGTCATGAGATGGATGCATAAACTCCTGAAGAGGAGGCATACATGCAGAAGGTGCCTTACGCTTCGGCTGTAAGATCTATTATGTATGATGTAAGATGCACAAGGCCTTATGTGGCGTTTGCTCAGAACTTGGTCATTCGTTACCAACAGAATCCAGGGAAGCTCCAATGGACTGCTGTTAAACATATTCTAAAGTATTTGAGGAGTACGAAAGAAATGTTTTTGGTACTTGGAGGGAAACCAGACACATAACTGGATGTGACAGGATTATGTGATGCGTCCTAAGACGATACGAAGTCTCATACGGGTTACGTGTTTGTCATCAATGGAGGAGCAGTTGACTGGAAGAGCAAGAAACAGACAACGATTGCAATGCATGCTACTCAATCTGAGTATATGGCTGCTTCAGAAGCTGCAATGGAAGTTGTTTGGATTAGGAAGTTTATTGGAGATCTTAGAGTGATGCATTCAATTAAAAAACCTATTGATATGTATTGTGACAATTCTACTGCAATAATATTCGCCAATGATTATGGAGTCATGAAAGGCGCTAGGCACTTTAAGCGTAGACCTCATTACGTCTGAGAACAAGTGGAAGCTCATGAAATCAAATTAATAAAAGTTCACACAGATGATAACGTAGTTGATCCTTTTACTAAGGCTTTTCCTAGACCAAAGGTAGTTAAGCATGCCAAAGCGATTGGACTACAACTAGCTAGCGAATTCATGCAATAAATCTGTGATTAGTATTTTGATAAAGGATGTTAAGACATTACTATTTAATGAAATAAAGATTGGGTTTCGTTTATTCTTGTTATTTAATTTTGTATCCTATTTTACATTTTTTTATCTCATGAATAATTTTGTTATGCTAAATGTCCGTTGTCTATTAATAATATGGGAATAGTATTAAATTAAGAAAATTAACGGTAAAGTATACTTGAAAGTATATTGATCGATTTTGGATGATATTCGATGAATCGAGTATTGGACCTATCCCAACTATATGATTATACTTTATGGACCTTTGTCATTAAGTATATTATAAATAGTTATCCTTTGACCTGAGATACCAGAAAACTGTTGTGAATCTAACGCATTTCTGTGGAGTACTCTAACACTAAACGTAACTAGTAGCTATAAGGGTTATTTTCAGAAGGGTTGCAAAATTCATAAGTTTTCCTTGTAGTTAATAAAGAATTTATTTCCTCCGATTCGTTTTGGAGTTAAAATACAGTTGCGCCCCTCGTGGGATTAGTAAGATGTTTGTGTGGTCGCACCCAAATTTGTTTTGGTAATCTTACTGAATCTGTGAACGAGAAACAAAATGATTAATGAAAGGAATGACTGAGATCCATATTGTTGTCCCATATATTTGTGATGATTAAGCAAGGAAGAAAGAAATAAAATAGATGAAGAAGAGATGGATTCCTAGAGAGAGAAAGTAGTGAGAGAGAGAGAGAGGATTAACTTTTGGAATATTAGATTAGAAGTGAGAAAAATGAACAACCAACCCTCCTAACATGCTAGGAGGGTAGTATATATAGTCCACCTACATGCGGGCTTTAATGGGCTATATATTGGGTCGGGCTTGTCTTTTGGACTTATATTAGTTTAAATCCAAGCCCGTAAACCACGACTAATTAACTACCTATTACAACGTTCTAATAAATATTACAATAGAAACCTATGATCGAACATTCTTGTTTGACTCAATATTTTGAGGCTAACAATCTTCCCCAATGTGAGGTCATTCCTCTTTGATATTTGGAGTCCAATGGAGATTTATGAATTTCGTCATAAGTGAGTCTTGAACGTGTAACAGTAGTTTTGTTCCTTCATGCTATGATCTTTGAGCCTTTGTCGTTGTCTTTCGACTTTGTATTTTAGTCTTGAGATCTTCAAATCATTCTTGACTTGTCTTTGCCATCTTGCGATCTTGTGTCTTTATCCACATGCTCACACTATTAATTGTTGAATAAGTCTTTGGGCATGAACATGTGGTTTTGTATCTTTGACTATGCTGAGTACACCGTGACGCCACCTTCTCGAGACAAAACATGGACACGGACTGAATGGCTTTGACATTCGTCCTAAATCGGTAGCGTTTTACCTCCGGTCGGTGAAGAGCGTTATACGATATCAAATACCGTACCTGTGATTAGGTAGATTCAATTAAGAATCTCCTTGACAGGGTTTCGCGGCTGTACTAGCCGTTCTCTTTACTCGACCGTCTCAAAGCAAGACTACAAACATAAAGAGTGAATCAATTGGATAAATATCCGCTTGATTAAAGTCGTCAATTCAAATTCCTGGAACAAGTTTGATTCATTAAGAATCTTACCATTGTTGCTTTCCAGTTGACACAAGTTTGATTCATAAGAATCTCACAAGTCACCTACCGTAGCGCTGTTTGATGTTGACGCTAGAAGGATTTCCATTCGTCACTGTGAACATTAATGAATATCACTCTGAATGTTCTGGCAAGACCATAAAGATATTGCGTAGAAACCTGAAACGAGTTTGAATCAATTCAGAATCAAACCACTGTTGCTTTTCAGTTTTACATATGTTCAATTCTTAAAGAATCTTGCACATGACCTACCGCAGTGCTGTTTGATGTTAACACTGGAAGGATTTCCACTCATCATTGTGAATACTAAGTAGTATCACTCTAAGTGTTCTAGCAATATCACAATGATATAGCGTAGGACTCTCTTGATCTTCATCCGTGTGTCCTAATGAGATTTGATTGATCTCTTGGCTCTAGACTCGATTTGTGCACTTTTAGTGTTCGGAGGCTGGAGCAGATGCCACCTATTCAATATCAACTATCTCGGAGTGAGAAAGTCAATAGAATTCGTGTTGATCTCCGTGACAATAATACAAACTTCTTTTGAGAGAAGCCTGAGTAGCTAGGAAAGGGTTGTGCTTCACATCACTGGGTCCATGATGAGTTGTCTTCATGATGTGTTGACCCGGTTTCTGCCTAAGTTGTATGGAGGGCTTCTTTCTTTAGACCATTTATCCTTACATTTCTTTTTCATTCTTCAACCCCTTCAATGCTTACCAAGACATCATTAATAGCACCTTGTTGTGATTGTTCAAGTGCTATCATCAGTACTTAGTCGGCATTCAGCTACGTTCACATTCTACTCCATCTTTCCTAAGGACTTCTAAAAATCTATTGGATTGTCCCTGGGAAGATCCCTCCGGTTCTGGTTGGATCATAGGACTTAAACCTAACCACCCTTTTGACACCAATAACGTCGTGAATTAAAGATGTTGTGGGTATTTGATCGCCACCATGAAAACCACTTTAAATTCTAACAACGTGTTTGAAAAACATTTAACACCTTGCTAGTTTTGTCATTTCAGAAAAGCTCCCCCCTCACATGTGCATTGAAATGCGAAAGAATTTAAGTAAACATTTTGCACATGTGGGTAAGAGTTAACGTGCTTGAGTCTTATATAAGATCACATTTTAATCACATTTTCTCCCCTATCTCTAATATATAAAATCGTTTGATATTAGAGATACCAAATTTGATTAAAATATATTTTGAAAAAGAGTCTTGAAAATCTTCGGGAGAAAGATGTGTTAATCTTTTGCATGAAGTTGAATTGCTCCCCCTCAAAAATTGATCCAATGGAATTGTCATTACGAGGATTTGATCCACATTAAACTTTTGAGGATAGGAGTTGTTGAACACACAATTTTTGAAAGATTTTGAATATCATTGAGAAATTCTTGAAAACAAGGTGTTCAACGCTTTTTGAAAAATCAATTCTTTTTGACAAAAAGGTTTTTCTAAAGCATAAACTTGAGTTCATGGACTTTGAATGTCTTGACGAATCCACTCAAGTGTAAGAAGATTTAACTTCTTTTGCTAAGCGTAAGAGTACAAAAGCGTACACTCCCCCGTGAATTTAGATCCGGGTTGCAATCTGAAAGTGATTACAAGCCATTGTGTTGAGCTTAAAACGTTGAATGTTTTGTGACAAGCTCAACCCAAGATAGATTGCTCTACCCGTTTGGTAGGATAAGGTATCTTTAAAGATACACTTTCCTTTATTTGAAGTTCGAGTTACAGTCTGACATTTAACTGTAAGTCGTTTACATGAGCTTAAAAACTTTGAATGTTTTAATGAGAGCTCATGACCGAGAAAATTTATTTTCCCGTTGTTAAGGATAAGTTATAATTCGTGATCAACTTTCCTTTCTTGGAAGTACGAGTCACAATCTGAGGTAATTGTAAATCATTGAAATGACATGTTTTGAAAAATATTTACAACTTTCATTCGAGCTTTATGTACACACCCGTGTCGTTATTGAGCGACATTTCTAGGTACGTCCATATTATCGATACTGAAAGACATGTCGAGAAGAATATTTTTGGTATTTTGAAAGTTTTTCCATTTTTATTTTGTTTTTCTATGGATATTTACGTTTTATTATTTTTTTTTTTCAAGTTTTTTGAAAATAATCCAAAATAGACTTTTGTACGGCAGAAGAAGGTGATATCGAATGTACAGAATTGGAACCCTTTGAATAGGGAGAAGTGGGTTCAGAATCCGCTGTTGTACCTGCAATCACAGAAGAAGAGTTTGCACAAATACTAGAATTAGGAGTAACAAATTCCTTTTCAGCGTGTAGAACAGTAGCATTAGTGCTGGTGTAGGTGTCATCACTCTTCTCTATTAGAATCCACTTAAGACCAACTTCCGTGAAGATTCAACCCGTTGGTTTCCACTGAAGACTAGATTTAGGAGTAGCTTTCTCTTGCACAGCGGAAGACTTCTTTGGAGAGAAACTAAGTCCTTTTTTAATCCATGTTTCAGATTTGTTGTTGTTGCTTTTCTTTGCGACGGGTTTGTATCTCCTTGGTGTCTTATGGGATTCTGTATTCGATCTCCATTCAAAGGAACGAGATTTGACCTCATAGAGGTATTGCAAAATGAAATGGTCATGATTTCCATTGTGAATGCCCTTTTTGCAAGTGGGACATACAGGGAATTTGGGATTCACGAAAGTACTTGTATTCCTTTGTTTTCCAAATCGTTCAGGCGTAGTGTTTGAAACACGACTATTCATGGATGGTTTCCAATTCCTAGATTGCTGAAGAGGGATCCTAGGTTTTGGTTGACTACCATTAGGAGTGTGTGGAACTCTAGCGAGATTCGGTGAACTAGGTTTTTCATACACGAGTTTGTCTTGCTGAATCTTCCCTTTTTGTTTCGCATCCTCTAGATTGTGGGTATGAACGAGGTCATTTGAACCTACAGATTCCTTTGTGGACGTGAATGTCACACATTTTGGAGGAGTCCTAGAGGTTCTAGGTGCATTCACATGGTTGGGTTTAGCAACAGTGTGCTTTCTAAATGGAGGAACATAGGGTGATATGGATGGTTTTGGAACACTTGGTTGCACATCAGTCTTAGGGGGTAACCTAGATTTCATATGAGAAGAATTAGAGAACGGAGTCGGTGTTCCTAAGATAGACAGCTTTGGATCCTTGTAGGCATTGGGTTGTCGAACAACGGGTTTCTTAATGCTAGGTTCCACGATTTTCCCATCCATTTTAGCAACGAGTTTCTGCAACTCTGCTATTGCTCTGTCCCTGTCTTGTAATTGAGCTTTCAACCCTTTAATTTCCAAATTCTGTTCATTCATTTCTGGAAATGTTTGGGAAAGTTTTTCTTGCAATTTATTATCATGTGGAAAACTACCAACTTCTTTTTGCAGAGCAAGTTCAAGTGAATGACAATGTTTTTGAAGGAAATCAGTTTTGTGTTGAAATAACTCAAAAGCCTTTTTGTCAACATTTTCTTTACGTTTCGAAAGCTCAATTCCAAGACGTTCACATTCTTTGATCTTATCAAGATATTGGCATGCAACTTCAGAATATTCATCAATATCAGCACAAGATGTAAAATAAGCACATATAACATCTTTAGAAACGCATTCTTGTAAGAGTAAATCATATTCATCTAAGAAATCAGACTTCTCCATTTGAAGATCATCAATGTGTTTCTCAAGAGATTCAACGTATTTTAAATCATCATACATTTCAGTCCGAATGAACTCCTCAAGTTGAAGAACAGTTTCTTTAATCAATGCCGTGTTTGCAATTAAGAGTTCTTTCACAAGCAAGGTAATATCTTGAGGAATCGGACGTGTCCATTCAGCATTTTCACGTTTTGCCCAGTCTCTTTCAACAATAGATTTAACATTATCTATGTGGTGTTTAAGAATACCTAATGTTTTCCTACTCTTACTTTTAGATTCATCTAGAGGGAGGTAGTTTATGTATGTGTAAACATTAGATTTCTTAGGGGCAAATGCTTTCTTCCATTGAATTCTCTTTTGTTTGCATTCTAGAAACACTTCCTCACGAGTTTTCTGAGTTTGTTTGTTGAAAAGACCATAAAGACTATTCTCATAAGCATAATTATATGGTTTCACAAACTCCTTATTGACAAGAGGTTGACTATCATCATCCCAAAGGGCAGTCTCTTCACTATCGGCACTTACAGGCATGCAATCAAGATCGGTCCTTTCAGTCTCATCAAGGTAAAGACATGGGTTCGCAGCTTGAGCTTTGGCAAGGTACTCAGGACTTGCAAAGCTAGCTTGACCCTTAAACATCGACGGAGGTGCTAGCATTCTTACGGGTTGAATAGAATCGTGCGTTTTATAAACAACTTTCTTCAAAAATTCGACTTGTTCTTCTAGTTTCGTTACTTTTTCGGTTTCTTTATCATATTTACTTTTGAAGTCTTGTTTTAACGCATCTACCTCTTGTTTCTTATCCTCGAGAATTTTAGCAGAATCGGTAGTGGTCATAGAGAGCTTTTGTTCAACTTCATTAACTTTGGTATTGGCAAGGTACGTTTTTTGACGTTCATCCATTAAGAAAACATTATATTGACGCTTCTCTTTGGCTAATAACTCAAGAGTTGTATTATATTTGTTTTCAAAATCGTCCTTTTGACTTTTTAACGTACTACCCTTGTACCCCTCAAGCTCTTTGGTTTTCTAAAGAAGCTCCGCTCTATAGCTATCTATAGTTTCACTAGACTTAATTAGAGCAGCTTTGCATTCTTCAAAATTTTGAGTGAGTGTTGCGTTTCCCTTCTTTAATTGCTTTTGACTCTTTTTATTTTCTCTGACATCGTTTTGTAAAGTAGCAATTAAATTGGCTAGCGCAACACGCTCCTCGTCATCATACTCATTTGCATGTTGATCATTGTCAGACGAATTATTGCACGTGTCTAATGGATCAGGTATGGTATTGCTATCAACCTTTTCTGTCATACATGTGGGAATAATGGTTTGAGTTTGATCACTATGCTCATGCGTATTAGCATTTCCAAACACATTATATTCATCATAGTGTACCTCTTCCAATGGCTCAGAATCGAAAACAGGACCATTATCATAGGAAGGTGTATTGCTGATGACATTCTCAGAGTCGATGTGTTGTTTGCCAGAGCTGCTGTTGTCTTTCCCAGAGTTGTTGTCATCATTCCCTGAACTATTCGTTGGAGTCTCATATCTACAGCTTGTATTCTCAATATCTAATGCGATACCACAACTGGTATGAAGTCTGTCATCAATTGTTTGTTGCGTCTGTATTGTGTGATTCACATAGGTTACAATGAAGTTGATGTTGCGGGTTATCCGATCTTTGTATGATAAAGCATCCATTCCATGATATCGCTTGAAGCACTCGTTGGTAAGCGAAGACTTGATGAAGTCAGAAGTAAACATCATTTCAAGTGATTTCTTGAGATCAGTGAAAGTGATCTTGCATTCACTAGCAATGAGTCTTTCGTTGACAAGTTATGTTTGAAGTCTATCCATGGCATGAGTGAATGTTTTGCTGAATGTGTCAGTGGATTCACGTAAGTCGAACAAGACTTTTGAAAGGCGCTGAAAAGAATCTTGAAGTACTCTAAAACCGTCCATGGCGTTTTTTCTCAAAAAACATATATGTTGTTGTAGTCGTTCCATTTCAAGGTCTTTCACGTCTGAACTTTCAGTAACCGCATTACTCGATGGCATGATGATCGTCTCTCTCTGTTGATGAAGTGACTTTGGATCTTAAGTAGATATGGTGTGATTGTGTTGTTGTTGAAATTCCGAAAATTTGAAATTTTTCTCAGTCCGACAATAAATTCCTCAGTCCGACTAAAACGGTAAACCGAAAAATTTTGAATAACCAAATTTTGAAAACGAGTTAGAAATAGCCAATAACTAGTAGGGAAAAACTTTGAAAAATGAAAATTTTAACGAAAAATAAAACCTAAAAATGGTCTAAAAATTTGAATTTTGGTCCGAAAATTTGAATTTTTGGTCGAAAATTTTTTCGCATCGCCAAAATTTGAAATCGAAGATTAAATGGCCTAAAAATGGTCTAGGAAAAAATAAATTTTACTTGGGTTTTCCCGCCAAAAAACTCTTTTTTTTTTATCTTCGTGTAAACTATGTTCCGGGACTAGTTTAGATAGTGGCTAAGTCTAATAAGTACTCTAACAAAATTTAGCAAAACATAGCATCGGAATGTCCATCGGAATGTGCCATCGGAATGTTGTCGGAATGAAGTATCGGAATGTCGTCGGAATATGACCCGTCGGAATACCCTTGATCGGAATGTCCCTAATCGGAAGACCCTTGTCGGAATGTCCTAATCGGAATACCCTTGTCGGAATACTCAAATCGGAATGCAATCGGAATCCCTTCGTCGGAATGATGTCGGAAATAACCTTGTCGGAATGTGATCGGAAAGTGATGTCGGAATACAGATCGGAATGTTGTCGGAATCCTTAAACCCTTTTCCGATGCAACTGATCGGAATCACAATCGGAATCTTTAATCCCTTTTCCGATTGCACTGATCGGAATAATAGCACTGTTACGAGATTTTGAGGTAAAAAATGATATTTTCGACAAGAAATCCGTGATTTGAACCAACCAAATGCGACCAAATCCCTACCACAGCTATGTAGAAGATTTATATCAAGATTTAGAGCATGGAAAGCACAAAAAAATCTTGAATTCATGATGATTATAATAGAAAATCACACGAACCAAGTAAAATCAACAACCAATCACAAACTACCCCATGGCGATTGATACCAATTGTTGTCCCATATATTTGTGATGATTAAGCAAGGAAGAAAGAAAGAAAATAGATGAAGAAGAGATGGATTCCTAGAGAGAGAAAGTAGTGAGAGAGAGAGAGAGAGAGAGGATTAACTTTTGGAATATTAGATTAGAAGTGAGAAAAATGAACAACCAACCCTCCTAACATGCTAGGAGGGTAGTATATATAGTCCACCCACATTCGGGCTTTAATGGGCTATATATTGGGTCGGGCTTGTCTTTTGGACTTAAATTAGTTTAAATCCAAGCCTGTAAACCACGACTAATTAACTACCTATTACAACGTTCTAATAAATATTACAATAGAAACCTATGACCGAACATTCTTGTTTGACTCAATATTTTGAGGCTAACACATATCCTTATTAACGTTGTATTCGAAATAAAAGGATAATAATAATGATGAATCATTAAAAGATTTTATCCAGGAGACCTTACTCGAGTTGTACTACTGACATTGCTAGTATAACTAGACGCTAGTCAACGTAATCACGATATTCGAAATATGTCCAAGTGGGAGCTGAAAGTTTATGGACTTATATTTAATAGTCGTGTGATAGGATCGAACTCGAGATTACGGGATTGCACTCAGTACGTAAAGAGTTAATTTAATTAATAAATATATTTATTGTATTTATTAATTTATTTAATAGATATATATTTATGTATTTATTTAATTAAACTGAGATGTAACTTTAACAATCGTTAAATAATTAAGAGTTAAGTATTAACGAACATTAAATAAATATATAGTAAGTAAATAAAAAGAAAGAAGTTTGGAAGGTTCTAGAACACCCCATAGGGGTGCTCTAGTCGTCGGTTGTGGGGAGAAAAAAGGAAGAGGAAAACTTTCTTATTATTTGTTTTTGGATACAAGTCTAGGCCTATATAAACAATTATTCTCCTCATAATTCAAGACACAAAATCTCTTCCCCCTCTTCTCTCTTTGTTGTAATCTTAGAAGAAAACCCACAAGGGGTTTTGGTTGGCTTTCTTGTTTGATCAATTTACTTATAATCTAGTCCTAGCCCCTCTCTAGGGTTGTTGGGTAGATTTTCTACAAGCGTAGAAGCTCAGTTTACACGTGATAGAATCACGGTTAGCTCGTTGTATTACGTGTGTATAAGATCGTAATATAGTCTTACTTTAGACTATATCTTGGTGGTGTTCGATATAAACCCTAATTGGTGATTCGTTGGTGATCTTGTGGATCTTCGCTAGGATAAAGATATGTAACCCTAGTTCGATTAATTATAATTATGTTATTATTTTGATCTTGTTAAATCGCTTCCGCTATGTGTGCTTTGATCTCGTTTAGGGTTTTATGTAATTGTTATGATGTTTATAAACCTTCAACAAGTACCATCAACTATACCCAATTTCCCTTTAATTTGAAAAGCAAGTTTCATGGCACAAGCCCAAACCCTATAATTTTCCACACCAGTCAACTTAACAGACACAATAGAAACGCAATTAGAATCATTAGGATGCAAATGAAGAGGATTACTCTGATCTAAAGCATTATTAAGAAGAGCCATAATGAACCAAGCAACCAAACAAAGACAGATAAAACACCTAATACCAAACAAGAAACAAAAATAACTAGCAAGACAAACAATAACCAAATAAGAAACAAATATCAACCAAGAATCAAACTTACACCCAAGCTCCTCAAAACTTGTCAACGAGAATGGGACTGACCAGAGTATGTATCTAAACCACTCAAATGGTGGCAGATCAAGATGTTAATCAGCCTGTTTGCTCCTCGTTGACCAAGAAGGATTCACGTTAGGGAAAAGAAGACTTACAGAGCAATATAAGCAACGGAATATACCAAGATCAACAATATTGATCCCCAATTAACCATAGATCAACCAGATCAAGGAACCCTAGAATTAAAAATTAGGGTTTCTTCAAATTGACCCCAGAAACGATCAAGAACAACGTTAATCAACGATTAACAAATCAAGAACCGCCAATTAACCAAAACCCCCCAAAATTAGGGTTTCAAGATAAAACCTTAATAATGAATATCAGCACCAATCGAGCTCCAAGAGTCAACCTAGGGCTCTAATACCATGTAAAAATGATATCAAAACAAACTAGATCAAGAATGAATCACTCAACCAACCACCAATCAGTGATTATCTTTTATTATAATGATAAACACAGGAAGATGAGTCCCTAACACAGGTGATCACCAAACAGATACAATCAGAAATCAAGATTGTAAAACCCGTATTTAAAAATCAGAACATTTAAATACGTGACTTAATTTTAATAATTATATAAGTATTAATATTAGACAGAGACATAAATGTAGAAATTAAATACGCATTCCAGTTTATTTAAATACTATAAATATTACAGTTTACTCAGTTAATAAGTATTTAGTCTTAGAAAATATTACAGATGAATTAAATACTTTACAGAAATAATTAAACGTTAACAGTAAATTACGCGCTCAGTTTTATTTAAATATTACAAATTAATATTTCAGGAAAATAAATACTATCGAACGTATTACGTTAGTTATAGAAAAGAGTATTACGTTTTCCAGAAATGTAAAACGTAAACACGTACGCGAGTATTTAAAACACGACGCGAAATTTAAAAGGTGTGCGTGTGTTGGGCTACGTGGGCCGCATCTTTTAAACAAAAGGGAGAAAGGATAATGGGCTATGGCCCATTTCATTTTGTCTAGGCCGGTTTTAAAAAAAAATAAAGGGACGGGGGTTATTTCTTTTCTATGCCGACACAAACACAAACACAGAAAACCCTAGAAACTCAATACAGCCGCCACTTTTCTTTCTTTCTTTCTACTATGTCGCGACCAACACTAAGAACAGGCTGTAGGGGATCGGACATCTTAATCCATAGATCAGAGTTTTGTTTTCGTGTTTAAATTCTAAGCCCTAACACGAACACAAGGTAAGAAACCCTAATTTCGTTCTATTCCTTCTTTTAATCCGAGTTCATGGGTTTTAATCATGATTCGGACAGTAATATTAATGGGGGGTTCGTTTGCTTGTTGTTGGGTTCGAAAAGCACACAAACCGAGACTCATATGAGTCTCGGTGATGACTGGAATGCACCAGCGCAACCCTAATTAGGGTTTGGGCTGGGTTTGTGCTAACGGGGGAAACATAAAAACTAGCAGGGGAAAGACCTTGTTCTAACAGTGGGAACCAAGACCATCTAGGTCTCGGTGGGATAATATTAACAAGCAGGGGGAATAAATAACTAGCAGGGGAAACGAACAACAGGCAGGGGGAAAAACGGGCAATAAGGGCTGTTTGGCAGTGAGTTTTAAACCAGAATTAGGGCTGTTTGGCTACGGGTTTAAGGGCAGATTAAGGGGTGTTTGGCTTCCAGTTTTAAAAGACATTAAGGGGGCTGTTTGGCTCGGCTTATTTAAATACGTAACACGAGTTTCACCTTTCAAATTAATAAGACACGGGTTCGGTTTTCGATGTCTTTTAATAAGAGAATACAAGAGTACGTGTTATTATTCTACGGGATTATTTTACTTTACATTACTTATTAATTTTACAAGGTAAATAAAATTTAATAAAACCCGACTTATTATTACGAGTGCATTATATCTTTATTTAATTAAATCACATTATATTTAATTAAATGCCTTTAACCTATAGTTTATTTAAATGACATGTGATAATTAATAAACTATACATTATATCATTATGACTTAGAATACGAATCAGTAAACACTTAAGCTTATTTATTAGCCTATTTAGTCAGCTTATAACTATTTAGGTAAACTTCTATTTTTAGAAACTTATATATTTTACGCAGTAATTCTATTTATGGAAACTTTCTATCTTTAGAAACTATTTAATCAAGGCAGCTAATCTATTTTTGGAAACTTTCTATTTTTGGAAAGTTACTTAATATTGCTCAGTAAGCATAATAATACATGAAATACCAGAGATACTAAATCAGATTTATCAGAATATAAGATAAACACAGATTAAAGCTTAAAACAGTAATCAGACGACTTATTTTTCCGTCCGTTATTTATGTAGTACCCGTGAAGTCGGAGTAGATCTTTCAGCTTTCAGTCTTATTTCAGTACTGGACACGAGGTACGGATTTTCCGTCCTTTCAGTAAGGACTTCCTTTCTATGCATGATTAGGATTTCCCATCTTCAGCCAAATGTTTTTCCCCAGTATATGTTTAGATTTATCAGTAATCATGTTAATAACTAAATAAATTGCCTGAGCATTATATACAAGCACGACCAGTTTATGTACTAGTTACGGAGGTACCGTAACCACGGCACTAGAGGCACCGGTGTCGTGACTCACATGCAGGAGAGTGATATCCTGCATCGTCCCACTCAGCTCAGCTTGGCCATTTTATCAGTATTTTTAGTGGGGCGTATGGATGCATCCTAGGCTTATAAGTGTTTCATGTTATCAGGGTGAATGTGGTGTGTGCTCTACATCCTTCATATTGGAGCTGATCCCTCCACCCAGCACAGTTATTTAGAGGTCACCCCTCTACAGCATGATGAGGTCACCCCTCCAGTTATTCATGCACGGTTGTTACAGCACGTGACCTATATAAGCTCTGGCAAATAAATACAGTAAATGCATGTTTTCAGAATTAATAGTTATATTTCAGTATCAGTATATATGAACCAGGTTTCTCAGATTTTATGCAGAGTTCTACCACATGTTACATATCAGTCTTGCAGCTTCAGTATTCTATCGCATGTTTCTTCAGTATATTCTTATCATGCTTTATATCCGTTCACTGAGCGTTATGCTCAGCCGTAGTTCCTTTCATGTTCTAACGGCAGGTACACCAGGACGCTCTTAGGATTCTGAGAGCATGTGCATTTGGATGGAAGCTATCCAGACTTCTTACTTTATGCATTTCTTACATTATTCTGCTTATTTGGACATTGTTTAGTCCTTTCCTTCAGTATTTTACTTTTCATGTTTTGGGCTTATGTTTGGATTGCCGATGTTTGATTCCGGTATTTCCTTTATGGTCAGTTAATGTTTTAGGACATTTACCTTATGCTTTGATGACACGCCATAAATACACGTAACGGTCCACTTATCCAAGTGGGGTGTTACAATTATGGTATCAGAGCGTGGTTCGACCTGTAGGCTCTAAAACTTGACCTGTGACTAGTGGGTAGTCACCAGGAACTTCCCAGATTTTGGCGTTGTTATCTTTCATGTTTCTCATGGATTATTCAGTCAGTTTTCTTCATCTATCAGTCAGTTTTCTTAAAGTTTTGACTAAGTAAAAGGTTGGTACAGGACTGACCATACTTAGTCGCATGTGCTTTTCTGCGAATTTTGTTTTGGTGAACCGACCCATAGGCGTTTACCCTTACTTATGACAGATTCATGTTTTCAGTCAAATATCACTTGGTGAACCAGCCATAAACGTTCACCATTGTTCAGGTCAAATTTCATGCTCTTCAGTCGAAGGCTGTTTTGTGAGCCGATTCATAGTTGTCCACCTTTGTCATATAGGGACATTTCATAAAATTTTGATCAGTATGGATCGAACCAGAATAGCCCATACTTAGTCTCATGTTTTCTTCTTTGGATTCTGAGGATTGAACCATAGCTATCCACATCAGTTGATGTTAAACCTCAGTTGATTATTTTCCTATGTTATTGTTATCAGGCAAGTTTATACATTCACGAGAATGTCGTTTTCATGTTGACTAAGTTCATGTCTCCTTATGAGGATTATGTTTTCAGCAAGGTGATAGTGTATCACCCTAAAATACAGAAGCATTACAGTATCATCCTATTTCATGATAAATCATGTTCTGGTCTTTATCAATCATGTATTCTGTCTTCATACTGAACATTGATGAAACTCTGTTTAATCATACTTTCAGCCTCTATACAACCAACATTAAGTCTACATAGAAATTATTCAGCCTATCACGTTACCCATTTCAGTTCAGTTTACTACCGTTTAAATCAATTCATCTCTTTGATAATGTCAGACAAGCGACACCAGTATCGATCATCCCATAAAATTTCTACCAGCTCCATGTATAGTATTCCATATGTACCCCATGTACAGTGTCTCAGTTATACTCCATGTATACTATTTCACGTGTACTCCAGGTACAACGTCTCGGATATGCTCCATGAGCAGTATTCATTTTGTACTTCATGTACAGTAGTTCAGGTGTACTCCAGGTACCATACTCCATGGATATTGCTAATCGATCCTTAATCATCTCAGGCGTTTCCACTTGTCGATATTCTACCAGGTGCTGATGTTGCTCGTGAGTTGAAGATTTTACCAGATGTTGATGCTGCTAACACTCTGAAGACCACACAGATGCTGATGCTGCTGAACTTTGGAGATTTCTCAAAATGCTGATGCCGCGGAACGAGGACGAAGACTATAAACTTGAAATTTCTGACAAGAATAAATTCAACCATCAGACACTACCATTCGATTTTATGCTGTTACTTTCTCAGTTAGATGTCACAATTTACTCAGCTAACCGTTCGTTCAGAAGAGTGGAAGCCGTAAACCAGCAGACTACTCAGCAAAATAGTTACAAGAATCACGGTCATGATAATGACCGTCATAAATTGACAGAAAAAGCAGTAGTGACAACCACCGTGCTTATAATTTATCAGTCAGTAACCATCGGAACCCCGGAACGGACGTGACCAGAAATACAGAGGTCAGTAGTCTAACCGGTTCGCCAATCCTAACAGTTACCAGAAATTCTTAACCTTATCCAGACTCACAATTAAAATACATGTCCAGACAACAGTTAAGACACAGGTCTCATGTATCATTTCGGAAGACACATATCAGGACACCAGTCATGGTACACGTCATACGAATATTTTCTCAGAGCACGAGTCAGAACTCATAACTCTGTATGTTTGCCAAATCAGGCTCTCAGAAATTCAGGGTACTATCCAAGGGGTATACTCGTTCTATTATGCCACGCATGAATCAGATCATTAAAATTCAGTCACCACCACTAGATTATTATTCAGATTAAACACACGGTAATCATTATGTGAGGTTACAGACGAACCCACTCAGTGGAAGTCGCCACGTTACTCCACGTATTCCTATGTCAGCCTTATGTAAATCAGATATTTACCTACCTCTCAGCCAGAAAGGACGCAACAGTATCACCATATTTATTAAAGCCTTATTTTCAGTTAACGACGAGATCCGTCTTGCTAAATCCCAAATATATTCATTTTACTTTCTGCCAGAAAAATCAGTGCAAATTATTTCTGCCTTACAAGCACGCGACTTATCAGTCCACAGCTACGAAGACTTTTACCTACCAGTTATAAATTCACTTTTGAAGTTCCTCGAATCCATGATCAGCAGATTTTCCTAAAATTTCCAGATGTCAGTCCAGAAGGTGTCCAGAAATTCCTTCCTACCCACGAGACATAATTTAACATCGAGCTTGTCTCAAGAATAGAACCTGTTTTCAAAACTCTTTATTGCAGGGCTTTGACTACGTTAAAAGAGTTGCAGCAATTGCTACAAGAGTCACCAAAACTAGGCTTTATTCGCCTAGAGCACCATCGAAAAATTTATCAGATCACCATTCCTAATCGATATTCATTCCACGAATAGAAAGTTTAATTGACCTACTACGAGGTGTCTTAAACATTCCTCCAGAAAATTTAAGATCATGCCACCAACAGTGGTGAGAGGAGAACATGATGTTTTCCAGATTTCTGTTGAACATGTTATAGTCTCTCTAAAATTTTGACTTATACGTTTGAGCTCCCTAATACTCCAGCTATAGTATGAAAATTTATGAATAAAATTTTTCTTGATTTCTCAGACAAAATCGTCAGTATATTCATTGATTACATTCTGATCTGCTAAATTCTGGATAAGAACACGAGAATTACCTTCTCACAGTTGGACATAATCTTCGATAAGAGAAATTTTATATACAGCTTTCCAGATATGAATTCCAATTGAACAAGGTGGCATTTCTGAACATTCTACCTTAGCAGAAAGAAGTTTCAAACAATGTTGCGAAGGTGAAGGCCATCACCTGATGGTCCCGATTGACGCCTGTGAATGAAGTACAACCTTCTAGAACTCAATTGACTACTACCGCAGAAATTTCCGATAGTTCTCACTAAAAATGTTTTACGACTATTCAACCAGATTTTCCCCAGAATGTTTCATAATCCCAGGCAAAAGTTTAATAGAATCCGCATCACACCTTATTACAGCTATGTTCATATCTAGATGCCTGACCTACTGCAGGTTCAAGATAGAACGCCATCATGTTAGTGAGTATGAGACGAAATTCCAAGGAATTGTTATCAGCTACCACAGGCTCAGAGAAAGTATGATACCATCTAAGTTATCGTCAACCATGTAATCAGCCTGCGCGATTCTTTCATCCGAAAGGATCACGTAGTAGCAGATCTGCAGAAAATTTAGAGATTCAACAGTATATTGTACGAATTCAAGGCATTTCATCGACCATCATATCAGACAGGATTCATGTTCACGATCACGTGTACGTTTACGTTTACGTTTATTTTCACTTTCACGTTTACGTCTCATTCGCGGTATGACGCCGTTTCAGTTCATTTATTTTTTTTGTATGCTATCTCATGATTTAAGCTCACGTTAGCGTTCATAACATTGTTCACGTTCCATTTCGTGTGTCATTTCACGATACACATTTCTCAGTTTATTACCGTATACGGTTACAGAAAGCTTGAGAAATTAGACTCAAGTTTAGCACAACTATTCCATAACCAGGCAGACGTTTCACATCTCAGGCCGTAACGTTTGGCATTCATTCCTCAGTCAGCATACGTTCATGAGATGTTCTAGTATCACGTTCACAGCATGATTCACGTATTACATTCATGATATATTCCATTCCAAAGCTCCTCATATAATTATGAACCACGTTCAAAATTGCTCACTTAGCATGTTCACAATGGTTCACGTAGTTCGTCCCTATATATATTCTCAGCAGCTTGCTCAGAGATATAAATATTATCTTTTCAGGATAATTGTACGTACTGTTTCATATATCCTACATGCTATAGTTATTCAGTCTATCAAATTCAAAAAATCCATCTTAAATATGGAACCAGAAGCTTTTTAGCATCATCAGGACAGGGTCATCAGGACCAAGATTTTATTTAGTATGTTAGACCTTTGAAGGAATCGTTTCGAGCGGGAGGCCACTCGAAACGGAGGAGTCCATCCGGATCTCTCATTCCCTTTTCTTCAATAAATCCAGTTAAGTTCTTTCAGTCATGTCACGTACATGATCATTTCAGTCACGTCAGGTTAATACCTATCAGCAGCATTATGTCTTAATTAGAAGACAATTTATCCTCCAGTTTAATCATCTTTTCAGTCTACGTGTTCTTTCAGTTCTTATAACTTCATCAGCTTATTACCTGTAATTCGAGGACGAATTTCTCCTTTTTAGAGGGGAAGAATTGTAAAACCCAGTATGGTCGTATCTTTAATTCGGGGACGAATTATTGTTTTTAGAGGGGAAGAATTGTAAACCCGTATTTAAAAATCAGAACATTTAAATACGTGACTTAATTTTAATAATTATATAAGTATTAATATTAGACAGAGACATAAATGCAGAAATTAAATACGCATTCCAGTTTATTTAAATACTATAAATATTACAGTTTACTCAGTTAATAAGTATTTAGTCTCAGAAAATATTACAGATGAATTAAATACTTTACAGAAATAATTAAACGTTAACAGTAAATTACGCGCTCAGTTTTATTTAAATATTACAAATTAATATTTCAGGAAAATAAATACTATCGAACGTATTACGTTAGTTATAGAAAAGAGTATTACGTTTTCCAGAAATGTAAAACGTAAACACGTACGCGAGTATTTAAAACACGACGCGAAATTTAAAAGGTGTGCGTGTGTTGGGCTACGTGGGCCGCATCTTTTAAACAAAAGGGAGAAAGGATAATGGGCTATGGCCCATTTCATTTTGTCTAGGCCGGTTTAAAAAAAAAGAAAGGGACGGGGGTTATTTCTTTTCTATGCCGACACAAACACAAACACAGAAAACCCTAGAAACTCAATACAGCCGCCACTTTTCTTTCTTTCTTTCTACTATGTCGCGACCAACACTAAGAACAGGCTGTAGGGGATCGGACATCTTAATCCATAGATCAGAGTTTCGTTTTCGTGTTTAAATTCTAAGCCCTAACACGAACACAAGGTAAGAAACCCTAATTTCGTTCTATTCCTTCTTTTAATCCGAGTTCATGGGTTTTAATCATGATTCGGACAGTAATATTAATGGGGGGTTCGTTTGCTTGTTGTTGGGTTCGAAAAGCACACAAACCGAGACTCATATGAGTCTCGGTGATGACTGGAATGCACCAGCGCAACCCTAATTAGGGTTTGGGCTGGGTTTGTGCTAACGGGGGAAACATAAAAACTAGCAGGGGAAAGACCTTGTTCTAACAGTGGGAACCGAGACCATCTAGGTCTCGGTGGGATAATATTAACAAGCAGGGGGAACAAATAACTAGCAGGGGAAACGAACAACAGGCAGGGGGAAAAACGGGCAATAAGGGCTGTTTGGCAGTGAGTTTTAAACCAGAATTAGGGCTGTTTGGCTACGGGTTTAAGGGCAGATTAAGGGGTGTTTGGCTTCCAGTTTTAAAAGACATTAAGGGGGCTGTTTGGCTCGGCTTATTTAAATACGTAACACGAGTTTCACCTTTCAAATTAATAAGACACGGGTTCGGTTTTCGATGTGTTTTAATAAGAGAATACAAGAGTACGTGTTATTATTCTACGGGATTATTTTACTTTACATTACTTATTAATTTTACAAGGTAAATAAAATTTAATAAAACCCGACTTATTATTACGAGTGCATTATATCTTTATTTAATTAAATCACATTATATTTAATTAAATGCCTTTAACCTATAGTTTATTTAAATGACATGTGATAATTAATAAACTAACATTATATCATTATGACTTAGAATACGAATCAGTAAACACTTAAGCTTATTTATTAGCCTATTTAGTCAGCTTATAACTATTTAGGTAAACTTCTATTTTTAGAAACTTATATATTTTAAGCAGTAATTCTATTTATGGAAACTTTCTATCTTTAGAAACTATTTAATCAAGGCAGCTAATCTATTTTTGGAAACTTTCTATTTTTGGAAAGTTACTTAATATTGCTCAGTAAGCATAATAATACATGAAATACCAGAGATACTAAATCAGATTTATCAGAATATAAGATAAACACAGATTAAAGCTTAAAACAGTAATCAGACGACTTATTTTTCCGTCCGTTATTTATGTAGTACCCGTGAAGTCGGAGTAGATCTTTCAGCTTTCAGTCTTATTTCAGTACTGGACACGAGGTACGGATTTTCCGTCCTTTCAGTAAGGACTTCCTTTCTATGCATGATTAGGATTTCCCATCTTCAGCCAAATGTTTTTCCCCAGTATATGTTTAAATTTATCAGTAATCATGTTAATAACTAAATAAATTGCCTGAGCATTATATACAAGCACGACCAGTTTATGTACTAGTTACGGAGGTACCGTACCCACGGCACTAGAGGCACCGGTGTCGTGACTCACATGCAGGAGAGTGATATCCTGCATCGTCCCACTCAGCTCAACTTGGCCATTTTATCAGTATTTTTAGTGGGGCGTATGGATGCATCCTATGCTTATAAGTGTTTCATGTTATCAGGGTGAATGTGGTGTGTGCTCTACATCCTTCACATTGGAGCTGATCCCTCCACCCAGCACAGTTATTTAGAGGTCACCCCTCTACAGCATGATGAGGTCACCCCTCCAGTTATTCATGCACGGTTGTTACAGCACGTGACCTATATAAGCTCTGGCAAATATATACAGTAAATGCATGTTTTCAGAATTAATAGTTATATTTCAGTATCAGTATATATGAACCAGGTTTCTCAGATTTTATGCAGAGTTCTACCACATGTTACATATCAGTCTTGCAGCTTCAGTATTCTATCGCATGTTTCTTCAGTATATTCTTATCATGCTTTATATCCGTTCACTGAGCGTTATGCTCAGCCGTAGTTCCTTTCATGTTCTAACGGCAGGTACACCAGGACGCTCTTAGGATTCTGAGAGCATGTGCATTTGGATGGAAGCTATCCAGACTTCTTACTTTATGCATTTCTTACATTATTCTGCTTATTTGGACATTGTTTAGTCCTTTCCTTCAGTATTTTACTTTTCATGTTTTGGGCTTATGTTTGGATTGCCGATGTTTGATTCCGGTATTTCCTTTATGGTCAGTTAATGTTTTAGGACATTTACCTTATGCTTTGATGACACGCCATAAATACACGTAACGGTCCACTTATCCAAGTGGGGTGTTACAAAGATAGTCCCAGAAGGTGGATTCTGTCAAACTAGACAATCACTCACACTTACAAATCCTAATAATTCAAAGAAACAAGATCAAGATGATCTAAACAGAAACAAGATGAAACCTAGATGAAACCCAAAGTCGTAACTGAACGATTGCAGAAAGTGTGTGTGAACCGATTGAGATGAATGAGACGAATGACCAACTTTCTAGCTTAAATACCACCAGCCAATAACATATTTACACAGAAGTCCAGGAACAACATAAAATAATCAAAACTGGCACAAAACAGGCACAAAACAAGATAAATAATAATATTTACAAATAAACCCTCTGAACTTACAAGTTTGTGTCACAGACTTGATAACAACTTTTAACAATTATAAGTTTTGATTTATAGGAGAAAAAACTAAACCGACAAGACTTAACTTTTTTGCTATAAACACGACCTCTTTGGCTCTAGAACCATATGCTCTAATTATGATTTTTATTTCTAACAACTAACTTATTTCACCATGTTACCCCATCTTCCAAGCTAACCAACAAACCACATATGTAGCTTACGTACTTTACCTATTGCTAATAGACAGTCAAGGCTGGGCTGGCGAATGTGAGTGAGTCTCTTAATGACATTGTTGCAGCTTTATTAGCTATTTCTAATAGACGGTCGTCAAAGAGTGCGGTTTCGAAGCTGGTGCTTGCTGCTTCGGTTTATTCGGTTTTCTCTTTAAGTCTTGTACACGTAGTGTTCAGCAGCTAATCGAGTGTATCACAAATTTTGTTCGTCTTGAGCTTCTTACATGTCGTTTTAAGCTTTCTATGGATGGGCTTGAGGTGATGCAAGCGTGGAGGTTACCAGAGGTGTTGCTCAACTAGCTATGTTAGTGTTTTGGTTTTGTATTTGTATCGTTAAGTGGTTTTTTCCTATTTGTGTTTTTGGTTTCGTAATTGTTAGGTTTTAGTTATGTGGCATGTCACATGGCTTTTTAGAGGTTCAAGCTTGTTGCTTGAGGTTAATGTGGTACTCTAGCCACATTTCATTGTACTGAACTGCTTTTTTGGTGTGAATATAATTTACCGGGGTTGTAGTCCCTTTTACCAAAAAAAGTCTTTGGATAGGAATGCGTACTGGGACTGTCGTCCAAATGTTAATGCTAGTCAGCTTAACCATTAGATGCAAACGGGATAAGCAGGTGTTTCATATGTCGTTACCATTAGAGGAAACTTTAACCATTCAATATAGCCATCTTGATCATTTGACGCCTGTAATGAACTCTATGAACTCTTATCAATGTTTAATACTTTAATATCTAAGAGGACTAAGAACTTACAATAGGTGTTTGTATGTTGTGCACATGTTTAGAATTACGCTAATGTTGTGACAAACACTAGAGGTGCAACACTTTACCTCACTTCAGTGCCCTATTTTGTACACATTTGAACTTGTACTGCATTTTTGCTATTGTCCAGCATTTTTTTAATCTGTGGTTTTGCATTTTTTTTACCTGCTGCTACTGTAACAAGCATTAGAGGGTTAGATATCATGACTAGCAAAATCTCCTCACTTTGGCCCCACGGGGTGCCACGTCATTTGACACACAAAACACATGTTATCATGACATACCACCCCCTTCTCACTTTGGCCCCACCACTACCTATTTTATTTTCTTTTTCATTTTTTTCAACTAAAATTACTTTATTCATAAAATTAAAATTACAATACATAAAAATAAAAATGCATAAACTTAAAAAATACGGAAATAAAATTACGGAAATAAGATAATGAAGCCGAAATAACATTTATATTTCGTCGAAAGCACTTGGGTATCGCCTCATGATGGCTTTTTGCCTTGCTCGGATAAATGGGAATTTCTCGAGTCCTGCGTTATCGGGATCTAACATGAGGAACTCCAACTCCTGACACTCTTTCCAAGTCACTCCCCTGTCTTTCTTCGCCCAGTAAGCCTCTTGCGCAGCTTGACATTTTTTTTCATAATGTCCTTCAAACCGGTCAGACGCCACGAACATGGCGTTACTTCCACCGGTGCTCACAGTAGTTTCAGATTTTGTTTTCTTTGATGAACGAGGGTTTCTTGCAGGACGAGGTCGTGCATCTGGGCCGAATAATTCTTCAAGATTATCTATATCAATCGGTTCGGCCGCATCCCATTTTGGATAATTCTTCAAAACATTCCAACAGTGGATGTAATTAAACTTCTTTTTACCTCCACTACGTTCAAGAATCGTCTTCTTTGCGTTCTCGATGTGATCATGCTCATTTTCACCGCTCTTACGGGTCAACTGCTTGTAGATACCATTGAATTTTTAACATTCCCCGTTAATTCGTGACCATTTTCCGGTAGCCATATTCTTCGTCCGTTGTTCCCCGGTTGTTATACGGTTAAAAACATCCATAATTTGTCCCCAAAACGCATCATCGGCTTGGTCATTTCCGATTTCAGCGTTTTGGGAAGTCTCAACCCAAGTCTCCGTAAGTAACTTTTCTTCATCGGCTGTCCAACGGGTCAAAACACGTGGTGCGACCTCGTCATCATTTCTTCATCCAAAATAATCGGGGCTTTCTTTTTCGATTTGGTTTGTTTTGAGGGACGTTTGGCTTTGCGTATTTCTTCTCGATGGGCATTTGTAACTTTAAAATTGACCTTGTGGTTGTTGTTGTTGTTGCGGAGAAAAATGTTGTGAAAGTAGTTTTGTTATGATGGTTGTGATTGATAAAATTGTGGTGCGATGTTTCTCGGTTGTTGGTAATTTTGAAAGCCTAGCGCCAGTTGTTGGTAATTATGATAACTATATTGGTAATTTTGGTCGGGTGAAAATTGTGATAAGTTAGTTGGATATTGTTGTGAGGATCCGACGGAGTTTTGGGACGACGGAGTAGGCGGATTAGAAGAAGGTGAAAATTGTGGCGGTTGAGAGTTAAGAGATTTGTGTAATACCCGTCATTTGGATTTTGAGACATTTTTTTTATTCTAAGGAGATGATTTTAAAGAATTGTATGTAAAAATGTTGGATAGTAGTAGTATTTATAATAAAAAGTAGGATAATTATAAAAAATATATATATATAAATAAAACCATTTGCCAACGGTCAATTTTTTAAAATTATAGTCGTTAGAAAACATGTGGGGCCCATCATTTTTGTTTTTATCTTCCTCACTTGGCTGACGAGATACAATGTGACGAGGCTTTAGTGAGCTGGTGCGGTGTGGTGACGAGCTCTGGCGAGCTGGCACATAGGAATGGCGAGCCTCCCTCGCCACCATACCTAGCACTCTTACCAAACACCCGTATAGCTAGTTTAAGTTTAATGGCTAGGATCTTTTTTTATGGTACTAGTACAAAAGTCAGCTTGTGTATTTTATGGCATGGTCTTTTGTTGTATTTCATAGATAGTGTGTCAGTTGTTCCAAAATCAAATAAGTGCAACCCTTTTTTTTTTTAACATAAATAAGTGCAACCCTCAATAAGCTGATCCAAATGCCCCTTAGACCGAACCAACTGATTGTGATGTGTATGGTTACCTGCTTCACCTAGACTTTAGCAGGTACGCAGTTCAAAGAGTACACGGAACTGCCGAAACTCAAAAGTTAGCTACACGAATTTGAAAAAAATATTAGGCTATGCATAACTTCAAAAAGTGACAAGTTAGATACATTTTAAAGCAATTATCCCCATAAAACACGACATAAAATTAAAAATTGAAATATATTTTGCTCGAATTGCGTCTTTCATCTCATCATTTTTGCCACGTCCGTCGGATTTCCAAAGAAAGCATCTTCAAGTCCTCGTTCCTTCTTTGAGCATTAGAAACTTCAACTGCCGCGGTCTCTCGCTCTATTCGTTCTATCTTTGCCGCCCGGTCTAAATCTATTTGTTGTTGCAGCAAATCCGTATCAGCCCATGTGGTACGCCCCTCGCATAGATCCTTCACAACCGCTACCACCTCATCCACATGTACGCGGATTTGATCCCT
The DNA here is from genome assembly GCA_025667525.1 of Glebionis coronaria. NCBI lineage: Eukaryota > Viridiplantae > Streptophyta > Magnoliopsida > Asterales > Asteraceae > Glebionis > Glebionis coronaria. The sequence goes on along the minus strand of CM046880.1, from coordinate 587,162,187 downwards.
GCTGTCTCGCTCACGGATTGTAACCGAAGTTTCCTCATCAACAGTGACTGCAAATGGAACACCGAGTTCATCTGTTCTTGCATACCGCTTCCCTATTGAATTACCTATAAGAAAACGACATAATAACCAGGTTATTAGATGTTCGCGTATATAAGATTAATATAGAAAAGCATATCAATTACATACCAGTAAAATCTTTCTTGTTGGAGATACCGGCTGCAGTCAGAGATTCGGAGATGCGTTCAGCAATAGGTAACACCTCCACTTTCTGCAAACACAACGCGTATTAGTAGTTTGCCTCCAGTTCCTTAGGTATTGCATATTTCTCTTGAGCGACAAGAGGAACGCGACTTTTCTCCTATAAGAAAACAAGCATCCAAACTTAATTAAAATATATAAACATAGAGAAACTCCGCATGACTGTAAACAAAATACTAACCGAGTGTGCACTCAAGTCGTATGCAGATCTATCTGCAATTCCAACGCACTCAATCCAACCATATGAAGACTCAATTTCGGCATCCCAACAATCTGTAGCATAATGGGCCATCTCATTTGGGAGATGCTGTCTGAACCGCAATCTTTCTTCATCAATACCCAAACGCGTCAAAAAAAGATATACTCTACCAATGAAGTATGCGAGAGTTTCATTGTCGACAATCCCCTACAGAGAACAATGTTTAAAATTACGTAACGTACATATATACATATAATATGCATTCACAATGTTTAAAAACAAAAGCTAACCTTAGAAACGGCATCACCAAGGCGAATTCTTTTTGCAGACTGGCCCGTCATTTGTTCATCCCTTGGAAGCATGAGAAACTCGAGGTTTGAAACCTTAGAATACTTTGGATGTGATTTGTCATCGGGATCCACAAAGTGTTCTATCTCTGATAGTGTAAACTCACGGACTCTCAAAAGACCTTGTCTAGGAGATATCTGAAAATGTTAAAAAAGAAAGATGAAAAATTGTTAATACACTTGTAAACGCATCACGAAAGAGTTGACTAAAAGTTGTGTGTTTTGGAAAGAGCACGCGACCTCATTTCGAAATGCCTGACCAATTTGTGAAGCAGCAAATGGGAGTTTGCACCCATTGTGATTGTACAATTCTTTGAACTTAACAAACATGCCCTGTGCTGTTTCAGGACGGAAGTAGGCGAGGCTCATGCCAGATGGACCAACTGAAGTCGAAAACATAAGATTAAACAGATAAGGATCCGTAAGAGGATTCTTATCATCCGGTGCCACTATACATACTCCTTGATTTTCGCACCAAGTTGTTCAAGAGAAAAGTCATCAAGAACAGCAAGAACGTGCTTCAGTTCAGCAGCCTTTTCAGCACTGATAGTAAGGTCCTTCTCAAGCTTATCCGTAAGATTATCCTTAAGCAGGGTATCAGCTCTGTAACACTTTCCAGTCACGACATCTTTAACATTTGGGTCGGTGAATTTCTCCACGTGACCAGAAGCTTTTAAGACCACTTTGGGAGTGATAATTGGACAGTTGACTTCCAGCATATCTTCTTCAAATACAAAGTGCTGAGGAAAATTAAGCATATACACAAATATTAAACTCAAACACGAATAAAATATAATCATACACACTAGTACTACAAATAACAGTCACAAAACCATTCAAAATTTTAAGGGAGAAATTTACATAACAAACGCGCTCATGAACCATACCAATTTAAGTAACCATTTTGGCATCAACAATCCTAGACTTAACGCTAGACTTAACGCCATGATGATTCATATCAATTTGAAATTTATAAGTAATCATATCAGGACAATCAAAACTTTCGAAACTCATATCCTACTACATACAACATTCCAAGTGTATTGTATCGGTTTAGTATCAAGTTTCAAATCGTAGTACTAGTACTGTTTCTTATAAAACCATACCTATACATTCTCATTGTGCTAGCTTCTGCTAATTATCTACGGACTATAAACTAATAATGCCCGAGTACACTAATTCGCTAGTAACTAATATGAACACTTAAATCTTCTAGATTGCAACAAATAAACAATAATAACTTATGCTATATACAAAAAGATTACACTCATGATTATTCTTGTACCTTACGCCAAAAGTCTAGGATGTTGCACTTAAGAGGAACGCCAGAAGGACCGAAGTCGTAGAACCCATAGACACCTCCATAAATCTTAAAAGATGGGTCGTAGAATAATCGGCTGTGTAACGTATTAACCACAGTTTCTCTAAATTCATACAGTTAAACTTACTGTTTTTGCTGTTCGTCATAATAACCCTATGAGTACGATTTTAGGTTTATGAATGAATGAATGAAAAGAACGAGTTCTTTTATAGGTGAATGATGAAAAGACGGTGGAGATCTTGATTGAGTTAGCTTGCGAGTCAAGTAATAGTCGAAGTCCAAAATCAATATTAAAGCATAGTTGTAATCAGGTGAGGTATCCTGACAGGAGAACACTGATTAGGGGCAACCATAAAAGCCGACAAAATATGTCATTTGGCATTTGTAGGTTCCTATCGTGGATTTCTGTGAACACTTAAAAGTTATTCTGTGTCCCAGGTATATGGATTCTGTGACGAGTGCCTTAGGAAGTATGGTTCAGTCAACGTTTGGAGATACTCCACGATTACCTAATGTTTGTTAAATTCCGTATATAGGGTTTACGTCTCTGTTATCGTACCACCGTTTGAAATTTGAAAATTGAGATTTTACAGTTTGTCTGCTCTGGCTGAGAACCAAATACTTTCAGTTCACAGTGAGCTTTCTCCGGCCATCAACGCAATAGGCCAGTTTTGAGAAATCAACCTATTTCTTCTTCTATCATTTTGTTTTGATTATTCTCACCTTGATTATATGTTTCATGACTGGCTTGCTAGATTCGGGCAATTGATCGGAAGCAAGAAGTACCCCACGAAGGTCCCATGTTTATGGTCAGACCCAGAGGATACTGTAGATAGTTGGGGCTTGAGTCCACGTGGTGCTGGTTTCTTGTTTGGTGGCAGCGTTGTCACCTCTTTTAATCACACCAACCACATTGATTACATTTGTCGTGCCCGCCAGTTGGTAATGGAAGGATATAAATGGATGTTTAACAACCAGATAGTTACTATGCGGCCTGCTCCAAATTATTGCTACCGGGTGATTTTATTATAAACCTAAATGAGTTGAATCTCCTCCGTTTTGATATTATATTTTTCAAATCAATATTAAACGTCGCTGCAATTCTTGAGCTGGATGCTTATCTTAATCAAACGTTTCGTGTGTTTAAAGCTGCTCCATAGTTATGTATTCTGGGATTTAAGTGGAAAATAGAGGCATTAGGAAATGTCATTCTTATATAGAGGCCACATTATTTGATCAGTTTGACCCATATGTCTTGTTTGAGCAAACATTGTAATTTTACCTGTTCGGGCCATTATAGACAGCCATTACGCGAATTGACCCATCTACAAGTACATGGTTCGGAATTGCCTCCTCTAGTTGCATGTTCACAAATTTGCCTTCATTCTTGTCATTATGTAAATAAGGAATAAATCATATAAGAAACAAATAAGGCGTAAAATTGTTATTATTACTGTCTTATTCACTGTTTTATATCAATGACTACGATGATACAATTGCAGGATTCAAGAGGGGCTTATGCCAAAAAACCGGCACAAGATTACTTTTTGTGATGAAGGATTTTACTGATGTACATTCAACGACAAGTATTGTTTTGCTTATGATACCGAAGCTTCAAAAAAATTTGTATGGCTCGTGAGCTAAAATGGTTTTTACAGAATTGTCTCGGAAGCCCATTTCCTTACGTGGTTTCTTGACTCCATTTTTTTCTCATGTATTATTGAGTTCATTTGCGTGTTTCAGTTGTGCACATACAAGGTGTTTGTTTGCATTGATGAACTACAGGCTCACAACTGACTTGAACACTCACGCGACCAAATTTCCAGATTATATTGGATTCAAGAATATTTGCAGATCAAATTTTCTGATATGATTGTCACATATTAATTTTACTCATTAATATTCATAAATACGAATTACTGGGTAGTTTTTTTTCAGAATATAAGTATGCTTGTACGTTGTAACGACATACGATCAGGTTGTATCATACTTAACTGGGACCGAAACTTTCAACAATACATAAATTGAAACCTATAGTACGTGAATCAATATAATCGGTAGTAATTAGGACTGGGAAGTCTAAACAACCCAATTCCTACTCAATGTGCAATTAGTTGGAGGTAAACAAAGAAAATACAAATCGGGTTCAAACTGGTACGCATAGACAATACACCAAAGCGTGAACACCCTCCAAACTGGTTTGTTTATAGGAACGCTTGCAGAAAATTAATGACTATCAGAAAATAGCACACTCAAAGAATAAGTTGGAATGGATATCAGAGACCTTGTTGCAGACTACACATTTAAAATCAGCATCTGAAGTCCATGGAACATGTAAAAGGAATACATTCACTGTTCAGCTTAGACATTCGAAACCCAAAAAATCTTTTAACCTGCCTTTAGTTGACTTTTGCTCGACGTTCTTTTCTGCAGTCGAATAAGAGCACGAGGAGACGGAAAAAACTGTGCAAAACTATCCAACCATTATCATTAATAATGGAAACATCCATTCACATATAAACTCAAATATAAAATTAATACGTAGTATATAAAATGTATTTCTCTGTTTTTCAAGACAATCATATTAATTAAAATGAACTAGCTAATAATGACACTGAAACGATAATTTGGCTAAAACTACACCGACCATGGACTTGCTAATATGAAAATCTAAACAATCGAAGGAGGAACCCAACCAACCAAACGCATAACTACTTAGGTGCAGTCACTTGGTACTCTAAAAAAACGGACGAGAAAACGCATCTAGCTTTTTAATAACCTAGACTAGTTGAATGTGTATCAACTCTTTGATCTCTATACCTTGTCATCGTCTTCAATGAATGATATCTAGTAAGAGTAGTGTTTCCATGTACGAATACACTGAAAAGGTGAAAGCAGCTCCATTAATCCCCATACTACTGATACTTCCTGAAGAGGTGTCATAAACTTCAAGTACAGACGATAAATTTTTATTATCAGTATATTCAATTATAGCTTCACCGTTCTTTCTTAACTCTAATACTCTATAAGTACAAGTGAACCAACTATCTGGTTCCTTGATACTCAATATCTTAGTAAATGACTTAGTAACACCCTCCTTCATTATCCATACACCACAAAACCTTGTCTTGCCTTCCTTATAATATTCAAACAAACCAAGCGACTCATAAACCTTCGAGACCACTAATCCATTTGTGTGTACTAACCTATCTGGAAGGCACACTTCACCAAATTCATGACTTTTCAAATCAAACGAAATGATCAGATTAGAGATAATTCCATGAGTCCCTTTAATACTATGATCATAAGCTACCCGATAAATAAACCCATCGATACAAACATGATGATATGTCAAACCACGAGTTTTAAAAGCAGGAGGAATGTTAGACACACTTTTCCAAACACGTGTACTTAACATAAAAACCTCTACCTCCCAGTTCATTACATGAGTCGGCCAACCAATAGTATTGATTCTTACAATCTTAGGGTCACTAGTGTTGGGACAAACCCCAAAACCAATAAAAGTAAGTCCATTAGGTGGACTCAATTCATTAGATATAGTAATACCAACTGCTTTCCTAACAGAAGGATTCCAAAGAACAGCTATCTTCTCGTCCCCGTCCATAGCATCTCGGCGCCGACGACTGTAGAAACCTAACAACCCGTTGACTGAATAGAGTGGTGGTGATATGTATCCAAGTTGGCTAAAGGACTCCGGGACTGTTAGGGAGGAAGTCTGGTTAGGGAAAGCATCATCATCCACAATCAAAACATGTTTTACTTCATGATCTACCTCGAATAACAAACAGACCTGTTGTGGTTGGGTGTTACAAGTGTGATAACTAGTAATAAACTTAGAGCTATCGATAAGAGACTTCCATAGTTTAGAAACAGACCTGCCTCGAATAACTGATTTAACTGGAAGCCTTTTAATGATTTCTGATTGAATGTCGAATGGTATGTGGTCTGACATTCTTTTCTTTTTTAGTTTTTGTTAGGTTTTTGTTAGGGTTTTTGGGTTTTCGAAACGACTGTAAAAGGTAAATATATAAATTGGGTCAGTTAATAGTGGGCTAACCCTAATAATAAGTAACAAAATATTTGGCCCAAGCCCATCAAAAGTAGCACCGTCTGGGCCGAGCATCCTGCCAGACCGACCAAACCGAATATATAATTGATTTTTTTCCTGAAGTTTGGGTCTTGGTCTCGTCGGTTCAGTTTTACGTAGACTATTATATTTTGTTGGATCAGAACGGACCTATCTACTGACCCGGACTTAAACTGAATATTTTTGTCCGATCATCGATCCGAACTTCTAAACCAATTTGTTTTTGGGGTAATTACCCAAATAGACCACTTTTTAAGTGGATTTGCCAAAATACCCTAAGCTACTTTAAAGTTCCATATATAGACCAAGCGACCTCAAGCTACCTTATTCTACCTTATGCTACATTAAACTACCCTAAGCAACTTTAAGCTACCTAAGCGACTTTAATATTAAATTAATAAAATTACTATTCATCCTAAGAAAGTACTCTTTTTTGTGTAAGAAATGTGTAAGTGTACTTTTTTATGCTACTTTTATTTTAATTAATTAAAATTGAATTTTATTATTATTTAAATCATTAAAAAAATATATTTTATATTATTTAAACTTATTATTATTTTATGCAACTTTTTCCAAGTTTATGCGACTGTACCTTGTACTATCTTTTTCTCCAAGCTTATGTTATTGTACCTTGTACTAACCTTTCACACACACATTAAACTTCACCTATTACCCCATTAAACTCGATCCCCAAATCAACCCTTTCACACACACATTAAACCCACCCCTGGCAATCAATAGTTCATCTAGTTCATCCCCTTCATCCCAATCCTTACCCATATTTACCCCAATTGTACCTCAATAATCTGCATAATTAATACAGATCCCCAATAATATTTAGAAATGCCAGGAACTATAGAAACTTCACTTCTGGGAGAAAACAAGAACAACTCTTAACCGAAGAATTACAAATTTTGAATGTATCACATTTGAATCTTCATATCTTTTCATCAGGTATCAAATTAAATACATGTATGACATCTGTTTTTTAATTTGTTTAATTAGGCTTTTTATATATCTAAGTTCATACATTTATTTAGTTATGCTATGTTTTACAGATTCTATTACTATAATACATATTAGATGAGTATGGGATTAATCTTCATGGCTTGTTTTGAAACTTTTCGGCTTATACAAGTTCATTATAATAAACTTATATAAGCCCGAATAGTTTCAAAATAAGCCACGAAAAGTAAGCGAGTTTACGAAACATAAACCCAAAGCCAAATAAGCCATAAGCCAAAACAAACGGCCAGGGTTATCATGTCGTATTAAGCTTATATAAGACAAAAAGTAAGCGAGTCAATTCTGTGTGTTCTTTTTGTTATGCCGTTTAATAAAATTTCTCTAAAAAATAAGCTGAAAAGTATCATGATAAGCCATAAAGGGTGGGTTTATAAAACATAAGCCGAAAACCGCATAAGTGATAAGCCTGGCCATAAAACATAAGCCCCAACTCCAGCTTGAATCCAACATTACTCCAAACATATTCTTAGTCTAAACAAGATTTTGTTGAGAAAGTATGTTTAGTTTCTCAAAAGTATAGTAAAAAAGAAGCATGTCCCGAAATGCTTATTAAATCAAGATTAGATGATCCAAACACTTGAAATAACTTATCTACTTAGAAATTAGCAGAACAGATAAGCAATCCCAAACACCCTCTTTGTGATTGGTAGTTGACTAGCTTCATTGTGAATTTGACTTCATGTGTCTGTGAGTTTAGGGGTAGTCTTTGGATTTTCGAATTTTGCAGAAACACTGCGATAAGACCAAAAGGTTACATTTTTCTAGAATTTTTTTGTCTAAAGGATTTATGATAGGTTTTAGGGTTTTTGAACCAACCGCGACACAGGATCAAACCAGGTAAAGCCCTCCCTTTTCAGGAGGTTGGCGTGGCCACTTCAAGGTTATTTGCACCTAGCAGGAATTGAGTGATGGTGCCAACTCCTTTTGCCACTAGGCCATCCTTGAGTGGTTATGATGATGATAATAAAGTAATCTGAGTTTCATAGCATATACGCACTTTTGTGTCTATAATAGGTTTTAGGCTGATAGTGATGGTCCAATAGTAAGTTTTGTTTTCTCTCGATAAGCACTTTAAAATAAGCCGGAAAAATACGTAACCCCAAACACCCCCTTAAGTTTAAAATGTGGATTTGACTGTTTATATATATGTGAGCCTGTGATTGGTAGCTTCACTGTGAGTTTGACTATTTTTGTGATTGTGTGATTGGTGCAGGCATTAAAAGGACTCAAGAGAGAGGATGTTCAGGTAGCTACGAAATTTGGAATTCAGTTTAAGGGGGGTTTTGAAAATGCAGAAGTCCGTGGGGATCCGGAGTACGTAAGGGCTTGTTGTGAAGCAAGTTTGAATAGACTTGATGTTGACTATATTGATCTTTACTATGCCCATCGCATTGATATTAAAGTGCCCATCGAAATCACAGTTAGTTCCTCTTTTGGCTTTACATTAGCTTGTTGTTATGTCAGTTTGAGTGTTTGATAATTCAGAACTAGTTTTGCTTCACGGTAGGGTCTTTTCTGCAGTTTTTTCATAAATATATGCTTTGTGAAATGTTGCTATTGTTATTAGTGGTTAGAAGTATATATTAAAAATAAGAAGTTAGCTTATCAATAAGTCCTAATTTTTGATAAACTTATATCAAGTATTAAGGTGAGTAGGCGACATTTATGAAGCATTGTCTGCTTATAAGGGAGAACGATCTTTTTGTAGATGGGAGAACTCAAGAAACTGGTTGAAGAAGGTAAAATCAAGTATATCGGTCTATCAGAAACCATTAGAAGAGCACACGTTGTTCATCTGATAACAGCTGTACAACTGGAGTGGTCTTTATGGACTAGAGACGCAGAAGACGAGGTCATTCCTACCTGTAGAGAGTTAGGAATCGGGATTGTTCCTTTTGCTCCATTGGGTACTGGCTTCTTTGCTTCAGGTGTAAAGTTGATGGACAATTTGGCTGCTAACGACTTTAGACAGGTTTGTGCTTATCTCCATATTGTGTTTAATCATTCTTGTATTCTTTTATTGATATGTGTAAGCATACGCCTTTTGCATATTTAATAGATTCTACCGAGGATACAAGGAGAAAACTTTGACCACAATAAAGTTATTATTGAGCAAATTGCCGAAATGGCACAAAGTAAAGGGTGCACATTGGCCCAATTGGCACTGGCTTGGGTCCTGCACCAAGGGGACGACGTTGGTCCTATCCCTGGTACAACCAAGATTGAAAACCTGAACCAGAACCTTGGAGCCCTCGGTGTTACACTCACGGCTGAGGACATGGCTGAGCTAGAATCTATGGCTTCGTTCAAGGGTGATAGAATGCCTGAACATGTTTTGGCGCATAGTTACAAGAACTCGAATACTCCACCTTTGTCCTCATGGAAATGCGAGTAAGGGCATGTTCACTACAAGAGTACAAGCCAACATGGCTTTAAAAATGTTGTTTCTGAGTTTGGTTTTGATAAAATAAAATTTGTATTTCTGTGTTTATATTCCCACTTTGCTGTCATTTGAGTGTATACGTGAACATTACTGGTTTCAAAAATTTTCTTGAGCCAAATTCTGTATACATTTTGTTACTTGTAATAGAGTGGTCGATTTTTAACTTATAAAGTGTATTGTACCCGGAAAACTAAGAGTTGTTTGGAGCACAAGGCGAGGAGTGTTATACGGCCGGCTGGTGACATATAACGCCGGCCCACACCCCGTCTCATGCCGGCCCACACCCCGTCTCACGCCATGGGTGTCGGAGGGTGTCCTATAACTTGAGTGACATATAACATGACATCACTTTTAGCTAAAAATTTAATTTTTTTTCCATAAATAGTTAGTGTAATAAATACATATTATATAATGCAGATTATGTTAATAATATAACTTTGAATTAATGATGAAATTAATGTCAAAATTTAATAAAGTTAAGCATAATACACAAGATTACAAAATGATCACATGTATGCAAACATGTGAGATCCTTATAAATAAAACCAAACATTATTCATTCCAATGTCAGTACTAAGAAACAATGGTGATGCCAACAAGAAAGCTTGGTTCACAAGGTTTGCAAGTGTCAGCCATTGGCTTAGGATGTATGAGCATGTCTCAAACCGATAAACCTGAGCAGGAAATGATCCAGCTTTTGCGTACTGCTATCGATTCTGGTGTCACCTTTCTTGATACTTCTGATGTTGTGCAAATAGTTTATGTACGATAGTCTTAAGGGAAGTCGTTCTTGATACAGTAACGTAGAATATGTTTTCCCCAAAAATGCCTGTCCATATAGAAGCACGCAACTGTTAAGATAACATGCATGTAACTGAAAAAAATAAAAAAAAATTCTGAACCAATTCTGTATCTAAATTTGGATTTGGAGTTAACAGATGGCTATAATTTTGTTAACTTTAATCAAAGTCAGAATTGTTCAGTGATTATATTGTTACCAATTTACTGATTTACAGGCTTCATTAATTATTCATTTATATACTTCTCGAGTTCTCGATTTGATGCAACACGCTTGATAAGTTATGATATCGAATTTTAACATTTCCAATAAATAGAAAACTAGTACGATAATTAACACAAACAAGAAATCTGGATACCTTTAACATCATTATCATGACATAGCAACTTTATCAAGGTAGTCTTCCCACAGCCACCCGGAGCCGAAATTGTCAATACCTGGTTATCATTATTAAGCAATAAAAGTCTTACTAGGTCGATGTTGTGCCTAGCCTTTCACCGGGCAACGGCTAACCACGCTGTGATGATTCTGAAAGTACCATATTCACATACTGCAAAACCGTCGTTCCTGCATTCGAATCCAAAATCCTTAGCAACCAACTTTGACGTGGCCTCGACGCCAAAGTTCTTGGCGCCAGCCCGGGTGCTATGTGTCAACCACTGTCTCGCGCCAAAGCTTTTGGCTCAAGCCAACATCCACCAATACTGTATCCTCTAAGGATGTCAAAAAACCCAACCTGAATTTGATCTTAATTCATGCCGGGTTATAATGTTTGGCTAACTCTGTACCTGATTCCTAATAAACCAAAAAATGGTGTCATGAATAAAATGCAAGGCAAGGATTGCTAAGGCCAACCTATCCACATATTATACATGCATGTATCAATACATTCATAATGGGGTAATGATCACGTTTTCATGACCAGAAAAGAAGAAATGTAACCAGAAGCCGGTTACACCAATCGGCTCAGCAAGAGCTTCATGAGCGCAGCCAAAAGTGAAGTTTCGGACAGTCAGAGAAGGAGGCGCCGACATGGGTAGCTCCAAAACATCTTTATAAAGTGTTCCAACAAAGCTGCCGTCGCCGTAAGCGTAGTAGAAAGAAGGACACGTGTAGTTCTGGCACTTAGACATCTCAATGGACTCCAAAGGGCAGCGAGACATGGCACAAAGGTGGGAAGAAGGTACGATGTTGCTATGGGCAGAAGAACATGCACGCATCTGGCATGAAAGAAGTGAAGCTGAGGAAGAAAGGTGATGAGGTGATGGTGTTGTTTTGGGGTCTGACTTGCCTTGGCACAATATGCAAGTGAAGGGTTTGCATGGGACCCACACGAGGTCGCTACCAGTGTCCATGTAAAGAGTGACAGGTTTTGCTCCTAAAGAGAATGACATGGTATAGTCGCTACCTGGTGAGAGAGCTACTGAGACTTGACGATGATGATGTTTGAGGAAACGGTGAGAGTGGGTGGTGGTGAGTCTAGTTGAATATCTGCGAGTTCGAAAGTGAATGGGTCAGATGGAACACAAGTGATTTCGACCAACATGTTGTTGTAGTTATTGTTAAACAAGTAAACACAAGAATCAAAACAGAACAACGAGAAGAAACCACCATATTATTTGTAGTCAGAGTAATATCGATCTGCAGTTTTGGGGTAACTATCGTTTCTAGTATTTTGGCCGACGGGGTCTAAACAGAAGTTCGTTTCTTTTTAAAGAATACATAATTTCCTAGACATAGTAGGATGACAAGTGATCCAGCAATTCCTACTATTCATATTGTCAACCAATATTGTCACATATTACGGGCATAGAGTAAAAAAGGTAACCGGCAGAAGGAAATTTCAGAAAGATACAAGAATGCAAAAGTGCTACACAAGTCGTATAACTAACAGCCTATTTACCTGCAAAAGCTATGATCAAAAACGGATTCTGCATCTAGTTTCAATTTCAAACCCGTGAAGAGAAATGCAGTGCAAATGTTACCTTTAAGGATATACAATACATAACCTAATATAGCTCATTTAGAAACTAATGATTTTCCCTAAGAAAAAAAAAGGACCTAACACTTTTTTGACCAAATATCGGTATGCGCTGTAATTGGGTGAAAATACACGACATGCTTGTGACGCTTGGTGGCATTAAAGCTGGACGAACGCAACCCTACCACAAAATGCAAGGCAAGATGAAACTACACATTCAACTACCTTGCATAAAACATAAAACGTTATAGGCGCCTTGTAGGGATCAATATATTAAACTTCTAAGTTCCAACCATGTGAGTTCATCAAGATGTGAATAGTTTCAATGCAAGTATCGACAGATTAATTAAGGTATTTAACTATGATTACTGTTTGGTTGATGTATTGTATCTATTAAGGCCACGATCCTTTCAATTGAAGCATGCAAATCATTTCAAATAATTTATATAAGATACAAAAAATCAGCGGGTCGAGAACGTGTGAATAACTAGCTAGTGTCGTACAGTTATATTATGGCTTCAATCTTTTCAACAGTTTCCGGGCTTCAATAAATCCACCTAGCGGTCCCAAAGATGTTTACTAGTAGTTAACAATAATAGCAGTTAGTAGAGTAGTTGATATGTTTCAGAAGAGTGTTTGAGTTGGGTAGCAGTTCAAGACGGGTTTTTGTCAACATGGGCAATTTTGAAGTGCAGGTAGGGTAGGGTCGGGTCACCAACACATTTTCTTCCAAATATATAAACAAATATGTGCTTCGTATAATCAAATCATTTAAAAGTAATTGCGCCTAAATTACCACCTTTAGTTAAAAGGATTAAAGACAATCAAATACAAAGGTTAGTAAAGTCTCACACCACACTTATCTGAACTGCTTTCGAGGCTTTTTAGCTTTTGATCAAGCTCAGCTTCTGAGGGGTGATGATCTTTGAGTAGTTTCCGATATCGATGAGACTTGCAAGGGTCAGAAAAGCCACAAAATGCCTTGTTAACTTCCCTAGTTAAAAGTAATTTGCATTAATCTTTTAGCAGAAATAAGCAGTCGTAGGAAAGATCTATGAAGTCCAAAAAAAGTGTGATAAGTATACCTCATGAGAAATTCATGTCTATATTGTCTCTTTCCAGGATGAACTAAAGCATTTGATTGCCATTAGTCTGGTTTTACGTCTTCCTATAATATCAGAATCTTTTCTTATCCAGAAAGTTACCAGAAAACCGAAAAGAAGAAGCAAAACTACAAGAATAAAAATAGCAGAGGTATTAAATACGTTAATCAGAAATATACTCTTAAGCAAAGAAACCATTCAATGGATTATAGATCATCCAGATCATAATTACCCTGTATAATTAGAAAATCTTTCAGCGCCAACAACTTCTATAGCCTCGTTATCTGCCATCAATCGTTAACCAGTTTTTCATTCAAGTTTTTTATCAAACACTTGGTGCTCATCAAAGCTCTAAACTTAATACTTTTTGACTATTATTTTTTATTAAAATAGATATTCAGGGTGAGAAGGTTTTTTAAAGCTTCTGCTCAAAACTATGGTAACAGAGGGCGGTTTTAAACGTAACGATGGTTTTTAGGTTTTTTCTGGGTTTGAATTAAAAATGGAGGTTAGGGGAGGGGGTTACAGATCTGGGGGTGGGGGTGATGAAATTGTAAAGGATATAATTGGGGGTTGGGGAGAGAAATGTATTAGCACATTGTACAAGTATTCAAGCTAAGTGTACAACTAAATAATGCATTGGCTTTTTTTATAAAAATTTAATACTTTATAAAAACAAAAACTTTTTAATATTTAATTATAAAAGTACAGGTCGCTTAAAATATACACTTACACATTCTTACACATTCTTACACAATAATGACAAGTCGCTTAAAAACTACAATGACATATTCTTACACATTCTTACACAAAAAGTATAAGTGGCATAAGTTTAATTAAAGTAGCATAATATTTTTAATATATAAAATATAATAAAAATATGTTACAAAAATAATATAATTAAAAAGTTGCATAAAAAAATATTCAGAGTTGCATAAAAAGGTACCTTACACAATTGTACTTGTTTCTTACACAAATAGTACTTTTTTTGGAAAAAACACAAGTCGCTTAGGTAGCATAAGGTAGCATCGGTTGCATAGTGTAGCATAAGTCGCATCGGTCTATTTTGGGAAAACATCAAAAACTTGGGTTATTTTGGCAAAAAGATTTAATTACAAGTCTATTTAGGTAATTATCCCTTTGTTTTTCAACCCGGTCTAGGTTTTGAACCTTGCCAAGCCGTATAGTTTATATTTTATCTAATATGTAACCACAAGCTTAATTAGGTATTAGGGCATCCACAATGGATGCATGATCTTTGGGTTAAATAGATTGCCACATCACCATTGAACTTATATACATAAAAACATCACAGTCTATTGAACTTAGACATAAAACACTAAACTGACATGATACCCCACAATCTTTGACATAAATATAAGTGATCCCCACAATTTTCAATTTATTTGAATATATTATACTTGTAAGTACACATATTATGTGTTTGTTCAGAGAGGCACCCTCTTTACACGAATCATTCCCACAATGGGATTATATGGTGATTGTATGGTGACTTGGCATGTAAAGAACTTCATTAAACCCTGCATTGGAGATGGCCTTAATACTGGTTTCGATAGTGAAAAGAAGGGTTGAACATCGCGTCCGGATCGGACCAGACCGGCTAAGACCAGACTTGACCGAGGACCGAAATGGTCTGGTCCGGTACGGTTCAATCTGGTTAGGCATAATCGACGAAATCTTTGGTAAGAATGAATCGAGGACTAAAAAGGTCCAAAACCACGGACCAATGACTGGATCGATATTATTCAGTCCGTTCGAATCGGTCCGGATCGGTTTTTGGTCTGTCATGCCCGGCCTTAGTGAAAAGTAATATGGTTGGACTAAAGATAGAGGGTGTTTTTTTCCACTAACTGGACCCAAATTTATTTCACTGCATATTACTTTATCTTTTTTTTCATAATACCAAAAACTCACAACAACGAGAAAAATCCTTCTAATTAACACCACAAGTTGTGTAATTATGGCACCACTGAAAATAAAAAAAATCCACACCACGAGGTCATTACGCGAGCGTGGATATGGTTTCTTGCGCTGTGGCCCTCGCGTTATGTCCATCATTTGAGCTAGCAAGTACGGCACCAAAGGTCATAACGCCACCGAAAACACGATGTTTGATATTTTCGTCTCGCGTTTTTTATGGCTTAAACCGTGACTTTACCATACCTGCCACAAGAATCACACTAGCATGCAATTTGCATATAAACTAAAATTAATCAAGTTGGCCATGTTAAAACTTTTGGATTAGTCCAACTTTTTACTTTAAGATAATAATATAGATTGCAACATAATTCATCAAAGGATGGAAACCTATTCATTTTGTCCTCAACTTTTTCTTTTTTAATAATTGAAGTGTAATTTAACTTATGATATTTTTATTCATCTCTACACCAAACCTTCACATCAAATCTGTCTTTATTGATGAATTTGCCAGTATGAAACAAAGAGGATTATGTAGCTACAAACATTTAATTCCTTGGTCTTTAATGGCGACCTATGGCAAATTTTAAAAAAATAAATAAATCAAAATGTCGTTTTTTAAGCAGCCACATAACACATTTATAGCTAACAAGAATGTTTACAGAAGACTCATTCAAACTTGTATGTATGTACTAGAAAGAAACTTGTTACTCATCAGTCAATCAGTCATTATCGATGAATTTAACACGACTCGTGTAGGTTACGCAGCTTCTGTGACCCATTGTTTGACGGCTTCGGTTATGCATTTTCCACAACTCGTGTCGCTATTTTATCGCGGACATGACCTCGAATATAAATCCAAACCTTATTACACTCTAACATGGATGATCGAGTCTTCGATAAAAAAAGAAATAACTCGATGGTCGTGTGTTTATTAAATACGAGTAGTATTTATGGGGTATATTTGTGTTTAAGTATTTAAAGGTATTTGTGACTAACTTGCTGCTATTGGACAACCTGTTGATGAAATAGACAAGCTGCACTGGTTCGTTTGTGGCTTAGGTGCCTCATTTGAAACCTTCTCCACTGCCATTCGCACGACCAAACCCTCTCCTACTTTCCATGATCTGTTATCTCAGGCATAAAGTCATGAGATTTTTCTAAAATCTCTTCATGGTTTGGCTCCACCTCCTGTTGCCTTCTCACGGTTCTTAGCCTTGCCGTGTCATGTCAGTGGCCTATTCACCAGCTCGCTGTTAAGAATGCGTTTCTTAACGGAGATTTATCTAAAACTGTATATATGCACCAACCACCTGGTTTTGTTGATTCCAAATATCCTCATCATGTTTGTCTTCTACAACGGTCTTTATATGGTCTGAAACAGGCACCCCGTGCTTAGTTTCAGCGATTTGCAGGTTATGCTACACAGGCTGGTTTCTCTCACAGCCGATGTGACTCATCACTGTTCATCTATACACAGGATTCTCAGGTTGCCTACCTACTTATATATGTGGATGACATTGTTCTCACGGCCTCTTCACCAGCTCTCTTACAACATATTACACACTCTTTACATAAAGAGTTTGAAATGACTGACCTTGGCCCGCTTAACTATTTTCTTGGTATATCAGCTACCCGACATTAGAGATGGGCATACAAACCGGTTTGGAACCGGTTAACTGGCTTAGAACCAAAAACCAGAACCGGTCCAACCGGTTTTTTCCTAACCGGATACAGTTTTTCCCAAACCGGCAGTTACTAACCGGTTTGGATTTTCAAGCCTAGGACCCGGTTTGTACCGGTTTTTTTCCCAACCGGTTTGTCTAACCGGTTAGTAACCGGTTAACCGGTTCGGAATCTAACTTTTTTTTTCAAATTTTGAAATTTGCTTTTATTGCTAGCACTAGTAGGACCGGGTAGGTAGAGCTTTTTTTTTTAACTTTGGAATCTTTTTACTTTCATTTTAGCTATAAGTACACTAGTTTTGTATCACACAATATTCACAAGTAACACATTTTACTTTGATTTTAGCAAAAAAAACTCAAAATCAAAACGAATTTGTTTCACTAATAACAAATGGTAGGAGGACGAGGTAAAGGCAAAGCTTCTTCAAGTAACACCGGTGTTGGTTCTACATCTTCCAAACCAGAAAAGGAAGGACCAACGGTTGCAGAAGTGATGTCAACTCACAATCACACCGCTGCAATTTGGCAAGAGTATCAATACGTGAGGATGACGGACGGTGCTTATAAGGCTCAATGCTTGCATTGCTTTAAAACCATGCAGCCTGGTTCCACCTCGCCGTTGAGGTCTCATATTGAACAAAGGTATTGTAAATCGCTCAAGAACACGGCGGAAGCGGGTCAACCCTCGGTGACTCGAGAAGGGGGCATATTTTTGTATAACCCAGAATTTGTTCGAGAACAATTTGCCGGGTTGGTTATTCAAGAGGGGCTGCCATTCAACCATTTCGACAACCCTCGTATCACTAGGGTGTTTCAGAAGACTCTACAACCGAAATACTACAATGTAATTCGTTCTACCCTTAAACGTGATGCCATGAAAATGTGGAGAGCGGCTAAACGAGAACTTAAAGATGGATTTTCAAACTTAAATGCTAATGTTAACTTAACTACGGATGTGTGGTCTGCTCCTCATGGGTTGGTCAGTTCGTACATATGTGTTACCGCACATTGGATCGATCCGAGCAATTGGCTCATGATGAAGCGAGTCATTGCATTCAAAGACTTTCCATATCCTCACGGGGCACTTGAGTTATCCTTTGTGTTGTGTACCGTGTTACAAAGGTTTCATTTGGAAAAGAAAATATGTTCAATTACGTTGGATAATGCTAGTAACAATACCAAAGCCATGAGTAGATTAAAATCGAGATACGAACCAATTATGAACGGGAAATTTTTTCATAGTCGATGTGTTGCACACATCATTAACTTGGTTGTGCAAGATGGCCTAAATGTTGACTCTATAAGTGCAATTAGAGCTTGTTTTAGACAAATGTTAAAAGATATTTTCAAAGCGGACAACCGAAGGTATGCACAATATATTAAATGGTGTAAAGATTCGAAAAAACCTTTTTGGGCACCTAATTGGGACGTTCCTACAAGATGAAATTCCACATATCATATGTTCTTGTGTGGTTTAAAACAGAAAACGACTTTACAAAATTTTCATGACGAGTTGCATTGTAATGGTTATGTTGAGTATGGGTTTTCGGTTGAACATTGGGATATTATTGAAAAGTAACCCGATTACTTGAAATCTTTAACACCTCAACCAAAACACTGTCGGGAGTCTATTATCCAACATCTCATTTGGTTTTCCAACAACATTATTTGATGTGTCAAAGGTTAAGCGAATTTGAATTTGAAGGTGGTATATTTGCAGAAATGGTCGTACCAATGAAATCAAAGCTAAGAAAATACTTTGAAAAATTGCCATCAGTAATTACTTGTTCTGCCGCTTTCAACCTATTTTTCAATGTAAACGGGGTAGAGATGTTCATTGATTCAATTACTAATGATTTGGGGTGTTTTCAAAAAAACGTGAACTTTGCATATGATGCAAAAAAATCTTTTAATGATGCCTTTGAGGGTTTATGGAAAGTTTACTTTGAAACATATGGTATCATACCTTCTTCATTAAATGTTGGTTCTTCATCTTCATCGGGTACGAGTGCAAGGAATCCGATAACAAAAATGATAAACGCTTTACAAGAAAGCAAAAAGTAGGACAAAGCTTGAAGAACAAGGATCCAACGAATTTAATATGTATGTCTCGGGAAAATGGATCGAACTTTCCACCGATCAGTTTATAGACTTTGATATATTGGCTTGGTGGAAAGCAAAGGAACAAATGGCCCGTTTTATCCCGAATGGCTCGTGACTTGCTAAGTGTACAAGCTACTTCGGTAGCTTCGGAATCGGCTTTTTCAACAAGTAGAAGAGTTTTATCTAATCGAAGAACAAGACTCACTCCGGCGTCTTTGGAGATGTGCATGTGCTTGAAAGATCACTTAGATGCACAAGAGCGGGTACAACACAAGAAAAGTCTTGAACACACCTTAGACTTTGAAGAAGAGGTATTTGAGAATGAGGTGGAATCGGGTGAAGCGATATCACTAACCGATGAAGAACTGTCACAAGATGAAGCTAATGCAGAAGCTAGGTCCAAGTCCGACAACGAAGTCAACCTAGATAGTTCCGAATCCGATTAGGTTATCCGTTTTAATTATGTTTATGTATTATGTGTGAGTGTGATGTATTTCCTTTCAATTGTATTTCCTTTTCAATGTATTTGTAATGTTCTATTAAATAAAAGTGGTGTTTTTAATAATTGTAGTCTTACGGCTTCTTTACGGTTCACCATTCGCTCTAAAAACGAAAAAAAAAAGGTAAACCGGTTAACCGGTTAGGAACCGGTTAGTAACCGGTTATACCGGTTATACCGGTTAGAGTTTTTTAGCTATCATACCGGTTTGTAACCGAACCGGTTAACCGGCCAAACCGGTTTTTTTGGTCTTTGACCAAAAACCGGTTTTTTTAAAACCCAAACCGAACCGGTTCGGTTAACCGGCTCTATGCATCCCTACCCGACATGCCACAGGTATGTTTTTATCTCGGAAGAAGTATGCTCTTCAGCTTTTGGAGCGTGCTCACATGGCCAATTGCAACCCCTCTCGCACACCGGTTGACACTGAATCCAAACTGGGTCCAGACGGGGTTTTCCATTATCTAACATAAACCCATCATTTTTTTAGAACGACAAATGTTAGTGGTTAGTGGGTCAAGTCGTGCAATGACATCCAAGCGGAAGAATGTCTTCTTCGAACCTCGCCTAGTTATGTTATACTCCTTATCTCCTTGGCAGGTCTTGAACCCCAAACCTCCAAGAAACCTTCCTAAAGAAAATCACTTAATGGAACTTTAATGACTAACTGAGCTAAACCAGTTGGTTATCCCTAATCCCATCATAAACAAGTACATATGTAATTCCGCTTAGTTACTTATTTGTTGTGTGTTGAGGTAAAATGATGGTGTTTCAAATAAGAATATAAATGATATAGATGAGAAGATCATCATCCGAACTGATCGTTCATAATTCTACTTCATATTTCTTCTCTTCCTTCTTTGAGCATCTGCAATGGGTTGATTTGCAAATGACTTTTTACTATTTGCAAAAGCTATTGATATGATTTTAAGCATTGGAGTTAAGAATTTGTGAAAGACTTTTTAGCAATGACTTGCTAGGTAGCAAGTGTTTGACACCAAAAGTAAAAAGTTATTGCCATTGAATGAACTAAACATTAATTGTGAAACCAAATAATTAATTAAATTATTTTTGCATTAAATGCACCAAGTCATAAAGACTTGATAGCATTGCATATGCTCTTATATATTAATATATATATTTTTTAATATAATAATATTTCTTTTTGTAGCATCTTCAAGTCCTCGTTCCTATTTTGAGCATTAGAAACTTCAACTGCCGCGGTCTCTCGCTCTATTCGTTCTATCTTTGCCGCCCGGGCTAAATCTATTTGTTGTTGCAGCAAATCCGTATCAACCCATGTGGTACGCCCCTCGCATAGATCCTTCACAACCGCTACCACCTCATCCACATGTACGTGGATTTGATCCCTGCTGTCTCGCTCACGGATTGTAACCGAAGTTTCCTCATCAACAGTGACCGCAAATGGAACACCGAGTTCATCTCTGTTCTTGCATACCGCTTCCCTATTGAATTACCTATAACAAAACGACATAATAAGCAGGTTATTAGATGTTCGCGTATATAAATATAGATAAGCATATCAATTACATACCAGTAAAATCTTTCTTGTTGGAGATACCGGCTGCAGTCAGAGATTCGGAGATGCGTTAGCAATAGGTAACACCTCCACTTTCTGCAAACACAACGCGTATTAGTAGTTTGCTTAATTTAGAATAACAAACTCAAAAGAACTTCACAAGTAGGTAGAATAGTTACCTCCAGTTCCTTAGGTATTGCATATTTCTCTTGAGCGACAAGAGGAACGCGACTTTTCTCCTATAAGAAAACAAGCATCCAAACTTAATTAAAATATATAAACATAGAGAAACTCCGCATGACTGTAAACAAAATACTAACCGAGTGTGCACTCAAGTCGTATGCAGATCTATCTGCAATTCCAACGCACTCAATCCAACCTTACGAAGACTCAATTTCAGCATCCCAACAATCTGTAGCATAATGGGCCATCTCATTTGGGAGATGTTGTCTGTTATGTTTAGTCATTATATTCGCCTAAGTCGTGTCTATGGAGAGTGTCGAATAGCCTAGTTTCCTAATAGCTATGAATAAAGGTCGGTTGGCAATGTCTAAGCCCAACCCGACCCGTAGGACTTGTATAGTCGGTTCCCCCTCATCTCTATAAAAGGAGGTGAGGGGGAACGAACCAAACACGTCATTCTTTCAATAAACTAATCGGAGATTCGATTAGGTATATTACCTTGTGGGGCGTCGCTTTTCTTTTCTGTCTTACGATCGATATTCCGCATCTAGTAATCAGGATTGTAGGTTTAATCCCTACAAGTGGTATCAGAGCTTTGGTGTCGAAGATCTTCTGATTATCTAGGATCGATTGGAGAAGGATTGGTGATCGGGTTTAGATCATCAAGGTTGTAGCAGATCGATAAAAAGAAAAGGGTTCTTGATCTTCGGTTGTTGTCTGCCATTGTTGTTCTTCTGTGGAGGCTGGATAACAAGGAAGGAAGAGGAAGAAGAAGATCCGATTGTTTGTGTGGGTTAGATAAAAAGAAAAGTCAACCCTATTACAGAGTACTAATAATCTGTATTTTTCTTTTGGGCCAAAGATTATCAGTTTGCTTTTGGGCCCAAGACAAATATAATTGGATCAAAAGCTTTTTAAAAGTGATTATTATTTTTTGTTTGTTATAAACAAAAGTAGTATTATTTTTAATAAGTTTTACACAAGGGGACTTCGTAACTCGTGATTGTGAGATTTAACGTATCACAAGGTTTAGCGAGTTATCGAAGAGATTTTGTCGGTTTGTGATTGTGAGGTTTTCACAAGGTTTAGCAAATCAACAAAAGGATAAAGAATGACGGGAGCCAAGTTTGACATCGAGAAATTCGATGGAACTGGTGATTTCGGGTTATGGAGAATCAAGATGCGTGCTTTATTAATCCAAACCGGATGTGAAGCAGCTCTGGAGGTTTTACCCGCGAATATGCAAGCTGAAGAGAAATCAAAGCTTGACAAGAAAGCTCACAGTGCCATGATTTTGTGTTTGGGTAACAAGGTCCTGAGAGAGGTTACCGGGGAGACGACTGCAGCGGGGGTTTGGTCAAAGCTCGAGTCTTTGTACATGATAAAGTCATTGGCCAACAAGTTGTACCTGAAGAAGAAGTTGTATACATTCTACATGCCGACTGGACGAAAGATTTCCGAGCATATAGATGAGTTCAACAAAATCGTTCTTGATTTAGCAAATATTGAGGTAAAATTCGAAGATGAAGATCTTGCTTTATTGTTACTCACTTCTTTACCAGCATCATACGAACACTTTGTGGATACCTTGCTTTATGGACGGGAAGATTTGACTTTGGAGGACGTGATGGCCACACTAAATTCAAAGGAAATCAAAGAAAGGTTCAAGGCGACGGGGGATGATGGTGAAGGGTTATATGTGAGAGGAAGAACTGATCGCAGGAATTCGCATCAGTCAAAGGGAAAGTCAAGATCGAAGTCTCGAGGTGGAAGACTCAAATGCTTTATTTGCCAATCTGATGAGCACTTGAGAAGAGACTGTCCGAAGAATAATCGCAAGAAGTCAAAAGGTTACGTCAAGAAAGATGATCAACCAAGCTCCAGTGGTTCGATTTACGACGATTCTGAGGTGATGATGGCGATGAGTGCAGAAAGACTGCAAGACTGGATCATGGATTCAGGAGGTTCATATCACATGTCACCCAGGTTAGATGTAATTTTTGATTTTCTGGAATGCGATGGGGGCAGCGTACTGTTGGGCGACAACAGGGAGTGTAAGATCAGAGGTATTGGTAAGGTAAAGGTACAACTGAAAGATGGGTCAAGTTTTGTGTTACACAATGTCAAGTATATTCCTGAATTGAAAAGAAACTTGATATCGCTGGGAACTCTTGAAAAAGAGGGATATACCGTAAAATTGTAGTCGGGCAAAGTCAAGGTGATTAATGGTTCTAGGGTTATTATATCTGGAACCAGAAGGGAGAACTGTGTGTACTCTTTGGATGGCCATGCATTGGTCGGTGAGCTTAATGCTAGTGTTGAAGAAAAAGACAGTCTTGTGCAGGTTTGGCATAAAAGACTGGGACATATCAGTGAGGCGGGACTACACGTGCTGGAAAAGCAGGGTTTGTTTGGCAAGAAGAGTCTAGGTAAGCTCGATTTTTGTGAGAATTGTGTTCTGGGAAAGTCACATCGAGTCCGTTTCGGTGTAGGAAGGCACACTACTCAGGGAGTGATAGACTATGTTCATTCAGACTTATGGGGTCCGTCTCAGGTGGAATCATTGGGAGGTAAGAGGTATTTCTTATCTATAGTTGATGATTATTCCAGGAGGGTATGGGTTTATGTTCTCAGGTTCAAACACGAAGCATTTGAGAAGTTCAAAGAGTGGAAACAGTTAGTAGAGAATCAGACTGGGAGGACGGTTAAGAAGCTTAGGACGGATAATGGTCTTGAGTTCTGTAACCGGGAATTTAATCAGCTATGTACTGAGAGTGGGATTGCTAGACATTTGACGGTTGCTGGGACGCAGCAGCAGAATGGGTTAGCAGAACGGATGAACAGAACTCTCATGGACAAGGTACGCTGTTTATTAATACAGTCTGGATTGCCCAAGACCTTCTGGGCGGAAGCGACATGTACGGCCGCATATCTTATAAATAGGTCACCATCGACAGCGATTGAGAAGAAGACACCTATGGAGATGTGGTCGGGACATCCTAGTGATTATGGGATGTTGAGGGTTTTCGGCTGTGTCGCGTATTCGCACGTTAAACAAGGTAAGCTCGAGCCGAGAGCGGTAAAATGCGTTCTTTTGGGGTATCCTGAAGGTGTGAAGGGGTACAGACTATATAGGCTTGATAATGAATCGCCTAAAATAGTCACAAGCAGGAACGTGGTCTTCAATGAAAGTGTCATGTACAAAGACACGTTGAAGGATACTGGTGCAGGAAAAGATAAGTCTGTTGAGGAATTACAAGTTGAGGTGGAACTGCAGAGGTTAAATAATCATACGCCTGAGGAAGACCATCCAGGTCAGGAAGATCAAACAGGTCATGAAGATCAGTCAGATCAGGAAGACCAGATAGATCAGGAAGATGGTGATGATGAAGATGCAGGGGTTCAAGAAATTGATCATCCACCGGATCTCACAGATTATCAATTGGTTCGAGATAGAGAGCCAAGGACAAGAACGAAACCGGCAAGGTTTCGGGATGAGAGTAATATGGTTGCTTACGCGTTCGCTGCAGCAGAGGAAGAAGATACTCATGAACCATTGACATACCAGGAAGCAGTTGCTTGTGAAAACAGTTCTAAGTGGAAAGCTGCTATGAAAGAAGAGATGGATTCTCTGAAGAAGAACAAGACCTGGGTGTTAGTAGATCATCCAGCTGGGCAAAAGCTGGTGAGCTGCAAATGACTGTACAAAATAAAGGAAGGGATTGAAGGTGTTCAAAAGCCTAGGTACAAGGCAAGGCTGGTGGCTCGTGGATTCACACAAAGAGCAAGTATTGATTATAATGAAGTATTTTCGCCGGTAGTTCGACACACATCTATTCGGGTTATACTTGCATTGACTGCGTGTAAAGATTATGAGCTGGAGCAGCTTGATGTAAAGACGGCGTTTTTACATGGAAATCTTGAAGAAGTGATCTACATGAGGCAACCACCGGGATTTGAACAAGGTAACAAGGTATGTTTGTTAAAGAAATCTCTTTATGGTTTGAAGCAGTCACCTAGGCAATGGTACAAGAGGTTCGATGAGTATATGCTGAGCAACGGGTTTAAGCGTAGCAGTTACGACAGCTGCGTATATTACAGGAGTTATGCACCAGGGGAGTATATCTATCTATTGTTATATGTAGATGATATGCTGATTGCTTGTAAAAGCAAGGCTGAGATCGCGGCTACCAAGTCTTTGCTTAAAAGGGAGTTCGACATGAAAGAGCTCGGGGAAGCAAAGAAGATTCTTGGTATGGAGATCGTCAGGGATCGGAGTCGCAAGATTCTGAGGGTGTCACAATCCGGGTACGTTTCTAAAGTTTTAAAAAGGTTTAGAATGGACAATGGGAAGTCGGTTCAGACACCATTGGGTGGGCACTTCAAGTTGTCGTTAAAGGATTGCCCGGTTAGGGATTGTGATGTTGAAAGAATGAGTAGGGTGCCGTATGCAAATGCGGTTGGGAGCTTAATGTACTTGATGGTGTGCACCAGGCCAGACGTAGCGTATGCAGTAAGTGTAGTTAGCAGATATTTGGCGAATCCGGGTAAACTCCATTGGAAAGCAGTGAAGTGGATTATGAAATATTTGCAGGACACTGTAAACGTGGGTTTGGTGTATGAGACAAATCGTGGCAACCATGTGGACGTAACAGGTTTTGTTGATTCAGACTACGCTAAGGATCCGGATAAGGGTACGTCTCTCACTGGTTACGCATTTTTAGTACAGGGATGTGTTGTAAGCTGGAAAGCAACGCTACAACACGTGGTGGCTCTTTCAACTACAGAGGCAGAGTATATGGCCCTTACGGAGGCTGTGAAGGAAGCTATTTGGCTAAGGGGACTCTTGGAAGATTTGGGCGTGAAGCTCAACACTGTTGCAGTTAATTGTGATAATCAGGGCGCGATTCACTTATCACGGAATCATGTTTTTCATGAAAGGACAAAGCACATCAATGTGCGTTATCACTTTATCAGAGAAGTCATGGAAGCGAAGACGGTTGAAGTTCTGAATGTGGGTACTGAACACAATGCTGCGGATGCCTTGACGAAGGTGGTACCTGGACGCAAGTTACAACACTACTTGGAGTTGCTGAGTGTTGGGATAGGCTAATATATGCCTAAGGTGGAAATTGTTATGTTTAGTCATTATATTCGCCTAAGTCGTGTCTAGGGAGAGTGTCGAATAGCCTAGTTTCCTAATAGCTATGAATAAAGGTCGGTTGTCAATGTCTAAGCCCAACCCGACCCGTAGGACTTGTATAGTCGGTTCCCCCTCATCTCTATAAAAGGAGGTGAGGGGGAACGAACCAAACACGTCATTCTTTCAATAAACTAATCGGAGATTCGATTAGAGATATTACCTTGTGGGGCGTCGCTTTTCTTTTCTGTCTTACGATCGATATTCCGCATCTAGTAATCAGGATTGTAGGTTTAATCCCTACATTGTCTGAACCGCAATCTTTCTTCACCAATACCCAAACGCGTCAAAAACAGATATACTCTACCAATGAAGTATGCGAGAGTTTGATTGTCGACAATCCCCTACAGAGAACAATGTTTAGAATCCTACATAACGTACATATATACATATGATATGCATTCACAGTGTTTAAAAACAAAAGCTAACCTTAGAAACGGCATCACCAAGGCGAAGTCTTTTTGCAGACTGGCCCGTCATTTGTTCATCCCTTGGAAGCATGAGAAACTCGAGGTTCGAAACCTTAGATTACTTTGGATGTGATTTGTCATCGGGATCCACAAAGTGTTCTATCTCTGCTAGTGTAAACTCACGGACTCTCAAAAGACCTTGTCAAGGAGATATCTGAAAATGTTAAAAAAGAAAGACAAAATTTGTTAAGACACTTGAAAACGCATTACGAATGAGTTGACAAAAAGTTGTGTGTTTTGGAAAGAGCACGCGACCTCATTTCGAAATGCCTGACCAATTTGCGAAGCAGCAAATGGGAGTTTGCACCCATTGTGATTGTACAATTCTTTGAACTTAACAAACATGCCCTGTGCTGTTTCAGGACGGAAGTACGAGAGGCTCATGCGAGATGGACCAACTGAAGTCGAAAACATAAGATTAAACAGATAAGGATCCGTAAGAGGATTCTTATCATCCGGTGCCACTATATACCATACTCCTTGATTTTCGCACCAAGTTGTTCAAGAGAAAAGTCATCAAGAACAGCAAGAACGTGCTTCAGTTCAGCAGCCTTTTCAGCACTGATAGTAAGGTCCTTCTCAAGCTTATCCGTAAGATTATCCTTAAGCAGGGTATCAGCTCTGTAACACTTTCCAGTCACGACATCTTTAACATTTGGGTCGGTGAATTTCTCCACGTGACCAGAAGCTTTTAAGACCACTTTGGGAGTGATAATTGGACAGTCGACTTCCAGCATATCTTCTTCAAATACAAAGTGCTGAGGAAAATTAAGCATATACACAAATATTAAACTCAAACACGAATAAAATATAATCATACACACTAGTACTACAAATAACAGTCACAAAACCATTCAAAATTTGAAGGGAGAAATTTACATAACAAACGCGCTCATGATCCATACGAATTTAAGTAACCATTTTGGCATCAACAATCCTAGACTTAACGCTAGACTTAACGCCATGATGATTCATATCAATTTGAAACTTATAAGTAATCATATCAGGACAATCAAAACTTTCGATCCGATCCTATGACTTTTCTAATAATACCTTATTTACTTATACGCCCATAGACTTTAACAAGGTTAATTAATAGGCATTCTAAAATAAATTATGCAACAGGTTTATGTAAATATGCGTATCGCTTGAGTTACCACACCGCGAGCCTTGCATATTCAGGTATTTTTTTATGTTATGGGAAAATGCCAAAAGTTAAGATACTTGACGGTATTAAAAATGTGATGTTATAGAGAAGGGCGTTTTTGATGTCATGGTTGTAGCTATTGCTCTACTACCATGAGCCCTCTCTTTTAGCTAAAGCATAGTGTAATCAGGTGAGGTATCCCGACAGGATAACACTGATTAGGGGCAACCATAAAAGCCGACAAATTACACGGGTATATAATATGCCATTCGGCATTTGTAGGTTCCTATCATGGATCTCTTTGAACCCTTAAAAATTATTCTCTATCCCAGGTATATGGATTCTATGACGAGTGCCTTAGGAAGTATGGTTCAGTCAACGTTTGGAGATGCTCCACGATTACCTAAGGTTTATTGAATTCCCTATATAAGGTTTACGTTTCTTTTATTGTACCACCGTTTGAAAATTGAAAATTGAGATTTTACAGTTTGTCTGCTCTGGCTGAGAACCAAATACTTTCAGTTCACAGTGGGCTTTGATTATTCTCACCTTGATTATATGTTTCATGACTGGATTGCTAGATTCGTTCAATTAACCGGATGCAAGAAGTACCCCACGAAAAGTCGGGGATTGAGTCCACGTGGTGCTGGTTTCTTGTTTGGTGGCAGTGTTGTCACCTCTTTTAATCACACCAACCACATTGATTACATTTGTCGTGCCCGCCAGTTGGTAATGGAAGGATATAAATGGATGTTTAACAATGACACTGTGCGGCCTGCTCCGAATTCTTGCTACCGGGTGATCTTATTATAAACCTAAATGAGTTGAATCTCCTCCGTTTTGCTATTATATATTCCAAATCAATATTAAATGTGTTGCAGGTGTGGCAACGTCGCTGCAATTCTTGAGCTGGATGCTTATCTCCTCCGTTTCGTGTGTTTAAAGCTGCTCCACAGTTATGTATTCTGGGATTTAAGTGGAAAATAGAGGCATTATGAAATGTCATTCTTATATAGAGGCCACATTATTTGATCAGTTTGACCCACATGTCTTGTTTGAGCAAACATTGTAATTTTACCTGTTCGGTCCATTATAGACAGCCATTACGCGAATTGACCCATGTACAAGTACATGGTTCGGAATTGCCTCCTCTAGATGCATGTTCACAAATTTGCCTTCATTCTTGTCATTATGTAAATAAGGAATAAATCATATAAGAAATAAATAAGGCGTAAAATTGTTATTATTACTGTCTTATTCACTGTTTTATATCAATGACTGCGATGACACAATTGCAGGATTCAAGAAGGGCTTATGCCAAAAAAACGGCACAAGATTACTTTTTGTGATGAAGGATTTTACTGATGTACATTCCACAACAAGTATTGTTTTGCTTATGATACCGAAGCTTCAAAAAAATTTGTATGGCTCGTGAGCAAAAATGGTTTTTACAGAATTGTATGGGAAGCCCTTTTCCTTAGGTGGTTTCTTGACTCCATTTTTTTTCTCCTGTATTATTACTGTCTTAGTCACTGTTTTATACTATCAATGACTGCAACGACACAATTGCAGGATTCAAGAGGGGCTTATGCCAAAATACCGGCACAAGATTACTTTTTTTGATGAAGGATTTTACTGATGTACATTCAACGACAAGTATTGTTTTGCTTATGATACCGAAGCTTAAAAAAAATCTATATGGCTCGTGAGCAAAAATGGTTTTTACAGAATTGTCTCGGAAGCCCTTATCCTTGACTCCATTTTTTTCTCATGTATCATTGAGTTCATTTGCGTGTTTCAGTTGTGCACATACAAGGTGTTTGTTTGCATTGATGAACTACAGGCTCATAACTGACTTGAACCCTCACGCGACTAAATTTCCAGATTATTTTGGATTCAAGAATATTTGCAGATCAAATTTTCTGATATGATTGTCACATATTAATTTTACTCATTAATATTCATTAATACAAATTACTGGGTAGTTTTTTTTTCAGAATATAAGTATGCTTGTACGTTGTAACGACATACGATCAGGTTGTATCATACTTAACTGGGACTGAAACTTTCAACAATACATAAATTGAAACCTATAGTATGTGAATCAATATAATCGGTAGTAATTAGGACTCGGAAGTCGAAACAACGTGCAATTAGTTGGAGGAAAACAAAGAAAATACAAATCGGGTTCAAACTGGTACGCCTTAGACAATACACCAAAACGCAAACATCCTCCAAACTGGTTTGTTTATAGGAATGCTTGCAGAAAATTAATGACTATCAGAAAATAGAACACTCAAAGAATAAGTTGGAATGGTTAGCAGATACCTCATTGCAGACTACACATTTAAATCAGCATCTGAAGTCCATAGAACCTTATAATGTAAAAAAGAATAAATTCACTGTTCAGCTTAGACATTTGAAACCCGAAAAATCTTTTAACCTGCCTTTAGTTGACTTTTGCTCGACCTTCTTTTCTGCAGTCGAATTACGAGCACGAGGAGAGACAGAAAAGAACTGTGCAAAACTATCCAACCATTATCATTAATAATGGAAACATCCATTCACATATAAACTCAAATACAGTGTAAAATTAATACGTAGTATATAAATTTGTTTCTCTGTTTTTCAAGACGATCATATTAATTAAAATGAACTAGCTAAGACGCTAGGAATAATGACACTGAAACGATAATTTGCCTAAAACTACACTGGCCCTAGACTTACTAATATGAAAATCTAAACAATCGAAGGAGGAACCCAACCAACCAAACGCATAACTACTTAGGTGCAGTCACTTGGTACTCTGAAAAAACGGACGAGAAAACGCATCTAGCTTTTTAATAACCTAAACTTTGCATAGACTAGTTGAATGTGTATCAACTCTTTGATCTCTATACCTTGTCATCGTCTTCAATGAATGATATCTAGTAAGAGTAGTGTTTCCATGTACGAATACACCGAAAAGGTGAAAGCAGCTCCATTAATCCCCATACTACTGATACTTCCTGAAGAGGTGTCATAAACTTCAAGTACAGACGGTAAATTTGAATTATCAATATTTTCAATTATAGCTTCACCGTTCTTTCTTAACTCTAATACTCTATAACCATAACTCGACCAACTACGTGGTACCTTGATACTCAATATCTTAGTAAATGACTTGTTAACACCCTCCTTCATTATCCAAACATAACAAAACTGATGTTTCTGGCTAGCTAGATTATAATAGTCAAGCTGATTATAATATTCAAACAAACCAAGCGACGACTCATAAACCTTGGAGACCTCTAATCTATTCGTGTGTTCTATCCTATCTGGAAGGCGAACTTCACCAAATTCATGACTTTTCAAATCAAAGGAAATGATCAAATAAGAGAGATTTCCATCAGCCTCTTTAATACTATCATAACCTAGCCAATAAATAAACCCATCGATCCAAACATGATGAAATGTCAAACAATAAGTTTTTAAAGCCAAAGGAATGTTTGACACACTTTTCCAAACACGTGTACTTAATGTAAAAACCTCTACCTCCCAGTTCATTACATGAGTCGCCCAACCAATAGTATTGATTCTTACAATCTTAGGGTCACTAGTATTGGGACAAACCCCAAAACCAATAAAAGTAAATCCATTAGGTGGACTCAATGGATTGGATATAGTAATACTAACTGCTTTCCTAATAGAAGGATTCCAAAGAACAGCTTTCTCGTCCCAGTGCATAGCATCTCGGCGCAAATTGTATAAACATAACAACCCGTTGACAGAATAGAGTGGTAATACGTATCCAGGTTGGCGAACGGACTGCGGGACTGTTAGGGAGGATGTCAGCTGGTTAACGAAAGTATCATCATCCGCAATCAAAACATGTTTTACTTCATTACCTATCTCATATTTAACAAATAGATGACGTTGTGGTTTACGAGTGTGATAACTAGTAATAAACTTAGGGCTATCGATAAGAGACTTCCATAGTTTAGAAACAGACCTGCCTCGAAGAACAGCTCTAACTGGAAGCCTGTTAATGATTTCTGACTGAATGTCGAATGGTAACATTCTTCTTTAGTTTTGGTTAGGGTTTTTGGGTTTTGGAAACGACAGTAAAGGGTAAATATATGTTAGGGTTTTTGGGTTTTCTAAACGACTGTAAAGGGTAAATATATAAGTTGGGTTTTCGAAACGACTGTAAAGGCTAACCTTACTAATAAGTAACAAAATATTTGGGCCATGCCCATCAGAAGTAGCACGGTCTCAGCAGTTGCCGAGCATATTGCGAGACCGAGCAAATTACCGAATATATTACTGTTTTAATCTTTTTTTCTGAAGTTGGGGTCTTGGTCTCGTCGGTGCAGTTTTACGTACAATCGACTATTATATTTTGTTAGATTAAACGGACCGATCGTACTCACCCGGACTTAAACCGAATACTTCTGTCCGACCGATCATTGGTCCGAACTTTTAAACCAAAATTGTTTTTCAACCCGGTCCAGTTTTTGAACCTAGCTTGCTAGGCCGCATAGTTTACATTTTATCTTCTTTGTAACCACGAGCGTAGGTATTAATACGGGTGTCGGTAGTGAAAAGTAGGGTTGAGCATCGGGTACGGATCGGATTGGGTAAAACCGGACTAAGGACCGAAATGGTCCGAAACCTAGTGAAAATTAGTATGGTTGAACTAACGATACTTAAGGGTTTTTTCCATTAAGTGGACCTAAATTTATTTCACTAGATATTACTTTATCTTTTTTCATAACACCAAAAACTCACAACAACGAAGAAAATCCATCCTTAGTTAACACTGCAATTTGTGTTATTGTGGCACAACTTAAAAAAATCCACAACGCGAGGTCATTACGCGAGCAACTATTTAAACGACAATTTTTACAACTCACACCAACTATTTACCAATTTTTATCTCACATGTCTCTACCGAAACTTAAACCTGCAACCTTGAGTTAGAGAGCAACTCACATACCATTAAACCAAGAGACCTTTGGTTACGGTGTATAATTCAACTTATGATATTTTTGTATATTCATGTGTCTACACCAAACCTTCACATCCTATCTGTCTTTATTGATGAACTTGCCAGTATGAAACAAACATTTATGTCCCTACCTTTCCTTGGTCTTCAATGGCGACTTATGACAAAATTTTTAAAAAATAAAATCAAAGTGTCGTTTTTTAAGCAGCCACATAACACATTATTTATAGCTAACAAGATTGTTTACACAAGACTCATTCAAATTTGTATATATGTACTAGTAGAAAGGAACTTGTTACTCATCAGTCAATCAGTCATTATCGATGAATTTAACACGACTCGTGTAGGTTACGCAGCTTCTGTGACCCATTATTTGGCCGCTTCGGTCATGCATTTTCCACAACTCGTGTCGCTATTTTATCGCGGACTTGACCTCGAATTTACGTCCAAACCTTACTACACTCGTCTATGGATGACCGAGTCTTCAATCAAAAAGGGATAAATCGGTCGGATGAGTCTTGGAAGTTTGTTCCGCGTCCATGTGTGTTTATTTAATAGTATATTTGTACTTAAGTGAGATATGTATTGATAGGCGTTTTTTCTTGTCATTAAGTTGGTTTATATTTGTATTTAAGTGAGATATGTATTGATAGTCCTTTTCGTGTCATTAAGTTGGTGGTAAACTCGAGTGCAAAAAGAAACAATTGGTGTGACGCTAAATTGCCTATGATGTCTTCTTCACACCGAACCTCGGTTCTATCACAAAGTTTAGCCTTAGTTCCGATGTTTTGAAAATCGGTTTTTTAATCAATTCGGTCGAGTCATCAGATCATTGGATCGACAGATTCGACACAGACAACTTGGTTTTCCAAAAAAAATTATTTACACTTATAACGAAAACTGAGTTGACACGGGTCACTTTAAACCTGATGAGTGTAACTAGATTTCGAAAACCGGGTCACTCTAAACCATCTTCCAAGCTAACCTAGAAACCACATTTTCACAAAGTTGACTTGACTTACAAATACTAGTCCAAAATTCAACTAGGTCGGTATGCTAGTTTTAATGAAATGCAACTTGTAACAAATTCTAATGTGAATGATTGATTATAAAACACCCTATTAATATTTTTTATTTTTTTTAAAAAGACTTCATAATTGGTCAATTTCAAAAGTACTTCTAGACAAGTCAACATTCCAAATCAACAACAAAACATATCATAATTCAAACATAAATCATCATTTGCTCAAAAAAAAAAAAAAAAAAAATTTACCATGATATGGTTTTGCATAGTTGTTGTACTATGTTTAGTGATCACATATACAACAGCAGTTGACACAATATCAGCAAACCAAACTATAAAAGATGGCGAAACCATTGTTTCGAACCAAGATACTTTTGAGCTTGGATTCTTTAGTCCCGCGAATTCTACTAACCGGTACGTTGGAATATCGTATAAACAAATATCACAAGGAACTGTTATCTGGGTAGCTAACAGGGATACGCCGATTACAGATACTTCAGGTGAGCTGACACTCACTCTCCACGGAGTTTTAGTGATTCGTAATGTGTCTGGTGACGTTATTTGGACGTCGGGGAATGCTACGGTTAAGAATCCGGTTTGTCAGCTGTTAGATACTGGTAACTTGGTAGTTCGGGATGGGGTAGATGGGACGCTGGAGGATGCCGTATGGCAAAGTTTTGATTTTCCAACGGATACGTTTGTTCCTGGGATGAAATTCGGTAAAGATTTGGTAACTGGGCTGGAAAGGCATTTTACGTCGTGGAAAAGTGAGGATGACCCGTCTTTGGGTGAGTATACCGTGTCGCTTGATATACAAGGGTACCCGCAGATGATAGTTAGGGATGGTTCCAGTATCAGGTTTCGTGCAGGTCCATGGAATGGAATTCGGTTTAGTGGTGAACCAAATACGAGATCAGATTCAATATATAGATTTGGGTTTGTTCTTGATGAAAAAGAAATGTATTACCATTTTGATTTGATTAATCCTTCGGTTTTCACACGACTTGTCATTAGACCTACGGGTAGCTTCGAACGGTTGTTATGGATTGAAAGTAGGCAAGAATGGTTAGTATACATGACGCCACAGACTGATAACTGTGACAGGTATGCTCTATGCGGTTCATTTGCCAGTTGTAACATTAACAACTCACCAGCTTGTGGGTGTTTAAAAGGGTTCGAGCCCACGTCACCAGACCAATGGAATGTAGCAGATTGGTCTCAAGGGTGTAAACGTTCAACCCCTTTGAATTGTTCACCGGATGAAGGGTTTAGGAAATATTCGAGTATAAAGTTGCCAGATACACAAAGGTCGTGGTTCGATTTGACTATGAAACTTGATGAATGTGCAAGGGTTTGCAAGAGGAACTGTTCGTGTACTGCTTATACAACTCAGAATATAACCGGGAAAGGAAGCGGATGTTTGTTATGGTTCGGTAACTTGTTGGATATCAGAACGTTTACGGAAAACGGGCAGGATCTTTATATAAGAATGCCAGCCTCTGAATTAGGTAATCAGAAGGTGTTTATTTCAAACCGCTTATCTGCTTGGAACTAAGGAGCAACCTGCATATTAAAGTGCTTATTTAAGTGCTTATCTGCTTATTTTAAATCACTAGCTGTTTTGAGTGTTATGATAAACTGCTTATTTGCTTATTTTACACTAAATAAGCACAGCAAAATAAAAAGGAATGTAGTATGCAATCCCAAACACCCTCTCAGTAAAATTACAAATCACCATACAGTTTGCTCGGGTTATGAATCTAATTAATCTGTTTAACGAGTACCTATGGTCACTGCAGCAAAAGGTAAAAGCTCGAGTGCAAGACTAGTAAAGATCATTGTCCCAATAATATCCGTGTTATTGGTCATAATACTTTCTGTTTGTGTATTCTATCGATTTAAGACGAGGAAGCTAGAGCAACAAGGTAACTACTCGGGTCATTATTAACCGTTCAATTTTATATAGTTTGATTGACACTCCCTTTTTATCAGGGACACTAGAGAAAGATAACGGACATGATCCTCATAATGAAGACTCCAAGGATGATCTAGAACTACCACTAATAGACTTCCATATATTACGTAAATCCACCAATAACTTTTCAGAAGACAATAAGCTTGGCGAAGGTGGTTTTGGACCTGTTTATAAGGTAAAAAACCAGAATATAACCTAC
Source organism: Glebionis coronaria (assembly GCA_025667525.1). Taxonomy (NCBI): domain Eukaryota; kingdom Viridiplantae; phylum Streptophyta; class Magnoliopsida; order Asterales; family Asteraceae; genus Glebionis; species Glebionis coronaria. Next base: position 587,125,652 of record CM046880.1, on the reverse strand, counting down.
AATTTTGTTTATATGTCCCGTTTTGTTTATTATACGCTAATTCTAATTATTCCATACCACAATGCACCCCACGAATAAATGGTTTCACGATATTGCAAAGGGAATTCTAAATCATACTTACCTCAAAAATTCGTATTTTCAGGGCGTGCTGGAAAACGGGCAGGAAGTAGCAGTGAAGCGGCTATCAAGAACTTCAACTCAAGGACTAAATGAATTCAAGAATGAAGTAATCACTATTTCCAAGTTGCAGCACCGGAATCTCGTAAGACTCTTAGGCTGCTGCATCAAGGGAGCAGAAAGAATGTTAGTGTATGAATACATGCAAAACAGAGGCCTCGACTCCTTTATATTTGGTATGATTCTCTTAGCAAAAAGGCGTAGTCTAAAGGGTGTTTGGGATTGCGTATTTTAGCACTTTTTATATAGTTTGATTGATACTTGGGATTGCGTAGTCTAAAGGATGTTTGGGATTGCGAGTCTAAAGGTGTAGTCTAAAGGGTGTTTGGGATTGCGTATTTAAGCACTTTTTAAAGCAGATAAGAAGCTTTAGTGTTTGGTTGAAAGTATTTATTTTCTTATATTAGAGTACATAAGCACTTATCATAAGCAGGTTGTTACGGGTTTAGGGGTTGTAGGAATTGAGCATTTTAAACAAGCAAACCCAAACACCCCTTAATTTATGAATACAGTACATAAACTCAGATGTGAACTACATGCAGATGGAACTCAAAGTAAAGTACTTGATTGGCCAACACGTTTTCAAATTCTAAAGGGGATTGCTAGGGGACTGCTTTATCTTCATCAAGATTCTAGACTAAGAATTATCCATAGAGATCTTAAAGTCAGCAATATTTTGCTAGACCATGATATGATCCCAAAGATATCAGATTTCGGTATGGCCAGAAGCTTTGGAGCAAATGAGATGGAGGCGAACACAAACAGAGTCGTCGGGACATAGTGAGACTCCATACTTACCCTTAGTCACTTATGTATTTATTAAAGGGGTGTTTGGTGTTAACCAACCAATTTGTTGCAGTGGCTACATGGCACCAGAGTACGCGGGAGATGGTATCTTTTCAGTAAAATCAGATGTATTCAGCTTCGGAGTTTTAGTGTTAGAGATTGTGAGCGGAAAAAGAAACAGAGGATTCTCCCACAAAGAACACAGAAACAACCTTATTGGACATGTAAGTATGGTCACAATACACCTCTATATCTTATCGTACTCTTATGCTTATGATTTGTTGTTGCTTTTTTCTGTTTTGTTAGGCCTGGTGGCTCCATAACGAAGGTAAATCATTGGATCTGGTTGCAGCATCTTTAGATGAGTCCATAAACCTAACAGAAGTAATACGGTCGATTCATGTGGGTTTATTGTGTGTTCAACAACGACCAGAAGACAGACCAACTATGGCTTCTGTCGTTCTAATGTTTGGGAGTGAAAGTGAATTGCCTCAACCTAAGCAGCCTGGTTTCTTTAACGAAAAAGATACAACAACAGGAACTAGTAATTCCTCAAGTTCTACAAGTGGATTATATCATTCAGCCAATGAACTTACCATATCAACGTTACATGGTAGATAGGTATATAGTTAAATTATCAATGCATATTGCATATTTTTTTTAGTCTAGATCTACTGTTATTTTGTATGTACGCTAATCACGTTCACAACAAAGCTGAAGGCTTTATGTTTGAACATCATGAGTTAAAATTATGCTGCACTGCTGCAGTGCGGCTGGCCTATTATTTATGAAATACTATGGTCGTCATACCATATGAATTAAGCAATACTGTCAAAGTAAATAACGATTAAACATCGAGATTGATAGGGGTGGTAGTAAGTTGCAGCAAAATGACAAAATCTTATCTGCAACCAACTCCAAAGTCCAAATCTTATCTTCTTCTTGTTTTTAGGTTATTGCAAGTTTTATTTAAAGTGAAATTATAAATCGGATTACCACATCCATAGACAAAAATGTTACGTGCGACCAAACGGGCAGGTTAGATAGTAAGCCTAACAGGTTCGGGTCAAAATGGTAAACTTTTGCGACTCAAAACTAGTCTCGTAGGGTTGACTCAACAACAAATTTTGTTTATGATACTTTAACTATTTGACCCGTTGAAAATAAATTAAACTCCAAATGACCTATTTTCACGTAGATTAGTCTATAAGTTGGGTCCGATTAATATAAACGACACTTAAGATAAGCAAAACATCAAAAAATCAAAGTCATATCAGATTTTGTTGTCAAGCGGACAGATACATTCAAATAACAGACTCCAAAACAAAGACATCATGTCGTGAAAAAAGCTCATGAGTTCAGTGAAAACACAGGGGTGTTTCAGATTGCTTATTCAAACTTCCTATTGCTTTTTGATACAAAAGAAAGGCATTATGCAGAATGCTTAGGATTGCTTATCTGATTAATTGCAAATGAAGTTGCTTAGATAAAACAGCTCACAACAAAAAGCAGCAAGCATAATTTTCACATGATAAGAAAATATTTTATCTTTACATTTGTCAGTGATTGGGAGAAGAGATCAGGGAACATGATGAGAACGTGGACCGCTATGTTTTTTTATTAAGCATTAACTCTTGATGATGCAGAAAAACTTAAAAAATAAGCAATCTTACTTCCCAAACACCCCCTTATTTCCCATATGGAGTATTATTTAAACAACGCAACCTCATCCCCACCAAACACACACCACACACAAAAACTAATCTAGATCTAGCCAGAAAATGGGCAAGGAGCCCCTGATTTCTTTAAATAACTCATGATGCTTTCCCGTCACAGCATGTAATCTCAGTTTTCTTACGGGATATTGCAGAACGAGGGTGAGATGATCCTGGTGTACCAGGATGCATCTCGTGGAAGGCTTGACGGCCTATTAGATGACGCCACTCTCAGGTGGACACAGCGTCTCAAGATATGCCTTGATGCTGCAAAGGGACTAAGCTTGGATTAAAGCATATCTTAATACGTTGCGTCCACGTGAGAGTGGCATCATTTAATAAGCGGTCAAGACTTCCACGTGATGCATGCTCATACACCAGGAACATCTCATCCCTTCGCTACAAAATCCCATGAGGGAGATGAGATTTCATGTTTGTAACGGGAAAGCATCCTGATTTCTTTAAAGAACTCATGGTCTCCTTGCCTGTATTACGATCTAGATGCGGTTGAAGACAGGCTTCCTATACTGAATCTCAATTAAAGAAGGCGATTGAAGACAGGCGGTTGACTCTGAATGAAGACATCTTTTTTAAAATTCAGAGTTCTTCCTTATTTTTAATTGCTAACAGATAACCAAAGGCTGGTCTCTCTCGGGAAAACAGGATCTGTGATCCTCCAAAACTAATGGCAGATTGATTTTTGATACCATTTTGGTCCAGTTCCTTATTGTATTTACTATTGGGTTTGGCTTGTATTAGTAATTAGCATCTTTGGATCTTTTTTTTTATTAATGTTTGAAATCTCCGCCTTGGAGATGCTCTGTTGTATTTATGTTCCGAAATAAAAAGAAAGTGTTTCACTACATTCGTCCCAGAATAAGTGTCCACTCAAGTGATATCTTATCTTATAGGTTAGCAGTGACATTTCTAAAACTGTGTGTCGACTGAGGCAAAATTGCAAAATAAAACATCATATGTACAGGTAATGACAAAGTTGTGATTGTGAAACATCCGTTTGATCAGTCCATGAGTGTACGACATAGTTTTTGCTAGTGATTATCTGATAATTACATGTTCAAGTAGCAGATAACTGCTAGTGTTCAAGTATAGCGAAAAGCCGAAAACAATGTGTTGATTAACAGCTTTATAAATGTATGTAACAAGTTTAGAAAGCAGCAGCAGTAGACAAACTTTAACTATCTAATCAGTTCGCACGTAATAACCCTGTGTGTAGAAAAAGAATACAACCAGGCTTTTTCCTAAAGTTAAGCCAATTTCACAACTTCTAGTTTTACTAAATCTATTCGTTGTTAATTTAAAACTAGAAAGTGCATAAGAAAGAAATGAAAAGTAACTTTCTGAGATAATCAACGATTACATTTTGTTCTATGATAAAGGATATAGAAACCAAGATTGTGCAACGCATATACCAATTGAATCAAGGCGCCAGTTTCATTAAATCATCACATCTGCTATAGTCTATGGTTTACAATCTATAAGGTGATATGCTGATATGATCATTTAAACATGTATAGGCCGTCCTTTAAAATCTCTGATTCATAGCTAGGTTGGACATTCTCTCCATTATCAGTTTATGTTTTGTGCTGGGAGCCCCGGAATATGGTGAAAGGGTAAAACAGAACAATCTATTAAGATGAGTATGGGTCATACCTGCTAAGTGGATCAAAAGTCGTTGAAAGTACATACACACCAAAATCCGTAATATCCCTATTTTCTTTTCTCTCCATGTTCCATTTATTATTAAAATGTCATTTCTTAATCATATACTCTGTATTGATCATTAGTACTCGCTCTTATTCGATTCAAAAGAAGAAAAAAAGGTGTTGCAGATTAATCCAGCCGGTGCTATTGTATTAGTGTCATCTTTAAGATTGGGTAATCATAGACATTAGCCTTAAAACGAATTTTAGTAGTCATATTTGCACCAGAACCAAAAAGCTTGGATAGCTTTCCACAACTATAAATCTTCTGTAGTGTGATCCATGGATTTGGGATGCATTATTCAGAAAGGTTTTCGTTTTGTTTCTTATAATAATCTACAAAAGTCGATGTATAAAGACAAGGAACGTGGATAGATCTTATCCAAATTTTTGGTTAATTCAAACTAAAAATCTTTTAGGCAGTCTAATAATGGACGGGAAAAAGCTGATAAAACAAAAGACATGAAAAAGGATACCAACAAAGCTAAACATAGTGAGTAAGCAAGTCATCATATAAAAGATTGATTTAAGTCTATACGCAAATCCGTGGATCGCTATAGTGTCTGGGCTTTGCGCCTCGAACTTTTCCATCACTATAGGAACTAAGAAAGCAGCACCCAAAGCAGAGCCTGTTACTCTGGAAAGCAGTCTGTACCTATTGCTGTTGTGGCATTTTGGTACTCTAGACTCTCAAACTAATGAAGGACCAATACTATGGACATTAGCCGTCAATTAGCAAGGTTTACTACAAATTTGAGCCTTCAAAACAGCTAGTAAGGGTGTGAAACAAAGCTTAAAACAGAGCAATCCTATTGTTAATGAGACCAGACCAATACAATGACCAATTATTAGTGTTTTGTTTATCGACTGATTCACATGAAATACTAGATTCAGTCCTAGAACACACTATATTCACTAGCATATTTGATTAACGTGTGTACATTATAAACCAAATAAGTGTATACTGTTGTTCTTCCACAAAAATAATGGTTAGTTTACAACAAAAAATAACCTACAGACTACAGTGTTTCAAAAATGTTTCTAACTGACCTCGGAATTATGCAACATCCACGTGTATAGGTACTTCGAGTTCTTCGGTTTCCGATGTATTTAAATCCGAACTCTCTTCTTCACTTGCCTCCAAATCACGAGCATTAGGAACATATCCGAACAACTTCATTACTCTAAATAAATGTCTCAATGTTGAATAAATTTCTTTCTTTTTAGCTTGCCGTTTATCTTTCACCATAAAAACATGAAATTTGCCCTGAATTTCAATCCAGCTACAACCCGGTTGTTTAACAACACCTCGGTGCTTCATAACCTTTCTCACTCGTTTCACATCAGCCCAACTCCCCTGTTCGGCATACATATTTGAAAGCAAAACATACGGACCCGAATTGTTACTGTCTATTTCTATAAGCTTTTCCGCCACGTACTTTCCTAACTTCATGTTACCATGTACTTTACAACCACCAAGTAGGGAACCCCATACAACAGCATCCGGCTGTATTGGCATTGTGTCGATCAAGTTCTTGGCTTCATCAAGACAGCCAACTCGACCAAGAAGATCAACAATACACGTGTAATGATCCCTCGTTGGTTCTACCCCATATTCTTTACTCATTGAGTAAAAATAATGACGACCCTCATCCACTAAACCCGCATGGCTACAAGCAGAAAGTAACCCAATCATTGTAACATGATCTGGTTTTTCACCAGATGCCAACATCTCTTTAAACAAATCAATGGTCTCAACCCCATAACCATTTTGACCAAACCCGACTATGATTGCGTTCCACGATACCAAATCTCTATGGACCATTTTTATAAACACTTGTTTTCCATCTTCTACAGACCCACACTTGACATACATATCTATAAGCGAGTTGCCTACAAATATATCACTTTCGGGCCCAAGTTCAAATTTGAACCCGTGTTTTACGACATGGGTATGAGCTTGTTGTCCTAACCTCAAATCAGCAAGGTTAGCACATGCACCAAGAAGATTCCCAAAAGTGTAATGTGTCGGAAAGACGTTGTCTTGTTTTAGCTTGAGAAAAAGTTTTAACGCGGTTTCATTATCTCCATTCTGGGTGTATCCTGCTATTAGCGCGTTCCATGATACTATATTCCTATCTGGCATATTTACAAATATTGAACGCGCAGTTTCAACATCAGCAGACTTTGCATAACCACTAATAATCGAAGTTTCACTTACAATACTTCTAAGCGGCATCGTATCAAAAATCCATCTCGCTTCATCAATTTTACTACATTTCGCATACATATCAACCAAGGCGTTACATATAACAAGATCATCCCTCAACTTGTCAAATTTCACCACCCGGTTATGAAGCTCCCGTCCTAAATACAAATCAGACAACGTCGCACACGCACTGATCACACTCGCTAGCGTAACCTCATCCGGTTCAAACCCGCCATCCATCATCTTCCTAAACACATTCACACCTTCACTAGCCGGACCGTTCTGCTCATAACACGTAATCAAACTATTCCACGTCACCACATTCCTAAACCCCATCTCATCAAAAACCCTCTCCGCACACCCCACACTCCCACATTTCCCGTACATATCAATAAGCGCACTTCCCATATAAACATCTCCTTCGTACGGACTCTTCAAAACCGAGCCATGCACCTGCGCGCCAATTCTCAAATCTCTCAAACCCGCACACGACTTAAGCACACTCCCATACGTATACTGATTAAAAACAAACCCTTCGCCATGCATACGTACAAAAAACTCTACACTCTCCTTAAACCTGTCGAATTTCGCAAACCCTGAAACCATACTATTCCACGAGCACTGGTCAGTGACAACCATTCGGCGAAAAAGGTTTATCGCCTCGTCTAACCGGCCCGTATTCGTTAAACTAGCTAAAACTGTGTTCCATGAAAAAACGTTACGTTCAGGCATTTCGTCGAACACTTTGCATGCATCGTGAAAAAGGCCAGATTTGCTGTAAGTGTCAATGAGACGGTTCAAAATGAAGGTTTCTGAACTGAATGTGGATTTGATGATCTGGGCATGGATTATTTGGGTGTGTTTGGATGGTGGGTTTGAGTTTAAGGCTTGGGTTAGAAGTGTCGCTAAAGGTGACGAGTTCACCATGTATTTCGCCATTCATAGGATCAAAAGTAGTAACAAAGATGTTTTTTTAAGGATGGAAACGAGCCGAGCCGAGCTGAGCTGACTTGAGTCGGACTCGTTTAACATGGGAGAAGCTTGGTTAATTTCGACTTTGAGCCTTCTTTTGTTAGAGTTCGGTTTTGAAGTTATTTTTAAAGTCGGTTTGAATCGGCTTGTTTTGAGTGAGTTGAGATCAACATATATATTCTTTTTAGCATAAACCATATCAACTAGTCACATTTATTTAAATTAACTTTTCATATTTTTTTTAAAACTAAATAACCCGCAAACGGTAAGTCGTCGAGTAACAAAAAAATACATCATTACAACGAGAATTAAATCATCTTTCTATCGAGGGAACATGTATATACTTTCGAGGAACTTTTTTTTCCGACTTTTTTTCTTAAGTCACGTCTGAGAGAATCATATATGATTTTCTGAAAATCATATATGTTTCGTGACGAATCATATATGATTCTATCAGACGTGATTTAAACGTGGATTTATAATTATATCAGGATAGCATACTTTTTACTCTAATTATGTGACAAACTTATACAGGTGTGGTACGTTAATTTTAAGTTAGTTTGATATTTAGAAAATTTGAAAACACATTTGACAGAAGGGAGTGTTAGGAGAGTTGGCTAAGGCTAGAGGTTCTTATATCTTACGTCATGAGTTCGACTCTTGCAATAGTCAATTCTTCACACTCTTTCTTCTTCCTTTTTTGAGAGTATCTATGATCTCAAATCAAGCTTCAAACTACGCTTCCGCTTCGGTTTGATTGTCTACTTTTTTTTAATTAATATCAAGTCCGGTTAAATAAACCGAGGCGAGCTAAGCTAGGCTCACAGAAGCTCAAGTTAGGCTAGTTTTGAGCCTTCTTTTATCAACCTCGAAAGTTTGGCATAATGGGCAGGAGCCTCATCCTCATGTATATATTTGGATGATTTGTTGGAGTCGAAATTTATTAAGTTTATTACTGTATAATCAATACATCAAATTAATTTACATATATTTTCATTCTTTGCGTAATAATACATTTCTTTAAAAAATATTTAAGCAATTTTTGTGTAATAATACATTGCTTATGAAGACTTGGGTTTTGTAAAAACTTTTATAAACATGTGTGACAAACAAGACTTATTTTATAAATTAGCTTATTTTAAATGTTCATGACCCAAGTAAGTCAAGTGCATAGCCATATTTCTAAAACCGAGTTTGTTTAGTTGCCTATATTTTTACCCACGACTATAACAACGAGAAAGTTAATTTGGCTTATTTTTGTATTTTTGTCAAATCCGACGGATCAAAACCGATATAAAAGAGATGTGATACTATCCATCAATATATAATATTATATTCTTATTCAATGATATGATTGATTAACACGGAAATTGTGACATTACCATTTGACTAATACGATTGTTCTGCGACATCCGCAATTAGGGTGAGCATCGAATGAAAATCAGACTGAATTGAAACTGAGTTAAGCCAAAATCACGGATTAAAGATCAAATCAAATGTGTGCGATTCGATTTAAAAAGACATAATGTTTGGTTACCATATTAGGCCAAACCGGTCCGAGACCGATTTAAGCCAAAATTACAGGTCAATAACCGGACCGAATAAGTTCGGTCCGATCCGATCCAGGCCCGTGTATCGGTTCGATCCGACCCACTCTCAATTTTACAAACTAGAGAAACATGAATCTTATTCGTTTATGGGTTCAATGTGGGTTTCTTTTATGGGCTCAATAAGTGATAAATTCTAAAACTTTAAACACTGAACGAGCGGCAATGATTTGGACAAATATAGTGGCTCAGTTTTAGAAAAGTTATTTGTTTATGACATACATTTTGCGTTTCTACTGGGCTTAGCATTATAGATTCTCTGGATCGGGGCGAACCGATAAACCGGAACGACGAAAATATTTCCATAAAGTTCTCGGTTCATCATTTTCTTTATTTACGGTACTCGATCCGGTCCGATTTGATTTCATGTTTTACGTGCATTGCAATTTACCAAAATTTGTAAAATGTAAGTCTATATATAAAGTAGTGATTATAATAATGTCAATGACCAATAATGGAACATTTGCTTTGTGTTTGAGTCAATTGACTCAGGTTCAAGTCTCATCCTTGGCATTTACTTCATATAGGTACCCGCCTCCGTAAAACATATGGGCACACTGGAGAGACTTTGTAGAAAGAGAGATCGAGGGTCGAGTCTCGGCTCGTCTCACTCCAGGCGTTGCTCCTCTAAGCCAAGAGAGTTGTCGGAGCTATTCCTTATGGGTGGACAATGACTAGTGCCAAAAGACACCCGGGGTCAGAGTGTTTCCGCCAATCTACACCTTTTGTGGAATAATGTCAATGTATGTAAACAGCTAATGCAATTTTCATATGAGATTTGAGTGTTAAGAGAGATGGCAATGACATATTCCTCTAATAGCTTTGGTCATGAGTTTGAGTCCATCTTCATCAACACTTCGATCTTTTTTTTGAAAGATCTAGTGTAATTATACAATTTCAAATTTAATCGTTGTTTTTTAGAACTCCGAATCTGTTAGATTGATCTAACCCGTTAGCGAGTATCACGTTACAATAGTTTTGGTGGATTACTATTAGGCTTTCTTGAAGTTGTGCGATGTGCTAGTCATTAGTGATAAATTTACAAAGATTGCATTTTACGTTTAGTCTCATGTGATGCATTGTCTCGCATATTTAACTTCAAGTATCTTTAACAAACTAATCACCATTGAAAACTCACTGGAAATAGTACATTACAGGTTGTCACTAATTATAATCATCTAGTCAATTCAAGCCTTTACTCACACAATAAAAAGTCAACCTCACATGATCATAATATGCAACTTACCGCTAGCTTAGTTGGCCACTAAAAGTAGAGGTCTCAAATCTAAGGAGCTGTTTGTTATCCACCCGTAGAATGAAAGAAAGAAAATTGTTTCAAAAGCAATTGTTTGGTTAATACAAATTAATGGAATCAAAAATAAAATAATCTGAAATAATATCATGATACTCATTGAAACCATTCCACATAAATTTGGTAGGTGTCATGTGATCTATCTTCTCACTTCAATTAATGTACCAATATTACAACTTTTTCATTATTAAATATACTTATTTTTTTTACCTTTTTTATTATTAAACATGTTTTCTACTTATTTATACACAGAACAAAATCTGAAAAGTGGAGTTTTGATAGTTGACATCAGTTAAACCGAACATTGAGTTTCTCAATCATATCTAACATGATTATTATTTCATTCTATAATACTGTGAAACCTATACCCGATAGTGATTCTCACAAATAAACCAAACGCACCCTAAGTATTAACTTGCCCTTAAAAAAAACTTACTAAAATATGTAAGACTCTTTACTTTTTATGTTTAATATATTTAAAAATACTAATGATTAGATGTGTGGAAGAGATGTTAAAGGTTCATTCCGTCTTAAACGTATATCATGAGTTCGAATCCTACTAAAGCCCTCTCGCCCCCCTAACTAGTCTTTTTCTTTGAAGAGGCTATAGTGTTTATGGTAGAAAAGTGTAAAAAACGATGAATAAAAATGGCCTGACGCTTGCTACCAGCTTTAATAAGTCTCTAATCATATACGAACCATGAACAATGATCTAAGGAAAGTTTGCTCATGATCGTTTTGACTTTCTCAAGATTTTAACAAAATTGATCCACCATCACCCGTGTAACTTAATTGCCAGCTCGATGCTTGCTACCAGCTTTGGTTAGTCTAACCATATACGATGTTACAAACAAGGAATGTTTGTCTCGTGATTCATTGTGACTTTATCAAGATTTAAGCCAATTATACGAGTGATGGTCTTACTATACGAGTGATCAACATGGAGGGGCTCGGCTCACAATCTGCTAAGATTTATCAGAAGATTCAGAACAACCATTAGCAAATATCGCATTACAATGATTATAGTAGATCAGTGAACTTGCGCGATGTCCAGGTCATCAGTGATAAATTCACTAGTGATAATTTCATTAGTGCTAATAATATGTGAAGATTGCGTTTGAAAAACTCATATCAAACAATCGTAATAAGAAAATGTGATATGTGTCCATAGACCATATATACACATTCGTCATACTACAAATTTGCTAGGTGTTGCCATGGATGATACTATAACAAATTTAAAAAATTGATGCGCATTGCAACTAAATTTGAAAAAAAAATGTAAATCCTAGTAATTTATAGTAATGCCGTAATGGGATGTGCCATAATGTAGCATAGTCGTAATAAAGTTAGTCTTATGTGAACAGCTTAAGCGATTTTTAACTTTTCATATAGGGGCAGGGCGGTTCTTGGATGCATGAGAACTCGATAAAATTTTGTCGTGTAATGATATATTTGTTAAAAATCTGGATTTCTTTGAAATTAAACCCGGTCAAAAACTATATGATATAAATATTCGTATTAAAAATTTTGCGCATGTGATAATTTTATGCTTTAACCTCCTCTTAAACAGGGGATCCAATTTAATTGTGATTGAGATCCCTTTCGCTCTTAAATAGGGGATCCGATTTAAGAGAAAAAGGTTTCTGGATATCTGTTCTTGAGTTTTTTATAAAAGAATTTAAGGGAAGGGATGGGAAAGAATCATATGGAGGAAGAAAAGAAATTGCAGTAATTCATGTTTTTTACTTTATATTTTTAGGTGGGAGGAAAGAAAAAGAAACCTAGCATAATTACTAAATTACTCCCAAATCATCTCATAGTTTTGTAAAAATAAGTTGTATTATGAAAGCATGTCCAAGCTAAAAATCTATTCGTCGTCCATCAAATTATTAAAACAACATCATGCCAGCTACAAAATCCAGTCACCTCGAAACTTGACCAGATTGTCGGCAACACCCCGGCTACAAAACACCAATCCAACAGTTATAAGAAAAAAAAGATAGTACAATTGAAATTAAATTCATTTCTAACTAATTGTCTACATGGAAACTATTATTTCCTGGAACTTTAGAGTCTGCTAAGGATCCCGTTCCATGCTTTAGGCATCCTTGGTTGGAATTTTGGCGGTTGCTGGTAACCAATTGATGCAGCCGTTATCAAGATAGCAGCAGTCATAGCCCATATCACATACACCTGGTTACTTGTTTCATGATCAAAATATTGAACCAAAACATCTATCGCCGAAAAATTGTCTTTCCTCTTGTCGTCTGTTTTCGTCCTAAATCAGCATAGTCCAATTTTCATGAATATACTTGGAGTACAGAAAATCAATTCTACGTCAACAAAATTTGGAACTGGATTAAATGCTTCTTATCCCATATTATGCCGATCACGAAACCACAGTTACAACTTACATTCCCCTACCAGTACAAATTTACAATCAAATATTTAGCATGTGAAAATGAATGCAATCAAATATATTACGCTTTAACTAGAGGCATGAACAAATTAACCAAAGTTAAAGGCATTAAATTAAGCATGAACATTATGAATTAAACTCGTGAGCATTACAATTCATCATCCAAATTTACAAACGTGAAGTTAGGCTGGTGGGAGTGGCATAAAAAAAAACCATAGTCACCTCAGCTTTCTCACTCATCGATCACTAACTCACAAAAAACCTATTTTAAAGGTACTAAAGAAAAAAAAACCATTTTCATCTCACCTTTTCACTATCACTTTATTTAATTTATTTATAAAATAAAACTTTTATTTTATAAAATAAATTACGATACACGGGTAAATAAAAACTTAAACTGACGAAATTAAACGATACACGGTAAATAAAAAAAACTAAAAATCCAAATTATAACGCTCATTGATTTCCGCCCTGAGTGACAAATGGAATGTGAGTGCTCCCCTTTCTAAGTGATCATATAGAATGCCATTTCACGTCTTGCTCGGAGTTTTTCCATTCTTTAACGCTCGACATCAAGTTACAATTGTTTGGTTTGATTTTTCAACTCGAGAGGACGACACTCCAACTCTTTATCCTTCATCTCCAAAAACTTATGGTTGTCGTCTTTGCCTGCATTTACCATCTCGGACACCATCAACCTAGCAAACGAACGCGACGACTGACCCTTTTTCTTCCTCGTGGCAGCAGCTTTGGCTTTATCCCTGCCTGTTGGTCGTTGAACACTGCTTTGACTTTCACCAACACTTTGAAAAGAAGCAGAATCCCCAGAATCCGATGTCTTAGACCTCTTGCTGCCTTGGCTTTCTTCCTCATCATTTAGTGTCCACTTGTGCATCTCACCCCCATAAATTTCAGACTATTTTTTAGAACTTTCCAACAATGACGATACTTGAACTTCGACCTGTGCTCGGCTTGATAGTCATCGCATTTTTTTGGTTAATGCACGACTCATTGTCGGCTCCACTCACTACTCCCATTCGAATCATGTTGTTGTACACTCCAACAAACTTACACACTTGAGGGCGTATCAGCTTCCATTCTCATTCACGCTATCATATGTTCTTTTATCGACCTCCCTGGTTTTGCTCTCCAAGTACCGCAAAACCTCGGTATAAAAACCTTGGGTATTCCTATGGTTACCCTTCGCGCTATTTTCAGAATTAAATACCCATCCTTTACACAACTCAACTTCTTCAAAATGTGTCCATGAAGCCCGACGAGCTGCGTTCGGATCCTGTGGAGCTTGTCGTCCTCTACACACCCTCGACTTTGATAGGGCTGGGGACGAAACATCAACCGTGTAGTCCGTTTCATCTTGAGTCTCCTGAAATGACCACAATAAAAGGAGGCTTGCATAAATCTTCAGTTGGGAAGGAGGGTATAGGAGAGGTGGGTACGTCGACATGGTCTTGTGATGATGAACCACCAACAAAGTTATTAAAAGGGTACGCGTTTTGTCAATAAAAGTCTTGAAAGTCGGGTGTTTGGGAATATTGGGTAAAATTACAAGGGTTTAGATAAGTGTGGTTCGGGTATGATTCCGGAATCGGTGCTTGCATCGGTGCCAACATCGAGTTACGGTACGGTTGGTTTGGATATGGTTGGTTATGAGATGGGTTGGGTTGTCGATATGGTTGGTTTGGTGACGGGTTGTTAAGATCAAAGGTTTCGGTAGGTGTCGATGGAGAAGCGATGGTATTTTTTCGTTGGCGGTGTTTGCTGGATTGTGGGGTTTGATGGTCGGACATTGTTAGTATGTGATGAAAGAAGATGATTTATGTGTTTGAGGAAGAAGATGTGAAAATACTCTATGTAAATGGGGGTTTTATAGGAAAAAAGAGGAGAAAAAAATAAACTCGGGTGGATAAAAAGAGGTTGGGCTGAGTGTTTGTGTTTACCGAGTGGTGACTTTGTCACATGTAGTGGGTTATTTTTTTCGAAAACAATAACCCACTTGTGGGTTTATAGTGGGTTTTTGGTGAGATTATTGGCAATCCCACCCGTGGGTTTTACCATGTGTATGTCACAGGGGGATTTTATCCCCACTCCCCCAGCCTAATAACATGACACTGGTTACAAAATAAACAAGTATGAACATGTTAAGGTTACAATACTCACCCGTTGATACCTATATAATGTTGAAAAACTGCTCTTATGTTATATCGTCACGTACTGTGTAAAAAACTAGGTTAGAATGATGCAGTGTATACAAAAAATAGGATAAAAATGTAACTAAACAAAAACCATGTTGTTAAGTAGATGTTTTCCCTTCTAATCATCCTAAAACTGGACGGATCAACATTACAAAGAAAATCCCATACTTTCCCTTCCCTTTCCTTCCTTTCTCATCCTCTACCCCCTACTTCTAAAAAAACTTAAGAACATAAATTTTTTTTTGATTTCCTTTCCCTTTCCCTTCCATTCTTCTAAAAAAGACGGATCAACACTACAAAAAAGCCCATACCTTCCTTTCCCGTCCTCTACCCTCCATTTAAAAAAAAAACTTAAGAACACAAAGTTTTTGTGATTTCCCTTTCCTTCCCCTTCTATTCTTTTAAAAAAAACTCGAGAACAGAGTGACGCCTGTGTTAGAAGATGGCAAAAGCTCTTTGCACCTGAAGGTTAGGTCATGAATTCAAGTATTTGAAGCTCTTCTTTAATGTTATTTGCCTTTTATTAAAAAGAATATTTTTAATTACTATTCTGGGTAAAAAATCTATTTATTTTATTATCTCATATTGGTTAGCTTTAACATTTGACATATAATATTTATTTATTTAAATCATACATTCAATAAAGCTGTGAGTGTCATTTGATTAACTTTTCTAATATGTTTTGAGAGGAACATTGTGTTGAAAGTGATTTGTCTACGGCCCATGGGCTCATAGTTCTCTACTTCCTTTCTCTACAATGCCACATCATATCTTCCAACCTGGATCCCTCATCCCGGATCTCCCATCCCAGCCTTCATTCCGGAAGGCTCACCCCCTCATACTTACGTCATTTATATACTCATATCATATGCATTATATATACATGCTATTTTCTAGAGTTCTTACTTGACTGTCGGAGGGTGGTCCCGGGGCTCCAGCCTCAGGTTTTCCTTCTAACTGTTTCTTTTATATTGACAAATAGTTTCTAAGCTCGGGATCGTGACGAACGATACAAGAGAGTCGTCCATATCAACCCAATGCAAATTACCCGAACATTGACATGGATAAAACATAACAAGCTCTGGTTGATCTCATACATACTTAATGCGCATTGCAACCAAATTTGTAAAAAAAAATGTAAAGCCTAATGATTTAAAGTAATGCTTTTTATCTTTTCTAATTTTATTTATAGTAGTCGTATATTTAGAAGTATAATATTATTAAGTAGAGGTGTTAGAAGAATGGTAAAAGCTCTTTGAACTTGAACCTTTGGTCATTGGTTCAAGTCTTGCCAACACCTTTCCTTTACACCCTCCATTTTTTTTATCAATGTCCTTTTATATGTTAGCCGTGGCTTATAGTGGTTATCTCGGTTGCATCAAAACTATTTCGATTTAACTCGATGGCTTGATGCTACCAGCTTTGATTACTCTAATTATATACTCCCTCCGTCTCAAATTAATAGTCCCTGACAAAAAATACATTGTTTTAGAAAAATCACTATCACTGCATTCCCTCTCTTATTTTTTTGCAAAATGACACTCTTACTTTCTACAATTAATTAAAATTTTATACATAGTTTGTAATTTCTTGTACCAATAGATGCAATATGTAAATTCGTGACATTACTTACATCTATTTTTAGAAGTGGAATACAATTTTAGTACGTCCCAAAATGGTATAAGAGACTATAAATTTAAGACGGAGAGAGTACAAACCTTCTAATCTTGTGAGCAAAAGAAATTTACTAGTAACATATCTTGAAAATGGAATGATTTTGTTGCATCATGTGGTTGTGTTATTGTTCTAGTTATAAATTGGCAATAAATCATTTGAATCAATGTTTTGAATTTTGGGTTTTGAATCGATTCGGTCGAGTAATCGAGTCATCGGCTCAATCGGTTGGACCGCCAACTTGATTCGGTTTTTCATAAAAAAAATTAATATATATTTGTAATTCTTATGAATATATTTATATAAAAATCATGAACATTTTATATATTTTCCCTAAAACCATTTATAATTAAATCGCGAAAAAAATAAATAAAAATATATATATATATCAACACCCGGATAGGTCTTATGAATCGGGTCAACCCGAGTCGCTTTGAAACCCGACGGGTCATATCGGTTACTAAAATATAAGACCCGGGTCAATTTGACCCGTTTTTCGACCAGAATCGATTCAACCGGTTAACGTGTTAAAAAGCAGTTTTAGCAAACGTCATCATTTCCAACGTCAAACATATCTGTGGGTAGGCGTACCCATAAATGCGACTTTTACCTATTCCCTCCGTCCCAAAATTATTGTCCACCGACAAAAATCACATAGTTAAAGAAAAGTAACACATTTCCAGCTTTTTTTCTCTTACTTTTTGCATAAAGACAGTTTTACTCTTAACCGTCATTGTAGTTCATATATGCTTCTTGCCATTCTGGCACCATTTGTAATGCAAATTCTTTAAAATTTGTAATTATAATATTAACGAAGGGTAATGTAATAATCTCGATATAAACTTCTTACCTATTTTTAGAAATGGAAAATTAATTTGGAACAATACGGAAAGAAAAAATGAATTATAATTTTGGACGGAGGTAATAGTATTTTTGGCGGAATGATTTTTACCTACTCCCTCCGTCTCATAATAAGTGTCCACTTTGATTTTTTTCAGTCTTCCTTATTCAACTTTAACCATAAATATCTTTATTTGTGTTATATTATACCGGATGAAAAATATATTTAATGAAAATACATTTAAATATCAATCCATACATATAACTTTTATCCGGTATTATATAACACAAATGAAATTATTTATAGTCAAAGTTGTATAAAAAAGATGTAGAAAATTTTTCGCCGTATGACGTGTCAAAATTGAAGACGTGATAAATGTGGTATGATTTTTACCTAGTATTTTTCGCTTTAATTTTATGGTTTCGAGTTCCAAAGGTTTGACTAATTTTGAGATTGAATTTGCCTTGAAACGTGTGAGATGCTAGGGACTACACATACTACTATATTTGTGTTTATCATTTTCTATATATTTGTTCCTGCTTCCTTTTTTTCAGTCGGTAAATCTCGTATTGAGTTTTTTCATGAACATTCTTTTGTTGTGGTTGGAAATTTATTCTGGTTAAAAGTGTGTGTATTTTTAGTTTAATTTATGTTATAGGGTTTTTCTATCTTGTGCCCTTAACGCACATTATAAGAAAGGTTAAATGTATTTGTAAAATGTAAATCCTGTGTACTTAACCTCTCTTATCATGTGCCCCTTGTGTGAGTAAATATATCCTTCTTAACATGTTTTTTTTTTAAATCCTTATTGTCGAATTTTGGATGTTTTTATAATTTAGCAGGAAATTTTGAGGCGCAAATTATTGTTGCATGAGGAAAATTTGAGGCACAAAAAGTGTTTGATGAAATCGAGAGGTGTTGGAAAAAATGACTATGACACAGTTTCGTTAATGGTATGCTTGCTTTTACATCAATTTTCATGTTTCTATTTCACAATATGTTGATTTTTATTGGTTTTATTCTTTCCCAATGATGTAAAGATATAAATGAGTTGTAAAATAGTCGAGAAAGAATTTAGTGTTAGTTTATGGAGAATTTTGAGATGTGGCAAATTTTGTTCATTTTGTTATGGGCACTTTTTAATACTTTTTTTATAAAAGATGGGGCGTTTTTTTCCCTTTTTTAATTATTATTGATGGACTAACGGGCGCACATGTAAGAAACTTATGGGCTTAATGGGCGCAAATGTAAAATACTAGTAATTAGGCTACTCGGCGAATATTTTATATTTAATTTTTTATCCCCGGCTTTTAAACAAGTACTTTTATTTTTAAATTCTACGTTTTTAAATGTTTTTTTTTCTCGTTTTAGCTTGCGCCGCCCGCCCGTTTCGCCTGTGCCCGTTTTGCCCGCGTCCGTTTAACCCGTCGCCCGTTTAGCCCATTGTCTGTACCCGCCCGTCCGCCCGTTTTGCCACCTCTAATTTTGAGTATCATGGTTGTTATGACAATTGACAAAACCACTTAATTTGCACTATCTATTCAACCATTTACACTTTTGGCATTACAAAAGGTCTATGGATGCCAACATATATAAAAACATTGTGAGTTTATGGGTTATGTCTATGGTTTCTACCCTAGGTTGCATTTCTTAAGTGACGGAAAAAAAAGAAGCCAGTATCTGGTCTTTCAAAGTGATGTAAAGATTTGGATCTCAAAGTCATGCAAACATACATTTTAAGATATACGTAGTATTATGGATTAGTTTGGAAGCATTTGGATAATTTTATATATCAATTTGCTTTATAATTTTATGGATAGTTCAACGTTTCTTGTTTTGTGGCGATTAAATAGCTCATTTATATAAAGTTTAGCTTTGTTTTTTCAAGCTTAAGGCTTATGAATGTTATTAATTCAGGTATCAAAATGACATTTGCAATACTGGTTACATTGGGCTAACATTATCTTTGCTTGATTTATGAGACGAAACCATGGTCACTCATTCACTGTAGTTTTGTAGTTGTGCTCAATCAGGTTGTAGTTGTGTTGGTGATATTACCACCCGTGTTAAACACGGGTTATGAGCTAGATAGAATATGTAATTGAGTTTTCCTGTTTTGACCACCCGTCTTGCCATGTCTTGATATATCCACGGTTTCTAACATTTCTTTTCTCGTCTTGTATGGCAGTTGGTATAGCAGAACAATCTGTTATTCTAAGCAAAAAGTTTAGCTGGTCAAATAATTATGGAAGGAGTAGATCGATTGAACGAGTTAAAGGATGAAATGCTAGTCAATAATATCATTTCTCGTTTGGACTGCACTACCCAAGAGGTGATCAAAACAACAGCTACTATCTCTACACGATGGAAAAACCTCTGGACTTCACTTCCTCATCTCATTTTCTCATATGCGGATGACGTCACCGAGTTAGTAACTGAAGCACCAGATCTCCATGGTTACATGTCTTTTATCGACAACACCCTAAATCAGTGTCCTAAAAATCTCAATCTTAAAAAGTTCATACTTGATATGAATTACAGTAGTCGGGTTAACTCTGATTTTAAATTGCGAGCAAACAGTTGGATTCGTTATGCTATTAGCCGTAATGTTGAAGAGGTTGATTTACGGTTATGGGATATCGGAGTAGGGGAACCCTTTAACTATGAGGATGAGTTGTTTTTCAACAATATGTGTTTTAATCGTGTGAAGCTATCGTGTTGTGTATTAAATCCTCGTAATGGTGCGATTAGATGGGAAAGACTTGAGTTTTTGTGTTTATCTTGTTTGACACTATACGAAGATATGATCGAGAAGATATTATCCGGAAGCCCTTGCTTAGAATCTTTGGAGCTGAATGATTGCTATGGATATAGGATGATTGATATTACTTCAAAGAGTGTTAAGAAGTTGGTGGTCTCGGGATACAATTCCATATATGAGATTGATAGATACGAGGAGGCTTATATAGATTGTGTCAAAATCAATGCTCCTTACATATTGTCTCTTACTATAGAAGACGAGTTGGTTTTGCGGAAGTTTTTATTGCTTAATGTGTCTTCTTTAGTCAAGGCTGACTTCGATTATACAATCGTTTGGGAGAGGGAGGTGTCTCTGATATTGGAAGAAGAAGTATTTGAAGGACTTGTAGAAAGCCTTGGCCATGTCGAAGATATTTCATTCTGGGGTCAGCCTTTAGAGGTAATATTACGTATGAAAATCTTTTTTTCATTTAGTCTCGTTTTTTGTTTGTGTGTAAAATTATACACATTGCACTGCTCTAATAATGTTCACATTTGTATTGATAGCGTGATACGTCTGATGATGATCGAGTTGCAAATGGAGACCGAGCGGAACAAATTGCTTAAAGTGACCATGGACAGTTGAGCTTGCTAAGAAGTTATCTACACTCTATCGACCATCTCAAATAGCCGAAATAGAACTCTTCTTTTTTGGTTGGTATTTTCAAACTTTTGTTCACTCGCGAATCTTGTGGTTTGTGAAATGAGTCGATGACAAAAATAAATGTAGTAATTGCTTTTGAAAGTGGAAAGATTTTGTTGCATCCTGTGTTTTTGTTAGTTTTCTAGTTATGCACTTTGTTGACAGTAACTGAATGCATAACTAAGATGAAAAAATGTCAGTTGTCATTGTGTTCCTAATCCCGTCATGACAATTTGGTAAACGAACATGTGTGCATTATAAGTTCCACATATGCCTTAAATACATATTACCACTTATGTTGTTCACTGTGCTTGTACAGCTCAGTTAAACGGCTTTTTGTTTAAGGTAGTATCCTACAAAGAACATTAGTTTAATATCAGTTCAGAGGTTGGTGGCCATGGGTTAGCAATCAGTTTTATACAAAGATAGTTAGAAACTTGTTTGTTAATTGCATGGTTGGCTGTACATATGATTGTCATCGAGTTAAACACATGTGGGCATCGGGGGTTTGTTGTAATTGCAAGACTCTTACCAGAGAACAATCATGTTCTGATTAAAAATATGTTACTGCATTTGAGCTTGCATCTTTCATACTTCATTTCATTCCATTCCATTCCCACTTTCCCCGACACGTCTGATTATAGATGAGATTTTACACAAGAGTTTGCTGGTAAGCATAGGGTTCCACTATGCATAGGTGTACGTGTACTTCCTTATTCATAGCTGATATCTCAATGTAAGGCAAGGGCGAAGAGGTTCATATTTCATGGACTTTGTTTGTTCAGTTATATCTAGCCATTAGTGTACTATAATCTGTAGTAGGAGTTTGTGTTCTTCCGGGGTTATCCCTCTCGTTGTGAGTGGGCTTCTTAATCTGCCATTTGCAGCAGCGCTTCAGAAATGCCAGTTACAATATACAAGGGCCCTAGACAAGACGGAAGTCCACTTTGGAGATCATCAATTTACAGTCATGGTATTAGAAGTTTAAGGAATTTATCGGGTCTTGTAGAGAAAAGGAATTCTAATGGCTAAGTGAGATCTCAGTATCAAAAAGCGTACGGCTTGATATTGTATTGGATGTAACAAACAATCATTTCTTATGCTTTTCGGGTGTACATTTTTCATGAGTTCTCCTTCAAACGCTGGCACAGTTTTTACGATTTTGGCAACGTTAAGAACAATGTCCAAGCCAGTCAAATACTTCCACAAGCTCATTCAATTTTGATCCAAATTAAAGGCTCCTTCTTTGAGAATGAGCTTAAAAGTGAGGAGATGCTGCAAAATCAGACTACAACGTGTTGATTTAAGTTTGGATTCAGAAGTACCTCTTCTTACTCTAAAAGGCATAAATATAGAAGTTAACAAGGGACAGAAATTCGTGATTTGTAGGCCCGTATGTGCTGGAAAATCGTCCAAAAAGAACCAGAACCTTAGGAACTGTGAGTCTGCAAACTTATTTTTTAATTGAATAATATCGTTGCTACTACTTCTCTCCTTCGTCTTCACGCCTAGTAATATTAAAGGAGTGTTTAGCTTACTATATCGTGTGAATCACGTCTACTCTACTTGGGTGATTACTTCACCCCAAAACTAGAAATGAGCATTTTAACTATGAACAGTTGTACTTATAATTTTGGATTTAATTCTTTAGTTTTCAGTCTATTAAGGAACTGACCGTTTTGGATCATTAACTATGGAATATGTATCCCGCTATATAGGTTATGGGCCTTATGGCTGCTCTTGGAACGGAGTGTTTCGAGCACCTTCTTCCTGACATCATCCAGAACTGCTCTCATCCAAAGGCACCGATCCGTGATGGTTATTTGACACTATTTAAGGTGAGCTGGTTTCTGTGAAAATTATGATTATCGTTATGTGTATTTGGTGTATCAACATATGTTAGTGGTTCTCATACGGTTATTCTCTTGTAGTATCTGCCAAGAGCATTGGGCGCGTAATTCCATATTTACTTGCAGCAAGTAATCCATCTTAGATGGTAAGTACTAAATCTGGAAACAACTTATTATTGGCATCATCTTTCCGTGGTCTTGTGGATGAAAATGAGTCTGTACATGAGGCTGCACTTGGAGCTGCGCACATATTTGTGGAACATTATGCTATTTTGTAAGTTGTTTAGTTTTGTTACACGAATTGACTGTCATTTAGCTTTATAGCTGTTTTTTTTCCTTTGTATGTGTGTTTTTCTGAGTGAATGAAGGTATCTTCCTGGAATGAGAGGCACAATGACGGTTAACCGAAAGCATAGATGGCTGGTGGGGATAAAACTACCTCAATTTCGTCGATGCGTTTCATCATATGTCATGGACACAGTAATAAGGTTATACATCTATGGAATAAAAATACCAGTCTAGATGATGTATATAGTTATGAGTTGAAAGATCAGGTGGACTAATGAGGTTTGCATAACAGAAGCGAGTAACATAACATAAAATTTGCAATAATAGGTATACCAAAGCGCATGTCGTGAGTTGTCTGAAGGTATGGCAGCAGCTGGATCTTTTGATGACGTGATTCAAGTGCACGAGGCCTATTCACTGTCAATTCAGCGTCAATGCTTTGTAATTCCAGATAAGCTGGTTAGTAAATTTTTCTTTTTAGCTGGCTTTGTTTCTGTACAAAAGGAAGAATGACTTTAGAAAATACTGTTTTTTAATGTTCTCTATTGTTGATGAATGATGATTGATTATGAGGTTCGGTGGAAATTAGTTGCAAGCCGGATCAACGGTATACTTGGACTAGCACTGGATTTCTTATTCGGTTCGCTGGTTCAGCATACATTATCCAGTGGTGGAACAGTTTCTGCAAGTTGAGTCAGGCGTGAGAAGGAAGTAGATCGCATTGAGAAACAGTTTGATGTTTGCACGGCTTTCCTCTTAAAGGTAGGGCATCACTTCGACTCTACTTCAAATTTGGTCTTTGGTCTCCGCTGTGATGTGTCGATAGGCAAGCTCATGGATTTCGTTTTCATGTTTTACGCGCAAGCAATTAATTTACAGAAATTTATAAAATGCAAGTTTATATATGAAGTAGTGATTCATAATAATGTTAGCCTGTTATTTTCATGTTTAGTATATTTAGAAAACACAAACCGCAGGAATGGGTATGTTTGGAGAGTCGGTACCAATCTCGTCTTGATTTAGTGATTCTAATTTTTTCCTGATCTAAAAAGTTATATATCGATCCTGTACCGAACGGGATTCAGATACCGGTACTGAGAAATCAGGATTTTCCTATTTTGTTTTGAGAATTTTCCGATTTGGTACTGTCCGTCTCGAATTTTTTTTTCACTTTATTTTGCTGGTCTCGGTTCGGATACCGAAAATCTGTACGATTCCGAGTACGACTTAGATTCGGATCAAAATACTCGTCCCTAGAAATGTGATGTCTCCATAGGCAAGCTCATGGATTTCGATTTCATGTTTTACGTAGTTGCAATTTACCTAAATTTGTAAAATATAAATGGGTATCTGATCAGCTAATACAGTTCGCATATGATCTTGCCAGTTTTTTCCACGCTTTTCCTTAAAAGAGAAAGTGAATGGTTGAAAGTTAAAAGTGTATATTTTAAGAAAGTAATTAAACACTAAAATATTTTTTAATAGCATTTTTCATAGCTAAGAATTCATTCAATACTCCTTTATTTCAATCATCAGGTCATCGACTTACCAGTTTAACCATCGGATTAATATGATTGAGTCATCAGATTATCAAGTTAACTCTGACAAGTCACAAGATTACCGATTCTAACCCGAGTCACTTCAAACTCAACTAGTCTAACTGGATTTTAAAAAGGGAAATGCTAACAACAGCCCTAAGGGTTGTCATTAAACAAACAATTTTTATTACAATGCAACTTGTGATTTATTATGATTGGATGATAATCCTAAAAAAATAGAGAAAATATCGGAATTAGTGAATATATCATTGATACTTGATTATGATTGGTGGAATTATATTCTTACACATAATTGTAATAAATTTAATACACTTAACGACAACCCTTAGGGCTGTCATATAAACTTGGTCGGATCAAACCCGGTTTCAAGACATTGTGTTTTATCCTCAAATTCTCAAACTTTATTTACAAGTTTGAAAAATATGTGAATGAACATCTATCGGCAGAGAATAGAACTTGGATCCACATATTCGTTTTCATGTTTTACGTGCAGTGCAATTTACCGATATTTGTAAAATGTAAGTCTAATATATAAAGTAGTGATTATAATATGTGATTGGCTTATACAGTTTACGTATGATCCAACCAACTGAGTTAGCTCAGTTGGCTATCAAAAATAATTTTGGAGAGAAATTTTTTGAAAAGTTTTCAATTTGATTCTTTACTAAGTGGGTGTTTAGATGTGCTTATCGAAAATAAATTATTCATTTTGAAAACTTTATTTTGAAAAATCATCATTTTGAAAACTCCATTTTAAAAAATAGTGTTTGGATTTGATATTCCAGTTTGAAATCGCTATAATCAAATAATCACTTTTTTGAGTGTTTGACAAATTTGATTATTTGATAATAAACTCCATTTTGAAAGCCTATTTTTCCAAAACTCCATTTTGAAAATGAAATAAGTAACTCCCTACTAACTTTTTCAAAACTCCATTTTAAAGCTTCTAAACGCAAATAATCACTTATCTCCATTTATTACCCAAACACTTTTTTTTTAACTTATCTCCATTTTGAAACTGAGATTTGAAGATAATCTACTCTTAACCGCACATCCAAACACCCCCTAAGACTTTCAAGAACTCAAATTAAATAGAAACAAAAGTGAGGTTTATCCCCTAAAGAGCATATTCGAATCACTAGCTACTAACTCGTCGTTAAAAAATCGATGTTAATAGAGATGGCAATGACATATTCCTCTAATAGCGTCGGTCATGAGTTCGAGTCCATCATCATAAACACTTAATTCTTTTTTTAACCGGTTTGTTGTAATCAATGCATTTTTTAAATTGTGTGTTTTTTTTTAGAAAATAATTTTAAAATAAAGAGAGTATCACTTTGTAACATGTAAGTCTATATCTAAAGGGAGTTGATTGAGACACTTACAAAATTTATTGGGATAGTTAAGGTACAAACAATTTATGCAGTTTATATTTATAGTACAACCGCTTAATACATATTTTAGTGACTCAATCAATTATGTGGTGTAAATTAGGGTTGACACTCATGGGAAATGGGTACGGATATATCAAACACGTCACCCACTCACATAGATTTTTTAAGACCCATCACCCACCCGTCACCCACTAGTGGGTACAAATTTCTACCCATACCCGAACCTGTAGGTGTTTGTTTCTTGTGGGTAAACTCATGGATTAATGCATTAAAACAAAACAACAAAATCTTGATATGTATGTAAACTAGCTATTAAAATGAGTAATAAGACAACAATCATTTCTCCAATTATCAAGTCCACAAAAGATTTAAACATGTGTCTCAAGTTCACAAAAGACTTAACAAGTATATGTGAATCGTGTATGACTATGGAAGAACTGCTATTTCTTAACACAAAAGAGTATCTGGGAACTATGGTTAGATATAAATATATATTTGATTGTTAGATCCTTTATATTCTCTTTTTGGTCTCGAGACACCAACAAACTTTTAGTTTCTTGTGTTTTTCATCAAAAAATCTATAATTATTAAATATACATTTATAATATCATAAATATTGTTAATTTTAGATGGGTTAATGGGTACACATAGGGTATTTTAATGGGTATACCAACGGGTATACCCGTGGGTATTTTGAATAGGTATAATGGGTTTACACGTGATGGATATAATTTATCCGTCACCCACCAACGGGTATAAGTTTTCACCCATACCCGTAGGTACAAATCGACGAAATTACCCACTTATTTTTATACGGATACCCGTGAGTTATGGGTTTTTTACACCCACCGCCATCCTAGTGTAAATCACTAGCCATATCTAAAGCAGTGATTATAATAATGTCAGGGTATGTGATCAGCTTCTACAGCTTACATATGATCAAATGTATGTGTCGTTGTTCCTCTACATTTTAAGTTATTTCATGTTTTGTCTATTTTAAAAATAGAAATTGACAAGAAAGATGGCAAAAACATATTTGCTTAGGATATGAGTTCAAGTCCATCTTTCTGAATCGTATATTTTTTTATTTTTTTTTAAATCTGGTGTTATTGTTTAATAATAGAGAAGTGTAAAATGATTTATTTAAGGAAAAAAAATACCCGAAGTGTCCATGTAACTATGCAATCTTAATCTTTCTTTTCTAGCTAAAAAACTTGCTACGTATTAAGTTTTTCTTATAGGCAAATGCCACAACCAACGCAATTTCAAGACAATAAATTTGGAATCGAACTGAATATAAAATAAACGCAAGTGTCGAAAAAATATGAAATTGATCCACCATCACATGTTGTCGCTAATTATAATCAGCGAGTCAATTAAATTATAATCAGCGAGTTAATTTAAGCATTTACTCACACAATAAAAAGTAAAGCACACATGATCACAATATGCAACGTATCAATAGCTTTATTGGTCATTAAAAGTAGTCTTGAGGAGATTTCTTCAAAGCGGTCTCAAATCACCAATTACTAATGTACTGTTAAAATTATCTTTAGCAAAATATGTGAAATGCGAGTCGATATAAAGTAGTGGTTTATAATAATATGTTATGGTAGCATACTTATAATAACGATTCAACTTGTAATCACGAGATCGACTCATACCCTTTACATGTTTGGGGAGGTGCATGTGTTGCCTCCTCTTTCTTTCTTTTCGGCTCTTCGTCTTTTAAGTTCTTCGACTTTTCTCGACGTCGCCTCGGGATTAATTAAACTCGTCTTATAAATTCTTCACTTATTTATACTTGAGTTCTTCGACTTCATTAAACTTCCATCTTTAGACTTTTTCTTCGATAAATCTTCAGAATAGGCCTTGGACTTCCGTTCTTTTTGCACTCTTGATCTTTTGACTTCGTCTTTTCTCGTTTTCTTCGATAAAAGCCCGTGTTTTCTTTCTTTTTCATATTTTGGTCCTAAAACACAATAAAAACACAAACCACGCATAACTCCGACTTTTACGACATAAAATACACGTTTTGGTCTAGTTATTATTGGAAATAAGTGGTAAAAGGATAAGTGTTTTCACACTTATTAGACGCCACGAGCAATCACTCCGCCGTGGGGAAGTCATAACACCAGTGCCTCTAGTGTTATGGTTATGGTACCTCCATAACTAGGTGAAACTGGTCATGCATGTATATGGCTTTAGGTATTCTAAT
This sequence comes from Glebionis coronaria, assembly GCA_025667525.1. NCBI lineage: Eukaryota > Viridiplantae > Streptophyta > Magnoliopsida > Asterales > Asteraceae > Glebionis > Glebionis coronaria. Next base: position 587,097,252 of record CM046880.1, on the reverse strand, counting down.
TAAACATAAGCAATCAAACATATAAACTTATACTATGGGAAAACAGTTGGCTGCATACGGGGAAATCCTAATAAGAAAAGAATGTCCATACTGAAAGGACGGAAATCCGTACCTTATGTACAGTGAACGAAGAAGACGAACGGAAGAGAGTCCTACTTCGGTATCACTAATGCTACATAAATACATACGTTTATAAGTATCTGATTACTGAATACGTAACTGGTTTTATATCATGTCTTAGCTTATTTTATATGTTCATGCCATGTTTTACTATTTTAAGCTTTATACTGTGTTTATCTTATATTCTGTCTATTCTGATTCAGTATTACTTGTATTTCATGTATTATTATACTTGTTGTGTAATAATAAGTAACTTTCTAAAGATAGCAGGTTTCCTAAAATAGAAAGTTTCCAAAAATAGAAAGTTTCCAAAAATAGAAAGTTTCCAAAAATAGAAAGTTTCCAAAAATAGAAAGTTTCCAAAATAGAATTACTGCTTAAAATAGATAAGTTTCTAAAAATAGAAAGTTTCCATAAATAGATTAGTTGCCTTAATTAAATAAGTTTCTAAAAATATAAAGTTTCCATAAAAAGATATAAGCATTGAAAAATTCCAAGATCAAAAATCAACCCGAAATACCCTTGTGGTGTTATGAATCCGGCGACCAAGGGAGAGAAGGAAGAAGGAAGAAAACTTTTAGGGTTTTAACTATTTTCTTGTTTTTGTGAAAAGTGAAACATGTTTTTACCTAAACCCCCTAGTTAGTAAATTTTACATGGGCTAAGCCCATGTTTCCCTTGTGTAGCCGCGGGTAGGGGCCCCACTTGGGGCAACCCGTACCTTTTCCCGAGTCTAAATATTATGGTGTGTTCTCGTGTTTTATCGTGTTCGTGTTTTACGTGTTCTAATTAGTTATTTAATATATTTATTCGTGTTCGTAATAAATATATATACGTAAATAAGATTAGCTCGTGTTTAAATTACGTTCATAATTTCATGATCGCATGTTCGTGATTATAATTATTATTGGAATAATTATCGTGTGTTCATACGTAATAAATACTTATCGTGTTCCAACACGTACGTAATACTTGAAATTCTTATACGTGAAACGTAACGTGCTATAAAAGGAAAGTTCTAATCATGTACGTACGATCTAAAGGGTACTATTTATGGTAAAAGCATGCGAGTTTTACAGTGGGTTAGACGTAAATATATATTTAATTGTTGGATCCTTCATATTCTTTTTTTAGTCTCGAGACACCAACAAACTTTTAGTTTCTTGTGTTTTCCATTAAAAATTGATAATTATTAATATACATTTATAACATCATAAATATTGTTAATTTTAGATGGGTTAATAGGTACACATAGAGTATTATAATGGGTATACCAACGGGTATACCCGTAGGTATTTTAAATAGGTATCATGGATTTACCCGTGATGGATATAGTTTACCCGCTACCCACTAATGAGTATAAGTTTTCACCCATACTCATACCTGTGGGTACAAATTGACGAAATTACCCATCCATTTTTATACAGCTACCCGTGTGTTATTGGTTTTTTTACACTGACTTCCATCCTTAGTGTAATCACTAGCCATATTTAAAGGAGTGATTATAATAATCTCAGAGTATGTGATCAGCTTCTACAGTTTACATATGATCAAATGTAGCTGTATCGTTGTCCCTCTACATTTTAAGTTATTTCATGTTTTGTCTATTTTAAAAATAGAAATTGACAAGAATGAGTGTTTGGAAAGATAGCAAAAACATATTTCTCTTATAGCTTAGGTTATGAGTTCGAGTTCATCTTTCTGAAACTTATATCTTTTTTTTAAATCTAGTGTTATTGTTTAATAATAGAGAAGTGTAAAATGATTTATTTAAGAAAAAAAAATACCTGTCCATGTAATTATGCAATATTAATCTTTCTTTTCTAGCTAAAAAACTTCCTACGTGTTAAGTTTTTCTTATAGGTAAATGCCAACCAACGCAATTTCAAGACAATAAATTTGGGATCAAACTGAATATAAAATAAATGCAAGTGCCGAAAAAATATGAAATTGATCCACCATCACTTGTTGTCGCTAATTATAATCAACGAGTCAATTAAATTATAATCAGCGAGTTAATTTAAGCATTTACTCACACAATAAAAAGTAAAGCACACATGATCACAATATGCAACGTATCAATAACTTTATTGGCCATTAAAAGTATTCTTGAGGAGATTTCTTCAAAGCGGTCTCAAATCACCAATTACTAATGTACTGTTAAAATTATCTTTAGCAAAATATGTGAAATGCGAGTCGATATAAAGTAGTGGTTTATAATAATATGTTATGGTAGCATACTTATAATAACGATTCAACTTGTAATCACGAGATCGACTCATACCCTTTACATTTTAGAATTATTTTTATGCCTAATATATTTGAAAAACTACTGTACCAAAGACTGGTATGTGGAAGAGATGGTTATACTTTGTTCCTTCTCAAGTGTAGATCATGAGTTTGAATCTTTCTAAAGCCATCTCTACCCTCATAACCAGCTTTTTTTTTCTTAAAAGAGGCTAGTGTTTAAAGTAGAAAAGTGTAAAATAATTTTGTTTAGCGATGAATAAAATGGCTCAACTTTTACCAGCTTCGATTAGTCTAACCATATACGAAGTCGAACCCTCTATGATGATACGAAGAAAGTGTGCTCATGATCATTTTGACTTTCGCAAGATTTAAGCCAATTAGTGGTCCAGACACTAGCTAAGTGAACATGGTCGGGTTCATATATCATTTGACCCATCTTCTTTCTTCAGGGCTCACAATCTGCTAAGATTTATCATAACCATTAGCAAATATATCGCATTACAACGATTATGGTGGATCAGTGAACTTGCGCGATGTCCATGTCAGGGTGACAAACTTACGATATGTAAGTTCTACTAAACAAAAAACAAAACACCATCAGAAACTCACTGAAAACAATTACTCAGGGTCGTCCCGGAGATTTCGATGCTAAATAAAATGCAAATATCCAAAATATGCTAATCGATGCTAATTTTTTTTATAAATATCCTAAAATAATATTACAAAGACCATTTTAACTTAGATTTAAATGTTTAAATAAGTTGGGCTTTTAAAAAATGTACAAATAAGTTAGGGTTATAAAAAATTTGGTGCCCCTCTAAAATATAGGGCCCTGTACCATAGCCCATGTTGCCTTTATCCATCTACGGTCCTGCTAGTGATAATAATATGCAAAGATTACGTTTAAAAATTTCATTTCAAACAATCGTGATAAGGTTATGTGATATGTCCATAGACCATATATAGGCAGGCTCATGGATTTCATTCTCGTACTAGAAATTTGTTAGGTGCTGCCATGGATAAAACCAAGGCTGTAAATAGGGTGAAGCGTGGCGTAACGGTATTGCTAAGCTACAAGCTATACAAGCTATAACAAAGTTATGTTTTGTGAAGCGTGATACATAGCGGCACAAAATATTTATAAATTAATATTAATATAGCGAGTTTACAAAATGGAGCAATATTTTAATTTAAATTTAAAACAAAATCGGCTAATAGTTACTCAAGGATTTTCCCCCATAATAAAATTACTAAGCCAAGTCTATTAAATAGCCCAAAACTAGTAAACAAGCACAATTCTTGTGACTTTGCAAACCGACTCTAAAAGAATTGTCACGCTACGCGCTATAGCGCGCAATATCACGCTATATGCCGCTTTTTAGCATGCTACGTCTAGAGACGACGCCTTAGTCTGTTTCGTAACGTGAAGGCCACGCTTCACGTTATAACCCGTTATAAGGCGCGTTATAGCGCGCTATTTAGAACCATGGATAAAACTATAACAAGGTCTGGTTAATCTCGTTACATACTTGATGCGCATTGCAACCAAATTTGAAAAAATATATGTAAAGCCTAGTGATGGGATGTGCATAATGTAGTAGCATAGTCGTAATAAAGTTACTACTATGTAAACAGTTTATAGGTTTTCTTTTATAGAGAGATGGGATCTAATTTGATTGTAATGTGTCCTTTTATCTTTTTTATATACAAGTATTTTTAAAACTATAATTATTTCAAGTGGATGTGGTGGAACTTGGTGTTGGGTTAAAAAGTTGATGTGGCAGAAACTCAAAAACGAAGAAAACATGAAGATATTGTCTAAGCATTGTCAAGAGCAATTTAGGCGTTGACAAGAACAAATGAAGCGTTGTTGGCTCAAGAGTTGTCGTGTACAATCTAAGCATTGTCACATGCAATTCAAGAGTTGATAGAATTGTAGACAAGAAGCTTTTAGAAGATTTTATTTGGATATATATGCAGGATATATTCTGTATATAGTTATTTAAATAGAAGATTCACATGTTTATTTATTCTTATCTCTTGTAAAACCCTAATCCTTACACTATAAAAGGAACCAAGGGTTATTAGGTTTTTCATAACTTTCATATACAATGTAAACCTAAAATGTGTGTCGACTAGGTGTGGGATTCAATGTACACACACCTAGTGGTTGTTCGTTATTAATATAATGAGCAATCCAATTTTGTTTTAATTCAAGTTATTCGTGCCTAAACACCTTGTTAATGGTTGTTGTTCTAATTCCGCTTTGATTATCTAATCATATGAACAATGATCATTCCTAGTAGCTTAAAAGATCCGGAAACCAAGGTTTCCACACTTGGAAGAATGGTAAAGGTTATTTTCCTCTTAAGTCAATGGTCACGGTTCAAGTTTTGCCAAAGCCATTTTTCTTTGCACACCCATTTTTTTTCAAAAAAATAATTATTTTTCAATTAACTTTTATAATATGGTTAGATTTTTATAATTCGCATGTAACGATGAAAATTGCTTAGCGATAGATAGTTCATGATATCCTAATTGATTTGTGGTCAAATTGATAATTCGGTGACTCGACCAAGTTGACTCGATGGTCGAGATGACTCGACCCGGTTGACCCACTGGTTGAACTCATGACTCGGTGACTCAACCAGGTTGAACCAATGACTTGAAGACTTAACCGGGTGGACCCAATGATCGAAAACATGACTCGTTGACTCAATGATCGGTCGTGACCCAGTGGTCGGAGCCGTGACTCGACTTATTGATCTGATGTTTGAGCTCGTGTGACCCAATTAGTAATTTGTTGTATAAACATTACAAGTTATTTTAGATAATGTTGAATAAGTTTCCTTAAATGAAAGTATATTCAATAAGAGGTTGAAGACACCAACTATGATATCCACCCTTATCGTTTTACTAAGTGACACCGACTCTTTTACAGTAGTGGTAATATTTTGGCTGGGAGATGATTTGTACACTCATAAAATTGATTGAGACATTTATAGTACAAATAGATAAAGCACACAATAACATACAACTCTTTAATGCACATGTTGAGTGTCTCAATCAATTTTATAAGTGTGCAAATCAATCTCCATTTTAATTACCTTATTGTTATTTACCAGGCCGCCTGGGAAGCACTTGCAAGAGTTGTCAGTTCATGGCCAATTTATGGAACCATGCATCAAAGCAAGGTTGAATTTGTGGGAATATGTGTAGTAATTCGACTACAACCTGGTTAACTAGATGCGGAATTCACGATCTATGAAGCCATCGACAGAAAATAAACAACACAAGGTATGTACCCTAATCGATCCGATTAGTTTTATTGATAAAGAAGCGTTGTGAATCTCGTCCCCCCTCACCTCCTTTTATAGAGATGAGGGGGAACCGACTAATACATAGTCCTACGGGTCGGGTTGGGCTTAGAACAACCAACCGACCTTTACTCTATTAGCTATTTAGGAAACTCGGAAGTTATCCTCTAGACACGACTTAGGCTAATTAAAGACTATTACATAACAATTTCCACCTTAGGCTTATATTAGCCTATCCCAACACTCAACAGCTCCAAGCAGTATTGTATCTTGCGTCTAGGTATCACCTTCGTCAAGGCATCCGCAGCATTATGTTCAGCACCCACCTTCAGAACTTCAACCGTCTTTGCATCCAAGACTCTTCTGATAAAGTGATAACGCACATTGATGTGCTTAGTCCTATCATGAAAAACATGATTCCGCGATAAATGAATCGCGCCCTGATTATCACAATTAACTGCAACAGTGTTAAGCTTCACGCGTAACTCTTCCAAGAATCCCGTTAGCCAAATAGCTCCTTTCACAACCTCCGTAAGTGTCATATAGTCCGCTTTAGTTGTCCACAAAGCCTCCGTGTGCTGCAACTTAACTTCCCAGCTCCTCGCACATCCATGTATCAGCAACCCGTACCCTGTGATTGATCTACCCATGACAGTGATCGATCTACCCATGGTATAGTCAAAATCCACAAAAACCTGTACGTTTATCTGTAATCCACGATCAAACCCATCCAACATACCCACATCTGCCGATGCTATGTCGGGTCTCGTGCAGACCACCTGATACTCCTGGCTTCCAACTGCATATATATATATATGACCACTTTCTATTCTTTTCCACATCACAGTCCCTTGATAGACTATCCTCCAACGACAGTATGGAGTGTCCCTTCAACAAAGTCTGTACCAACTTTCCGTTGTAAAACCTGGACTGTGACACCCTTAGAGTATTACCACTTGAATCCTGATGATCTTAATACCAAGTATATCTCCCTTTGCTTTAACCAACAAACCCTTGGTAACCGAGATCTCACCCTTGCATACGCAAGAAAATACCATACAATCTATATACAGAAATAGATGTATGAACAAACATGGTGTATACTCACAGTAATAACCGTATCTGTCGATACTGCTTTTCCTACAACCGTTGCTGAGCTCATACACATCTAACCGAGTATCCATTTCTTCTTTCAATCCAGCCATCCACTTGGAAAGAACCTCACAAGCAACTGTATCATTGAAAGTCAATGACTCGTGTGCATGTATCTTCTCCACTACAGCAACTGCAAAAGCAGCCTCATTACTGTCTTCTCTATACTTGAATAGTTCCCGTGCTAAGTGTTGCTCCCTATCACGTGCTAGATGATAGTATATCAAATCTTGAGTTTTTACTTCCTTTGGAACATCTACATGATCAACATTCCCTCGAGGTTCCACCTCAAATGCATGATCCTCCTGAGATTCCACCTCAAACCCAACTCCTTGCAACACCTGCACTGAACTTGTACATACACCAGAACCAATGAAAGTTTTCTTGTATTGCCCACTTTCATTGAAACCCATATTCCTGTAAAGCACTCCCTTTGAAGTAACGTCATCTAACCTCCAAAGTTGATAAACATTCATACCTTTATGGTATCCCAGGAATATGCACTTGACCTTAACCGGTTCAAGCATACCTTGCTTAATACTAGCAAGACAACCAAGAAACCTCAACATATCTATAGTCTTCTTAAACCCAATCGCTGTTGATGGTGACCTATTATCTAGATATGTAGACATGGTTGTATCCTCTATCAAAAAAACCTTGGACAGACCAGACTGAATCAGAAAACAACGTACCTTATCCAAGAGTGTCACGTTCGTCTCCTCAACCAACCCATTCTGCTGTTGTAACCCTACAACATCCAAATGTTTGGCGACCCCACTCTTCATACATTGTTGTGTAGACTTCTGATTACAAGAATCAAGAACATCACATGTCTTGATTTTCCACCCAGTCTGAAGTTTTCCTAACTGCTTCCTACCCTTCATTGTCTTCCCGGTCACAGCCTGACCGTTCAGGGTATATACGCAATTAGCCCTTCTTGTTCCTGATAGTACCACCAGTGAACCCTTTATAACCTTTATCTTGCATGACTGCATCTTCACGGTAAAACCCTCTTTTTCAAGAGTGCCCAGCGATATCAAGTTTCGTCTTAATTCCGGAACATACCTAACGTTGTCCAATAAGAAACTTGACCCATCCCTCATTTGTACTCGAACCTTACCTGTTCCCCGTACACGGCATTCCCTGCCATCACCTAGCAGTACGTTACCACCGTCATACTCTTTAAAATCAACCAAAATAATCTCTCATGCATATCATATGGTATGAGCCCCCTGAATCCATGATCCAGTCCAAAAGTTCATCAACACTCATAGCCATCATAACATCAGCATTGTCATACCTATCAGCTCTAGAACCGGATACCTGATCTTCATTCTTGAAAAAACCTTGAGATTTCTTGTGAGTATACCTGGGACAATCCCTCTTCAAATGATCCTCAGACTGACATATATAACACCTGAGTTTGTCGCTCCTTCCTTGTGACCTTGACCACGAACTATTTGCACCATGCTCCATATCTCTCTGACTGGATCTCTCCCTCACATACAACCCTTCACCACTATCACCCTTTGCTTCCGTCATCTTCTGAAGTTCCCTAGAATTAAGTGTCGCGAGCACGTCTTCTAGCTCAAAGTATCCCGACCATATAGCAAAGTCTCCACGAGATTATCGTAAGACGATGGTAAAGATGTGAGTAATAATAATGACTAATCCTCATCCGATATAGCAATATCTATAGCCGCTAAGTCACCTACGAGCTTGTGAAACTCATCAATATGTTCAGACTGACTCCTACCTTGATGCATTTGAAAAGTATATAACTTTTTCTTCAAGTACAAACGATTAGCTAAAGACTTTGTCATGGGTATAAAGTCTCTAACTTTTTCCAAATCCCCGTTGCAGTCGTCTTCTTGGTGATATCCCGTAGGACCCGATCATCCAAACACAAGATCAATGCGCTGTAAGCCTTTTACTGAATGACGTTATCGTAAGCCACTATTGTGGTGGCGGGTAATTCTTTCAATGCTGCATCTAATTCCAGATGTTCCAGCAAAGCCTTCGTCCTTACCTGCCATAACCCAAAGTCATTCTTCCCATCGAATTTCTCGATGTCAAATTTGCTCAGCGTCATCTTATCTTAACCCTTTGCTAACCGCTTAACCTTTTGTGAATTTACCTACACAAAAACACGATCTAGCAAAGTATCCAGTGTGTAAAACACCCTTGCTTTATCGATATAACCCTAAGATAAAAATCTTAGTAATCGATCAAACCAAGTCACCCTTCAAAAGAAAAACCCTTCCTTACTCAAATATCGACTGAACCTTGGAAATTAACCTATCAAATAGATAAACAATCCTTGAATCAAGAAAGTACCCGACGCCTTTTGAAGTAACCCTTGTCGTACTTTTAATTTTGCAAAACCGATCTGTAATAACCAAGAAATCTTACAACCTCGACAAGTCTTGAACGCTTCTTTATCCCCATTGTTGATTTGCTAAACCTTGTGAATAACTTCACAATCACAAACCGACAAAGTCCTTTCGATAATTCGCTAAACCTTGTGATATATTAACCCTCACAATCACGAATTACGAAGTCCCCTTGTGCAAAAACACTACAAAGTAAGATACAATATATTTTTCTTTTATCTTTTATTTAACCCGACAAAAGCAAAAGAAAAATAGTTCTGGCCCAATAGTAACTTGAATCCAGCCTTAAGTAACTTGGATCCAACCTAATCCTTGGCCTAACAAACCCTTTGAAGTATTACTAGTCTGTGTTGGCTTTTAAAAAAAATCACAATCGTATTTTTGTTCCTTTATCTTCTTTCTTCTCCACTCTCTCTCAAGATGAAAAAGAAAACACAGATAACAATGGCAGAACACCAATTGATCTTCAACACCGAACACCAATCACTCTTTTCTATCGAACTCCTGCAACCTTGTCAATCAAGAACCAAATCAACAAGAAACCAACTTCGATCGATCCTAGTAACCAGCGACCTCGAGACCAAAGCTCTGATACCACTTGTAGTAATTCGACTACAACCTGGTTAACTAGATGCGGAATTCACGATCTATGAAGCCATCGACAGAAAATAAACAACACAAGGTATGTACCCTAATCGATCCGATTAGTTTTATTGATAAAGAAGCGTTGTGAAGCTCGTCCCCCCTCACCTCCTTTTATAGAGATGAGGGGGAACCAACTAATACATAGTCCTACGGGTCGGGTTGGGCTTAGAACAACCAACCGACCTTTATTCTATTAGCTATTTAGGAAACTCGGAAGTTATCCTCTAGACACGACTTAGGCTAATTAAAGACTATTACATAACAATATGAAATGTGATGTGTCGATAGGCAAGCTCATGGATTTCCTTCTCGTGTTTTACGTGCATTACAAATTACCAAAATTTGTAAAATGTAAGTCTATATAAGGCACTAATTTATAGTACTCTTTGGATAATTTTTTTAAAAAAAAACCAGTAATCTCTCATTGCTTTTCGCGTATTTTTTCACAAACGAAACACAACTCCCATTTCGCAAACAACAAAAGTTAGTAACATTCTCATAACAACAAAAGACATACAGCCATACATGGATTCAAAATACTACTGTATATATCATATATACAACAAACACGTAAAGAATGAAGAAGCAGCAAGGGCTTTCAGTCGTGTTCTGATGCACACCAAGTCTTTGTCACACTCATACACGTATGACATCAAAACAACTATATATGACGTTACTAGAAAGCGAAGCAATCTGGGCCGAATCTTAGGAACCAAATTAGAAGTAGCGAAAATATTTTGATGGAAATGGCATCATTCGATCAACTAATTAAGTAGTGATTCATAAATCATAATAATGTTAGAGTAGCGTACTTTTAATAAAGATGCTACTCGAATAATGTGATCAACTTATACAGTTTACATATGATCTAATTTAATTATGTTGTGGTAACACAAGGGAGTATATATAAAGACAATACATTCGGGATCAAACTGAAAATAAAATTAACGAAATTGATCCATGCTTGCTACCACCTTTGATTAGTCTAACCATATACGAACCCTCTATAACGATCCGAAGAAAGTTTGCTCATGATCATTTTGACTCTCTCAAGATTTAAGCCAACTGCTAGAGCGATCAACATGGACCCATGGAAGGGTTCATATATCATTTGGCTCGTCTTATTTTTCAGGGCTCACAATCTGCTAGATTGATCAGAAACATTAGCAGATATATCGCCTTACAATGATTATGGTGGATCAGTTTCAGGCTTTCTGGAACTTGCGCGATGTCCAGGTGATCGGTGACAAATTTACATAGATTGCATTTTCTGTTTGGTCCCATGTGTATTGTCTCTCCTATGTATATCTATGTGACTTCAAGTAAACTTAACGAACTAAACACCATCGGAAAACTCGTAACAATGGGAAGTACCATAATGTAGCATAGTCGTGCTCGTAATCAGATACTACTGTTCTATTGTGATAAGGAGGTCCTTTTACCTTTTTTGATATATAGCACATCTAGAAAAATATTAAACAATGAGGGAGATAACGAAGAATTGCAAAGGCTCTTTGTACGTGAACCTTAGATCATGGGTTCAAGTCCGGCTAAAGCCCTTCTTTCTGTATCTTCTTCCTTTTTTTTGCATCAAAACCATTTAGTTTATCCCTTTAAGTTTTAATTACTCCAACCTTCCTCGTATGTTTTGATGTTTATACAAATAGTTATGATGCAAATAGTTATAATAATAAATATTTAATTTTATAGATGTACAAGGCAAGCGAAGAACAGACTGCCTCGCAAGCTTTTTTTAAATTGCAAAGTTAATTTTATGATACTATGTATGTGGATTTATGTGTCATAACATTGTTATTAATAAGGCGTTGAATTCTTTCGGTGTAAAGAAACCAAAGGTATCAAATGCAAAATGAATAACCATGTGGTGATTTTCAATGCATTATTTTTCGTGTTTAGTCACTTTGCATGAGGCGGCTTTCAAAATAATCTGACCCATTGTAAAACCTCGACTACTCAACCCTAGAAGAAGAAAAACACATTCAATGGTTAAAGATAACGTATACGATCTTTGGTTTTAAAAAGTTCTTAAATAGACATGGATTAATCAAATGTTGTAAGAATGTGTTTGAGCTCGAACTTCACTTAGTGGGTGTTTGGATGTGCTTATTGAAAACATATTATTCATTTTGAAAACTCCATTTTAAAAAAATCATCATTTTGAAAACTCCATTTTAAAAAATAGTGTTTGGATTTGATATTCCAGTTTGAAATCGCAATAATCAAATAATCACTTTTTGAGTGTTTGGCAAATTTGATTATTTGATAATAAACTCCATTTTGAAAGCTTACATTTCCACAACTCCATTTTGAAAATGAAATAAGTAGCTCCCCACTAACTTTTTCAAAACTCCATTTTGGAGCTTCTAAACGCAAATAATCACTTATCTCCATTTATTACCCAAACACTTTTTTTAACTTATCTCCATTTTGGAACTGAGATTTGGAGATAATCTCCTCCAAACCGCACATCCAAACACCCCCTTAATGTCACTACACTTGAACTATACTGAACTATCAATTGATATGAAATCGAGCTTCTTAACTCATAGTAATAATTTCTTCGAGTAATTTGAAGATATTCGAGCTCTTGAAAGCTCCTCGAGCCAAACCCGATTCACCATCATCATAAAAGCTCGTCGAAGTGTATAACGAATTAAGCGCTTGATTTAATTGTCTACTTTTTTAAACTTGAATATACGATATGTTTGCTTAGTCATTTGAATAATAGTTTATTTGAATAATAGTTTCGCAAAAAGACTTCATTCGACATGTTAGCATTGAACACGAGAGTCGTATAATACGTCTAAAAAAGCATCTCACTTGCTCAACATCATTTTCTCTTAAAAGAGCGGGTGTTTAATAGTAGAAAAGTTGTAAAATAAGTTTGTGTAACGATTAATGAGCCTAAGACTTTTGTATGTATATATATCAACACTCTTTACAAAAACTGTTTTTTCCGGTTGGTCCCACGTGTATTGTCTCTCATTTATATGTAAATTTAAAAAACTAAACACCATCGAAAACTTACTGAAAACAATTTGTGATAATAATATCAGGTGGAGGTTGTGGAAGAATGACAAAGGGTCTTTGCACCTGAACCTTTGATCATGGGTTCAAGTCCTTGCCAAAACCATTCTCTCTCTGACCTACATCTTTTTGTCAATAATCTATTTATACGATCATCTCATATCTTAACTCATGATAATTTGCATGAGTAAATGAACATACTCGAGCTTCTTAACTCATAATGATCATCATAAAAGCTTGTCGAACTATATAATGAATTCAGCGCTTGATTTATAAGTTATGGAGCTGAATGTATTGTCTCGCAAACCCAGCCATGCTTGGTTATGATTGTCTACTTTTTTAGTATAACAATTACTAGCTTAATGACCGTGGAATCACGAGATAAGTTAGAAAATTTAATTTGTAAGAAGTGTTTAAGAGAAATAGACAATGAATAATGTAAGCATGAAGCATTAATATATGAAACAAAGAAAAACCGAGAGTAAATATGTATCATTACACGATATAATTTTTTTATTTTTTCAAACATTAAAATAAAAAGATCCATGCGTTTTCAAGTCCAAAGTTGATGATCTTGAGTATGAGACGATGTTTTTCATACATGCGTAGTTGTTTGGCAAATTCCAATGCATCAACACCTATATGTTGACATAAAAATGCAATTAGACTTTAGTTAAAAATGTCTTGGATAAAAAAGTGAATCATTGACAAAACATGTAGTAACATGAATGAACTTTAAAATTAACATACCTGAACATTGGTCATAGATTGTGAAGAACTTCTTTGTACACCACGTTGGTAGTAGTCTTTGATATATTACCATCCTCATCACAAACGATAACTTTCAACCCTTTTTTGCTTTTTACTCGTGAAACAGCAACGTAAAGTTGTCCATGGGTGAAAACAGGCCGTGGAAGATATAAACCAACTTTTGAAAGAGATTGGCCTTGACTTTTGTTTATGGTCATGGCGAAAGAAAGTGACAAAGGAAGTTGCTTTCTTACAATCTTTACCGGTAAACGTTTATCACTCGGTGTAATTCTCAACCTCGGTATGATAACTTTTTTTCCAAAGTTTGTTCCGTTAATGATTTGTGCACTAATGGAAGTTCTTGTTAAATGTAGAACTTGGAGTCTTGTCCCATTACACAAACCATTTGCTTGATCTATATTTCGCAACAACATAACCGGAACTCCAACTTTTAAAACGATTCTATGGTTTGGAACACCTGAGAATTTCAACCCATTAATAAATTCTGTAGAGAAAACCGACTGATCTATAGCAGCGCCACGTTCGGTTTTATCTATGCTATCGCAACTTAAGAAAACCATTTCTTCTCCGCGGAATTTCTCCAACAATTTCTCGTTAATATTGTCAACAATTTCGTTTGTTGGAGCAAGAATAGCCTTTTCTTGGAAGTACACAGGGTCATCAATATTATCCAAAAGGTTTGGATAGGTAAAATCGACAATAGATTTTACCGGGTCATCACTTTCATCAACTCGTATTTCTTCGGGTACATCTATTTCAACCTCACCGTCATTAGGATCACCAAGTTCTCCAGATTTACTGTTTATTAAATCTTTATTGTTTTGTGATTTTACTGTTTATTAAATCTTTGTCCAGATTTATGTAACTTCAATTAAAGACAACATTTTTCAAGTACTGCAAAACTACGATCAGTTTTAATATTTTTTTAGTGAAATAAGAGAAAATGCTTACCCAGCTCAATAAAATGGATACCCTGATTAATTTTGTCATTGTTCAATTTATTAAATGATTTTAAAGATACACAAAAATAAAATAAACAAATGTCCATTGCCTGCATGAATGTAAGATGTACTGTGGAAGAAGAATGTTTTAGGCACTATTCCCTTTCATGGATCAAAATTAGAATAAAGCCCACTTGAAATATCACTCACATTCCAGGCCCAATAACACTTTTAGTAGCAGTTAGTATAAGGTATAGGTATACTGGAAATTGAAATATCAGTTTAAAAGCTTTGATTGTTTGTAGTATCGATTTAGATGATTTGTTATTCTAATTTTTCAAAATGTATAACTGCAACTGTAGTGTGTCGTTTTTTATATATATTTCATAATTAACTTTAATTCATGTATACTTTATTATTGTTTATAACTACTCATGTTTTGGTTCGTTACAACGACACTATGATTTAATTCAATGAATTTAGATATTACATTATGATTGTATAGATGTGTATGAATATGACGGAATTAATGCACCCTATCCCTATTTACTTATTCCGTCACTGTTTACTTTATATTTACGGTATGTATGGTTATTTGTACCAAACACAGGATGAGTTGCCAATTTATTTTCGAGGCCAACCAACACAACATTACAACTCAGCAAGTAAGTGTACACTACGTGGTTTTATCAGCCTTTTCCATTACAATCATTGGCATTTAAATTTTATTGAAATGATTAGTCATTACGAATCATAATTGAATTATTGTATAACAACACACAAGTGTTACCAACCTTTTTCGCTTCAATTATTTGGTCCGGCAGTCCATGGTTGTATCTGGTCAACAACAAAGGGACAAAACATAAGGTGTGGGTAACGAAATCAAGTGGTACACAGAAATATGCTTTGTACTCCAATGAATGGAAAAATTTTGTAACTGACAGTAATTATACTCGAGTAAGTAATTTTCACTTCATTCGGGAGGGTGAAGATGAATTTTATGTGACAGCATATGACAATACTGGGGCAGAAATTAATGGGTATGATAAAGTTGGTTACAGACAAATGAGATGCTTGGTTACTCTGGCAACAATAGATTAAACTCCGGTAAGTAAACGCACAAACTGGTTATATTGTTATATTTCCGTATAGTAATATAAAAAATGTAACTCAGTTTTTCATTTGAAATTATGTTATTGCAGCCACTTCCTTAAAAATTCCTTCAAAATATCAATGGAAAACAAATAACTGTTAAGGTTTCTGATACGGATGTTTCTTCTGTCACTCGGTGTCGTGTGAAACTATCTGACAATGGAGTTGGGCATGTTTTTTATGGTAAGGGATGGAATACCGTGTGTAATGTGGAGTTTCTTGAAGCTGGTAATAAATTAGTTTTCACTAATTTCTTGGACAACAATGTGTCTATGGTACCCTTTAATGATGACGGCATTGGCCCTCGTTTTGAGACCGTCCCAAGGATGCCTCTGAACAGTCGAATTCCATTCATGCGAACCCCAACTGATAAAGGTATGTTACTGACACTAAATTTTTTTCCTTAAACAACTTATTAAGAAAATTGTTTAAAATATAAAGGGTGCCTCTTTATAATTTCGTTTATTGTAGCTTATTAATTTAGTACATTACCTGGTTTGCGTATTAGTTTTTTTTTTTTCTATTGGCAATCGTAGACGAAAGGATGCAACATGAATGTGTATGAAAAGGACATTCTGAGCACGAGAATGAAAATAAATGCTTTTATACTCCCATTGTGGCCTATGTAACTGCACGGAACCGCCTCGTAAGTTTATATAAGTTTGATATATGTATTTAATTTAATGTTTATATTTAAGATTTTATTTAACTAAAATGGTATTTCTTATGTTTATATACTTTTTTGTTTTTTTTGTAGACAATACCAGCTGACTTCGTTAGGACACATAGGATTATCAAGTATCACAATGCAATTCTATTGCATGATGCTAAGTCATTTTATGTCGATATTGATTTGGAACCTCATCCAGAAAGTCCTGAAAGAAAAGACCACATGACAATCAGACCTCAATGGAAGAATGTCGTGGAAGAATGTGGTTTCAAGGCTAACAAAATGGTCAGAGTCAAGATGGTAGAGAAAGTAATTGACGGTGTTCAGACAGTTGATGAAAGGCACCCAGTCATGATACCGGCCTTTCACATGTGTTAAAGAAACTGCTGGATAAAGCCATGTGTTTTTATGATGTATTTTGCCAATATTAGTATCGGTGCGTTAGTAAGAGTCAATTGTGACTAACACTCTAGTGAACTCTTTTATAAATAATGTCATGTAGACAATAGTTGAACATGTACCCTATATTTTGGTAAACAATGTATGCTCTTAGCATCCATGTAGGTAGGGTACGATATTATGTTTTATGTATCCGTAAAGCCTCCCTTGATTGGCCTATTGTGTACTTTGAACCTTTTTATTATTGATAATGTATGTTTTATTATTGTGGTTAGTTATAGTTTAAATTGTTTTGTTTATGTTGTAATGATTTGTCAACAACACTTGAAGTACATTTTATTTTTGTTAATGACGTGTATGACAGTATGAGGTTGATGAACTTGTATCACAAAAAGAAATGTAAGGCTAACATAGATAATGCTACTGCATAATGTTTAAACAAAAAATCAGACATAAACAATCAAAACCTGATAAACAACTTGTAACTAAAACCAAGAAATAAACTATAAACCTTATACGAAACAATAACATCAACTGAAATACTAAATCATCTTGTATCACAAAAAGAAATGTAAGGCTAACATAGATAATGCTACTGCATAAATTTAAACAAAAAATCAGACATAAACAATCAAACCTGATAAACAACTTGTAACTAAAACCAAGAAATAAACTATAAACCTTATACGAAACAATAACATCAACTGAAATACGAAATCATCTTGTATCACAAAAAGAAATGTAAGGCTAACATAGATAATGCTACTGCATAATGTTTAAACAAAAAATCAGACATAAACAATCAAACATGATAAACAACTTGTAACTAAAACCAAGAAATAAACTATAAACCTTATACGAAACATAACATCAACTGAAATACTAAATCATATTGTATCACAAAACCAATAAAAAGACAAACTCACATGTAGTCACATTTAAACAAAACATAAGAATTTAAATAAACATTAAAACTTAACTTGTATCACAAAACCAAGTAAAAGACTAAATCAAGTAAAAAACACCAGTCATATTAAATTCATAACTAAAAGAACAAATCAACTAAAATACTAACATAAGACACCACTGAATGTAGTCTGTTTTTTACTAAAAAACAATAAACAAACATTGAAATATGATAAATAACTACAAAATAAAACACTGAAAATATAATTTGTATTTCAAAATAAACAAACACCAAATAAATTCCTGATTTCAAACTAATCAGGCATTAAACCAAGCATACTGTTTTGCAAGCAAATTATTGAAAAGGAAACACAGCAAACACATAATGTTATTGCAACATGCACATATAATGCATTTGTAAAAGCCATAGTGCAGAAACAATCAAAGGCCTTTCTCAATCTTAACTTCGACAGCCTTTTTCTTCACATTGGTTGACTCGCTACCAATTTCATCATCTGCTGGCCTCTTATTCTTCCCATCAGATATCACTTCAATATCACCATCTTCACCATTTTTGTTATTTTGTGTCTGCACCGGGGTGGTGTTTTCATCTTGTGACTGCAAATCCAATGGAGTTATGTTGTTACGGACGACAAAACTTGTTGCTTCCGAATCGTTCTACAACAAATATTAAACACGTTTTAGTTTATGATTCTTGCCAAAAAAATAACTGAAGTCAAATATGATATTATTTACCTTGATTGGTGTGACGCCAATACAGATACTTTCAATGATATCAGGATCATCAGACAATCGCAAGACGGTGAACACTGGAAGTAGTTTTTTGATGTTGTAAGAGTCAATTGTAACCTTAAAAACATATTTTTTTTCCAACCAACGCCGTAATCTCAGTGGGGAACTTATCTTTGAACTCCACCTACAACCAAATCAGAGTTGTGTTAAAATTTTCATCTCATTATAAAAGTGAATGGATTATTTTCAAAAATTATGATTAATACCTTCCCATATTTATCACACATTTGATACGCAGATCTGTCAACTAATGGTTGGATTTCATCGTTCCATAAGGTTAACGATATGGTTCCAGTTTCATCTTGAACACGTAACTGAACCTTGAACCTGGCAAAAAAAAATACAATGTGTTGTAATATTAACAGATTTTAAAAACAATGAATCTATAATGGTAAATAGAACACTTAAAAATAAACTCACAAGGTTTTAATACTCGTGGTGCATTTGCATTTGGTGCAATACCAATCATCTTTGCCTCCAACTGTTTTTTTAGTATCAGTATCTTCAAGATCAACAATGTCTTGTGAGCGTACTACCTTTTTGTTGCATTTGTGACAACCAATGTACCACCAACCCTCATCTTCATGAATTGCTATTATAGTTCCGACAATAATAGTCGTAACGCCCTAAATTGATTAACAAAACAAAAGTTATTATTTTATAAATTTCCACAAACAACAACACAAATGATGCGTAAACATTAACACATATACTTCTAATAGTATACCTGAGCAACGTCCAATAACTCAGCAATGTTTTTTGGAGGATGTTGAGTGGTGAAAAGGTCTTTGGTTGAGTTTTTAGAAGCTGTAGAAATACGAACTGAGGTATTATCAGAGTTTTCATAATCATCTGCATTGAACAACCTGTATACCAAATTATAAGTTGGTTAAATTTCAGGCCATAATCTACATATTTATAAAACACTAAAATGTTTACAAAAAATACCTTTGGATGTACTCCTTCACATCATGAAATTCCTCCTTAACCATTGGGACGGTAGCATCGAACAGGAACAACTTAGTGCCGTTATCCGTTTTGCACACACATTTGACCTTGTACATAATATGTTTATAATTTAGTAAGGGAAACAAAATCAAGGCATAAATTGAATATTTTCCAAAGAAACATCTATTTTATATGAGTAAAAACTAACCGTCCCAAATTTTCATCATTCCCAGCATAAGAACTACAACGATCTAATCATGATCAGCACAAGTACTCAAGAAGTCATTGAATTGTTGAGCAAAGTTACCCCACAATGTACACTTAAGTTCGTTACCCCTACAGATGTAAACAAAAGAGAATCACAAATATAGTTCAACAGAAACAAAGATAAAATTACATTTTCACTGGAAATAATATATGTTCATACTCATGATCACGCAAAGTAAGCGGTTTCTTTTTTCCAGACTTTCCGTTCTTATCATAGTTGTCCAAATCGTCACACGCAGTCACATGTCCAATGATATCTGTAAATCAATACAAAATATTTCTGTAAATCATCAGCAGGTTTAAAATAAATACGATTAGAAGTAACGTTGTAAAACTATTTACTAAAAGAACATACCAAATTGGCCATCTTCTTCTTGTTTCAATGCAATAATGAAACTATAAGGCCTAAAATCAAAACCATATACTGATCCAGAATAATCAGTCAATGGTTTCACAACAGTGTTGGACAAAAAACTGATTCGTAGGGCTCTATTAACCATACGATATTTTGGCTGAAGTTCACCCAAGCTATAGCGTTCTAAACTAACAACAGTTCCTTCCACAAGCTGATCTTTGAATTGATTCACCAAATCCATACGCACAGTTGCCTGCATTCTTGTGTTCTGCAAAACAATAATCAAAATTAACATTACAATTTTAATTTTCACCTTCAAAAACATCTGATCTACACGATTTAAAATCTAAATTCACTTACTTTCTCATCCATAATGATGAGTTCCATGTTCTGGATATGTTCCTTTCCATACATTTTTTGCATCCATGTCCTAAGAATTCTTACACGTAAAATGATATTGTCCTTCACTGGAGACAAATCATTAACAAAACCTGCAACAAAATTAGCCATAGGTATGATTAAAAAGCTTGTGAATTTAGGGATCACAGGAATGTGAAAAGAAAGACAACGATAATGGACATTATATAGCGTCCTTGTTCTTGGTTAATTTAGGCAAAAATATTGTATCTAAAATTTAAATGGTTTCATCCAGCGATTTTACAGAAAAATAACAGTTAATATTGATTTAGTTTACAAAAATATTTACCAATTTTTAAAATTTGAAAATTTGTCAAAGATAAGAAGATAAAATTTTTGCTGAAACGCGTTTTGTTATAAAATTTTCCAAAATTATAGGTTTTCGTTAAATGGTATTAAAACCTTAACAGAAATATTGTAACTGACTAACAAAAAACATACGTACAAAATTATATGTGCTTTTATAGGCCGAACTTTTGTTGGGCTATTTTTAAAGAACATGTCCACTACATTACCATTACCAAAATACCAAATCAGACTGTGTAAAATACTTGTGGCATTGGGATGTTGTACATGACATTATTTAAGGAAACCTATTTAATTCTTGCATTTAATTTTCATGCTTAAAGGAGTTGTAACATATTCTGTTTTATTATATAAAATAGATTTCTTAGCTATGTTGCACGGAAACGCCCACAAGATGCCGTGCCCGTCCCAGAAACGGAAAACGGCTGGAAACGCCCAGAAACGCGATGGAAACGTTTTGGGAAAAAGAGAAACGTTTCATGGTGATCGGAAACGTCGAGGCTTGAGGAGAAACGTGAGAGAAACGTTTTTTTTTTTGCTTTAGACACGTTTCTGGTGATGTTTTTCGATGAAAAAGTGACATTTTCAGGTGACTGCGTTATGAAGGAGAAAGAAAGGGTAAAGCCGCTGATTTGATGAATAAAGATAGATATGTAGGGTTTTTGTTTTTATTGGTATTATATATATGGGCTAAGTATTAAATTAGGTAAATGGGAAAAAACAACCGGTTTATATGTGCTACACTACAAAATAAATGACATTTACTTACTCAAAGTTTTCCTTACTAATAAAATTTATAATCATTTAAGTCACTATAACTTTTCCTTACTAAAACACAATGCATATAAAAGTAAGCAAAAACATTTGCTTACTCTTTTCCCTACTAAAAAAAGAGTCATTAAAAGTTTTATACTTTTGCTTACTCAATATTGAGTAAGTAATGACCTTTAGTGCTCCCCTCTATTACTTACTCTTTTTCTTAAGAGTAGGAGTTGATAAAAATTAACTTTTGATGACTCTTTTTTAGTAGAAATTAATAGAAAATACTTTTGCTTACTCAATATTGAGTAAGTATAAACTTTTAGTGCTCCCCTCTATTACTTACTCTTTCACATTTAATTTAGTAGGTAAATGGGCCATTAAAAAAACAACCTGCTGTTTATATTTGCTAGTAGGCTTGATTTGCAATATTTTGTATAAACCATATAAAGTATTTAATTAAAGTTATTAAATAAAATAATAAAATACACAAACGTTTTTAGCCGTAGCCGTTTCTTGAAGTTGCGCGATGTGCTAGTCATTCGTGACAAATTTACAAAGATAGCATTTTCCATTTGGCATGTGATGTATTGTCTCGCATATATATATGTAACTTCAAGTAGTTTTAACCAGGGGTGGAGCTAGTAGGGGACTAGTGGGTGCTAAGCCTCCCCTAATCAACCTATTTCATTGATTTTTCA
This sequence comes from Glebionis coronaria, assembly GCA_025667525.1. Lineage (NCBI taxonomy): Eukaryota > Viridiplantae > Streptophyta > Magnoliopsida > Asterales > Asteraceae > Glebionis > Glebionis coronaria. Next base: position 587,074,922 of record CM046880.1, on the reverse strand, counting down.
TGTGTATTACAAGCCGTTTTTCAAATATGTTCTATATTGAGCCTCCCCCATCACTATGACTTGTTCTTTTAATTTAACTAAAAATCCTGGCTCCGCCCCTGGTTTTAACAAATAAGCACCTTCAAGCATTTTCTGTTACATGTTGGAAATCGGCACTTGCCTCTACAGGATTTTCTGCTGCTTTTGCTCGGAACTTTGTTGATCAGCATATATTGCATGTTCTACAAAGAGGCTTGATGTCTACTAGAGTCTAGATGGAATAAAAGTGTTCCAATAAAAATTAACGCAAAGGAATAGATGTTGGCTCTTTTTTGTGTCCCGTGTTAGCGATCACGTAGACAATGTTGATCATCTTTTCTTCTTTTGCGAGATGGCTCGTGATCTTTGTGGTTTATTGGCTAGATGGCGTGATTAGGAATTTAGGATATTCCAGTGTTGTCTAATATTGCGGAGGGGATTTCGTGGTTAGATGTTTGTCAGATGACGAAGACGTCTAGATTCATTCTTAGAAGGATTGCATTTACGACGATGTGGTCTATATGGAATTTCTATGATGCTTCGATTTTTTTTACTTCGAGAAGCTAGCTGACTTACAGATTCTATTGTATATCAATTGTTTTTTTCTAAATTAAATTCAAGGATACGTTTTAGGTGGATAGTTCATTTAAATTGATTTACAACTTCCCAGGTTTGTAAACTGTAAAGCCAAATATAAACCAGTGATTTGTAGAGACTGTCACTGTTGTGATCCTCTTAGTTTTAAAAAGTTATTATGATATTTTGTATATTTAAAAACTGATTTAATCAGGTTAAGAGGTTGGAGAAATGGCAAAGAATCACTCCTCTTATAGTGTTGGTTATGAGTTCGAGTCCATCTAAAGCCATCTCTTGAATGTCTTTATCTTTTTGAATAAATGTCACAACTCTCTTCATCTTTTTAAATAAATGTCACAAGACACCGGGCACTTAGGACATCCATTATAGTGGTTCATAAAGTTATTAAAATGTCTAAAAATTTGTAAACTATAATGAACATCTATTTCAGATTTAATGCATTTTAATTGTTTGAGAGGTTTGTAAATTTTGATGAGGTTTATTAATAGTGAAAATAGGTTTATAAATCAGTATGGTTTGTAAATTAATGCTATAACACACTAATAAACTTATATTAACGGTTTATCATAATCGATGCTCTTAGTAGAATCCGATAAGTGGTGGTACTAAATAGGATAGACTATCCGGTTGAAAATGTTTTGACTAGTTTGGGTTCGAGTTGATCCGAACAAAGTTTTTTCTGTTTTATTCCTAATATTTTTAATAGATTAGTCTCTAAATTACAACAAATGAGCAATTTTGTGAACATTTTACTCACATTCGGGTTACACGAACTTGAATTTTCTCGATATGTATTTACCCGAACTCCGATAACCCAAATTGAATAGAGTCGGTTTCGAATATGTTATTTACAGCCACAACCAACAAGTCCCAAAACCAGCACAAAGGGCTCACGATCTACAAGATTGATCAGAAGCTTTAGGGGATATCGCGTTACAATGATCATGGTGGATCAGTTTCAGGCTTTCTCGAACTTACACGATGTCCATGTCTATCGTAAAGCCTAGTGAATTGTTCTAATGGAATGTGCCAAAAAAAATGAATACGGAAAGTAATTTTAACAAACTAAACATCATCGAAAACAAATTGAAAACAATACATTAAAAGTTGTCACTAATTATAATCAGCAAGTCAATTAAAGCGTTCACTCGCACAATAAAATGTCAAGTACAAAACCAACTGTTCTAAAGCAGTTGGCCACTTGGGTTCCTCCTGGAGCTTAAGGAAGGGTTTGGTCATGGGTTCAAGTCTTGCAAGAGACAAAAAAACACATGATTTTCCTTCTTAGTGCAAAGCCGTGAGTTATATGGGTTTCCCCTAGTGGTTCGGGTCCCGGGGCCTGCCCGTTATAGATGATATAACTCGGGGTCGGATTTTAGTGAGATTGAGGTGCCGTTCTTGAAAAAAAAAAATACATAATTAAAATGTTATAATGGTTGGGTTTTTGCTAACAGCCTTATGGGTTATGGGTTGTTTTTAAAATTATCATAATTAAAATTAAATATTTAATTAACATAAAAAATTTTGAAAAAAATTCACGTTTGGTCCCTATCGTTTACCCCAAACATCAAGTTTGGTCCCTATCTCAAACTAAGTGCACAGATCGTCCCTATCGTTTACACTTTGGATCAAAATTGATCCCTATCTTAGATGGGCGTTAGTTTTCTCCGTTAAGTTCAATGGACAGAGGGGTATTTTGGACTTTTCTATATTATCAAGTGGGACCCATAAAATTACATTAATTTTTTAATTAATTTTATTATATTCTTTTTTTTTCTTTCTTATCTTTCTCACCTCTCTCTCCTGCAAACACTATCATCAATCATCAAGTTTGGTCCCTATCTCAAACTAAGTGCACAGATCGTCCCTATCGTTTACACTTTGGATCAAAATTGATCCCTATCTTAGATGGGCGTTAGTTTTCTCCGTTAAGTTCAATGGATAGAGGGGTATTTTGGACTTTTCTATATTATCAAGTGGGACCCATAAAATTACATTAATTTTTTAATTAATTTTATTATATTCTTTTTTTTTCTTTCTTATCTTTCTCACCTCTCTCTCCTGCAAACACTATCATCAATCATCATCTAACACAAATCCCAAATCCACCCATCTGCTAACCGGATCTTGTTATATCACATAAAACCGTTTTAGATCTATACATTACCAATCTCACAGCTTATCAGACTAAACCACTAAAACCGCAACTTCATCTACCCCTGAAGAAGCTCTTCGGGTGTTGCAGCAGGGTCAAGATCCCAACATCCATCCGGCAAATTAAGTCCTTCCCCTTTAAGCAAATAAGACGGAACCTGATGTGAGAGGCGCGACATTTCCCTCCATGGAATCCAACAAACCGCATGCTCATCAGGGTCCCTTTGATAAACCGTTTTATACCCTTTTACCTTAACCAAATTAGCCACACGAACTCCATGCTCCTCAGAATAGTCACCAACAATCTCCACCATTTCATACTGATGAACGACTTCTTTTGGTGTTTTTCTATTCCAATTTTCTGACCAATTCCAGTACACAGCCCAAATGTCCCCACTTTTCGGGTATATTCTAACACACCCCCCTCTACCAGCCTTTTCTCTTCCTAGAAGATGAGAAAATATGTTGACTTGGTCAACAACATCGGAATGAAAAGCACGAAGACTTCCACATGATTTAGTGAATCCATATTCAATCCATTTCACATTACCAAATTCTGTATCCGTTTTTGAGTTTAGATAACTGATATGAACCCGAAAGGGTTTTACTGACGTAACTTGACGGATCAAACAGTAAAGACGAGGCATACTAACAACTTGGTTTTACTAGTTGAAAGTTCGTTTCTCGGTATCTTCTCGAATTGATTTCCGGTTAATTGTGTGAGATTAGTTGTTCTTGGTGGAGCAAATATTTTTGGTTTTGGCAAAGTAAATGTGCAAGACTTAATAATAAAGGACGGGAAATTAAAACTAAAACTAGTTGAAACGTAAACGGTGCATATTTAAAACTTTAAAAGTAAATGACGTGAAATTAACTAACGTAAAATTAAAGCTTGACGAAAAGTAAATTGACAACAAAATAAAAACGCGGAACGAAATTAAAATAGACTAAAAATAAAACGAGAAAAATTGACATTTAAACTAAAGCAAAATCGTAAAACAAATCAAAATCAACCCATCGGAATACACCCGATCGGAATCCAATTGGAATCCGATCGGAATGTACCCGATCGGAATGTTAAAGAGCCATGATCGGAATAACTACTAAAATCATCCAGATCGGAATGTTAGTAAACATTTCAGATCGGAATATAACTAAAGACACACAATCGGAATGATGAAAAATGCATACAATCGGAATATGTAACAATGGCCAAATCGGAATAGCAGCTAATAGTTCCTATCGGAATACTTAAAAAGAGAGAAGATCGGAAAAGCTAAACCCTTTTCCGATTTGCCAATCGGAAAAAGGGTGTGGTCACTGGTCGCAATAACAGATCGGAAAGGGGTTTTAAAACCCTTTCCGATTGGTTTCTTGATCCGAAAAATAAGCAAAAGTCATAAGCTATGGTAATAAGCTTCGACTCAAAACTAGAACGAATCTAAAGAGAGATGAACTCAATAAGCATGAAAAAACAACTTATCAAACTTAAAAGAAATAAACTTTAAAATCAAAACATAAAATAAAGGAACTTTAAGTAAAGAAAATTTAAAAAGATCAAAACTTTAAATGAGAACTTGATGAAAAAGATGAAAGAAACAAGATGAAGATTAACAAGAAAGATTAATAACATGAAGATTAGAACAAGATTAAGCTTAAAAAGTAAAAGTTTGATTGAAAACAAGAAAGATTAAAAGATGAAAGATTAAAGTTCTAGAGAGAGAAACTGTCACTTTATCTCTCTAAAACTAAAACTACTCCTACTCCTCACTAAAACTAAACTAAAATGACTAACTCCCTTCATGTGGTGACATGAAGGGTATTTATAGGAAAGGGAAGTGGTTGGTGTCTTCCTCTTTTCTTTCTTTCTTTCTTCACGTCTTTTCGTCTTTTAAGTTCTTCGACTTTTCGACTTTGTCTCGGCATTAAATAAAACTCGTCTTATAATTTGTTTATTTATTAGACTCGAGTTCTTCGGCTTTAATTAAACTTCCGTCTTTAGACTTGTTCTTCGATAAATCTTCAGAATAGGCCTTGGACTTCCGTTCTTTTTGCACTCTTGATCTCTTGACTTCGTCTTTTGTCGTTTTCTTCGATAAAAGCCCGTGAATGCCGTGTTTTCTCCACTTTTCACTTTTTCGTCCTAAATCACAACAAAAACACAAACCACGCATAATTCCGACATAAATGACATAAAATACACGTTTTGGCTCGGTTATTATTGTAATTAAGTGGTAAAAAGGATGGGTGTTTTCACACCTATCAAATCCCCTACACTTAACCATTGCAATGTCCTCATGCAATGCATTAGTTACAAAGCACTTTTACATTTTTCATCACAATCAATCCACGTTGGCCTTTATTAAAGAGATAGAAAATTATAAACATATAGAGTAAAGAAATAAAAAACATACCATGGGTTTTGAAAATGTCGTGAATGATCATCATCCTCAAGTTTTCACTTTCTCCAAACCAAGCTTAGAAACAAGATCATTGTTATTATAAGTTAGCAAACTAACACGAACTCATGTGGGCCAATTATTCACTTAGACTCCCTTATTCCTAGGTGTATCTCTTATATTTTATTGTTGTCTTGAATGATCACGAGGATGCATTGTTTGACTTATTTCGATAGTTATTTAGGCTGAAAATAAAGTGAACCATTTAATCAATAGTTAGCTAAAGGACCAAATCTTTTAAAACTGCTTCTCGGGACCTCATAAAGTTCATATCTTGGCATAACTCGCTTCACGATTTGAGACCTTTCTCGGACCGATATTTGGCAGGGACTTCATACTTCGAATCTTGAGAGACGTTCATGAAATAATGGTCTTCTCTTCATAATAGGAATTTCTTCACTTGAAGTTTTGAGTGATTCTTCATCTTTGGACCACGACTTCTTCATTTTTCTCCAATCTTTATTTTGGACTTTGAGATACAACGATCCGCCTCCTTTTAGGACTAGGATCTATTTATCCTCATACCTTGTTAGGGCCTTTTTGGATAGACTTCTCCATGATCTTTTGGGGAGTTTGCTTTTCGTCGTGTGTCTCGATCCTTCATATAGATTTTCGATAAATGATTCTTCACATCACTTTTGGATCTTTAGCAACAAAATGTAGCCCTCATGCCTTGTTAGGGACTTTTCGGACTCGCCAATCTTCGCATCCCGCTTCAATAAGTTATGCCTTGGCTATGAACTCTAATCCGTACCGAGCAACTTTTAAACGATCTGGGGCTAGAAGCTAGGTAACTTTTTAAATCGTACAACCTTATTTATTAGCAGATAAATTTATTAACAAGCGGAGGGAGAATAAGCTTATAATTAACTCACATAAATTCACGAAAGAATACCGAACTTATAATTGACTCTATCATCTCTCGTTCTCCACAATTTAAAATCTCAAGGAATGAGACTCGTGGATGCTTAGCCTATTAAATCAAAGTTTTGGGTTTTCGAGTCGCCTATAGGATCTTGCAAATTCTTAGACTTTTTCAAGTTTAGAAATCGCATTTTAAAGTTCCCTTGATAAACGACTCTCTAGGATCAATTATAGGAACTTGCGAAAAGTTCTTGTTCTTAACTCGTGAGAGTTAAGACTTTCGCGTTTTATAGCTCCCTATATAAAAGCCTAGCAAAACTTGACTTAAACACGTTAAGGATACTAGCTAGAGTAAACTCGGGTTGAGTCAAAAGATTCACAACGTTTGAAAATTAAAACCACTTATTAAACATTTATTCTAATAAAGAAAGAAAATAACTATACAAAGGGAAAAACATATAGGCCAAAATAGATCAAAATTTTTGAAAAATGTCGAAAAATTGATTTTCCGGTTAAAATGAGGACAAATACAAGGAAAAGACCACTTAACTTCGATAGAAGTCCCCCTACACTTAATATAAACATTGTCCTCAATGTTTAAGCATGTGGGAGTAAACTCCCCTACACTTAGGACATTGTGCACGTTGTTTAAATCTCGCTAAGGAAAAGATAACTAAAGTGAATTCAATGTGAACATATAAAATATGAAATATTGAATCACAAGAGTTTAGGATAGAACCGGGAAGATAGGAACACGGTCTCACGGTTCGTCAAAAATCATCAAGATGCTCTCTGAAGCTTTAATCCCTGCACATGATAAGAAAGAGAACAAGAAACACCACGGGGCTCCCCCCTACACTTATGGTGAAAATAGATAGATAATTGGGTTGCCTCCCAAAAAGCGCTTGTTTTTGTTAACCGAGTCACGAGCCTGACTCGTCCCCGAATTAAATAGTCCATGGGGAAGCCTCGAATGCAATACCGGGATCAAAGACCTTGTCCTCGTTCCCGGTTGACATCAACAAGGGAGAGGCGGGGGAATAAGTTTTGTATGGGAGAAAAGTCCTTTCAACATACGTAAAGTATGTGAAATCAAGATCCACGGGAGGTGGGGTGGGTAAAGTTAGCACATTGTCCTCCCCAAAAGACAATGGATGCTGAGCAAGCGGCAAAGCCGTATTGTTATCAATTATAGCATAATCAATGTCACCTCCCGGGTCAAAGCACTCATCCTCCGAGATAGTCTCTAAAGGGGAGGATGAAAGGTGCTCGAGAGGGGGACTTGGGACAATACCTTCAAGTAGCAAATTATCAAAAATAATATCCCCCTCTATGTCATTATCATCGATACCTGGAGGCATGGAGTGAATGTCGATTTCTTCCAGCAATGGGTCATTATCTTCAACGGTAGGAGGAGATGGAGGTAAAGGCTTGGAAATAGGAGAAGTCAACTCTTCGATTTGAGCAATAAGAAGGTGCACTTTCCGTAATCTATCGCGAAGAAGCACGTCTTCCACCTCATCCACAAAATCATGATGATCGGTGAACTTTTCGTAAACCGGAGAGAATAAATCGTCATCGCCCGCATCTCCCGGTGGAGATTGAGAAATTTCAAAAGTGAATTTCTCATAGCTTGGAGAAAATCGACATCATTAGGAGCGACCTCTTCCATAAGAGCAACGTCGTCCTCAGGCTCCATAGCAGGTAAGTCACAAACCTCATCATCCAATACTTTGTTGAGAACAACATCACTAAGCTCATTCAACGAATCTAGATCCTTAGATACAGTAGGAACATCGACAGTGGGAGCAGCAACTTCAGAAGATTGGTTGAAAGTGTAGACATCATCGTCGTCGTCATCATCATAATAGATGGGACGAGTCCAGTTAGGAGTGACGTAGTCGGCTAACTCTTCCTTGGTAACCTCCACATATTTAAGAAACTCATGCAGCAACTTTTGTTGTTCATCGCCCCGAGTATGTTCAATTTCACCAATTCTATCCCACGTTGTAATTAAACATTTTGGTGTAGAAAAGAAGGGAAAACGACTAAATTGGCTCAAAAAGGTGTCGGTGGTTTTCAAGGTTTCGTCCACATCAAGCAACGGTTGCCTTTCCTGATGCAAGTCAGCTCGGAGTTGAGCTAGACTTTCTAGAATGCCATTCAAAGAAGTGAGTTGTTGATCAAGACTAGTTTGCTGAGAGGATTGATGATTGAGGGTGTGATGTGGGGGCTCAAAGTGTTGAAAACCTGAATTATAGCATGGTTGTGGCTCATAGTAGTTCATCGGTTGAGAAGAATTAGAAACCGGGTTTGGTTCATAATAATCCATTGGTGAAGAAAACTGAGGACACGGATTTTGCTCATAATAATTCATTGGTTGACAATAAGAAGTATCGTGAGGACCCCCACAGTTGTTGCAGAACGGTTGAGGAGAAAGACTGGGTGCGTCTTGTGGATAGCTATTATCATAGTCATAATTGTACCCCGGTTCTTGCCCGTGATCATACAGGCATGGAACCGGGCACGAAATATGCCAATGAGAATCGCTTCCACAATAGCTGCAAGTGGGAACAGGAGGTGGGTTCAAAAAGGACGAATTAGTCGAGTTGCACAAAGGACAAAATCCGAATTGTGTGTTGTCGATATCGTTGCCGCACCGCTCACATGTACACCATTGACAAGAGTCGTTTCCGTATAATTGTCTCCCACACCCGACGCAATAGACATAAAAATCCATAAAGAAAGATAGATAAGCAAGAAGAATATTTTTGGTGCAAAACTTTGAAAAAGAAATGCTTTTTATGATTTTTCAAATGTTTTTGGATTTTTGAAAATGTTTGAAACGAAAAATAACGTTCACAAGTGAACGGGTCCCAAAAGCCAACGCTTCTCTCACAAAAAACTTTCGATCCTCACGAAAAGACCCGGCAGCGGCGCCATTTAATAACTTGGTTTTACTAGTTGAAAGTTCGTTTCTCGGTATCTTCTCGAATTGATTTCCGGTTAATTGTGTGAGATTAGTTGTTCTTGGTGGAGCAAATATTTTTGGTTTTGGCAAAGTAAATGTGCAAGACTTAATAATAAAGGACGAGAAATTAAAACTAAAACTAGTTGAAACGTAAACGGTGCATATTTAAAACTTTAAAAGTAAATGACGTGAAATTAACTAACGTAAAATTAAAGCTTGACGAAAAGTAAATTGACAACAAAATAAAAACGCGGAACGAAATTAAAATAGACTAAAAATAAAACGAGAAAAATTGACATTTAAACTAAAGCAAAATCGTAAAACAAATCAAAATCAACCCATCGGAATACACCCGATCGGAATCCAATTGGAATCCGATCGGAATGTACCCGATCGGAATGTTTAAAGAGCCATGATCGGAATAACTACTAAAATCATCCAGATCGGAATGTTAGTAAACATTTCAGATCGGAATATAACTAAAGACACACAATCGGAATGATGAAAAATGCATACAATCGGAATATGTAACAATGGCCAAATCGGAATAGCAGCTAATAGTTCCTATCGGAATACTTAAAAAGAGAGAAGATCGGAAAAGCTAAACCCTTTTCCGATTTGCCAATCGGATAAAGGGTGTGGTCACTGGTCGGAATAACAGATCGGAAAGGGGTTTTAAAACCCTTTCCGATTGGTTTCTTGATCCGAAAAATAAGCAAAAGTCATAAGCTAAGGTAATAAGCTTCGACTCAAAACTAGAACGAATCTAAAGAGAGATGAACTCAATAAGCATGAAAAAACAACTTATCAAACTTAAAAGAAACAAACTTTAAAATCAAAACATAAAATAAAGGAACTTTAAGTAAAGAAAATTTAAAAAGATCAAAACTTTAAATGAGAACTTGATGAAAAAGATGAAAGAAACAAGATGAAGATTAACAAGAAAGATTAATAACATGAAGATTAGAACAAGATTAAGCTTAAAAAGTAAAAGTTTGATTGAAAACAAGAAAGATTAAAAGATGAAAGATTAAAGTTCTAGAGAGAGAAACTGTCACTTTCTCTCTCTAAAACTAAAACTACTCCTACTCCTCACTAAAACTAAACTAAAATGACTAACTCCCTTCATGTGGTGACATGAAGGGTATTTATAGGAAAGGGAAGTGGTTGGTGTCTTCCTATTTTCTTTCTTTCTTTCTTCACGTCTTTTCGTCTTTTAAGTTCTTCGACTTTTCGACTTTGTCTCGGGATTAAATAAAACTCGTCTTATAATTTGTTTATTTATTAGACTCGAGTTCTTCGGCTTTAATTAAACTTCCGTCTTTAGACTTGTTCTTCGATAAATCTTCAGAATAAGCCTTGGACTTCCGTTCTTTTTGCACTCTTGATCTCTTGACTTCGTCTTTTGTCGTTTTCTTCGATAAAAGCCCGTGAATGCCGTGTTTTCTCCACTTTTCACTTTTTCGTCCTAAATCACCACAAAAACACAAACCACGCATAATTCCGACATAAATGACATAAAATACACGTTTTGGCTCGGTTATTATTGTAATTAAGTGGTAAAAAGGATGGGTGTTTTCACACCTATCACATACACTTCATCATATACTTGCGGAGATTCCTTCATCAAATGACTGCAACACCCTTGCTTTCTTTTCCTTCCTTCAAGTTCCATCAAGTTCCATCAAGTTCGTCCATTTTTTTTCTTTTCTTTATACCTTCTTTTTTATCAGATTTTCCTGTGTGGAAGGTTCCATCATTACCGTCAGTTTTGACTCTCTTGAAATCTTTTGGATAATCTTGACCACTCTCTCTTTTTTTGTTTATCATCGAGTGACAAATAGCATCACCTGAAGAAATGTTATGTTAAAATTAGACTTATCAATCGACCAAATATATATTAACCCAGATCAAAATCGAGACAACATAAACAATGGTGGATTCGTTTTTCTTGTGGCCACAAAAACGAATTGGTTTAGTTGGATCTGGGTTTCATGAGTTTGATGCGAGATCTGTTCTTTGGATCTTGATATGCATTGTGTTTATGGTGTTTTTGTGAATGAATCTGGGATTTGGTTGTGGATATAAAGATGGTTGTGATGATAAGATATGGTGGGTTAGATGGTTAGGTGATGATAAGATCTAGGTTATGAATGAATTCGTGGATTTTTTTTTTACCAAAGTATGTAAAGGACCAAAGTACCCCTCCCCTTTTACCACTTAACAAGCAAAACTAACTCCCATCCAAGATAGGGACCATTTTTTTTCCAAGTTGTAAACGATAGGGACGATCTGTGCATTTAGTTTGAGATATGGACCAAACTTGATGTTTGGTGTAAACGATAGGGACCAAACGTGAATTTTTTTCAAAAAATTTATGTTTAAATAACATAATTAACAATTAAATATTTAATTATGATAAATCATTCCATGTTTAACTACATATTTCTATAATTATAATATTTAAATATATATAAATATAGAAATAATGAGTTTATTAAATGCAATTTTATACAAATAACGAGTTTTAAAAACAACTCACATAGCTGCTGTTAGCAAAACCCATAAAATTATGATTAATGTCATGGTAGCATACTTTTAATAAATATATAACTCGAATTATGAGATCAACTTTGAGAGTCCCTCTACTTTTTATAATTAATTTCACGTACGGAGTCACAAACTTTTATTTAAGAGGACACATTTTGATAATTTTTAAAAACTACATTACAAATTGATTTTTATAGGAGGCATATTACAAAAAAAGTGATACTTTAGAAATTTTGCACTATATTTTTTTTGCGAGGACACTTGGCCCCCGGGGCCCTCCCTATATTCGTCCATGTGTAAAACACAATTGACTAGATCATGAGTTCGAGTCTTACTAAAACCATCTCAACCACCTCCCCTCGCTCTTTTGCTTAGAAGGGCCACCTCGCTCACCTGCCCGCCTTAGTTTCTAAAAGAGCCCGTGTTTAATGGTAGAAAAATGTATAATAATTTTTTTTACGATGAATAAAAACTAAACGTAATTGAGCCGGACTTTATATATTATAATAATATCAGTCTTTTTTTCTATAAGTGAATATCAGACATTGTATTAAAGCCACCCTTAACTAATGTTAACTAATCTGATAAATGGTTCTAGTTCTATTACTAATAATTATAGAGTTAAAGATATATTATCATTGACTCGAAAAAAAACTTTAAACGTTATTACAATCCCAAAATACTGAAACCTCGTGAATTAATCGGTCAATATATCGAAACCCATGAATACCGAAAAACGATTCCAGACTCCGCTCCAAATTGTAAGACATTAGGTAAATCTTGACTAGAGAAATAAATTTAGAGTTTATAAAAGAAAGTAAACAAATTAGACTTTTTATTCTTTAAGGACGGTGAATAATGGGTTAAATCAATGTGTGGCTAGGGTGTGTGTTTTAAACTTTTAATGGACCAATTGGGTAAGGAAATGCCCATTACTTTTACAAACATATGATTCAATTAGTAACGTGCTTAATTAATTCAACTCTGAGACTTTAAGAGGTTTAAAAATTTTATTTATGTTAAAGAGGTCTAATATATCAAAGTTATTTATGTGATTAGGGGTGTGATTTGAGTTGACTCGGTTGGGTTTTTGGATCAACTCGTGTCGGGTCAAGTTGGGTTGAGAAAAATATTATAATTGAACTTGGGTATAGTTAGAACTCGGATCACTCGGGTTCGGATTAATTTGGGTCGGGTTAGTTCGGGCCGGGTCAACCCGGATATAAGTATATTTTTATTGTGAAAAATGTTACTCGAGTCGGGTCAAGTCAGGTTTCGGTCAAGTCGGGTTAATTCAAGTTAAGGTTAAAAAATATAAACCCGAACCCAACCTATTTGAAACTCGGGTCAACTCGAATTGACCAAAATAAGTTTTTTAACCCGAATGATTTGAATCTAATAAGCTTATTCGGGTTCGAATCGAATTCGAATCAAGTCGGTTATATAAGCCGAAACAAAAAATAAGCTTATATAAGTTTATTACAAGCTAATAAACTAAAATAAGCCGACAAAACACCCCTTAAGTTGGTTTATAATCAATAAAATGTTAATTTTTCGAAAAGGACTTCATGTGTAGGTGAAGCCACATTCATGTTCCAAACCAAGTAAGTGACTACATAAAACCCAAAGTTGATGCATCAACAACATCAATATATGGATGTAGATGCCCCGTGAATATATCAATTTGCTTTCTAATAAATGCGACCAAAAAATTAAGGTCACCATTATTTGATGTGACAAAATAGGATGTGATTCATTCCCTATAGTCATATGTTTATTTTGGACTACAAAATTATTTTCATAAAGAATATACTTCTGCAACCACATAATTTCAGCTATATTTTTAAAAAAAGTAAAGCTTAATAAACCTAACTTGAAAACCACTCAAGAGTAGCCTAGTGGTAAAAAAATTTGTGGCTATTATTTCAAAATACTTGAGGTTTTAAGTTTAATTCCCACTAGATATAAACAACCTTGAAGTAGTCACGCCAACCTCCTGAAAAGGGAGAGTTTTACCTGGTTTGAGTTGGTGTGGCGGTGAGCTCAAACCCCGTGAATTAGTCGGTCGATGAGTCGAAAGTTACGGTTAACAAAAAAAAAAAAAAAAAAAAAAAAAATAACTTGAAGAAATGGAGGCATATCTTTGAGCCATGCTATATGGTGAAGCAAGAAAAGTATTGTTAGAGGGACAAAAGTCGATAATTTTTTTAAAAAAAATAGTACTAGAGTTTTGTTAACGACCATGGTTTAAAAAGAAACTTAACCGCGTGAGATATACGTGTTACGGGGCTATAAAGTTGATGAAAGCTCAAGTATTAAAAAAAGCATAATTGTATTTAATCGCATGAAAGAACCAAGTTTTTTTTTTAAATGGCATAACTTGGACTATACGAGTTCGTTTCAAACCTAAAATCAAATGAATCGAATGTCAAAACAAGAAGAACGTAACTGTAATCAATGTTTTGAAACCTGGGTTTTAAATCGATCTGATCGAGTCATCGGGTCCGGGTCAACCCAGGTTAACCTGATTTTCTAAAAAAAACAAAAATATATATATTTTTAATAATTAACAAAACTTATAATCAAAAAAGTTCTCGTATATTAGAGATTTAAATTGTTTACCAACCATCATAATATGTAAAAATAAAATTTCGCCATAAGTAAAATTAAAAAACCCGAAAAATCAAAACCCGGCCGGATCTCAAGAACCTGGTTGACTCGGATCTCCTTAAACCCGGCGAGTTAAACCGGGTTTCGAAAATATAAAACTCGGGTCAATATAACTCGTATTTTCGACCGGAACCGGATCAACCCGTTGACTCAGGTTTCAAAACATCGATTGTAACATAACTTTGTTGGGTTATTAAACTTTCGGGCCAAGAAGGTGCAATTTAACCAAACCACACAAAGAATTTTTATAATTTCAAAATTTAACGGATCAAACTTGTAATTTGATAAAAAAAAAAAAAAATTGTAATTTACAAAATAGACCTAATACAGGGGAGATGCACATGTAGAGATAGTTGACCCCACCCATGACTTCCTTCCCTTAACTTAAACAATACGACATTGTCATATTACCACACAAGTACAAGATCCATACCCATAACCAAAATCATATACATATATCCTTTCACATATGCCACGTCATCGTATTCTTCCTACGTGTCACCTCCACGTCATCCAACACAGAATCCGAATATGTGTACACATACTGCCATGTCACCATATCTTCACATGGGGTATATTTTCCATGTCACCGACATGGGTTCTTGTTTAAAAAAGCCACCTTATGAATGAGTTGTCAAAATGAAGCATAGCCACCCAAAAAAGAAGTTTGAAAACAGAGTCAGTAGTGTTTATATCGATGATGCTCTGCTTTTTATTTATTTATGCCCAATCAATTCCACCATTGTATATCTCAATCTCATCAATTACCTTATCTCTTGATTTCTCAAATTATATCTTATTATTGGAAATATGTACATTTTTGTCGTATATAGTCACGAAATCAGGGTTGGTTTTAGGCTATGTTTAGTAAAATTAGGTGTACATATTTTTTTAGAAAGGCAAATTTTTTACAACTCACACAAATATCTCATAATTTCTATCTCACATGTCTGCACCAAGACTTGAATTCACAACTTTGAGGTTAGAGGACAACTCACATACCGCTAGACCAAAAAGCCTTTGGTATTAGGTGTACACACTTAACTGTAAGTCGTTTATTAAAAAATTGTATTTTTAATAAAAATATTTAATATATTAGTTTTTTTATTAAAAAATTAAAATGTAAAATTATTTAAAAGGTTAAATTGAATTAAATTATAATATAGTTAAAAGGTATATCGGTAATTTATAAATTTAACAGTTCTTAACAATTTAAAAAGTTTTATCAGACAATATTTTATTTAATAACTAATTGTTTAAAATAAAAAGCTAATAACTCTAAAAAATTATTGTGCCAATCAGAACTATTAGATTATTTGTTTAACAAAAAAACTAACAGCTTTAAAAAAGCTTTCAAACAGCTCTTATTAAACATGGCCGTAGGGTTTAAGAACACTTAGGGGTCGTTTGGTTCGTCCAATGTTTTTTTATGTAAACTGTTTTTCATATAATTGTTGGATTTTTACATCGTATTAGTGAACCTGTCGAAACGATTTTTGTTTTTTTTGTAAAGTCGGTTGAACTTGACGAATCGATACATTTTCAAAACAATGTTAAATGGTTAGGGTAAAGTTATTCTTAGAACCAAGTAAATGTATAAAATTGCGAGAATCACTTTTAACCTCTTTAAATGCACATGTATTTTCATCGTATATTAATTAGGTAGATATACATGAATTTTAATTATCTTACGTCACTAAGTACATATAGCATAGGACCATACACATGTAATTTTTTCGTTTGTTTCATAACTATCTTTCCGTTGAATAATATGAAAACATATGTGCACTTTTCATATTCCTTATCATACGCGGATATATGAACAATAAAACAATTAGTGAACGTTTAATTTAAACATAACAATAAAAATATATATACATTGTTAAGAGTAAAAACGTGATTCTCGCAGTTCTGTATATTTTATTAGTTCTGAAAATAACTTTACGCTAAATAATTATACATTTATAAGTGTCAAATTGTCTAAATATTATTTGAATTAAGATTTTTTTACGTTGATATGAATAT
Source organism: Glebionis coronaria (assembly GCA_025667525.1). Taxonomy (NCBI): domain Eukaryota; kingdom Viridiplantae; phylum Streptophyta; class Magnoliopsida; order Asterales; family Asteraceae; genus Glebionis; species Glebionis coronaria. The sequence continues at coordinate 587,058,614 of CM046880.1, read as the reverse complement.
GATCGGTCATGTTTTAACAATTAAAAATAAAATTAAGTCTCTTTTTTATCATGTTTATATTAACATGAAAGAATCTCAAATCATATTAATTCAAGACTTTGAAAGAAGTTTGTCAAAAGTTTATATTTCAGCGGAGATATCATGATTCATGAACTTGTGCCTATATGGATGTCGACCTATCTTTTTAAATGACCTTGGGCATACGATGTTTAGTAAGTTGTGATTTTTTTTGCCACCACATGAGATTTAACCCATACTAGTTGTCTTTAACCGAGTCATTGTGTATTACTAAGAGTAAAAGTAATGTTGATGATTTTAGTGTTATCGATTATATAATATTATATGATTGAATTTACTAAAGATTAATATGATTTCTTATTTGGTTCAAATATGAGTTAGAAGAAATGTGAAGAGCACGCTCGTTGAGTTAATATGTTTTCGACTACGACAAAGATGTAGAAGTCAAGTGGGTTGCGTCTACTTACGAGGTTTGTTGGTTTTATAACCACCACAGAAAAACATATTCACATTAGTGTCATAAACATACATAAAAACACATACAATTCCTTTATGTTCATGCTTAGTTATCTTTGTTAAGTGTTCTTTATGAATTATCTCAATAAAAATTAAGTGTCAAAATATTTTATTCAGAAAGTATACAAACACGATTTACGAAGATACCCAAGATTATTATCACATCCTTAACCCTATTTTCTAACAGATAACACTAGAAAATATCGTATATTTTGTCAAGATCATATTTGATAGATACAAAATAGGGCTAAGCATGACATACCCAAAACCTAAAAATCAAACCGGACATGACCGATCTGAACCGGACCGACCAATTTCGGTCCGATCCTCGATCTAGAGTTTTGGACCATTTCAGTCATCGATCCGGTCTATTTTGGTCTTATCAAAAATCTCGTCTATTATACCTAATAGGAGCAGACCGAATCGAGAACCGGACCGGACCGAACCAGACCATTTGGTCCGGTCTCGGTTCGAAGTTTTAAACTATTTTGATCTTTAATCCGGCCTGATTTTAATCAGTCCAGGTTCAAACCCGATGCTCAGCCCTAATACAAATTTAAGGGCCAAGAAAACAAAACAAGTTTCATGGCTATAAAATCTCACAATTGGTCTATGCAACACATAACATGTTGTCAAAAAGTCTATGATATTTTCATATAATAAAATTAGAAGCTAGGGATCCATCCAAATGATATAAGTCATGATCAACTCTTATTATTATACATTTTTTTCTAGAATGAAATTATTATAATGGCAACTATGATGATTTTCTTTCCATAAAGATTATAACAAGTGTGGGATAAAATAATGGGAATAAAAAAATGTGTGGATATTTAGAAGGGTGTGAGAATCACATGGGTCATAAGTTTTAGTGGCCAAGAGATGGCCATCTCAGCACAACAACTTTGAATCCAAAATCTTGTGGCCGGCCTATCACTTCAAATGACCCACTCGATTCATGATTGTCTCCTGAACCGGGTTTTGAGTAGCCAATTAACGATCATGTCGTTTTCTTAATTAACTTCTTATAACATGAGATACAATATTTATTAGGAAAATCATGCTGTTATTTTTCTTAATTATGTTTCTTATAACATGAGATACAATATTTATTAGGAAAATAATGCTGTTATTTTTCTTAGTTATGTTTTACAACGGTGTGTTGAAAATTGAAAACCAAACTTAAACAAAAAATAACTGAAAAACCCAACCATTTGATAAATTTTTTTAATATAATTTAATAAATTCAGTTTTTTTTATATTTAATCAATTAACTTCATTTCATGTTAAAAAAAAGTTTATTTCAAACAGCACCTAAATTTGTAGTTCAGTTTGTTTTTAGCTTAAAAAGTAAATCGGATAAAGAAAACGATAGTTTGGTTGAAAAGTGATAATCAGAGAAAATTAAAAACTTAAAAAGGAGGAAGTGGTAGTGCCAAAATTGGTGTCTAGCCCGGTCTCGCGCCAAAGAGTGCAGCGCTAACAACACTAGGAACGTGAAACTAACATTTAAACTTTTTGAATTAAAAATATTGTCATTTAAGACTCACCAGAAAGCAACTAACTGTCGTCCTGCTTTCTTCTTCCCTCTCGATAGAGGGCTTTGTAGCCGTTTTGTCATTAAATTTTTTATTTCAAGATTTAACTTTTTAAAATCTATGTGCTTTAATTTTTTTCTCAAATTTTAAACGGTCAATTCTTATATTTTTTATAACTCACGTTAAAAAAGAATTAAACTAGTTAGTTAAAAACAAAATTATCAGAAAAAAAAATAAATAATTTTTTGTTAAATAATACAGTATGCTTTTTTTTAGAAAAACAATTACTTTAAAACTAAAGTAGTAAATCACATAAAAACACGAGTGAGAAAAGAAAAACGAAACCGAATCAAAAATCAAAATTTTTTTAACAAAATTAAAACCGCTGATTTTGTATTTACTTTTTCAAAAATATTTCTAACCCAATTTTAAGTTTCAGTCACTTTTTTAACTTTTTTTTAATCAAATTTTTTACTTTCAACAGTTTCTCATGTTTTTTTAAGTTTTCTTTACGTTTCTTCATTCTTCACGTTTTCGCCATTTTTTTTATGTTTTTGTCTCGAAAAGTTTCAATTTTTAGTTTTATAAAATGTGAGTATATGATTTCGGTTTCGATTTTAATAAAAATTGAACCCAAACCGAACCATACACACGCTGCATTAAAAAAGAAAAAAAAAAGCTAAAAATGAGAACAAGATGCTTATATAAAGAGTCCAGACAATCAATTCTCCACTACTTCTTTTTATTCCAAAAAAAACGCAACAACTTCCATTGCCGGAAAACCAGAAACCATCACCGGAAAACCAGAAACCACCACCGGGAAACCAAAAACCACCCCCGGAAAACCAAAAACCACCCCCGGAAAACCAAAAACCACCCCCGGAAAACCACCATTCACCATGACAAAAAAATGCGAACTATGCAACAACACAGCCGAACTCTACTGCTCATCAGACACAGCAAGCCTCTGCTACACCTGCGACCAAACAGTCCACTCCGCCAACTTCCTCGTAGCCAAACACTCCAGAACCTTACTCTGTCATAAATGTCAGTCCCAAACACCCTGGACCGCTTCTGGTCTGCATCTAGGCCGTACCGTTACTCTCTGCGTCAGCTGCGTCGGTGATGACGTGGCACGAAACGACGTCGTTGAGGAGAGTCATGATTCACATGATGAGGAGGAGAGTTATGATGAAAGTGATAGTGATGATGATGATGAGGATGAGGATGCGCAGGTGGTGCCGTGGGCGTCTGATGACGTGGCGCCACCGTGTGGTAGTGGTAGTGGTGGTGGTAGTGGTGGTTGTGAGAGTAGTGAGAGTTGTGAGTTTAGATCTGGTGTTAAACGGTGTCGTTTTGATGATGATGAGTGTGATCGGATTGATTCTGAGGTGAGTTTTTTATTCTGGTGCTTGTTTCGCCTTATATAGCCGGCTTATGGCTTATTTGGTTTTAGGCTTATGTTTCGTAACCTCACTTATTGTTGCTTATTTTGAAATTATTTAGGCGTATATAATTGTAACTGAATGTGGATGAGTAGCTTAAGTTGCGACTCAGGTTGTTTGTTAGGTTGTTCGTTGTTACTTGATTGAATGCTAAAAGTCGTCAAAAGCGATATATTTGATTAGCTTTAGAGTTAGGAGAAATGATTTGATTACGTTTAGTTGCTTGTCGGGCGTACACGGCAAGCAAACTGATGATTCACTATGTAGTAAACTTGATTTATGTCTTTGGTAAATCTGGTCAAGTGTGTGTAGTGTTAAGACTTTAAGGATCCGAAATAGTGTTATTGTAAAACGGATGACTCTTAGCCGGAGGTTTACCTGGAAGCGGTCTTCGTACATTTGGGTTTACCCGATGGTAGGGGTATGATCCGTCTACATTCTACCTCCCTCATACCTTGATCAGGCGGGATTGGTGGTGGTGGTGTTGTAAAACGGATGAGGGAGTCTTTGACTTACATGTATGCGGCCTAAGTCAGGTATCCCCGTGTGACCGTGTCCGTTTCAAAGGGAGGTTTGAACATGAGACCTCGTTATTTTTGTGAATTAACTCAAACATTGGATAAGCATAGAATTAAGAAGCTAATTTTTTTTTTTTTTGGAAGGTAATACCAAAAATGATATCATTATATGTTTCTCGGTTACAACAGACCCATACAAGTAGTTCAGAAGATGCTGATCCATCTTTGTAATGGGACGTAGCAATACTCATTGCTCATCCCAATCTCTCCTACAAATAGTAATAAAGTTTTCGACTAGACTGCTAAAGGACCCAAGCACTTTATTAAGAAGCTAATTATCAGCAAGGAGCAAACTGATTCATTATTTTCTGACGCGTTTACTTCTGAAATGTATTTAGCTACCTACTGGATCCTAGGACTCGAAATTTGTGATGTTGGAACTGAACCCGTTTACTTCTGAAATGTATTTAGCTACTTACTGGATCCTAGGACTCGAAATTAATGATACTGAAAATGGATTAGTGTTGAATTATGAGAATTGACTTGATAGATTTATAAAAAAATTAATCAATTTTATATACGTTATCAGTAGATTGTTGTACCTAATACTTGTAATTAATCATGAATTGAAATATGATGCAGGATGATACATCATGTTCATCAGAACGATCCAACACTAGAAACAGGACGGAGACGGATGATGCTATGTCATTAAGACCCTTTGACCATTATTGGTGATTAGATCAAATAGTTTGATTGTTCCTTTTTCGCTGGGAATAATAATCAGGAAGAGTTTTCGGCGGTCTATAGGAGAGGAGTGTTGAGCTACGACGCGATTATGAATGTGATTAGATTGGATTTCACTAGCCAATGGAAGGTTTTTCATGGATGGTATGATCTTTTGATGACATCGCTCTTGGAAATCCATTTGAATCTTGCTTAATTATTCATATTGTTTTGTAATATTTGTGATTCATGCTTGTTACACAATATTTTTCACACTTTGTAAAGAAATAGTAAGGGGCGGATACATATTGCGAAAGCCCCAATTAATTGCTCAATGCCATGTCTATTACATCCACAACTTCATGTTTGTCTTAGGCTTTTAGGAGATACAAAAATAAAAAAACGTAAAGTATAAGTTTTGTTTAGCAAAGCTTGTAAGAGCCTTTAAAAGAAGAAGCTCACATAGGCTTTTAAGCTACTTCAAGTAGCTTATAAAAATAAGCTTTAACAGCTCCCTCTCTAGCTCAATATTCATCTCTAGCTCCACCTCCAGCTAGTTTTAGTACAATGGTCGTCACTGAATATTATCAGAAATATTTTAAGCCAGTTAACTTCATATAATCCGACTTTTAAGATCGAGTCAATGTTCAAAAGTAGCATACCCACTAAAATTATCTTTACAAATCCAATCCAAGACTTGAGTTTTAGTTAGCCTTTGGTTATCTGAGCATGGAAAGCAGTTCTCACACAGTTTTATTTTCACTTCAACAACAAAAACAGACTGAACAAAATTACAACCTTTATGAAAATAGAGAACACGGCCCAGTATAACAGATGACATTGTATATGACAGAGTACATGTCAGAGAATCGATAATATCATAAGTAGATGCTTCTAGATTAAAATTGAAATGAACTAAAACAAAAAAGCAGAAACGCAGGTCAGCAGGTGTATAACCAAAGAAGTCATTTCTGTTTGTTTTATTTTACCAGTTCAAGTGTTATCATTACTTCGTTAGCGTATAAGTTATTCCCTACGTAGCACATTAAAAAGGGATTGTTAAGATTCCGGAACCTGTGATGTTTAAGAATAGGAAGGCATTGATGCCGTGTCTTTTTAGTGCAATTGGAAGATGCTTTAAGTGTTCAAAACGTGGTAATTTGACATTCAGTCATGGGCAAAACATTATACGAATAGTTCCAAATTAGTAACGAGAATGACATGATTGGTTGCATGCCAAGCTGACTACAAGTAGTTGTGCTGCTGCAAGGGAAACTTTATATGGTAATGGCAGAGTTTGGTATGAATTAGGGACATAAAAATTTGGTCGTGCTACTTGGTATGAATTCTTACTCTGGTAGTACATTTGGGAGCTGGTTTTCATTGATGTGCATGGCAGAGGACTAGTCGTCTATAAGTTACAAAATTTCCCTGTTCATGACTTCTACGCTTCATCAAGTGTAGTCTTTCTGCATCTTCATGGATTCCCCTCCTCTGTATCTCTTCTAATCTAAGCTAAAGTAAGGTTTTCTCAGCTACAATGCTATTGAATTATGGTAGCACTCATTCATTTTTGTTTCATTTATGAAGTGTTCTGCATTACCTTTCAGTCGGTTCACAGGCTAGGACAATAGACAAGCACCCATGAAGCAACTTGTGATGTAAACTAAAAAGAAGTTCTGGCAAAGGGAGGTAATATGTTTTTTGCGAGTTATTTTATTGTTATATATACATGTTTTATCACTTGACCCAGGGAAATAGATGATAGTGATATCATGTTTTAGCGGGATAAACCACCAGCCAGACAAAGACTACCAGATCAGCCTTGTATTAGTCCTGAAAAGCGTCATTATTTTTGTGAATTAACTCAACATTGGATAAGCATTGAATTAAGAAGCTATTTATCAGCAAGGAGCAAACTGATTTATTATTTTCTGACGCCAATTCACATTCTTTGTGAATCTGCTCAAATTTGTGATGTTGGAACTGAACCTGTTTACTTCTGAAATGTATTTAGCTACTTACTGGATCCTAGGACTCGAAATTAATGATACTGAAAATGGATTAGTGTTGAATTATGAGAATTGACTTGATAGATTTATAAAAAAATGTATCAATTTTATATACGTTATCAGTAGATTGTAGTACCTAATACTCGTAATTAATCATCAATTGAAATATATGATGCAGGATGATACATCATGTTCATCAGAAAGATCCAACACTAGAAACAGGACAGAGACTGATGATGCTATGTCATTAAGACCCTCTGACCATTATTGGTGATTAGATCAAACAGAAATGGAGATCATAGTGAAGCATAACAATGGGCTTGAAATTAGTTTGATTGTTCCTTTTTTGCTGGGAATGATGATCAGGAAGAGTTTCCGGCAGTCTATAGGAGATGAATGTTGAGCTACGACGCGATTATGAATGTGATTAGATTGGATTTCACTAGCCAATGGAAGGTTCTTCATGGATGGTATGATCTTTCGATGACATTGCTCCAGGAAATCCATTTGAATCTCTCATAATTATTCATATTGTTTTGTAATATTTGTGATTCATGCTTGTTACACAATATTTTTCACACTTTGTAAAGAAATAGTAAGGGGCGGATACATATTGCGAAAGCCCCTATTAATTGCTCAATGCCATGTCTATTACATCAACAACTTCATGTTTGTCTTAGGGCGTGTTTGGCGCACAAACTTTTAGGAGATACTAAAATAAGAAAACGTGAAGTATAAGTTTTGTTTAGCAAAGCTTGTAAGAGCCTTTAAAAGAAGAAGCTCACATAGGCTTTTAAGCTACTTCAAGTAGCTTATAAAAATAAGCTTTAACAGCTCCCTCTCTAGCTCAATATTCATCTCTAGCTCCACCTCCAGCTAGTTTTAGTACAATGGTCGTCACTGAATATTATCAGAAATATTTTAAGCCAGTTAACTTCATATAATCCGACTTTTAAGATCGAGTCAATGTTCAAAAGTAGCATACCCACTAAAATTATCTTTACAAATCCAATCCAAGACTTGAGTTTTAGTTAGCCTTTGGTTATCTGAGCATGGAAAGCAGTTCTCACACAGTTTTATTTTCACTTCAACAACAAAAACAGACTGAACAAAATTACAACCTTTATGAAAATAGAGAACACGGCCCAGTATAACAGATGACATTGTATATGACAGAGTACATGTCAGAGAATCGATAATATCATAAGTAGATGCTTCTAGATTAAAATTGAAATGAACTAAAACAAAAAAGCAGAAACGCAGGTCAGCAGGTGTATAACCAAAGAAGTCATTTCTGTTTGTTTTATTTTACCAGTTCAAGTGTTATCATTACTTCATTAGCGTATAAGTTATTCCCTACGTAGCACATTAAAAAGGGATTGTTAAGATTCCGGAACCTGTGATGTTTAAGAATAGGAAGGCATTGATGTGGTGTCTTTTTAGTGCAATTGGAAGATGCTTCAAGTGTTCAAAACATGGTAATTTGACATTCAGTCATGGGCAAAACATTATACGAATAGTTCCAAATTAGTAACTAGAATGACATGATTGGTTGCATGCCAAGCTGACTACAAGTAGTTGTGCTGCTGCAAGGGAAACTTTATTTGGTAATGGCAGAGTTTGGTATGAATTAGGGACATAAAAATTTGGTCGTGCTACTTGGTATGAATTCTTACTCTGGTAGTACATTTGGGAGCTGGTTTTCATTGATGTGCATGGCAGAGGACTAGTCGTCTATAAGTTACAAAATTTCCCTGTTCATGACTTCTACGCTTCATCAAGTGTAGTCTTTCTGCATCTTCATGGATTCCCCTCCTCTGTATCTCTTCTAATCTAAGCTAAAGTAAGGTTTTCTCAGCTACAATGCTATTGAATTATGGTAGCACTCATTCATTATCGTTTCATTTATGACTTAAGTGTTCTGCATTACCTTTCAGTCGGTTCACAGGCTAGGACAATAGACAGGCACCCATGAAGCAACTTGTGATGTAAGCTAAAAAGAAGTTCCGGCAAAGGGAGGTAATATGTTTTTTGCGAGTTATTTTATTGTTATATATACATGTTTTATCACTTGACCCAGGGAAATAGATGTTAGTGATATCATGTTTTAGCGGGATAAACCACCAGCCAGACAAAGACTACCAGATCAGCCTTGTATTAGTCCTGAAAAGCGTGATTGACTTGACCTAAATCCATATGTAACGCATTATGAATTATATTAAATTATCATACAAGTTCGTAATGATCAACAAACAGTCCACAAGCCTGAATATTAAATGTGTGTCAAAAGTGTGGGCGTATTTTGTTTCCAAATTGTGAACCATAAGTTATTGTTTCTTCCATGCTTTTAGAGCTTTAGATAAGATATTCTTATTTTCTTCCTACCACTCCTATTCTCACCCAACAAGAAAAGCAACCACTTCTTTTACCAACTTATAAAACGGATTTTATGGTAAGCTTAGTCATTCATGAGAGATAAGTATGGGACATTGTGGACAATACGAGTAGTGTTTGAAAGTGGAATCTGTTTAAATTTGAAGTAATGTTACGAGTTTTTGCTGCGTAAAAAATATTACCTATTTATGAAGTTTCAAATATTTGTGTTGAAAATAATCAGGTTGTATCTGTCATCTCATATCCTTATCAGATATTTTGATCCTAAGATCAGAGAACCTCATTTGAGCTTTCTTAGCCGTTTTCGCCTCAGTTGGTAATTGACACTACGAAGTACTTACTCGTTTCTATTTTATCATCTTCTTAATCACACCTGTCCAACCAATTTAACAGGTTGGCCCCTCCTTTAGCTAAACTATTTTACTCCTCAGTTACCACGTTTGAGATACACAACCAAAATCAACCCATTCATAAGTATCTGGGTTGAAACTGACACCGCTGCATTGATTAGAGCCACAGTAATCCGCTTATCATTGATCGTTAGTTCGTTACACTTGGAATTAGATGAAATGCTTATCAATTTACATGTCTTTTATAATGATTAGGATAATGTATCCTCATTAATGACAGACTGTCAGGCTATTGAATCATATTGTGGCTGTGGTCTCTGAAGTAGGAGTTTGCAAGACATCATTTCTACTAAGAGCTATATTACATATTGTCCACAAAACCACATGAACTGGGGAAGGTAGTAAGTGTATGTGCCCTTCCACCTAAATGAAAAATAGCCAGAGCATCCTGAATTTAGTCAAAAAGTCGGACATCACGATTAACAAATAGTAATATTGAGCTAGGGCGCAAAGGATATGAACTTATCACCTCTAAGGCTAGGGACTGAGCTAGAGGCCAGCTGGGCGCTGGCGCTTATTATTAATAGTATGGGCTATGTAAGAGCAAAAAAATAAAAAAATTTGTTTGCCAAACTTAACCTTTTAGGCGAAAGTTGTTAAATAAACTCTGCATGCTAGGTCTAATTTATTTGGCTTTGTGTTTAAGACACATTTATAACGAACAAATAATTCAATAGATTAATTCATACATAGAACCGTAAGATGGCAAACAATTGTGTTAACATGTTCAACTTTCAGACATATATAACCTTCAAATGGGGAGGAGTTAAGGATCGACGGGAAACCCATACATCCAAACCCAAATTTATCATCTTGGGACCTCACTCAGTTGTTTATATGTTTGTTTTTCATGATTCTTGGTTTATATGCTGTGCGTTTCCAAGGCAATTGTGTGAAGTCGGTCATTAATCAAAACCGACCCATTCATAAGTAGATGGGTTGAAACTGACACCTAGTCCCCTTATTAACTTTTTCGGCTGAGATTAGACGAGAATTCCTTCTTTGTGAAGCTTTTGTTTTCTTATTCGCGTCTGTAGTGTCAAGATTTCATGAAGTAGAATCATTATTAGAGCCTGTCAATAATGCTCTTCCATAGCTGCATTCATCAGAGCCACAGCTATCTGCTTATCATTGATCGTTACACTTGGTATTAGAACATGTCTGTTATTATGGTTAGGATAATGTATCCTCATTTCCGAGAGGCTATTGAGGCATAAGCCAAATGTGAACTATGTGTGTGCTGTTAGACCCCTCGAAAAGGCAACTTTCTTTTCCTTCGACTCTTAGCAGCATTCAATCTTCTTACATTTGTTTTCTTAATGTCCTGATAGGAATCATAATATGGCGGTGGTCTTTGAAGTAGGAATCTGGAAGACAATGACCTCAGTAATTGTTATTGTCCCAAGAGCTATTTTGCATATTGTCCACAAAACCACGTGGACAGCGGAAGTTAGCAAGTGTATGTGCCCTTCACCTAAATGAAAAATAGCTAGAACCTCACGGATTTAGTCAAAAACTCAGACATCACAACTAAGGTGGTAGCATCTAGAGAGTGAGCTAGAGGCCACCTGGCGTTTATTATTTATAGAATGGGCTATGGAAGAGCAAAAAAAAAAATTGTTTTGCCAAACCTAGCATTTTAGGAGAAACCTTTTAACTTAACTCTGTATATTAGGTCTAATTTGTCTGGCTTTGTGTTTAAGACGCATTTATAAAGGAACAACTAATGCTTTATAGGCCAATTCCTACATAGTGCTGTGAGATGGCGCAAAATGTTCAACTTTAGACATATATACCTTTCAAAAAGGAAGGAGTTAAGGGACCCACGGGCATCCCATAGAAAGCCTCGATGAGGCTCATGTTATGAGGATATGCTCTGCGGAGATTATTAGGCTCAACCGCAAAACCTAAATCTATCATTTAAGGACCTAAACTCAATTGTTAAGCAGGTTCATCCAAGATTTTAAAACAAGAAAATTCAAACTCTGAGTCATTTCTCAATTCTCAAAGCGAATATGTATGTGACTGACAAAAAAAACATTGATTTCAGGCGATTTATCTATCAAAATGTATATAAATAAATAAAAACTCTCAAAGAGCTAAATTCTCAGGATTTTTGGCAACCTTCAAAAAGGATTTTGAGCCCTACAGTTGGGCCATGTCTAGTCCATTAGCACCATTCTATGGGCCTGCTCTTAAACACTTAGAAAGTTACATTTGCTTGAAGTTGGATATGTCTTGCATGTTATACTCATCATGCTTCATTGTTTCACCTTCATTAAATCTTTAAATCGATCTTGTACCCCCTTTCGGATTGCATATTCTTAGGTCACCAACCTTAGATGGTCCCAAATGGCCAGATATAGAAAATGGGTCAAGTCAGCAAATCCTTGTTTGGTATCCAATAGACTGTAGGGCCATGTGGTATATATGACAAAGTGGTCCATTTGCTTAAAAAACTGATTGCCAACACCCAAGAGTAACAACTTTGCTAGTGTTCACTTGTTTTCACCTTAACAATGGTATATTTCAATCACCAATAGTTTGGATTTACGGCAGCGTAAAAACTGATATTGCCGCTTTAACGCTTTTAATGAGGTATTATGAGTGATAGCTAGTGATTCCTCATCCTTTGTTAAAATGGCATCTATTGTTAAGTTTTGGGGCCGAAATAATCATATGGGACATCCCCCATCAGTTGGGGGTGACATCAAACTACATCCGGTTTCGACTACTCAAAAAACTACCTCACTGTAAAAAGTGAAAACAAAGTGAATAGAAAACCATCAACCTAGATGTTAAAAACACTAGAGATGCCAATATTTTGTGGGACCAAAATCTAATATTGAGAGTATGATAAATCAGTAGTACAATATAGAATTGTATGGCTGTTTATGTATGTGAAGCCACCTCTTTTTTTGTTTAAATTAATTTAGTTGCTGTACAAACACAACCAACTTCTGCTGCAACTCTATCTGATAGCAACAGCAGCATCTCTCTTTATGAACAAAATAAGCATGAAAAAAGCTCTTAGTATTTGTACCTTATCATCATATAACTGCAGTAACAACACCCAGATGCCAATTTATATATAAATATGCAAAATCTGGATGGTCCAGATCTGTCCCCAACACCCTCTGTGGGTTGCATGCATGCATACAATATATACATACAAATATGCATATATACATATCATACCCTTTAAGTTTTTAAGCCAACATGTACTAATTTTTGGCCTTATAGAGACTCATATTTCTGTCTTTTATCTGATAGGGGTTCTGTACATATTTGTTTACCCTCATTCATCTCTTATATCTTGCCTTTTTTCTCTCTGTGTGTTGTATTGATTTGTACATATACTGAAAGTAGGGAAGCATCAACACAAGGATGCATAAAGCTAGAAATACAGTTACTACTAGAAAATAGCTCATCAGTCTTGCATCATTTACATTAATGTCATCTAGCTTTATATGATTATAATACATTTTAGTTTGAATTGATGTATGTATGGTTTTATAGGAATGTGTATATATATATGTATGCTTTATATGAGGCCTTGTGGAGAATGAATTAGCTTAGTTTTTTCAGTCTATGCGAGCAGTGGCGGACGCAGAAATATCGAAAGTGGGGGGCAAAATTTTTTTTGGACAATAACATCAAAATAAGGAAAAAAAACTAATATTAAAATGATAAATCGGATATTTATACATAAAAATAAGGAATTTATAAAGTGTTAGAGAGTTGAATATTAGGTTTTAATAAGCAGGTGGGGGGCAATTTGGTTTATGAGTGGGGGCCATGTCCGAAAAACGCTTAAAATCGAAAAAAATTTACACTAAAATCTCATTTAATCGAGCTAGCCATGAGAGGCGCCGCCCCCCCGAACCATGCATGTATGTCCGCCCCTGTATGCGAGTAATTATTTGAATTCTACAAACCCAGTTTAGTTTTTTTTTTTTTTTTTTTTTTTTTTTTTTTTTTTTTTCTTATGAGCTAATCAAGTTAAGCTCACAATCTATATTATAAGCATAAACTTAACTTGATAAACTCATAAACTCAAAAAAGTGGAAATGGAGTTCTTTTCTTATTCTAGTATACGATTTAACTTTATATGAATTGAAAAACTATTGGTTTTATAGATCATTAAGTCGTGTGAGACAAAAAAAAAACATGCATCTATGCCTTTGATAACCTTTTAAGAGGGTTAGGTATCGTAGTGGGATATCGGTATTGGTGCCTACGTGGCTCGGCGTTGATCCTCGTTACCATACCTCTGATGCCGTTGCTTTCACGTTGTTGCCCCGACATTGCCTTGGCAACGTGAGTTGGGCGAGAAGTGTAAAAAATACCTTTAACAAAAAGTGGTATTGGTTAATATCTTAATACCTTATAAAATATTTAAACCATTTTCTAAATTTAGTAGTCTTAAAATTTTAAAACTAAAACATTTCTTCTTTGAGAAAGTTTATGCATACAATGTTTAAAAGTCATTCAAAATCCTGAGAGTTATGCATACACATTTAAGAAAATTAAATATCCTATATCATAATTTAAAGTATACGTTTTTTCTATTGTAACAGCCCATATCAACCAAACTTATAAAAGCCTATTGCACAACCTTTTTAAAGCATGCATAAGACGGTTTTGGCAGTTGTTTTTGGTTTCAAACTCCTTGAACATACAACTCAACCCTTTGCTGCCACTATATTCTGAAATTACTACATCTACATGTTCATCACAACATATGTAGTCTTCTTATGTTTAAATTGTTTTTGTTGGTTATTTTGGCGATGTTGCGTTACAATTGTGTGTGACACATGTTTATATAGTTTAGCCTGTTAAATGTGCAGTGATTTTTTTATCATATAAATCATTCATTTGCCTCAAAATAATGTCACAGGTACCCGCCGTCGCATTACGCGAATACCCAGATAGTAATAATTAGAAGAGTTGATGTTGCTTTAATTTTATGATGATGTAACGCAAAAATAACAGTACTTTTCAAATGTTGAAATGTTATTACACTTAGCTCTCTAAACATAGTCCCTCTAATATCAATGTTTTGAAACCCGGGTCAACTCGGCCGGGTCAATCGATTGACCTGGTTCCGGCCGAAAAAACGGGTCATATTGACCCGGGTTTCACATTTTTGAAACCCGGCTCGACCCGTCGGGTTTGAGGTGACCCGGGTCAACCCGGTTCTTAAAACTCGGTCGGGTTTCGATTTTTTCGGGTTTTTTTTTTAAATATGTAAATTTTACGTATATGCGACGGAATATTATTTTTACATATTATATTGGTTGGTAAACAATTTATATTTCCAATATACGAGAATTTTTATGGTTTTTATATATAATTGTTATTAATTATTAAAAATATAAAAAAAAAATTTTTTTTTTAAAACCGGATTAACCCAGGTCAACCCGAATTGACCCGGACCCGATAAGTCGACCGAGTCAATTTGAGACCCGGGTTTCAAAACATTGCCATTGCCATTGCCTAATACATGAGGTTACAACATTTTTATAGAAGGATAATCATTAGCTTGTAGATAGTGAAAAAGAAAGCTCTATTTTGTGCTTTAAGTGGAAAAAGGTATAATTGTGACAATTTGATACAGAAAATAAATGCTAAGGAAAACTTTAATATTTGTAGAGTGGACCTGATTATTTATGGATGGCTTGAAAATTACTACTAACATGTACTTTTTCAGAATTTTAATGTGGATTTTTATGGCATTCAATATGTAGGATTGTGTAATGATCGGCTACAAATTCTTTTATAAATGCAAAAATACTTACACATGACAGATAAATTCAATAGCTTTTAAACCAAACTAGAACGTTATCCGTGTAATGCGGTGACGAGTACTTAATAACGATTTTTGAGACTAACAAATATTAGTCTCTTACTCATTATAAAGTTCTAAAAATCGAATTAAAAAGGGTCCAACTAAAATTGAAAAAAACTAAAAGTTAATAAAAATATATATCAAAATGGATATCGAATTAAAAAGCACAAAATTTTAAAAAATATAGTGAAATTAGATTATAAAAATAATAAATAAATAAAAAGATTTTTCAATTTAAAAGAAAAAATATCGTTACAAAAGGTTGTTTATAAAAGTTTGTTACAAAAGGTTGTTAGAAAATGTTATAGTATATAATGTTTATGAAAATATCAACAACTTGCTTTATTTAGTAGGTAAATAAGTCTGAATTTTCAGGCTTGCTATTTTTAAAAGGTCCTAAATACTTTATATAGTAGTATAGATAGATAATAATAGCAACTTTTTATACATGTCTTTGCATTTAAATAATGTTCCAAATAGCTAGCTTAATGAGTTGCTCTTTTATTTCATATATTGTATTTTGGTCCATAAATTAAAGGTAATAATAATTGTGTGAACGAAGAAAGTTACATTTGTGGTAACCTCAAATGTCACATTCTAGTTGGCCTTAAACGTCATTTCACTATGGCCTAAACCAAATGGCACATTCTAGTTAGAGCGGACTCACGATTTATAATAGAGTGTTGCACAATTTTTTTTAATAATTATTAGCACTAAAGTTGTTATATTAAATAAAAATAAGTGTTGCGCATGTTGATAAAAAAACTCATTTTATATAAAATTTATTCTTAGTAACATAAAATAAAATATAACCCATATCTCATCTAGTCCGCCCTTGATTTTCTAGTTAGCCTTAAAATGATCAAGTTTATTTGATCCAAATGAATAAAAAGTTGAATATTATTTGCAAAACATTGACTTTCACATGTTTTATTTCGCAAGGACAATAACACTCTGTTCCCGAGTTTAATTATGGAGTGAAAGAGTAAATTTTGGAAAGGTGACGATAAAAAATTGTGTTCCTAAAATTTTTTTAGAAGAGAAGGGGAAAGTAAATGAGAGTAAATTACTTTATAATTGCACTCCTAATTTACTTCCTATTTGGGATGATTTGGAAAGAAAGTGAGAGGAAGGGTTTTTTTATTTACTTAATTAGTTATAATTGTTTCTTTTTCACACTTCTTTCCAAATTAGGAACACAAAAGGGTTTTGTCATATTTCTCACTTCTTTTCAACTCAGGAACACAAAAAGTTTAATCATTTCCTCTTCACTCCACTCGCTTTCTTCTCATATACTTCCTCTTCTTTTCTCATTAAATTCGGGAACAGAGTAACCTAACAAATATCCGACTGAAGAGAGTGCTCGTTTATATTGAAGAACAAGGTTAAGATCACGCGTGGTCACCAATGTCGTCACTATAGGTTTATGTTAATGAGTAGATCATACTTGAAAACTTCTCAAACCCTTGGTTGCTAAAACCCAATTTGTGGTTGTTAAAACTTAGAAGTGAATCTATGGAGACGAACTTATCGGCATAGTTGCTATTACTTCTAGCCAACATAGCATCAAACTCACCATGACAACATCCATCATCCGACATTGTTTAAGTTAGTTGTGGCTAAAGTAGCAAGAAGGCCATGTGTGAACGGAATCCCCACAAAAAAGAACATGAATGATTTTTTGACGTCAAGATTCTTAAAGGGGATTATCATTCTAGTGATGTTCGTTAAAATGATTATTAGTACAAAAAAAGTTTATGTAAGGGTCATGTTATATTATAACCTGCTTAAGCCTATTAAAGTACAAAAAGTATTTGCTTTACCATCTTTTTGTCTATCACTTTATGATATATAACTTCTGTCTTTTAATTATTATTCATTTTTGACTTTTTAATCTTGAACTTAAATAATTTTGTTGGTGTTATATAATACTACTTAATAAAAATTATACGAATAAAAAATACACTTAAAATACAATCAATTTATATATTAATGATCAAATATTAAATAGTAAAAATAAAAATAAAAATTAACAAATAAACACTAAAAATGTCAAACATAGACAATAATTATGGGTCAGAGATAATAACATAAGCTTTTTTCCAATTTATCTTTCAGTTTTTTGACAATTTCATATTTTGGATCCATCAAATAGAAAATTAATAATTTTTATTTCATATTTTATGTTTTACAATTTTGTAACAAAAAATTATAAAAATAAAAAAAAGAATAAATAATATAAACATATTTGCAACATTTTAGAGGGTAATAAAAACATAACTTAGTCTATAAATATAAGCTTTTTTGAAAAGAAAAAAAAAAGAAGGAAATTGTAGAATTAAATACAAGTTTTTTCCCAAATCCCAAGCATTCATTCCATGCAGAGTGCAATCTTCACACAGAACCCATATGAATCCACTGCTGTCTGCCCCATTGTAACACATGGGCCCCACTATCTTCAAAACCAACCACTATCTGACACGTGTCACACTTACCCATCAACGGTTTATTTACCTCCTACCGAAGCCGTCTTATTCGCCGTACATCATCATTACAGTATATCACTTATCCATCGTACGTACGTTTTTATGGGCATTGATCCTATGCTATGCCACCACATGGTAGACTAGCTTGGGCCATGTTTATGAGTTTTGGTAGAAATGTAAAAGGGTAAAAGCCATATATTACCATATATTACCATCGTACTTATCAAAATGTACCGACTTTAAACACTTATAATTTAATCGCTACACATTACCAATAAACTTTCAAATATGTTTCAAAATCACCAATATGATGACTTGTTACCTACACGCTGGCACGATAATATCCACATATTTATTTAATTTTCTTTCAAATAAATCCACATGTGATTTCCATTATACAAGTGGGTCATATTGGCAGTTGATTTTATATAATTTACTAAATATATCATTTCATATATTTATCATCTTCAACATGACACCATCACAATCTTCATCTTCAATAACCAAACTAGTATAATACCCGTGCGTTGCACGGGTCACACGTAAATAATCAGTTAGTTTTGTATATCATGATTTCTCGATTTGTTTTTGTATCAGGAAAAGCACGAAGAGAATCATCAACCCTAGTTGCACAGTGGGCTTTTGATTAAACATAATGCTAACCAATGCCATGCCACTAATGATGTTACTGCCTTCATATTCAGGGAAATAGCAGCCAACCACAATCTTCCTGTTCAGGTCAGCACATTATTCTTTGTTACAAAGTTGTTGCATTTGTTTATGGTTAAGTTGGCAAACGGTCAGATCACTTTTGTTATCCTTCCAAATAACCCAAACTGACTTATGATGCACATCTTTGTAATATAACTTTATGTAATGCAGGACTTTGTTGTTAGAAACGACATGTCGTGTGGTTCAACCATTGGACCGATTCTGACTACTGGGACAGGGATCCGGATAGTTGATACTGGAGCCCCGCGATTGTCAATGCACAACATAAGAGGATGTGTGCGGTTGATGACATGAAGCATGCACACGAGCATTTGAAAGCATTTTATGAAGATTTCACATGTCTTGATGCCAAGATTTCAGCTGAAGTATTTTTTTAGGTTTTTAATCTCATAGATGGTTACAGAAACGTAAGTTTGTGTTTCCACTTGCAATGAATTACCAATTCCCTCGGAAGCAAATCATTTCATGTGATAATCCTGGTTTATCACTTTTTGATTTGTTTTTCGTTTTTCAATAAATCCTGATGTTGATTCAGGTTCATGCTCTTAAACTGAAGTGTGCTCAAAATGGAAGTGCTGGTAGTAAACTTTTAACTCAGTTAGTAAAAAGCCATCTTTTGCTGAATATTTTTTTTGTTCTAAGACGATATTAATATTCATAGTAAAAGCAAGCGGGTCATCTTCGTGCCACTAATGTATTGTCAAACTGAATCAAAACTTGATATTATTCACAAGAACAATCAGGTAAGACTTGGAGCAAAGGATGACGTATTGCACATGCAAAAACTGTTGAAGGTGTTGAGTGATTGATCAGTGGCATAGCAAGTAGCAATCATGATTGTGTACAGAGAACCACGGGTCTAGCTTGAATACAATATAATCGAACAATAAAAAACGACAAAGAACACATAGCTCGAAACATTGGTATCTAAGTATAAAGTTTATAATTTTGAAGTTGAAACAGGTTGAATAGCCAATATGGACTTGAAAGGTTTTTGATCCCACATTAGCTGGTAGGATGTTTGCAAATCTAAGGTTCTGTTTATTGTCCCACATTGCTGGTATCGCAAAAAACAGAAGGAGGAAAATGATTGTAAAAACAAAGCAGCTGATAAGATTGAAAGGCACGCAGCCATCTTACACCTTTCTTTATACAGTACCTTTTATTAAAGAAAGGTACAAATTAACCACAATACATATAAGTAAACTTATGAGGCATTTGTTTGTCTACCGCAATCAAATCCTCGTTATCATCTCAACTTTAACGTGATCACTCTGAGAAGATTCAAATCGGTGTACTTTGTTCAGATAATAGTATAGATATGATTATATGAACATGGAGATCACCATTATCAGTCGCGACGCGACTTAATGATCAACAAAAGAAGAAATTGGTGCGTATTGATAGAAAAATTCAAGCGAGATGCTCTGATAAAACTTCACCATGTTGTTATGATAGAAGTGTGGGTATGGGATGAATATTAGGATCTGTATTTATAAAGCCAAGTTCATGCGGTTAGATATTCAAAATTGAATTCAAAGATAAGCATGTTTTCTTGTTGCAAATAATCATGCGTTTAGTAAGCATAACTTATCCCAGTATCTTTTCATTATTACGTGGCTATTTTGTCTAATAGTTTGTTGCTATAGATAAATAATGGATTCTAACTATACACACATTTTCTGTGAATGAATTAGTCAAAGTCAAGCATCAATTTAAAGGGTTAAGATTAAATCTAAAGTTGATCTAACGGATAGTGTAAAATGCCATGTCATCTTATTTTCTCTCAGCTCTGTCAACAATAGAAAAGAAAATATCAAAACCCAAATTTACAATCTTCATTAGCAACATCAAAATTTAAAACCCATCAAAAACATCAAAACAAATATGCATAATCTTTATCAATAACATCAAAAATATCAAAACCCACATCTTCAATCTCTAAAAATATCAAAACCATTGAAACGAAAGGGGCACTTCCATCCAATCTCTGCGTCATTTCTTCATCTTTCAAACCTGTAATTATGGTAATTATGGTGAAGGTGTCATTTACTCTATAAGTAATTAATTATGGTGAAGGTGTAAAACAGTAATTACTGTAAATAGAATTGCCCAACTACTGAGTTATACTTGCAAAGTGACTCAATATATGTTTTATATCATAGAGATAGTATGGAAAATACCTGAAAATCTAAGATGTTGAAAGTGTTTCCGGCTTCATCCTGTGTCCACGGCACATCGGGGAATACCTCCATTGACCATCGACAACAAATCTTTACTGGTAAACACCCGAAGGCAGCACTTTTAAGATGATGAAATCTTTTCTTGATCTCTGCAAGGATTTTCTGGTCAAAGAAGAAAGTGTCAATCAAATATTGTAGTTATATATTGCATCACATATGTTTATGTAAAATAAAGCACTGAGATGAAAACATTTAAATTTTGATAAGCAGACAAAAATTGGAATTTTACCTTGTTTTCCAATTGTCCCATGAGCCCTCAAGAGAAACTTCTTTTCCATCATAGCTCCACGTAATCATTGTAGGAATTCCTTGTGGCAGTGATGGTGTTGAGGCTGAAATGGGTCGAGTAGAGGGGTAAAAAATATGGGTGGGCCACGGTGGATATTATTAGTGACGTGTATTGTTGAAATAAATAAATTAATGATGTGGAATTGTAGCCGGTAATAGTGGTAGCATTGATACAAAATAAACAAGTTCGTTGGTAATGTCTAGCGATTAAATAGTAAGTGTTTAAAGTCGATACATTTTGATAAATACGATGGTATTATATAGCTTTTACCCAATGTAAAACAACATTTTGATACTTTTGACAAATTAAAAAATGAAAAAATTACAGATGTTTTTGTATTTTCTTGTTCTCTTAAATTATATATTTTTTCATTTTACATTTTCAGGTTAACAATTTTATAATAAAATCAAAACTATAAAAATAAAAAAATTTAAAAAAACGTTTAAAATAAAAATAAATTAGATTCACTATTGATATTTTTTGAATGAGACAAGCTGCTCTAACAAAAACATCATCTTTGTAGCATAAAATGTCAGTTGATCTAGCAATAAACAGCATCAATTTTTTGAACGCTTGTTACATTTTTATGCAGTCGCACATTTTAACGATTGCATAACACCAAGTTTATTAGCATCTATCCTTTTACTAATAAGTAGGGCTGAGTGGCGAACCCAGATCAGACTGGACCGATCAAAACCGAACCCGAACTGGTCCAAAACCCCGGACCGAGACTGGACCGAAATGGTCCGGTTCGGGTCGGTCTGGTCTTGTCCGGTTTTCGGTCTAGTCCGGTCCCAAATAAATGATTTTTTGTAAGATCGAACCGGACTGACCGGACCGAAGACCGAAATAGTCAAAAATTACGGACCAAGTACCGGACCGAGTTTGCTCGGTCCGCCTCGATTTTTCGGTCCGGTCTGACGGTCCAAATGCTCATTCTTACTAATAAGTGTCAAATTGGATTTTTGCAACCAAGTTTGAAAATGTAAAGTTTTATTTTATTTAGGTAAAGGGAATCAACTCCGAAAAATTATATTAATAATCCAAAAACTAATATGTACAATAGAATGTGGCTCAGTATCAAATTAACCTTAAGCCGAAACTTGGACAACCGTTGTGTCATATGACAAAGCATATGACCTAGCTAACAATTACATATCCTATAATGCCAATTAGGAAAAAACGAACGAATAGAACAGAAACAAAACATCATATCCATGCGAGAAACACGAGCAAGGAAGATCCCAAATCTGTGTGAACACAACACCATCCTTAGACTTTTTAAAGCGACAAGAGAGCAATTTGAGACACACTAAATCCCTAACACAATCAATATAATCTGCTTCGTCGAACACTTCTTTCTTGAACAACCGGAGATTTCTCTCATCCCAAAGCAAATATGCGACATAAGCTACAACCAACTTGGCTATAACACTCTTGGAAGAACGTCTTTTGAAAATAGGCAAGACAAACATCAAAATAGAATAAAGCGAAGGGCCTGCAATATGCATCCCCGCCGAAGACCTTATATGATTCCATACATGTTCCGAAAAATCACACTCGAAAAAAAGATAATCATGTGAATCCGGCTGGGATTCACATAGAGGGCCCATCATACTTAGCGAACCTGTCACATCCCAGCTATGCATCAAGTCCCGCGCACTACAAAATTCGAACCCTTCCCTGGCTAAATTCGCGACGTTTCCCTGGCGACATGTCGCCAGGGAAGACGAATCCCTGGCGACATGTCGCCAGGGAAAGTACGCCAAGAAAGGCTGGTGCGGGATAGTTTCCCTGGCGACAAATTCTGATTTCCCTGGCGACAAGTGGGCCCCACAAACTCTTTGGTTCAAATATTGGTGCCACGTCGGAGTTGGTGCGGGATAGTTTCCCTGGCGACATGTGTCGCCAGGGAAAATATGGCTGATTAAGGAACTTAAGTTAAATAGGTTTTTTAAACCTCACTTTTCCCTGGCGACATGTCGCCAGGGAAACTCTAGAAGAACATTGACTTGTCAACGCCAGGCGTTGACTTGTCAACGCCTGGCGTTGACAAGTCAATGTTTTTCTTGAGTTTCCCTGGCGACATGTCGCCAGGGAAACTAGACGTAACGTTGACGAGTCAACGCCTGGCGTTGACAAGTCAATGTTTTTTCGAGTTTCCCTGGCGACATGTCGCCAGGGAAACATGGCTGACTTTTTTAGAAAGTCAAATTATCCAAAGTTTCCCTGGCGACATGTCGCCAGGGAAACTTTGACATTTTTTTTTTTTTAGCTGCCTGCACAGCAGGCTGTTTCCAGATTTTTTCCGGAATTTTTCCGGAAAAAATCTACCAAAACCTGGGAATACAAATACAAAACCTGAAGATAAAAATACCAAAAATCTACCACGAATCTAGTACCAAAACACAATAACATGTAACTCTCGATCAATACAAATACATGTCACAACTTGAGTACAAAGTTCCTAGTTACACTTATTAAACTTGCAATTCGGGGTTTACAATTATTAAACTTGCATGCTAAGGTAGGAAAAACAAGACAAGCATACTAACCATTACCACTCCCACCGGCGCCACTACCGCTGCCTCCCGTGCCACTCCCGCTAGCACCACCCGATAGAAATGCTCCGAACGCATCGGCAAACCTATCGTCACTTCTCATAAAGTTAAACACTTGAGCCGCTTGTTCCAACCGTGGGTCGACGGGAGGAGGAGGAGGAATATAGTGAGTACTCCTTCTCGGCACTATCTGGCCGACACCGGGCATGTGGCCTCGCTGCTTTCCACCTCGGACGATACGGTTGATCTCGTCGTCCGTATGTTTTCCTGCAGCCTTCATCGCAAGCATCTCCTCCTAATGAAGTGACAAAAACAAACGACAGTTAGTATATTATATATTAGTCGGTTGGTACATTATTTATCGGCAAGGAATAGTAAAAAACCAAGGCATATCCAAAAAAAAATTAATTAATTAATTAATTTAAAAAAAAATACTTACATACATAACGCGGTCCGCATCGCAAGGAAAATTCCCATCCTGGTCGGTGTGCGCAATGAAGAAGTGATCAATGACAGTCGGGGGTGGCACATCAGCTTCAATTGCAGCTTGCGTCTGTACATACATAGACACGCATATATAGAATGAAGCAAATTCAAAACAAAAAATCACAACACACCAAAACATATAATCAAAGACATATATGTATGTAAATTAATTATAGAATTTCTCACCACTTGGTCTCGAAGGCGTGCCAACGATCGGGATCCCTGCCGACTCGGCGTCTTCTGCTTAGACCGGTTCTGGGAGTTCGTCTGGCATCTTTTCTCGTAATCCGGATTACTCCAAAGTGCGATATGTTTCTCCCAGTCCTCTGAAGTAATTTCCTCTGGACGCTCGCTGCGGACTCTGCCGATATCTACCCTGCCGGTATCGATGTCTCGGACCCAATGCTTTGTCTTGAGCGTATTTTTTCGAGAATTATAACTCTTTGTAAGCATTTGATTGATGCCGCCACGTATTTCCTTCCATCTACCAGGATCACTCTTGTGTGGCGTCAAATTAAACTGATTCTGCATTCATATACAACAAATAAAACAAAAACAAAGTTAGAGTTAGAGATATAATTTATACATTATTTTGTTTATTTATTTAATGGCTTAGTCATTTATTTAATTTTTTATAACAAATAAGCTTTTTGAAAACAACTTGTCGAGTCATCCATTGAACATCTAACATGTAACCAAGACATGTCGAGTCATCCATTGAACATCTAACGTGTAACCAACACATGTCGAGTCGTCCATTGAACATCCAACGTGTAACCAAGACATGCCGACTCATCCATTGAACATCTAACGTGTAACCAAGACATGCCGACTCATCCATTGAACATCTAATGTTTAACAAATGCATACCGACTCATCCATTGAACATCTAACGTCTAACCAAGACATGCCGACTCATCCATTGAACATCTAACATGTAACCAAGACATGTCGAGTCATCCATTGAACATCTAACGTGTAACCAACACATGTCGAGTCGTCCATTGAACATCCAACGTGTAACCAAGACATGCCGACTCATCCATTGAACATCTAATGTTTAACAAATGCATACCGACTCATCCGTTGAACATCTAACGTCTAACCAAGACATGCCGACTCATCCATTGAACATCTAACATGTAACCAAGACATGTCGAGTCATCCATTGAACATCTAACGTGTAACCAACACATGTCGAGTCGTCCATTGAACATCCAACGTGTAACCAAGACATGCCGACTCATCCATTGAACATCTAACGTGTAAATGCAAAGAAAGGAAACCTGTATTTGTGTTTGTATATATGTGTTGTAATAATAGTATACAACTATACATAGAATTATCAAATCCGACTTAATTAGAGATCAAGCTAGAGGCAATAGTGGTTTGTACCCAAAACAACCATTCAAATAAATCTTTAACCAGCTTCCGTTTTGAATCGATGACAAAAAGAGTTCCAGCAAACAAGTCGCGTAAGTTTGAACAAAAGAAAGAAGCTTTTCATTTGATGTAACCTCACCAAAATAGCTTACACAACGAGTATAGTCATTTGCCAGCTCAATATAGCTATGTTGCCAGCTCATCTAACGTGTAACCAAAACATACCGACTCATCCATTGAACATCTAATGTTTAACAAATGCATACCGACTCATCCATTGAACATCTAACGTCTAACCAATACATGCCGACTCATTTATTTAACATCTAACGTGTAACCAACACATGTCGAGTCGTCCATTGAACATCTAATATAACCATAACAAACCGGATCATCCATTGAACATCAAACGTACAACCATAACAAACCGGGTCATCCATTGAACATCCAACGTTTAACTATTGGCGGGAAAACGTTGGCGGGAAAACATTGGCGGGAAAATGTTAACTATTTCCCTCACTTTTTGACCATAAAATGATTCACACACACTTATCATCAGCAGATCACACACACACACACTTATCATCTCCTACCAAACTCACCACCACCACCACCTGATTTGGTAGCAGATGGATCCCCGTGAAGCTTATAAGTGTACATGTAGAAAGGGATATATTGTGTTGAGACAGTCACATCAACCTCATAGCTTTGGTAAACTCTACTATGCATGTCCTTTTTCGAAGGTAAACAATCAAATGTTTTAGTTATGTAATACGTGTGATTATTAAATGACATGTCATGTTATTTGTTTACTTTGTAACAGCCAAAAACAAATGATTATGGATGTAAATATTTTAAATGGAAGGATGATTTTGATCTCGAACTCCGTATAAGATCTTCAACACCTCAA